>OZ014519.1:651478072-653878072 GCA_963966055.1 Lathyrus aphaca
CCATTTCTTGCTGTAGTTATTATCATTTTAACAAGAGAAAGTAGGTGAATTATTTTGCAATTTTCATATAACTTGAGTGGTTTATATGTCAGTTTCTTTAATTTTGTATTTATCTATGTTTTAATTATTCTTGCTATTTTTGATCTTTTTGGGAAGATTAACATGTTTTGTAGATCAGAGGAAGTCAATGATATGGCCAGAAAAGGAACGTGGGCAAATTTTTAGCAAGATGGGGAAAATCTATTTTTCAACATGTTTTTCATCATGATAAGCGTGTTATATTTTGATCATAACTTGAGCATCATAAATCGGAACAACGTGGGACCGAAAACAAATGAAAGCTAACATCAACGAATACAACTTTACTATAGTCACCTAAGGCAAATCCGGCTCTGCCCATACCTGCATGGACTCATCTTCATACACGTATGAAAGCTGAAAAATTATGCGTTGCTGCCCATACACGTATTATACCCCTTACACATATTATACACCAAGAAATGCTCCATACACGTATGATACGCCTCATATGCATATGGCACCCCCATATATGTATGGGCGCCCAAAATTGTGGAGAAAAACATATTTGACGTATTGAAAGCCAGAACGCGATTTTTTGAGGGTTGGATGATTTTTTAAGGCAAAAACATATTTTGAAGGTCATAGAACTCATGTTTTTGCAGTGGATGAAGATTTTCATGAACTCTAAGTGATTGAAGATTTAATTTTATCTCATTATCTATAATTCCTACACTTTGTATTTTGTTTTCTTTATTTCTATGAGTAGTTAAACCCCCCAATGTTATGGGGTGTCCCTGATCTGGATCTGTTAAAGATTTTTATTTGAAATTAAGGTACTAAAAATCTTTAACAGATCCAGATCAGGGACAACCCCTAAGAGGGGATTGTCTCAATGTTGAGGATTGTATACAATTGAAATACTTGAATGATTATGATTTGATTGATTCCTTTGGGGATTGATTATATTTGTGAGATGAATAAAACTTGACTTATACTTGTAAGAAGCCTGATGATCCTTGTATGAAGTCCAATAGGAGGCGGGGGAACTTCTAAGAAACTTGTGGGTCCTTGTATGAAACCCAAGAGGAGGTTAGGGATAATAATTTCCAAGCCTCCTTGTATAAATCCCAAGAGGAGGTTGGGGAACTTCTAAGAAGGCTATGGGTCCTTGTATGAAGCCCAAAAGGAGGTTGTGATGCTTAGATAAAGCCCAAGCGGGGGCTAGGGAACTAGTTGTTGAACTAAGTTGAAATGATCATATTGTTTGACCTATGTCTAAACTAAGGATTGGTATAGTGTAAATGTCAAGAGAAACTTAATATGAATAAGTATAGACAAGTATATAAATATGAATTGAAAATGTGATGGGTCTTACACTGATGAAGGCCCAAGTGTTAAGTGAATGAATTGATTGAGATTGATTGTGTGTTTGTATGTGAGGAATTAAAGAAAGTTTTGAGGAGAGGAGAGATAATGTGTTAGGTCTTACACTTTGGATAGTGGCCTAAGATGATTTGATTTGAATTTGAAAAAAATGGTGGGACTCACACTCTGGATAGAAGCCCAAGATTATTTGAGTTGAATTTGAAAAGAATGGTTGGACTTACATTTTGGATAGTGGCCCACGATTAGTGATGATTAAAATTGAAAGATTTGTTATTTGAAAATATTGAAGTTTTGAAAATATGAAGAAGATTTTGAAATAGGATAGAAGATGAAGATGGATGAGACTTACACTCAATTAGAGGCCCAAGTGATTATTGAATGAATTAAAAAATGTGAAGGGACTTACACTCTATCAGAGGCCCCAAGACTATTTACAAATGTACAAAGGTGTTGCGTCTTACACTCTAATAGAGGCCCACATATATTGATAATTTGAAAAGTAATAAAGGTACTTACACTCTAACAGAGGCCCAATATGTGATTTAAATTTGAAAGATTGACAAGGGGAGAAACCCTAATTTCATATTTGAAAGATAATTTTAAAGAAAAAAATCAATTGGATATAGTATAATTTAACAAAATGTGTCAAGTAATCATGTTATGAACAATTATTATAACTTTAATTGAGGTGTATTGTTGACATAAATATTTAAGATTAGTTAGGTTTATGAAGAAATTATTTTTAAAAGTATGAAAAACCCTAAAAATATATATATTTTCTAACTTAATAAAAATATACCAAATAATATTATTTTTGTGGATAAAAATAAATGTGAGTGACATGTGTGCAAAAAAATCATTTAAAAATAATTTATTTTAACTGTAAAAACAATTATTTGAAAATAATATGGAAAAAAATGAAAATATGTGAAAAATAGCAAAAATATGACATTTTGCCAAAGGGGGGAAGGCCGAACCCGCGCCCTCTCATACCAAACACACTCAACACATACGATGCAACCACTAGGGTGATGATACATATATGAATTAAAACACAGAATAATATAAGTAGTAAAACTAATTTTAAGTTTTGAAAAATGGCGTCATGGCCATCTTCTTCCTCAACTCATCATCAAAGTTGCAAAACCAACTCTATCTTCCTCAAATCGTGATGAAATTGAAAAGTATAAACATGTAACTTGTGTGTTTTTCAACAAGGAACACGATGGTGGTGTTTAATTGCATTTATTATAAGTGTGTGATGAGTTATTAAGCAGAAAACATAAAGAACCATAACTTTGCAAAAGCTAACATGAAATTCTAAATACAAATGATAAATAACAATTGATTTAGGGTAAATGATCGATGAACATTCATAAATATGTTGGTAACTTGAAATGACATTTATGATGCATGCAATATGGAGTTTTAGAAGTCCAGGCTTACCTCTGCAAGAAAAAAACCGAATTCTATGGTAGAGGTGTTCCAAATGCAAGGTGGTGACCTGGATAACTTCCTTATGCCTCAAGGAATATGTTGATGTGCCTGGAATGGACTGGATCCTTCTGGAATGAGAAGCTCGGCTCCAATTGCTTAGGTGATCAAGTGAACAGGGAGGATGTTGATCCTAGTGTTGCAGAAGTCTTTGAATGATTTGGATCACTTTTATATGATATATGTGAGGTGTGTATATGATTGGTTTGGATGGAATTGCTCTTAAATGAGAAATTCGACTTCTCAAGTTTTGAAATATGGAACTTTGGAGCAAGAGAGGGAAAATGAGAAAACAAGATTGGAAGTTGTTTTGGTGTGTTTAAATTGATGCAAAATGACCTCTATTTATAGGGAAGCTGGTCTTATTTGGATGAATAATGTTGGATGAAGGAGCATGCTATTGTCCAATGGATTTTGCCATGTTGCACTTTCTTGAATGCTAAGGTACATTTGGTCTTCTTAGCATCTTGACTCAATTTTCTTTGCATGTTTGAACACTCATTATTTTGGATTTCATCTTGATTGGTGTGGCTTGCTTCATCCCAAGGAATAGATTCTTGACCCTTTGGCACTATGGTTCAGTTTTTGTGTGATTCTTCATCATGATTTTGCATAGGGCATGTGCATTGCATCTTGGATGATGATATTATGAAGATATTAAACCTAACAAGTCATAAGATCGTGTGTTATATGCAAAACTACCTTGGAAAATTAGTTGTTTCAAGGCATGTTGTGAGATCCATAACCTCCTTGCTCAAGTAGAATTAATTGATGTTCTTGTACATTTTGGATATATGAGATTACATAATTTAACTTTAATGTACGTAATTGGAATTGATTCTTTTTAGATCATGATGAAAAATCCCTCCAAAGTTTGATGTTTCATGCTAAAAACTCTTTGGCAGAAATCTTGTTGTATGGAATGAGATCTATCATTTAGGCTTTGGAGCAAAAAATTTGGTTACTTTGTTTGCAAGTTATGGGTTTGTGAAGTTAGGTACTTGAACATGATTTTTCCATAACTTAGTAAAAATTTCAAATTTCTCAACTTGGATTCTTTTACAAGTAACCTTTATTTCTTGATTAAATCTTGATCAAATGTAACTATGGACCATATTTTCTTGAATAAGAGCCTTTTATGATCAACTTTACCCAAAAATTCAAACTTTGACTTTGGGTATCAGATGAAATTTCATCAGAGAAACCCTAATTCCTTATTTTTAAGGAATGAATCCTTAGAGGTTATTTTAAGCTTATGAATGGACTTCAAATGTGTAGATGAACTCCTCGGATCATATCTTGAGGAATTGACTCATGTCCAAATGAAAATTCTTCTTTGGAAACTTTGATCAACCAAAACCTTAATTTGGTGCCTCAAATGATCTTGGGGGCTTGAGTGACTTGAATGATGTGAACTTGTGCTTGATCCTTGATGAAGGAGATCCCTTGACCTTTATGAATACTTGATATACTTGTGAGTTTGAAAAGCATTCCAATTCTTGATTCATCCTTTGCATGAATCCTTTATGGGGCTTTAAATCATAATCCATTGTAAACACAAGACATGCAACAAACTTGGCATTCTCCAATGGGTTAGTGATGTGTAAAAGTATATTCATATGATGCTAATGAGATGGAAATGATGTGGAATCTTAGAATAAAAAATTAGGGTATGACACTAAGGACTTAGGAGTAAACACCCTTAAGAACCGGTAATCAATAGTTTAGAAGATGTTATTGCAAGGTCAGGTTAGAATTATTAATAGATCTGATCATATGTAGTGCCCCATTTTATTTTAATTATTATTTGTAAAAATAATTATGAGTCGGTGTGGTTGATTGTGTGATTTAGCGTGTTTCGTTGTATCTTAAGTACCCGTGGTAAGGGATAATAGGCTTAAGAGTGAGACTTTAAGGTAGTAGGTGTGTGTGGCCAAAAGTGTAGAGATTGGTGGTATGGTGAGCTAAATCTAATTAGATTATGTTAGCTAATATATATTTAATTATAATATTAGGAGAACATTAATTTAATTAAATATTGGGTGGAAAAATTATTATTATTGTTATGATTTCATTAGTTAGAATAAGTAATAATAATAATAATATAATAAGAATAATAATAGAAATAGTAGTGTGAATATATGGAGGGATTGATGGTAATTTAAGGTGAGAATGTGAGGGCTTAAGTGGAAGTTCATAGAAAGGGTCTAAGGGTTAGTTGTTGATAACGAGAAAACGTATCGATTATATTGCTAGGTTTCATTGACGTTTTATCGCATAATCACCGTTTTAACACTCGATTTCTCGAGTTTTTCTTACCATTTTGCAGGTACATCATTATATGGAGCTAAATCATGAATTAAGAGAAAAAGGAACAAAATCAAGCATAAAAAGATGAAGAAATGAAGAAGCCTGCAAAAACTGCATATTTTGATGCAGCCACGATCGTCACAAGGGTGTCACGACCGTGACACCCCAAAATGAAGCATCACGACCGTAAGAGCATTGTCACGACCGTGACACTAAAAAACCACAAGCCACGAACGTGAAGACCTTGTCACGACCGTGACAAGGGTAAAAATAGGTTTTTGACCAAGACTACGTCAAGGCATTACGTGAAGAATTTGTTTCCTAAATATTTGCCACGTTCCTGCATTCCCTCCACAAATTCAGCAAGGCCCAAGCAACAAAGGTCCAAAAATCCAGCCCATTTAGGATTCTATAAATAGTACAAGTTCTATGAACAATGGAGAGAGCATTTTATTATTGAATTTTCTGCGGAAGCTCTGCCGAACTGTTTTACGACCCTTTCTTATTTCTGCATTATTTTCTGTTTCGTTCTTATTGTATCCAAACCCGCCATATAACAATTTCCAACATCAGGAAATTGTTATACATTTATTTTTTCTAAACCTTCAGCCTTTGTTAATTTCGAATTTCGCCAACTCCAAGCTTTCCGGTCTGTGGAAGAAGGAGTCTGCTCTAATATTGTTAACCAGGTTTTTCATTATATTGCAAATTTAATTATTTATAATGTTTATTTATTTTTCTGCCATGAGTATTTTATTATTTAATTTTCTGTCTCTGTCTGGTTCAACATCGATGAGTAGCTAAACACCTTAGGGCGGTATGTAGTTAGAACAAACTTAACCGGTAAAATATAACCATAGGCTAAAAATAATTAATCACTTAACATTCTGGCTGATACTTTTTAATTGAAATAGACCTTTTCGTTACGAGAGTAAGAAAAGAGTATTAGGTTAGGTCAAGACCACGAGAGTGTGAGGTTTTAACCAGATAGCTAAAGTTAGGCATTTAAATTAAACACAGCGAGAGCGCTTTAAAATAAATTAGAATTACTTAGTTTCCAAAAATTACCTCTAAACACTTATGGGCTAGCGAGAGCAGGCATAGGGCTTTAGAGATAAGATCTGATATAAGACCACGAGAGTGTGAGTTGAGGGTATTTAAACTGGTAATCTCTACCGAATAGATTAAGTAAACACCTTTATAAGCCTAGGTTAGATTGACCCACCTAAGTTAGTATAATTACATACCGACCGCCTTAGTATTACTTTATTAAAACTTAAATTTAATTCCGCCTTTAATAGTCTTAAAAATCAACAAAAAATCGTGACAACCATTCGCCTTAGCTAAACTAGAAGTTCATCTAGCACTAAGTAACCATAGAATCCCTGTGGATCGATAATCTTAAATATTACTTCGATAGGCTGTGCACTTGCAGTTAAGATACCGCTAGACGCATAATTAGACACGTCTTTAGCCCATCAAGTTTTTGGCGCCGTTGCCGGGGATTCCTTAATTTAGTTACTAGTGCATTTAGGTAGCATTGTCTAGACTAAGGTATCAACTATTTAATTTAATTTAATTTCCGAGTGTATGCCAAGTACTCGCTCTAAAAGCGAAGACTTGCAACCTCTAATCCCTGAATCGGAACGCTTCTTACACGTAAGAAGACGTATATTCGATTACGAAAATAATTACCATATTCCAGATCTTCAATTAGATCCGCCTAAACCAGTCGTAACATCAAAGGACGCAGAGATGGCTGAAGAACAGAATCATCCACTCAAGTATTACGCCAGTCCTTCGCAAGCTGAACCGCATTCAAGCATTGTCGCGCCGGCTATCAACCGAAATGATTTCGAACTAAAACCTTCGTTGATATCAGCCGTGCAACAAAATCAATTCGCCGGAAATCCTACCGAGGATCCGAATCTTCATCTTTCGATCTTTGTGCAATATGCCGATACCGTAAAAGCCAATGGAGTTACCCAAGAAGCTATTAGATTACGTTTATTTCCTTTTTCGCTTCGAGACAGAGCAAGAGCTTGGCTTCAATCTCTGCCTTCGAACTCAGTAACTACGTGGGAGGAACTAAAGAGAGTTTTCTTGAATAGATATTTTCCACCTAGCAAGACAGCTATGCTGAGAGCTCAGATCAACGGATTTAAGCAACGAGAAAGTGAATCATTATTCGAAGCTTGGGAACGCTATAAGGATCTGCTGAGACTTTGTCCACATCACGGATTAGTAGAATGGATGGTCATCCATACCTTCTATAATAGACTCTTGTACAATACAAGAATGACAATTGACGCTGCCGCGGGCGGTGCATTGATGGACAAAGAATATAATGATGCCTATGCACTCATCGAAAGTATGGCTCAAAATCATTACCTTTGGGGAAGCGAGAGAGTCGCAACTGAGAAACCAACAAAGGGAGGTATGTACGAAGTGAGTAGTATGGACCAAGTCAATGCAAAGTTTGACCAACTAAGCCAAAAGATCGACAACTTGGCCATAACACCAACAGCCAACGTGGCTGCAGTAACACCTAACTGTGAGTTATGTGGAGTTTCAGGACACGAAGTTTCTGATTGTCAACTATTGACAGGAACTCCCACTGATCAAGTGAATTATGCTCAAGGAAACCCTTACTCAAACACATATAACCCAGGTTGGAAGAATCATCCGAACTTCTCCTATAAGAATAACAATGCTTTATACGTACCAGGTCAAGCACCAGCTACATCACCAGGATATCAAAAGACTGCTCCTAATGTCCCTAGAAAATCGAACCTTGAGTTGATGATGGAGAACTTTATAGCTAACCAATCTCAAACAAACAAGGACTTCTTAAACCAAAACATTCACACTAATGAGCAGATTAAACAATTAGTGAGCAAAGTAGATGCATTAGCTACACATAACAAAATGCTAGAAACTCAGATTTCACAAGTAGCTCAACAACAAGCACCTACTGCTGCACCAACTGGAGTATTCCCTGGACAACCTCAACCTAATCTGAAAGGACATGCTAACGCTGTGATATTAAGAAGTGGCAAGGAACTTGACGGACCTACCGATCCAAGACTTGACAATCCAGCCATGCACCAAAAACCGGATAAACCGACTGAAGTGGTGAATGATCCAGAAGAAAAGGAAGATGACAATCAAGAGGTAGTGGAGAAAGAACAACCTTATGTGCCTCCACCACCCTATAAACCACCAATTCCGTACCCTCAAAGATTAATAAATTCCAAGACGACGGGTTAATTTAAGAAATTTGTCGAACTTCTGAAACAGTTGAATATTACTATTCCGTTTACAGAAGCAATTACCCAAATACCCTCGTATGCGAAGTTTTTAAAAGAAATCTTATCCAATAAGAAAAAGATAGAGGATAACGGAACAGTTACACTTACTGCTGAGTGTAGCGCCATAATTCAGAATAAAATGCCTCCTAAGCTAAAAGATCCAGGAAGTTTCTCTATACCCTGTGTAATAGGAAAATTCGTCATTGACAAAGCTCTATGCGATTTAGGAGCCAGTATCAGTGTTATGCCCTTAACGATTTGCAAAAGGCTAGACATGGGAGACCTAAGACCAACTAAAATGTCTGTTCAACTAGCCGATCGCTCTGTTAAATATCCTGTAGGCATACTAGAAAACGTCCCAGTACGTATAGGACAATTCTACATCCCTACTGATTTTATAATCATGGACATCTCTGAAGACTCCACTACACCTATCATACTAGGAAGACCATTCTTAGCTACCGCCGGAGCTATAATAGACGTAAAAAGAGGAAAGCTAACCTTTGAAGTAGGTGAAGAGAAAGTTGAATTTATTCTAACACAATTCTTACAATCACCATCTATAGAGGATACATGCTATCTATTGGACGTAATTGACGAATGTGTAAGAGAGATGGAACTGAAAGAAACCACTTATTCTGAAATAATGAAAATTCAAATCCCTCCGATTTTCGAAGATGATAATTGGCGTAAACCGTATCAGGATGATAGTCTAAGCGAAAGTTTAGCACTTACACCGGATCCTATGCCAAGTAAAGATAAACCTACATTAGGATTAAAAACTTTACCTCATAACCTAAGGTACGAATTCTTAGACGTTGAATGTAAAAGACCAGTTATAATAAATTCCAGTTTAGGAACTATAGAAACAAAGAAACGTTTAGATGTCTTGAAGAAATATCCAACTGCATTAGGATATAACATATCTGATCTCAAAGGAATATGTCCTTCAGTTTGTATGCATCGTATTCTGCTAGAAGAAGACTGCAGAACCTCCAGAGAATCTCAAAGAAGAATTAACTCAACCCTTAGCACTGTAGTAAAAGAAGAAGTTAAAAAATTACTAGATGCTGGAATAATATATCCAATCTCTGATAGTGAATGGGTTAGTCCAATACATGTAGTGCCAAAGAAAGGAGGTATCACTGTTGTGAAGAACGCTCAAGGCGAATCGATATCGCAAAGAGTAGTGACGGGATATAGAGTATGCATAGACTATCGTAAACTAAACAAAGCAACTCGAAAAGATCATTTCCCACTACCTTTTATAGATCAAATGTTAGAACGATTAGCCAAGCATTCTTACTTCTGTTATCTTGACGGTTACTCAGGATTTTTCCAAATCCCTATCCATCCAGATGATCAAGAGAAGACTACATTCACTTGCCCTTATGGAACGTTCGCTTATAGACGAATGCCCTTTGGATTATGCAACGCTCCTGCAACCTTTCAAAGATGTATGATGTCAATCTTCGCAGATTTTATAGACAACATCATGGAAGTGTTCATGGACGACTTCTCTGTATGCGGGCAAAGTTTTGAAGGATGCTAATCGAACTTAGAAATGGTGTTAGAAAGATGTGTGAAAGTAAACCTCGTGCTTAACTGGGAGAAATGTCATTTTATGGTCAACGAAGGAATCGTATTAGGTCATGTAATATCCGACAAGGGAATTGAAGTTGATAAAGCTAAGATTGAAGTAATAAAAGATCTTCAACCCCCTAAAACCGTTCGAGAAATACGAAGCTTTTTAGGACACGCCGGTTTTTACCGACGATTCATCAAAGATTTCTCGAAAATTACTAAACCTCTTACTGGTTTATTAATGAAAGACGCTGAGTTCATATTCAATGAAGATTGTCTTAAAGCATTCGAAACTCTAAAAATAGCCCTCATCACCGCACCAATCATGCAACCCCCTGACTGGAGATTACCTTTTGAAATCATGTGCGATGCGAGTGACTATGCTGTAGGCGCAGTTCTAGGCCAGAGGAAGGAAAAGAAACTTCATGCGATTTATTATGCCAGTAGAACCTTAGATTCTGCCCAGATGAACTACGCCACTACCGAAAAAGAATTGTTAGCAGTTGTCTTTGCGCTTGACAAATTCCGTTCTTACCTAGTTGGAGCGAAAATAATCATTTACACAGACCATGCTGCTATCCGATATTTATTAACTAAGAAAGATGCTAAACCAAGACTCTTGAGATGGATTTTACTCTTACAAGAGTTTGATCTAGAAATAAAAGATAAGAAAGGTACTGAGAACGTCGTAGCGGACCATTTATCTAGAATAGAAGGTATTAAACCCGAACAAGTGCCGATTAACGATGATTTTCCGTATGAACAGCTGATAGCACAATTAGGAAGCGACCTAGCTCAGTTAGATATAAATGAACCAGAATCCGTGGAAACAATCCAGACAACTGTAGGACTGCCATGGTACGCTGACATTGTCAACTACCTAGCCGCAGGAGCTCTTCCACCCGATCTAACCTATCAGCAGAAAAAGAAATTCTTTCATAATCTGAAACATTACTATTGGGATGAACCATTATTGTTCAAAAGAGGACCAGATGGAATCTTTCGCCGATGTATTCCCGAAGAAGAAATAGAAGATGTCATTGCTCAATGCCATTCATCTCCTTATGGTGGACATGCAAGCACTTCCAAAACTTGTGCAAAAATCTTACAAGCCGGGTTATTCTGGCCTAATCTATGGAAGGATGTCCACATCGCTGTTATAAATTTGCGATCGGTGTCAACGCACTGGAAATATTTCAAGAAGAGATGAAATGCCTCAAAAAGGAATATTAGAAGTAGAAATATTTGACGTCTGGGGAATAGATTTCATGGGACCATTCCCATCATCTTTCGGTAATAATTACATACTCGTAGCTGTTGATTATGTTTCGAAATGGATTGAAGCTATAGCTTCTCCTACAAACGATACACGAGTAGTAATAAAGCTTTTCAAAAATATAATCTTTCCCAGATTTGGTGTGCCTAGACTCGTCATAAGTGACGGTGGCTCGCACTTCATTTCAAAAATCTTTGACAAATTACTATCTAAGTATGGAGTAAGACACTGTGTGGCTACACCATATCATCCACAAACGAGTGGACAAGTCGAAGTCTCAAACAGAGAAATTAAACAAATCTTAGAAAAGACTGTCGCCATATCTCGGAAAGATTGGTCATCTAAACTTAATGAAGCTTTATGGGCTTATAGGACCGCTTACAAGACACCCATAGGTACTACACCTTTCAAACTAGTTTATGGAAAATCTTGTCACCTCCCAGTAGAACTAGAACACAAAGCTTATTGGGCGATTAGAACCCTCAATATAAACTATAATGCTGCAGGAGAAAAGCGAATCCTAGATATTAACGAATTAGAAGAATTAAGGTTAGATGCTTATGAGAATGCTAAGATATATAAAGAAAGAACTAAGCGATGGCATGATAAACGCCTATCTAGGAAAGAATTTAGTGTAGGAGACATTGTACTCCTCTTTAATTCAAGACTTAGGCTCTTTCCTGGAAAATTAAAATCTAGATGGTCAGGACCCTTTGAAATAATTAAAGTATTCCCGAGTGGAGCAATAGAAATTAAGGGCAGGAATAGTGAACCATTCATAGTAAACGGACAACGTTTAAAACATTATCATAAAGTTGAAAATAGAGATTATGCGAATAATCTAAAGCTTTTAGAGTTGTCCACTAATTCCCCTGATTAATCTAAACCTAAGCATTACGTCAGGCTTTTGACGATAAAAACAGCGCTTAGTGGGAGGCAACCCATTTACTTATTTAATTATTTAAGCTATTCTTTTTTTAGCATGTTGTTATTTATCGTTTACTATTTGTTTATTTGTTTTGTCATTTTATAGTTTTATTTTATATTACTATTATTGCCATTACATTATGCATTTCATTTTCTTATTTTTATCTTAAATCACTTTTTACAGATTTTCTAAAAGTCTTTTCCACTTTCCTTCTTCCCCCGATTTGTTTCCTCCATATTTGCACTGACCATGGCTAACCAACCAATTAACCATATGGAAACCAAATTTAGAGGTAGAAACCAAAGAATGAAATTTGAAGAGTTATCACAGAGGCAAATGGATTTGACCCTGTACCCGGATGATCGGACTATGGAAACCTTAGGAATACATGATAGCATCATGTACTTGTTTAACCGACTCGGATGGGAGAATGCATTGATCCAACATAAGTTTGTGACTTACCGCGAGCTCACCCTTGAGTTCCTTATCTCCTTAATTTACCTACCTGAGCGCGGTTTTGGATTTAGGAAAGGATTTATTAGTTTCCGCCTATTTGGAATAGAATATGACTTTAACCATAAAGAACTAGCTGACTTGTTAGGATTCCCTAGTGGACCATTTGCTTTTACTACCACACAGGTAGAATTGATGGATATTGAGCTAGATTTCTTTTGGGGAACTTTAACCGGAAACTACCACCCTGAACCAAATAGCATGAATAATGATGAGATCCATAACCCTGCTCTCCGTTACTTCCATAAATTCCTTGCCCACACCTTCTTTGGAAAAGAAGAAAACATTACCGGAGTTTCTAAAGATGAAATATTTATTATGTCATGTTTCACTAATGGACAGCCTGTTAATGGTGTACCTTTCATGATGCAAACCTTCACCCGTATCCAAGAAGAACCTGAATTACCTATCTTAGTAGGAGGTCTTGTAACCATGATTGCTGATGCTTTAGGACTTAGGTACCAATTGCACAGGTGCAACCGTTTAGGTAACATCCGTCCTATGAATCTTAACTTCTGCTTTAATAGACATATCATAAGGAATTTAGGACATCCACCTTTTGAGTACCTAATCCGGAACGAGGTAGTAACCCTGTTCACATTGCCAAACCATGCTAGAGTAAGTGTTCATAATAAGGATAACTGGCTTTATGAGTTAAATCCACCTGATTATCCACCCACTCCTGAAACACCTCAGTCTTACAAGATAAAAGATGATACAATGACCGATGTCGAAACTGACCCTGAGACACCTCCTGGTTACCATGACATTGACCACACTGAAGAAGTACATGAAACCCCTGAAGTGAATCAAGGAGATTATGCTAACAACTTACAAAACATCACGAACACTCTCAATGCTTACCAAACTGACATTAATTTATTTAAAGAAGACATTAAGAGCATGCGATTGGATATTATAGGGTTGACTGATATAACCTGCGAACAATTTTATCACTTGAACTCCGCCATCGAAGACTTGAAGAAACGCTTTTGATAATGTTATAAGTGATTTAGTTTAATTTTCTTATTGTTTTCGTTTCTAGTTAGATTTATTTTTCGCAACAATTTCATACCGCATTTCCATTTATGTAATTTCGATTTTCAATTACTTTATGCAATGCACCTTTAATTCCAAAATTTCTCCATTTTTAGCAATTTCTATATTTTTTTCATTCTATGTACTGTTATGCTTGCATTTATTCATATTATATCCAATCTTTCATGCCATGCAAATTATTGAAGTACTGTGTTGAAATATTATACTATATGGTGTTTATAATTTAATATGAGTGATAGTGAAGAAAATACCTTATTATAAATTATGTGAAATAGGTGAGAAAGTGTTTTCTGGAAATTATTCAACGAAGCAAGCCCTCACGGTCGTCACTCCCTCATCACGATCGTGACGTGCTCATTTAGCGTGTCACGACCGTCTAAACCCTGTCACGACCGTGACGACCCCTATTACAGGAATCGTGAGAAACAGAATTGTTTCTCTTCATGCCTCTTCTTCTTCTTCCTCCATAACTTCCTAAAAACTACCCATCTTCTCCATAACCTCCGTAACCCCCCCATTACCAACTTTAAACTCATTAACCCCCCATTATCACAACCTATCACATTCTCACTCTCCATTATTTATCCCGAATCAATTTTTCTTTCATTTTACCATTTTTTTTCACAAAACATCAAAAATCTTCATTCTTCACTCTAAGCTCTTGCATGCAATGGATACTATTACTTTTAGAGAAGGTGATGCTGGAGAAACTCAGAGAGAACGATTTCTCCGATTCCAAAACCGCGGTGTGCAACCTACACGTTACATCGACACTGTCTGTTTGAGGGAACTCGGAATGCTTGCCAGTGTTACAAGCCTGCTTCAAAAAGTCGGTCTGTGGGATCTTTGCAGTCAACCTCAGCCCACATTCGAGCTTCTGACACTGGAGTTCTTAAGCTCATTCAGTTACATCACCGGCACCGGTTCTCAGAGTCAGCTCACCGGTTTCGCAAAATTCAGATTGCATGGCCAAGAGTTCAACCTATCGCAAGACAGGATAGCCGAGTTATTAGGCTTCGATCACGGAACTGAAGCTCACCGCCGCGTGCCCGATAATTTTAGTGAACCCGCTTTCACTCTATGGCACGACTTAACCAACACTCGTGCATCAGCCTTCCAAAGCCTCAACGCTACGCACATTCACAACCCGGCAATCCGCTATTTCCACCGAGTCATTTGCAACACCATCTTCGCTCGCGAAAGCAACCATAAGCTCAACTCTAAGGAGCTTCTATTCTTACACTGCGCTCTTAATGACGAGCCGATCAACGCTGCCCCTTTCATGCTTTATCATATCCAGGCTATTGCACACAGAGGATCCACCCCGTTCTTCATAGGCGGCATTGTCACCACCCTCGCCATTCAGTTGGGGCTTGGTGACTTGGTCGCAGATCAGCCTCACCTAGCCGCAGAATTCCTCACCAAGAGTTATTGCAGGTCCGCTCACCTGATTGCGCAGCGAGAGGATGGCAGGTATAGCCCTGTTGTCCATGGCACCATATTTCACCATATCATTCTGCCGTCCCGCGACCGCATCGACCCATCCAGCCGAGCCAACTGGCTCTTTGTTTTACCTGATGCTGCCGACCATGCTCCTATCCATGATCAGGCAGATCTCCCTGCGGATGAGATGCAGGACGCTATGGATGCAGCTGAGACTGTCCAAGATATACCAGAGTCATCTACCCGACAGCCTCCTGCACAGGACTTCACTCTTGAGGATGTCCTCCGTGCGATTCATCAGCAGAACCAGATGAACGCCGCACTGGAGCGACGGCAGAAGGAGCAGTACGATGCTTTACTCGGCACTATTGCAGCAAACCAGGCAGCTACTAATGAGAGGTTTAACGAGATTTTCAGCGAGTTAGAAGCCTTGTGTATCGACATCACTGGGACCACCAGCACCGGTTCTGATCCTGAAGTGACTCCTTCCAGACGCCGCTCCCGCACCAGAAGCCGACCCCGCGGTCCTCAGCAGCCATAGTTCTAGTTTTACTTATGTTTGTTTTTCGTTTTTGTCGTTTGTACTGTACTTTAACCGCATTTATATCACAACATTGAGGACAATGTCTGATATAGTGTGGGAGAGGTGCCTTTCATTTCCGCATTTTTCCGTTTCGCACTTTTTCATTTCGTTGTATTTTCAATTCCGTTGTATTTCCTTTAGTAAGTTAATGAAGCGTGCAAATCTTTATGATATTTTCTTTAGTTTCGAATTTTCCCCGTTTATTTAGCCATAACCGGAAAAAAATCTTTAATTATTCGCATTACCCGACTTACCTGCGAAATCGTAAATAGGAAGCTGAGAACGATTAAACAAGACCAATACAATCTTGACACCTTTGACTTCCTACTTAAGCGATTCCATTCCGATTACCATTACGAGTACACTTCTAGTTTCAGTTCAAAAGTAACCCCTAGTAGTTTATACTAGCAGTCAGCACCGTCTGAACACAAACCACGTGGGGAGCCGATGAACATAAGCGTTTGATGCCTAATCAATAATGATCCTTCATATCTCGATGCAAAATGAAAAGAAATTGCACCAAAGTACACGGTCGCATATAAGAAACGAGAAATATGAGAAGGAGTCCATTGCGGGTTGGTTCAGAGGTACTGGTTCTGAACTCGGTAGGGCGTGCTACGGCTCGATCCCCCACAACCTCCAAATCGGATAAAAATATGTAGGGTTACCACACTCGTGTACCAGACCCCGTGCTAAAAAAGGATCAAAGTCGCTAACCGGCTACTCCACTACGTGCGTGCTAAGGCAAAGGGCTTAATGTGATTGCGCTAGAATGAAACCGGGCGAAATAAGATCGAAAAAACTTTAGGTGAAATCGTAAAGTAATTGCCGATTGTTTCGTTTAACGGGAAGTCGACGACATAGCTTGTTGCTTGTGTCATTAGTGTATCGGTAGTGTTCTATCAAAGTACCGGATTATCCGACAAAACGATCCCTCGTATGATTTGTTATGAGTATGCGTGAATAAAATCTTGTCCGCCGATTTTCAACCGACTATTTGCTTGAGGACAAGCAAAGGTTTAAGTTTGGGGAAGTTTGATAACGAGAAAACGTATCGATTATATTGCTAGGTTTCATTGACGTTTTATCGCATAATCACCGTTTTAACACTCGATTTCTCGAGTTTTTCTTACCATTTTGCAGGTACATCATTATATGGATCTAAATCATGAATTAAGAGAAAAAGGAACAAAATCAAGCATAAAAAGATGAAGAAATGAAGAAGCCTGCAAAAACTGCATATTTTGATGCAGCGACGATCGTCACAAGGGTGTCACGACCGTGACACCCCAAAATGAAGCATCACGACCGTAAGAGCATTGTCACGACCGTGACACTAAAAAACCACAAGCCACGAACGTGAAGACCTTGTCACGACCGTGACAAGGGTAAAAATAGGTTTTTGACCAAGACTACGTCAAGGCATTACGTGAAGAATTTGTTTCCTAAATATTTGCCACGTTCCTGCATTCCCTCCACAAATTCAGCAAGGCCCAAGCAACAAAGGTCCAAAAATCCAGCCCATTTAGGATTCTATAAATAGTACAAGTTCTATGAACAATGGAGAGAGCATTTTATTATTGAATTTTCTGCGGAAGCTCTGCCGAACTGTTTTACGACCCTTTCTTATTTCTGCATTATTTTCTGTTTCGTTCTTATTGTATCCAAACCCGCCATATAACAATTTCCAACATCAGGAAATTGTTATACATTTATTTTTTCTAAACCTTCAGCCTTTGTTAATTTCGAATTTTGCCAACTCCAAGCTTTCCGGTCTGTGGAAGAAGGAGTCTGCTCTAATATTGTTAACCAGGTTTTTCATTATATTGCAAATTTAATTATTTATAATGTTTATTTATTTTTCTGCCATGAGTATTTTATTATTTAATTTTCTGTCTCTGTCTGGTTCAACATCGATGAGTAGCTAAACACCTTAGGGCGGTATGTAGTTAGAACAAACTTAACCGGTAAAATATAACCATAGGCTAAAAATAATTAATCACTTAACATTCTGGCTGATACTTTTTAATTGAAATAGACCTTTTCGTTACGAGAGTAAGAAAAGAGTATTAGGTTAGGTCAAGACCACGAGAGTGTGAGGTTTTAACCAGATAGCTAAAGTTAGGCATTTAAATTAAACACAGCGAGAGCGCTTTAAAATAAATTAGAATTACTTAGTTTCCAAAAATTACCTCTAAACACTTATGGGCTAGCGAGAGCAGGCATAAGGCTTTAGAGATAAGATCTGATATAAGACCACGAGAGTGTGAGTTGAGGGTATTTAAACTGGTAATCTCTACCGAATAGATTAAGTAAACACCTTTATAAGCCTAGGTTAGATTGACCCACCTAAGTTAGTATAATTACATACCGACCGCCTTAGTATTACTTTATTAAAACTTAAATTTAATTCCGCCTTTAATAGTCTTAAAAATCAACAAAAAATCGTGACAACCATTCGCCTTAGCTAAACTAGAAGTTCATCTAGCACTAAGTAACCATAGAATCCCTGTGGATCGATAATCTTAAATATTACTTCGATAGGCTGTGCACTTGCAGTTAAGATACCGCTAGACGCATAATTAGACACGTCTTTAGCCCATCAGTTGTGTAAAACCAGAAAAGGGGTAGAAACTCATATACGTGAAAACAAGGGAGAAAGGTAGAAAGTAGGGATAAAGGGAGGACTCCATAGGAAAAGGGAAGAGAACTCAAGAATATAAGGTAAGGGTGAGGTTCTTCAATCACTTAAGGGGTATATGATGTATGTATGAGGGTAGTAAATTGTTAGGTTTGAATCCTTGTAATTGTTTGATGGTTGATGTTTGGGGTTTTGGGGAAAACCAAAGATTAAGAGGTTGGGGATGATGAATAATGATGAAATCGTTGTGTTGTGATTGTTGTGTTGATGCATATATATTAGATATAAACTATAGTGAGTTAATCCATGTGAAATGAGGTTAAAAACTGGTTTAAGTGTGGTAAATTGCAGTTGGGATAATGCTGTCATCGCATGAATTTTTGACAGTTTCATAGAGGGCACTTAGCCCCGTATACCAGGCATAGCGTGATAGGGGAAGTGAGTAGTGCACTTAGCCCCGTGCACCCAGGCTTAACCCGCTACCCCTGGAAGTTTTATTTTAAAAACTTCGAAAATTCATAACTTTTGATTTGTAAGTCCATTTGGGTCATTGTTCGAATCGCTGGAAAGCTGTTTTTATGTACGTTTAGTTAAAATTATTTCCAATGACAGAATTCCAACTATTTGACGCGTTTTATGTGTTTCCGTGTGTGTTTTGATGTGTTGTACTATGAAATATGGAATTCGGTTGTATGAATGTGTATTGTTGTAGATTGCAATATTTGCATGATTGAGCAGGTATATGTTGTATGTTAGGAAGTTATGAGGTAATGTATTGGT
Source organism: Lathyrus aphaca (assembly GCA_963966055.1). Lineage (NCBI taxonomy): Eukaryota > Viridiplantae > Streptophyta > Magnoliopsida > Fabales > Fabaceae > Lathyrus > Lathyrus aphaca. The sequence goes on from OZ014519.1 coordinate 651,497,402, forward strand.
TGTATGCTAGTCTTATGCATTACATCATTGTTGTATGTTGTTGTTGAGTGCAATAGTTGTTGCTTATGATGTTGCATGATATTGTTGTTGAGTTGTTGTGGCATACCGTGTAGATATGATAGTTGTTGCTTATGATGTTGCATGACGTTGTTGATTAATTATGGCATGTTGTGTTGTGGCATAACTTGTAAATGCAATAGTTCTTGTTTATGATGTAGTTGTATGTTGTTATTGTGGTGCATAACATGTTGCATGGGTTGTGGAATAATACGTGTGTCCATGTGGGGTGTGTCTGTTTATCCGGATTCTACATAGTAGAATTGAATTGTTGTTGTTATTGATGTGATCATATGCCCCTGTGGGGTGTGAGTGATCACAAATGTCGTATGCCCGTGTGGGTGTGAGCGACCTATATATAAATTCCGATAGGAATTGTGATCATGAAAAAGGCATCGAAATTGGTACCACATGCATTGAGTCGAGTTGGTGTCTCATTGCATTGTATTTGAGTGTGTTACGTTATGAGGTGTATGATTATATGTGTGTGGTGGAATTAATGATTCTTGTTAGTAGTTGTGATGAAGGGTGAATTACTTGATGATTTTATGCTTTCATATTTATATCATCTATTTCTTTTGTTGATTTGAAAATATCACCCCTTCTATTTGAATGTTGCCTCCACGTAGGTAACATGCAAATAATCTGCAGTAGGTGATCTGATGTGAGTAGAAGATGGAGTCTTCCGTTTATGCTTTCGTGTCAGTGTCTTATTTGATATGTAACACTGGGGTTTTTGGAAATCTATGTTTTCTTAGGCTATGTTTTCTTGAGATTTTAGACATCTCTTGATTTTAGTTATTTATTTAATTGACAATTATGCTTATGTTGTAATGAATAATGATTGATGTTTCCGCTATTTTAATAAAAATGAAATTAGAAATATTTTATCAATATCATTGTTGTTAAATAATATAAAAAAATGATGTGTTGCATATCAAGTATATGAACATGAGTTTGATGAAAGTAGCATCCTAAATGTCTGATATTTTATTGTACTCTGGTTTTATTTATATTATGCATGAAATTATTTGGGGTGTTACGTCATCCACCTTCCCTAGCATGTTTATTCACATAGACTTAAATCAGTCCAATTGCTTTATTTACTTTTTATTGCACTTTAAGTTCTATTTTGCAAAACCCCAATCCAAAACCCCCCAGGCTTTTGTTAACTCAAGTAGAACCAAAAATCTGTATCATCAAGCAATCCTTGAGATTGATATTGGGGATTTTCCTTTTTTATTACTACATTGGCAGATTAGTACGCTTGTTAATTTACCGATCACTTATTCCTTGGAAATAACATAATATCTTGGTTCACCAAGAAGCAAAATTGTGTCTCAATGTCTACTGCTGAAGTTGAATATATTGTTGCAGGAAGCAGTTGCACTCAATTGCTTTAGATGAAACAAATGTTGAAAGAGTACGATGTGAGACAAGATGTCAAGAAATTATTTTGTGACAAATTAAAAGTTATTAACATTTCAAAAAAATCTTTTTCAACATAGTAGAACCAAACACATTAACATAAGGCTTCATTTCATCAAGGAACTTGTGGAAGATAAAATTGTAAACCTTGAGCAGTATACATATTTACTAAGGATTTAATTGTAATTCTATTTGATAGGTTAAGGGGTGCTCTGGGTGGTTGCATATGTGACAACACATATCAGTCAAAGCTTGAGAGGCGTGCAAGGAGACCAAGCAAATATCTCTCTTCTATGCTCTATATACACATGAAATGAGACTGATTATTCCATTTCAAACTCTCATTTTATCTGGTCCTTTGTTATAAGAAATTCTTCTTTATTTCTTTTGGACTCAGTATTTTGTTCTCTCTCTCTCTCTCTCTCTCTCCTTCTCTCTCCCTTTCTCTCAAGTTTGTTTTTCTTCTAAGAAATTAGTCGATCATCTGGGAAAGCTAATATGTTGGAGGACAAGTGTGGGAAAAGGATAGGTCTTAAGAATCAAATAAGTCTGGAACCAAGGTGGATAGACATGTTGCACCATCTGTTGGAGCATCTGGGATTGGGAAGAAGTTTGTGTCCAAGATGAAGTTCTTGAAGAAACGATCTATGCAAAAACATGAATCTAGCCTAAATGTTGATGAATACTGGGTTACCTTCAATGATTCAAGAGGATGGTATGGAGATTAAGTATGAAGGGTGTTGATTCTAGGTGTTTTTTTTAGTGTGTGTGTGTATGTATGTTTGGTCCTTGTATTTGGACATGTTTTGTTTCCTTGTTATAGATTTGTATTTGCTTAATAACTTCCTGGTTTTGTTGCCAATAAATGTCCTGAAGCTCTAGAATCCTGTTCAAAATTTGTTCTCATGATGGTTGATGTTTGTCTACTCCTGATTTATGGTGTATATGTGCTAATATACTGACATCTATATTGACTAATTGACTGACTGGCTGAAATTATGAAAAAAAAAGGTAATGGTATGTAGTGGAATGGTGTGACTACTGACTAATGAATTTGTGGTGTATGAGTTTTGGTGATCTGATATATGATACTGATTGTATGCTTAGTACTAGTTGAGATCAAATCATGTAATGTGCTCACATGCTGGAGCATCTGGTGTGGCATTTGACCCTTGTATGAGATGATCTGTATGTGTTAATAGTATCTGTTGATTTTGACTTGACTATTAACTAGGTATGTGCATGCATGACTGACTATTATTGAGCATTGATTATGTGTAGCAACCACTTGACTTCTGAATTGTGCTACTAACCTCTACTACTATAGATGTGCTCTTATGTTTTGTATTTCTACTGTTGATGTGCTCTTATGTTTTATATTTCTACTATTGCCATTGTTTGCTAAGTGTGTTAGTATGTGGTGTGCTTAATGCTTAACTTATGATGCACATCTTGTATGTTTTTGGAAGTGTTGTTTTGCCAAAATTTGCTAAAGGGGATATTGTTGTTCCTTTTTGGATTGACTGCATTATGTAAAAACACATGGTATGGACGCATATTGGACAAAATGTACTAGCTGGTGTGGCACATCTGGCCCCAACTAATATTATAAAGAAAGGACACATATGGGAACAGATGTCCTAGCATGTGGTCCTTGTCTGCAGGACAAGGTTATTGCTGCTTTGGTGCATATTTCTGCAACATTGTTCAACAAGATTTGTTGCTACCTTTTAGTAATTTTTTTTTGATAATCATGCTACCTTTTAGTAATGTGTGACGTGATTTGTTTGACAACTATTTGAATATCAAATCAATTTAAATGAAGATTTAAATTTGGATTTGAATTAAAACCAAATCATATCTTTTGTTTGAGACTTTTGTGGAGAAAATTAAATCCAACTACATTGACTATTATTCTAGATGAAATCAAATCAAATATCCAAAGGAGAAAAGCCCATAATTGCTTTGCTATTTAAGGAGACTTATTCCTCACGTTTGAGGGTGGGTAGTAGGATTGAATATCTATGTGTTAGGGTTTATTTGAGTTTTTTTATTTTTGTTTATTGTACACCACATTACTCTTGAATTTATATCATAAGACATAGTAGTTGGATTGTTTAGTTGAGTTATAAATTCAATATTGAATCATTCTGATTATTGTTGTTGATCATTAGGGTTAATGATGGAGAGAAAGTGAGAGGAAGTTCTCATATTTACGGGAGTCCTAAATATAAATATATTGAGGGTATAATTAATTAGAGGGGCATTAAGCAAATGGCTTATTCATCTAAGACACTTTGTAATGACTATATTAAAGAGTGAATTTCCTTTCTTAGTCAGAGTTTCCCCCAGGAATAGGTGTTGTTTTCACTAAACTGGGTTAACAATCCTCGTGTGTTATTTACTGTTTTTATTCTGATTTATTATTGTTGTCATAGTGTGTTAAATCTTATTTAATAAGTTGGATAATTTGTCCCAAACATCTAATCCAACATTTGTCCCCTGACGAATAAAATTTCAATTGGTATCAAAGCATACACTGTGTTCTTTTTGGGTGAGTTCCAAGGAGGATATTTTATGTTCATATGGACAACACAGGATGGAGGGTCTGTCAATAGACCACCTAGTTTGGATGACACCAATTATGATTATTGGAAAACTCACATGCTTGCCTTTTTAAACTCATATATAACAAAACTTGGAAGGCTGTAATTAAAGGTTAGAAAAATCCTGTGATTACTTCTCAAGATGGTACAACAAGTTTAAAGCCTGAAGCCGATTGGTCCAAAGATGAAGATGATGAAGCTTTTGCTAATGGAAAAGCCTTGTATTTCATATTCAATGGTGTTGATAAGAACATTTTCATAATTATGAACACATGTACTAAAGCTAAAGAGACTTTAGAGACTCTCAAGACTGCTCATGAGGGCACATCCAAAATGCGTATGTCAACGTAACTCCTCACAACTAAGTTTAAAAATATGATAATGATGGAAGATAAGTCTATATCTAATTTCAACATTCGTTCGTGATATAGCCAATAATTCATTTGCCTTGGAAGACATAACCAAATATCTCATATTACATCCAACATGTATGTTATTTATGTATGATCCAAGAGCATAACATATGACTACCTTAAAGCACATTATTATCTTAAAGGTACCATTACTATTTGTTTCCATTTATCTCCTTCCTTAGTTTATAAACTCACCATATATTTTGATGTCTACTATGACATATGTCTGATCACAAGAAGGTGCACGTTTGATTATTGTGTTTATCTTTATTGGTTTAATAATTCATTTAGTTAGTAAGTGTGTCTATTGTAATTTTTTATTGATACATCTCTTGATGTATATATATTGTGTCTTGTAAAATTACCAATGAGTTCAGCCATTAATGAAATAACAAATCTCTCTTATCCTCTCATACACATAACATACTCTTGTTGAACTTTTCACAAACACTTTCTCAGCTTTCACATTATTCATCATTGTTCTATCAAATTGGTATATCAGATCTCAGTTAGATCATTATTGTTGAAGAGTTCGTGAAGAATGGAAACAAACAACAACAACATTTCCACGCATCTGCCAGTGTTTTAAGGCAAGGATTTTGATTAATGGATCATGAAGATGAATGCGATTTTCAGGTTCCAGGATGTTCTTGAAGTGGTGAATGAAAGGGTACCATCATTAGCAGCAAATGCAACTGAGGTACAAGAAACAACATATAAAGAATTGAAAAAGAAATACGGCAAAGCATTGTTCTTGATTCATCAGAGTGTGAGTGATGAGATCTTTGAGAAGATCATGTATTATGAGAATGCAAAGGAGACATGGGATGCGATGGAGAAATTGTATTTTGTAGATGGCAAATTGAAGAAGGCGAGGATGCAAGCTTTGAGAAGACAATATGAAGTATTGACAATGGAAGAAGAATAACCCATTAGTCAATACCTTAATAAAGTGATCAATCTTGCAAATAAGATGACAAGGAATGGCGAATCCTTCACTAATTTGATGAAGATTGAGAAAGTTCTCAGGACTTTAACACCAAGATTTGATCATATTGTTGTGGCTTTAGAGGAATCTAAGGGTCTAAACTCTATGAAGATAGAGGAACTGCAAGCAAGTCTTGAAGCTCATGAGTTGAGATTGATTGAAAGGATCAAAGAAAGAAGTAAAGATGCATCTTTTGATCAAGCATTGCAGGCCCAATATGTGAAGAAAGGAAAATTCAAGAAAGACAAGAAAGAAATTCAGTGCTATAATTGTCAAAAGTGGGGACATGATGCAGTTGGATGCAAATTAAAGAAGGTCCCAAGAAACAAAGATGAATCTCAATTTGTCCAAAATGAGGAATCAAATTCTGATGAAGTACTTCTGTTGGCAACAATCAAGGAAAAAGAAGAAAGGAATGATAAATGGTATTTGGACACTGGATGTTCAAATCATATGACAAGGAAGAAGTTGTGGTTCTCTAAACTGGATGACTCAGTAAACAGAAAGATAAGGTTTACAGACAACATCATGGTTTGTACAGCTGGAATTGCGAAAATAATGATTCATAGGAAGGATGGTAAGAAAGCATATATTACTGATGTATTGTATGTACCAAATATGATGAGCAACCTCATCAATATTGGTCAGTTACTGCAAAAAGGGTACACTATGAAGATGGAAGCTCAAACTATGAAGGTTTTTTATAGCAATAAGAGGTTGATTTTGAAAGCTCCTTTATCAAAGCAAAAAAATTTCAGGATCAATATCAGTGTGATTAAAGATCAGTGCTTGCTATTAGAAATCAGGAATGAAGACTGGATATGGCATCAAAGATATGGACATATAAATTTTAGGAATTTGAATATGCTTCATGAAAAGAACATGGTGCAAGGGTTACCAAAGATAAATTTGCCTGAGGAACTGTGTGATATGTGTTGTATTGGAAAGCAAGCCATAAACTCATATAATGTAGAGGTACCATTCAATGCAACCAGGAAACTTGAGGTAATCCATTATGATGTATGTGGACCTTTTGAGGTGAAATCAGTAGGAGGAAATAGCTACTTTGTAACATTCATAGATGAATTTACTAGGAAATTATGGATTTACTTATTAGCTAAGAAAATTGAAGTGTTTAGTGTGTTTAAGAAGTTTAGACTGTTAGTTCAAAATGAAAGTGGTGAAGTAATCAGCAAACTAAGAACTGATGGAGGAGGTGAGTACACTTCTACTGAGTTTAAAGAATTTTGTTCATCAAATGGAATTAATCATTAAGTCACTACACCATACACACCTCAACACAATGGGATCTCATAAAGAAAGAATATGACATTGGTAAATATAATAAGGAGCATGCTGAAGCAAAAGCAGATGCCTCATTATTTGTGGGGTGAAGCAGCTGCTACTGTAACATATCTCATCAATAAAAGTCCTACAAAAAAGCTGCAAGACAAGACACAAGAAGAAGCATGGTATGGAGTGAAACTAAGTGTTCAACATCTGAAGATTTTTGGCTCACTATGTTTCAGACATGTACCTGATTAACTAAGATGAAAATTGGATGATAAAGCTCAGGTAATGATTATGGTTGGTTATCACTCAACTGGTGCCTATAATGATCTAAATAGTAAGAAGATAGTGTTCAACAAGGATGTAAAGTTTGATGAATCAAAATGTTGGAACTGGAAGGATGAAGTATCAAATAAGTTTGAAAGTGACTTAAATCTATCTGAATCATAAGTAGAAGAAGTTGAGACTGAGGAGCAAGAAGAAACTGGTGAGAATAAAAATGGAGGAGGTGCAGTAGTGATAGTCATACCAACAAGGAATACTCAACCACTAGCTAGGTTGATAGATTATGAAAGGTTCCCTGGTCAAGCAATCACAGATGAAGGTGACTTAGTGCAACTAACAATGCTTGCTGAAACAAAACTAGTGTCTTTTGATGAAGCTCTTAAGCAAAATCGCTGGAAGAAAGTAATGATTGAAGAACTAGACTCCATAGAGAAGAATGAAACATGGAGATTAGTTCAACTACCTACTGATAAGAAGTGTATTGATGTTAAGTGGGTTTTCAAAACAAATCTGAAGTCAAATGGTCAAGTGTCAAAATACAAGGCCAGATTAGTTGCAATAGGCTTTCTACATAAATATGGACACGATTATTATGAAGTTTATGCTCCAGTAGCAAGGATGGAAACAATCAGACTGATTGTTTTTATAGCAGTCAAGAATAATTTGTCTATGTACCAGTTAGATGTAAAGTCTACTTTTCTTAATGGTGAGTTAGAAGCGTATGTGAGTCAGCCATCAGGATTTGAGATAAAGGGAAAGGAAGAGTATGTTTACAAGCTTAATAAAGCTCAATATAGTTTGAAGCAAGCCCTAAGGGCTTGGAACAAGCAGATAAACAGTTTTCTTGTTCAACAAGGTTTCATAAAGTGTGTGAATGAACATGGAATTTACTGCAAAAACACCACTAACAAACTCATTGTGTGCTTGTATGTGGATGAAATGATAGTGGCTGGAAGCAATGAAGCTGAGGTGGAAGATTTTAAAAGAAGTATGATGAACATGTTTGAGATGTCTGATTTAGGCAATCTCAGATATTTTCTAGGAATAGAGTTTGAAATAAATTCACAAGGAGTAGTGATGCATCAAAGGAAGTATGCACAAGATGTTTTGAAAAGATTCAGTATGCTGTATTGCAAACCAATTTCGACACCTGTTGATACAGGAGTAGAATTGGCTTTGGTAAATGATGAGAATGAAGTGAGTCCCACTTTATTCAAACAAATTATGGGCTCTTTGAGGTATTTGTGCCATACAAGACCTGATATTACTTATGGTGTAGGTTTGATCAGCAGATACATGGTAAAACCTACCACCTCACACTTAATTGCAGCTAAGAGGATCTTGAGATATGTGAAGGGAACAAGCAATTATGGTATCTAATACTGCAAGAATCAGGAGAGTGATCTAGTAGGCTATGCAGACTCTTATTGGACAGGTGATAAAGATGACAGAAAAAGCACTGCAGCTTATGTGTTTATGATTGGAGATGCAACATTTTCGTGGAGCTCAAAAAAGGAACCAGTGGTTGCATTATCTTCTTGTGAAGCTGAATACATTGCAGCCTATATGGCCGCATGTCAAGCTCAATGGATCAACATGTTACTGATGGAATTGAAGCTGATAAAGAATGAGAAGATGGAGCTCAGAATTTATAGGAAGTCAACCATAGACTTGGCAAAACATCCAATAGCACATGGCAAAAGCAAACATATTGAAACCAAGTTTCATTTCTTGAGAGACCAAGTGAACAATGGAAGATTGGAAGTGAAGCATTGCAAGACAGAGGAACAAATAGCAGATCTGCTCACAAAGCCTTTGAAGTCAAGCATCTTTGAGTATTTGAAGAAGAAGCTGGGAATGGCTGAAGCATCTAAATAAATGAATTAAGGAGGTGTATTGGTTTAATAATTCATTTAGTTAGTAAGTGTGTCTATTATAATTTTTGATTGATACATCTCTTGATGTATATATAGTGTATCTTGTAAAATTACCAATGATTTCAATCATTAATGAAATAACAAATCTCTCTTCTCCTCTCATACACATAACATACTCTTGTTGAACTTTTCACAAACACTTTCTCAGCTTTTACATTATTCATCATTTTTCTATCAATCTTAGGGGAAATTTAATCTCTTGGTATTTGAAACAACAACCAAATATGTCTCACTCATGTATTGAAGTAGAGTATGGTGGCATTGCTAATGTGAATTATGATTCGTGTTAGCTTCAAAACCAGTGTTCATGTCATGAAGGTCACTTTGGTCTATTGTGATAACGTTAGGGTTGTTTACCTATCAGGTAATCCTATTTAACTACATATTAAACATGTTGAGATGAATATTTATTTTGTTCATGAAAACATTGCATGTGACTAGTTACTAGTTCTTCATGTTTGTTCGCGCTACCAAATAGATGATATTTTTTACTAGTTACTAGTTCTTCATGTTTGTTCGATTACAAATATGTATTAAAATATGTGAATATTCTTTGTGACTTATTAGAATAAATGGATGTTCTTTGTATATTTTATATTTAGTATATATTTATGTAGAATTAATAGCAACATATTAAGAAGAATCAACCATGATTCTATACATGTTTATGTTATCGATGAAAAGAAATAAAAATATTGTCAAGCTGGTATTAAAAATTGATTTAAGATCTGTTGAACCACATGCTATTAGTTTTTTTTGTTACCAATCATCCACCATTTATATACACACATCAAGTTCAATAGTATTAGGTGCGAGAGAATGTGTTAAAAAGTAGGGTTGAAAAATGAACATGTCCGCCCATTTAATATTGATATGCAAAAGCCTGAAATAAAAAACAGGGTGAGGCGGACATTATGTAGGGCAGGAGTTTAAAAGCTTGAAATAAAAAATAGGATGAGCCTGAAAAAAAATGATTATGTCAATATTTGTGCCTATAAAATATGAGACAGAACGAGATAAATATATTAAAAGATGCAAACAAAATATATGCAAACAAAATAGACATTTCGAAAAGTGTATTATTGCCCCCAATTAAAAAGTGTCACATAAGATAATACATAAGTTGAACATATATTTATAAATTAGTGCAATCTTTTTTTTCTTATAGTTGGTTTTGTTAAGTTGAATAAAGAGTTTATCGGCATGAAGTTGAGTGTGTGATCAAAACTCTTTTACCTCAAATCAACGTTCAAAATAAATAGAGCATAAAATTGAATGAATTCATAGGACATGATCATATTGTGATCCCCAAGAGTAGTTACATAGGTGTCTCTGTATTATGAACTTACACGTCTTATAAAATGAGTTTAATGAGTCAAATTTAGTTGACTTTATGCTTCCTCACCAAACCTATAATTTTAAGAAATTATTATACTACGTATATGGAAAGTCCTTGTTATAGTCCTATTTTCTACCTTGAAAATGGTGCCCAAGGTAGGTGAAAAGTATAATACCTTTAGAACAAGTTAATTCTGATGATGATTGGTCACAAAAATAAGAGTTAGAATTAAAACTTATGTGGCTTTCTAGAGGTCCACAAAGAATGGCAATTAGATAGCTATATAAGGTCCCACCTAAGATGGTAAGTTGCCTTGGTGAGGAGGTGTCTTAAACACATACAGAGCGGCACATCAAACACCGACCATCACCACCTTTTGGAGTCTATAGAGTAGGTGACTTCAAAGTGCCCTCATTTGAAAGTAAACATCTTATTAAATGCTCATAAAATAGTTTCACTTAGTAGCATAACAGGGCATATGCACCCAAAATCTTGATAATGAAATTATACAAGGCATGTTGTTTTCTTTTTGGTGGGTTATTATAAGTACGTGATTTAGTGGTCCACCGTCCAATTCATAAAATAGGACAGTGCAAAAAGATGGAGTTATGAATTGTATCAACCACTACCATGCCACTCTCCTCAAATATTAAACACAACCAACCTTCATTTATAAACACATGTACCTTTGCTTTTAGATGTCAAACATAACCATAAAAATGCCATCAACTTAAATGCTATAACCAACTTATTTCCAATCCCAAGACCAAGTCATACCTCTTTCAACCTCTGCCCAATGCACATTTGACAATTCTATCTCAACACCGCATCACTTATTTATTCATTTACAGTAGTACTATATGTGCGTGCGTTTGGATTCACAATGAATTTGACAGAATTTCGCCATTATCTTGAAGCTTGATATTGCCAAACATCTATGCAGTTACATAAAAGCAAATACTAAAAATTGAAAAAATGGGAACTGAACTTTTATTGATTGAATGGCCAATACAGAAAGAAAAAGAAAGAAACAAAAAACATTTTCATCATCCTTTTGCTAGGGTACCCCAGCCACCACTTTACCTATCTCATCCCTCAAAGGCTTCCATTGTCTAGTGTATATATCATCACATATATACATGTACGGAATACAGATCCTTCTCTAACTAAGCATAACACCTTCCCCTCCCTTTTCTCTATATTTCTATATATTTTTCTATCTTAAAATGTAATTCAAAAACTCATAGTCAAATCAATTGTACAGACAATTCCATTTTCTAAGAACATCACCTTAAAGAAATAAACTGGGGATACAAGAAAATTGATCAAGGGAGTTGGGAAGAAACATTGGAACATATATGGAACCAAAGAGCAATGAGGAATGAATGAATAAAATGAAAACTCTAATAGGAACTTGACTACTTATCTCTAAAGGTTCCAACTGCATTCAATGATGCTAACAAGATTATTGTCTGGTTTTTTTTTTTAACTATGTCACAGGTATTGGGTGGTGGTCGTTTTATGATGGGATCAAAAGACTGAAAGAAGAACGATAGGGATTGAAAGTTTAAGTGGCGGTTTGAGGACCGTGAGAAGGAAAGATGACAAGAGAGATGTATTACAAATCATGATGAATTCTACAGGCTGTAATGCTTGACAGACTGCTCCAACACGTCGCGACTAGGGCACACGATTACCTTCACTTGGTTTCCATTTTTGTATATCTTGAAGGTTGGTACAACTCTAACATTCTCATCAGTTGCAACTTCTGCGTTTACATGAATGTCCACCTATGATCAAAGAAAAAAATGCACGCATTAGGCAAGTTGTGTATCCCTCATTTATAGCAAAACTGAAGTAAACAGCACGTTCTATTTGGATTCATCGCGGGTAAGCCAAAATCACTGCGGCATCGTGATTTTTTTTTTAAACTAAAAAGGGTAACTTCTGATAAAGTCAAAGGGGCACACCGTGATTCTAACAGCAAATCCAAACATGCGTAAAGTCAAAATCACTACCTTGAGGAAGTTAACAGATGGATATTTGGCACATAATGTATCCAAAAATGGCGATATTTGCCTGCATTTCGAGTTTGATGCAGCTTCAAAATGGACAACAGAAACACCTGCAAAATTAACAAATAATAATATCAGGAGACTTGAATTAAAGAGTAAAATGAGTTGCAGAAGAATCCTTTTTAAACATTTGAGTGTTATGCATGAACAATTTAGGAGATATGAAAAATAAAAAATAGAAGGTTTTGTTTTGAAAAAAAAAAACAAACCTAACTTTTAAAAAAGTTAATGCACAATTTACAAGGTAAACTTTCTGCATTTGGTTTCTTAACTTGTGCCTTAGGATACAAGTTAGCATTCTCCAACATTTTTAATTACCTGATGAAGATATTGCAGTTCTAAGCTGTTCAAGACCTGATACTCGTTCCACTTCACCACCAAACTTCAAATTGGTAACTTCTTCTCCACGAGATTTTTTTAGCGAAACATGTGCATTAAAATGAGCTTCAGCAACATCTTTGTCATTTGGAAGTTCTTTTCGCAAGACCTCGTAATCTTTAACCGCTTCTTCCCACTTTTCTAGCTGCATTTAAAAAAGGAGGTTAAAAAAATAAAGTTTATAAGCTTCTTCACAGCAGTCTAACATAAAAACCAGCAAAGCCAATTTACCTTGTTATATGATGTAGCCCTTCGAAGAAGAGCTTTTGTATAATTTGGTTGGTAATGTAAAGCTTGGTTAGAGTCTTCAATTGATTTTTGCCATATACCAAGCTTATACCAGCATGCTGCTCTATTGCAATACAGAACAGAATTTGAAGGGTCTACTTTCAAACCTTCTCCATATGCGGAGCAAGCTTCAGTGAACCGCTCATCTTTGAAAAGCTCATTGCCACAAGTTCGAGCTCTTGCCACTTTCCTTACATTGTTAAGCATAACAGCAATTTCAATATTTTGGGGATCGATTTTATTTGCCTTCTCAATAGATTGAACCGCATTAACAAACCTGCAATAAATTCACCATCGATTATTCACACTCCAACAGAAACAATTGACACCTTAGAATTTTTCAATGAAGGTTAGAAATACTAATAGTGGCGTGTCTGAACTCACCTTCCCAATGCCATCTCAATCTGAGATCTGACATAGCAGGAATAAGCTTCAGCAAACATCCCAAAAAATATTGCTTCAAAAGGTGTATTATTAATTTGTGGATCCGATTTCGGAGCATGTGACATAACTGATTCAGCATCTTCAATTTGACGAAGTTTCAAAAGGGCTTCTGCTCTACACATAAAGAGCTGTACATTCAATTTCCAACAAAGTTCAGATATTCCATTTCATACACATTTCCATTTATAACATATTCAACTCAAATATATCACATCGGAAAGAAGAAGAAAAAACAAAAAACAGCAATAATACCTGAGGAGAAGAATCAGCTCCAGCAGTAGAAGCACCATCAAGTTCCCTCAGAACACTTTTCCAATCCCCTACCCTCCTAACACCTGTACACTTACTAATATGCTTATCCACCAGTTGCAACTTGAGCATCTCGGTCGGATTCGGAGTCAATCCAGGATGACAAAGGTGTCTCCTAGCATTCTCAACTTGTCCTAACCTGTGACACCACCACTTCTATAATCAACACCATTCCGTAAATGCATCATCAATGAATGCAAATTCAATCAAATCATCAATCTTCACAATGCCATCCAAATTAACAAGTAAAAGATTCAGATTTCAATTCCAACAGAAGCAAAACAGCAAACAAAAAACACTAAACTTCAAAACTACATCAAAACTAACATAAAACACTAACAAGATAATTCAAGAACCACCAACATAATGAACTAGATCCACAAAATTGTTAAAGAATCAATGATTACTCACTCACCTGATGAATAGAGAAGCCAAACGATGATGAGCCCTATCATAATCAGGATCGCAATTAAGTGCCAGCTGGCATTCCCTCACAGCATCAGACAATCTTCCCAAACCGATCAATGCGGCGGCGCGGTTGCTCCGGTAAGAAGCACTCCTCGGCAAAGCAGCAACGGCACGGTCATAAAAGCACAATGCCTCCGCAAATTCACCCCTCTTGTAATGCTCATTCCCTACTAACTTGAGCTGTTCTGGATCCACACTTTCCACGCCTCTTTTCCCTGAATCACTCCCAAAGCTGCCCCTCGGGCTACTCGTATCAGCTCTCCCGGCGCCAGCCGCAGTGCCACCGCGCATTATGCTACCGTGACCATAGTTCCCAGTTCCATAACCAAGAACATCACTCTTCGTATTCTTGTAAGCCATGCCGGTCTTAATGACCTTTCCAGAAGGACAAATATTCCCCGCCGGAAGAACTTTCACCGGCGGAGAGTTCACAGTTTGACCAGAATGCTTCTTCGGAGTCGCTCCGGATCCTGAATTGGATCTTGAATCCCCCGCTTTCGATTTCGTACCTCTCACATTCCCTCCGGATCTACTCGCGGTTGGACTGTTATCACTAGAACCAGAAAGCTCGCCGGAGTTACTGCTATGAATCGGCGCCGAACCCGATTTGTTAGAAACCGGTTTAGACCCGGTTTTACCAGAGAAAGATCCGGAAGAACCCGAACTACTACTAACCGCCGGTCCTCCAGCTGTCGTCCTCAATGGCGAAACCGGTGAACCGTGATCACGTTTTCGAATATCCGGTTTATTCGCTTCCAAAGTCACCGCTTCACGAAACCGATCGGTAATTTTGCCCGACCCGATAGCATCGGGTTTGGAATTTCCCGGCGAACGCGACATTTTTCTTCAAGAAAGGTTGTTGAAAGATTCAATCGATTTTCAGAGAGAGAAAGAAACTGTAACTAACTCTTTCTCTCTCTAAAACCCAGTGTGTGAGTGTTAACAATGTGTTTGAATGAAAGTAGAGTGAGTAGTGAAAAATGGGTTTGTTGAAGAAGACATGAAAGTTTAGAGAGAGAAAGTGATGGGGATCTCGTGATATAAAAGGAGGAATGTGAGTGAGTGTTGTTGGAATTAGAGAGAGAAAGTTTCTTTTTAGAGAGAGAAACAAGAATGTAGAGAGAGAAAGAAGAAGGAAGAAGAGAAATCAAGAAAAAGACTGAGCTTTTATTTTCTCTCTTCACCTGCTGCTTCACGAGACACATTTCTCTTCCTTCTCTTCATTTTTTTTATAATTATGTTATAGAATTAAATTAGTCATATTTACCTTTATTATTTATTATTGTTTATTCAAATAAATTCAGTCAATATTGTTGCTTTATTAATGCCCAAGATCATGGCTTGTAAATGATGTTAGTGGTCTTATGGAGAAGTTTTAGAAAATCTCTAAAACTGTCACATTGACTCTGTATAAGAAGAAAATATTAGTTAATAAAACAAAACAATTTCTTCAATATATCCTTCCCTTATATGGTATCAGCCGTTGATCCATCTCTTTTCCAAAATCAAACACCATGGCTGCTGAATTTTCCACCACCATTGTTAACCCAAACGACGGCGCTCGCCCGTTCGTTATTGTGCACTTCACCAACGCCATAAAACTTACCACTTCAAACTACATAACCTGGAAGTCGCAAATTCAGGCGACTCTCACCGGGTATGACCTTTTCAAGTTTCTCAACGGCGACCACCCTGCTCCGCCTACAACTCTCACCGCCAACAACGTCACCACCCCCAACTCGACGTTCACTTCCTGGATGCGTCAGGATAAACTCATTTATGACGCTCTGGTCAGCACCCTCGACACCTCCGTGGCTCCGTTGGTCACTCGAGCCACCACCTCCAAAGAAGCATGGGATATTCTCGCCCGCACCTATGCCAACCCATCAAAGGGCCACCTTAATCAACTCAAAACCAAGCTGCGCTCGTCCACAAAAGGCTCTAAGTCGATCACTGAATACATTCAATCGATCACTTCGACTGCGGACCTCCTAGCTTCGCTTGGAAAACCGGTTGACGATGACGACCTTGTCTCCTTTGTCCTCCAAGGTCTCGACGGAAATTATCAGTCCATTGTTGATGCAATCAAGGCCCGGGATACCACCATTGGTATTGATGACCTTCACGAGAAGCTCATCGTCAAGGAACTGGAACTCCGCTCTGCAACCACCAACTTGGGCGCACCGGCAACAGCCCTGAATGCGCAGTCCCATCCTCGAAACAATAGGCCACGCCACCAACCTCCATCCAACCGATCACCCTCCACTCCCTTCCGCCCTCCTCCCATAGTCCCCCCGCAACACACCCGACCCTTTCTCGGCAAATGCCAATGGTGTCGTGAAACGGGCCACGTCGTTGCATACTGTCCTCTCTTCCGCCAACAGCATCCGACCGCTTATCCTCCAACAATGCCCAGAAATCCTGCACCTCGACCCCCACCTCAAGCTCACACTGCCAACACTGTCTCCACCTCTCAAAACTACATAGTCGACAGCGGTGCAACGCACCACGTTGTCAATGACCTCGACTGACTCTCCCTACACTATCCCTACAACGGTCCAGACGAACTATTTATGGGAAGTGGTGAAGGTTTGCGAATCACTAACTCTGGAACTCTTTCACTTAGCACTGTTGCATCTATGTTTAATTTACCAGATACTCTCTATGTTCCACAAATGACCAAAAACATCATTTCTGTTTCTCAACTTTCAAGTCAAAAGAACTGTGCTATTATTTTCTTACCCCACTCTTTTCATGTTCAGTGTCTCAAAACAGGCAGGATTCTTCTTAATGGACCTTGCAGAGACGGCCTGTACGTGTGGCCCACATCCTCTCCTACAGTTCTGTCTTTGTCCCGCAACTCCAGCCCACTATGGCACCACGCCTTAGGTCATCCATCTGCCGCTACCTTCAAATTAAGTCAACAACAACTTCGGATTATCTCCCCTACCTTTGAGCAATCTGATTGCACCTCCTGTCAATTACATAAGAGCCACAAGCTCCCGTTTCACAATTCTAGTCTTTGTTCAAATTATTTTCTTGAAGTTATTTTCTCAGATGTATGGACCTCTCCACTATTGTCGTATGATGGATTCAAATATTATGTAGTTTTTGTTGATCACTTTACACGATATTCTTGGATTTATCCCCTCAAACGCAAATCCGATGTCCAAAACACATTCATTAAATTTCGGTCACTTGTCGAAAATTACTTCAAAACTAAAATCAAAATATTCTATTCTGATAATGGTGGCGAGTTTATTGCTCTACAAAATTTTCTAAGTCAAAACGGAATAAGTCACTTTACTTCACCACCCCATACTCCCGAACACAATGGTATATCCGAACGTAAACACCGTCACATAGTCGAAACTGGTCTTGCCCTACTAACACACTCTGGTATGCCACTTGAGTTTTGGCCTCACGCCCTTCTCACCGCGGTATATCTCATCAACCGGCTTCCCACCCCAACCCTACAAAATCGATCACCATTTTCTATTATTTTTAAACAAAATGAAAATTATGCTGTTAAAAAGTTTTGGTTGTTTGTGTTTTCCATGGTTAAAACCATATACTGCTCATAAATTGGAATCCAAATCTGTTGTTTGTGTTTTTGTAGGTTACTCCACCACTCAACATGCCTACTATTGCATGGATCCGAAAACCCGACGAGTCTACACCTCAAGGCATGTCAAATTTGTTGAAACAGAATTCCCGTTTCGGCAAGAACCCAACACCACACAAAATTCGGACCACCATACAAATTGGACTACCTTATCACTACCCATCCTCCCACCTCCCAGGCCACCTCCTTCTTCGTCCCAATCGGCCTCATCATATCCTATTTTTCCACCTACCCCAACTACAGGCTCACTACCATCCACTAACAACCCACCTAATTCTCTAAGTCCTACAAACTCAGCAAGCCTCTCTCATACAAATCAACCTATATCTCCACTGTCCTCGAAATCCAGTCCCTTAGCTGCCACTCCCTCTACCTCTCTATCATCATTCCCAGAACCACAATCAACACCGCCACCCACTCAAATCATCCCGGATCGTGGCATTGTCATTCGATCCCAAAACAACATATTCAAACCCCTCCACAAGATGAACCTCTCTGCCACTCCTCATCCACCCATTGAACCACGAACCATCACGCAGGATCTCAAGGATCGAGCATGGCGGGAAGCAATGCAAAAGGAATACGATGCCCTGTGCGCCAACAATACCTGGACTTTAGTTCCACCCCACCCCACACAAAACTTGGTTGGTAGCAAATGGATATTTCAAACCAAATATCTTCCAAATGGTTCAATTGATCGTCTAAAAGCAAGGCTCGTCGCAAAGGGCTTCCATCAACACCCCGGATGGGATTTCCATGAGACGTTTAGCCCCGTGGTAAAACCGGTTACCGTCAGAGTCATTCTCACGTTGGTTGTCTCTAAGGGTTGGCGCTTGCGTCAACTAGACATCAACAATGCGTTCTTGCAAGGTTCTCTTTCGGAGGAGGTGTACGTTTGCCAACCGCCAGGCTTCATAGATCCATCTCATCCCAACCACGTATGCCGGCTCAACAAGGCCCTGTATGGTCTCCAACAGGCACCGAGAGCGTGGTACACTGAACTTCGCTCCTTTCTACTCCAAATTGGTTTTGTCACCTCTGCTGCAGATGCGTCACTTTTCATCCATTCCAGTGAGTCAATCTCTCTTGCCTTATTGGTATATGTGGATGACATTATCGTCACCGGGAACACTGACACAGCCGTCACCCAACTTGTTCAACGCCTTGCTTATCGCTTCTCTCTCAAGGATCTAGGTACGCTGTCATATTTCCTAGGTGTTGAAGTCATCCCACATCATTCTGGCGGTCTGTTTTTGTCCCAACAAAAATATGTCAGTGACATACTCATCAAAGCTGGCATGGAGGATGCCAAACCAGTCACAACACCACTCTCTGCATCAACTCCCCTACTCAAAACAGAAGGTGAACCACTTCCATCACCCACCGATTATCGTTGTGTCGTCGGCAGCTTGCAATACCTAAGCTTAACTCGTCCCGATGTTGCATATGCAGTCAATAAACTGTCCCAATTTATGCAGCATCCCACCTCGTCTCACTGGGCTGCTCTCAAACGTCTGCTTCGGTACCTTGTTGGAACTATCGACAGGGGCATAGTCATTTCTCCCGGTCCATCCACAACATTACATGCCTTTTCCGATGCCGACTGGGCTGGTGATAGGGACAATTACGTCTCCACAACTGGGTTCATCATTTATCTCGGTTCCACCCCTATCTCTTGGGGATCCAAAAAGCAGAGAGTTGTAGCTCGTTCCTCCACGGAAGCCGAGTACCGCGCCCTCGCAGACACTGCATCCGAAGTTCTCTGGCTATTGTCTCTCCTCAAAGAGCTCCAGCACCGGATCCACCAACCTGCCATATATTGTGATAATATGGGCGCCACCTTTCTCTCATCCAATCCTGTATTCCACTCCAGAATGAAGCACATCGCCATAGCCTATCACTTTGTTCGGGAGAATGTGCAACGCGGTGTTTTCCGGGTAACCCATGTGTCCACTGGCGACCAGCTCGCCGATGTTCTGACGAAGCCTCTCCACCGTCCCCAATTTGAGTTAATCATCAACAAGCTTGGACTTTCCCGGCGGCCGTCCGGCTTACGGGGGCGTGTTAGAGAATTAAATTAGTCATATTTACCTTTATTATTTATTATTGTTTATTCAAATAAATTCAGTCAATATTGTTGCTTTATTAATGCCTAAAATCATGGCTTGTAAATGATGTTAGTGGCCTTATGGAAAAGTTTTAGAAAATCTCTAAAACTATCACATTCACTCTGTACAAGAAGAAAATACTAGTTAATAAAACAAAACAATTTCTTCAATATATCATTCCCTTATAAATTAAACTAATTCATTTTTTTCGTTATTTTTCATTTTGTTTAATTATTTAATAATTTGTTTTTGGTTTTTTCTTACAATGTGAACAGTTACTGTTTCTTTTTTTTCGGTAGACTATAGTAGTTTTATCAATTTTCTATTCAAACTCTATAATAATAATATTTTTTTATCTTTTTTTGTTTGAACAAGTGTCATCCACATTCTCTACACAACCTTGTGGCTAAAGCCAATTTTCTCATTCTCTGTCATTTCTTTTTTTCTTAGCCACTTGTCATTTTTCTTCTTAATTTTTTTAACAAAGTAGATAAACTCTTCCCTTATTTATTTATTATAATAAAAATAATAATAATAATAATAATAAATTATTGTACATTTTATAGACTCAATGAATTTCATTTTCTTGCGCCCCACAATTAATACTCATTTATTATTTTTCACCTTAATTTCCTAACAAGTGAAAGTACATAACATAACTAAGGTTCATTTTTTCTAATTCCTTCTAAATTACAAAAAGCACAATAAAAATTAATTTTATTTCAAAAACCTTCCATTTTTATTAAGATTTTTTTTCTTCTAAATTTTGATTTTCAAATTGTGATTCAAAATAAATAAATGATATTATATAGTGTATTTTGTTAGAGGAAATAAAATATACCATGCTTGGGAAGAAGTTAATGTATATGCGGTGAAAAGGAAAATGAGAGGGTCACACAAGAATCTTTTGATAAAACAATGGCGATTACTACTAATACTAGCACTAATTAATGTATTAGTAGTAATAATCCACCTAGGTTGCTAAATTTTATGAATAGGGTCAATAGGCTGATTCATAGACTAGTTCTAGAAGAACTAAATGGATTTTCTCTGCGATAAAAATAAAATCTTGATTATAAATAATATTTTCTAGGTTTAGCGGAAAAAAATCTTAAATTAATATTAACAAATCAACTCTAAACTTTTGAATTAAAAATAGTTTTTTCTTCGATAATTTACCCAACACCCTATAAAAGTTAACCACCAAATAAATTTACGAGTTAAATAAAAAATGTTTGTGTTGCTACAACCTAAATGAGTAGCTTCAAAAAAAAAATTCATATGATGGATACCACTTTCAAATTTAAGTGTGATAAATATTTATTGGATATTAGATAAATTACTAACAAATTATAAAATCAACCTTTTTCTCATTTTAAAAATAATTAGTTGATTGGTTAGTTTGTTATAAATTAGTTTGTTAGTTAATTAGTTTATTATAAACTAAGTTTGTTAGTTAGTTAAAGTTTGTTATAAGTAGTCAGTTAGTTTGTTAGTTAGATAGTTTGTTATAAATTAGTTTGTTACAGTTAAAGTTTGTTATAAATTAGTTAGTTAGTTAGTTATAAATTAGTTTCTTAGTTTATTAGTTAGATAGTTTGTTATAAACTAATTTGTTAGTTAATTAGTTTGTTATAAATCAGTGAATTAGTTAGTTAGTTAGTTAAAGTTTGTTATAAATTAGTTTGTTAGTTTATTAGGTTAGTTAATTTCTCAAATTTAATTCTCTAATGGAATAAATCTTTATTTCTTTATTCTTTTATTTTATAATAATAATCATTTGAAAAAAGAATAGACATACAAACACATATAATCCATGCTAGCATTTACTCCCTCCTTCTCTAATTACAACATATTTTCAGATTTTATCTTTCCTTAAATTAGATAAGACTCTATATAAGTTTCTAAATTGAATTACTCATTTTATAAATATATTTTTATCAATACTGTTAATTTATCTAAAAAGTTAAAAAAAATTAAACAGAGAGTAATTTAATAATAATTACACCTAAATTAGAAAATAGTAAATGAGAGAAAGAAAACTCACACACACCCTCCAAACAAAGTAGCCCCCACACCACGTGGCAAACAATAACTGGTTGTGGGACCCACATTAACATCAAAATCAACCCTAACATTAGTATAGCAGAAACCAGCTAAGACCAACCTACAAAATACAAATCCCTCTCTCAATCACTCCTTTACCAACATTCATTGTTTCTTAATTCTTCACTCCAAAATTATAACTCATTATTTATTATTAAATTTAGATAAATTCCATTACATATTAATATAAATTATTAACTTCAAAATTCAGACCATTATAGGGACCACACTCAAAATGGAGCCCAACTACTTCTCACTTACAATACTACAAAAACACATCGCATTTCTCTTTTTCACTTTCTTTTCCTCCACTATCATTTTTTTCTACATTAAATAAATAATATAATATGTCAATTATACTATTGTATCTGTATTATTATATGTATGTACTTTGAAATTTTCTCAATCTCAGTCTCATCACTATTGTGTTCATCCAAGATTCCTAAAGTTTTTAGTTTTTTCACTTCCTCACGCAAACAACAACAAGATATAATAACTTCAGTGAGTCAAAGCTTTTATTGTTCTGTAATAGTGTTATTGCCATTATACATACCCTTTCTAGTTTTGAGATCTAGGATGCGTAATAGCTAGTTGTCACATAAATACTCTTTAGGTACATTAAGTAATTTGGTATAAAAGACGGTACATTAAGTAATTTAAAACTCAAAATATTAATAAAATTATTAAAATTTAGCTAAATTATATTTTTTATCATTATCTTTTGCTCATAAGTGTGATTTTAGTTTTTTTCTAAGATTCATTTTTTATCTTTTTATATTGCAACTTTATAAAAATTTGCCATTATGTTAATTATTGGTTAAGTTGCTTGTTAGTGGCTTAAAATATTTTATCTGGAGTTATAACTTATATTATGATATACAACTATTTTATAGGTATAATTAGTTACCAAACTCTTTAAATTAATTTTATTTTCATTTTAGTTTTGGGATGGTAAATCGGCATGGCCTTTCCGTTTAGGTCTATTCCGCAAAAATTCAAAAAAAAAAAGATGAGATGTAGCGGACAAAGTTGAGAATGTGAATGCATGACAACATGGCGGGCTGGAGATGGTTTTTACCTCCCCAAATCCAAACTCGAATCTCAAAAGAATATATATTTCCCGTCCCAAACCCCATCGGGGATTGAGAATCAAAACTCAAATCTGTCATAAACGGGTTTAGATTGGGTTCAGTATCCCTGCTTCGCTATCATCTATTTAATAAAAAAAAAATTTAATAAAAATATTTATTTTTCCAAAATAAATTTACATTACAAATAATAATATACAATATCTCATAAAATTTCATGCATACATTTGAAATATTTTCAATAATAAATATAAATCAAAATATCAAAGCATTAACCACATATTTAATATTCTAAATTATCAAAGCTAAAATAATAAAGTACATAATAAAATAACCGGGCAAGTTTGAGACAGTTTCGGGGTGGATACTAGTGTCCCCATTATCTAACATGTTCCCATATTTTATAATCGGGAAAACCCCAAACCCAAACTCAATCAAAATGAGTTTTCTTCGTCAAATTCGGGGACAGTTCAGGTGGATGGGTACCTGCGGGTATGGGTTATGTTGGCTTGCCTAGATGCGAGCCAAAAACCTAGACTGAATTCGTCTCTCGGAAGCAAAGTTAGACATATCCATTAGAGACCGAATGTCTCCCGATCCGAGGACCCAGTCCTCCGTATCAACCGACCATCAAGCCACTCAGACAAAACAATAAAGGATGAGCGATAGGTATACACTTACGTCCGACCGCAAGATTTAATTAATGTATTTGTAAATTATTGAAATAATAATAATGATATATATATATATATATATATATATATATATATATATATATATATATATATATATATATATATTCTTACTACTCTATTTTCTACACATTCCCTTCTTCAGGGTACCAAAATGCAAATTCACGTAACAACAAATCGGGATACAACCAATACAGTTAACACCAGACTTCTGATTCCAGGGGTACTATCAGAAATGCTTTATTTGTCCGACCAAAGCAATCAAATCCCCTCAGTGCCCACACATCTGAAGATTATAAGGGTTCCGTCGGGGACACTTTTTGCGTCCGACCAATGTAATCAAATCCCTTAAGTGTCGTATGCACCTAAAGATTTCAAGGGTGTTGTCGGAGACGCTTTTCCCATCCGACTAAAGCAATCAAATCCCCTCAGCGCCGAACGTGCCTTCGAAGTCCAGGTTCTCGTCGAAGATGTTTTGCATATCCAATTGCAACTATCTATTATCCACAACGCTTTGCGTGCCTTTAGAATCCCAGGGAGTTGTTAGAGCCACTTTGCACGACTGATTACAACAACCAATTCCACCAGGGTGCTATCAGATATGTTTTGCACATTCAGATGCATCATATAAATACCCCGTGTTAAAGAACTACACGCAATCCTGCATAGTAAACACACCTTTATTCGGATCTAACTAATCTAAGGGACGTGAGTGGAGGAGCTTGGAGACGTCCACCTCAATTTGAGCTAGCACCTCTGGGGGAGAGACGAGCATCATTTACCCTTGGCGGAGGAATTATCCTCTATGATAATGAGCGTTGTACAACAAGCATGGTCACACCTAGTCAGTTTCATGCTTTATTCCTATGAGTATGATCCAAAGTATAATTGTGCCTAGTAGGTTCCATGCTAAATAATTACATGCGTAAGCTTAAAGTATAAACACCCAAAGATGAACTTATGTATCACCGGAACTAATCCGACGAACGAAAAAATTAGACTGAACTAATGTTTCATTTACGCAAGTATGTTCTAATTACAACCACATTTGACTAGATATGCATCTCGCATAAATAATGCACATCTTAACATGACATGTCACAAAAAAATAAGCCATACATGGCCTCGCGAAAGAGTTGAGGTTATTTACACTCTAAGAAAATATTATTTACTACTCTCTTTAGCAAACATATTATGCAAAATGCTGAGCTTGGAAGCAATCCCTAGTTCTCCTCAGATCTCAGTCGGCTAAAAATAACGATTGTAAAGCTAATCAGTTCTTTGTCGAGTCTTGCCATAATCCATTTTCTTCATGATCTTTATTGATTATTACTACAAGCATATGATTACTTACTTACATGATTCGAATCACACAACCAAATGTAATTTTCAAAACAACTCAATTAGTCATGATTTCAATCAACCGAAGTCATGATTTGCATCAAGTTGTCTTTAACTCATATCATACATAACCTTGATTTGAATCAAACTAACATCCCAAATTCCAAATTACATTTTTATTCTTGATTCAAATAAGGCTTCGAAAACACCTTATTTTAATACTTCTAACTTGTGATTTAAGGCACACATAATTGACTTCGAACAATTTTCTCAAAATAAAAAATATATTGCATGGATTCAATCTAAATGAGTGTAAGTGATATCTCAAGGTATATTTCTACGATAAATGATAAAATGAAAACACAAATCAATGATAGAATCAAATTATAAATAATCAATTATTCAAAATATACCGAAAATATGATAGAACATAAAGATACACAAATGAAATTATACTATTATTGACAAAGAAATTTTAGTCTTCCCTTTTTTTTAATGTTTGGAAAATTTGAGCAACGTACAAATGACTTAAGCCCCCTTTCATTCAATACTTTACACACATAATAACTTAAGATATATTTCATAACATTCTCCCCCTTTAACTAAAATAAAAATAGTAAAAATTAAGAAGAAAATCACAAAAAAAAGATGAAACCACAACAACATATAACCACACTATTACTAGCCACACAGATAAATACACAAAATTCATCTTAATTACACAATCGAACATAACACACAAAATATACACAATTTCCTATATGACATTTGACATCACAGTAAAGGTAGTGATATCAAATTATATAAATAATAACATACTAATAAGCGAAACGAAAAAGATGTGTGTGCGTGTGTGTGTGTGTGTGTGTATATATATATATATATATATATATATATATATATATATATATATACACATATACATATATATATATATATATATATATATATATATATATATATATATATATATATATATATATATATATATATATATATATGAAGGTGCAGGAAACACAAGAAACGGGGGTTTGAATTAGGTTTCCTCTTCCAAAACAACAACAAGAATAATAAGAACGATGACAAAGACACAAACATTTATCCTTTTTCATTGTTAACTAGGCTACCTCCAGTCGACCCATAAGGTGATTTTCCTTAGACAAGGATGTTAGACGAGGGCAGTGAATGCATGAGACACATATGATAATGACATACTAACATGAAGTCATTATAAACATATAGATAGGAACATGTATGAGTTAACAATGAAATTTTAGAAAGTGAACAAACATGAAATGTATCATACATCAAATATTCACACATTTTTGGAACATAGACATGCAATCAAATACAAGAGATAAAGTGATAAGTGAAACGATAATACCTCATAAGACGAGAGACAGAGAATACACTCACATGAAATGAAACTTTCTAACTAAAGATCTATACCTTTTGACGTCAACATCCTTACTACTTTCATCTTTGTCTAAGTTAGTTTTAGTGGGGATTTTGAGTGTTGGTTGACTTTGCATTTGCCATTCTGAAGCGTTTAAGCAACTCTTCGTAGTATTTGATTGACACACGAAAGTTCATTCTTTATTTTGCTTGATTTGAAGTCCGAGAAAGTAAGTCAACTATCCCATTAGACTCATTTCAAAATTTCCATGCATTAACTTTGAGAACTTTTTTACCAATTACATGTTAGAAGAACTAAACATAATATCATCAACATAAATTTGAAATAGTTTGGAATATTTAAAGCATGAAAAATATAGTAAAAGGAATGTAGCCTCGAGGCGTGAAACTAGAGCATAAGTTTTGTCATAATGTATGACCTCCTCTTGGTTATATCCTTGAGCCACTAGTCAGACCTTGTTCCTTGTTATCACCCTATTTTTGTCCAGTTTTTATCTAAAACCTACTTAGTGCCTGTAACTTGATGATCTCTCAAAGGTGGGACAAGGCCCCACACATCATTTCTTTTAAATTGATTTATCTCATCTTGCATGGTCATAATCCAACGCTCATCAATTAAGGCTTCGTTTGCGTTTTAGGTTCAACTTGTGACACAAATGTAAAGTGATAACGTAAATTAATTGTCTTAGGGCATGTAGTCTCACCTTTGGTGATGTCTCCAAGAATGTTGTCAATTGGACGATCCTTGGAAGTTCTCAAAGCCAAGGGAAGATCATCCATTTTAGTTGGACTCTCTTCCTTCTCCTTTTCAGGATTATTATCTTCTTCTTTCTCAGGTTTCACCGCTTTTAGTTGATCAATTCCTTCTTTAGTATCTTTTAGTATATATTTTGATGATACACCAACATCATGAAAGAAATACCTTTCTCATCATTTCTCGGATAAGATTAGTAAAAAGTGACATAAATAGACTTCTCAATAGTAAGTAATCTCTACACTACCTTTACCAAGTATAACACCCTTATTATTGTCTTTGTGGGTCACATAGCCCTTCTTCTTTATTGCAAAGTTAATAAATAGGGAAATGTCACCCGTCATATGCCTCGAGCATCCAATGCCGAGAAACCATATTCTCTCCATAGAGTCAAGACATTCAACCTATAAGATCAAACAAGAGTGTTAGGTACCTAATTTTCACCGGGTCCTTGAGAGTGATTGGAAACATTTTTGTACTTGGGCAACAATTTAAATACACCTTTAGATACTAGTTATCTCCTAAATTTGCATTTAATAATTGTATGACCTTTCTTACAACAATAGTGACAAGTCCAGTGATAATGAGAGTGAATTTTTCTATTTGATTCCCTTACAACAAAATTTTACTTTTTTTATGGTACATTTAAAGATCTTTTATATTTTTTTTTATCAATAGCAAATACATCTTTTGGTTCTAAAGCTTTGTTTAATTTGGCTTTTAGAGTAATAACCTCTTTTTGCTAAATGAGACAAGTTTCACAACCAAACCAAGAAGACTTCTCATCCTCAACATCAACATTTGTATCCTCTAACATGGTTTTCTTAAGAGTTTTCATTTGCTTTTTAACTTCTAAGACTTTGGCTTCTAAGTATGAAAATATTCTTTTATTTGAAGCCAACCTTTTAAAAGCATCATCGACTTCACCATGTAGATTTTCAAAAGCAATTTGTAACTCAAAATAATACATTTAATCAATAGGTTCATATTTAGAATGACTTACATTCTTATTCTTATGCTTGGAATGACTTACATTCTTTTTCTTATGCTTGGTCATGAAGCAACGATTTTCCAATTTATAACTTTCACTTGAGCTACCCTCACTTGAGGATTCACTATCACTTTCCCAAGCAATGTATGTTCTTTTAGGCTTGCTAGACTTCTTGTTTTGACCCTTTGCTTTATCCTTCTTAAGTAATGGATAATTCATCTTGCAATTACAACTCTTCCACAATTATAGCATGAACCTTTAGATTTGTTCTTCTTATTCTTATCTTCCTTTGAGGTATTTGAATGCCTTATATAATTGATGAGATTCTTGTCGGAATACTTCACTCCATTTTTTTTAATGTAGTTATGGTACCTTCTAACAAAAAGCTTCATTTATTCATCATCCAAACACTCATCATCACTAGTTCCACCATCACCATGCTCTTTAGTAGAGGATTTAAAATAAGAAGCCATTAGAGCAATTGACTTCTTGTCCGACTCCTTTTCTTTGTTCTTCTCCTTATTAAGCTTATTCTCATGTTTTTCCAAGCACATAAGCTTTTGCTAATGTTCTTCAAGCTTAGCAACAAAGTAGTAGTGTCTAATGTCAAGAGGTTGTTAGCATCCTGGATCGACACTCGTCTATCCCGAACTGTTATCAAAAGAATCGAATACGTGTTTAAACCGTAGCAAAACGTATACCAATGATGAGAAAAAAAACAATATATTTTTTCAAAAACACGTTTCAACTATATCACACTATGATAATCAATTTCCATTGAAATAGGAAACAAAAATTGACTGAGAAAATTTATGGAACACTTAGTGTGCAATCAATTTATCAAACACTTGGTGTGCAATAAACACCAAACTTATTTCCCTTTATGTTGATAGTATGAAAAACCAATTGCAAATTTTTAGATTGCAATTTTCTTACAAAAACAATTTGAAATACTTCAACACAAACAACATTTTCAGTTTATCAAATTTAACTCAAAATGTATAATCAAATTTAAGTATTTGTGAATGAATGGATTAGATTTCTAGATGAAATATTTTAATAGTTCAAGTTCAATTTTTCGTGATTTGAATCAAGATTTAAGGTGATTCGAATCAGAAGCTGAAAATCTCTTGATTCAAATCAAGCATTCATGTGATTTGAATCAGAATAGAACAAAACTCAACAACAACTCTTTTTTATTCGAATCTGACTATTTTGTGATTTGAATTACATGAACGAAGGTGAAGCATTGATATTTTTCACAATTTTCTATTCGACTCAAGCAATGTTGTGATTCAAATCATATGTTTATTTCCTTCTTTTATTTAAATCAATGTTTCCTTTGATTCAAATCATCAATTCGAAGTTTAAAAAATTTAAAATTGCCAAAATAATTTAATGCAAAAAGTATTAAAATTTATTGGTCATGAAAAAATATTTTGATGTCAATTTATAATTATTAATACGAATGAAACTCATTTGATGCAAATAAAAATTATTCGATCCAAATAAAAATTATTTGAGACAGATGAAAAAAATGCAATGACCATAATGCACATAGGTTTGTTATTCACTCATAACACAATCCACCGATCACACATAACACATAAAAGATCACATATGAAAAACGTATAAAACATAATAACAAGTAAAATAAATCAATGATAATACACAAATATTAAAGAGAGTGGAACAATATACCAATTATGATCATTTAGAACTTAACTTATTGGACAAGTAAAGTTGGTAAACAACAAAAACTCTTATAATAAAATATCAATACGATCAAAATATGATTTGATATACATCTTCCTTTACTTGTCTTTAGGATCTTCTAAAAAGATACACTTGCCTTGTTTAGGATTCTTAGATACCCCCACATTAGATGTTAAACAAAGTAACATAGGTACCCACTTGATATTGGATCCTTTAGGGTTAGTAATAAGATATTTAGGAACCTAAGTCATAATAACACTTGGAACTTTTAAATTCCTTATGAGACTTTGGAGTCTTATATGATCTTTTTAAAAACAATAATGATTGACAACTTATTTTATGAATGTAAATAATGTGAGTCAGAATCACTTATATCCTATTCTCTTTGTTTTTGTCTTGTCATCAAACAAGGATTAGCTACTTCTTTGCTTAAAGTTGTATGCTTTAAAAATCTTGGACAAATGGTTTAATAGTGACCCAGTATACCACACTCAAATCATGTTGCTTTTACTTCTTGTTGTCATCTCATTTATTTTTCATATACATGTTGTATTGATTAAGGAACAGACATATTTATTCTTATTTTAAAGAACTTTCATCGAAAATATATTCATTATCCTTTACGATTACCTTAAAAGAGGAGACGTTCAAGGAGATGCTTCTCTTATATTAATTAACCTTTTATACTTTTAATATAAGATTTAAAAGCTTTTATTTATTTATTTGTACTCATGTTTTGTAAGTTTTCCAAACAGAGTTGTAATGTATAAAGTCTTCAAGTCACGTGACTTGGTTGTCATTTACTACACACAAACCTAAACACTTTGTTAGCACAATCCTAGTTAGATAAAGTCATTTCTAAAATTCAAATTCGATGATTATATGAATAAAACACACCTGCATAGATTCTACGGTTTCATCGGGTTACATAGCAAAAATCTAATATGTGAGTGCAATATGCTCTTAAATGTATTTTGAATGATGTTATAACTAGGTATCTTAGACCTTTGTGTAATTGGACCTTAAAATCTTTGTCAAAATGTGCATCATCATCATCATAGTACATGTAAGACTAGATTGCATAAGTCATCACATGCCAAAAAATGAGTTTTTTTCACAAAAAGACATGCATGGCTCGATACATGTGGACTATGGGTCGATACATACTAATTGGAATTTTAAAAAATTAGAATTTGCCTTCAATGGGTTGATACAAGGGAGAAATGGGTTGATACATTTTGCGAATGGGTTGACTTATTCTTGGTTGGGTCGACTCAATCTGAAAGAAGTTTTTCAAGGATTTACCACTTCTTTGAATGTATCTATACATTAAGTAAATGGGTTGATACATTGAGCAAATGGGTTGACTCACCTATGTTTGGAGTTGACTCATCCTGAAACAATTATTTTTAATTGAACTAATTCCTATAATGTATTAACCCTATTTGGTATCGTATTAACTCATTCAACTAATGTATTGACTCGTTCCATTTTAGAGTCAATACATTATGTACCAAAATTTAAAAATTCTACGCACACATACATATAAATACTCATTCATGCATCATTTCTATGCATTGAAACCTGAAAGAAACAAAGAGTTCTCATCATCTTCAACCTTTTTTGACGCATTCATCAACTACACATAATAATTTTCTTATTGTTTGTAGGCAATATAAGATTAATAAGGTCCAATCTAGGTTGTATAATCAAATTTGGGTTGGGGTTTTCTTTGGGAGATTCAAGGATAAAACCTTTTGGATTTTTACTCCAATATCAAGGGTTAATTTTGAGGTTTTTGCACAAGTCTTGTCAAGTTGGATTCTGCTGAGCGAAGGCTTTGAAGAATGGGGGTTCTTGCAAAGGAGTAGCGGTAACTGAAAGATCAATTGAAAGGATTGGGGCAACATTTTGCAATTTGGATTCAGCCGAGTGAAAGATTTTAGCAGAAGGTTAGGTTAAAGGAGTAGCGGTAACCAGAGGATCATATTGGAGATCTTCTGTTACTTTATCTTGCTACGATCAAGGGTAGAAAAAGAGATAGGATCAACATCAAACATAGGGCTTGAGAGTTTAAATTTCTACTACTTCTCTTGTAAACTAATATTGCAAAGGTTAATTACAAGGTCTCAATTTGATTTTGAATTGAGGATAGTCGTGCCCATAATGAGGACAATTGTGGAACTACATAAACAAATCTTGGTGTTCTCTCGTTCTCTCTCTCTCTCTCTCTCTCTCTCTCTCTCTCTCTCTCTCCTCTCTCTCTCTCTCTCTCTCTCTCTCTCTCTCTCTCTTATTTTGAGAACAAGTGTAATTTGAACTATTGAGTATTATGATTGTGTTGAAGTGCTTAAAATTTTTTTTGTGAAATAATTGCAATCTAAACCATTGCAATTGATTTGTTATAACTTTAACATAAAGAGAATCAAGCTTGACATATTGTATACTAAGTGTTCGATAAAATTATTGCACACTAAGTGTTCGACAAAATTCTTTAGTCAAGTTTTATTTTACTTGTCGTTGAAAATCATTTATCTTAAGTGTGGTTTATATTCAAACAAATTATATTGAACTTGTTGATTGACTTTTCTCATCTTTGGCACATGTTCTACAACGGTTGTACGCATAATTGATTCTACCAATAGCATTTCGGATAGAAGAGATTCGATCCATATTCGCTTTTGCTTGCCATAGAAAAATATTTTTCAAAACATAATTTTAAAAATAAATTTCCATTAAGCAATCTATTCAACCCCCTTCTAGATTGTGTCCTTATCTAACATTATATTCTTCTATTAACTCATCAATCTTAGAATTCTACACTTGACACAAAACTTTTTATCAACTGACATTAGGTGAAAAAACATGTCATCTTTCCAAAACACAATTTTATCCTTTGAATAAAGAAGCTCTATTGAACACACTATTCACATTTTCCTTACCCATATTCTCAACTTTTGAAGTTGCAAGACCAAATTAAAAGATTAGCTCTAAGGCAATTATTTAGTGGAATATTGTTGTATAATGGTCTATAGGGTCGAGGGGGTTGAATAGAATGTTCCCCTAATACCCATTTTAAAAAAATCTTTGAAATGAGATTTTTATAAGCATAAGTGTGATAGTAGAATAGTTACAAAATTATCCTTGAAATGATTTCATGGTTTATTCGGATTATTAGAGAATACAAATTACACACATTGTCTAAATATAATATTATTAATCAAATAAAGAATCTAACATTAAGTGCCTATACAATTATAATCACTAGAAATACAATTTAGACGCATAAATATATGACATGCATACACTTACACATAAATCACTATAAGTTGTTAAAAACCTATCCACATGCGATTCTAGAAAAGTATTGAAATCAAAGTCATGCAATTCTATACAAAAGTTTAAAAGAGATATGGAAAGAGAGATTTATGCACCAAATATATATTAGTTAAACTCATTTGTCCTTTTTAGCGCTTAGTCTAGTGTTCAATGGAGAACCATTGAAAATTTGTTGAATTTTTCATTATTTCAAAAATTAATATAAAATATATTTTTTATATAGCGGACTATCAAGATATCATTGAACACTTTAAGCCAAACGGTTCTTAAGCAAATACATGTCTAAATCTAAATTTCCCTTTTACTGCAATAAAACACCCAAAACTGCCAAATTTACAAGTTCTCCATTCGATCTTGGGCTAATTGCCTTGCTATAACCAATTTTTTGCTCCAAGCTTCCGTCTCCAACAATCTTCACTCAACCTTACCAGAAGTCTCTTGTTCGAGCCTTTGTTCTATTGAAGGATCTTGGAAAGTCCCAACTTCGTCTGCATTAACATTTGCTTGGTTCTACTAAAGTCTTCATTGGAGAAGAAAATAATCTTTTTCCATTTTGGTAGTCACTCTTCGTACAACATAACCACAAATCGATTCTTTAATCTGATACTCACAAAATTTTTCCCAAAAAATATTAGATCTCTAATGTTTGTAACTATCAGTCACACTTAATCCAATATTATATGAAGTTTTTTTATATGCATGACTTGAGAGAGAGAGAGAGAGAGAGAGAGAGAGAGAGAGAGAGAGAGAGAGAGAGAGAGGATATTTGTGAAAGAAAGAAAACTCAAGGTTTTTCTATATTTGTAAAAAATATGGATTCGCTAATTCTCATTGAATCATTATTGTGTTGCTATTTGAGAAAATAACACAAATGAATTATATGTGTGCTAGATGAGGATTAAAATTAGTTGAGAAATTAAGCAATTGATTCAAGTCAGATCATATAATTATTATTTGAATCAGACGAAAGAATAATTTGAATCAATATGATAAAATCTGGGTTTTGCTTCTTTGATTATGATCATGATTTGAATCATGTGTTTCGAATCAAGAAATTATATAATTCAAATCACATGAATATAGGTGATTTTCAAAACAATTCATTTAGTCATGATTCGAATCAACCATGATTGTGATTCACATCAAGGTTTGATTCAAATAAAACATAATCTTTATTTGAATCACACACACAAAACCAAATTCCAAATTTCATTTTTATTCTTGATCCGATTCAACCAAAACTGTTGTTCGAATCAAGCATTCAAAACACGTTGTTTTAAGGATTCTAATTCTTTTAAACTAGTTGCCAATATAAACCAACTTTAAAAATGATATTACACAAATTTATTAAAAATTATTATACTTTGTGAATCACAACCATAACAATGTAAAACAGTTATCAAAGTATAAGTGAAGAAGATGAAAAAGAGAGTAATATCTCTTATGATTAATAAATGATTGTAGAGTTATTTATATACAAGAGGTTTATATTTACTTGACATACAAGTAAGTTAAACATACTCTAACTAACTTTGAGTATTGTAACTAACAAACTATTTTTCATAACTAACTATCATCTATTAAAAATCAACATAAATCATGAGTTTTTAAGTCAATTTAAAACTTATTTAAAAAGGCCTCAAATCTGTGTTGCATTGGTACAAATACTAATACAAAGTACAATATTTTTAGAAAAATTAAAATACGGATATGTTAGTATAATTATTTAAATACAATTATAAAAAACAATTTACTTAAAAAAAGTTAATATCAGCGCAATAACATAAATAAATCACATTTAAAATATCAATAAATCATGAAATCATTACTGAATATCAATATTTTTTTCTCCAATATCATTAAAAAAAGTAACCTCTAGTTCAAGTTCATCGAGAGAAAGACTAAGAACTTCAAGAATACAACCTCCATCAAATAAATCTCATTCATCTCCATCAATATCCCACATTTTTATTGCTCCTTCATTATAAACTTTTAC
This sequence comes from Lathyrus aphaca, assembly GCA_963966055.1. NCBI lineage: Eukaryota > Viridiplantae > Streptophyta > Magnoliopsida > Fabales > Fabaceae > Lathyrus > Lathyrus aphaca. The sequence goes on from OZ014519.1 coordinate 651,532,879, forward strand.
TATTTATTAAGAGAAGACTTTGAATTGTACGAACAAAAACTAAATACTCACCCCTCTCTAGATTGAGCCTTTTCCTTTTTAATGAATGAATAAATTCATATGTGCTCTAATTTCTCTTAGCAGAAGATAAATAACTTGGTTGTGAAATAATTTTTTTATTTATAAATAAAATAATTAATTTAATTTTTACTCAGTAAAAAAACCTAAATTATATCATTGTGGTGCCAAATGTGTACCGATTGATATACCAATTTTATAAATAAAAAAAATCTTTTCTTCACAATATGGTTAATGATGAATACAATTAGCTTTAATGATGAATATAATTAGCTTTAATGACGGTATAATAGTAACTTGGTAACCTCCCATAGTAAAATTATGTGTTGTGGGATGATTTGCTTATGAGAAAGGTAGGAGATTATGATTATGTTTCTCAATTGTTTTAGTATTACATTCGAATATGTTCCATCTTGTTGACTAATGACGTTGAATTGTGGATGCAACTTCAATTATTTCCAAACTTCAACATTCTTTATTTATTTATTTAATATTTTTGAAGAAAACTCCAACTTTCTTTACTAATCCTGTAATGTTCTGAATTAAACAAGGGTATTTATATACCATGAAGTCTTCAGATTACCAATGACAAAAGTGAACCGAAAAGTGGAAAGAAAAGAATAATCTTTCTTAACTAGCACACAACAAAAATTGTATTATATCATATTAATTGTAGGAAATATTCAATGTACTAGAACCTAAAAAAGCATCTACATGGGGTATTGTATTACCATATTATAATGTAATTATGCTCCATTGTTTTCACCCAAAATAAACAACTCTCATCATTTGTTGGTTTATTAAATAAAATCTAGAGGACAAGACAACTTTTTATCCACGCTATATTATCTCAATTCTCAAGTTTTTATTTTCTTCTCTTAGTTATATTTTAATTTATTATAGAATACAAACAAGGGTACACAAAGACACATCCACTATATAGGTTGACCATACCTTCAAGTTTGTGGGATCAAAATTATTTATATATAAGTAGTAGGGTAGATTGGTCACTATCTGGGACATTTTATGTGTGAGGATCGGCAACACTATAAAAATTATGAAACTTTTAATTTGTGCCCACAAAATAAAGGTTCCTTAAACTGAAATTTATGTAATCAGCAAAAGCACTAATGTACAATTATAAAATCCAAAAATTCTAAAGATGCTTTTGTCAAATGGTTCCTGCCAACCCCTACCTCAAATTATAGGCTAGCCCCCTAAGATGGTAGTTAGGTAGGAGTGTTTTATCATGTCTAACCATGTATACGTAATTAGGGTTGGATAAATAGGAATGGACCGATCGAACTCGGTCCGATGGTTATAAAGTGTAATGGGTCGATTTAGTCCGGGTTATCGAATTTTCGGGTGATTAAATAGAGTATGAGTTGTTTAAACTAATTAGGTATAACTTATGTTTTTGGAATGTTGATCTCCTACCTTGCATCACAAGCAACTAATTTACCTTGGTTCCAAGTCATCTTAGTTGCTTTCATTCATGAGTTTGACTTGTAATTATAGGTCACCCATTATTAATTAAAGTTAGTTAGAATTTATAGCTATATAAATATCATGTAACTAATTTTGTCATCAATTAAAATCATTTTTCTTTCGCCATATCAATTGTTCATCTTCTTCTTTCTCTATGTTTTTTCTTGTTAATTCATTAGCTCAATGCAAAACTAACCCAACTGAATTAATAATACTTATCTAATACACCTTTCCAATTCCAACCAACAAGCCCAACCCAATGATCTCAAGTCTCAAGCTAGACCACCCTCAACATCCATAACTCAAGACCCCCTCATTTGACCAATAACATCACACAACACTCTCACTCAAAATCTAAAGAAAGAAGAATTGTGTCGTAACACAACCCTAATTTTTTCGTCCTTAACCATTTTTTATTGTTGCTTTATTTTTCCTCGAATATCTGTCACAATTCCTCTCTCTCTCTCTCTCACACACACACACACACACACTTTTGTAGCAATAAAATTATAAGTGTAAGCTATTGGTTAACTTAACTCAAAGTAAACAGAGTCGCCACCACACTTTTATTTTATTCCAAGAGGAAAAGAAAAAAAGAGCGAATAAATCATAATGAATCTAAAAGCAAGCTAAAGAAACAAGTAGAGAAATGGTAAGGGGATAGGTTACAAAATGGGAAAGTTTTAAGCACCCAAAATGTTTGTGGTACTCCACGAGAACTCTTTGAAAAATTTATTGATTTTGGTTTGAAAATGGTTTGATAAATGAGAATGAGGAGATGAGAAAAGAATTGATTTTTTTTTTGTGTTTGGAGAGGTTTACCACCTCATGCCTATGTACCCACAAAGTACAATGTAAGATCAAAACCCCGTAGTTCATGGTAGAAATAGTGAAAAATGGTTGGTTTTAATTGATTTTATTAAGTGAAGACAATTTGTCATTTTCAAGTGGATATCCTCACAACTCGGATAAAATCGACGAGTATGCCACTAACCCCCCATGAATGATAAGAGACTCAATTACAACAAACTACAACCATGCAGATTGAGAGACTTGCACCGACTAGAGAAGAATGACTCATAGTTTAAACTTGCAAAAGAAAACAAAAAAAAAGGTGCACAAAGGCACAAAACAACTTGGATGAGTTTGGTTCTTTTTATTTTTGAATTGAAGTCACAATGATTAAGTTCTTTGATATTTATTAAAAAAATAAGAAGTAGTAAAAGTCATTTGACAAAAGTCAATGTTTTGTTTATTAAAGAGGTGATAGTTTTTAAAACAAGAACCCTTTGAAAAAGAAAGAAGTTTTGAAAATTGAAGAAGGGGAGGAGATGAAGGTTATCCTAAAAAGGAAATAAAAGAGATAAAAAAGGAAAAATCTAACCAACTTGATGACTTCCAAACATAAGCACAAGAGTTCCATCCTTAAAAGCATAAGCTAGCAAATGGCCAAATAAAGGCTAAGGTACTAACTCTATGATGATAAAAGCAATGGGAAGGTGTCCTAGAATCTAAGTCCAAAACTTCATTTCTGATTCTAAAGATAGTAGCCATAGTCCAAGATCGACATCACAAGTTTTTTTAAAGGTTTAATCCTTTATTAATATTTTTGTATCCAAGTGGATAAAAGAAAAAGCACAAGGATATGATGACATGAACATAAACACGATAATGAATGATAAAGTATAATAAAAGCATAATAAAAGTAAAAGAGATAAAGGAGCAAGAAGGAAATTAAAGAGAAATAAAATGCAAAAGAAAAATTAAAATAGTAATATAGTAATAATATTATGTACATAATAATGGTATGGTGAACTTAATCATCCACAACCAAAAGAGTAATCAATTCCGCTTAGTATCTTACACTATATTGATTCATTGATGCACTTAGATCCAAATTTAATGAAACTTGAAAAAAGATTGGGATACCCAAAGCAACTACGCATCAAGCTTCAAAAGTCGTGGATCTAATGCAAATGACTAACCACTTTAGGATTACGCGACTAATACGAGGCCCAGTCCACGAAAGTGCAAGTATCCAATTGAATTTGTATTTCGAAGTAGGGACACATTTAGGTCTATGTTAAGCAATCGCCGAGTAATTTACGAAGTAATTTTCCTACAAATGAGGTTGGCCAAAACCAATTAAGGTTAACAATATTAGTGTTAATACATGTTAGAGAGATGATATAATGGATCATCCTCCGAAAACATGTCACACGAAAAGGAAAAGTGGTAATGGTCTAATCTTAATCGAGATTTTATATTGATTTATCAAAGGAAACCTATCACAATTCCAAAGTATGGAGAATGACCCAAATGATCATTCATCCAATAGATTTGAAATAATGAAGATTAAACATCTTTGAAAATCAACAATCATCGAATCAGAGATCTCATCGACCAAAAGACAAAATAAGATGAAGAGAAAAATGGATCTAACATTGTGAATCTCAAATCGATTAAACCATCATCAATATTGAAATTCTGTGATCAGGTATGAGATGTCCTAAGAGATGTCCCAACACTTAATAGGACATTTGACAAATTTAACCAAAACTTAAACAGCAGGAAAAGTAAACAACACAGAAGTTTGTTAACCCAGTTCAGTGTATAACCACACCTACATCTGGAGGCTACCAAGCCAGGAGGAAATTCACTATTAGTAATATTAATTCTAGACTTAAACCACCCTGTTTAATCTATCACTTAATACTTACCCAATGCAATTTCTACCTAAGACTCACTTAGATAAGAGTACCCTACTCACTCCCCCTCAATCACCCAGTGATCAAGTTTACAAGTTTACAAAAGTTGAAGACATCCTTCAAACAATACAGCTTGATCTTACTTCACAGTTTCAATCAAGTCACAAATGCACTTTTGCTTAAAAGCTCATAAAGTGGTACATATAAGCAACCTGCTATTAAAACACTAGACACCCTATTTGGTCTTCTGAAATTCGTACTCAATTCTATGAGTTTCTGTTGTTTAAATAGGTATCTGAATTTTGGGCTTTCTGTAGAATGATCCAGCCCTAATGTGCAGCAACTGTCACCTTGAATTTAGGGTTTGATACCTCCTATATTCTAGGTGCATTAGGTCTTCTGTTTTAATCTGAATCTTCAATTTAAAACTCCCTACAGATGCGCCTTGTTCTGTTTTTATCCAGCATTAATTAATTCCAGATACTTCTCCTTAAATATCTCTGATTAGTTAATCATTAATTAATTATGGTAGCAGGTCTGAGATGTCTCAACATCTGTTGGGACATCCTGAAAAACTGAACTTAATTTATTCACACAATGTCCCAACATCTGATGAGACATCCTGAAATAAATTCACATACTCTGTTTGATAATGTCCCAACATCTGATAGGACATTCTGAACTGAATTTAACATTTCTTGTTTGGTCAAAAATTCTGCCAATTCTTAAACATCTACAAACTCCCCCTTTGGCTAATTTTTGGCTAACATCTTTTCTGGATTTCAGAGTGCAGCAGAAGTTCTTTTTATCAGAGTATAGCATTACTTTTCTGTTGATTCTTATTTGAGATTACTCCCCCTCAAACAAATATGTGTCCAGTCTTGTTGCAACAGAAATACACACTGATTCAGTTCAGAAGCAAACAAATTTTTCATTCATTTAAACAGCAATTACATTTGATGTTGTTCTCCCCCTTGGTAGACACAAAATTAGGGGCCAAAGACACTATTACATTGCTGTCATTACATTGCTGTCATTACATTTGCCTCACAAACATTGATCACTCAGATGCATCATTCTCAGTTTCTTCCTCCACTTCAGTGTCTTCAGCAGCTTCACTTGCTTCATCAGCTTCACTGTCTTCATCAGATGCAGCTTTCTGATCTTCTTCACTTTCCAACCTCTTAATTATTTCCTCAAGTTTCTGTCTTCTAGCTTCAAGCTCTTTGCAGGTGCCTTTGAGTTCAGCAATCAAGGCCTTCTTGGAGATTGGATTCTTAGCAGTGGAGGGACCAGCAGATGTCCCAGAAGGTGCTTCAACATCTGCAGCATGATGACAGGAATAATTTGTAGTGAAAAGCCAGGGGGCTCTCTCTCTTGCAGACTGTGTCCTTTTCATTTAGAATCCCAGGGTATTGACTTAGAACAATACCACACAGCAATGATGGAAAGGCTATTGGAAGCTTTGTTGCTGAGGAGTTGGCATGCTTCATGGTTTGATCAAAGATAAAAGCTCCATAGTCCATCTTGGTTTGAGTTCCCACAGCATAGATGAATCTGGCCAAACTAGTTGAGATTGAAGAAGTGTGGTTGGTAGGCACCCAGTTAGCAGTTCCAATCCTGTTCAGCATGGCATACTTTCTGGTAAGCATGCTCACTGAGAGCTTACCCTTCACAGGCCATGCCTTGACCTGGTCTGCAGTGATCACTTTACAGACTTGATTATCTGTCTTACCTAGCTCATTGGGTCCATCTGTTTCTCTTTCTAGATACTCATTGATGATTTGAGGAGAAAACTGGACACATTTGCCTCTAACAAAAACTTTTCTAAACTCAGAGGACTTACCATTTGAGCAATCCTCCTGAAGATTCACAATGAACTCTTTGACAAGAAGTTCATAGCAGGGAGAGAGGTCTGAGACTGTTTTGAAAAGTCCTGCAGCAGAGATGAGGTCAATCAGTTCAGTGCACTCAAGTGCATTGCTGCTCAGTTCTCTTTCTAGGGCAACTCTTCTTTGGTACACAAACTTCCACTTGTTCACACTAGAGACATGGTGGAAAGATATGTTGTCTAATGGAGCTTCTGGAACATCTGTTGAAGCCCTAGATGGGGCTGGTCTCTTCTTGGGAGGAGATGTTGGGACATCTGATTCAACATCTGAGTCAGATGGGGTGACAGCTTTCCTTTTCTGAGTTTGGACTTTACTCCATTGTTTTGATGGTCCAAAAGTGGCTTTAGCCTTGCCTTTCTTTGGACTAGCCTTCTTCTTCTCAGGGATTGCTGCTTCAGCTTGCATCTTGCCCTTCCTGGACCTTAGCCTTTTGGCTATGCTGGGTTTAACAGAGGCTATGATCTCTGCATCAGAGTCCTGCTCCAGGTTCACCACTGGATGAGATTGAGCAGTCTCTTCTTCAGCTTGTTGATCAACAGGGATTTGACCTTCATTTGAGACTTTGGTCTGATCCTCAGAGATTTCTTCATCATTTTCATTTGAGGTCTTATTCTGGTCCTCAGTTTGTTCCAACTCAACATCAGATGAGTTCTTTCTCTTATCTTCAGATGTTCCAACATCTGTTGGGACATCTTGTTCTTCTGCAGCTTGAGCTTGTTCTTCTTGAGATGCAGGCATGGTTTTCAGAGGAACAGAGATCCCACTCACTTTTCTTTGTTCAAACAGAATTTGAGTGACAATCTCCTTGATTGAATCATCCACATATTGTGAAGATTTAGGAGGCATGTTAGCTGGAGAGGGAGTGCCTTTAGCTTTGCTTCTGACTTGATCTTTACCTCTCTTTGGAGTTCTTGCCTTTTTAGTGTGAGAAACGCTTCCCCTGAGTTCGTCCAATGGGGTTGATTGCATTGGTACTACAGAAATGGGAGTGGCATGAACTACGTCTTCTTGATTGAGAACTTCTTCAGTTGAGTTAGGGTTTTGAGACATTGTTGAGGAAGATGGATAGAAAGCTTTAGGGTTTTTAATTTCTGGAGAATAGCTGGTTAATGTGAATCGCTTGTGATAGTAGGATGAGAATCTTGATAGCTGATTATAAGCAGTTACTAAATAAGTAACCGTTACAGTGCAAATGATTAGAGCTGGAATTCCCAAGGATCCTGTCCAGATTAGTTTTGCCATCTGGACCTTATGCCAACCAATGTCATATGACATGTTGGCACATCTCATTAACTGCTAGATATCACATAAGCAGATTCCAAGTTTGCCCCTTAAGTTCTCAAATTGTGTAGCATCCAATGCTTTGGTAAAGATATCAGCTAACTGCAGATTTGTAGCTACATGCTCCAATGAAATCACCTTTTCTTCTACAAGATCTCTGATGAAATGATGTCTGATATCAATATGCTTTGTCCTGCTATGTTGGATAGGATTCTTTGATATGTTGATTGCACTTAAGTTGTCACAGTACAATGTCATGACATCCTGTGGGACATTGTACTCAGTGAGCATCTGCTTCATCCAAACCAACTGAGAACAACTGCTACCTGCTGCTATATACTCAGCTTCAGCAGTAGATAATGATACACAATTCTGTTTCTTACTGAACCAAGAAATCAGATTGTTTCCTAGAAAAAAACATCCTCCTGAAGTGCTTTTTCTGTCATCAGCACTTCCTGCCCAATCAGCATCACAGAAGCCAGTGAGAATTGGTTTGCAACCATGAAAGTACCTTATACCATATTCACTAGTACCATTAACATATTTAAGGATTCTCTTGACTTGATTGAGATGACTGACTTTTGGATCAGCTTGATATCTTGCACAAACTCCAACTGCAAATGCAATGTCTGGTCTGCTAGCAGTCAAGTATAACAAGCTTCCAATCATGCTTCTATATAAACTTTGATCTACATTCTCACCCTTTTCATCTTTAGTCAGCTTTAAATGTGTGGGAGCAGGAGTTCTTTTATGAGAAGCATTTTCCATTCCAAATTTCTTCACTATGTTCTTGGAGTACTTACTTTGGGAAATAAACATTGAGTCTTCCATTTGCTTTACTTGCAGACCAAGAAAGTAGGTTAATTCACCTACTAGACTCATTTCAAATTCAGATTCCATCTGCTTGACAAAATGTTTGACCATCTTATCAGACATCCCACCAAACACAATGTCATCAACATATATTTGTGCAATCATGACATTTCCTTCTTCATCTTTAACAAACAGGGTTTTATCAATCCCACCTTTTCTGTATCCTTGCTTGATAAGATATGTGGTCAATCTTTCATACCATGCCCTTGGAGTTTGCTTCAGACCATAAAGTGCTTTCTTGAGTTTGTATACATGATTTGGACAGCTTGGATCAACAAATCCTTTAGGCTGTTCTACATATACCTCTTCATTAAGATAACCATTAAGAAAGGCACTTTTCACATCCATTTGAAATAGCTTGAACTTTAAGATACAAGCAATTCCCAACAGTAGTCTTATTGATTCAAGCCTTGCTACTGGTGCAAAGGTTTCATCAAAGTCTACCCCTTCAATTTGAGTGTATCCTTGAGCCACAAGTCTAGCTTTGTTCTTTGTAACAATTCCTTGTTCATTTGACTTGTTCTTGTACACCCATTTTGTACCAATCACATTTATGTCATTAGGTCTAGGAACAAGATTCCACACTTCATTCCTTGTGAATTGACCTAATTCCTCTTGCATAGCACAAATCCAGTATTCATCAGTGAGAGCCTCCTTGATGTTTTTAGGTTCTATTTTGGACACAAAACAAGAACCTGAAATCACTTCTCTTGATCTAGTGCTCACACCTCTGTTGGGATCACCAATTATTAAATCTTTGGGATGATCCTTTTGTATTCTGATGGAGGGAGGTTTACTGGATTCTTCTGTCCTTGTATCAGATTGAGTGCAGTTATATTGATCATCCTTTTCTTCAGCTTCAATCTTGATATCAGCAGATGTTCCAACATCTTCTGGGACATCTGTAGGAGCATCATCAATTATCACATTTATGGACTCCATGATAACCTTGGTTCTAGAATTAAATACTCTGTATGCTCTGCTGTTTGTAGAGTATCCAAGGAAAATCCCTTCATCACTTTTAGGATCCATTTTTCTCCTTTGCTCCCTGTCTGCCAGAATGTAGCAGTTACTTCCAAACACATGAAAGTACTTAACAGTGGGTTTTCTGCCCTTCCAGACTTCATATATTGTGGACAAAGTTCCTTTTCTCAAGGTAACTCTGTTATGGATATAGCAGGCAGTGTTCATGGCTTCAGCCCAGAAATACAGAGGTAGCTTTTTAGCATGTATCATAGCTCTTGCAGATTCTTGAATAGTTCTATTTTTTCTCTCAACAATCCCATTCTGTTGAGGAGTGATAGGAGAAGAGTATTCATGATTGATTCCTTCTGAAGAGCATAAATCTAAGAATTTTTTATTCTCAAATTCCTTTCCATGATCACTTCTAATTCTGATCACACAGCTGGATTTTTCCCTTTGTAATCTTTGACATAATTCCTTGAATACATCAAAGACATCTGACTTTTCTTTAATGAAATTTATCCATGTATATCTTGAAAAGTCATCAACCACCACATATGCATACCTCTTACCACCAAGGCTTTCAACTTGCATAGGTCCCATGAGATCCATATGTAGAAGTTCCAAAACTTTGGAAGTTGTCAGATGTTGGAGCTTTGGATGGGACATCTTGGTTTGCTTGCCTATTTGACATTCACCACATATTTTGCCATCATCAATCTTCAGTTTAGGAATACCTCTTACAGCATCCATAGATATGATCTTCTTTATGCCTCTGAAATGAAGATGACCTAGTCTTTGATGCCACAGTTTCACTTCTTCTTCTTTAGCTAGAGAACAGGTTGAAGTGAGACTGAGATTTTGGGATTCCCACATGTAACAGTTGTCTTTAGATCTGGCTCCTTTCATGACAACCTCTTGTTCTTTGTTAGTCACTATACATTCAGATTTGGTAAAGTTTACACTGTATCCTTGATCACATAACTGACTTATACTGATCAGGTTAGCAGTTAAACCTTTAACAAGCAGCACATCATCTAGTCTTGGAACATCTTGACAGTCCAAGGTTCCAACTCCCTTGATTTCTCCTTTAGCTCCATCTCCAAAGGTCACATACCTGGATGAATGTGATTTTAAGTTTACTAGCAAATTCTTCAATCCAGTCATGTGTCTTGAACATCCACTATCAAAGTACCAGTCTTCTTTAGCTGATACTCTCAGTGATGTATGTGCTATGTATGCAGTACTTTTCTTTGACCAGATGAGTTGAGATTTCTTTTGATGCCTCTGCCCTGTGTGTTGTTCAGCTGATCTCCAAGCTTGATTGTTGATCTGGTTCTTGGGTATGTGGATTTGATCAGTCTGAATGTCAGCTTTTGGTCTCCAAACCTTCTTGATGACCTCTGCCTTCTGCTTAGGAGGTTGCTGATTTCTTTGATGACTATGCAGCACTTTCTTGGTACCCTCTACTTTCTGTTTGGAAGGTTGCTGATATATCTGATTTGGATATCCATGTAGCTTATAACAGTGAGGTTTTATATGCCCAAATCTTCCACAGTGATGGCATCTCCATCTTTGATACTTCTTCTTCATTTTGTTCTTTCCAGAATGTTTAGACATCTGTTGGAACATTATGTTTGCCTTTGTGTTCTGATGTTGAAGCATCTGTTGGGACATCTTGTTTGACTGTGTAGTTTTTGCAGTAGCTTTGCTAGAGCTGGCTTCATCTCTGTTATATCCCAGTCCACTTTTGTCCCCTGAATGTTTATTATTGCTGAGAATAACATCCAGTGTATTTGAGCTACTGTTCAACATTTTAACAGATTTTGACATATGTTCCAACTTAGAGTTGAGAAGAGTTACTTCACTTTTCAAGGTATCAATGATTACTTGATCACTTGCTTTTTCATCTTCTAATACCTCATTCTGCTTCTTTAGCTTTATAACCTCACTGCATATTTCAGAGCTTCTTTTGTATAGATCTTTGAATGCTTGCTCAAGTTCTTCATAAGTAAGCTCTCCACAACTGGAATCACTATCATATTCACACAGTCCAGCTAGAGCAGTAAAATGCTTAGCTGATTCTTCTTCTGACTCTCCTGAGTCTTCATCAGACCAGGTCACAGAGAGTCCTTTCTTTTGCCTCTTTAAGTAGGTAGGACATTCAAACTTGATATGTCCATATCCTTCACATTCATGGCATTTGACTCCTTTATCTTGACTGGTCTTTTCAGCATACTTTAATCTTTTGTTAGTATCATAAGGTCTTCTGTTCTCAGAGCTTGTGTTTCTTCCACTAGGTTTGGATTTGCTTTCCATTCCTCTGAGAATTTGTTTGACTTGTCTTCCAAGCAAGGCAAGGTTTTCTGATAAGCTTTTATCATTTGCTGATTCATCATCTTCTTCTTCATCTGTATTTGACACCAAAGCTATGCTTTTGTTCTTTTTGGCATTTGTGTCATTCATTCCCATCTCAAAAGTTTGAAGGGAACCAATGAGTTCTTCAACTTTCATGGAGCATATGTCTTGAGCTTCTTCTATTGCAGTGACTTTCATGTCAAATCTTTTTGGCAAAGATCTGAGAATCTTTCTTACAAGCTTTTCATCAGTCATCTTTTCTCCCAAGGCTCCAGAGGTATTGGCTATATCCAAGATGTTCATGTAGAACTCATGAATTGATTCATCTTCCTTCATTCTCAAGTTTTCAAACTTGGTGGTGAGAAGTTGAAGTCTTGACATTTTTACTTTTGATGTTCCTTCATGAGTTGTCTTGAGGGTATCCCACACATCTTTGGCCAGCTCACAATGATGCACTAGTCTGAAAATATTTCTATCAATGCCATTGAATAAAGCATTCAAGGCTTTTGAGTTTCCTAATTCTGAATCTTCTTCCTCTTTACTCCATTCTTCTTCAGGTTTCAGAACTATTGATCCATCTTTGGTGTCTTGAACAGGATGTTTCCATCCAACATTTACTGCTCTCCATGCCCTGTTGTCAAGTGACTTTAAGAATGCAATCATTCTTGGCTTCCAGTAGTCATAATTAGAACCATCCAGTATAGGTGGTCTATTTACTGACCCTATATCTCTGTCCATGTTACAGAATTTGTTTTCCCTAGATCTCACCCAGTATAAACAGGCAGGGTGCCTGCTCTGATGCCAATTGAAATTCTGTGATCAGGTATGAGATGTCCTAAGAGATGTCCCAACACTTAATAGGACATTTGACAAATTTAACCAAAACTTAAACAGCAGGAAAAGTAAACAACACAGAAGTTTGTTAACCCAGTTCAGTGTATAACCACACCTACATCTGGAGGCTATCAAGCCAGGAGGAAATTCACTATTAGTAATATTAATTCTAGACTTAAACCACCCTGTTTAATCTATCACTTAATACTTACCCAATGCAATTTCTACCTAAGACTCACTTAGATAAGAGTACCCTACTCACTCCCCCTCAATCACCCAGTGATCAAGTTTACAAGTTTACAAAAGTTGAAGACATCCTTCAAACAATACAGCTTGATCTTACTTCACAGTTTCAATCAAGTCACAAATGCACTTTTGCTTAAAAGCTCATAAAGTGGTACATATAAGCAACCTGCTATTAAAACACTAGACACCCTATTTGGTCTTCTGAAATTCGTACTCAATTCTATGAGTTTCTGTTGTTTAAATAGGTATCTGAATTTTGGGCTTTCTGTAGAATGATCCAGCCCTAATGTGCAGCAACTGTCACCTTGAATTTAGGGTTTGATACCTCCTATATTCTAGGTGCATTAGGTCTTCTGTTTTAATCTGAATCTTCAATTTAAAACTCCCTACAGATGCGCCTTGTTCTGTTTTTATCCAGCATTAATTAATTCCAGATACTTCTCCTTAAATATCTCTGATCAGTTAATCATTAATTAATTCTGGTAGCAGGTCTGAGATGTCTCAACATCTGTTGGGACATCCTGAAAAACTGAACTTAATTTATTCACACAATGTCCCAACATCTGATGAGACATCCTGAAATAAATTCACATACTCTGTTTGATAATGTCCCAACATCTGATAGGACATTCTGAACTGAATTTAACATTTCTTGTTTGGTCAAAAATTCTGCCAATTCTTAAACATCTACAAATATCAACCATCTTTCTTGGTGGATAAAATCAACACCCAAAATCCATTGATATTGATGAGATTTTATATAAAAAAAATCAACATCCAAAATAACAATCCATAAAAAAACAACTAAAATATTTTCAAAAGCTTTTTTCAAAAGATTTTTCAAACTTTAAATAAATTAATATGAAAACTGTTAAGAAGAATAAAATTAGTAGAAAAAAAACTTTTGAAAGAAAAATAAACAAAGAAAAAAAAATCAACAAAACATAAATTAGGGAGGGGGAAGCGCATGATTGGGTGTGAGGAGAGTAAAAAATGGATCCAAATGTCTTTATAAAGCCCACACCAAACAATTATCACACAACTAAACAAGAGTTATATATATAAAATAAAATAAAAAACCGGAAACAAAACTTCTTCTTCTCCGTTTCACAAGTCGTGACTCTGTAGCTATAACGCACTAGCAATTTCGGAGCTCCGTCAAATCGGCGTGTATGTGATGGATTGTTGCGTTTAAGACTTGCAAGTGGTGTATGTAGTTTGTACGTGTGTATAGCAAGGTAGGGTCAGCTTGGAATAATTCATCAGCTCAGCTCATGTGCGACTTGACCAAGTGATAGCAGCTTGGAAGAAATGCTTGTGTGGGGTCACGATTTTGAATCACTTTATATGTGAAGTGGCAGCGGATGACTTTGTTGACTTGTGTGATAGCTCAATTGTTTATGTATTGGAGTGTGGGTCATGTTGAAGCTTTACGGCTTGTGGCTGATGTGCGACTGGAAAAAATAGCTTTGGATGAGGCTTTCGATTTTTTTCCTTGCAATTTGTGTCTTGTAAAGGGTGGCCTTTGTGTATTGGACTTTAATTATTCTTTTGTGAGACTATTGTGTAATGGGCCATATTTTTATTCGTAATAAATGTTGTAATTGGGTTTAACTTGGATAGAAATTGGATCTAAAAAATGAATTTTGAGATAAAATGGATAATGGATAATATTTGAATAATGTGATTGGATAAAAAAATCGAAAAAAATGAATAATGTAAATGGTTATAGAAGATGAAATACAGGTGGATAAATGGATATGAACTGATTTCCTTTTATTTTTTATCCCAAAACCAATCTTGATTTTTCTTTCACAAACCACTTGATTAAAGCATATCATGAACCACTAAACAACTTGAAACTGAAATACGGCGCTCACCTTTAATTATTTCTGAATCTCTGATCAAATGAACTGAATCACATCATGTTTGTCTGAATTAAATCTCTGGGAAAATAAATCCACAAATGAACCACTAATGAACTGATGGACCTTGATAAATCTGAAGATTCAAACCATACTTCACACGAAACACTACTTGATAACCTGATGAGTTTCGCACAACACAACTTGACTTTGAATACGCATTGCTTGAGAAATAAACCATTGGCACAAATAACTTGCAGTTGAAACAATATCTTGATAGTTTGACCAAGATTAGGTCAAACTTCCATTTGAATTAGATTATGAACTGAACAACCACATTTGACTGGTAAACACTATTTTTCCTTTGAAAACCCTGCAACACCTGAACACATAGAGAGATAGAAGAAGAGAACATCGACATATTTTCGGTATTTTGGTTAGAGGTTATTAAACATAAACAAATAAAAGACACACAAAAGTAATGGTGATCCCCTGTGAGACATAAACCTGCAACCAAGAAGGATTGAGGAACTAGTGCGTGATCTTTTTTGTATGCAAGAATGATGAAAATGCAAAACACAATCTTAGTGGAAAAAATTAGGGCGTTACAGCTGCCCCTATTTAAGTTTCTTCAATCTGGAGATATGAAGATTTACATCTTCGTTTCAACAAGATGAGGCAAATTTAAATATAGAAAACCCAATTTTTGGCCCTAAGAAACCATGCAATGACATGAATATGATATGATATGCAAATCCAAGATCTCTGTGGGGAGAATACAACCACCAGTGGAAAGAAAAAACTTGGGGACACAAGAGGAAAATCCCGTTGGGGAAAGACAACAAGCAACAAGAGAGTTACCAAGAAAATAAATCATTGGATAAACGACTCCACTTGGGGAATGATTTTGTATGAAAATAAGTCAAAACAAAATCAACCAAAAGGCTTAATAGTGAAGGATAAAACTTCACTGGAGAAAGTGTAACGCCCTGATTCAATATTTCTCATTTTTGTTGAGTCTTTTATTTTATTTGAGTGATAATTGTATCATTTTTGAAATTGATAAGATAATATGATATGTTGATGTGTTCATGTGATATGTTGGTATGATGTGTGATTTTACCGTTTTGGGAATTTTCGGGTAAAATTGGATAAGAGGGTATTTTAGACATTTACTAATTAGTGATAAGTTAGAATTAGATGGAATTATATTTTTGTGAGAAAAATGATATTTGGTGGAAAGAATAGTTAGTAAGAGAAATAGATAGAAAAAATATAAGTGTGAGAAAGAGAAAGAAAAGAGAATAGAAAGGAAATAGAAGGGAAAGAAAGGAATAGAAGAGAAAAGAGGAGAAAAAGAGGAAAAGCTTGGATCGTTCAAGATTGCTCCTAGGAATCGGAATAATAGGGTAAGGGTGTGAAATCTTATTATCTTATCATTGTGTATGATTATGTATGTGTGTGAATGATTGGGTTTTGGTTTTGATGAAGTTTAGAGAAGATGAATAGTTAGGGTTTTAGTGAAATGTGAGAAATTGGTAGATTAATCGGTTAGAAATCATTATAATCAAAGTATGATAGCTAATACATGTTGTTGATCATGTTTAGTGGAGTTTGGTTGAGTTTTTGGGTGTTTGGAACTGACTGTATGCAACTGAGAAATTCTGGAATTCGCTGTTGTCGCTCAGCAAGCTGTCCTTGCTCAGCGAGAATTCCAGGGATTTCCTCGCTCAGCGAGCGAGAGGGCGCTCAGCGAGCCTGTAGGTTTTTGAGGAATTTGTGTTTTTAATCCATAGCTTTAGTTTCGGTTATCCGTTTTAGGCATTCCTTATATTGATTTGAAGCTAGAAACGTGTAGAAACTAATGATGCTAAGAAATGTAATTTTAGCCGACTTTCACCCGACTTTTCCAATAAAACGTAAATGAGTTAATTGTGGAAATGTGGGTTTAATGTGATGTTGTGGTCGTTTAGCAAATGAATACATTGTTTGAATTAAATGTCAATGTATGTTAATTGAATGAGTTGAGTGCATAATTATGTTGTGAATAATGTATGCATTTTCAAGAATGTTGTGTGTCATTTTGCATGTGAAGCATAATGTATGCATTCTTGTATTGTGGGATTCTTTGTGAATCTGTTGTAGCATCGTGTGCTCATGTGGAGTGTGAGCGATGACTACAATATGATCGTGTGCCTATGTGGGGTGTGAGTAATCGGATTGTGTGCCTGTGTGAGGTGTGAGCAATCCAGAAACATCGTGTGCCCGTGTGGGGTGTGAGCGATGGGTGATTTATTCACATTGATTGTGTGCTCGTGTGGGGTGCGAGCAATCGGATTGTGTGCCCGTGTGGGGTGTGAGCAATCCATAAACATTGTGTGCCCATGTGGGGTGTGAGCAATGGGTGAACATCGTATGCCCGACGGGGAGTTACTTTAGGTAACGAGCGATGGTTCCATTAGTTCCTGAGTGAACTTGCTGATGATTGAGTCGGTACCGCATTGCATAGAGTCGTGAGTCGGTCTCTATGATTTGCATTTATCATCTAAAATTGATGTTGGTGAATAAACATGGATAATGTATGTTTATTAGAGTGATTGATATTGATGAATAAACATGAATGTAGATGTTTATGTATAATAACGTGAATAGTGAATTGGTGCATGATGAATATGCTTGAGTTGTGTATATATACATTGTGATGTATATAGGTGATAAGAAGTGATTGTGGTGAGGATATGTTTCATGTGCATTTTATATGTTGAGATATATAATTATATGCAATGTTATTATGATAACGTTTCTCACCCTTATGTTGTTTTATGATGCTCTATGAGGCATTGCAGAATAGGTTGCTGGAGGTCTTTTGTGAAGCTTCTATTCATCTTTTTGGTTGGTCAGCTCTGATATGTAGCACCGGGTAGCTAGGGTCGGCATTGATGCCTTTTTGTGATACATTTTGTATATGTATTTTGGTGATGAATGTTTTACGTAAACATGAAATATTTTGGTGGATCAAACTTGTTAATATATTTATGATAAGTATATAAGTTTGATATTGTTATGTTTGTTTCCGCTGTTATTTGAATAATTTGAATACGGGTGTAAGGATGAAATCCTTAGTGGATGCAAGTTACCCCGTTTGTTTCATATCTTTAATGAGCAGGTGTTGTATGTGTTAATTTCAAGTATAATGTGACATGTCCCTTTTATACCATGTTTCAAATATACTCTGATGGAAGTATTATTATGTTCCTAAATGATTTAATTGATTAATTGGGGGTATAGAAAGGGGGTGTTACAGAAATCATCAAACAAACAAAGTATTCAAATCCAAAATGAATGGAAGAAAAGATTACCCACTACCAAACAATTGATAGCTTAATTTCAAAGTAATAAATCAAATAAGAAGAGACATATTACTCACTATCAAACAAGTGATAACTTAATTCCAAAGTAATATACTCAAGCGGTTAGAAAATATTGTCCACTATCATACATGTGATAGCTTAATTCCAAAGCAATATACTCAAGAGAAAAGATTACCCACTATCAAACAAGAGATAGCTTAATTCAAAAGCAATCAATCAAAAAAGGGGAGACATATTACCCACTACCAAACAAGTGATAGCTTAATTCCAAAGTAGTAAGACTCAAGAGAAAATATTATCCACTACCAAACAAGTGATGGCTTAATTCCAAAGTAATATACTCAAGCAGTGAGAAAATATTATCCACTATCACACATGTGACAGCTTAATTCCAAAGCAATATACTCAAGAGTAAATATTACCCACTATCAAACAAGTGATAGATTAATTCCAAAGTAATCAATCAAAAAGGCGGAGACATATTACCCACTACCAAACAAAGTGATAGCTTAATTCCAAAGTAATAAGATTCAAGAGGAAATATTACCCACTAACAAAAAAGTGATAACTTAATTCCAAAGTAATCAATCAAAAGGGAGAAAATATTGCCCACTATCACACATGTGATAGCTTAATTCCAAAGCAATATACTCAATAAGAAAGATTACCCACTACCAACAATGATAGCTTAATTCCAAAGTAATCAAACAATTGATAGCTTAATTTCAAAGTAATAAATCAAATAAGAAGAGACATATTAGCCACTATCAAACAAGTGATAACTTAATTACAAAGTAATATACTCAAGAGGTGAGAAAATATTTCCCGCTATCACACATGTGATAACTTAATTCCAAAGCAATATACTCGAGGGAAAGATTACCCACTACCAACCAAGTGATAACTTAATTCCAAAGTAATCAATCAAAAGAGGGGAGAAATATTACCTACTACCATATACATGATAACTTAATTCCAAAGTAATATCCTCACAAAGGGGACCAAAGTTCAATCCAAGAACAAGTTGGATAGAAACGGTCAAACAAGACTCGTCCTGAGGAGGAAATATCTCAAATGGGAAAATTTTCATCCAGATAATAAACTAGGGAGGAAATTTAATCAAAATCACCCACGAGGAACAAAATCCGTGAGGAATTTAGAAAGGATAAACACTTTCTACTTAATGGTTGACACTCTAAACTTGAGGGAAGACAACACACACATACACACACACACACACACACACACACTCTGTGGGGAAAAGCAAACACTAGAGAGTAGGGAATAATGTATTAAATAATACAAGAATGAAAACATATGATGCTATGCATAAAGAGAATGCATGAATATGCATATGAATATGCTGACAAAATAGACATAAAGATAAGCAACGGGTAACATAAACACCATAACAACCGGATACTCGGCTAATCCCAAAGCAACAATGTTGGGAATCATGTTGGAGATTTAACTTGAAATCCTGCATGGGATAATCAAAAGCCATCAAAGGAATAAAATCATGCTATTAGGATTAACTCATGCTAAGGAAATTCTGCTAGAGATTCAATCCACAAAGCAATCTTCAATAATCCATCGAAGGGATAACATCAATAATTCCATTCTGAGAGGATAATCATGTTGGTGAAATACCAGCAACACAAAACTTTCCACACTCCTTGGAGAAAAGAGGGAAATGTCTCTGTTAAACTCTGATGGAGATAAGCATCTTCATAACTCTGTTGGGAAACATATGAGGATCTATCAGTGGTGCAAATAAAGCATATTCTACTGGAGTGTTAAAACATCAAACATCAACTCTGTAAAGGAATACCACAATTCTTGAGGAAAGATAATAATCTGTCGGGGATAGGGAAATGTTTCCATAATCCTTGCAAGGGACAAAGAAAATTCTTGCTGAGAAATAGGCTCCAAGCAGGTCTTTCAATAAACATCAATCTCTGCGATGGATAATTAACACACCACACTTATTCCGCTTGGGGAAAGGGTGCAAGACATGCTGAGGATTAGATAGGAACCTGGTGGAAATAATCACATGTAGATATACTGGGGATCTAAGAGAAAGATCTATGGAGATCATTCATCACTAGAAATTTTGGACTAACCGACTCTCATGGGGATATCATAAGTTAACATCATAGCCAAAAGCCAAGTTTCCAGGGATTTTAAATATATATCCAACACTAGGTAAGATAAAACCTATCAATTGACAGCTATATCAATACTTCTGCAAGGGGATGTGTAACAACTCAAGCTGAGGAACAGAGACTCGACTGAGAATTCCCTACATAAACGTTGCTTATCAAAGTGCAATGTAAGATCAAAACCCCGTAGTTCATGGTACAAATAGTGAAGAATGGTTGGTTTTGATTGATTTTATTAAGTGAAGACAATTTCTCATTTTCAAGTGGATAGCCTCACAAATCTACCATGAGAATGAGGGCATGGACTCATACATCATTATGAGGAGGGCGCAAACTCGGATAAAATCGACGAGTATGCCACTAAACCCCCATGAATGATAAGAGACTCAATTACATCAAACTAAAACCATGGAGATTGAGAAACTTGCACCCAACTAGAGAAGAATGACTTATAGTCTAAACTTGCAAAAGAAAACAAAAAAGGTGCACAAAGGTACAAAATAACTTGAATGAGTTTGGTTCTTTTTTTTTTTAATTGAAGTCAAGATGATTAAGTTCTTTGATATTTATTAAAAGAAAAGAAGTAGTAAATGCCACTTGACAAAAGTCAAGGTTTTGTTTACAAAAGAGGTGATGTTTTTAAAAAAGAATCTTTTGAAAAAAAAGAAGTTTAGAAAATTAAAGAAGGGGAGGAGATGAAGAGGCTGTCCGAAAAAGAAAATAAAAGAGATAAAAGAGGAAAGATCTAACCAACTTGATGACTTCCAAACATAAACATAAGAGTTCCATTGTAAAAAGCATAAGCTAGCAAATGATCAAATAAAGGTTAATGTACAAACTCCATGATGATCAAAGCAATTGGAAGGTGTCATAGATTCTATGTCCAAAACTCCATTTTCGATGCTAAGGATAATAACCATAGTCCAAGATCGAGATCACAAGTTTTTTAGAGGTTTAATCCTTTATTAATGTTTTTGTGTCCAAGTGGACAAAAGAAAAAGCACAAGGATATGATGGCATGAACATAAACGTGATAATGGACGATAAAGTATACTAAAAGCGTAATAAAAATAAAAGAGGTAAAGGAGCAAGAAGCAAATTAAAGAGAAATAAAATGCAAGAGAACCATTAAAATAATAATATAGTAATAGTAATAATAATATGTATATAATAAGGGTATGGTGAACTTAATCATCCCCAACCAAAAGAGCAATCGATTCCGCTTAGTATCTTACACTATAGTGATTAATAGATGTACTTAGATCCAAATTCAATGGAACTTGAAAGAAGATTGGAATACCCAAAGCTACTACGTATCAAGCTTCAAAACTCGTGGATCTAGCGCAAATGACTAACTACTTTAGGATTACGCGACCAACACGAGGTCCAGTCCATGAAAGTGCAAGTATCCAATTGGATTTTTATTACAAAGTAGGGACACATTTAGGTCTATGTTAAGAAATCTCCGAGTAATTTACGAAGTAATTGCACTACTAATGAGCCTAGCCAAAACCAATTAAGGTTAATGATATTAGTGCTAATACATGTTAGAGAGATGATATAATGGATAATCTACCGAAAACATGTCACACGAAAAGAAAAATTGGTAATGGTCTTATCTTAATCGAGATTTCACATTGATTTATCAAAGGCAACCTATCACGATTCCAAAGTATGAAGAATGATCCAAATGATCATTCATCCAATAGATTTGAAATAATGAAGATTAAACATCTTTGAAAATCAACAATCATCGAATCAGAGATCTCATCGACCAAAAGAAAAAATAAGATGAAGAGAAAAATGGATATAACATTGTGAAACTCAAATCAATTAAACCATCATCAATATCAATCATCTTTCTTGGTGGATAAAATCAACACCCAAAATCCATTGATATTGATGAGATTTTATCCAAAAAAAAATCAAGATCCAAAATAACAATCCATAAAAAAAAATAACTAAAATATTTTCAAAAGCTTTTTTCAAATGATTTTTCAAAGTTAAAAGAAATTAATATGAAAAATATTAAGAAGAAAAAATATTAATAGAAAAAACCTTTTAAAAGAAAAATAAACAAAGAGAAAAAAAATTAACAAAACATAAACTAGGGAGGGGGGGAGCGTAGGATTGGGTGTGAAGAGAGTAAAAAATGGATCCAAATGTCTTTAGAAATCCCACACCAAAAAATTATCACACAACTAAACAAGAGTTATATAAAAAAAAGAAAATCAGAAATTGTTTTGGACTAGCCTAGCAAGTGCCCTACGCCAAATTGAGGCCCAATCTAGTATTTGTTTGGGCATAAGCCCAATAAGAGACTAAGAAAAGATATGACTGTTGTAAAAGAGAGCCGTTGGCATATAGTCGTTGGGGATCTCTCCACACATGCCATAATTCCTTTCACGCGACAAACTGCCATCCGAATCTACAGGAGGAAGTTATGCTCATTCAAAGGCTACACACCCATAATCCACGGGCATGTGCCCTCATAAATACCCTCCATCTTTGGAGAACCAGGTATTCAATTCTAATCACTTAATCTTTCTCACTCTTTAGTTTATTCCACACTGAAACTTACTTGAGTGTCGGAGTACCTTGCAGGTACACCACCCTCACTCCTACAAGCACCATCACAGTCCTAGTTGAAGACCACAAGGACATATCTGGATCATTTATGTATAGTGGCACCGTCTGTGGGAACTGACAGCTCCCCCATCTTTTATGAACAAGATCCTTTCTTTTTCAGTGCAAGATCAAAGCACATCTCTTATTTTTAGTTCTCATGGCTTCCCATATCGATACCTAACATCACGAGGGGCATCCTCCCTCACCAGCTTCAAACAATATGAAACAACCGTCCGTCATTCACGGGGATCACGTGTTCAAACCAATCCCCGTCCCATCAGACGCTGATGCCAGCACCCAGGCTCTCATCACCGCCCTTAATAAGGCTAACCTCGCTCTCTTCCAGCAGAGCAAACACATACAGATGCTCGAAGGTGACTGTCGTTCCCCTTCACCATCCAGGAGACGTTGCTGCAGAGATTTTCACACATCTTAACGTCACTCTCGATCCCTTCCGTGAAATTGCAAAGGGAAAGATTCCATACGCCTTTCTCCCCTGAGAGATCAGGACATGCCCAAAGGATCACGTCCAGAAAAGGCCAGAAAAGGCACTCGATCTCCTTCACGAAGGACAAGACGTTCACCAGATGACCAAGATCAAAGCAAGAAATCCCGTTACGATGAAGACCGTCGTCCCCTTCAATGTAGCAGGAGTCCTCGTCGGAGGAGATCTTTGTATCCTTCGTTCGGAAGCAGCGGCGATGAGGATCATCAGGGGCCACTTAGCCGCGAAATCATGGAGACCCGCATCCCACACGGTCTTGAGAATCCTCCTCCACTAGCCACCTACGACGAAACTACTGATCCCGATGATCACATCAAAATTCTTGAGGCCATGCTCCACTATCACAACTTGGAGGGTGAAATCAAATGTAGGCTTTTTCCTATCACCTTACGAAAATGCGCATGTCGTGGTACAAACACCCCCACGTAAAATCTATCACATCATGGAGAGTCTTGAAGAACCGGTTCACCAGGCATTTCACTGCGTCTAAACGTCATGCAAAGTTTGAGGGCACCCTCGAAGGGATCATACAGGGCAAAGAAGAACCTCTTCAGGACTACATCGATAGATTCAACAAAGAGGTCGTGGAAGTGCACACTACTAACCGCATGAAGCGATATATTCTGGAGAAGGGCTTGCTTCCTATCAACAAATTCCACAAAGCTATAGGGATCGAGCCTCCCCAGTCCCTCGCTGAGATGCTCCACAAGGCTCAAGCCTATATCCAGTATGAGGTAAAGGAGGTCACGTACAAGACACATGATTCAAGGAATTAAGAGAATTCGTGATCTCATAAGCATAAAGACGATAACGAGTCTCCTCGGTGTGAAAAGCGAAGGGACGATCGTCCTCGCGAGAGTAGAGGGTCGGCAGGTTGCTTCTCAGAATATACCCTCCTCACTGCTCCCCGCGAGAAAATTCTAAATGAATGCATCAATACCGAGTTTAAACAGGGAGGCATGCGCTTCCCCAAACCAACTACTTATAAACCCAATACCGACAAAGCAAATATTGTTGGTTTCACCGAAGTCACAGACATGTCACCGAGGATTGTATCCACCTTAAATATGCTATTAAGATCCTCATCAAGGAGGGGAACCTCAAGAAGTACGTCAAAGACACCTGAAAGGAGGAGGCAAAGAGAGTCGACGAAGTCTCCAAAGAAGTTTCTCTCATGTCGGTCGCCTTGTCGATCACCAGACCTGGGGATTTCTTCATTCATCGGCACCTCAGAAGCACATGATACTTCACATCACACAACCCCTGTGAGGCGTTTCCGTCGGCCATGCTCATCTCGGGTGGAAGCTACAACGATATGACCATTGAATCTCTTAGAAGAAGGTTCGAGAATTTGGTTGATTCATTCCCAAACCAACTTTCGTCTCTCGAGAAAGTTAGGGGAAAGTCCCAACCAATCACTTTTTACATGGAGGAACTCCTCAGTGGTTCTCCGAACTCTCACATCCCTTTGCCGATCCGCGCCAAGATGGAAAAGACGAATGTTCGCAGGATACTCGTCGACCAAGGAAGCTCGGTCAATATCATGTATACCTCACTCTTTCAAGCATTTCAGCTTGATCATAATAAATTGTCTCTGTATGTAGGTTCTTATGTGCAAGGGTTAAATAGGTCCATCGCCAAACCCTGGGGCTACATCAAGTTAATAGTCACATTCGGGGAATGGGATGCTTCCAAGGAAATCAAGACGTATTTTCTGGTGATTGATTTTCCATCCCTTTACCAATGCATCTTGGGGAGGCCAACATTGGTCGAACTCATCGTCGTCCCATCTACGGTCCATCTCAAGATGAAATATTATATAGAGAAAGGGCACGTAGCTACTCTCCACGGGGACATTGAAGCAGCGCAAAGATGCTTTGAAGCAGCGACCAGAGGCCATACCGTAATAGAGACTGCACAAAGGAGCAACAAGTGCACATGAGACGAGAGCACTCCAGTAGAAAAAATCCAACCCGAGAAGAAACCAATCCCTTAAATCAATACAATCGACCTTGATTCTCGCATCCCAGCAGATTCCAAGGACGATATTGTTGCAGACAAAGCAACCATTTTGCGCCTTTTTCTCGCAGGGGAGTTTGAAGTCATAACCTTCTAAGACAACCCTGACAAAGGAGTTCGTATCGGCACAAGGCTTCCTAATGATGCAAAGGAGCAGCTGAAGTAATGCTTACGCAACAACGTGGACCTCTTTGCCTGGAGCGCCCAAATATGCCTGACATTTCTCCTGAGATTTCATGCCACGTGCTCTCCATCAACCCATCAACATGCACAATTACCCAGCGTAGGCGCAAGCAGTCCGAAGGAAAAACTTTAGCTGCTGAAAAACTTGTTAAGGACCTCTTAGAGGCCAATTTTGTAACTGAGGCCAGGTATAAAACCTGGTCTCGAACAATGTGCTCATAAAAAAATCTAATGGGAAAGGGCGCCTCTGTATTGACTACACTGATCTTAATCGGGCTTGCCCAAAGGACTCTTACCCTTTTCCTAACATAGACAAGTTGGTAGACAATTATACAGGTTTTAAATTGTTGTCCTTCATGGACGCGTATTCTGGGTACAATCAGATACCCATGGACGACAAAGATAAAAGACAGTCCGCGTTTATGACCCTGACAGGAAATTGTTACTACAATATAATGCACTTCGGGTTAAAGAACGCAGTAGCCACATATCAACGCATGATGAACAAGGTCTTCCTATCACAGATTGGGGACATGCTCGAAGTTTACATGGACGATATGATCGTCAAGTCCACTCAAGAGTCTGATCACACTTCTCATCTCCAGAATGTATTCAACCATGCAAGGAAGTACATAATACGCTTTAATCCTGACAAGTGCGCCTTTGTTGTATGGGCGGGAAAGTTCCTCGATTTCTATCTTATAGAAAGAGTAATCAAGGCTAACACCGACAAGTGTCACGCTGTCGCTCCCAGGATTTTCATCCTAGTACAAACATGAAAGTGGCGCAGAAAAGGTAGAGTCCCCAGCCAGGCATTTTTATCCCAATGAAAGGGAAAGGTAATGCTACACAAACCAAAGAGAAAAGGAAAGGAAGAGGTCCTGCGAACCAAAGCGATTTGGTTCAGGAGTCGGTTACGAACTGGGAAGGTATTAGCACCCCAGATCGTCTGTTGTACCCGACGGGATCCACACTTGTTAATATGTTTCAAAGGGTAAGGAATAAAACTGCTACTGAATAAAAACCTCTACGGGAACTAGAATGAGAGAGGGAACTGGAAAAAGAGAATGAAAAGGTACGGGAAAATAAAGAATATGCTCGAATGGGCCCTACCCCACTGCCTACATATCTCATGGGAAATGAGAATCAAAGTCGACGTAGTTCGCCTAACTAAGACGGGAACTTGTTTGTATTTTTTATTAACTGAACTGCTTATGCCTAAGCTCAGGTGTTGCAAGCTTGCCTTGAACGAGTGCGTTACCGTCTTGTAAGGAGACATGTCGTAGCGAGTTCGCGTTTAGAGTGAATGAGGTGAAAAGAGAATTCCTACAGGAAAGACGTGTGTTGTTTGTTTATTGTCTTTTAAAAGAAGTGTTTTTGATTTTGTTGTTTGTGAAACATCCTTCTGCTAAGACTTATTCATCATGACAGATATCCTACACTTCATCCCGAGATAGAATGCGTGCAAATACCCCATGGAAAAGTCTCCTGGAATGTAAGAGAGCCCAACCTTTATTAGGTATTTTATTTTTATTTTGACATGAGAAAGAATGACTCAAGTCGAGAAAGGAAAAACACTAAGGGAAACTAAGACTCACCCTAAGTTGTTTATTCAATGGAGATCCTAGGGTTAATGTGGTTTTCTAATCCTAAAAAGAAAAAGAAAGCAAGTTCTAACTCACTTCAATGGTTAAAGATGAGATTAAAACTCAAAGGGAATGAATAAAGTGAAATGTCTAAGAAGCAAAAATTCTTATCGCAAACACATATTGAAATGTAAATGGATAAGGAAGAAGGTGTACGTAGGATACCCTCTCACGCACATGGCTTACCATAACCCCCTATAAAAAAAAGGTTAATGAAATAAAACCAAATGAAAAAAGGAAAGAGGTAATCAAGAACCTAACCTATCCTAACACAATTATGACCTAAACTAGACTCAATCATACGCCTAAGGATGTCTAAAAGTTAAGCAAAACCTAAAGTTAGCAGCTACTACAGCTCTCTAACACACAATCAGCTACTAAATGCAACTAACAATGCAAACAACCTATTACAGCTTCCAAATAGCATGAAAATATGTGTAAAAGTGCCAAAACAGAATAATGCAACATGCCTTTTACATCTTCTGTTTCAAAAAGCAGCAGTGAAAACATGGCAGATTTTAATCCTTTTTCAAATGCAAAATGGAACTTTAATGCAAACAATAAAATGGAATGGTCATATATTTTAATGTACTACAACCTGAAATGAACATCAATAATGGAGGGAACACATAAACAATCAACAATGAATGCAAATATGTGAATTGTGCGATTTCGAACAATGTGCAACATTCCAATTATGCGTATAAACATCTGAAACATGCATGGATTGCAAATATAATGCAAAATAGAATTATAAACACTTATTAACATGCTATTGATGGTACTCTATCATGCAAACAACATTTACAACATGTTATGAACAAAAATTCCATAATTATGCTAAAAATTGGAACAGAGTGAATATGTGTCGGAAGTTGTCAAAACTACACACCTCTGCACCTAAACAACTCCTAAAAATTCCCTAAAATCATATCCTAAAGATCCATGATGATTGGAGGGGTATGGATATCAAATATACAAGAAAAAGCAAGAATAGGGATGGCAGGCAGACCCAAACCCAAGGGCCCCACCCGCACCCGAACCCGAGTCAACGGGTAAAAACCCGATTTGACTGGGTTTGGGTTCGGGTTCGGGTGCCACCCGATATTTCGGGTGCGGGTTTGGGTAGTGTGAAACCCATACCCGAAACCCGAAACTACACCCGTTTAGACTTTAATTTTAATTTTAATTGTAGACTTTAATTTTAACTTTAATTTTAATTGTATAATTTAATTTTAATTTTAATTGTAGATTGTAGAATTTAATTATAATTATAATTAGGGGTGTGCAAAATATCTTGTTGTGTGCAAAATTTACTTGAAATCTTATTTTGTAAGCAACAATATTATAGTAGTAAATAGAACTTATAATCCTTCTTATAATTAACTAAGTAATATATATATATATATATATATATATATATATATATATATATATATATATATATATACTTGAAAACTAATTAAATTTTTTGAAAAAATAATTAATTTTGTGTTTTTGTTATGGGTTCGGGTTTGGGTGGAAAAACCCGAACCCAACGGGTGTGGGTGCGGGTGTTATTTTGCCACCCGAATAACCTTTGGGTTTGAGTTCGGGTTCGGGTGTTGATTTCGGGTGCGGGTTTGGGTAGTGTGAAACCCGCACCCAACCCGACCCGTTGCCATCCCTAAGCAAGAATTTTCCATTCTGGTTCAGTGGTAACCGATTACTACCTATGCAATAACCGGTTACCAGTTCAAACACTGGGATTTCTGCAAATGTTTACACAGGTAATCGGTTACTACCTATGTGGTAACTGGTTACTCTGAGACCAGAACCAATTTTTTTTGCATTTTCATGTCAAAACCAGTTGAAACTTATCCAAATTAGCTATAACCTAAAGCTTATCAATCAAGCACAAAAATTACACCTAATGCTGCATTCTAAGGTCAACTAAACTCACAAACACACCACGGTTTTAACTTCTATGATCAACTAAATCAAAGTATCAAAAAGCAAGAAAATGCGCGAAGCGAGATGAAGATAAATAAGTTAAAAACGAGAAGTGATTACGGATTCACCTACCTATAAAGCGGAGGCTTGCTTTGGAAATTGTTGCAATGTCGAACGATACGCGAAAGAAGAGAAAATAGGAGATCCGAAGCTTCAATACGCGAATATGCAAAATAAATGCGGTTGATTACGATCATCGAATAACACTTCCTAAAGGTGAAATAAACATCGAAACCGTAGCAACTTCTTCGATAATCTGCTGAATTGATGCAAATGATGGAGGCTTAGCTTCCGATTCTTCAAGTTTCAATGCAAAACTTGAAGAATCTTGATGATGATGAAGCTTTGGTGTGAGTTTGGGAATAGAGAAAAATGAGAGAATTGAAAGAAGGTGTGAAAATGAAGAAATATGTGTGTAATTGAGGCTTGGAGTAATCAAGATTTATAGATGTTATGTTTGGAGTTAGGTGTGGGTTATATGTGAGGTTTGGACCTTAGGCTTGGAACCTAAGCTAAGGGTTAGTTAAAGTTAGTTGGAAATATTCCTAGAATACTCCATTGGCATATTCTTAGAATATTCCTTTGGCATATTCTTGGAATATTCCTTTGGAAGGTGGTGGAAGATTATAGAATTTGGTGGAAAGTGCAAAGCAAAGGGAAGTGGAAAATGATGGAACAAGCCACTAACTGATTTTTGATTTTTTTAGTTTTTGAACAAAGTAACCGGTTACTACCTATGATGTAACCGGTTACTTCAACCAAAATTTGAATTTTTATTCTTTTGGTGGGAAGTCTTGGATATCCGGTCTTGGTCATATTTTCTGAGATTGTTTTTCTTCTGAGACCTGATAAATGCCAAATAACCCTTGATCACATGCCCCGTGCCTCTACCAATGATGCATGCTCTATTATTATCGCTCTTTTATTTTTCTTTATGCAATGTATGGACGAATATGCAAGATGACACAGAAACGAAGCATAAGCTACTCGGAATCAGTGATAAATAAGAGGGAACATTTTGGGGTGTTACAGCTGCCCCTATTCAATCACTGTTGACCTCGATGGGTGATAGCAACGACTTTCAGACGTTCATGGTATGGAGATATTGAATACACGAATAGACCGGAAAATTTGTACTCTGTGGGAAAATAGGAAGTGAAAGAGAAATGGCATTCTTGGATGACCACTTAAAGAAACGAAACCATCATACTTAGACGCATCTGAAAGCCTTTATCACACTTGGGCGGTAAAGCAAACAAAACACACCATGAGTGAGCCTGAAAAGAGGCTATCATAACTTGGATGATAACTCAAAGATACGAAACCGAACTTGGACGAAATCAAAAAACATTTATCCCACTTGGGAGATAAAGCGAACAAGACACAACGTGAGTAGACTTAAAAAGAGATTATCATAACTTAGATGATAACTCAAAGATATGAAACCGGACTTGGACGGAATCAAAGAGCATTTATCCCACTTGGGAGATAAAGCGAACAAGACACACCGTGTGTGAGCTTGGGAAGAGACTATCATTACTTGGATGATAACTCAAAGATACGAAACCAGACTTGGATGAAATCGAAGAGCATTTATCTCACTTGGGAGATAAAGCAAACAAGTCACACCGTGTGTGAGCTTGGGAAGAGACTATTATTACTTGGATGATAACTCAAAGATATGAAATCGGACTTGGACGGAATCGAAAATCATTTAACCCACTTGGGAGATAAAGCGAACAAGACACACCGTGAGTGATCTTTGAAAGAGACTATCATGACTTGGATGATAATTCAAAGATACGAAACCGAACTTAGACGAAATCGAAGAGCATTTATCCCACTTGGGAGATAAAGAGAACAAGACACACCGTGAGTGCGCTTAGAAAGAGACTATCATAACTTGGATGATAACTCGGCTGGGAATAATAAGTGTTAACTGACAAGAATAAAAATGTTGAGGAATGAACTTGGCATTCTCTGTGGGGATACTTTGGTCTGACTGAAGAAATAATGTTTCGGGTTTTTGTGCATGGTACCCTAAACTAGTTATGCTTCATATACATATGTTTGAATTTGTCTGTGACATAATGCTCCATTATGATGGAAATGCTACGCTTTAGATGATGCAAATGTAATAATGATTACTAAATGCAAATGCAAGGGGATATGTTGATAAGGAGATATTAGGTATCCCAGGTAGCTTTAATGGGGAAGAACAATCACTACATGTATTTAATGAATCCCTGTGGGGAAAAGCGACTTTGCGGAGGATAGTGTTAATGATACATTGGATTTCAACTACCACCATTGCCAAAAATAAATTGGACTTTGAGATCAGAGAACGATGATCCTGTTGGGGATGAACTTGATTGGGAGGTACGCCACCCGTAAAACTCTGTTGGGGAAATTATATCCTTCTGACCTGGATGAGGAAAGAGTATGACGATACTTTGCTGAGGAATTGTTGATATTCTGCTGCGAAAATAATCTGTTGGGAATCCCTTGGGTGCACAGTCTTCTGTCTGAGAGAGAGATGCCAATGAAGGTTGGAGTTTGCTCAACAACCTCACTGGGGAAGATTGCAAACAATATGGTGTAAGAAGGACAACCATCTGACTTCTCACTATCCTCGCCACTGATAGGGAATAATGACTCTTCATATACTTCTGGAGGTAAGAGATAAGAATCCCCCTATACTGTTGGGGATGAGAAGAATATGGTAGGGAATACCTCCCCCTTCAGGGAAGGAAAAAATATCTGCTTGGGGAGAACATCATTAACCTTTTATTTTTCTGTCGGGGAAAATTCAACCTCTGACTCTATTGGGGAGAGTTCCTACAACTCTGACCCTGGGGAAATAAGATATTCAACTGCCTGCTAGGAATACTTCACTGCAAGGGAAATATATCCTCTTGGGGACTACTGTCGCACCTCGAAAAATACGATCCTAAAACAAACAACAGAGTCGCCACCTAATTCTATTTATTCTACGAGAGAAAAGGAAGATATAGACACAACCTAAATAAAGGATAAGAATGGTCAACGAAACCACTAATCTAAGTTCGGGAGTCAGTTACGCAAGGGGAAGGTATTAGGCACCCCTCACGTCCGTTGTACTCAACGGGAACCTCTTAGTCTAGTTTGCGCTTAAAATGTTAACTTGTTATTATTGTCTTCTTTTACTGATTAAAGATTGCTTATTAAAGGGAATGCTTTAGTTATTATTAGTTATGGGAAAAAGTTAAGTTTTTTATTATTGTGACGGAGAGATAGTTAATTTTTATTATTGTGCTCGCGAAGGATTAAAATCCCCGTGCCTACGTATTCCCCTGTGCAATGGGAAAGTCAGAGCTTCGTAGTTCGTGCTACTACGGTTTGTGATTTTTATTTGAACGATTGTTTGAAATGCATTCTACTGATAAGCGTTGGCTTTTACTCGCGGTGGAGGCTGAAGCGCTATCTTGTTCGAGAGATAGAATGATTTAAACAATGTTCGTTTTGAGAAAAGATGTTTGACTTTGTTAAGATGTTTTAAACGAAAGGGCGAATGAACCACGCGTGGGGCTAGCCCATGTTGCAGTTGCATTCAAGAACGTGCGGAGTGCAAGACTCCGGAGTTCAGTTACTCGCTAATTAATTATGAAAATGCTTTGAATTGGTTGGTATGTTTTAATTTTGAGATTTGAATATTTGATATACGAAAGGTGATTGAACCAACGCGTGGGGCTAGCCCATTTGCGGTTCAATCCAGAACGTGCGGAATGCGAGACTCCGGGGTTCCTTTTTTCGTAAATTATTTTATTAAAGATTTGGATATTTTTTGTACGAATGGTGATTGAACCAATGCGTGAGGCTAGCTCATTTGCGGTCCAATCCAGAACGTGCGGAATGCTAGACTCCGAAATTCTGTTTTCGTAAATTAATTGAGAAATTGAATAATTGTTTTTAGACGCTTTTAGAATCGATGTGATTAATAACGAAGGAGTGAACGAACAATACGCATGGGGCTAGCCCATTTGTAGTTCGTTCTAGAACAGGCGGAGTGCTAGACTCCGGGGTTCTATTTCCTCGCTAAAATGAATTAAAATACGCAATAAAGTTGTACAGACGGCGGTCACTTGGTGACCGACTTACGTGTGTGCGAAGTGTAGACGGGATGATTTTTACTTGGCATTGGACCAAGATATTTTTTGAAACGATTTATTTTGCGGTGGTTGTTTTTATTGTTATATGGCTTTTTACAACTTTATGACTTTATAAGTGAAGACACGAACAAGTTTTGTACAAGTCGTTCATCAACATTGCACGATTAAATAATAGGCAGAAAAGAAAAAAAGAAAGAGTAATCATACGTCCTACAAGTAAAATTAATCGGAAGGTAAACAATTAACTAACTAAATCAAGTAAAAATATATAATGACTTAATAAATTAATTAAATAGATCATATGAAATAAATTAATAAATTAATATAAAAAATGTTTTCTTATTTACAGAATATTTTAAACGAAAAAACACTATCAAACTAATAAAAATAAAGGTGACAAAATTAAATCCTAAATCAATAAAACAAAGAAATAGTTTAATGAGAACAAGCTGCGGGTAAGAAAAAGAAGGCCCATAGGGGGCTCTGGGCATAGACCGGCCGGGTCACGGGTCGACCCGGTCCGGTTGAGAAACAAAGGGGCTCATAGAAACCCTAAGTGCCGCCGTTTGAAGAAAAGGAAAACAAAGCTCACGCTACTATCATCAGCTTCAAAAACAACACTCACATTTACACAACTCAGAAAAAGCCTTCCCTCAACCCCTCCCATTCTCGATCACATTTCTCGTACAAACCCTCACCAATAATACAAAACTCAAACTAACTCTGTCAAAAGAACCACGCTCATTTTCAATCACTCTCAGAAATCGCTAATTTCTAACGGCCACATATCGTTCATCGTGAGCAAATCAAATAAGAAGGGAAAGGAGAACGAAACTTACAAACTCGAACCTATGTTCGAAGAGCTCCTCACAGCGATCTCGTTGGGTCCTCCAAGGCTATGGCGATGAAGATGGTTCGCTCCTGGTTTGAGTTCGCGGCGTCTTAGAGGTTTCAACACGGAGAGTTTTGCGGCGGCGATGGAATTGAGTGAGTCATGCTTAGGTTTCCATTGTTCAGGTCGAAGGGTTTTGAGGTTGTCGTAAAGAA
The DNA here is from genome assembly GCA_963966055.1 of Lathyrus aphaca. NCBI lineage: Eukaryota > Viridiplantae > Streptophyta > Magnoliopsida > Fabales > Fabaceae > Lathyrus > Lathyrus aphaca. Next base: position 651,567,145 of record OZ014519.1, read on the forward strand.
GTGACGAAGGGAGTTGGTGTGGTGGTGAGCGATTGGTGGCGTGGTGAAGGTTTGTTCTGGAAACTAAATTGTTCTTGGTTTCCTCTGTTTCAGTTTTGTTTTGCAAGTTTGTTTTGTTTCTGTGAATTCCCCTCTATGTCTGTGAAATTTGTTGTGATTGAAATTTTTGATGATCCTTCCTTCCTTTGTTTCTCCCCTCCTCTCCCTTTATATCAATCCATTCCGTTTCAATCTAATTGCTTTTTCCCAAAAGCATTGATCTGATGTTTGCTTTAATCTCAAGTGTTGTCCTTTTCGGTGCAGGTTTTGTCCCACTTGGAGCGAGAACTTTTCATGTTTGGCAAAAGTGATAGAGATAGGGTTGACAATAGCTGTACTTGAAGCCGTTCTGAATTTGGTTGCAGCAGGTCTGAATTTGGTTATAGCAGGTCTGGCCCCCTTTCTATCCTATCTTTTGTTGTACTGATACAGCGCCCCTCCCCCTTTGACATTTTTCATGCTAAACATTTGTTATCTCAAGAAAAATGAAATAATGACCAAAGCCTTTTTCTATGTACACGTACTGATTTTGACATGAGGGTCACGAAAAGTAGAATAGAGCTTCAACATGATGTAGATTGCACTGAGTTGGTTAGTCTTCTTGTGTAAGAGGTCCTCACGGTTTCACTGAAAATCCTTTTCTTGGTATGTCTGGTTTTCACCTTTGTTGACTTGGTTCTTAATGAACTGAGCAAATTGGATTTGGATTGAATTGAACTTTTCTGTTTCTCTTTGTTCTCTGCTCTGTTAGCTTGTTACTTTGAAAAATCAAATTTCTACTGCAGTAAAACAAGGATTACTTACTGCATAACTCAACTCTTTTTTTGTGTGCATAGAATTGACTTTCAATATTGTTTCACTAATCAATCTCTTGTTTCTTTTTTGTATGTAAACTTGCTTGGAGCAAAAGAGTCCTACTGATTTGCTCTTCGTTTGCGCCGTTATGGCGGAACTTTCCTCTTGAATTCAAACTGAGGATTTTGCAAGCTCATGGTCTTGTTCCAGCTGCCTGTGACTAAAAGGCTCGTATCGGGAATCCAAGCAATGTCTTTTAGGGGTGCATCGTGCATGACATTAAATTCGGTCTTGTTGGTGTGGTGAAATTGTCCGCAAGGTGTGACTAGAAGGAAAGTCAACTGTCCAATAGTTGTTATAGTATTGCCTTCCATTTTTTAGGCAGCCAACTTAAAAACGCTGATTTATCCTAAGTCAATGTTGTGACTTCTCAAATGTATCATTATGCCTTGTAATGCAAAAGACAAAATTTATATATCATGTACTATCTTGAAAGGGATGTATGCTTTAAACGAAATTCGTAATTTGTGATTAAGGCTTAGGACCATGACTCAAAAATTTCCAATAGGAATAAAAAATTGAAAATTGAAATGAAAATTAAAATGGTTCTTGAACATAAAACAATGAACCTTAAGACTAGAAATGTACATGGAGATAGAATTGGAATATTGAAACAAGACATGAAACTTGAATAAAACTTGGAAATTAAATTCTTGGATTTTTAAAATTGGACTTGGAATAACTTTGAAATGGCATAGCATTGGATTGAGATTCTTTGGATTATGAAAATAAGAAAAATGGATTTGCACCTTAGAAATAATCTTACAATTTAAATTTGGTATTTAGACTTGAAACTAAGAACATGGCACTTAGATTGAACACTTAAAATGAAACTTGGAATTGAGATAGAAATGGAAATGAAATTGGAATTTTATTCCTAAAGAAAGAAAAAAGGACTTGGAAAGGAAATTTAAATTTGAATTTTTGGAAAAGAGTTTGAAACAAGGAAATCTCGTATAATTACAAGAACCCACAAGTAGTCCAAGACTCCAAATTTCAAAAATTGATCGAAGTAAACTCACAATTCTTTAACAGATAATCGATTAAATTCCTCCAAAATAGAAAAGAACCACATCCAACACCTGCATGGAGAACAAACAATCTTCACTTCAAAGCAAAGACCCAGGTCAACCTTTCATTCAAGTTGGGTCGTGACAGAAAACAAAATTGAATCATTCTCCAACACTTGCTTCAAAATAAAAGAAATCCCTTCTCAAAAAAGAAAATCCTTTGCAAAACCAAAACATGCCTGAGACATCAATGCATGCCGATGATGAGATGAATACGTGATATGAAATGTTAGGGGTAAAATTTGGGGTGTGACAGTTGCCCCTATTTAAATAACTTACCAGATGGCATGAGAAGTGTTAATCCTCATGAAATCGGAGTGTAAGGTATTTAAATATACAAATAACCGAAAATTTTTGCCCCTAAATGTAATGACATGCTATGACTTATGAGGGACTCCGTTGGAGATATGATATGTGAGATGCAATGAGACTTAACATGCTGATTTCGATGAATATGCTAAAAATGGTATGATGAAAACAAATGCAAACAGTAATTCACAGACATGCAAATGAGGGTGAAGGCTCACTGGGGATAACCATATGTGGGGATGACAAGACGAAAACAAAATATATTCAAAGTGATAAATCAACAGGTTCAAGTGTAACTGCTGGCACTAAGAATGTCAAAAAGACTGGAAAACAGAATGTAGGATTAAAGACAGACTATCTGCAGTGATGAGTTAACAAGTTCAAGGTGGTGTTGGGGATCCCAATGCAACGATTTGGTGAGAGAGATAGAAATGATCCCGACTCGGCAGCTAGGAGAACCAAATAGCAGACACTGACACAACAGTCAGGAATAAGCAAACATCGACATGATGGTCGGAAAATAAAAACGACAGACATCGACACGGTGGTCGTAACATAAAAGACAGACAATGACATGCTGATCTGGAAATAAAATAACAAGCAATGACACAGTGGTCTGGGAATAAAAGACAGATATTGACGCAGTGGTCTGAAAATAAAATGGCAGGTAAAGACGCGGTGGTCTGGAAATAAAATAGTAGACAGAGACGCGGTGGTCTGTAAATAAAATAATAGACAGAGACGCGGTGGTCTGGAAATAAAATAGGCAAAGACGCGGTGGTCTGAAAATAAAATACAGATAGAGACGCGGTGGTCAGGAAATAAAAGACAGGCAAAGACGCGGTGGTCTGGAAATAAAATAATAGGTAGTGACACGGTGGTCAGGAAAATAAAAAACATTGACGCACATGACTGGAGTACAATCCACACGAGGATTTTCTCTTGAGTGGAGCTAGACGACAACTGTCTACAGATCCTAAGATGACTCGAAATCTTTGAGCAAAAATTTCACTTTGAGGAAATCTACTGCCGAGATTTAAAACGTCATTTGGAAATACTTTCTGTTGGTGTATCAAAACGAAACAGAAACCTACTGTCGAGATTCTGAAACGAAAACCAATTCTTCCGAAGTCTACTGGAGACCTAACTGCCGAGATGACCAGAGAATTTAAAAAAATGGAATACCTTCTGCCGAGGTAGACTGGAAATCTTCTGCCGAGACTACCAGAGAATTTAAAAAAATGGAATACCTTATGCCGAGGTAGACTGGAAATCTTCTGCCGAGACTACCAGAGAATCCAAAAATGGAATACCTTCTGTCGAGGTATACTAAATGAACCAAAAATCTACTGCCGAGATCTTGGAAAGAAAAAGAAATTTGTCGAAATCTGCTGGAAGTCTACTGCCGAGATTACCAGAGAAATCTAAGAATTGAATACCTTCTGCCGAGGTAATCAAAATGAAGTTCCTACCGCCGAGGATTAAACTGATGATACATCCACTGCCAAATCTTCTGCCGAGATCTAACTGAGGATGCCGTTGTCGAGATCATAAAAAGTAAATACCTTTTGCCGAGGTAGACTGGAAATCTTCTGCCGAGACTTGCCAGGAATAAAAGGAATCACCCGTTGCTAAATCTTCTGCCGAGATTCAACTAAGGATGCCACTGAACAAAACTCTCACCATATTTCCCTTCTTCTGAAAGAGACAGCCATATGATGGAGAAACAAATTCACGCTCAAACTTCTCAACTTGTATGGAAGAGATAGCCATTTGACGAAAATTGGAAAAAATTCACAACAAACTTCTCAACTTGTATGGAAGAGATAGCCATTTGTTGGAAAAATAAAAGAGATTCATATCAAACTTCTCGACTTGTATGGAAGAGATAGCCATTTGATAGAACATTCATCATACTTCCCTTCTTCTGAAAGAGACAGCCATATGATGGAGAAACAACTTCACGCTCAAACTTCTCAACTTGTATGGAAGAGATGGCCATTTGACGGAAATTGGAAAAGATTCACAACAAACTTCTCAACTTGTCTGGAAGAGATAGCCATTTGTTGGAAAAATAAAAGAGATTCGTATCAAACTTCTCGACTTGTATGGAAGAGATAGCCATTTGATAGAACATTGGAATCACGACAAACTTCCCACCTTGTCTGGATGAGATGCCATTTGCCGAACAAACTTCTCACCTTGTCTGGATGAGATGCCATTTGTTGAAAATTGGAATCACGACAAACTTCCCACCTTGTCTGGATGAGATGCCATTTGCCGAACAAACTTCTCACCTTGTCTGGATGAGATGCCATTTGTTGAAAATTGGAATCACGACAAACTTCCCACCGTGTCTAGATGAGATGCCATTTGCCGAACAAACTTCTCACCTTGTCTGGATGAGATGCCATTTGTTGAAAATTGGAATCACGACAAACTTCCCACCATGTCTAGATGAGATGCCATTTGCCGAACAAACTTCTCACCTTGTCTGGATGAGATGCCATTTGTTGAAAATTGGAATCACGACAAACTTCCCACCGTGTCTAGATGAGATGCCATTTGCCGAACAAACTTCTCACCTTGTCTGGATGAGATGCCATTTGCTGAAAATTGGAATCACGACAAACTTCCCACCGTGTCTAGATGAGATGCCATTTGCCGAACAAACTTCTCACCTTGTCTGGATGAGATGCCATTTGTTGAAAATTAAATTCATATCAAACTTCTCCGCTGAACAGGGGAGATGCCATTTGGTAGAACAGAAACCTTGTTGAGGATGAACAAATTGCTCGAAAAGAGAATGTCATCTGTTGGTTCACTGGGAAACCCGCGGATAAGAAACAAGCTTCTCAAATAAGGAGACGGCCACTTGTTGTTAGGTATAAATAATCCAGGAGAATGTTGTAACAACACTGCTTGAAAACAAAGTTTGTCTTCAATGGAAGTCTTCAACAAACTTCTTTTGGGAAACTAAACATCCGAAGGTGCACAATGAATCCACTTTCCATCTGGGATTGCTGGGGATGGAACGACTGCTCAGAAAGAGACCGCCATCTGTTGATTTACTCAAAAGTTCGAAGACAAAACAAGCTTCTCAAATAAAGAGACTTCCACTTGTTGTCAGGTGTAAGTAATAAAAGGGAATGTTGTAGTAACACTGCTGGAGAGCAAAATTGGTCTTCAACAGAAGCCTCCAATAAATTTCTTCTGGGAACTAAACATCCAAAGGTGCAAAATAAATGCACCTTCCAATTGGTAATTCTATTATCAAAAATTGCCAACAACCAAAATTCAATCCAGGAAAGAGCTGGAAAGAAACTGTCAAGCAAGACACTAATCCATGAGGAATAAGCTCAACCGGGATTTATCCTATCCAAGTGTGGAAAGGAGAACTAAAGCAAAACCTTCCACGAGGATAGAATCTCAGTGGGGTATTAGAAGGAATGTACATTTTCTGCCTAAGGCCGACAACTCTATTTTGAGAGAGACACATCACTTGGGGATAAACACGACCATGGTGGATGAATGCAACTTGAATATGCATATGAATGTGAACATGAATTCAGTTATGATGTACATGAATGTATATGTTATGTTCATGCTGACAAACGAACAAAACAGACACATAAGATAGATTGGTGAGAAGAACACAACAACCGGATGCTCGACCAGTCTCAACAAGACATTAACGACCCATAACGCAGTTGACTTTGACAAGGATGAAATGGTTTATCTTTTGATGGGGAATCAAATCAACAATCTGCTCCAGCAAACTTGAGCAGGCTCATATAAGCGCACCAGGCTTACATCTCACCCATGGTGATGAGTAACAAAACTTTAACACAGAAAAAAATGAGTCGCATAAGTAACACTTTAATGACCCATATTGAAGAAACCTGAGCATGCCACATTTAACGAGACAATTATTTCACATCTTGCAGTTTTAACCATTCTTGGAACAACCATTAACGCCCGTCTTTCGGTTCGCAAACTTAGTAAGTACACACACATCAAAACAAATATAGTAAAAGTTTTTTTTTGTGTTTCGAAAATCATTATTAATAACAACGTCATTTTTTGAGATGAAGATAGAATAGGAATTGCAAGCAAAGGCATGGGCTCAAATTTCATTAATGGAATGGTAATCTGCCAATAGCGGGATTCCATAGATCTTTACAAAAGTGGAATAAATGGTAATTAAGTGGCAAAGACTACATTAAAATTACAATGACCATCATTTCCTCCAACTACTTCGAACCCCTGGCATTCTTGAGCTTGAATTAGATTTTGAAGAAATCTTGGCACACGATGTTGTCGTCACCGATACAGTTACTTGCCTTTATCCCTAACTTTTGCCTGGACCGCCCTTTCAGGTTTTCAATCCAGCGGGATGATTAATTTCTGTTTATGTCTCTAACTTTTGCCTGAGTCGCCCTTTCAGGTTTTCGACCCACCGAGACGCTCTTTTTTGCCTAAGTCGCCCTTTCAGGTTTTCGACTTACCGAGCTGTTCTTTTATTTTTATTAGGAGAAGTATTTCTTGACTGTATCTGCATTTGTAGGACGAGTGAATTCCTCGCCATCCATCGTCGCGAGGATTAGCGCGCCGCCTGAAAAAACTCTCTTGACAACATACGGGCCATCATAGTTAGGAGCCCATTTGCCCCTAGAATCTGATATAAAAGGCTGGAGTTTCTTAATCACGAGGTCGCCTTCCCTGAACACACGAGGATGAACCTTCTTATCAAAAGCCTTCTTCATCCTTTGTTGATATAATTGCCCATGGCATAAAGCCGTCATCCTTTTCTCTTCAATCAGATTCAAATCATCATACCTGCTTTGACACCATTCAGCTTCTGTTAACTTGGCTTCCATCAAAACTCTCATTGACGGGATTTCAACTTCCACAGGGAGTACGACCTCCATGCCATATACCAAGGAGAAAGGAGTTGCCCCTGTCGACGTGCGAACCGAAGTGCGATATCCGTGTAAGGCAAAGGGAAGCATCTCGTGCCAATCCTTATAAGTAACGACCATCTTCTGAATGATCTTCTTGATATTCTTGTTAGCGGCCTCTACTGCCCCGTTCATCTTAGGCCTGTAGGGAGAAGAGTTATGATGTTCAATCTTGAATTCCGCGCACATTTCCTTCATCATTTTGTTGTTCAGATTTGATCCATTATCAGTGATGATCCTACTCGGGATGCCATACCGGCAAATGAGGTTGTTTTTGATGAATCGGACTACCACCTGCCTAGTCACATTGGCGTAGGAAGCTGCCTCTACCCATTTTGTAAAGTAGTCAATGGCCACTAGGATGAAACGGTGTCCATTGGAAGCTTTCGGCTCAATCATACCGATCATGTCGATGCCCCACATGGAAAAAGGCCATGGAGAAGAAAGAACGTTGAGAAGAGTCGGAGGGATATGAACCTTATCAGCGTAAACCTGACATTTATGACATTTCTTCACATATTTGCAGCAATCGGATTCCATTGTCAACCAGTAATACCCTGCCCTTAGCATCCTTCTAGCCATAGCATGCCCATTAGCGTGAGTGCCGAATGATCCTTCATGAATCTCCCTCATCAGTACTTCCGCTTCATGCTTATCTACACACCTGAGTAAAACCATATCGAAATTTCTCTTGTACAAAACATCTTGACTCAGAAAGAAGTTATTGGATAACCTCCTCAGAGTCTTTCGATCCTTGCCGGATGCCCCTGGCGGATATTCTTGGTGTCGTAAGAAACACTCTATATCGTAGTACCATGGTTTATCGTCAACAGCCTCTTCCAAGGTGAATACATAAGCAGGTCTATCAAGACGCATAATTTCGATCTTCGGCATATCATTCTGTCGGTTTACAACAATCATGGAGGAGATGGTAGCCAGAGCATCAGCCATTCTGTTCTCGCTGCGAGGTACCTGGTGAAACTCAATTTTATTAAAGAATGTCGAGATCCTCCTCGCATAATCCATGTATGGAATCAAGTGAGGCTGTAGGACTTCCCACTTCCCCTTGATCGGATTGATCACTAGGGCTGAGTCACCATATACATCTAAGTTCTTGATTCTTAAATCCACTGCTTCTTCCAAGCCCATGATGCAAGCTTCGTACTCGGCTTCATTATTGGTGCAATTGAACGTTACTCTTGCAGCGAAAGGGATATGAGCTCCTTGGGGAGTTACAATCATTGCCCCAATTCCTTTTCCGTACAAATTTACAGCTCCATCGAAAACTAATCCCCATTGGGACCCCGGTTCTGGTCCTTCGTCGAGGGGAGGCTCATCACGATCCTTCATCTTCAAGTACATGACATCTTCGTCTGGAAAATCAAACTTTACGGGATCGTAATCGTCAATGGGTTGATGGGCTAGATGGTCGGCCAAAATACTTCCTTTAATAGCCTTCTGAGTGTGGTACTCGATATCATATTCTGATAGTAACATTTGCCAATGAGCAATTCTTCCTGTCAGGGCCGGTTTTTCAAAGATATACTTAATCGGATCCATCCTCAAAATCAACCAGGTAGTGTGATTAATCATGTATTGTCGGAGACGTCGAGCTGCCCAAGCTAAAGCACAACAGGTTTTCTCGAGCATAGAGTATCGGGACTCACAATCTGTGAATTTCTTGCTTAGGTAATAGATGGCGTGCTCCTTCCGTCCTGTTTCGTCTTGTTGCCCGAGCACACAACCCATGGAATCTTCTAGTATTGTTAAGTACATGATCAGAGGTCTTCCCTCAACTGGAGGGACCAGGATAGGCAGCTCCAGTAAATAATCTTTGATGTTATCAAAAGCCTTTTGACAATCTTCAGTCCACTTGCAATTTTGATTCTTTCGTAGGAGTTTGAAGATCGGCCCACAGGTCGCAGTCATATTAGAGATAAATCTGGAGATGTAATTCAGACGACCTAAGAATCCCCTTACTTGTTTTTCTGTCTTTGGTGCGGGCATCTCTCGAATGGCTTTGACTTTGTCGGGGTCTACTTCAATACCTTTCTGGCTGACAACGAAACCCAACAACTTCCCTGACCGAACACCGAATGTGCACTTGCCGGGGTTCAGGCGAAGTTTGTACTTCCTCAAACGTTGGAACAACTTCAACAAGTACTCCACATGCTCTTCCTCGGTTTTGGATTTAGCAATCATATCATCGACGTATACTTCAATTTCTTTGTGCATCATGTCATGGAACAGTGTTGTCATTGCTCTTTGATAAGTCGCGCCTGCATTCTTCAAACCGAAAGGCATTACCTGGTAGCAATACGTTCCCCAAGGCGTAATGAACGAAGTCTTCTCCATATCCTCCGGGGCCATTCGAATCTGGTTGTATCCGGAGAAACCATCCATGAAGGAGAAAACTTTGAACTTAGCTGTACTGTCGACCAACATGTCAATATGGGGTAGCGGGAAATCATCCTTAGGGCTGGCTTTGTTCAGATCTCTGTAATCGACACACATTCTGACTTTCCCATCTTTCTTTGGCACAGGTACTATATTGGCTAACCATTGCGGATACTCGGAAGTGACAAGGAATCCTGCGTCAATCTGCTTCTGAACTTCTTCCTTAATTTTGATAGCCATGTCAGGGCGTGATCTCCTCAACTTCTGTTTGATCGGCAGGCATTCTGGTTTCAAAGGAAGACGATGTTCCACGATACGGGTATCCAATCCCGGCATATCCCGGTAGGACCAAGCAAACACATCCGCATACTCTTTCAAGAGTTCTATCATTCTTTCCTTGACGTCGGGGATGAGTAGCGCGCCGATTTTGACTTCCTTCCTATCATCTTCTGTCCCCAGATTAATTACCTCCACTGCTTCTTTGTATGGCTGGATAGTCTCCTCCTCATTCTCTTGTAGCCGTGAGATCTCATCAGGGACCTCTTCATCATTGTCTTCTTCAGCCTCAAACACCGGGAACTCAAAGTTGGGAGTAGGTAATGGGTCATGCTTTTCAATGGGTTTTTTTATGATTAATCTGCACATATGATTGATGTTTTATTTTAGCACTAGACAAATGGAAACGTATGCAGATTTTTTTGAAAAATGAAATCTTTTATTTATGCAAACATGTAGATGTGTGTTTTTTAGGATTACCACTTTTCCGAAAAGAAAAAAGTAAAGATAACAAAAGATAAAGGAAGTCGAAAAATAACACTTTCATTAATGATTGTTTGATTTTCGAAACAAAAAGGCCCAACAAAATTACTCTCTTGCCTTGGGCGGGGGCAAAGAGGAAACAAAATTCCTAAATTGCATAAAGAGAAAACCCTACAAAAGTGCTCTCTCGCTTCGGGCAGAGCGAGAGGTTAATACAAAATCATTACTTAGATAGGCGAACAACAGATGGGACATCAACAGCAGTCCAATTCTGGCACAAAGCTCCATGCTCAATAAAGTCTGGTAAATCTTCTTCAGAATCGTCCTCGATAATTGCGTCCACTTCTGGTGGAGTCAGACTCATGAATCCTCCGCTACGGAAACTTTCCTGTATTGGGCGGATGACACCTTCATCCCTTGTAAGTCTTGCAGATCCGGGTGAAAAACCGACCCCTTCACGGGCCTTGTTCTCGTTTAAAACCACAACCTTTCCCCACCCTTCGGACGAACCACTCTCAACAACCTGCTGAGCATCTTTGAAAGAAGAAATGGATGCCCCTTTCTTCTTCACTTCTTTATCAGCAATGGTTAGGGCCTGGAAACGGGTTCCAATATCATCTTCTGGTTCCACATATGAAAAAGAGGAGAGATGACTCACAATCATAGCCTGCTCCCCAAACACTGTCACCAACTTTCCCTGACTTACGAACTTGAGTTTTTGATGCAAGGTTGAAGTTACGGCACCTGCTTCGTGGATCCAAGGGCGGCCCAATAAGCAACTGTACGCAGCCTTGATGTCCATTACTTGGAATGTGATCTGAAAGGTATGAGGTCCAATCGTTATAGGCAAATCCACTTCTCCGATAACAGTCTTCCGAGACCCGTCGAAAGCTTTGACAATAACCCCACTGACTCTCATAGGAGTGCCTTGGAAGGCTAACATTGAGAGAGTTGTCTTTGGCATAACATTTAGCGAAGAGCCAGTGTCTATCAGCACACTAGACAAAGCATCGGTCTTGCAATTAACAGAGATGTTCAATGCCATGTTGTGGTTTCTTCCCTGCTCCGGGAGCTCTTCGTCACAGAAGCTAAGATTGTTGCAAACAGTTATATTCGCAACAATATTGTCGAATTGGCCAATAGTGACATCATGGTCTACAAACGCTTGCTCTAAAACCTTCTGCAAAGCCTCCCGATGCGCCTCAGAGCTCATCAGAAGAGATAAGATTGAAATTCTCAAAGGCGTGCTCAAAAGCTGATCCACTACGTTGTAATCGCTTTTCCTGATCAGCTTTAGCACTTCATCATCTCCCTTGCTATGATTTGTATTGCTTGACTGGCCTACTTGCTTAAAAGTGTCCTCCGATGGAGTTTCTTTATGCATCACAGTTTCTTTGGCTTTGTTAGGGAATACCCTCCCGCTTCTGGTAACTCGGCTGACATCAGCAATGTTGACAATGGATGGTAATGGAACCTCTCTTCCGTTTTCAATCATGGTTGCATTATATATGTATGGTATGGCCCTTTCAGACTGGTATGGCATTGGTCCTGGTACAACAATGACCAATGGAGTTGCGGCGATCCTCCTACTGTCGTATGTGATCTCTATGGGTCCTGGTTCATTAAATTGTGGTATTATGACAAATGCCTCTTCATCAATTTCAACATCATTAGGGTTTCTGGGATACATTATTCTGATAGACCTTTGATCCAACATCCTCTGAAGATCTTCTCGCACTAAGCGACAACCCCGTTGATTAACAGAACAGATTCTGCACGCATTGTAATCATGTATCCCGTTATGGAAGTAGATAAGCTCTGCCAGTTCTGCATGCTTTTGCACTAAGGACCCTTGGATCAATCTGATGTCGTAAACAGCATATTCCCCTGGACAACCGTGCACCATATTCACCGAGGCCCTTCCGTGTGTAGGCAAAGGATTCGCTTGAATATTCGGATTGGTATCTTTAAATGTCAAAACGCCATTTTTAATCAACCTCTGAACATCGGCCTTAAAGCTATAACAGTTTTCCACATTGTGGCCAGGCCCTCCTTGATGATAAACGCAAAACTGGTCAGCTTTGAATCCATAAGTGGGATTCCTGGGCGGTGGGAGGGGAGGTCTTGTTTGAATATGCCCCTTTTGCAGTAGAGCAGGAAACAATTCTGCGTAAGACATTGGTATGGGATCGTAGGCGAGTGTTCTCGGAATACAGTTGTTATTGTACTGGTGATGAACCTGTTGTGGAGGCTGTTGTTGCCGTTGCTGGAATTGTTGAGGTTGATGCTGATGTTGGTGTTGTGGAGTGGTTTGCTGATTTTGAGGGAAAAATGGCCGGTAATTAGGACCTGGAGCTGTATTGATGATCGGGGTGATTGCAGCCACCTGCTGCTGGTAACTTCTTCTCTGGTGAATGGCACTAACTTCCTGCTCTTTCTTTTTGTGGAAACCATTTCCGAATTTCTTGATGCCACTGGATGACCCTATTTCTTTGGCTAAACGCCCTTCTCTAACGGCCTCTTCAAGCCGCATTCCCATGTTTACCATTTCAGTAAAGTCACTAGGTGCGCTGGCGATCATGCGGTCATAATAGAACGTGCTCAACGTCTTCAGATAAATCTTGGTCATTTCTTTTTCTTCCAAAGGTGGGGATATTTGAGCTGCGATCTCACGCCAACGTTGAGCGTATTCTTTGAAACTTTCTTTGTCCTTCTGCGACATGCTTCGGAGTTGATCTCTGTCTGGGGCCATGTCAAGGTTGTACTTATACTGTCGGATGAAAGCTTCTCCTAGGTCATTGAAGGTTCGGATTTTTGTGCTGTCCAAACTCATATACCACTTGAGGGCAGCACCTGTTAAGCTGTCCTGGAAATAATGGATCAGTAACGGGTCATTGTCCTGCTGGGTGGACATCTTTCGGGCGTACATGATTAAGTGGCTCTGAGGACATGAGTTTCCTTTATATTTTTCGAACTCAGGTACCCTGAACTTGTGCGGAACCCTGACATTGGGGACCAAGCAAAGATCAGAAGCCTTTCTTCCAAACAAATCCTGGCCTCGGAGTGCTCTAATCTCATTTTGCATTTCTAGAAAACGATCCTGGAACTCATCCAATCTCTCGTCTACTCCTGCATTTTCGCTTGGTGCCGTGTGGAAAGGGGGATCTTCGTTGTAATGGGCAGTGTGTATTACAGGCTGAGGAGTAGTCATTACAGCAGTGACGTGTGAGACATGTGGTTGACGATTCTCTGGTATGAAATCACGAGGAATGCCCCATGGGAAACCAGTGGTTACAACATGTTGGGAATCATTGCTAGGGGCCTCGGTCGTTGGGATGGCCATGGCCTCGGTCCTCTGTCCTGTCTCCTGAGAATTTTGAGACGTTTGATTCTACGCAACGGCCATCGTCTCCATCATATTGGTAAGTCTTTCCAAACTATCCTTCAAGGCAGTCACTTCTCCCCTGAGCTCTTGATTTTCCTGCTCGAGTCTTTCCATCCTCCTGCGACGGTCGGCTCCGGTTTTGTATGGACGAAACAGTTTGACAACTGAGTAAAAAGACACGCATGAGCCTCATGATTTATCGAAATGCAACAAATGATGGAAATGTATGAATGCCATGCCACAAAAATGTAAATTTCAGGAAAAACAAACACCAATATCAAAATTCAAATGCGCAACATTCAAAACATCACAGAGGTCAAGGACTATAGGAAAAACTCCAAACTTCATTCATTCTCAAATAATCAAGACTTAAAATATCAAGTACAAATATTCTGGTTTGTTAACCATTACAAAAATAACACCAATTCTCTTCCGAAATGAACAACATAAATAAAGCAAAATAAATTACAAAGGTAAGACTAATTCTTGGGCCTCTGGGTACTGCATTCTTTCACCTCTTCCTTGAAGGTCTTCAACATGTTTTGGCACATTGAGAGAAAGTAACTCACAGCTGGGTAGGATCCATCGTCTTCGAATTCCCCTCTTGCCATAGAGAGTCGGAAAGGTAGCTCTTCTACCTGCAAGTTGCACCATTCAATAAGCTGATTAAGCTTATCTCGGTACATGTCTCTTTCCTTGATTCGATCTTGTACAACTTGCTGGTATCCTTGGAAGTGACCCCGCACCTCCTTTCTTGCTGATTCCCAAACGTCGCGATCCTTGGTCAAAGCCTCGTATTGTTCCTTCCAATACCGGGCATTTCCTTCGGCGCGATTCACCTCTTGGCATTTGGAATCCCAATCTTCCACGGTGAATCGTGAGACATTCATGGCCTGCACCTTAAGCTCATATTCCCGATTCGAACTTCTCACTGCCTCCTCAAGTGCCGCAGTAAGCTCTGCAATCTTCTTCTCGAATTCAACTCTCTCGATATTTGCCTTTTTAGTCGCCCAGACATACCAATCCTCGTTATTCACGCTCTTCCGGCAAACCCTGTTTAAATCCTCCTTCAAGTGGACCATCGTTCCATAAGTCTGATCCAGACACCCTTTAACATTATTCTTCTTTCGCTCTTCTTCGTTGGCCTTTTCTTGAATTGCTTCGACTTGAACAGTTTTACGAGCCAAGTCATACCTCAATTCATTCCTTTCGTGGGTGACCTGGTGCAGCTTTGAACTGAGCTCTTCATTTTCTTTCCCGAGATTGGCTACCTTCATTCGAAGTTCCTCTACTTCTTCAAGGGATACTGGTTCATGCACAGGAGGCTTGGGGAGTGCTTCTCTAGAAAAGGGTAGTTTGACGATTTGGACTCTTTCAAGAACCCACTGGCGGTAGGGGATCCTGACCACCCCATCTCTTTTCCTTAGCTCGAAGCCTTTGGTGTGAACTTTTTCCCAAGAACGACAAATCCTGAAGAGTAATGCTGGATCATTCACACCTCTATCGTGAAGTATCATTTCTTCCAATTCGGCGTCTTCGGGTTTCCCTAGCATAGGGTATTCGTGCTGCCGTATAGTCAAAATGGGATTATAGCTAATGCACCCTTTTGATCCCATTAGTGGCACATTTCTGAAGTTCCCACAGCTCATAATGATCCGGTCAACATCCAACTTGTTGGGATACCAGGCAATGTCTCTTTCAGTGAGGGAAGCTAGCATTTGAGACCATTCCCCGCCGGTCATCTTGGGAATTAGAGCATTGCGTTTGAAAACGTGAGATGTGAGCCATTTATACAACAATGGGAAACAAAAAGTCAAAACAGCACCTTTCTTCTCGTGACGGAGGTGGAGATTATAGAACACATCTGCCAACAACGGATATACTGGGCTTCGATCTTCCTTCCAAACCGCCCAAAATATATTAATCGCCGCCGTATCAATGTAATCTTCGAAAGTGGGAAATAAAACCAGACCATAAATGAGGAGAGCCAATATATTGACTAAAGCAGCCCATTGACGTTCCTTTACTAATTTCTTACTTTCCTGCTCTAAAAATAGCCTATGGAATACCCCAAAATTCCCGCTTTTGCTTCCAGTTGGCTTTAGCTGTGGCAATGGGGATCTGAAGAGCTTCTGCTACTACCTCCACCTTAAGATCCCGACTGACGAGGGAGTAAGGTGCTTTTCCTTTCATAGAAAATCCCAAGAACCCTTCGAATTCTCCCAGGGACGGCGTTAGCTGAAAGTCTTGAAACAAGAAGCTTCGCATTGGCGGATCATAGAATTGGGCCAAAGCTGTGAGACCCGGGATTTGCACGTCGACCTCCAGAAGATGCAGCACTTGACCAAACCTTACTTCAAGGGCCCTTTTATAGGGAGCAGGCATTTTCTCTAAGCAGTCCATAAGAACAGTAATGTTTGGAGAGAAGGCTTTTAGCTGTAGAGTCTTCCTCTTCCCTGAACTCATGACTATTTTGAATGTGAAACAACAGATAGATGTGTTTTCCTGAAATAACAAGATGTGTAGGTTATGATGCGTATGCTACATGATTATGAATGCACAAAGCTGGATCCGGGATAACAATGGGAGCTTGGAACTCTAAAATGTAGGCTCTAGAGGGTCGGTCTATATCTTTCTACCCATAATGCCCACTCACAAGGTAGTTTCTATGGTGATGGTATAGGGAAACCCAAGGTCACAGACGTTTATCGTACTACCGCCCCGCCGCAGGCTAGCTGCATTGTGACGATAATAACGATAAGGTCTACCTTGAGTGGAGTTCTCATGCTAGGCGTGCAAGGAGCGAGTCCTTGGAGCCTAACATTACACAACTACCAAAATTGAAACAGGTTCTAGGGGGGTCCCAGAATCACAACCCTTTCATGAATCAGGTCCCGCGACAGGCTAGCTGCGTTGTGACAAGATCTATGAAAGGTCTAACTATCTGGGGGAGCTTTCATGTTAGGCGTGCAAGGAGCGAGTCCTTGGAGACTAACACTAATAACATCCAATTCTAACTTAGGTGTTCCCTCTTCTTTTTCCAAAACTTAGATTTCAAGATTCAAATAAACATCCACCCATGACATAATCCCGAGATCCAACAAGCAGATATAAATAATGAGCAATATAAGGAAAGCAATAAACGTAAATAAAGAGGACAAAACAAATAAACCAAACAAACGCAAACTATCCTAAGCTAGGCTTGACTCTCTTATGCACAAGGCAAACTAATCCCCAGCAGAGTCGCCAGCTGTCGCACCTCGAAAAATACGATCCTAAAACAAACAACAGAGTCGCCACCTAATTCTATTTATTCTACGAGAGAAAAGGAAGATATAGACACAACCTAAATAAAGGATAAGAATGGTCAACGAAACCACTAATCTAAGTTCGGGAGTCAGTTACGCAAGGGGAAGGTATTAGGCACCCCTCACGTCCGTTGTACTCAACGGGAACCTCTTAGTCTAGTTTGCGCTTAAAATGTTAACTTGTTATTATTGTCTTCTTTTACTGATTAAAGATTGCTTATTAAAGGGAATGCTTTAGTTATTATTGGTTATGGGAAAAAGTTAAGTTTTTTATTATTGTGACAGAGAGATAGTTAATTTTTATTATTGTGCTCGCGAAGGATTAAAATCCCCGTGCCTACGTATTCCCCTGTGCAATGGGAAAGTCAGAGCTTCGTAGTTCGTGCTACTACGGTTTGTGATTTTTATTTGAACGATTGTTTGAAATGCATTCTACTGATAAGCGTTGGCTTTTACTCGCGGTGGAGGCTGAAGCGCTAGCTTGTTCGAGAGATAGAATGATTTAAACAATGTTCGTTTTGAGAAAAGATGTTTGACTTTGTTAAGATGTTTTAAACGAAAGGGCGAATGAACCACGCGTGGGGCTAGCCCATGTTGCGGTTGCATTCAAGAACGTGCGGAGTGCGAGACTCCAGAGTTCAGTTACTCGCTAATTAATTATGAAAATGCTTTGAATTGGTTGGTATGTTTTAATTTTGAGATTTGAATATTTGATATACGAAAGGTGATTGAACCAACGCGTGGGGCTAGCCCATTTGCGGTTCAATCCAGAACGTGCGGAATGCGAGACTCCGGGGTTCCTTTTTTCGTAAATTATTTTATTAAAGATTTGGATATTTTTTGTACGAATGGTGATTGAACCAATGCGTGAGGCTAGCTCATTTGCGGTCCAATCCAGAACGTGCGGAATGCTAGACTCCGGAATTCTGTTTTCGTAAATTAATTGAGAAATTGAATAATTGTTTTTAGACGCTTTTAGAATCGATGTGATTAATAACAAAGGAGTGAACGAACAATACGCATGGGGCTAGCCCATTTGTAGTTCGTTCTAGAACAGGCGGAGTGCTAGACTCCGGGGTTCTATTTCCTCGCTAAAATGAATTAAAATACGCAATAAAGTTGTACAGACGGCGGTCACTTGGTGACCGACTTACGTGTGTGCGAAGTGTAGACAGAATGATTTTTACTTGGCATTGGACCAAGATATTTTTTGAAACGATTTATTTTGCGGTGGTTGTTTTTATTGTTATATGGCTTTTTACAACTTTATGACTTTATAAGTGAAGACACGAACAAGTTTTGTACAAGTCGTTCATCAACATTGCACGATTAAATAATAGGCAGAAAAGAAAAAAAGAAAGAGTAATCATACGTCCTACAAGTAAAATTAATCGGAAGGTAAACAATTAACTAACTAAATCAAGTAAAAATATATAATGACTTAATAAATTAATTAAATAGATCATATGAAATAAATTAATAAATTAATATAAAAAATGTTTTCTTATTTACAGAATATTTTAAACGAAAAAACACTATCAAACTAATAAAAATAAAGGTGACAAAATTAAATCCTAAATCAATAAAACAAAGAAATAGTTTAATGAGAACAAGCTGCGGGGAAGAAAAAGAAGGCCCATAGGGGGCTCTGGGCATAGACCGGCCGGGTCACGGGTCGACCCGGTCCGGTTGAGAAACAAAGGGGCTCATAGAAACCCTAAGTGCCGCCGTTTGAAGAAAAGGAAAACAAAGCTCACGCTACTATCATCAGCTTCAAAAACAACACTCACATTTACACAACTCAGAAAAAGCCTTCCCTCAACCCCTCCCATTTTCGATCACATTTCTCGTACAAACCCTCACCAATAATACAAAACTCAAACTAACTCTGTCAAAAGAACCACTCTCATTTTCAATCACTCTCAGAAATCGCTAATTTCTAACGGCCACACATCGTTCATCGTGAGCAAATCAAATAAGAAGGGAAAGGAGAACGAAACTTACAAACTCGAACCTATGTTCGAAGAGCTCCTCACAGCGATCTCGTTGGGTCCTCCAAGGCTATGGCGATGAAGATGGTTCGCTCTTGATTTGAGTTCGCGGCGTCTTAGAGGTTTCAACACGGAGAGTTTTGCGGCGGCGATGGAATTGAGTGAGTCATGCTTAGGTTTCCATTGTTCAGGTCGAAGGGTTTCGAGGTTGTCGTAAAGAAGTGACGAAGGGAGTTGGTGTGGTGGTGAGCGATTGGTGGCGTGGTGAAGGTTTGTTCTGGAAACTAAATTGTTCTTGGTTTCCTCTGTTTCAGTTTTGTTTTGCAAGTTTGTTTTGTTTCTGTGAATTCCCCTCTATGTCTGTGAAATTTGTTGTGATTGAAATTTTTGATGATCCTTCCTTCCTTTGTTTCTCCCCTCCTATCCCTTTATATCAATCCATTCCGTTTCAATCTAATTGCTTTTTCCCAAAAGCATTGATTTGATGTTTGCTTTAATCTCAAGTGTTGTCCTTTTCGGTGCAGGTTTTGTCCCACTTGGAGCGAGAACTTTTCATGTTTGGCAAAAGTGATAGAGATAGGGTTGACAATAGCTGTACTTGCAGCCGTTCTGAATTTGGTTGCAGCAGGTCTGAATTTGGTTATAGCAGGTCTGGCCCCCTTTCTATCCTATCTTTTGTTGTACTGATACAGCGCCCCTCCCCCTTTGACATTTTTCATGCTAAAAATTTGTTATCTCAAGAAAAATGAAATAATGACCAAAGCCTTTTTCTATGTACACGTACTGATTTTGACATGAGGGTCACGAAAAGTAGAATAGAGCTTCAACATGATGTAGATTGCACTGAGTTGGTTAGTCTTCTTGTGTAAGAGGTCCTCACGGTTTCACTGAAAATCCTTTTCTTGGTATGTCTGGTTTTCACCTTTGTTGACTTGGTTCTTAATGAACTGAGCAAATTGGATTTGGATTGAATTGAACTTTTCTGTTTCTCTTTGTTCTCTGCTCTGTTAGCTTGTTACTTTGAAAAATCAAATTTCTACTGCAGTAAAACAAGGATTACTTACTGCATAACTCAACTCTTTTTTTGTGTGCATAGAATTGACTTTCAATATTGTTTCACTAATCAATCTCTTGTTTCTTTTTTGTATGTAAACTTGCTTGGAGCAAAAGAGTCCTACTGATTTGCTCTTCGTTTGCGCCGTTATGGCGGAACTTTCCTCTTGAATTCAAACTGAGGATTTTGCAAGCTCATGGTCTTGTTCCAGCTGCCTGTGACTAAAAGGCTCGTCTCGGGAATCCAAGCAATGTCTTTTAGGGGTGCATCGTGCATGACATTAAATTCGGTCTTGTTGGTGTGGTGCAATTGTCCGCAAGGTGTGACTAGAAGGAAACTCAACTGTCCAATAGTTGTTATAGTATTGCCTTCCATTTTTTAGGCAGCCAACTTAAAAACGCTGATTTATCCTAAGTCAATGTTGTGACTTCTCAAATGTATCATTATGCCTTGTAATGCAAAAGACAAAATTTATATATCATGTACTATCTTGAAAGGGATGTATGCTTTAAACGAAATTCGTAATTTGTGATTAAGGCTTAGGACCATGACTCAAAAATTTCCAATAGGAATAAAAAATTGAAAATTGAAATGAAAATTAAAATGGTTCTTGAACATAAAACAATGAACCTTAAGACTAGAAATGTACATGGAGATAGAATTGGAATATTGAAACAAGACATGAAACTTGAATAAAACTTGGAAATTAAATTCTTGGATTTTTAAAATTGGACTTGGAATAACTTTGAAATGGCATAGCATTGGATTGAGATTCTTTGGATTATGAAAATAAGAAAAATGGATTTGCACCTTAGAAATAATCTTACAATTTAAATTTGGTATTTAGACTTGAAACTAAGAACATGGCACTTAGATTGAACACTTAAAATGAAACTTGGAATTGAGATAGAAATGGAAATGAAATTGGAATTTTATTCCTAAAGAAAGAAAAAAGGACCTGGAAAGGAAATTTAAATTTGAAGTTTTGGAAAAGAGTTTGAAACAAGGAAATCTCGTATAATTACAAGAACCCACAAGTAGTCCAAGACTCCAAATTTCAAAAATTGACCGAAGTAAACTCACAATTCTTTAACAGATAATCGATTAAATTCCTCCAAAATAGAAAAGAACCACATCCAACACCTGCATGGAGAACAAACAATCTTCACTTCAAAGCAAAGACCCAGGTCAACCTTTCATTCAAGTTGGGTCGTGACAGAAAACAAAATTGAATCATTCTCCAACACTTGCTTCGAAATAAAAGAAATCCCTTCTCAAAAAAGAAAATCCTTTGCAAAACCAAAACATGCCTGAGACATCAATGCATGCCGATGATGAGATGAATACGTGATATGAAATGTTAGGGGTAAAATTTGGGGTGTGACAACTACCACTTGTTCAACCCCTTGCTCCGACTTAGTTGGGAAAGGTTTCAATCTTCGACTCCATTGGGGATGCTAGAAAACATTAATGAATCTACTTACTGATGAAGATGTCTCTTGCCGAGGATAAGAGATATAAGGCGTCTCATGTTGGGGATGAGATGATGATACCTTTTACCCGGGGAGTACCAACCTTCTTTCGTATTGCTCTGCTGAAAAAAATAGTAGTCTAACGAGACTTGCTGATGAATCTTGCTTGATAAAGTCTACCGAGGAAAGGTTCTTTGACACCTTGTACTGATAATGGCTTTTTTTTCTCTGTACCTGCATATTATTGAACATAACAGATATTTCCTACAAAAGTGAAAGTTAGACGAGCCTTCATGCCCCAGGTTCACGGTCTGAATCGACCATCCATGTTATTCAACATTTAAGATGGAATTCAAGTATTTTACCCTTGAGCATGCATTATAAAGCAACAATATATTTGCAATGCAATATTTATCACAATTTGTCGGACATTTTCGCAATCAATCAATGGTAGATGAAAACAAAAACAAATGAGATAATTGGATAAAAAAAGCATTTTATTGATTGAAAAGTAGTCGTGAATAGGCATTACACCAAGAAGCAATCCCTAGAAAGAAGAAATTTCCCAAAAGGAAAAATAAACTACCCTAGTGGAAACGTGAAAATTGGATCTCATCAAGTTCCAATATGGCTATGACTCGTATGTCCTCAAGACTTTCAGTGTATTTCACTTTTGAGGAAGATGATTAGATCGATTCTTAACCCTCGGGTTGTCCATGATTATAGATGGTGAGTTAAATATCACGCATATTTTAGTTGTTCGTTTCAATCCCTCTTTTGCGTGGATCACCCTTTCAGGTTTTCAATCCACCGGGATACCATTTTTTTCCTAAATTGTCCAATGTGGATTTTCAACTTAGCGAGTGTACATTTTTTCGTTTATTTCCCTAACTTCTGCCGGAGCCTTTTATTCTGTTTTTGGCTCGCCGGGATGCCCTTTTTTGCCTACACTTTTATTCTGTTTTTGTCCAGCGGGTCTTTTTTATACGAAGTATTTTCTAACTGCATCCGTGTTAACATGAGATAAAAAGTCTTCTCCGTCCATGGTTGTTATCATTAAGGATCCGCCTAAGAAAACCTTCTTAACCATAAATGGTCCCTTATAGTTGGCTGTCCACTTGCCCCTGTGATCTGTTTGAGGAGGAATGATCCTTTTCAGAACTAAGTCACCAGGTATGTAGCATCGAGGCTGCACCTTCTGGTTGAATGCTCGTTTCATTCTTCGTTGATACAATTGTCCATGACATACATCTACTAAACGCTTCTCTTTGATGAGACTCAACTGATCGAATCTGGACTGGAGCCACTCAGCTTCATCAAGCTTAACATCCATCATTATCCTCAAAGAAGGAATCTCGACTTCAACTGGTAGGACTGCCTCCACACCATACATTAGCGAGAATAAAGTTGCTCCTATTGAAGTACACACAAATGTTCGGTACCCATGTAATGCGAATGGCAACATCTTATGCCAATCTTTATATATCACAACCATCTTTTGTACTATCTTCTTGATGTTTTTGATGGCCGCCTAAACGACGCCATTCATCTTCGGTCGGTACGAAGAAGAGTTGTGATGTTCTATTTTGAAATCCCGACACATATCTGCCATCATCTTGTTATCGAGATTGGAACCATTATCAGTAATGATTCTTTCGGGTATTCTGTATCGACAAATAATATCCCTCTTTATGAATCGGGCCATGACTTTCTTGGTAACATTAGCATAAGAGGTCGCTTTCACCCATTTAGTGAAGTAGTCAATGGCAACCAGGATGAAGCAATGACCATTGGAAGCAGTAGGATCGATCTTGCCGATCATATCGATGCCCCACATGGCGAAGGGCCAAGGTGATGACATGACGCTCAAAGAATTAGGAGGCACATGCACCTTATCAACATAAATTTTACACTTATGGAATTTGCGGGTGTACTTGAACCAATCAGATTCCGTGGTTATCCAATATTATCCCGATCTCAAAAGTTTCTTTGCCATGGCGTGTCCTCCAGCATGGTGTTGCACCCCAAAATTTGCCCTCACCTAGACAATACATTGTGTAATAAGGTGTCCAAATAGGTTCACAAGGTTCACAAGGTATCCCAAAAGATTCACAAGGTTCACAATTAGTCAGAAAGTTTGACAATTCCCTCAGACAATGCATCCTCCTAAGCAATGCATCCTAAACTAGGGTTTTGGATTTCATCAGGCTAAATGGACTTTCAAGGCTTCAAGTGAGATTCATAACATCCCTCATGTATTCAAGAATCCCCATGTCAAGTTTCAAGGCTTTCCCAAAAAGTTTGCTCAGTCAGATGATCAGATAGGCTAAAATCAGTCAAAGCAGTTAAAAAGTCAAACTGAGGTCAACTGTGGTCAAACCAAAGTCAAACTTCATGATTTTTTGCCAACATCAAGTATATGAATTAAAATTCATAATTTTATCAAGGATTGATCATGATTCATCAAGGAGATTTCAGATCATCAAGAATCAGAAGTTTCTAAATTAGGGTTTTCATAGGAAAAGTCAACTGAACTTTGACCAGCCATAACTTTCAAATGCTTCATAAAAAATTTCCCATCCAAAGCTCATTTTGAAGGAAATTGAATTCTCTACAACTTTTTGTCTCACAAGCCAAGCCCAAAAATGCTTCATTTGGAAGGTATGAGCTAAGACATTATAGGTCATTTTAAAAGTCAACATCTTCCAAAGGGCATAACTTGAGAATGGTAAATGATATGGACATGAGACCAAAGAGGTTGGTTAGAGGACTCTTTAAGCTTTCCAAAATATCCAATAACACCTTCATAGCCTTAAAATTGAGGGAATTATGTCTTTGCAAAGTTGGGAAATGTTTGAGAGGTTTATGAAGCAAATGGGACCTTAGAACCAAATTTCTCCAAATGGGCTTGCATTTTTATGACCCAATCACTACCATGACATCATGCACGGATTAAAAATCATTTATTCAAATTTTTATTAATTTTATTTTATTTATTATGATTTTATACATTAAAAATCATTTTAAATCAAAATAAAATATAAAAGTCTCAATATTTGATATGATTTTTGTTCTAGAAATTCTTAAAGGACATTTAGAGATGATTGAAATTATATAAAATCAGATCAACCAAAATAGTAAGGATATATCAAATTTTTTTAATATTTTGGATCATATCTTTCCACATGATGAAACTATCCAAAAGTCCAAAGTGGTGATTGATTTTTTAACCTAATTAGGTTCTATTATATATGTATAGCATAAAGCAATGCTAGGATACGAATTTGGCAGCCAAGAACATCATATTCAAACTTCAAAAAATCATACAAAAACTTGATTTCGGTTTCAAAGTTAGAGGTACTTTCAGGACAATTTAAAGATTGCAATAGCTTCCTGTGATTCATTGATCATGTAGCGACCATCATCATCATTCATAGTGCCATGAAAAGCATAAATCGAATCACGTTTTCTCCTTCTTTTGAATTTTTTCGTTTTCGTATAATTAACCACTATTGTTTGAATTTAATTCCCGATTTGTGTTTGTTATGATCCATAGATGCTTTCTGGATAGTTTTCGTGAAGCTTCATGCCCTATATTACAATCGGCCATAGCTAGGGTTCTAAGCTCCAAATTGGGGTTTTGTGATTTAAATAATTTAAATAGATTCTAATGGCATGGTTGAATGTTATATAACCCGAGGATCAATATGGTGTATTCAATTTGTCAAAATTTTATAGGTTTAGTGATGATTGAAGAAACATAGGAAAACCTGCGAAACTAAATTCGCAAGAAAATTCGTAACAATTTTCGCAGGTATTTTTGCAGGTCTTGAGGAAGAAGATGACTCCCTTGGCGCGAAATTCATAATTTGAATTTTGTGTTTTATATTTTATGGATTGGTGTTGAATTATGGTCACAGACGCATGCTTGGCCCAGTGGTTGGAGGCGTGTATGTATAGGGTTTGGTCTTGGGTTCGATTCCCTGTTTGTTGCATTTTGTTCTTTTATTTCATTTATTTCACAGGTTTGATATATAACATTCAGTGGTCATCACAATAACAAGCGCGCCCCATGTGGCTTGGTGGTAAATGCTTTGCTTTGTATACATGAGGTTCAGGGTTCGAGTCTGGGTGATGGCAATTTTTTTGGTTTTCTCAAACATTAAAGAAGATTTCTCATATTATTATGTTTGGACCACTCAATAACACAACCAGCACGTAGCTCAGCTGGTTATGCTCCTTATTATCCAGGTAAAGGACCTGGGTTCAAATCTCAGGTCCTATTTTTTAGGGTTTTTCATATTTTCTTTATTTTTACTATTTTTTTTGTTTATTAACATTAACCTAATTTAATTCAAAATAATTATTAAATAAATATCATAATATATTTCTATAAAAAACTTTATATTTTCAAAAAAATCATAATCTATTTTCTTAAATTTAAAATTGTTTCTATTTATTTTGTAATAAGTTTATATTATTATTATGTATATATTTTTGTAAATAAATTAAATAATTAGGTTTAGATTAATTCCATAAACCCTAATTTTTCTTAAATAAAATATAAACCCTAATTCTTTCAAAACCCTAATTTTTTATTAACCCTAATTTTTATTAATTTTAACATCTAACTTAATTAATTTTTGTTCTAAATTATAATTAAATAATGGAATAAATATACAAATCCCCCTGCCATTAGGGCGTGATTTGATTTTGCCCCCTTTAAATTTATTTTTAATAGAGACCCCCTTATAAAAGTCAAAATCAGAAATTACCACCCCCTATTACTGTGTCTACTGTTCATCATCTTCCCCAAACCCCAAATTGGAACATTCATCCCCAAATTGAAAAATCCAGCAAAATTGAACAAAATTGAAAAACCTAGTAAGCACCATTCTCACTTGATATCGAAAGCCAATTTTTCAAGCGTCGAATTTCTGACTTTCTCCTGTTGCCGTCTGTATGGCTAACGGAGCAATTTCCTTTGAAAACGGAGGAGCTATTGCCACTGCTTGACATTCTGGCTAACAAGGTGAAAGCTGTGAGGAGAATGAGGGACTTGCTCACGACGAAGTTCCCACCGGGAACTTTTCCGGTTAAGGTATGCCTCAGTTTACCGTTACTTTATTTGTTGTTGCGTTGGGTCCCATTAAATTGTGACAGTATCACACTTTTGCAGCTTTTGTTAAAATTGCTTGTGAATCTGCCAAATTCACAATGACTAGTATTCATCATTTGAGATCTGATGCATGATTTTGGGCCTTAGATGAATTTGTTTTCTAAATATAACTATTCTCTTGTTTCTACTTCAATGGAGCAATATTTCCTTATCTTACTATTTGTGTAGCAACAAAAGAAAATGGTAGACCAATCCATGCTACTATGCTGCAAGTTCTTTATATCAGAAGGACGCAACATTGCTACTCTTGATGCAGTTGAACGAGCAGCGAGGTCGAACTCAGAAACAGTCATTGTCAATTTTGCTGGATTTTTCAATTTGGGGATGAATGTTCCAATTTGAGGTTTGGGGAAGATGATGAACAGTAGACACAGTAATAGGGGGTGGTAATTTCTGATTTTGACTTTTATAAGGGGGTCTCTATTAAAAAAAAATTTAAAGGGGGCAAAATCAAATCACGCCCTAATGGCAGGGGGGATTTGTATATTTATCCCTTAAATAATTAATCATTTTTTTTTGTAAATAATTATTATTTTGTTTATTATTATTATAATTATTCTATTTTCTTCTAATTTTTTTTTAAATGTTTATTCAACTTAAAAATAATATTTTTTCTTGAATTTTTATTTTCTTTATATTTTTACTAACCCTTTTATTATTATTATTATTATTATTTCATTATTACTAACCATTTAAATTATTGCTTATTTATCATTATTTATCATTATTTATATTTCTCGATTATATTGTAACTATCCCAAAGCTTTGTAATAGTTTAGGTTTACATTCTTGCTTTATTTTTATTGTAAATATATTAACTATGTATAGTTAGTAACCCTAGGGCGTGCATAACATGTTTGTGATTAAAATTGATTTAGAAAACTAATTAAATAAGATAAATATTTGAACATAAACACTCACACACGTAAGTCGATCTTTGATCGCCATCTTGTACTTTCTAGGGTTACCTCTCATGTTGCCTATCTCTAAGGTCAAGTAAGGTGTCTTAAGCAAAGTCCCTTCATAAATATCATCAAGTCCCTTCAGTTTAAAAGACCAAGTCCTTTCGAGATTGCCTACGATAAATGATCTTGTCCCTTCGAATAAAAGATGATAAGTCCCTACAAATTGCTAAAGACACCTTACAGTTGCCTATATTCAGATGTCCCTATACATGTCCCTTCTCACATCCAAGGTAATGACTACCTATTCCTTAATAATAGGGATAGTCTTACCATTGAAAGAACATATAAGAACAGTAAAGACTTAATATAGGGTAGGTTCCTCTTAATTACTTGCTCACCTTTTCAAAATACCTTTTACACTTCACATTTCAAACAAATTTTCAAAACAAAGTCTTTATATACATCCATACGAGGATCATTATAAAGTACTTAGAAAATTTTTAATCACACACTTCACCTTTCTCAAAACAATTTAAAGTGAGCTAAGTAACTAAGAGCCCATGGATAACCATGGATATAAAGGGTGCTAACACCTTCCCTTTATATAACCTACCCCCCGAACTCAAAATCTTTTTAAGGTCTTTCCTGTTCTTTTATGTCCTTTCCTTTTGGATAAAATAAAAGTCGGTGGCGACTCTTGCTATCCGCAACATTTAACTAAAGTCAGTTCTCCCACCGTGTTACACATGGGTACTGAAGGATCCCTCATGAACTTCCTGCATTAACATGTCTACTTCGTGTCCATCCACGCATCTGAGCAAGACCATGTCGAAGTTCCTTTTGTAAAGCACGTCATCCTGATTTAAGAAGAACTCGCCTGCCAACCTTCTCAAGGTCTTCTTATCTTGGATGGATGCCCCTGTCGGGTATTCCCGAGATTTCAAGAAACGTTTGATATCGTAGTACCAAGGCTTATCATCGTCAACACCATCAACTGCAAACATATAAGCAGGTCTTTCGAGACGAGACACCAAGATTATGGGCACGTAGTTCCATAGTTGAACTTTAATCATGGATGATAAGGTTGCTAGAGCATCAGCAAATTGATTCTTGTCCCGGGGTACATAATGAAGCCTTACCGTCGTGAAGAATGTCAACAACCTCCTGGTGTAATCCCTATAGGGAATCAGATGTGGTTGATGCATAAGCCACCTTCCGTTAACTTGATTGACGACCAAAGCTGAATCATCGAAGATATCGAGAGTCTTAATTTACAAATTAATCGCCTCCTCGATCCCCATTATAAAAGCTTCGTATTCTGCCTCATTGTTGGTGCATTCAAATGTCAACCGGGTAGTTAGGGGCATGTGGACTCCTTCTGGTGTGATGATGACAACACCAACTCCGCTGCCATTCATGTTAACAGTCCTATCGAACATCAGACTCCATTTGGATTCGAGGTCTGGCCCTTCCTCCAGGAGTGGTTCTTCACAATCTTTCGATTTGAGGAACATGATGTCTTCATCAGGGAACTAAAATCTCATTGGCTAATAGTCGTTAATCGGTTGTTGATCCAGATAATCTAATAATACGCTTCCCTTGATAGCTTTCTGAGAAGTATACTGGATGTCATATTCAGTCAAGATCATCTGCCAATGAGCTACCCTTCGGTTAAAGTTGGCTTGTCAAAGATGTACTTGACAGGATCCATTTTAGATATCAGCAAGGTAGTATGAGTCAACATATATTGTCTTAGTCGGCGAGAAACCCATGCCAAAGCGCAACAAGTTTTCTCGAGCAGTGAGTATCTTGTCTCACAGTCGGTAAACTTTTTGCTAAGGTAGTATATTGCATGCTCTTTTCGACCAGACTCGTCATGTTGGCCAAGAACACAACCCATTGATCCTTCAAGTACTGTAAGGTACATTATCAATGGCCTCCCTGGTACTGGGGTGTGAGGATTTGTGGTTCTTGTAGATACTCTTTGATTCAGTCAAAAGCCAATTGACAGTCATCATTCCACCTGACGGCCTGATTCTTTCTCAAGAGCTTGAATATTGGTTCGCACGTAGCTGTTTGGTGAGATATGAACCGTGCAATGTAGTTCAATCTTCCTAAGAAACCACGTACTTCTTTCTCAGTTTTAGGCTCAGGCATCTCTTGAATTGCTTTCACCTTCGTAGGGTCGACCTCAATCCCTTTTTGATGAAGCCCAACAGCTTACCGGAGCACACTCCAAAGGTACACTTGTTCAGGTTCAACCTCAGTCTGAACTTCCGTAGCCTGTCAAACAGTTTGGCTAAGTTTACTAAATGTTTTTCCTCAGTTTGCGACTTCACAATCATATCATCTACATAGACCTCGATCTCGTGATGAATCATGTCATGAAAGAGAGTCACCATTGCCCGTTGGTAAGTTGCCCCAACATTATTCAAACCAAACGACATCACTTTGTAGCAGAAAGTTCCCCAAGGGGTGATGAATGTAGTTTTCTCCATATCATCTGGCGACATTTTGATTTGATTGTAGCCCAAAAAGCCATCCGTGAAGGAAAACACCAAAAATTGAGTTGTATTGTCAACCAACACATCAATATGTGCCAACGGGAAATCGTCCTTGGGACTAGCTCTATTCAAGTCTCAGTAGTCAACACACATCCAAACTTTGCCATCATTCTTCGGTACCGGGACGATATTGGCAACCCATGGTGGATAACTCATGACAGCCAAAAATCTGGTGTCAAACTATTTTTGGACCTCTTCCTTGATCTTAATTTCCATGTCAGGTCGAGTTCTTAGCAACTTATGCTTTAATGGAGGGCAATCTTCTTAGAGTGGCAACTTGTGTATTACGATATCAGTATCGAGCCCTGGCATGTATTGGTAATACCAGGCGAAGACGTAAACATATTCACGAAGAATGTCAATCAATCGACCCTTCACGGATTCCTCTAAAGCAACCCCGATTTTGACTTCTTTCTTCACCTCTTTGGTGCCCAGGTTTACAATCTTAATAACCTCCTCATGTGGCTGAATTTCCCTCTCCCATTGTTACAACAATCTGGCTAACTCTTCGGATAATTCACAATCTTCCTCACCTTCCTCGTCGGCTTGGTAAATCGAATAGTAGAAGTAATAGAGATCCATAGCAAGATCGTTATCGATTAGACCCATTGGGGTGCATCTGCATGAATAATGATTCATGCTAGATTTTAGAAAGAATGGTGGAGACATGAAAAATGAAAATGTACATTGCCATTTATTGTGTAAAAGTAAAAATGAAAGACAAGAACACTATGATTGAATGCAGAAATGTCCATTTTATTGATGATTAATATTGCAAATTGAAACAATGAAGCCCTTATAATGAGCCACCATGCATTGAGTAACAATGATGATCTCATCGGATGACCAATTACCGAGTTTCACTCCTGGGACACTCGGCTTGATCCACTCGTCAATTTCACAGTTACTATCAATTATATCTTCATGAATAACATAGATATTGCTGTGGTCCACCCATATAGCGCTGGAAAAAGTGATCGGGCCTTTACAACCTCTGGAACGTTGAGTTGATGTTGATTAAGCGGGATTATAACCGATTCCAAACATATCCTCTTTCTTGGGGACCTTTATCATCTTTCCTTAGCCTTCATTGACCCCTGATTCCACCACCTTCAGAGCTTGCTTATAGGATGCAATGGATACTGTAACACGGTGGGAGAACTGACTTTAGTTATGTTGCGGATAGCAAGAGTCGCCACCGACTTTTATTTTATCCAAAGGAAAGGGCATAAAAGAACAGGAAAGACCTTAAAAGATTTTTGGGTTCGGGGGGTAGGTTATGTAAAGGGAAGGTGTTAGCACCCTTTACATCCATGGTTATCCATGAGCTCTTAGTTACTTAGCTCACTTTAAAATGTTTTGAGAAGTGTAATGTGTGTTTAGAAATTTTCCTAAGTACTTTATAATAATCCATGTACGGATATATATAAAGCCTTTGTTTTGAAAATTGTTTGAAAAATGTGAAGTGTTTTTGAAATGTTTGAAAAGGTGAGCAAGTACATAAGAGGAACCTACCCTAAGTTAAATCTTTTCTGTTCTTAAATATCCTTTAAGTGGTAAGACTATCCCTATTATTAAGGAATAGGTAGTCATTACCTTGGATGTATGAGGGACAAATGAAGGGACAACTGTGATTAGGCAACTGTAAGGTGTATTTAGCAATTCGAAGGGACTTATCATCTTTATTCGAGAGGGACAAGATCATTTACGAAGGCAACCATGGAGGGACTTGATCTTATTATCTTTTAAGGGACTAGATGATATAAATAAATGAAGGGACTTTGCTTTATACACCTTACTTGACCTTTTATTTAGGCAACTTGAGAGGTATCCTTAAGAATGTGAGATGGCGATCCAAGATCGACTTACGTGTGTGCGTGTACAAATTCAAATATTTATCTTATAATTAGTGATCTAAATTAATTTTAAAGCAAACATGTTATCACTCCCTATTTTACTAACCATGGAATTTTAAAATAATAAAAATAATTCTACAACTATTACATAATTGGCACAATTACATTATAATAATTAAAATAATTAAAATAACTAAGCAAATAAATAAATAATTAAATGTGTTAGTAATAATAAACAAAAAATAAGTATAAGATGGTTAGTATATTAGTATAATATAGAAACAAATTAAAAGTTCAAAATTAAATAAATAAATATTTTTTAAGAGAATTTTAATAAAAGATTTAAATAATAATAATTATATAATAATAAATGTGACTAATAATTCTAATAATTTAATTTTATATACATATTATAAAAATATCTAATTATAATTAAATAAGCATATAAAATAATAAATTAAATTCATAAAATAAAGTTAGGGTTTTTAATTGTTTAGAAAAAATAAATTAGGGTTTATTACTTAATTAAATCTTAATTACAATATTTATAAAAAAACTACATATGATAATAATATAAACAAATTATATACATAACTAAAATTTACAAGCAAATAAATTAATATTTATATAACAATTAGGATTATAAAGAAAATTAGGTTTTATATAAAAATATTAGGGTTTATGAGTTAATCTAAATATAATTAATTTATTTATACAAAACATATAATATTAATAATATACAATAAAATAAATATTAAATAATTTTATTAATAAAGTTTAATTTAAAAAAAAAAAAAAAGTTTTGAATTATATATAAGAAAATAATATAACTATTTTATTTTTAATATTTTATTTAGATTAAAATATAAACAAAAACCAAAATAAGAAAAAAAAATTAGAAAAGAGAACTTACCTGGGGCTGGGATTCGAACCCAGGCCCTAGGCTTCACACCTCCAAGACCATCAAGCCAACCACTGGGACAAGCCATGCGCTTGTGTTAGCAATCCAGGTTACAATCCTTTTATGCTTTATCCTGCAAAAATATTGAAAATAACCAAAAAAAACAAAAGGGGCTGGGGACTATTCGAACCCAGGACTCCTCATTTATCACACAAGCGCATCAACCAACTGAGCCAATTGTTTTCTTTGTAATTATAATGGGAATCAAACATAATAAAATAAAACAAAATTCAAAATTCCAAATTCGCGCGCAGACTTCATCTTCTACCTCTGGATCTACGAATTTTGCTGCGAAATTAGTTACAAGCTTTCCTGCGAATTTTTACTTGCAGCAAAACCTACGAATCTCAATCATCATCAAAACTGCAAAATTTCATCAAATTAAATGTACAAATATGATCCAGAGATTGATTAGCATTGATCTATGGTTTTAGATTTCATTTATATTGGTCCAATCAAGAAACCCTAAACGGCCATTCAAACCCTAACAATGGCACTTTCATGATTCGACCATGGTTCTTCACAAAAACAATCTAGAAACCATCTATGAGCAATAATAAACATTAATACATAATCAAAATTCATTATAAACAAGCAAATTCAATGAATCGAAGAAAAATATATCAAGGGCATATATGCTTCGGGTTATGCAAATGAGGATGAATCAGAGGCATGTGAGGGGTGGTTTAGATTCAGGGAAGCTCAAGGAAGCTTGTAGTGTCTTTAGAATACCTTGAAACATCTCCTAGGGATGAAACCGAAAATTGATTTTTGATGTATTTTGTGAAATTTGAAATAGGTCTTAGAGGCTGCAAAAATTCGTGGCTTTTGTTGGGATATGTTATATGTATATATGTGAACTGAATTAGGTCAAAAAAAGCTAGCACTCTTTGGACTTTTTGGATCATTGAAGATTGAAAAAGATCATGTCTTAAAACTTGATTTTCATTTGATCCAACCTTGCTATTTTGGGACAATCAAAAATAATTTGTGTATCAATCTGATCCAAACAATGTTTATGACTTTCTAGAAGCAAAATCCCCTTTTAAATATTTGATTTTATATTTGATTTCAATTTAAATGCTATTTGAATGAATAAAATTCAAATAAATATGAAATAAAAAATAAAAATTCAGAAAATAAGTGGGTTGGGTCGTGCTTGGTGTTTTTATAAAGATGGGATGGCAATTTTGTGGGCTCATTTAGCAAAAATTTGATTTTAGGCCTTATTTGCTTTATGAACTTCCCTAAAATTTCCCAACTTTGCAAGGGCACAAATCCTTCAATTTTAATGCTATGAGGGTGTTCTTGGACATTTTGGAAAGCTTAAAGAGTCCTCTAACCAACCCCATTGGATTCATGTCCATATCGTTTACCATTCTCAATTTATGCTCTTTTGAAGTTGTTGACTTTTTGTTGACTTTCAAAAGGACCTATAATGTCTTAGCTCATACCTTCCAAATGTAGCATTTTTGGGCTTGACTTGTGAGACACAAAGTTGTAGAGAATTAAATTTACTTCAAAATGAGCTTTGGATGGAAATAATTTGATGAAGCATGTGAAAGTTATGGCTGGTCAAAGTTTAGTTGACTTTTCCTAAGGAAACCCTAATTTAGAAACTCCTGATTCTTGATGATCTGAAATCTACTTGGTGAATCATGATCAAACCTTGATCAAATGATGAATTTTACTTCATATACTTGATGTTGGCAAAAAATCATG
The DNA here is from genome assembly GCA_963966055.1 of Lathyrus aphaca. Classification (NCBI taxonomy): domain Eukaryota; kingdom Viridiplantae; phylum Streptophyta; class Magnoliopsida; order Fabales; family Fabaceae; genus Lathyrus; species Lathyrus aphaca. Next base: position 651,601,932 of record OZ014519.1, read on the forward strand.
AAGTTTGACTTTGGTTTGACCACAGTTGACCTCAGTTTGACTTTTTAACTACTTTGACTGATTTTGACCTATCTGATCATCTGACTGAGCAAACCTTTGAGAAAAGTTTTGAAACTTGTCATGGGGATTCTTAAACACATATAAGATGTTATGAAGCTCAATTGAAGTCTTGGGAGTCCATTTAGCCTGATTAAAGTTAAAACCCTAGTTTAGGGTGCATTGCTTAGGAGGATGCATTGTCTGAGGGAAATGTCAAATCTTCTGACAAATTGTGAACTTTGTGAACCTCATGAGATGTCTTGTGAACCTTGTGAGCCTCTTAGTACACAATGACTTGTCTTGTGGAGGGCAAATTTTGGGGTGCAACAGCTGCCCCTGTTCAATTTTCTGAAACCTGAGGGGTTAGATTGGTATATGTGCCATTCGTGACCTGGAAGGTTGAAGGGGATTGAACACAAAAGCCCAAAAATTTGCACTCACCAATGCATAGAGTAATACTGATGATTAGCTGTGTATGCTTAATTGGGCTTGAAGATGCCACTTGGAAGAACTAGGGATGGGCTTAGAGATGCCATCAGGATGAACTGGAGATGGGCTTAAAGATGCCATCTAAAGTATCAAGATGTGATGATATTCTGATGTTGATACTGGATATCAGTACTAGGTCTTTGTATAAGCCGTCTCTGAATCACTTATGCAACATGATTTGAGTTGTTGAATGGACCAGTAGAAATAAATCTTGTGATGATTATTTCTTCTGGAGGTATCTTGGATTAGGGAATGGATCTTTGTATAGACCGTTTGCCTGCTATTCGAGGGCCAAAAGAACGTCAGGATTTGTTCTTAAGGGTCAAAAGAACGTCAGGATTTGTTCTTCTGAGAAAGTCTTGAACAAGGGGCCAAAAAGAGCGTCAGGATTTGCTCTTAAGGGTCAAAAGAACGTCAGGATTAGTTCTTCTGAAAAAGTCTTGAATAAGGGGCCAAAAGAGCGTCAGGATTTGCTCTTAAGGGTCAAAAGAACGTCAGGATTAGTTCTTCTGAAAAAAGTCTTGAACAAGGGGCTAAAAGAGCGCCAGGATTTGCTCTTAAGGGTCAAAAGAACGTCATGATTTGTTATTCTGAAAACAGTCTTGAACAAGAGGCCAAAAGAGCGTCAGGATTTGCTCTTAAGGGTCAAAAGAACGTCAGGATTTGTTCTTCTGAAAAAAGTCTTGAACAAGGGGCCAAAAGAGCGTCAGGATTTGCTCTTAAGGGTCAAAAGAACGTGAGGATTTGTTCTTCTGAGAAATGTCTTGAACAAGGGGCCAAAAGAGCGTCAGGATTTGCTCTTAAGGGTCAAAAGAACGTCAGGATTTGTTCTTCTGAAAGATGTCTTGAACCAGGGAATGGATCTTTTTATAGACCGTTTGCCTGCTATTCAAGGACATATTGAGTAGTATATGGATCATTTCTGACCCGTTGTAAGTTGTTGGTATTGTTTTACCTGCATATAACTATCCTGCAAGGAAAATATTAGTTTATGCATTATGTATGTATGCATAGTATGATGCACCTAAGCAAATGTATTATGTACTTATGGATGTATATGTTATGTTATGATGTAAATGATGTATGTATGCATCATGCAGCCTGAAGTATCCGGATATCTTCGTATAACAACTGCTGGCCAGGGAAAATAAATCCCGATTTGTTGCTGAAGAATATGAGGAACTCGTCTTGTTTGATAATATAGTGAAGAATATGAGGAACTCGTTCCCATCTCGTTTGATAACATAGTATTCATAAACCTCCCGTCTTCGTTCGATAGTAAGGTATCCATAACCTCCCGTCTTCGTTCGATAGTAAGGTATCCATAACCTCCCGTCTTCGTTCGATAATAAGGTATCCATAACCTCCCGTCTTCGTTCGTCGTACTCCTATTGAAAGAATAAATTCCCGACTATCCGTCTGAGGATAAAAGAGATGGATATAAATTCCAGGGGAGATGTGACTCGAAGTATTTATGAAGATGGATTTGCCCTACTGGGGGACTTGTAGCTGTCTGGTGGGGATGAACCGGCGAAGCTTCGTTGAATTCCTTCCCTCGTTCGTCCTTAGTAAATACTATTACTGCATTTTCATGCATTTCTGGTAAACATCAATCATATTAAGCATTTTATGCATTTCTGGTAAACATCAATCATATTCAAAAGCATACATACATTCAAACACAACCAATGGACGTTTCGCTTATGTAAATAGGGTAAAAGTAAATCTGGATTCAAAGATGAAATTTTATTTATATCACAAAATGACATATATATAGGCAAGTTTGTACAAGGAGACAGAAATCCTAGTAAGAGGAATTCGTCGTGAATTTTTTTTATAAAACAGAGAAAATCAGCTATGTGGGAAATAATCCTATTGAGTTTCAATTCTACTATTGCCATTATCTTCAATTATCTCATCTTCTGCTGTCGAGACGGAAACGATTGGATTGATCTTTATCTGTTTGAGCTTGAGTAAGTAGCGCAACTAGTTGTAGTTTCATGGGTGATCCAAACGAGACATAGTCATACGCTTTAATCCCTAACTTTTGCCTGGATTGCCCTTTCAGGTTTTCAATCCGCCGGGATACCCTTTTTTCCCAATCCACCTTTTCAGGTTTTCGACTTGTCGGGTGTACATTTTTTTTTATATATATCCCTAATTTTTGCCCGAACCCTTTTGGTTCGCCGGGATGCCCTTATTTTTGCCTAGGCCAGTCAACCTAGCGGGTCTCTTTTTATGCGTAGTATTTTTTAACTATGTCTGCGTTTACAGGCTGTGGGAAGTCTTCACCATCCATAGTAGTAAGCATCATGGCACCTCTTGAGAATACTGTTTTGACCACAAATGGTCCTTCATATGTAGGAGTCCACTTGCCCCTAGGATCACCCTTTGGTAGTATGATACGCTTGATTACCAAATCACCAGCCTAATATACCTTTGGCTTAACTTTCTTATTAAAAGCTTTGATCATCCGTTTCTGGTACATCTGGCCATGACAAACAGCTGCTAACCTTTTCTCATCAATCAAATTTATCTGTTCAAGTCGAGTCTGAATCCACTCATCTTCATCCAAGCATGCATCCTTCATAATTCTTAAGGAGGGAATCTGAACTTCAATGGGCAGAACTGCTTCCATACCATATACTAAGGAGAATGGGGTTGCCCCTGTTGAAGTACGTATTGTAGTACGATAACCATGAAGAGCAAATGGTAACATCTCGTGCCAATCCTTGTAAGTAACAGTCATCTTCTGTATAATCTTCTTAATTTTCTTGTTAGCAGCTTCTACTGCCCCATTCATCTTTGGACGATACGGAGAAGAGTTGTGATGCTTAATCTTGAATTGCGTGCAGAGATCAGTAATCATAGTGTTGTTCAGATTAGAGCCATTGTCAGTAATAATCCTTTCAGGGATGCCATACCTACATATGATTATTCTTAATGAATCGAGCCACAACATTCTTGGTAACAGATGCAAATGAAGCTGCCTCTACCCACTTCGTAAAGTAATCAATAACAACCAGGATGAAACGATGCCCATTAGAAGCAGTAGGCTTGATCTCACCAATCATATCAATGCCCCACATAGCAAAAGGCCAAGGAGCAGTCAACACATTCAATGGTGATGGAGGTATATGTACTTTGTCAGCATAGATTTGACACTTGTGACACGTTCTGGAATGTTGATAGCAGTCAGCTTCCATGGTAGACCAATAGTAACCTGCTCTCAATTTCTTCTTTGCCATAGTATGACCACTAGAATGAGTACCAAAGATCCCATCATGCATATCTTCCATAATCTCAGTTGCTTCCTTCTTATCCACACAACGAAGCAAAGTTGAATCATGATTCCGCTTGTACATAATTCCATTACTCAAAAAGAACTTAGCAGAAAACCTCCTCAGAAACTTCTTATCCTTGACAGATGCCCCTTCAGGGAACTCCTGAGCTTCAAGATATCTTTTTACTTCATAGAACCAAGGCTTCTCCTCTGCTTCTTCAGTGTCAATCTCATTGCAGTATGCAGGCTTCTCAAATCTATCAATAGTAATCTTGGGAGCTTCATCATCCCAATTGATTTCAAACATGGATGCCATGGTGGCTAATGCATCTGCCAACTGATTCTCTCTTCGTGGTATATGTCCAAAGGTAATCTCTTTGAAATGTGGGATTAAAGACAACACATATTCTCTGTAAGGAATGAGATTAACATGTTTGGTATCCCAATCTCCTTTAATCTGACTTACTACCAGGGCTGAATCTCCATACACATCAAGGAACTGAATATTCATATCAATGGCAGCTTTGATACCCAGGATACATGCCTCATACTCCGCCATGTTATTTGTACAATAGAAACAAAGTCTTGCAGTAATCGGGGTATGACAACCTTCAGGGGAACTGATTACAACACCAACACCACTACCAAGTGCATTAGAGGCTCCATCAAAAACCATAGTCCATCGGGATCCTTGTTCAGGTCCGTCATATTGTCCAGGTTCTTTGGTAATAATCATAATGTCTTCATCAAGGAACTCAAAACTCATTGACTGATAATCATCCACTGCTTGATGAGCCAAATGATCAGCCACAACACTTCCTTTAATGGCCTTCTGAGTAGTGTACTGTATGTCATATTCTGTCAAGATCATTTGCCATCTTGCAATTCTTCCGGAGAGAACAGGTTTCTCAAATATTTACTTGATTGGATCCATCTTCGAAATCAATAAGGTAGTATGAGTCAACATATACTGTCTTAGTCGGCGAGCAGCCCATGCCAAAGCGCAACAAGTTTTCTCGAGCAGTGAGTATCTTGTTTCACAGTCGGTAAACTTTTTGCTAAGGTAGTATATTGCCTGCTCTTTTCGACCAGACTCGTCATGTTTCCCCAATACACACCCCATTGAGTTGTCTAACACCGTTAAGTACATAATCAAGGGTCTTCCATCAACTGGTGGCATCAATATTGGAGGTTCTAGAAGATATTTCTTGATCTCATCAAAGGCTGTCTGGCACTCGTCATTCCACTCCATTACCTGATCTTTCTTCAACAACTTAAAGATTGGCTCACAGGTAGCAGTTAATTGGGAAATAAATCTTGCAATGTAATTCAATCGTCCCAAAAAACCTCTAACCTCCTTCTCAGTACGGGGAGCTGGCATCTCTTGTATAACTTTTACTTTCGCAGGATCCACTTCAATACCTTTTCCACTGACAATGAAACCCAGGAGCTTACCAGATCTAACTCCAGAAGTACACTTGTTCGGGTTCAATCTCAACTTGTATTTCTTCAACCTCTCAAACAACTTATGCAGATGATCAAGATGTTGTTCTTCATTTTGGGACCTGGCTATCATATCATCCACATACACCTCTATCTCATGATGAATCATATCATGAAACAAAGCCACAATAGCACGCTGATATGTTGCCCCGGCATTCTTCAAACCAAATGGCATTACCTTATAGCAAAAAGTGCCCCACTGTGTAACAAATGTTGTCTTCTCCATATCTTCAGGTGCCATCTTGATTTGATTGTAACTAGAGAAACCATCCATAAAAGAGAATACCTTATGCTGAGCAGTGTTGTCTACTAGAACATCAATATGAGGAAGTGGAAAGTCATCTTTGGGGCTGGCCTTGTTCAAATCCCTGTAGTCTACACACATACGCACCTTACCATCTTTCTTAGGTACTGGTACCACATTTGCAACCCATTGAGGATAAGAAGTCACAGCTAAGAACCCTGCATCAAACTGTTTCATTACCTCTGCCTTAATCTTCTCTGACATCTCAGGACGCATGCGACGAACCTTCTGCTTCTTTGGACGACAATCTTCTTTTACTGGTAAACGGTGAACCACAATGTCTGTATCCAACCCTGGCATATCTTCATAGGACCAAGCAAAGATCTCCACATAATCATGTAACATCTGAATCAATCTGCCCTTGACACCGTCCTCTAATTTAGCCCCTATCTTGACCTCTTTCCTGTTTTCTTTAGTTCCCAGATTCACAACTTCGATTGGCTCTTCATGTGGCTGTATAGCTTTCTCTTCTTGTTGTAACAACCTAGCAAGCTCTACAGGTACTTCACAATCGTCCTCTTTTCCATCTTCAGCTTGATAGATCGGATTCTCAAAATTATAATTGGCAATAGTAGAACTATTATCAACAGGATCCAGAGTGGATGAGGATCTGCATTTAGTGATGTGGGTGTGTGTAAGAACACATAGCTGATAAAACAAAAATAAAAGAAATGAAAGACAAGGAACGCAATATTCACGAAAATGAAACGTCCACTGATTTTTATTGAATGAAGTATGCAAATAAAATGACATCCGAAAACAAGCATACCATTGTGCCCCGGGTAAGGCACAAGGCTTAAGAGTTTAATTGTTCAAAAATTACAAATTTTAAAAGTAACACAGTAATAGTATTTACTCATGACTAAAGGAGATAGGAATAACATCTTCAGCTTTCCAATTATTGAGCCCAGCACCCACAGTAGGAAAAATCCAAGCATCCAGGTTATAATCTTCATCATAGTCACCCACAACATTGATCTGATCTTTCATAATCCCCTGATTGGTGATACGAACAACACGAGCACGACGAACAGCCTTCTGGGACTCTGCAGTGAAACCCAAACCAAATTTGTCAGACTTGTAAGGAATGTCAGGAAGCTGACCTCAAATAGTACAACCACCTTCATCCACCACAGCTCTAGCATCTTTAAGAGAAGCCATCGTAGGAGGTACTCTGGTGACCACATGAACTTTCTTGACAACAGGAGGAGCTTCATAATTATTAACAACCCAAGGAACTACTTCGAATGTCTGGCATGGAGTTTCAACATATTCACCTTCCACTTCAAGATATTTAAAGGTGTTCACATGGCTTAAATATATATATCCTTCCTCTCCGTAAACAGTGACAACTTTTCCTTCTACTGGATATCTTAGCTTCTGATGTAAGGTGGAGGTTACAGCACCTGGCCCATGGATCCAGGGACGTCCAAGCAAACAAGAATACGAAGGACGGATATCCATTACATAAAAAGTAGCATTGAAGACTTGAGAACCTACTTTTATTGGGAGATCAATTTCTCCATGCACCACTCTTCTCGAGCCATCAAAAGCTTTCACCACTATACTACTGGGTTTCAACACAGCATCTTTAGGACTAAGCTTATTTAGAACTTCTTTGGGTAACACATTCAGCGAGGAACCATTGTCTATTAACACATATGACAGGGTAGTGCCCATACATTCAATGGAGATATGTAGAGCCCTGTTATGATCCCTCTTGGCAGGAGTCAAATTAGCATCGGAGAAACCTAACCCATTATCATAGGTCAAGTGTGCAACACAATTTTCAAACTGGTCTACAGAAATCTCATTTGGTACGTGAGAAGTCTTCAAGAATTTAATCAAAGCTTTGGCATGAGCCTCGGAACACAACAATAAAGACAACATAGAAATCTTGGAGGGAGTACGCCCCAATTGGTCAACAATGTCATAATCACTCTTGCGAATGATCTTCAATACTTCTTCCATCTGCTTAGAAAGATCATCAGCAGCTGGCACATCGTTTGTATAGGTTCAATAACAGGACCTTTGCCCCGAGCATCAGCAGTAGAGGTAGTAGCTGGAGTAACTGCATTCTTGGAGGTAACTGGAGGAGAGAAAACTCTTCCACTTTGTGTGATCTTACTAGATCCAGCAATATTATCAACATCCAGATTTTCATCAACAATAGGTGCATCAGCCAAAGATTCCTGCTTAACACCATGAATATAAACATCAGACCCATAATGCCAAGGCACAGCTTTATCAGAAGTATATGGAATAGGACCCGGAGTGGTAATGATCATAGGAGCCACTCTAGCTTCAGCAACAACCTTCACAGGGCCTTCAGCAGTAATTTTAATTGGACCCTTACGAGTGATTTTTACAGGTCCCTTGGAAGTAATCCTTACCGGAACTTTATCAACCATATCCACCTCTTCAACCTTCGCACCTTTAGTTATATGCTCAACCATGCTCTCCACAGAAGGTGGGGTCCTCTCAAACAATATTGTGTAATTGTCCATGAGGCGTTGAATTCCGTCCTTCAATCTCCAGCAACTATCCGGCTTATAAGCACAATATAAACAATCTTCATGACAACCTGGAAAGAACCCAACTTGTACCAACTTCTTCTTAATAACAGACAATGGTGTGTTTACATCTGCAACTGAGGAAATATGTGAAACTTCATCAATGGCATTGACAGTCTTTTCATGATTTGGCATGGGAGCAGTAATCACATTTGGAGTACCCGGAGGGTCAAACTCAATCACTCCAGCATCAATCATATCCTGAATTTTATTCTTCAATATCCAGCAACTATTGGTATCATGTCCCTGATAATTTGAATGATATGCACATCATGCATTAGGATTGTACCTGGGAGAGGTAACATTGGGATTCTGAGGAGGGTCCCTCAAAGTGATGAGTTCACCCTTCAACAAGTGTTGCAAGGCTTGGGCCAGTGACATATTGAGCTTAGTGAACTGCCTTCTAGGCCTCTGTTGATTTCCCTGTGGTGGCTCTGGTGTTGCAGGAGTAGGGTTAGAGATATGAACTGCACTCACAGACTGATGCCTCCTATTACGATCAGGTTGACCATAAACATCATTCGACTCTTTCTTCCCACTAGGGGGCTTCTTTGTAGTACTGGATGAAGAAGCACCCACTTGGATCTTGCCACTCCTTATACCACTTTCTACGCGCTCTCCTGTCATTATCAACTCAGTGAAGCCAGATGATGAGCTTCCAATGAGATGACTATAAAAAGGACCATTTAACGTACACATGAACATATCAACTAGCTCCCTGTCAGTTAGAGGGGGTTGCACTCTTCCATCCAAATCTCTCCACTTTTGGGCATACTCCTTGAAATTTTCTTTAGCACCCATAGACATGCTTTGTAGTTGCATGCGAGTAGGAGCTAAGTCAGCATTGTATTGATATTGCTTATAAAAGGCTACAGCAAGATCATTCCAATCACGGATGTTGACACTCTTCAACTGATAATACCATTCCAATTGAGCTCCAAACAAGCTCTCTTGGAAGAAATGAATCCACAACTTCTTATCAGTAGTATGGGGTTGGATCCTCCGGACATAAGACCTCAGATGCAGCTTGGGACAGGAGACACCATCATAAACTACGAAAGTAGGAACCTTGAAACCAATGGGTATGACCACCCCAGATATCAAACTCAAGTCTTCAAAATCCAGCCCAGAAGACTTTTGCAATTCCATAACATCCATCCTATCCACCAGCATCTTGAACTTATCTTCATTAGGCTCATGATAATAGTTAGCTTCAGAATCAGAATCCCCCATTGTATTATGGAGACTGCCTCCCTCTTTCTCAGACTCTTCAGACTCATATTCTTCAACCTGTTCCTTGGTCTTGACAGGACCTCTGAACCTTCTTCCCATGTTGATTAGGCCTCCTGACCTTCTAGTCTTCTTAGTCTTCTTGGCCAGCAGTGTCTTCAATTCATCCTGCCCCTTGGACAAGTTCAGGATCAGCTCTTGGAACTGTGCATTTTGTGTCTGGAGATCTTTAACTGTTTGTTCAAGAGCCATTGCTGAAATAAACAGTGAGAAGATAAGAAACCTATGCAAAAGAAACCTGTGATGCAATGATATGATGTATAAATGCGTATGCAATGTTTTCAAGGACCGCAGGATTTAAATTTGCTTAAACAATTAAGAAAGTAAACTTTTATTAGTAATAAATTTGTTTGCCCTTTGGGCTTATAAAATGAAATGAAATAAATACAAAAGATGGGGTTTTAAGTCTCCCATGGACGTTTCCTCTTTGTGTTGAGGTATGAGTTGAGATTCCGCTCCTCGTGAAGTTGCTTTGTTAGCTCCAAGATTCTTTCTTGACTTGCTTTGTAATGAGCCTCGAAAGTATCCCTTTGATCCTTCAACTGGATCCAGGATCTCTGTAAGTCTTCCATGTCAGTGGGCATATCTGGGTGAAGGATGATATAAGAGGTATCTCCTTCAGCAACAGGCTCCATAGTAACTGGCCGGATGGCAGGATATGGCATCATAAGAGTCTTAGCACGAGATCGCACCCATCTGAGGTAAGCTTCCATAGGAATAGTGTACTTGGGCTCCAGAGTCTTGCTGTCAACCTTGTTCACTTTTCCCCATGCTCGTATGAATCTTTGACAGTAACCTTGCAGATCGTTGTCGTAGTCAAACACAATACCCTGAATTAACATGTCATGTGGACCATCACTCCGAGCGTAACCAAACTGTCGTAAAGCTAAAGAAGGGTTGTAAGTAATTCCCCCTCTTATGCCAAGGAGTGGCACATTAGGAAACTCCCCACAACGGTCAATAATAGTGACATTCTCCATAGATCTGGAGCACCAATGGATATCTGAATGAGAGAGTGACATGATCCGTTTAGACCATCTAAACCCTTGTTCATTCTTCATTACTGAGCGAGGAAGGTGAGAAATAAACCACCTAGATAGCAAAGGTATGCAGCACATCAGAATTCCTCGTGCCTTTGTAGTACGAGTATGAAGAGAGTGCAGGATGTCTCCAAGCAATGTAGGCATTGAATTGTGACTCAGAAATATGTTGATGGCGTGAATGTCTATGAACTGATCTGGATTGGGGAACAACACTAAGCCATAAATCAACAAGGCTAAGATCTCCTCAAAAGCATCATAGCTCATAGCCTTCAAGAATACTTGAGCCTTCTCTATCAATACCTTAGCAAGAATACCCTTAACTCCGCTTCTCGTTTCTAAAACAATGTCTGACTTCTTCAGATGTAGAGCTGCAGCAATAACCTCAGGTTTAAGCTCTTTTTCCAAACCTGTGAATGGTTTCTGATCAAGAATAGGTATACCCAGAAGTTTGGAGAACTCTTCCATTGTAGGAACCAACTGATAGTCGGGGAATGTGAAACAGTGATGTTTAGGATCAAAGAACTGAAACAGAACACTCATCATGTCTTCATTGAACCCTGAAGTGACTAGATCCAGTAGGTGACCATGTCTCTTGATGAACTGGGAGTTTTCAGAAACTTGAGAAACCAATTCTTTAAGCTTAGGAGGTATTCCTACAAAGTTGATCCGGATGGTATTCCTACGAGCAGAAGCCATAACCTGCAACAATGAACAAAGATAAATCCTTTGGTCCTTGAAATGGTTAGTGAAAATGTTATGCTTATGATGCATGATGATGCTATGATGTTATGCTCAATCACAAACATGTGGCACACACAAACAAGTCACACAATAGCCCTAGGTTTAAAGGCTTGCATGAGGTTCAAGGGTAAGTACCCTCCCCTGAAGTTTAGATGGTTCATCCTGTCCTATAAAGTAACCGGGTTTTAAGGGATCTCAATATCATTGATCCTTCACAAGGGTGGTTGTTCAGTAGGCAACTTACTTGCCAACCAAAACCCTTCAAGTTTAGGATCTCAATGAGCGTAGTATCGAGTATCAACCAACTTCAGTCTTCACCAAAGCCGGTTATCTCATTACTTTCTAAAGGCCAAGATGGGATGACTAAGGTTCTAAAAGTCAGTTAGTGTATTGACAACATATGGCAGCCTCATATTATCCTCAACTTTACTTAAGGAACATAAGCACCAACCAAGAAGTCACACTAACTATGGCCACCAGATCAACCATATCGGTATACGTCGTACAGTTTCCTTGGTCTATTTCCATTTACCTAAGGTACACTAGATCCGGGTTAGGATCTTTCACACATAAGAGCACCCAACAAGTAAAGTAAAACAAACAAAGCAAACAAGTTTAAAGTGATCTAATTCCTAAGGGTACCCCTCTTTTATTAAATCCCCAGCAGAGTCGCCAGTTCTGTAACACGGTGGGAGAACTGACTTTAGTTATGTTGCGGATAGCAAGAGTCGCCAATGACTTTTATTTTATCCAAAGGAAAGGGCATAAAAGAACAGGAAAGACCTTAAAAGATTTTTGGGTTCGGGGGGTAGGTTATGTAAAGGGAAGGTGTTAGCACCCTTTACATCCATGGTTATCCATGGGCTCTTAGTTACTTAGCTCACTTTAAAATGTTTTGAGAAGTGTAATGTGTGTTTAGAAATTTTCTTAATTACTTTATAATAATCCATGTACGGATATATATAAAGCCTTTGATTTGAAAATTGTTTGAAAAATGTGAAGTGTTTTTGAAATGTTTGAAAAGGTGAGAAAGTACATAAGAGGAACCTACCCTAAGTTAAATATTTTATGTTCTTAAATATCCTTTAAGTGGTAAGACTATCCCTATTATTAAGGAATAGGTAGTCATTACCTTGGATGTATGAGGGACAAATGAAGGGACAACTGTGATTAGGCAACTGTAAGGTGTATTTAGCAATTCGAAGGGACTTATCATCTTTATTCGAGAGGGACAAGATCATTTACGAAGACAACCATGGAGGGACTTGATCTTATTATCTTTTAAGGGACTAGATGATATAAATAAATGAAGGGACTTTGCTTTATACACCTTACTTGACCTTTTATTTAGGCAACTTGAGAGGTATCCTTAAGAATGTGAGATGGCGATCCAAGATCGACTTACGTGTGTGCGTGTACAAATTCAAATATTTATCTTATAATTAGTGATCTAAATTAGTTTTAAAGCAAACATGTTATCACTCCCTATTTTACTAACCATGGCATTTTAAAATAATAAAAATAATTCTACAACTATTACATAATTGGCACAATTACATTATAATAATTAAAATAACTAAGCAAATAAATAAATAATTAAATGGGTTAGTAATAATAAACAAAAAATAAGTATAAGATGGTTAGTATAATAGTATAATATAGAAACAAATTAAAAGTTCAAAATTAAATAAATAAATATTTTTTAAGAGAATTTTAATAAAAGAAATAAATAATAATAATTATATACTAATAAATGTGACTAATAATTCTAATAATTTAATTTTATATACATATTATAAAAATATATAATTATAATTAAATAAGCATATAAAATAATAAATTAAATTCATAAAATAAAGTTAGGGTTTTTAATTGTTTAGAAAAAATAAATTAGGATTTATTACTTAATTAAATCTTAATTACAATATTTATAAAAAACTACATATGATAATAATATAAACAAATTATATACATAACTAAAATTTACAAGCAAATAAATTAATATTTATATAACAATTAGGATTATAAAGAAAATTAGGTTTTATATAAAAATATTAGGGTTTATGAGTTAATCTAAATATAATTAATTTATTTATACAAAACATATAATATTAATTATATACAATAAAATAAATATTAAATAATTTTATTAATAAAGTTTACTTTTAAAAAAAAAAATAAGTTTTGAATTATATATAAGAAAATAATATAACTATTTTATTTTTAATATTTTATTTAGATTAAAATATAAACAAAAACCAAAATAAGAAAAAAAATGAGAAAAGAGAACTTACCTGGGGCTGGGATTCGAACCCAGGCCCTAGGCTTCACACCTCCAAGACCATCAAGCCAACCACTGGGACAAGCCATGCGCTTGTGTTAGCAATCCAGATTGCAATCCTTTTGTGCTTTATCCTGCAAAAATATTGAAAATAACCAAAAAAAACAAAAGGGGCTGGGGACGATTCGAACCCAGGACTCCTCATTCATCACACAAGCGCATCAACCAACTGAGCCAATTGTTTTCTTTGTAATTATAATGGGAATCAAACATAATAAAATAAAACAAAATTCCAAATTCGTGCGCAGACTTCATCTTCTACCTCTGGATCTACGAATTTTGCTGCGAAATTAGTTACAAGCTTTCCTGCGAATTTTTACTTGCAGCAAAACCTACGAATCTCAATCATCATCAAAACTGCAAAATTTCATCAAATTAAATGTACAAATATGATCCAGAGATTGATTAGCATTGATCTATGGTTTTAGATTTCATTTATATTGTTCCAATCAAGAAACCCTAAACGGCCATTCAAACCCTAACAATGGCACTTTCATGATTCAGCCATGGTTCTTCACAAAAACAATCCAGAAACCATCTATGAGCAATAATAAACATTATTACATAATCAAAATTCATTATAAACAAGCAAATTCAATGAATCGAAGAAAAATATATCAAGGGCATATATGCTCCGGGTTATGCAAATGAGGATGAATCAGAGGCATGCGAAGGGTGGTTTAGATTCAGGGAAGCTCAAGGAAGCTTGTAGTGTCTTTAGAATACCTTGAAACCTCTCCTAGGGATGAAAACGAAAATTGATTTTTGATGTATTTTGTGAAATTTGAAATAGGTCTTAGAGGCTGCAAAAATTCGTGACTTTTGTTGGGATATGTTCTATGTATATATGTGAACTGAATTAGGTCAAAAAAAGCTAGCACTCTTTGGACTTTTTGGATCATTGAAGATTGAAAAAGATCATGTCTTAAAACTTGATTTTCATTTGATCCAACCTTGCTATTTTGGGACAATCATCATAATTTGTGTATCAATTTGATCCAAACAATGTTTATGACTTTCTAGAAGCAAAATCCCCTTTTAAATATTTGATTTTATATTTTATTTCAATTTAAATGGTATTTTAATGAATAAAATTCAAATAAATATGAAATAAAAAATAAAAATTCAGAAAATAAGTGGGTTGGGTCGTGCTTTGTGTTTTTATAAAGATGGGATGGCAATTTGGTGGGCTCATTTAGCAAAAATTTGATTTTAGGCCTTATTTGCTTTATAAACTTCCCTAAAATTTCCCAACTTTGCAAGGGAACAAATCCTTCAATTTTAATGCTATGAGGGTGTTCTTTGACATTTTGGAAAGCTTAAAGAGTCCTCTAACCAACCCCATTGGTTTCATGTCCATATCTTTTACCATTCTCAAGTTATGCTCTTTTGAAGTTGTTGACTTTTTGTTGACTTTCAAAAGGACCTATAATGTCTTAGCTCATACCTTCCAAATGAAGCATTTTTGGGCTTGGCCTGTGATACACAAAGTTGTAGATAATTCAATTTAATTCAAAATGAGCTTTGGATGGAAAAAATTTGATGAAGCATGTGAAAGTTATGGCTGGTCAAAGTTCAGTTGACTTTTCCTAAGGAAACCCTAATTTAGAAACTCCTGATTCTTGATGATCTGAAATCTCCTTGGTGAATCATGATCAAAACTTGATCAAATGATGAATTTTACTTCATATACTTGATGTTGGAAAAAAATCATGAAGTTTGACTTTGGTTTGACCACAGTTGACCTCAGTTTGACTTTTTAACTGCTTTGACTGATTTTGACCTATCTGATCATCTGACTGAGCAAACCTTTGAGAAAAGTTTTGAAACTTGTCATGGGGATTCTTAAACACATATAAGATGTTATGAAGCTCACTTGAAGTCTTGGGAGTCCATTTAGCCTGATTAAAGTCAAAACCCTAGTTTAGGGTGCATTGCTTAGGAAGATGCATTGTCTGAGGGAAAAATCAAATCTTCTGACTAATTGTGAACTTTGTGAACCTTGTTGTAAACACCCCAAATTTTCCCTCACCCATTCACACCATGGCTTGTGATCATTTCATATGCATAAACACAATCATACCATCTCATATTCCAATTTTGAGTCTTTGCATTGGTTCTAAGTCATCTGCATCTAGGGTTTGTGATCTGAGCAATCCAAGAGCTTCTTGAGCCACTCCAAAAGTCATCAAGCACTTCAAAGGGGTCTATGTATATTCAAGTATCATATTATACCCTCTCAAAGTCAAAAATGCCAAAAAATCACAAGAACTGGGATTGGTATGGAAGTAGAGCCAGGCTCGACTGCACAGTTGACCTAAAATTAGGGTTTTGGTTTCAGAGGCCATAACTCCAATTTTTTTGGTCATTCTTGTTTCTATTGGTCTCTATATGGTATAGGGAGTGTGCATATCAATTTTCATGAAGAAATTCCATGGGGAAGTCATCTGATCAAGGGTTGACTTTCTGGACAAGTCAGTGCAAAATCAGGGCATCTGAGGCCCCCAATGACCCAAACAAGGGGTGATCTTCATCATTTTGAGTGTATTTGATCTTTATTTAATCATGGAAGAAGGTTGAAGTTCACAAAATTCAAGAATTACAAGTTTTTGCAAAGTTGACTTTTTAGGGCATGGTTGACTTTTAATGAAATGTCATTTTATGCAACTTTTTCAACCCTTACTTTTTGATCCAAAAATGCTTCAAATGGAAAAACTTTGGTCATGAAAGTTGTAGATTGGATCTTTCCCTTTTCAAAAAGTACAAGAGCATGACCTAATTCATTTTGGATCAAAAGTTATGGTGCATCAAAGTTGGCTAAAATCATTGAATTTTAAGTTATGCACCAAATGAGAAATTTGCAAAATCTTGTACCAAAGGCATTTGTGACTTCTAGTTGATATCAAACCAATATGCAAGCATCATACAAGTTCTACAAATCAGAGTTGAACCAAAAGATCACATGTTTCATGGTTTGTAAAGCAAGATATTTTCATGAAGATTCAAAAGCAAGCAAGTTGCAAAACCATCATCACACTTCCATCCACTTGTTGCCTTGGCTGCTGAACCAACCCTAGCCTTTCCCCTCACCATGTTGCGCAGCCCACAACCCTTGTACTTGGCTAGAAGTTGCCCATGCTTTCTCTTACACAAGAGTGGACTTTTTGTAAAAGCTAGCACACCTATCACAAAAGCACAAGTCACATCCACTGACCAATGGCATTTGTTTATACAAAGAAAATGCCAGCCATTTCACATAACAAGCAAGCCTGAAGCACACTAGAACTCAGCATCCTCATTCTCACTCCCTTGAGCAAAAACCTTCGAATCTCTTCATACAAGCCACAAACATAAAAACAAACTACACAAACCTTCTCCACTGATCACTCTGACCACAAAGAACCCCTCACCATTGCCTGAAACAGCCTGAATCCAAAACACGATTCCTTCACTTCACTGAACAGAACTTGTTCAACCTCCCAAACTAGCCAACAAAAACTCCTTCTAAGCATCCAGACATCATCAAGGGATCATAGGGAGTGGATTGCATCAAGAGGAGAGGTCAGAAAGTTGCAAGATTGAAAGCTTCGAAACTCAGGTAGCTCAAGAACATTTTTTCCAGAAATCCTTTTTTAAGTTTTAAATAGATTCTATATGTTCTCCTGATCATTCTGATGTCATTAGTTTTGAAAATGGTGAAGAAATAAGAGTTTAATCATGTTCTGAAACTTCCTGACCTAAAAATGTTTTGTTTCGATTCATGAGATTGATGAAATATAAATGATGTTTGTGTTAGGGTTTTGACTCAGTGGGTTGTGGGAATCATTTCTGTGTTTTTAGATTTCATTTTAGTTACGTTTTGAGAGTTTTAGAAATTTTCAGGTGGGGTTCCCACCGAAGAAGACGACCGGAGGTCTTCTCCGGCCACCTGAAAATAATTAGGGTTTTAATCCTGTAATTAAGGCAGTTTGAATTTCGTGCGTTGGATCAGCGGACTTGTTTGACTTCGCGCGTGTACGTGTGGCTCAGATGCATCCATTAAGCCCTCATCACATTTAATTAATTCATAATTATGTTTAACCAAGTTTGAATGTGGTCCATCAGATCTGGCGCGCAGTCAACCCTTTCCTTGCCAGATTCAATCTCAGCCTCTCATTCAGCATACTTCCACTTATTTTGATTTTAATTTCATTTTTTCTCATTTAATTTGTACAATTTATTTAAAATAGCAAAAACCATTTAAAAATTATGAAATTTTTTACCAAGGGTTTCATTAATTTTTAAAACACAAAAATATTTTCATTTTCATTTTTAGCATTAAAAAAGTATTTTTAAATATTTAAAAGTTTATTTTTAATTGATTAATGAAAATTAATTTATTAAAAATACTTTTAGGTATTTAAAAATCACTAAAAAATTCATGAAATGTTTTAAGACATTTAGAAACATTGTCCAACCTTCAAACCAAATTTATTTTTTGATCTTGATGCATTTTGAGAATTTTTCATTGAATTAAAATCATTTTGATGCATTATTTTGATCCAAACTTCCAAAAATCATTTCTGCCTAACCCTAAAGAGTTGGACCTTGGTTCTTTTTGCATTGCATTGTGTTTAGCATATAGTTTGTGAGATTAAATGGCCATGATTTGATCTTTCATTTTCCATTTGTTTGGTAATTTTCTTGTTGAGGAACCCTAAAACCCTAGAAAACTTAGAAAAATCATAACTTGAAATTGGTTAGGAGTTGAGACCTCTCCTTTGGGCAGTGGGTTAGTATAGGATTAGGGGTCCTTTGAGTGCATTTTCAATTTTTTGTAATGTTGTTTGCTTCTGATTTTGGTTTGTGTTTGTTGTATTGTTCATAAACCCTAATTTGAGCTTTCATATGCATCCATCTTGCATTTGCATTCATGCCTTGACTTGCCATAACATTTTATGCATCCATGTGATTCATTTAACATCATAAGACATATTGAAAGCATGCTTGATCATTGCATCTTTCATTTGCCATGTTGTATGCCATATGCATCTCATAACTTTTCATGTATGTTCATGTGTCTTAACTTGCTTCATTTGCATTCATAAGCTTGTATGATCATCCACATGTGTTGTTTCTGGTTTGTGGCATCTCATAGCATCATTTATATCTTGTATGTGCTCCTGGTTTTGGTTTACATCATGTCACTTCATCCCATTTTGCATTGCATTGCATTTCTTTTCTAACCTTTCAGGTGGTAAGTAACTTTGAGAAGTGAATTTGCATTCACTTCTCATAACTTCTTTTCATCCCTTTCATGCATCCTTGCTGCATTTTACTTTGTGTTTGAGATTGAGCTTGCTCATTCTTCTTCTTCTTACTTTCTTTCCTCAAGTGACTTGTCTTCTTAAATGAAGCAAGTTGCTTTGCTTCTCTTGATCCTTTCATCTGTTTCCTGGTGGTTCCATTGAAGACTTCTCTTGTAAAACCTCACAAACCTTAGGAACAACCAAGCATGACAATGATTAGGGTTTTGATTAGTCTCCCCACTTAGTTTTACCTTTGTGTCCCTCTTAAAGTCTTCTCTTCTCACCTCATAATCAGGGACTAAACCATAAAGGCTTTAAGGCTTTGTGATTAAGCTTATGCCTGCATCCTTCTATTAGGATGGAATGTATAACTTTAATCCTAAGTGTTAAACCCTTAATGTGTTTAAATCCTTTAATCAATTCACTTAATAATCATCAAGACATCACACTTGTAACTTGGGCCTTGCATTAGGGTTCTAATTCTTCCTTAATTGGTTAAGAAGGACTAACCCTAGTGTTAATGGACAAGTCCCCCTCAAGTTGTCTTACAAATCATAAAACCCACTTCTTCATCATATCACTAAATAAAATCCACTTAATCAAAGGCTTGTTTTGTCATGAGTTTAATCCCTAATCATGGATTAAGTTGAGGAGCCTTCCTCAGCTTAAACATTCTCATCTATTATCCTTCTATTAGGATGGTGTAATGAGTCTGTTTAATCCTTGATTATGGCTTAACCTCATTACTTAACACTAAACAAAAACAACAAAAACATCTAAATAATCACAAGTAGGTTAATGATCTTAATTCTACATCAAAGGTGATTAAGTGTGAGAAGCTGACTTCACACTTAAGGTATTCTCATTACCCCTAATCAGAGGGAAGATGTGATGAGTTTACTAACATATTGGTTTAGGCTTAAGCTCATTAACTTATGACAAACTTTCAAAAGCAATAAAAGACTGAAAACTCAAACAAACAATAATCGTTTCCTCCGGGATTCTTTTCTCATCTCATTCATTCACAAACGAGAACTTGCTTCTTCCGTCTAATGCAAGACAGTTTGCACCTGAGCCAGACAGGTCATACACTTGAGCATAGACTAGTAAGCAGTTCACAAGTCAATTCACCTTTCAGTCTCTTTGGGTCGAACTACGGTGTTCTAACTTCCTCATTGCACGAGAGGATACGTAGGCATAACTTAACGGTTATCGAACAAAAGTCTCTGTATACTCCCCCTCTTTCCAGCTTTATTCTTTAAGCCTCATTATCATGAGCATTTCATTCCTGGTCTCACACTGACACTGTATATATCACACTTCACTTCTTTTACACTGACACCTGTACATTCTTTTCCAGCTCTTTGACACACAGATTGCACTGACACTACCCCTTTAAAACACAAATCTTTTAAGCGTGGATCCCGTCGAGTACGGCGGACAATCTGGGTGCTAATACCTTCCCAGGTTGTAACCAACCCCCTTTCTCAGTCTCTCTGGTTTGCAACCGTCTTATCCATCTCTTTCTAGGTCTATGCAGCATTGCCTTTCCTCCGGGATAAAAATGCCTAGCTAGCGACTCTATTCATCTCCAGTGAGTTCACGGCTGTGTGTTCTCATTGTCCCTCTCGCCGACCGTTCGCGTCTGTACCTTTATTTGGGTCATTCCCCATCTATCGGGAGCGACAGCTTGGCGACTCTGCTGGGGACCCTTATACTGCAACCAGGGCTTCTGGTTCTTTTTGTGGGTTCCTCCTAGCGCTTGTTTGATTTGTGTTTACTGGGGTGTTATGTGCTTATTTGTGTTTGTATTTTTGTATTTATTTTTGCTTTATGTACAATTGCTTTACTGCTTTCTTTATAGCTTTGCATTATATCATACTGTCATGCTGTGCTGGCTGGATCTGGTTTTGTGCTTTGGTGGGTGGGTGTTCTATTGAGAGTTGAGGTCCTATACCTGGGACCTGAGTGACACCTAGGCTAGAGTGGTTCATATTCTTTCCCATTCCATCTCGGTCTGGTGAGGGAATATGAAACACGGTTCAGATATGGGTTTCTTCTTGAGAACTCTGTGTTGCAGATTTCCTGCAATGCTAGGGCTATCTGGGAAGCCTGCTAAGTCTGGATGACCTTTAGTATTGACCTTCAGAAACTGAGGTGAATTAGAGGAGGAACTTTTATGGTTATTGTAAACACTGTACCTCCGGGTTGGAAGTGTTTACACTTCTCATAACTGATCCAAGTCTGAGGATCCTTGTTTTAGAACACCCCCTGTGAGGGGGTTGGGCTGTTTACAGGTTTGCAGGTACCCTTGACCTCAGCATACCCTGTTACTTTGATTTGATTAAGAATACTCCATGTTGGAACAGTTCTTGTGATTCTAAACCCTGGACATGTGGCTCTTTATTTGAGTCCCCCACCTTGGTTACTGGACCTATAGACCTCCATCTGGATTTCTTGAATATACCTGGACTTATATCAGAGCACTTGATCAGATCCAGCTCAGTCACAAACCTTTGCATATCATTTGCATACATCCTCATTGCATCATTTTGACATTTGTTTATTTGTTTTTCAGGGTATCCATATTACATTTGGCTTAGTTTTGACCCCATCATCAGTATTGACCTATCTTCATCAGCATCTGCTTCAGCTATCAGCTATCTGCTTCAGTCACCTGCATCAGCCAATCAGTGGCCCTTTTTTAGTATCATCATCAGCACCTGTCTCAACTCATCCTCAACATCATGGCACCTAAAAAGAGTAATATCACCTACCACTTCTTCCAGCCAGAGCTAGCTGACATCAGGAGGATTCAGACCCTGATCACTCCAGACCATATACCACTGTTCAGGGAACACTATGGAGATATACTTGATGTGGTTATGGATTTGGACCCTTCACAGAGGAGCCTGATTCACACTTGCCTTCAGTTTTATGATCCCCCACTGAGGTGTTTCACTTTTCAGGACTTTCAGCTGGGCCCTTTATTGGAAGAATACTCATCATTGGTTGGTATACCTATCAGGGGTGGAATCCCTTTCAACCCTGAGATGGTCTTTCCTGGTAATGAAGAGGTAGCAAAGGCTTTGCATCTGGAATCAGTTCTAATTGGGCAGCATATGACTTCTAAGGCTGGAATCCCTGGCCTGCATCTAGATTTCTTGATCTCTCAAGCTACCCTGAAAGCTTCTTTGGGAGAGTGGAAAGCAGTCTGTGCTTTATTGGCCCTGAGCATATATGGGATCATATTATTTGCAGATGAGCCTCGATTCATTAGCAAGAATGCAATCCATCTTTTCATTCTAAGGAACCCAGTGCCCACTTTATTGGGGGATTTCTACTACTCAGTGCACCAGAGGAATGAGAAGCAGAGGAGAAGATTAGTGAGGTGTTGTGCTCCTTTGTTCCATACTTGGCTTCTCAGGCATTTGCCCAAGACAGATGCATTTTTGAACCCTCATCAGCAGAGAAACTGGGCTAGAAGACTCACTGCTCTGACTTCAGCTGATATAAGGTGGTGCACTCAAAGCACAAAGGGCAGGGATATCATCACCAGTTGTGGGCATTTTCCCAATGTGCCCCTGATAGGAGTTAAGGGTAGCATTAATTACAATCCTTTACTGCTCAAAAGGCAACTGGGCTATGCACTGGTTCACACTCCCAAGGTACAAGACTTGGCTGAGACTCTCTATTGTGAGAACAAGCCTAATCTGGCTATTGTTAGGCAGGCAGCCTGGGCCTGGGATAATGTTCAAACCAAGGGAGTAACCATTCTGGGAAAGTGCAACAATGTAGCATCAGCACAATATTATGAGTGGTCCCATGCCAGGGCTCAATTTTCTGGAATGCCCTTTACCATGGAGGATATGCCTGGACCATCCTCAGCACCACCCCCTGCCACTGTCAGTTTGGAGGAGTTTGAGGGTTTGAAAGAGAGAAATGAGAAGTTGACTCAAGCTTTGCAGAAGACCCTCCGGGAGAGGAGTGATGGTAGGATGGATATTGAGAGGTTAGAGAAGCTGAGAGTAGAGCATCTGGCTAAAATTGAGAAGTCTGAGGATTACATCAAGAGGTCTAGGGCTGGGGAACAGATTCTGAAGAATGCTTGCAAGGAAGCCCAGTTCCAGAAAGCCAGGACAGACTTGTATCTGAAGGAGAGTCAAGCTCGGTGGGTCAGGATCACCGAAGCCCGTACTCTGGAAGATAAGAGGACTCAAGACAAGATAGAGCAGCTGGAAGCTAGTGCAAAAGAGCAGCAGGAAGCCCTGGCAGCAGCCCAGAGGGAGATATCAGAGCTGAAGATCAAAGCTGGAGTGAAGAGGTCAAAGGACCAAAGTCAACACAAGAAGCTAACTGCAGCCGTTACTACCCGAAATCTCCTCATCAGGAATCTCACGGAGCGTCCAGCTGATCCTGTGACCGAAGCACTTCTCAAGGAAGTTCGGGAGGATGAGTTTGGTCTTGGTGTTTGACCATTTGCTTGTTGTTGCTTTTATTCCATGTACTTTTATTTTCTTGTGATGTATTTTGACCCCTCAGAGGGCTTGTATTTGTAAACAAACTATGTACCATTTGCCTTTTGTAATATATGTATCAGTTTGTTCCATCCAAGTTTACTTCAAAAGCAACATCAACAGCATCTTCAAGGGTCTGGAAGGGTCAAAACTGAATGCCAAGCCGGATACCTTGAAAACAAATAAGCATACTGCATTGCATGCTAACCCTTTGTTTGTTTTGTAGGTTTTTGTTTTATTGTTGCTAACTCTGTTGTGATGTTCAGGAACTATTGCTCGACGCCGGGTATTTCCCCTCAACCGTCCACACTGATATCCAACCCGTAACAACCTTCCGGGCATACAAATGGATCAGGTACAACAGGACCTTGCAGAGGTCAGAAATCAAATGGCAAACGAAAGAGTGAAAATGAGAACCCAGATGACTTAGTTTATGGAAGTGATGAACAACATGGCTCAGAGCCAAGAAAGATTGAGAGCAATGGTGGAAAGACAGAATCAAGAAGATCCACATATAGGGACTGCTGGAACAAGCAACAATGAGAGGGTCCAACCTCATGTCAATCCCCCTGTATTTGGCCCCCACCTTCATCCAGAGGTCAATATTCCTGCTAATGTTCAAGGGACTGCCACTGCAGGCAGGGTACTGCAAGAAGACCCCCAAGAGGATCAGTTCACAGTAATGGGTGCTGGGGAGGAAGCTTATGACAGAAGGCTGGATGAGATAGCTGAGAAATTAAGATCCTTGGAGTCTCAAAACTCTTTGGGTTTTGATGTTATGGACATGGGCTTGGTAGACGGGGTCAGAATTCCCCATAAGTTCAAGCCTCCTTGTTTTGAGAAATACAACGGGACTTCATGCCCCTGGACCCACTTACAATCATTTCTGGGGAGGCTGAAGGCCTATACCATGGACGAGAAGCTCTGGATGTTTTATTTTGAGGACAGCTTGACAGGAGCTTCAAGAGAATGGTACTCTCATCTGACAAGAGCAATTATCAGGTGTTGGAAGGACCTGGCAGAGGCCTTTATCAGACAGTATCAGTACAACTTAGATATGGCACCCAACAGGACCCTCCTAATGGGAATGTCACAGTCATCAAGAGAAAGTTTCCGAGAGTATGCCCAGAGATGGAGGCAATTGGCTGCTGCCGTTCAGCCACCTATGTCATAGAGGGAAATGGCAGATATGTTTATGAACACCCTCCAAGGAACATATATTGACAGGCTAGCTGCTTTCTCTTCTACTAGCTTTGCAGATGTCGTCATAGCTGGAGAGAGAATTGAGAGCCTGTTAAAGATGGGAAAAATTTCTGACAACGGTGCCAGCTCGTCCAGCAATGCAAGGAAGCCTTTTGCAGGCCCAAGAAGAACTGGTGAGACTAATGCTATCCACACCAACAGGGGCAGGCCCCAATATGTTCATAGACCCGTGGCAGCAGTCACCATTCCCGCTCCAGCTCATCCACAACCAGCTTATCAACCTCCGCAGCAAAACTATCAGCAACAACCTCAGTACCATCAACAAGCTCAGTATCCTCCGAGAAACTACAACAACACCAACAACAACAATCAGCAAAGGCCATTCCAGCAGAGACCTTCTCAGGCCAATAGGGTGATCGATCCGATCCCTATGCCCTATGCAACACTATTGCCACAACTCCTGAAACTCAACCTAGTTGAGCTAAGGACGTTGGCACCTCCAGATCCCAACAGTCTACCCAGGAATTATGACTCCAACGCCAGATGTGCTTTTCATTCAAATGCACCTGGCCACAGTACAGAAAAGTGCAGAGCCTTGCACATGAAGGTACAAGACCTGGTAGACTCTAAAGCTCTGAACTTCGCACCACCACCCAATGTTAACAAAAACCCTATGCCGCACCACGGGGGTCCCAGAATCAATGCTATTGAAGAAGACAAGCCGTCTTATTTAATAACCAGTGTGGGTCAGATCCGGACACCGTTGGTAGAGATTAAGGCTCAACTCCTCGAATGTCAAATGTTCCCGGGGTGTGAGTTAGGGTGTGCTTACTGCAACATCTCAGTAAATGGGTGTGATAACTTGAGGGATGGCATAGATGGTCTCATTCAGAGTGGCCTACTTCAGATTACAACGTCAATTCCGACAAATCCAGCAATCCCATCAGCAACAATTCCAGTATCTCCTACAACTGCAACAACCATTGTTCCCGACAACTCTTCAGCTTCATCAACAAATGTCTCATCTGTCATCTCAACTGACCAGATATCCGCAAACATTCCTTCTACAACTTCAGCACCACTTCATTTTGAATCTCCTACAACAACAACACCCATCCTTCCAACAATGTCTCCTATAACATCAGCAACAGACCATGAAGATGTCTCAACAGTTACGATTTATTACGATCCTGAAAACAATTCTGCCTACAACTCGCAAAGTGCTACTCCCATCAGAGCACCAGTCACGATATACTACGATCCACAGACTATCACAATTCCTTCCGCAGCTGCAATCAGTCCAGTCACTATCACAGTGCCTGGGCCAGTACCTTATGAAAGCAGTAATGCCATCCCCTGGCATTACAGCTCTGATCTATATTGCGAAGGACAAAAAATCACTTTTGAATCATCAACCCCTGTACCACAAATAGATAATGTGGGAGGAGGCGGAGGCTTCACTCGAAGCGGACGTCTCTTCGCTCCACAAATTCAGAGACCCACTGCCGAAGCAGAAGCTGCTGCCAAGGCAAAGGGGAAAAGCTTGGTGCAGGAAGAGCAGGTTGTTAAAGAAGCTTTGAAAACGCCCTTTGATCAAGAAGTTGATGAGTTCATGAGAATCATCAAGAAAAGTGATTACAAAATAGTGGATCAGCTTCACCAGACGCCTTCCAAGATCTCAATCCTATCATTGCTTATGTGCTCCGAAGCCCATCGGAACGCACTACTAAAAGTCTTGCACGCAGCTTATGTGCCTGAAGAGATCACCGTCAATCAGTTGGAAGCTGTGGTTGGAAATGTTAATGCTAGTCATGGACTAGGGTTCACCAACACTGATTTGACTACGGAAGGCCGCAACCATAACAAGGCTTTGCACATAACCATGGAATGTAAAGGTGCAGTCCTTTCCCATGTGCTGGTAGACACAGGGTCATCCCTCAATGTCTTACCTAAAAAAGCCCTTGTGAAGCTAGAGTATGACGGATTGGCATTGCGTCCCAGCAACCTGGTAGTGAGAGCCTTTGATGGTTCTAAGAGATCGGTTCTGGGAGAGATTGAGCTGCCTATAACGATTGGCCCGCAAACTTTCAAAACGACCTTCTACGTGATGGATATACAGCCTGCCTACAGCTGTCTATTGGGTAGGCCATGGATTCACGCCGCTGGCACCGTGACCTCAACCCTTCACCAGAAGTTAAAATTCGAGTGGGAGGGTCAAGTCGTTACTATCTGTGGAGAGGAGGATATTTTTGTTAGCCACCTGGCTACCTACAAATATATTGAGATGGATGGGGAGATCCATGAAACAATGAGTCAAGGGTTCGAGGCCTTGAACGTAAATGAAACATCTGCTGTACCTGGAACCTCAATGATATCATACCAACAAGCCCGGAAGGTTGTTGAAGAAGGAAATGCCCAAGGCTGGGGCAAACTGCTACCGGTGGAGAAGAAAGAGGATAGATTTGGGTTGGGTTACAAACAAACTCAACAAGATCAAGCAGAGGCTGCTAAGGAGCCCAACTTTGTTAGTGGGGGAATGCTCACCCCTGATGCTGTCAACAATTTGGAAGACGAGGATGAAGGCGACCGCGACCTGGAGAGTTGGATCCGCCCAAAGATCCCGGGGAGCAGTATCTTGAACTGGTCTTCCCAGGAAATTATAAGAGTTACTCATGCAGAGTAATTATTATTTCCTGTATTTTTATAGCATGCATCAAAGTCTTGCATCTTGCCCAAAATGACAAGACTAATTTTGTAATCGGGCCATCTGTACTTTTTGTGCAACAAGATTAATCAATGAAATATCATACATCTTTTGCAAATGAGTCTTTTTTCTTTTCCGCTCACTGTTTTTCCATTTTTCTTT
This sequence comes from Lathyrus aphaca, assembly GCA_963966055.1. Lineage (NCBI taxonomy): Eukaryota > Viridiplantae > Streptophyta > Magnoliopsida > Fabales > Fabaceae > Lathyrus > Lathyrus aphaca. The sequence goes on from OZ014519.1 coordinate 651,629,412, forward strand.
TTGTACAAAAAATAAATGGCAGTGTTTTCAAAATGACAACTTTATTTCACTTTTCTAAAACAAGATTAAAATCAAATCACTAAAATGAACAAACTGAACCCTTGCAGAGAGTGCCTTCCAGACAGCACCGACAACAGCACGGCTATGACTTCGTATGACTTTGACAATCCGATCAATCAAGCTGATGAAGGGGTTGAAGAAGAGTATGAGCTTCCTGAAGAGCTAGCCAGGTTGTTAAGACAAGAGGAAAAGGTTATTACTCCTCACCAGGAGGATGTTGAAACGATCAATCTTGGTACAGATGAAGACGTGAAAGAAGTTAAAATCGGGGCCTGCCTACAAGACTCAGTGAAGAGACAACTGATTGACCTGCTTCAAGAGTATGTGGACGTGTTCGCTTGGTCTTATCAAGATATGCCAGGGTTGGATACCGAAATTGTTGTGCACAAGCTGCCTTTAAGAGAAGAATGCCCGCCGGTTAAACAGAAGCTGCGCCGTACTCGTCCAGACATGGCAATGAAAATCAAGGAAGAGGTACAAAAGCAATGGGACGCCGGGTTCCTTGCTGTAACTAGCTATCCACCGTGGGTTGCTAACATAGTACCTGTGCCCAAGAAGGACGGCAAAGTAAGAATGTGTGTTGACTACCGGGATCTGAACAGAGCCAGCCCGAAAGATGACTTCCCATTACCTCACATTGATGTATTGGTGGATAATACGGCTCAGTTCTCGGTATTCTCCTTCATGGACGGATTTTCAGGATACAATCAGATTAAGATGTCACCTGAAGACATGGAGAAGACAACCTTCATCACACCCTGGGGCACGTTCTGTTACAAGGTAATGCCATTTGGACTCAAGAATGCCGGTGCGACATATCAACGGGCTATGGTAACATTATTCCACGATATGATCCATAAAGAGATAAAATGTTATGTGGATGACATGATTGCCAAGTCCCTCACTGAAGAAGACCATCTGGTAAATCTGCTAAAGTTGTTCAAGCGTCTGAGGAAGTACCAACTGAAGTTGAACCCCAACAAGTGCACATTCGGGGTGCGATCTGGTAAGCTGCTGGGTTTTATTGTAAGCGAGAAAGGGATTGAAGTTGACCCTGATAAAGTCAAAGCCATTCAAGAAATGCCTGCACAAAAGACAGAGAAAGAAGTTCGAGGTTTCTTAGGTCAATTGAACTACATTTCAAGGTTCATATCTCACCTTACAGCGACCTGTGAGCCTTTGTTCAAATTGTTGAGAAAGGAACAGACGGTCAGGTGGAACGAAGACTGCCAAAGGGCTTTTGACAAGATCAAGGAATACTTACAAGAGCCTCCAATCCTTATGCCTCCAGTTGAAGGAAGACCTCTAATAATGTACTTGACAGTATTAGAAGAGTCAATGGGGTGTGTGCTGGGCCAGCATGACGAGTCTGGTCGAAAAGAGTATGCAATATACTACCTAAGCAAAAAGTTTACCGACTGTGAACAACGTTATTCACTGCTCGAGAAAACTTGCTGTGCTTTAGCGTGGGCTGCTCGCCGACTGAGACAGTATATGTTGACCCACACTACTTTGTTGATCTCAAAGATGGATCCAGTTAAGTACATATTTGAGAAGCCAGCTCTTACCGGACGGGTTGCAAGATGGAAAATGATCCTTACAGAATATGACATCCAGTACACTTCTCAGAAAGCCATCAAGGGCAGTGTATTGTCTGAATATCTTGCTGAGCAACCTATTGATGATTACCAGCCTATGAGATCTGATTTCCCTGATGAAGACATCATGTTCATAAAAGCAAAAGATCATGAAGAGCCTGTTCACACTGAAGGGCCCGACCCGAAAGAAGAATGGACTATGATGTTTGATGGGGCTGTTAACATGAATGGTCGTGGTGTTGGTGCAGTACTCATTACACCCAAAGGAGTTCACATGCCTTTCTCGGCAAAACTCACCTTTAACTGCACTAACAACGAAGCTGAATACGAAGCTTGCATTATGGGTCTTGAGGAAGCCATTGACCTCAGGATCAAGACATTGACTGTATTCGGAGATTCAGCTTTGGTAATCAATCAGACCAACGGCAAATGGTACACCCACCAGGATCATCTGATACCTTACAGGGATTATACAAGGAGGTTATTGACTTTCTTTACAACAGTCAAGCTTGAATATATCCCTCGAGACGAGAATCAGTTTGCAGATGCTCTTGCCACCATTTCATCTATGATCAAAGTTCAAGCTGCCAACTTTGTACCTCAGATCTCAGTGTCCAGACTTGACAGACCAGCATATGTGTTCGCAGCAGATGTTGTTAAAGATGATAAGCCTTGGTTCCATGACATTAAGTGCTTCTTGGAGGACCAAACATACCCACCTGGGGCATCTTCCAATGATAAGAAGACTTTGAGAAGGCTTGCTGGTAGTTTCTTTCTGAACACTGATGGTTCCCTGTATAAGAGAAACTTTGACATGGTACTCCTCAGATGCGTCGACAGGACAGAAGCAGATTTGCTAATGCATGAAGTGCACGAAGGATCCTTTGGAACCCATGCTGGAGGACATGCAATGGCCAAGAAGTTGCTAAGATCAGGCTATTACTGGATCACAATGGATGCCGACTGTTGTGCCTATGCCAGAAAATGCCATAAATGCCAGATTTATGCGGATAAGGTGCATGTGCCTCCCAATCCTCTGAATGTGATGTCTTCACCCTGGCCCTTTTCTATGTGGGGCATTGACATGATTGGCAAGATTGAACCGACTGCTTCGAATGGCCACAGATTCATCCTGGTTGCTATTGACTATTTCACCAAGTGGGTCGAAGCAGCCTCCTATGCAAACGTTACAAGACAAGTAGTAGCCAGATTTCTAAAGAAAGATATCATCTGTCGGTATGGAGTGCCCGAGCGAATCATTACTGATAATGGTTCCAACTTAAACAACAAGATGATGGATGAACTGTGCCGGGACTTCAAAATTCAACATCACAATTCTTCTCCTTACAGGCCAAAGATGAACGGCGCTGTTGAGGCGGCAAATAAGAATATCAAGAAGATTGTGCAGAAGATGGTAGCCACCTACAAGGACTGGCATGAGATGCTACCGTTTGCCTTGCATGGGTACCGCACGTCAATCAGAACATCCACTGGGGCAACACCGTATCAGCTTGTGTATGGTATGGAAGTAGTCCTACCGGTTGAAGTTGAATTACCCTCTCTACGGGTACTGATGGATGTTAAACTGAGTGAAGCAGAATGGGTTCGGGCCCGATACGAACAACTGAGTCTGGTCGAAGAGAAAAGGTTGGCTGCCATCTGTCATGGGCAGTTATATCAGAAAAGAATGAAGAGAACCTTCGATCAGAAAGTCAGGCACCGAGAGTACCAAGTAGGAGATCTTGTGCTAAAGAGAATCCTCCCTCCTCATACAGACCACAGGGGCAAATGGACTCCAAACTATGAAGGACCATTGATAGTGAAGAAAGTTTTCTCTGGTGGAGCACTGATGCTCAGCACCATGGATGGTGAAGACTTCCCGTCCCCTGTGAATTCAGATGCAGTTAAAAAAATACTTCGCATAGAAAATGACCCGCTGGACATAAAAACAGAATGTAAGTCCAGGCAAAAATAGGGCATCCCGGCGAGTCAAAAACAGAATAAAGGACTCGGGCAAAAATAAGGGAAAATAAACAAAAAAATGTACACCCGCTGAGTTGAAAAGCCGCATTGGACAGCTCAGGCAAAAATGGGTATCCCGATGGATTGAAAACCCGAAAGGGCGATCCATGCAAAATAAGGGAATAAGCGAACAAATGCATTCTGAATTCGTCTGTATCACTTACAACTTGGTGAGCTTTGAAAGGATCAAGCTTCAATCAGAATTAGCCTCCTTCAGAAAGCAAGACGAAAAGAGCGTCGAAAGTCATACGAGTCATAGCAAGAGAGGAAGCTCCTTAAAGCGTCATCAACATTGCCAGCATTTTGTTTCTCAATTTGTAACAATCTCCTCATTTTAGGGGATTTGTTTCTTTGACTGTATCTCGCCAATTCAGGGCATATGAATTAATAAAATCAGATTTTCAGTCATGTCTCGTCTTGTACATTTTATTTGCAAAAAATGTCTGATGTCTAAAAGAAAAAACTGATTGCATAAAATACAGATGTTTATCTTCAAATAAAAACGTGCTTGCAGGAAATATACTTACTCTCAGAAGTGTCTAAACTCCCATGACGGAATCCAGTAAAGGATACCTCGAGATTACTTGTGCGTTTCTCTATCTTTTCAGAATTGCAGGAATCCAGAACGCAACTTGGGGCATGTAAGCTTCATCCCAACAAGCTGACAGATCAACACTCAGCCTTAGCACCCGAAGTGTCTTCTCCCCAGCTGAGTGGCCACTTGTTACTTATCCCCATCAGAGTTGCCAGGCATCATTCCTCCAACAGGGCAATACCAGAAGGCGCCCATATCCCCAGCTGAGTCAAGAATCCTCCTCAACAGAATCTCTAAGGAGATCTTTCAATGACCCCTCTTTCTCCCCAGCCGAATTGCCATTTCATCCTCAGCCGAGTACAAAAGTCAGGGAACCATCTCCCCACAGAGCTCCAGCCTCTATCCAAAAGAGCAGCGCATGAAGAACTCACAACAGAGTGAAGAAAACTCCTTCAAACCCCAGCTGGGTCCATCATTACCAGGATAAGTTTATCAACGACCTATATCCCCAAGCAAATGCTTCTCATCAGATATACCAATGATCTCATCCCCAGCTGGGATGTCCATTTCAACAGATCGATCGAAGATCTTCGTGGCAGCGGGACCCGGATCCCGGTTTGGTATCTTTGCATAATCATAGCATTCGCATCATACTCACCCGCAAAGCGTAGCATTCCGTCTAACACGGAGCATTACGGCAAAAATCAAACATATAGCATATTCATAAGCCATGTTTTGAATCAACACTTGTGAATAATGACAATCCGTCAATATACAGAATACTTCCCCCATATTCTTAGCGGAAGTTCCCCAGCAAAAGCAGTTGCCTCACATTCACAAACACCAGTATACATACTCCCTTTGACACCCGTCCGTGTCATCACTCCCCAGTAAAGTCACCCGAACACTCCGTGCAAACAACAACACTCGTATCACAGATACCTTTTGACACCCATCTTTGTCATAACCCAGCAGAAAGCCAAAGACGTCCTCTTTGCACTCACATATACTTACATATGCTTTGACACCCGTCCGTGTCATATCCCCGGCGCAGTCGCTTACATTTTGTATACCAAATATTTGTTCATACTACACTCATATATGCTCCCTTTGACACTCGTCCGTGTCACTCTCCCCAGCAGTTAAACACTCATATATACACCACTCACTCTTATACAGATACTCGTCCGTATCTTATATACCATTTATATCCCCATAGATTCAGCACTGGTCCTTGTTCTTTGTTAACCAATTGGTACTCGTCCGTACCATCATCTCAGAGCATGCGTCGAGAGTTTGTTTCTACATGATACTCGTCCGTATCATAGTCTTAAGGATGCTCGTCCTCATCTTTAATCCATACACCGTGTCAAACACTCATGTCTTCTTGAATCTAGACACTCGCCTGTGTCTACTTTTCCCCAGAAGAGTCCCCTTAGATTCAACACTCGTCCGTGTTCTCTGTTAACCAGTTGATACTCGTCCGTATCATCATCTCTGAACACGTGTCAGTACTTGCTTCTACCCGATACTCGTCCGTATCGTAGTCTTAAGGATGCTCGTCCGCATCTTTAATCTATACACAAACATCTAAACACTTAAACTTTTTGTTTCTTGGATGCAAACACTCGTCCGTGTTTATTACTCCCCAGTAGATCGCCAACAAAGCATTTTTCTCTTTTATCTGACACTCGTCCTGTGTCATGATAAACCCTGAGAGCAGCCGTACCCTGCTAGGTGGTCGTCCTCCACCTCTTGATGGTCGTCCCCCATCATGCTCATCCGATGGCCGTCCCCATCGTTGATTTTTTAGCGGCCGTCCCCATTGTTGATTTTGGTTATCTGGCATTCGTCCTATGTCATGACAAACCTTGAGAGCAGCCGTCCCCTGCTAGGTGGTCGTCCTCCACCTCTTGATGGTCGTCCTCCATCATGCTCATCCGATGGCCGTCCCCATCGTTGATTTTCTATCCGGCATCCGTCCTATGTCGCGATACTTTCGGCAGCCGTACCCTGCCTGGTGGTCGTCCTCCACCTTAGATGACCGTCCCTCATCTTATCCCCAACAGAGCAGTCGTCCCCTGCTAGGTGATCGTCCTTCACCTTTGATGACTGTACCTCATCATCTGTTTATTTCATTTATTTTTTAACCCGATGGCCGTCCTCGTCGTGGTCCCTTTTTCTTTTTCCTGATGATCGTCCTTCATCAGTTTAGCCCGATGGCCGTCCCCATCGTTGGTTACTTTACTTTATGAACTTGATGGCCGTCCCCGTCATGTTTCATTAATCCCCAGAGAATTTTACAGCTTTATCTTGATGGCCGTCCCCATCATAATTCTTTTATCCCCAGCATGTCGGTCGTCCCCGTCATTGCTTTATTTTCCGCACTTTTCCCAGCATGTCGTCCGTCCCCGTCATTGCCCTTTACCCAGCAGTCGTCCTCTGCTCGACGGTCGTCCTCCGTCGCCCACACTTTACAATATACTTTATTTTCTTTTACAATCTATATCCCTTTTCTTCTTCATTTTGTGAGTGCAAATTTTGGACTGTCTTTGGTATTCAACCACAAGTTATCTTGTTTGCCTGTTAAGCCGTTGCTCACATCCTGCACAGCTAACTCATGTTTGAATAGGGGCAGCTGTTAACACCCCAAATTTGCCCTCACCCATTCACACCATGGCTCGTGATCATTTCATATGCATAAACACAATCATACCATCTCATATTCCAATTTTGAGTCTTTGCATTGGTTCTAAGTCATCTGCATCTAGGGTTTGTGATCTGAGCAATCCAAGAGCTTCTTGAGCCACTCCAAAAGTCATCAAGCACTTCAAAGGGGTCTATGTATATTCAAGTATCATATTATACCCTCTCAAAGTCAAAAATGCCAAAAAATCACAAGAACTGGGATTGGTATGGAAGCAGAGCCAGGCTTGACTGCACAGTTGACCTAAAATTAGGGTTTTGGTTTCAGAGGCCATAACTCCAATTTTTTTGGTCATTCTTGTTTCTATTGGTCTCTATATGGTATAGGGAGTGTGCATATCAATTTTCATGAAGAAATTCCATGGGGAAGTCATCTGATCAAGGGTTGACTTTCTGGACAAGTCAGTGCAAAATCAGGGCATCTGAGGCCCCCAATGACCCAACCAAGGGGTGATCTTCATCATTTTGAGTGTATTTGATCTTTATTTGATCATGGAAGAAGGTTGAAGTTCACAAAATTCAAGAATTACAAGTTTTTGCAAAGTTGACTTTTTAGGGCATGGTTGACTTTTAATGAAATGTCATTTTATGCAACTTTTTCAACCCTTACTTTTTGATCCAAAAATGCTTCAAATGGAAAAAACTTTGGTCATGAAAGTTGTAGATTGGATCTTTCCCTTTTCAAAAAGTACAAGAGCATGACCTAATTCATTTTGGATCAAAAGTTATGGTGCATCAAAGTTGGCTAAAATCATTGAATTTTAAGTTATGCACCAAATGAGAAATTTGCAAAATCTTGTACCAAAGGCATTTGTGACTTCTAGTTGATATCAAACCAATATGCAAGCATCATACAAGTTCTACAAATCAGAGTTGAACCAAAAGATCACATGTTTCATGGTTTGTAAAGCAAGATATTTTCATGAAGATTCAAAAGCAAGCAAGTTGCAAAACCATCATCACAGTTCCATCCACTTGTTGCCTTGGCTGCTGAACCAACCCTAGCCTTTCCCCTCACCATGCTGCGCAGCCCACAGCCCTTGTACTTGGCTAGAAGTTGCCCATGCTTTCTCTTACACAAGAGTGGACTTTTTGCAAAAGCTAGCACACCTATCACAAAAGCACAAGTCACATCCACTGACCAATGGCATTTGTTTATACAAAGAAAATGCCAGCCATTTCACATAACAAGCAAGCCTGAAGCACACTAGAACTCAACATCCTCATTCTCACTCCCTTGAGCAAAAACCTTCGAATCTCTTCATACAAGCCACAAACATAAAAACAAACTACACAAACCTTCTCCACTGATCACTCTGACCACAAAGAACCCCTCACCATTGCCTGAAACAGCCTGAATCCAAAACACGATTCCTTCACTTCACTGAACAGAACTTGTTCAACCTCCCAAACTAGCCAACAAAAACTCCTTCTAAGCATCCAGACATCATCAAGGGATCATAGGGAGTGGATTGCATCAAGAGGAGAGGTCAGAAAGTTGCAAGATTGAAAGCTTCGAAACTCAGGTAGCTCAAGAACATTTTTTCCAGAAATCCTTTTTTAAGTTCTAAATAGATTCTATATGTTCTCCTGATCATTCTGATGTCATTAGTTTTGAAAATGGTGAAGAAATAAGAGTTTAATCATGTTCTGAAACTTCCTGACCTAAAAATGTTTTGTTTCGATTCATGAGATTGATGAAATATAAATGATGTTTGTGTTAGGGTTTTGACTCAGTGGGTTGTGGGAATCATTTCTGTGTTTTTAGATTTCATTTTAGTTACGTTTTGAGAGTTTTAGAAATTTTCAGGTGGGGTTCCCACCGGAGAAGACGACCGGAGGTCTTCTCCGGCCACCTGAAAATAATTAGGGTTTTAATCCTGTAATTAAGGCAGTTTGAATTTCGTGCGTTGGATCAGCGGACTTGTTTGACTTCGCGCGTGTACGTGTGGCTCAGATGCATCCATTAAGCCCTAATCACATTTAATTAATTCATAATTATGTTTAACCAAGTTTGAATGTGGTCCATCAGATCTGGCGCGCAGTCAACCCTTTCCTTGCCAGATTCAATCTCAGCCTCTCATTCAGCATACTTCCACTTATTTTGATTTTAATTTCATTTTTTCTCATTTAATTTGTACAATTTATTTAAAATAGCAAAAACCATTTAAAAATTATGAAATTTTTTACCAAGGGTTTCATTAATTTTTAAAACACAAAAATATTTTTATTTTCATTTTTAGCATTAAAAAAGTATTTTAAATATTTAAAAGTTTATTTTTAATTGATTAATGAAAATTAATTTATTAAAAATACTTTTAGGTATTTAAAAATCACCAAAAAATTCATGAAATGTTTTAAGACATTTAGAAACATTGTCCAACCTTCAAACCAAATTTATTTTTTGATCTTGATGCATTTTGAGAATTTTTCATTGAATTAAAATCATTTTGATGCATTATTTTGATCCAAACTTCCAAAAATCATTTCTGCCTAACCCTAAAGAGTTGGACCTTGGTTCTTTTTGCATTGCATTGTGTTTAGCATGTAGTTTGTGAGATTAAATGGCCATGATTTTATCTTTCATTTTCCATTTGTTTGGTAATTTTCTTGTTGAGGAACCCTAAAACCCTAGAAAACTTAGAAAAATCATAACTTGAAATTGGTTAGGAGTTGAGACCTCTCCTTTGGGCAGTGGGTTAGTATAGGATTAGGGGTCCTTTGAGTGCATTTTCAATTTTTTGTAATGTTGTTTGCTTCTGATTTTGGTTTGTGTTTGTTGTATTGTTCATAAACCCTAATTTGAGCTTTCATATGCATCCATCTTGCATTTGCATTCATGCCTTGAATTGCCATAACATTTTATGCATCCATGTGATTCATTTAACATCATAAGACATATTGAAAGCATGTTTGATCATTGCATCTTTCATTTGCCATGTTGTATGCCATATGCATCTCATAACTTTTCATGTATGTTCATGTGTCTTAACTTGCTTCATTTGCATTCATAAGCTTGTATGATCATCCACATGTGTTGTTTCTGGTTTGTGGCATCTCATAGCATCATTTATATCTTGTATGTGCTCCTGGTTTTGGTTTACATCATGTCACTTCATCCCATTTTGCATTGCATTGCATTTCTTTTCTAACCTTTCAGGTGGTAAGTAACTTTGAGAAGTGAATTTGCCTTCACTTCTCATAACTTCTTTTCATCCCTTTCATGCATCCTTGCTGCATTTTACTTTGTGTTTGAGATTGAGCTTGCTCATTCTTCTTCTTCTTACTTTCTTTCCTCAAGTGACTTGTCTTCTTAAATGAAGCAAGTTGCTTTGCTTCTCTTGATCCTTTCATCTGTTTCCTGGTGGTTCCATTGAAAACTTCTCTTGTAAAACCTCACAAACCTTAGGAACAACCAAGCATGACAATGATTAGGGTTTTGATTAGTCTCCCCACTTAGTTTTACCTTTGTGTCCCTCTTTGAGTCTTCTCTTCTCACCTCATAATCAGGGACTAAACCATAAAGGCTTTAAGGCTTTGTGATTAAGCTTATGCCTGCATCCTTCTATTAGGATGGAGTGTATAACTTTAATCCTAAGTGTTAAACCCTTAATGTGTTTAAATCCTTTAATCAATTCACTTAATAATCATCAAGACATCACACTTGTAACTTGGGCCTTGCATTAGGGTTCTAATTCTTCCTTAATTGGTTAAGAAGGACTAACCCTAGTGTTAATGGACAAGTCCCCCTCAAGTTGTCTTACAAATCATAAAACCCACTTCTTCATCATATCACTAAATAAAATCCACTTAATCAAAGGCTTGTTTTGTCATGAGTTTAATCCCTAATCATGGATTAAGTTTAGGAGCCTTCCTCAGCTTAAACATTCTCATCTATTATCCTTCTATTAGGATGGTGTAATGAGTCTGTTTAATCCTTGATTATGGCTTAACCTCATTACTTAACACTAAACAAAAACAACAAAAACATCTAAATAATCACAAGTAGGTTAATGATCTTAATTCTACATCAAAGGTGATTAAGTGTGAGAAGATGACTTCACACTTAAGGTATTCTCATTACCCCTAATCAGAGGGAAGATGTGATGAGTTTACTAACCTATTGGTTTAGGCTTAAGCTCATTAACTTATGACAAACTTTCAAAAGCAATAAAAGACTGAAAACTCAAACAAACAATAATCGTTTCCTCCGGGATTCTTTTCTCATCTCATTCATTCACAAACGAGAACTTGCTTCTTCCGTCTAATGCAAGACAGTTTGCACCTGAGCCAGACAGGTCATACACTTGAGCATAGACTAGTAAGCAGTTCACAAGTCAATTCACCTTTCAGTCTCTTTGGGTCGAACTACGGTGTTCTGACTTCCTCATTGCACGAGAGGATACGTAGGCATAACTTAACGGTTATCGAACAAAAGTCTCTGTATACTCCCCCTCTTTCCAGCTTTATTCTTTAAGCCTCATTATCATGAGCATTTCATTCCTGGTCTCACACTGACACTGTATATATCACACTTCACTTCTTTTACACTGACACCTGTACATTCTTTTCCAGCTCTTTGACACACAGATTGCACTGACACTACCCCTTTAAAACACAAATCTTTTAAGCGTGGATCCCGTCGAGTACGGCGGACAATCTGGGTGCTAATACCTTCCCAGGTTGTAACCAACCCCCTTTCTCAGTCTCTCTGGTTCGCAACCGTCTTATCCATCTCTTTCTAGGTCTATGCAGCATTGCCTTTCCTCCGGGATAAAAATGCCTAGCTGGCGACTCTATTCATCTCCAGTGAGTTCACGGCTGTGTGTTCTCATTGTCCCTCTCGCCGACCGTTCGCGTCTGTACCTTTATTTGGGCCATTCCCCATCTATCGGGAGCGACACTTGTGAACCTCATGAGATGTATTGTGAACCTTGTGATCCTCTTAGTACACAATGACTTGTCTTGTGGAGGGCAAAGTTTGGGGTGCAACAGATACACCCCTCTTCTTCTCTTCTGAAAGGGATATTGCTGAGGATGGCATGGCTTCAGTTTTGACCGACTCGAAAGCTTGACAAGGGGTATCATATATCTTTCCATCCATCTCCACATATTTTAAGGATGATAGATGGCTAACAAAGATATACTCCTCTCCATACACTGTGACAATTTGCCCTTCCCAGACAAACTTTAACTTCTAATGGAGGGTCGAGGACACTGCTCCAACTGCGTGAATCCAAGGGCGCCCGAGTAAACAACTGTATGCTGGCTGGATGTCCATGTCATAAAATGTCGTGTTGAACACCTATGGGCCTACCTTGATTGATAATTCCATCTCTCCAAAAACTGACCTTTTGGACCCATAAAATGCCCTGACTACCAAGTCGCTTGGCCTGAGCACCACTCCTTCGTAATCAAGCTTGATTAACGCCTTATTTGGAAGAACATTTAAAGATGATCTTGTATCAACAAGTATTTGGGAAAGCACAGTCCCTTTGTATTCCATCGAAATGTGTAGAGCTCTGTTGTGACTGTGCCCCTCAGTAGTTGATCCAGATTTGTGAATCCTAATTCGTGACTAGCGTTCACGCTAGCGACAACCGGCTCGAGTTGGTTCACCTATGTCTCTTATGGCAGATAAGCATTATTCATAATTATCAGCAACTCCTTTCTGTGGGATTCCGAACACATCAATAGAGATAAGATCGAGATCTTATAAGGAGTCTATTGCAGATGGTCGACTATCTTGTAGTCGCTCTTCTTTATGATTCTCAAGAATTCCCCAGCTTCCTTATCAAAGGTAGTGTCTGGATCTTAAACAGGAACATCATTTGTCACAACTTGTTTGTTCCTGGCCTTATCTTGGGCCTCTACATTATCACGCGGTGGCACTACGCTGCTCCTCAATGTTGGAGGAGCGAACAATCTTCCACTCCTCGTGAATCCTCCGACTCCCACATTTTTGACCTGATGTTGAGCTATGATGGAGGTGGTTACATCTTGTTTCTGGCCGTTGTAATAAACTTCTGCCCCATAATGCCATGGGACAACTTTTTCACTTTGATACGGCGTAGGCCTTGAAGTGGTAAACGTGACTGGCGATGCCCTTGCTGGCGTCGAAATTTCCACTGGGGTATAGTAGATAGTAACCATAGCAACTTCATCTTCTTTAACAACCCGGTCAAACTGGATACTTCTGTCATCAATCATCTTTTGAATCCCTGGTCTCAACTTGTCACATCCATTGGTAGACTCTTCACATTCTGGGAAAATCTTCCCACAGTCTGGGAATAGACCTTTCTTTGCTAAACAACCCTTTACTGCTAGGTCTTTCATGCGGAGGCATGGGCTTTTGCAATACATTTGGCATAGGAGCAAAGTTGACAGCCTTGAAGTATAAAATATCCAGAATAACATGCTTGAGGGCCTTGTAGTTTTCCGTAGTATATCCAGGAGCTCCGAAATGAAACTCGCAATGAGCATTGGCATCATATCCATCCGACATGTGTCCGAGCTTTAATGGGGCTAGAGTTCGAAGCTAAATCATTTGAAGTTGCAACAAGTTCTGCAACAATTGCGAGTAAGACATTGGTGGTGCCTCAAATTGTCTGTCCTTCGGCCTGGGTGGGTAGTACGACCTTGGAGCTCTTTGTTGATAATTTTGTTAACGCTGTTGCGGTGGTTTCCGTTGTTGATTGGCGACAGCAGGGATAGTGACATATGCAACCTAATAATAAGCGCTCTGGTTTCCTCTCTTTCTCTGTGAGTAGACTGCCCTGATTTCTCCCTCTCTTCTTTTTGTAAATAGCTTCTTGGTCCCCGAATTAGAAGCTCCACCATTCTGGATCTTACCTTGTTTCATCCAATTTTCAACCCTCTCACCAGTCAGTATAATATCAGAAAAACCACTTGAAGAGCATCCTACTAGTCGTTCCATGAAATGCCCTGGAAGGGTATCTATGAATAGATCCACCATTTCTCTCTCGAGCAGGGGTTGTTGTACTCTTGCTGCCAACTCGTGCCATTTTTGCGTGTACTTTTTGAAACTCTCAGAATTTTTCTGGGACAAGCTCTGCAACTGAGTTTTTCTCGGAGCCATGTCAATATTGTATTGATATTGCCTGAGGAACACTTCTCATAGTTCCTTCTAGTTGTGCACAACAGCCCGCTCTAACTTCATGTACCATTCAAGAGAACCTCCAGACAGGTTGTCCTGGAAGAAGTGCATCCAGAGTTTTTCGTCTTTGGTATAGGCAGCTATCTTGCGATAGTAATCCTGAAGATGAGTCTTGGGACATGAACTCCCGTTGTATTTGCACCAATCCCATGTCAGAAATATCAATACTCGAGGTGTCTTTGCACTCAAGAGCTTTAACCTTCTCTGCTAGCATCTAAAAGTCATGCTGATTACCCCTGTACCGAATCCCAAATCCTCATTAAGCAAAGAGAACTGGTCCTCCTGATGATCCTCCACATTATGAATTAGAATAGGAATACCCTATAGGGTAGACCCATTAGCTCCTATTGGCTAAGCAGTGACGTTAACTGGGTTACCTTGTGCATCAAGATTAACTCCGATGACTTGGGGTTGATCCAGCCTCTGGACAGCAGCCTTCAACTCTTGTTGACCTAAGGCGACCCCCTGCATCATGTTCATGAATTCATTCATGCGTGTACGGAGTTCAGTCAGCTCAGCTTGAATAATGTCCATAACATTTCTTTGATTGCGACGGGTGGCGTACCAGTGAAGATGGCGATTTGCAATCCTTCCTGAATAAACACATAAGTTAGGGAAACCCGAATAACCTGCAAAAGGAAAATGAAAATATGATATGAATGCATGTAAATGATATGTTCTTTCATTCTCAAGGTCGTTTACGTTCCCATTCCAGTATTCAAGAATAAGAAAATCCAGATGGCATGTGAGAAATTTGACTCTCGGGAAGATAATATCGTATGCATCTCAGATTAGCTAACTGCGGGGAAACTGTATTTGGAACATGTGTCAGTGCAATTGTTGTCAATTTGAATCATATAAGATAAACAGAAACATGATATTAATAAGGAATTCCATGAAGGACCCAAGTTTTTTACAATAAGCACAACCGCATAAGTATAAAAGGTTCCCACAACATACCTATGGGTAATCCAGTACAAGCAAAAGAATCTAAGCCATATGAAACTCAACATCTTTTAGCCTCCAACTAAGACGTTTGAAAATATTAAATAGCTGAGCGATATCTGAATGGTTCAGATCTTCAAGGAGCTTTTGTATGAGCAAATCGCTCTGATCGAAGGAAGTGTGGAGTTCACTGATCTGCTGTTGGAAGATCTCTTTATTTCCCTTGCTAGGACTAGGCTCAGACCTGGCCTTTTTGACCTCTGCATGGACTTTAAGTTCTTCTATCTCTTGCTGAACATCCGCAATTGCTTCTTGTCCTTGAGCTATCTTCTAAATGTAGTATCTACGCTGCTTGTGGGCTAGCTGAAGCTGCTCTTTCTGGTCACCCAGTTGCTCTTGAAGGTCTTCATTATTCTTCTTTTACTGAGCTTCTACTTCCTTCTGCTTCTCCAAGTTGGCCTCAAATTTTTCTTGCTAGATATTTATTTTTTCGTTGGCTTCATCCATAGACTCCTTGTCCTTTCGACGCTCATTCTCTTTGCGGATCTCAGCCAAACCTTTTTTCTTGAAATATCGCTCTCTTTCTTCAAAGTCTATCTGCTTGAACTTCACCATTTCTTCAGCCTTCTGAACCCTTTCTTCTAACTTCTGATTAAGGGTCACCATCCTCTGATAGGAACTGTGGGCTTCTTGATTCTCTTCCCTGAGTTTCTAAACTAAAGCTTCCAGCTTTTGGTATTCTTCCAAGGGGACTGTAGCCTTAGGTTCAACTATTGAAAGTGGGGCTGGTGTTGAGAAGGGTAACATGACTGTCTGGGCTTTCTCCTTTAACCATGAGTCGTACTTGGGAAACTTCTGGTTATTGCTTCTGCCCAAGCATGCTATACCTCTCATTCGAATAAGCTTCCAAGAGCCTGCAGTTTTCTAGACTAGCGAAAAATTGTCCTTTACTGGGAAGTAAAAGGTCTGAGCTAACTCTGACTCCTCAGGAATATCTTTAAGCACGTATCCCAATTGCCTTCTCAAGAGAATCAGGTTGTAATTGATGCCTCCAGTTACTCCTAAAAGTGGCACATTGGGATAACTCCCATAGCTAGTGATGAAGTTCCTTCCCTTTATTCTCATGGTAAACCAGGTGATGTCTTTGGCAGATAACATGCTCAACCTCTTGGCCCATATCAGGTTAGGATCAGTGAATGTTTCAATACTCGACAAGTGCCTCATGAACCACTTGTAAAACAAAGGAACGCAACATCCTACCAAACCTCCTCGCTTTTTCTCATTCTTATAGTGCACTGAATAATAGAGGTGTCACAAAAACGTAGGTACCAGATTCTTCTGCACAAAGATATGAATAACATTTCTGTCTACAAACTTGTCGATATCCGCAAATAGAATGATTCCATAGATGGAGAGGGCTAAAATAGCACAAACAAAGTTCCACTGAGCTTTCACAGTAAGCTCCTCAGCCTTCTTCACCAAGAATTCCAAAGAAAAACCTGACATTCCCCTTTGGTAGTACTCAGATTTGCAAATACAACAGACAAGCTCAAATAAAGAGCTTCAGCAATGTCCTCAGGCGTAGGTCTATCCATCTCTGAATTGAAAGGAACCTGATCCTGAAGAGGAAACCCTAGGATCAAAGAATATTCTTCCAGCAGAGGACCCAACTGGAAATCATGAAATGTGAAGCATCTGAGCCGAGAGTCGTAGTACTGCAGCAATTTATGAATAACTCTTCTCTCGGAACTGTCCATGTCTACTACCATATCAATAATATCCCCATAAGCCTTCCGGAAATATTCAATATGATGTGGGGTGATAAGAGACACCATCTGGTTTATCATCTCCATATTAGTGTCAAAGAACTTATAATGAATATTATTCTTTCTAAAGTCTTCCATCTCTGATCAAGAAGTCCGACCGGAATTGGGAACAATATGCAAACCCTGTGAATGAAAAAGAACACAAATGATTAATGATGTCATGATGTTATGCAATGCAAGGCATATGATCAGTGGCATGTATGTGTTGGTGTTAATCGGATAACCAAGTGTCGGTGAAGAGTCACAATAACATTATCTCTGTGCAGAAATCCCAGAATTCAAAACCAAGGGATCATATGAAATCGGATCATATCACAACATAACATTGGTGAAGCGGGTATGTTGACAGTTTAGGGTTCCTACAAACCAGTAAACCCTCCCAATCTCATGGGTGTGCTACCTCGGGTCAACATCACAGACTCTCAAAGTCGAATAACAATAATACATTCACCATCTCCGAGAAATGGTGTATTAACCATATCAGGGAATACATTTAGCATTATGTACTACTTAGGAAGGTCTCAACTGAGTCATGGAAAAACAAGCGTCCCTCATAAGTTCCCAGTTTCAAGCACTGAATCGAGAAACAATAGTACATTCAGCCCTTGGGATACAATACTATCGTCATACAAACAATTTGCTTTAACTGAGTTCCTATGAGAGAACTAGGCCATCCTATGCGAGTTCTCAGTGGGCCCTCGAATGCGAGTGGGTTTTCCAACAAATGTGGTCTGCCACTATCATCACTAGAGAGGGTTGTTTCCACTAAGGTCCTCAATGATCGGTCCCCAGATGCACATAACTATCGAGGTCGTACCCTGAAGTGGAGGAAATCCCCACATAGAATATTTCCAATACGCTCGCACTCTGGTTGTGGAACACACCACCACTCATCATGGTGAGATACCATGGAAGTACAATGTTTGTCCATGCTAAAGTTTAGGGTGTACTCGAGCCTTGGTATTGGGCTCATCTCACAGTAACCCCATCCCGCCAAAGAAAACCACCACAATCCAGACAGTCCAGTATATATATGATGCATGGAAAATAAAATATTGAAAGCAGTAAATAAAGCTGTAAATAAAAGCAATAAAGCTAAACTAAAGCACACAACAACAAACAACTAGCACCCACAGAAACAAAACAGACAAGCGCTAGGATTGACTCTTACAGGGGAAACCAAAGATTCTGGATATGTGTCCCCAACAGAGTCTCCAGCTGTCGCTCCCGGTATTTTCATCCTAGTACAAACACGAAAGTGGTGCAGAAAAGGTAGAGTCGCCAGCCAAACATTTTTATCCCAAGTAAAGGGAAATGTAATGCTGCACAAACCGAAGATAAAAGGAAAGGACGAGGTCCTGCAAACCAAAGAGACTGGGTTCGGTAGTCGGTTACTGTTGTACCCCGAAATTTTCCCTCCCACAATCAAAGCAATGTGTTTCAATAAATCTCAATAGTCACAAGGTTCACAAGGTTCTCAAGGTTCTCAAGGTCCTCAATTGGTCAAAAAGATTGAAGGTTTCATCAGACAAAGCCTCCTCTTGAACAATGGATCTAGAACTAGGGTTTTGAGTTTCTCCTAGCTAAATGGACTTACAAGGCCTCAATTGAGTTTCATAACATCCCACATGCCCTGAAGAATCCTCATTTCAAGTTTCAGAGCTTTCCAAAATAAGTTTGACCAGTCAGAGGCTCAGATATCCAAAAATCAGTTAACCTGGTAGAAAAGTCAACCGAGGTCAACTATGGTTAACTTAAAGTCAAACTTCAATATTTTTGTCAACATCAAGATTATGAAGTAAAATTCATCATCTGATCAAGGGTTGATCATGATTCATCAAGGAAATCTCAGATCATCAAGAATCAAGAAGTTTCTAAATTAGGGTATCCATAGTAAAAGTCAACTGAACTTTGAACAGCCATAACTTTCACATACTTCATCCTAAATTTCCCATCCAAAGCTCATTTTGAAGGAAATTCAATTCACTACAACTTTGTGTCTCACAAGACAAGCCTAAAAATGCGTCATTTGGAATGTATGAGCTAAAACATTATAGGTCCTTTTGAAAGTCGACAAAATGTCAACTTTTTCCAAAGCTCATAATTTGAAAATGGTAAAAGATATGGACATGGGACCAAAAAGGTTGGTTATAGGAGACTATAAGATTTCTAAAAAGTCCAAGAACACTTTCATAGCCTTAAATTTGAGGGAGTTATGCATTGGAAAAATTGGGAAATTTTCAAGGGGTGTACAAAGCAAAAAAGGCCTTAACTTTAAATTTTTCCAAATGGGCCCATAAAATTGCAACCCAGTCTTGAAGATAAAGTCATGCACGACCCAATGACCATTTATTCTGATTTTATAATTTTATTTTATATTATTTTGGATTTTATTTGTTAAAATTCAATTTAAATGAAAATAAAATATAAAAAGTCAAATAATGGATCAAATCTTTGTTCTAGAATGATTTATATCACATTTAAAGATGATTGAAGTCATCCAGTTTTGTGCAAGCTTGTTATGGTAATGATATATTTGATTTTTTGAAAAAAAATAGAAGTGATATTTCTACATGATCAAGTAACTCAAATCCATGAACAAAAGGCCCAAGACTTAACCTAATTCTGCTCACTACATATACACAAACCTAAGAAAAACACAGGTGACGAATTTCAGAAGCCAAAGCATAGGATTCACACATCAATTTTTGCCAAGAAAACTCATATTTGGTTTGGAAGATTGAGGCAATTCTAATACATAATTAAAGTTGCAACACCTTCCGGGATGATCACTGAATGAATCCCAATCACTTGCATCATCAAAAGCTCATCCATATGCATAAACCAAATTTCAATATTTTTGTTTTGTTCATTTTTCGATTCTGATTATTTATGTGTTATCAATGAATTTTAACTTTTCTTTGTTGTTTGTGATGATCTATAGGTTGTTTCTGGACAGGTTTATTGAAATTCCATGGCCAAATACGTGAATTGCCATGTTTAGGGTTCTAAAAATCGTAAATATGGGATTTGTTTAAAAGCCTATTTCAGACCAAATTAATGATGTATTTAGACTTATTGGACTGCCTTTGATTGATCTGGGTCATTAAAATGGATTTATTGCTTGTATTTTTCGTGTTCAAACGTGCATAACATATAGTGACAAAAAAGATCCGTCACTATATCCTTTTGTGACGGACGAAGTGTCACTAGAGGTTAAATGGACGGCTGGAGGTTGAAAGAGAAGTTTGGCGCGTTCAAAAATTTGAATAATTGGCATTCTTTTTGTTGTTTTTGTTTCCTTATATTAACGTGTGTGTTGTGTAGCTCAGCTGGTTGAGTGTTGGTGCCTTGGAGTTTCAGAGTCTGGGTTCGATCCCCAGGTCCTTTTTTTTTCAACATTTGTTTTATTTTACAGGTTTATTATTTATTGATCTTTGTTCAGATAAACATCAGCTTCACGCACACAGTCCAGTGGATATGCTTCTAGTCTAGTAAGGGGGAGGTCCTGGGATCAAAACCAGGCCTCCCCATCTTTTTTAGCGCCTGTATTTCTTTCTTTTCTTTTGTTAATTTTGTTTTATTTTTCTTATTTTAATTATTAATTATTATATTAGGTTAATTAACTAATTATAATCAACTTAAACCTAATTAACCATCACTAACTTTTTTTCTTAAAACAAAAATATAATAATTCAGATATAATTTTTTCTTTTAATTATTCTTTTATAATACTTTAATTTATAAATTAATTGTTAAATAAGTTAAAATTCTTGTAAATTAATTAATTTTTAATTAAGTTAGAATTTTCTTAATAAACTATACTTTCTAAAATTAACCCTAATTTTTGTTTAAAAACCTATTTTTTCTCTCAAACCCTAAAACTTTATCCTCCTTTTTATGTTATTCATTGATATTCCAACCCAAACTCAAATATGAGACCATTCACGACCCATTGATCACAATTTTTGATTTTTATTATTTATTTTATATTATATTGAATTTAAATCATTTAAATCCAATTTTAATTAAAATAAATCATAAAAAATCAAATATTTGATCTAAAAATTATTTTGGGATCAAATATTTGATAGTTAAGTTAATTGATCATGTCCAAATTCGTGCAAGACCAAACAAGTATGATTATATATGATTTTTTTACAAATTTGGAAACTTTGTTTCTTCACACTCAAGCAACCCAAGAACAATCCCTCAAGCCCAATTTTTTGACCTAATTTTATTCTTCTATAAATACACAATACAACCAAGATCAAGGGGACGATTTTTCTGAGTTTTGGGACCATCACCACACTTCATTTTTTTCAAAAAAAAAGTGTCAAATCGTTTTCCTATCTCCAGCTGATTTCAAAGACTTCCAAAGGTTCCATTACATTCCTTGGAGCATTTTGGACACGAATGCATCATCCCCATCATCAAATTCATGCCAAAATACATAAACCGAATTCACATTATTGTTCATATTTTGATTTTTCGATTTCTTTAATTTATGCATGGATGATTGATTCAGGAATCGTATGGTTTCATGATTAGGGTTCGTGAGCTTCAAATTGGAGGGTGGTGGTTAAACAAGATTTCTTCTGAAATTGATTAAATAATTAGACCTAAGAGACTCCATTTGATTGATTGGTGGTGTTAGAATGAATTTATTTCTTGAATTACATTGTTTTTGATTTGCAGGACCTGTAGTGACGGATAAAAACTGTCACTACAAGTTATAGCTACGGATTGCCGTAGGTAAAGCCTAATCCAACAGACGGAGGGAGAAGATGATCCTTGCGCGCGGTTCTATGAAATTCAAAAATTTGATTTATTATATAATAATTTAGTTGCATTTCTTATCACAACAGGCATGCCTAGCCTAGTGGACGCGCGCGTGGTTGGAGAAGTGGGAGGCCCTGGGTTCAAATCCAGGCCTCCCCCTTAATTTTTTTGAAGCGTTTTCTTCTTTTTCTTTTCCTATTTTTATTTTATTAATTATAATTAGTTTCTTTAATTAATTAAAATAATCACCATTAACCTTAAAATAAATTTAAACTAATCACCTCTAATATTTTTCTTAAAAAACAATTTTATAAATTATTCTTAATATTTTTCTCACCTATTATTTTCATAATATTTGGTTTATTAGGTTTTAATTAAAATTGTAAATTAATTTAATTAATTAGGTTTAGGTTAATTTAACAAATCCTGATTTTTTGTTAACCCTAATTTAATCAAACCCTAATTTAATCAAACCTTGATTTTCTAAACCCTGACTTTTTTTCAAAACCCTATTTTTTTCATAAAAAATAATTTCTTTTTTTAATTTAATTCTATTTGACTTATTTATTTTATTTAGAAAATTGTATAGGATGTTTACTCTTATGTAATTTTAAATTATCGCCTTAATTCTCGATTATGTAATTGCTTCTCCTATATAATAGTATAGGCTTAATTTTCCGTATTTTATTTTGGGCAATCCCCCTCAAAGACAAATGTACCCCTACCCAATGTAATAGCGTAGGACTTTAGTTCCCGCTTTTTAATTTCTGCAAATATTACTGTGTGGTTAGTAATTTAGGGAGTGCAAAGATTGTGTGATAAATAAATCGGACTTAGCCCACTAATTACAAGATAAATAACTGAAATTGATATTCACACACATAAGTCGATCGTTCTACGATCGCCATTTGCACCTCCAAGGGTTACAGTATAAGGGTCCCCAGCAGAGTCGCCAAGCTATCGCTCCCACCAAATGACGCACAGGGTCAAGAGGGGTACAGACACGAACGGTCGGCGAAAAGGAGAAAGGAAATGAATAGAGTCGCCAGCTAGGCATTTTTATCCCGAAGGAAAGGTAATGCTTCATAAACCTAGAAAAATATGGATAAGACGGTTGCGAACCAGAGAGACTGAGAAAGGGGGTTGGTTACAACCTGGGAAGGTATTAGCACCCAGATTGTCCGCCGTACTCGACGGGATTCACGCTTAAAAGATTTGTGTTTTAAAGGGGTAGTGTCAGTGCAATTTGTGTATCATAGCTGGAAAGAATGCAAGTGTCAGTGTAAAAGAAGTGTGAAGTGTATAAGTGAAGTGTCAGTGTAAGAAAAGAGTGAAGTGCTCAAGATAATGAGGCTTAAAGAATAATGCTGGAAGGAGGGGGGAATATACAGAGACTTTTGTTCGATAACTGTTAAGTTATGCCTACGTATCCTCTCGTGCAATGAGGAAGTCAGAACACCATAGTTCGACCCAAAGAGACTGAAAGATGAATTGACTTGTGAACTGCTTGCTTGTCAATACTCAAGTGTATGACCTTTCTGGCTCAGGTGCAAACTGTCTTGCATTAGACGGAAGAAGCAAGTTCTCGTTTGTGAGTGAATGAGATGAGAAAAGAATCCCGGAGGAGACGATTATTGCTTGTTTTTGAGTTTTCAGTCTTTTATTGCTTTTGGAAGTTTGTCATAAATTAATGAGCTTAAGCCTAAACCAATGGGTTAGTAAACTCATCACATCTTCCCTCTGATTAGGGGTAATGAGGATACCTTAAGTGTGAAGTCAGCATCTCACACTTAATCACCATGATGTAGGATTAAGATCATTAACCTACTTGTGATTATTTAGATGTTTTTGTTGTTTTTATTTAGTGTTAAGTAATGAGTTTAAGCCATAATCAGGGATTAAACAGACTCATTACACCATCCTAATAGAAGGATAATAGATGAGAATGTTTAAGCTGAGGAAAACTCCTCAACTTAATCCATGATTAGGGATTAACCTCATGACAAAACAAAGCCTTTATTAGATGGATTTTAGTTAATGATAAGATGAAGAAGTGAGTTTTATGGTTTGTAAGACAACTTGATGGGGGACTTGTCCATTAACACTAGGGTTAGTCCTTCTTAACCAATTAAGGAAGAATTAGAACCCTAATGCAAGGCCCAAGTTACAAGCTTGATGTCTTGATGATTATTAAGTGAATTGATTAAAGGATTTAAACACATTAAGGGTTTAACACTTAGGATTAAAGTTATACACTCCATCCTAATAGAAGGATGCAGGTATAAGCTTAATCACAAAGCCTTAAAGCCTTTAGGGTTTAGTCCCTGATTATCAGATGAGAAGAGAAGACTCAAAGAAAACTCAAAGGAAAAAGTCTAAGGGGGACTAATCAAACCCTAATTGTTATCATGCTTGTTCATACCTAGGGTTTGTGAGGCTTAAGAGAGAAATAGATCTTCAAAGAGCCACCAGGAAGGAAGCAGATGATAGGAGCAAGAAGCAAAGAGAAGCAAAACAACTTGCTTCACTTAAGAAGACAAGTTGCTTGAAGGAAGAAAGTAAGATGGACAAGAATGAGCAAGCTCAATCCAATACACATACAAAAATGCAGCAAAGGAAGTATGAAAGAGATGAAAAGAGAATGTGAGAAGTGAAGGCAAATTCACTTCTCAAACAACTTACCACCTGAAATGTTAGCAAAAGAAATGAAATTCAATGCAAATGAGATGAAATGTGATGATGCAAACCAAAACCAGGAGCATAAACATGATTTTAATGATGCTAAGAGATGATACAATCATGAGGCAAGGCAATAGAATGATCATACAAACATATGGATGCAAGAGAAGCATGCTTTGAACCATGAATGTTCATGAAAAGTTATGGAATGCAAAAGACATATAACATGGCAAATGAAAGATGCAATGATCAAACATGATTCTAATATGTCCTAAGATGTATTATGAATCAAATGAAAGCATAAAATGTCATGGCAAGTCATGGTATGCAAGCAAATGGAAGATGGATGCAAAGGAAGGCATGAATTAGGGTTTATGATCAACACACAAAGAAAAATCCAAAACCAGAAGAAAATGACATGATAAAAATTTGAAAATGCAATCAAGGGAACCCTAGACCTATACAAACTCACTGCCCAAAGGAGGGGTTCTAACTCTTAACCTAATGAGGGTTATGAATTTCCTAAGATTGCTAGGGTTTTAAGGTACCTTGTCAAGAAAAAATGCAAAACAAATTGAAAATGCAAGATCAATTCATGCCAATTTTATCCTATAAACTACATGTTATGCAAGATGCAATGCAAAAAGAATCATTGTCCAACTCTCAATGGTTAAGCAGAAATGAATTTTTGAAGTTTGAAACAAAATATTGCCTTGAAATGAAATTAATTCCAATGAAAATGATTAAAAGGCATCAAGAACAAAAAAGAAATTTGGTTTGAGAGTTGGACAATGTTTCTAAATGTTTTTGAATGTTACATGAATTTTTTTGTGATTTTTAAATTCTTAAAAGTATTTTTAATTAATTAATTTTCATTAATTAATTAAAAATAAACTTTTAAATGATTTAAAAATAATTTTTAATGCAAAAAATAAAAATAAAAATGTTTTTGTGTTCTGAAAAATAATGAAAACCTTGACAAAAATTTTCATAATTTTTAAACATTTTTTGCTATTTTAAATTAAATGAGGAAAAGAAATGAAATTAAATGAAATAAAAAATAGAATAAAATGAAAGTATGCGCAATGGAGGGATCAGATTCAATCTGGGCTGGGAAAGGTTGACTTGGCGCCACATCCAATGGCCCAAGTTCAAACCTGGCTAATTCTGGTTTTACAATTAATTAAACTGGATTAATTAAGTTAATTGAAGATTAGGGCTAAATGACAAGATCCTGGCCATCCAAACACGCGCGGGTCAAACAAAGTCAAACGCATCCATGGCCAGAATTCAAAGTTCATTAATGACACAGATTAGGGTTAATGAAGTTCAGGTGGCCGGAGAAGACTTCCGGTCGTCTTCTCCGGCGAACCCAAACCCTAGATTTTGCTACAGGTCACTAAACATGCAATTTCTTCCACAAAAATGATCCTCTCCCCAATCTAAACCTAACCCCTCTTCCAAAAATCATTTATTTTCATTAACAAGCCTGAATCGAAGGAAAATACGAAACACGAGCAAACTTTCAGAGTGACATGAAATGGTCATCTCTTACTTATTTTCAAAACTAAATACATCCAGATGATCAGTGCAACATGTAGATTCAATTTATAACAAGAAAATGAAGTTCTGAGAAAAAAGTTCTTAGGTTGTACCTGAGCTGGAGACCTTCGAAAATGAACTTTCAGAGCCTTCCTTTTGTGCCAATGATCTCCCTTGATCCTCCTGAGGTTGATGGAACACTTGAATGAAGTTGAGAGTGGCTAGTTTTTGTGGTTCAACTCTGGTGTAGCAGGAAATGAGGTTCTTGTGTGTGCTGTTTCAGATCATTGTGAGGGGTGGGATCTGTTCTATGGATGATTTCCGGTTGATTGATGAAAGAATTAATGAAGTTTGATGGCTGTGTTGTGTGATTCGAAGAGGGAAAGGTTTTGACAGTTTTTGGAGTGTGCTGCAATGTGTGTGTTTCAGGCTTGTGTATGTTGTGTTTTATGATCCTTAGGTGATCCATAAACTATCCCAACAAATCTGGAGAGCAGGTGTGCACTGTGGGATTGGTATGGGGGTTTGTGCAAAAAGTCAAGTCTAGGTGTACTTGAGGTATGGGAAAGTGTGAGGTTGTGATAGGGGCATGGTTGAGTTCAGCAGAGATCATGGAGTTCATATGGATCAGATTCTATGAGCTGTAACAAGTAGAGGCATGGCTTCATGAGTTTTTGCAAGTTGGTACATGTTTGCCCCCTTTGGAAATTCATGAAGTTCAAGGCACCAAAATGCAATATTCTTGGGCCAATTCTGACTTTTAGAAATCACATGATCATATTGTGAAGAGTTTGTGCACATTTGAAGTCTTTAGAATGCTCGATCATACCATTTTGCAAAATGCCTCTTTGGTACAAAACTTGAATTTATGTGATTTTTCCCAACTTTGACAAGCCATAACTTTTGATCCAAAATGAATAAGAATGAGTTCTTGTACTTTTTGAAAAGGGAATGATCCATTCTACAACTTTCATGACCAAATTTTTCCCATTTGAAGCATTTTTGAATCAAAAAGCAAGGGTTGAAAAAGTTTCCCAAAATGGCAAGTTTCCATTACAAGTCATTTTCCCAAAAAGTCAACTTTGCAAATGGCTTGAAATTCTTCAATTTTGTGAACTTCTAACATCTTCTATGATCAAATAAAGATCATACACCATCAAAATGATGAAGAATACCCTTTGGTTGGGTCATTGGGGGCCTCAGATGCCCTGATTTTGCACTAACTTGCTCAAGAAGTCAACTCTTGATTAGATGCCTTCCCCATGGAATTTCTTCATGAAAATTGATATGCATGATACCTATACCATATAGAGACCAATAGAAACAAGAATGACCAAAAAAATTGGAGTTATGGCCTTTGAAACCAAAACCCTAATTCTAGGTCATCTGTGCAGTCAAACCTGGCTCTGCTTCCATGCCCATCTCAGTTCTTGTGATTTTTTGACATTCTTGACTTTGAGAGGATATAATATGATGCTTGAACATACATGGACCCCTTTGAAATGATTGAAGACCTTTGGAGTGGCTCAAATGGCTCAGGGATTGCTCAGATCACAAACCCTAGATGCAGATGACTTAGAAGCAATGCAGTGAAGCAAATATGCAATATAAGATGCTATGATTGAACTTATGCATATGAAAAGATCACAAGCCATGGTGTGAATGGGTGAGGGCAAATTTGGGGTGTTTACATCTGCCCCTATTCAAGCATGAGTTAACTGTGTAGAATGTAAGCAACGACTTAACAGGAAAACAAGATAACTTGTGGTTGAATACCAAAGACAGTCCAAAATTTGCACTCACAGAATGAAGAAGAAAAGGGATATAGATTGTAAAGGAAAACAAAGTATATTATAAAGTGCGGGCGACGGAGGACGACCGTCGAGCAGAGGACGACTGTTGGGGATAAAGCAATGACGGGGACGACCGACATGCTGGGGATATAAGAGATTAAGATATGAGACTCTCTGGGGATTATAGGTAAAAATAACTGATGAGGTACGGTCATCAAAGGTGAAGGACGATCACCTAGCAGGGGACGGCTGCTCTGTTGGGGGATAAGATGAGGGACGATCATCTAAGGTGAAGGACGATCACCTGGCAAGGTACGGTTGCCAAAAGCATCGCGACATAGGACGAATGTCGGATAAAAAGGTCGACGATGGGGACGACCATCGGATGGACATGATGAAGGACGATCATCAAGAGGTGAAGGACGATCACCTAGCAGGGTACGGCTGCACTCAGGGTTTATCGTGACATAGGACGAATGTCAGATAACAAGATCAACGATGGGGACGGCCATCGGATAAAATGATGAAGTACGATCATCAGGAGGCGAAGGACAATCATCTAGCAGGGGACGGTTGCTAAAAATATCACGACATAGGACGAATGTCGGATAGAAAAGGGGTTCTAATGAAATAGAGACTCCGCCGGGGAAAGGATGAGGGACGGTCATCCAAAGGTGAAGGACGATCACCTGACAGGGTACGGCTGCCAAACAGGTATCATGACATAGGACGAATGTCAGGTAGAAAGAAAATAACTCACTGGAATTCGCTGGGATTAGTAAACACGGACAAGTGTCTATATCCAAGGAATGAGAGGTATCAGTATTGGGTACGGTATATAGATTAAAGATGCGGACGAGCATCCCTACGACTACGATACGGACGAGTATCGGGTAGAAACAAATGCTGACACATGTTCTGAGATGATAATACGGACGAGTATCAACTGGTTAACAAAGAACACAGACGAGTGTCGGATCTGAAAGGACCCTTTTGGGGAATAGTAGACACAGACGAGTGTCTAAATTCAGGAAGACATAAGTGTTTGACACGTGTATGGATTAAAGATGCGGACGAGCATCCTTAGGACTGTGATACGGACGAGTATCAGGTAGAAACAAATGCTAACGCATGTTCTGAGATGATGATACGGACGAGTATCAACTGGTTAACAAAGAACACGGACGAGTGCCGAATCCGAGGGGATTTGAGTGATATATACAAGATACGAACGAGTATCTGTATGAGTAATAAGTATGAGTGAAACACCGACAAGTGTCTAACTTGCTGGGGAGAGTGACACGAACAAGTGTCAAAAGGTATATTATAAACAAGTATATGCTTTACAAAGTATTCAGGTAGTTAGGAAGGCGATACGGACGGGTGTCAGGGAATCTGTATGGATATATGCATCTGTGAGTGCAAAGAGGACGCTTTGGCTTTCTACTGGGGATATGACACGGACGGGTGTCAAGAAGTATCTATAATATATAAGTGTCTGTTTGTAAAGAATGCTCGGGCGACTTTTCTGGGGGAATGACGACACAGACGAGTGCCAAAAGAATTGTGTATTTGTGTTTATGAGTGTAGAGCAAATGCCTTGGCTTTCTGCCGGGGAATCCGGGGAGTTTTCTGTATATCTTCGACGGATTGTCAAAATTCACAAGTGTTTGATTCAGACCATGGCTTATGATTATGCAATATGTTTGATTTTTGCCGTAATGCTCCGTATTAGACGGAATGCTACGCTTTGTGGGGAGAATATGATGCGAATGCTATGATTATGCAAAGATAACGACCCGGGATTCGGATCCCAATTGCTGTGAAGATCTCCGGCTGATCTGCTTGAAGTGAACATCCCAGCTGGGGATGAGATCATTGGTAGATCTGACATATGGAACTCCGCTTGGGGATATAGGTCACTGACAGACCTGTCTTGGTGATGGGGGACCCAGCTGGGGTTTGTAGAAGCTTTCTTCACTCTATTTGTGAGATCCTCAGGCATTGCTCTTCCGGATAGAGGCTGAAACTCTGTGGGGAGATGGTTCCCTGGATTTTGCAATTGGCTGAGGAGGAAATATCAAAGGGTAACTCAGTTGGGGAGAAAGCACCTCTGGTGCTTAGGACTGAGTAGATAATGATTTGCCAGCTTGCTGGGATGAAGCTTTCATGCCCCATGCTGTGCTCTGAATACCTGAAAAGATAGAGAAGCGCACAAGTTATCCCGAGGTATCCCTTACCGGATTCCGTCATAGGAATTTAGACACTCCCGGGAGTAAGTATATTTCCTGCAAGCGTGTATTTTTAGAAGAAAAGCATCTGTACTTATGCAAAAGACATCGAACATTCTTGCAAATGAGAATAAAATGTACAAAACGAAACATGACTGAAAGTCTGATTTTATTAATTCATGTGCCCTGAATTAGCAAGATACAATCAAAGAAACAAATCCCCTAAAATGAGGAGATTGTTACAAATTGAGAAATAAAAGGTATTGGCAATGTTGATGACGCTTCAAGGAGCTTCCCCTTTTGCTATGACTTGTATGACTTTTGACGCTCTTCTCGTCTTGCTTTCTGAAGAAGGCTGATTCTGAAAGAAGCTTGATCCTTTTGAAGCTTACCAAGTTGTAAGTAATACAGACGAATTCAGAATGCAATTGTTCGCTTATTCCCTTATTTTGCATGGATCGCCCTTTCGGGTTTTCAATCCATCGGGATACCCTTTTTTGCCTGAGTTGTCCAATGCGGCTTTTCAACTCAGCGGGTGTACATTTTTTATTTATTTCCCTTATTTTTGCCCGAGTCTTTTATTCTGTTTTTGACTCGCCGGGATGCCCTATTTTTTCCTGGACTTACATTCTGTTTTTATGTCCAGCGGGTCATTTTATGCAAAGTATTTTTTAACTGCATCTGAATTCACAGGAGACGGGAAGTCTTCACCATCCATAGTACTGAGCATGAGTGCTCCACCGGAGAAAACTTTCTTTACTACGAATGGCCCTTCATAATTCGGAGTCCACTTGCCCCTGTGGTCTGTATGAGGAGGAAGGAGTCTTTTCAGCACAAGATCTCCTACTTGGTACTCTCGGAGCCTGACTTTCTGATCGAAGGCTTTCTTCATTCTTTTCTGATATAACTGCCCATGACAGATTGCAGCTAATCTCTTTTCTTCAATCAGACTCAGTTGTTCGTATCGGGATCGGACCCATTCCGCTTCCGTCAGCTTAACATCCATCAATACCCGCAAGGAAGGTAACTCAACTTCAACAGGTAGAACTGCCTCCATACCATACACAAGTTGATACGGTGTTGCCCTAGTGGATGTTCTGATTGACGTACGGTACCCATGCAAAGCAAATGGTAGCATTTCATGCCAGTCCTTATAAGTGACTACCATCTTCTGTATAATCTTCTTGATATTCTTATTAGCCGCCTCAACAGCGCCATTCATATTTGGCCTGTAAGGAGAAGAATTGTGGTGTTGGATCTTGAAGTCCCGGCACAGTTCTGCCATCATTTTGTTGTTCAAGTTGGAACCATTATCAGTAATGATTCGCTCGGGCACTCCATACCGACAGATGATATCTCTCTTCAGAAATCGGGCTACCACTTGCCTTGTAACGTTTGCATAGGAAGCTGCTTCAACCCACTTGGTGAAATAGTCAATGGCTACCAGGATGAATCTGTGGCCATTTGAAGCAGTCGGCTCAATCTTGCCAATCATATCAATGCCCCACATGGCGAAAGGCCAGGGTGAAGACATCACATTCAGAGGATTGGGAGGCACATGTACTTTATCCGCATAAATCTGACATTTATGGCAT
Organism: Lathyrus aphaca; assembly: GCA_963966055.1. Taxonomy (NCBI): domain Eukaryota; kingdom Viridiplantae; phylum Streptophyta; class Magnoliopsida; order Fabales; family Fabaceae; genus Lathyrus; species Lathyrus aphaca. The sequence goes on from OZ014519.1 coordinate 651,660,903, forward strand.
TTTCTGGCATAAGCACAACAATCTGCATCCATTGTGATCCAGTAATAGCCTGATCTTAACAACTTTTTAGCCATTGCGTGCCCTCCAGCATGGGTACCAAAGGATCCTTCGTGCACCTCGTGCATCAACAAGTTTGCTTATGTTCTATCAACGCATCTTAGGAGTACCATATCAAAGTTTCTCTTGTAGAGAGAACGATCAGTATTCAGGAAGAAACTACCAGCAAGCCTTCTTAATGTCTTCTTGTCATTGGAAGATGCCCCAGGTGGGTATGTTTGATCCTCTAAGAAGCATTTGATATCATGGAACCAAGGCTTATCATCTTTGACAATATCCGCTGCAAATACATATGCTGGTCTGTCAAGTCTGGACACTGAAATCCGAGGTACAAAGTTGGCAGCTTGAACTTTGATCATGGATGAAATGGTGGCAAGGGCATCTGCAAATTGATTCTCGTCCCGAGGGATATACTCAAGCTTGACCGTTGTAAAGAAAGTCAATAACCTCCTTGTATAATCCCTGTAAGGTATCAGATGATCCTGGTGTGTGTACCATTTGCCGTTGGTTTGATTGATTACCAAAGCTGAATCTCCGAACACAGTCAAAGTCTTGATCCTGAGGTCAATGGCTTCCTCAAGACCCATAATGCAAGCTTCGTATTCAGCTTCGTTGTTAGTGCAGTTAAAGGTGAGTTTGGCCGAGAAAGGCATGTGAACTCCTTTAGGTGTAATAAGTACTGCACCAACACCACGACCATTCATATTAACAACCCCATTAAACATCATGGTCCATTCTTCTTTTGGGTCGGGCCCTTCAGTGTGAACAGGCTCTTCATGATCTTTTGCTTTTATGAACATGATGTCTTCATCAGGGAAGTCAAATCTCATAGGCTAGTAATCATCAATGGGTTGCTCAGCAAGATAATCAGACAATACACTGCCCTTGATGGCTTTTTGAGATGTGTACTGAATGTCATATTCTGTGAGGATCATTTGCCATCTCGCAACCCGTCCGGTAAGTGCTGGCTTCTCAAAAATGTACTTAACTAGATCCATCTTTAATATCAATAAAGTAGTGTGGGTCAACATATACTGCCTTAGTCGGCGAGCAGCCCACGCTAAAGCACATCAATTTTTCTCGAGCAGTGAATAACGTTGTTCACAGTCGGTAAACTTTTTGCTTAGGTAGTATATTGCATACTCTTTTCGACCAGACTCGTCATGATGGCCCAGCACACACCCCATTGACTCTTCTAATACTGTCAAGTACATTATTAGAGGTCTTCCTTCAACTGGAGGCATGAGGATTGGAGGTTCTTGCAAGTACTCCTTGATTTTGTCAAAAGCCCTTTGGCAGTCTTCATTCCACCTGACCGTTTGTTCCTTTCTTAACAGTTTGAACAAAGGTTCACAGGTTGCTGTAAGGTGAGATATGAACCGTGAAATGTAGTTCAATCTACCTAAGAACCCCCGAACTTCTTTTTCAGACTTAGGTGCAGGCATTTCTTGAATGGCTTTAACTTTATCAGGGTCAACTTCAATCCCTTTCTCACTTACAATAAATCCCAGCAGCTTACCAGACCGCACCCCAAATGTGCACTTGTTGGGGTTCATCTTCAGTTGGTATTTCCTCAGATGCTTGAATAACTTCAACAGATTTACCAGGTGGTCTTCTTCTGTGAGGGACTTGGCAATCATGACATCCACATAACATTCAATTTCTTTATGGATCATGTCATGGAATAATGTTACCATAGCCCGTTGATAAGTGGCACCAGCATTCTTCAGTCCGAATGGCATCACCTTATAACAGAACGTGCCCCAGGGTGTGATAAAAGTGGTCTTCTCCATGTCTTCAGGTGACATTTTGATCTGATTGTATCCTGAAAATCCATCCATGAAGGAGAACACCGAGAACTGAGCCGTATTATCCACCAATACATCAATGTGAGGTAAAGGGAAGTCATCTTTCGGACTGGCTCTGTTCAGATCCCGGTAATCCACACACATCTCACCTTGCCATCTTTCTTAGGTACCGGTACAATGTTAGCTACCCACGGCGGATAGCTAGTCACAGCAAGGAACCCGGCGTCCCACTGCTTTTGTACCTCTTCTTTGATCTTCATTGCCATATCTGGGCGAGTACGGCGCAAATTCTGTTTTACTGGTGGGCAGTCCTCTTTCAAAGGCAGCTTGTGCATAACAATATCGGTGTCCAACCCTGGCATATCCTGATAAGACCAAGCAAACACATCTACATACTCCCGAAGCATATCAATCAGTTGTTCTTTCACCGAGTCTTGTAGGCAGGCCCCGATCTTAACCTCTTTTACATCTTCTCCCGTACCAAGATTAACCGTTTCGACCTCCTCCTGATGAGGAGTGATAACCTTCTCCTCTTGCCTTAACAACCTGGCTAGCTCTTCAGGAAGCTCATAACCTTCTTCAACCCCTTCATCAGCTTGATTGATTGGATTGTCAAAGTCATACGAAGTCATAGTTGTGTTGTTGTCGGTGCAGTCTGAAAGGCACTCTCTGCAAGGGTTTAGATTGTTCATTTTAGTGATCGATTTTAATCTTGTTTAGAAAAAGTGAAGAAAAGTTATCATTTTGGAAAACATTGCCATTTTATTTTTGTACAAAAAGAAAAATGGAAAACAGTGAGCGGAAAAGAAAAAGACTCATTTGCAAAAGATGTCTGATATTCATTGATTGATCTGTTTGCACAAAATTACAAGATGGCCCGATTACAAAATGAGTCTTGTCATCTTGGGAAAGATGCAAGACTTGATGCATGCTTAAAATATACAGGAAATAATAATTACTCTGCAGGAGTAACCCTTATAATTTCCTGGGACGACCAGTTTGAGATATGGCTCCCCGGGATCCTTGGACGTATCCAGCTCTCCAGGTTGCGCTCATCTTCTGACTCATCTTCCAAGTTGTTCACTGCATTCGGGGTGAGCATCCCCCACTGACAAAATTGGGCTTCTTGGAAGCCTCTGATTGACCTTGTTAAGTTGGTTTGTAACCCAACCCAAATCTGTCCTCCTTCTTCTCCACGGGCAGCAGCTTGCCCCAGCCTTGGGCAATACCCTCTTCAACAACCTTCCTGGCTTGCTGATAAGATGTCATGGAGGTTCCCAGTACAACAGATGCTTCATTAATGTTCAGGGCCTCAAACCCCTGGCTCATAGTTTCATGGATTTCTCCATCCATCTCAATGTACTTGTACGTAGCCAGGTGGCTAACAAAGATGTCCTCTTCCCCACAGATGGTGATGATTTGACCTTCCCACTCGAATTTCAACTTCTGGTGAAGGGTAGACGTAACTGCGCCAGCGGCATGGATCCAAGGTCTACCCAACAAACAGTTGTAGGCCGGCTGAATGTCCATCACATAGAAGGTAATCTTAAAAGTCTGCGGGCCAATCATCACAGGCAGATCAATCTCCCCAAGCACTGATCTTTTAGAGCCATCAAATGCTCTCACCACTAAATTACTTGGACGCAGTGCCAAGCCATCATACTCCAGCTTCACCAAGGCTTTCTTTGGTAGAACATTGAGTGAAGACCCAGTGTCCACCAGTACATGGGATAGAACAACACCCTTACATTCTAGAGTGATGTGTAAAGCCTTGTTGTGGTTACGTCCCTCAGTTGTTAAGTCAGCATTGGTAAAGCCAATCCATGACTGGTGTTGACATTTGCCACCACAGTTTCTAGCTGATTAACAGCGATCTCCTCTGGCACGTATGTTGTGTGCAAGACTTTCAATAATGCATTCCTGTGAGCTTCAGAACACATCAACAGGGATAATATGGAGATCTTGGAGGGAGTTTTGTGAAGCTGATCCACCACCTTGTAATCACTTCTCTTTATAATTCTCATAAACTCGTCTACATCTTGCTCGAAAGATGTCTTATGAGTTTCTTTGATGATTGGTTCTTCAAGTACCACACTCTTTCCCTTTGCTTTTGCAGCAGCTTCTGCTTCGGCATTAGGTTTTTGTAATTGTGAGGCAAAAAGGCGTCCGCTTCTGGTGAAGCCTCCGCCTCCCCCAACATTATCAATTTGTGGAGTAGAGGTTGAAGAATCCAAAGTGATTTTCTCCCCATTGCAGTAAAGGTCAGAGCCATAATGCCAAGGGATGGCATTAATGCTTTCATATGGAACGGGTCCAGGCATCGTGATGGTAACTGGACTGACTGCTGCAGAGGAGGGTACTGAAATGGTGTGCGGATCGTAGTAAATGGTGACTGGCAACCTGGCAGGAGATACCACTACTTGTTGAAAGTTGTTGTTTGGAGGAACATTTGACGGATCATAGTAGATGGTGACTGCTGAGATATCTTCATCAATTTCTGTTGGCGTTGTAGAAGATTCTGCTAAATAAATGGGTGCTGATGTTGTAGAAGAAATGGTTGTTGACATCTGATTTGAAGTGATGGACGGAGCCATTGTTGATGATATTGATGAGTTGGTTGGAATGATTGTTGTTGCAGTTGTAGGAGAGTAAGGAATTGTTGTCAAAGGGATTGCTGGATTTGTAGGCGCTGATGTTGTGATCTGGAGTATACCACTTTTGATAAGACCATCTATGCTGCTTCTCAAATTATCACACCCGTTGACCGAAATGTTGCAATAACCACAACCGAGCTCACACCCGGGAAACATCTGGAACTCTAGAAGCTGAGCTTTAATTTCTACCAGAGGTGTTCGAATCTGTCCAACACTGGTTATCAACAAAGATGGCTTGTCTTCCTCAATGGCATTAATTCTTGGTCCTCCATGATTGGGCATGGTATTCTTGTTGACATTTGGAGGGGGTGCAAAGTTGAGGGCTTTAGAATCCACCAGATCTTGTACTTTCATTTGTAAAGCCCTGCATTTCTCAGTGTCGTTGCCAGGTGCATTGGAATGAAAAGCACACCGGGCGTTGACATCATAATTTCTTGGAAGATTGGAAGGATCAGGAGGTGCCAACGTCCTTAGCTCAACCAAGTTGAGTTTCAGGAGTTGTGGCAATAAGGCAGCATAAGGCATAGGGATAGGGTCAATCACCCTATTTGCCTGTGATGGTCTTTGCTGAAAGGGTCTTTGCTGTTGATTGTTGTTGTTGCTGTTGTTGTTGTAGGCTCTTTGTGGTGGATACTGAACTTACTGTTGATAGTGTGGTTGTTGTTGTGGTTGATATGCTGGTTGCTGAGGAATCAGAGCTGGAATAGTGACAGCTGCCACTGACCTGTGAACATACTGAGGCCTGCCCCTGCTGGCATGAATGGCATTTGTCTCACCGGTTCTTCTAGGTCCCACAAAAGGCTTCCTGGGATTACTTGACGAACTTGCACCATTATCAGAAATCTTACCCATCTTCAGAAGGCTTTCAATTCTTTCTCCAGCTATAACTACGTCAGCGAAGCTGGTGGAAGAGAAGGCAGCTAGCCTATCAATATATGTTCCTTGCAGGGTATTCATAAACATGTCGGCAATTTCTCTTTCCAACATGGGTGGCTGGACAGCAGCAGCAAGCTGTCTCCACCTCTAGGCATATTCCCTGAAGCTTTCCTTGGAAGATTGAGACATTCCCATCAGAAGGGTTCTGTTAGGAGCCATGTCTAGATTGTATTGGTACTGTCTGATGAAAGCTTCAGCTAAGTCCTTCCAGCACCTGATAGTAGCTCTGGTCAAGTGAGAGTACCACTCCCTTGAAGCCCCAGTCAAACTATCTTCAAAGTAAAACATCCATAGTTTTTCATCCATGGTGTATGCCTTAAGTCTCCCCAGAAAAGACTGCAAGTGAGTTCGTGGGCAGGAAGTTCCATTGTACTTCTCAAAGCACGGGGGTTTAAACTTATGAGGAATCCTTACCCCATCCACTAACCCCATATCAATGACATCAAAGCCCAAGGAGTTTTGAGACTCCAGAGATCTCAATTTCTCAGCAATTTCATCAAACCTCCTATCATAAACTTCATCCCCAGCTCCCATCACAGTAAACTACTCTTCTTGGGGGTCTTCTTATAAGACTCTTCCTCCAGTAGTATTTCCTTGCACATTACCCGGGATGTTAACTTCCGGATGTAGATGAGGCCCATATACTGGTGGGTTAATATGAGGCTGACCCCTTTCATTGTTACTTGTTCCTCCAGTTCCTAGAGGAGGCTCTTCCGGGGTTTGTCTTTCTACCAATGCCCTCAATCTTTCTTGGCTTTGAGCCAAGCCATTCATTAACTCCATGAACTGGGTCATTTGGTTTCTCATCTCCAGCCTTTCGTTAACCATCTGGGTTCTGACCTCTGTCAGCTCTTGCTGTACTTGGTCCATCTGGATACCAGGAAGGTTGTTGCGAGTAGGATATCTGTGCGGACGGTTGAGAGGGAACACCCGACGGCGAGCGATAATTCTTGAAGCACAACAGAGTTAGTAACAACAAAACAAAAGCCTACAAAACAAAACAAAAGTTAGCATGCAATGCAGTATGCTTATTTATTTTCCAAGGTATCCGGCTTGGCTCTTGGTTTTGACCTTTCCAGACCCTGAGGAAGATGTTTTGATGTTGCTTGAGAGAAAAGAAACTTAGTGAAACAAACTAAAAAATATATTACACATGGTGGATCATACATAGTTTTTTTTTACAACATATGCCCCTGAGGGGTCAAAATACAACATAAAAGAAAAGTACATCAAATGGAAATAACAACAAGCAAAGAAGTCAAACATCTAAACCAAACTCATCCTCCTTAACCTCCTTCAAAAGTGATTCAGTTACAGGACCAGCCGGATGCTCTGTGATGTTCCTGATAAGAAGGTTTCTGGTGGCAATAGCAGTGGTCAGCTTCTTGTGTCTGTCCTGGTCCTTTGACCTCTTCACACCAGCCCTAAGCTTCAATTCTGAAATTTCCTTTTGGGCTGCTAGCAAAGCCTCCTGTTGTTTCTTTTCATTGGCCTCCAATTGCTCAATCCTAGCTTGAGTCCTCTTATCTTCTTGGGTGCGAGCTTCAGTGATCCTGACCCACCTAGCTTGACTTTTCTCCAGATAGAGATCAGTCCTAGCCTTCTGAAACTGGGCCTCTTTACAGGCATTCTTCAATATTTGCTCTCCAGCTCTTGATTTCTTGATGTAGTCTTCTGCTTTCTCAATCTTGGCCAGATGTTCCACCCTGAGCTTCTCCAACCTCTCAATGTCTATACGACCATCACTCCTCTCCCAGAGGGTCTTCTTCAGAGCCTGAGACAGATTCTCATTCCTCTCCTTCAGCTTCTCAAATTCTTCCAGGCTGACAGTGGCTGGAGGTGGTACTGTGGATGGTCCAGGTGTATCTTCAATGGTGAAAGGCATCCCAGAAATATGAGCTCTAGCATGAGACCATTCATAATACTGAGCTGAAGCCACATTGTTGCATCTCCCAAGAATGGCCATCCCTTTGGTCTGGATGTTGTCCCAAGCCCAAGATGCTTGTCTGACAATAGCTATATTAGGCTTTATCTCACAATACAGGGTTTCAGCCAAGTCTTGCATTCTAGGAGGGTGAACCAAAGCATAGCCCAATTGTCTCTTAAACAGCAAAGGATTGTAGTTGATGCAACCCTTCACTCCTATTAGAGGTACATTGGGGAACTGCCCACAGCTAGTAATTATATCCCTTCCTTTGGTGCTCTGGGTGCACCATCTGATGTCATCTGAGGTCAAAGCAATAAGCCTCCTGGCCCAATTCTTCTGTTGGTGAGGGTTCAGGAAGGCATCAGTTTTGGGTAAGTGTTTAAGCAGCCAAGTGTGAAATAGAGGAGCACAACATCTCACCAATCTCCCTCTCTGCTTCTCATTCCTCTGATGAACAGAATAATAGAAATCCCCCAGCAATGTGGGTACTGGGTTACTCAGAAGGAAGAGATGAATGGCATTCTTGCTGATAAACTTGGGCTCATCTGCAAAAAGTATAACCCCATATATACTGAGGACTAACAAAGCACAAACTGCCTTCCATTCTCCCAAGGAGGCCTTCAAGACAGCCTGAGAAGTCAGAAAGTCTAGATGCAAGCCAGGGATTCCAGCCTTTGTAGTCATGTTCTGCTCAAACACAATAGGTTCCAGATGCAGTGCTTTTGCCACCTCTCCATTGCTGGGAGAGGTCATCTCTGGGTTGAAGGGGACACCACCCCTGACAGGTACTCCAATCAATGATGAGAACTCCTCCAGCAGAGGTCCTAACTGAAAGTTCTGGAAAGTGAAGCATCTCAAAGGAGGGTCATAAAACTGTAGGCAGGTGTGGATCAAACTCCTCTGAGAAGGGTCCAAGTCCATAACCATATCAAGGATGCCTCCATAATGTTCTCTGAATAATGGGATGTGGTCTGGAGTAATAAGTGCCTGGACCTGTCTGATGCCAGTCAGCACAGACTCAAAGAAATGGTATGAAATGTTGCTCTTCTTGGGTGCCATGACTGCTGATGAAGAGCTGAAAGCAGATGCTGATGATGAAAACTGGTACTGGAGGTGAACCACTGATAGGCTGATGATGAAGGTAACTGAAGCAAACCACTGATGAAGATAGCTGAAGCAGGTAACTGGTGAACAAAGGTATATGCAGATGAAGGGGTCAAAACCAAGCCAAATGTAATGTGGATACCCTGAAAAACAAATAAACAAATGTTAAATGATGCAAATGATGAGTATGCAAATGATATGCAAGGGTTTGTGATCAAGCTGGATCTGATTATCTGCCTTGATATAAGTCCATGTATGTTCAAGAAATCCAGATGGAGGTTCAGAAATCCAGTAACCAAGGTGGGGGACTCAAATAAAGAGTCACATGTCCAGGGTTAAATCACAAGAACTGTCCAAAGTGAAGCATTCTTAAACAAAACAAGTAACTGGGTATGATGTGGCCAAGGGTTCCTGCAAACCTGTAAACAACCCAACACCCTCACAGGTGATGTTCTAAAACAAGGATCCTCAGACTTGGATAAGTTATGAGAAGTGTAAACACTTCTAACCTGGAGATACAGTGTTTACAATAACCATAAAAGATCCTCCTCTAATTCACCTCAGTTTCTGAAGGTCATAATAAAGGTCATCCAGACTTAGCAGGCTTCCCAGATAGCCCTAGCACTACAGGAAATCTGTAGCACAAAGTTCTCAAGAAGAAACCCACATCTGAACCGTGTTTCATATTCCCGCACCAGACCGAAATGGAATGGGAAAGAACATGAACCTCTCTAGCCTAGGTGTCACTCAGGTCCCAGGTATAGGACCTCAAACTCTCAATGAAACCCCACCCACCAAGACAAAAACTATATCCAGCAAGATAACAGTATGACAATATGATATGTAAAGCTGTAAAGAAAGCAGTAAAATAACTGTATATAAAGCAATAAACAAAATAAATATACAAACACAATTAGCACATAACACCCCAGTAAACACAAATCAAACAAGCGCTAGGAGGAACCCACAAAAGAACCAGAGGCCCTGGTTACAGTATAAGGGTCCCCAGCAGAGTCGCCAAGCTATTGCTCCCACCAAATGACGCACAGGGTCAAGAGGGGTACAGACGCGAACGGTCGGTGAAAAGGAGAAAGAAAATGAATAGAGTCGCCAGCTAGGCATTTTTATCCCGAAGGAAAGGTAATGCTTCATAAACCTAGAAAAATATGGATAAGACGGTTGCGAACCAGAGAGACTGAGAAAGGGGGTTGGTTACAACCTGGGAAGGTATTAGCACCCAGATTGTCCGCCGTACTCGACGGGATTCACGCTTAAAAGATTTGTGTTTTAAAGGGGTAGTGTCAGTGCAATTTGTGTATCATAGCTGGAAAGAATGCAAGTGTCAGTGTAAAAGAAGTGTGAAGTGTATAAGTGAAGTGTCAGTGTAAGAAAAGAGTGAAGTGCTCAAGATAATGAGGCTTAAAGAATAATGCTGGAAGGAGGGGGGAATATACAGAGACTTTTGTTCGATAACTGTTAAGTTATGCCTACGTATCCTCTCGTGCAATGAGGAAGTCAGAACACCATAGTTCGACCCAAAGAGACTGAAAGATGAATTGACTTGTGAACTGCTTGCTTGTCAATACTCAAGTGTATGACCTTTCTGGCTCAGGTGCAAACTGTCTTGCATTAGACGGAAGAAGCAAGTTCTCGTTTGTGAGTGAATGAGATGAGAAAAGAATCCCGGAGGAGACGATTATTGCTTGTTTTTGAGTTTTCAGTCTTTTATTGCTTTTGGAAGTTTGTCATAAATTAATGAGCTTAAGCCTAAACCAATGGGTTAGTAAACTCATCACATCTTCCCTCTGATTAGGGGTAATGAGGATACCTTAAGTGTGAAGTCAGCATCTCACACTTAATCACCATGATGTAGGATTAAGATCATTAACCTACTTGTGATTATTTAGATGTTTTTGTTGTTTTTGTTTAGTGTTAAGTAATGAGTTTAAGCCATAATCAGGGATTAAACAGACTCATTACACCATTCTAATAGAAGGATAATAGATGAGAATGTTTAAGTTGAGGAAAACTCCTCAACTTAATCCATGATTAGGGATTAACCTCATGACAAAACAAAGCCTTTATTAGATGGATTTTAGTTAATGATAAGATGAAGAAGTGAGTTTTATGGTTTGTAAGACAACTTGAGGGGGACTTGTCCATTAACACTAGGGTTAGTCCTTCTTAACCAATTAAGGAAGAATTAGAACCCTAATGCAAGGCCCAAGTTACAAGCTTGATGTCTTGATGATTATTAAGTGAATTGATTAAAGGATTTAAACACATTAAGGGTTTAACACTTAGGATTAAAGTTATACACTCCATCCTAATAGAAGGATGCAGGTATAAGCTTAATCACAAAGCCTTAAAGCCTTTAGGGTTTAGTCCCTGATTATGAGATGAGAAGAGAAGACTCAAAGAAAACTCAAAGGAAAAAGTCTAAGGGGGACTAATCAAACCCTAATTGTTATCATTCTTGTTCATACCTAGGGTTTGTGAGGCTTAAGAGAGAAATAGATCTTCAAAGAGCCACCAGGAAGGAAGCAGATGATAGGAGCAAGAAGCAAAGAGAAGCAAAACAACTTGCTTCACTTAAGAAGACAAGTTGCTTGAAGGAAGAAAGTAAGATGGACAAGAATGAGCAAGCTCAATACAATACACATACAAAAATGCAGCAAAGGAAGTATGAAAGAGATGAAAAGAGAATGTGAGAAGTGAAGGCAAATTCACTTCTCAAACAACTTACCACCTGAAATGTTAGCAAAAGAAATGAAATGCAATGCAAATGAGATGAAATATGATGATGCAAACCAAAACCAGGAGCATAAACATGATGTTAATGATGCTAAGAGATGATACAATCATGAGGCAAGGCAATAGAATGATCATACAAACATATGGATGCAAGAGAAGCATGCTTTGAACCATGAATGTTCATGAAAAGTTATGGAATGCAAAAGACATATAACATGGCAAATGAAAGATGAAATGATCAAACATGATTCTAATATGTCCTAAGATGTATTATGAATCAAATGAAAGCATAAAATGTCATGGCAAGTCATGGTATGCAAGCAAATGGAAGATGGATGCAAAGGAAGGCATGAATTAGGGTTTATGATCAACACACAAAGCAAAATCCAAAACCAGAAGAAAATGACATGATAAAAATTTGAAAATGCAATCAAGGGAACCCTAGACCTATACAAACTCACTGCCCAAAGGAGGGGTTCTAACTCTTAACCTAATGAGGGTTATGAATTTCCTAAGATTGCTAGGGTTTTAAGGTACCTTGTCAAGAAAAAATGCAAAACAAATTGAAAATGCAAGATCAATTCATGCCAATTTTATCCTATAAACTACATGTTATGCAAGATGCAATGCAAAAAGAATCATTGTCCAACTCTCAATGGTTAAGCAGAAATGAATTTTTGAAGTTTGAAACAAAATATTGCCTTGAAATGAAATTAATTCCAATGAAAATGATTAAAAGGCATCAAGAACAAAAAAGAAATTTGGTTTGAGAGTTGGACAATGTTTCTAAATGTTTTTGAATGTTACATGAATTTTTTTGTGATTTTTAAATTCTTAAAAGTATTTTTAATTAATTAATTTTCATTAATTAATTAAAAATAAACTTTTAAATGATTTAAAAATAATTTTTAATGCAAAAAATAAAAATAAAAATATTTTTGTGTTCTGAAAAATAATGAAAACCTTGACAAAAATTTTCATAATTTTTAAACATTTTTTGCTATTTTAAATTAAATGAGGAAAAGAAATGAAATTAAATGAAATAAAAAATAGAATAAATGAAAGTATGCGCAATGGAGGGATCAGATTCAATCTGGGCTGGGAAAGGTTAACTTGGCGCCACATCCAATGGCCCAAGTTCAAACCTGGCTAATTCTGGTTTTACAATTAATTAAACTGGATTAATTAAGTTAATTGAAGATTAGGGCTAAATGACAAGATCTTGGCCATCCAAACACGCGCGGGTCAAAGAAAGTCAAACGCATCCATGGCCAGAATTCAAAGTTCATTAATGACACAGATTAGGGTTAATGAAGTTCAGGTGGCCGGAGAAGACTTCCAGTCGTCTTCTCCGACGAACCCAAACCCTAGATTTTGCTACAGGTCACTAAACATGCAATTTCTTCCACAAAAATGATCCTCTCCCCAATCTAAACCTAACCCCTCTTCCAAAAATCATTTATTTTCATTAACAAGCCTGAATCGAAGGAAAATACGAAACACGAGCAAACTTTCAGAGTGACATGAAATGGTCATCTCTTACTTATTTTCAAAACTAAATACATCCAGATGATCAGTGCAACATGTAGATTCAATTTATAACAAGAAAATGAAGTTCTGAGAAAAAAGTTCTTAGGTTGTACCTGAGCTGGAGACCTTCGAAAATGAACTTTCAGAGCCTTCCTTTTGTGCCAATGATCTCCCTTGATCCTCCTGAGGTTGATGGAACACTTGAATGAAGTTGAGAGTGGCTAGTTTTTGTGGTTCAACTCTGGTGTAGCAGGAAATGAGGTTCTTGTGTGTGCTGTTTTAGATCATTGTGAGGGGTGGGATCTGTTCTATGGATGATTTCTGGTTGATTGATGAAAGAATTAATGAAGTTTGATGGTTGTGCTGTGTGATTCGAAGAGGGAAAGGTTTTGACAGTTTTTGGAGTGTGCTGCAATGTGTGTGTTTCAGGCTTGTGTATGTTGTGTTTTATGATCCTTAGGTGATCCATAAACTATCCCAACAAATTTGGAGAGCAGGTGTGCACTGTGGGATTGGTATGGGGGTTTGTGCAAAAAGTCAAGTCTAGGTGTACTTGAGGTATGGGCAAGTGTGAGGTTGTGATAGGGGCATGGTTGAGTTCAGCAGAGATCATGGAGTTCATATGGATCAGATTCTATGAGCTGTAACAAGTAGAGGCATGGCTTCATGAGTTTTTGCAAGTTGGTACATGTTTGCCCCCTTTGGAAATTCATGAAGTTCAAGGCACCAAAATGCAATATTCTTGGGCCAATTCTGACTTTTAGAAGTCACATGATCATATTGTGAAGAGTTTGTGCACATTTGAAGTCTTTAGAATGCTTGATCATACCATTTTGCAAAATGCCTCTTTGGTACAAAACTTGAATTTATGTGATTTTTCCCAACTTTGACAAGCCATAACTTTTGATCCAAAATGAATAAGAATGAGTTCTTGTACTTTTTGAAAAGGGAATGATCCATTCTACAACTTTCATGACCAAAGTTTTCCCATTTGAAGCATTTTTGAATCAAAAAGCAAGGGTTGAAAAAGTTTCCCAAAATGGCAAGTTTCCATTACAAGTCATTTTCCCCAAAAGTTAACTTTGCAAATGGCTTGAAATTATTCAATTTTGTGAACTTCTAACATCTTCTATGATCAAATAAAGATCATACACCATCAAAATGATGAAGAATACCCTTTGGTTGGGTCATTGGGGGCCTCAGATGCCCTGATTTTGCACTGACTTGCTCAAGAAGTCAACTCTTGATTAGATGCCTTCCCCATGGAATTTCTTCATGAAAATTGATATGAATGATCCTATAACATATAGACACCAATAGAAACAAGAATGACCAAAATATTTGGAGTTATGTCCTTTGAAACCAAAACCCTAATTCTAGGTCATTTGTGCAGTCAAACCTGGCTCTGCTTCCATGCCCATCTCAGTTCTTGTGATTTTTTGACATTCTTGACTTTGAGAGGATATAATATGATGCTTGAACATACATGGACCCCTTTGAAATGATTGAAGACCTTTGGAGTGGCTCAAATGGCTCAGGGATTGCTCAGATCACAAACCCTAGATGCAGATGACTTAGAAGCAATGCAGTGAAGCAAATATGCAATATAAGATGCTATGATTGAACTTATGCATATGAAAAGATCACAAGCCATGGTGTGAATGGGTGAGGGAAAATTTGGGGTGTTTACAATTACCCCTAATTAGAGGGAGGATGTGATGAGTTTGCTAACCCCTGGTTTAGGCTTAAGCTCATTAACTTATGACAAATCCAAAAGCAATAAAAGACTGAAAACACAAAAAACAAACAATAATCGTCTCCTCCGGGATTCTTTTCTCATCTCATTCACTCACAAACGAGAACTTGCTTCTTCCGTCTAATGCAAGACAGTTTGCACCTGAGCCAGACAGGTCATACACTTGAGCATAGGCAAGTAAGCAGTTCACAAGTCAATTTATCTTTCAGTCTCTTTGGGTCGAACTACGGTGTTCTGACTTCCTCATTGCACGAGAGGATACGTAGGCATAACTTAACAGTTATCGAACAAAAGTCTCTGTATATTCCCCCTCTTTCTAGCCTTATTCTTTAAGCCTTATAGTCTTGAGCATTCCATCCTTATCTTACACTGACACTTGCATTCTTTCCAGCTTTGATACACAGATTGCACTGACACTACCCCTTTAAAACACAAATCTTTTAAGCGTGGATCCCGTCGAGTACGACGGACAATCTGGGTGCTAATACCTTCCCAGGTTGTAACCAACCCCCTTTCTCAGTCTCTCTGGTTCGCAACCGTCTTATCCATATCTTTTCTTAGGTTTATGCAGCGTTACCTTTCCTTCGGGATAAAAATGCCTAGCTGGCGAATCTTTTCTTTCCTTCCTCTTTCGCCGACCGTTCGCGTCTGTACCCCTTCTGACCTGGGTGTCATTTGGTGGGAGCGACAGCTTGGTGACTCTGTTGGGGACCCTTATACTGTAACCAGGGCTTCTGGTTCTTTTGTGGGTTCCTCCTAGCACTTGTTTGATTTGTGTTTACTGGGGTGTTATGTGCTAATTGTGTTATATAGTTGCTTTATTTACTGTTTTATGTACAACTTTATTTATTGCTTTCTTTACAGTTTTTCATATTTCATACTGTCATTATCATTGCTGGATTTGTTCTTCTGTCTTGGTGGGTGGTGTTCCATTGAGAGTTTGAGGTCCTATACCTGGGACCTGAGTGACACCTAGGCTAGAGTGGTTCATATTCTTTCCCATTCCATTTCGGTATGGTGCGGGAATATGAAACACGGTTCAGATGTGGGTTTCTTCTTGAGAACTCTGTGCTACAGATTTCCTATAGTGCTAGGGCTATCTAGGAAGCCTGCTAAGTCTGGATGACCCTTATTATGACCTTCAGAAACTGAGGTGAATTAGAGGAGGATCTTTTATGGTTATTGTAAACACTGTACCTCGGGGTTAGAAGTGTTTACACTTCTCATAATTGATCCAAGTCTGAGGATCTTTGTTCTAGAACATCACCTGTGAGGGGGTTGGGCTGTTTACAGGTTTGCAGGTACCATTGACCACATCATACCATGATACTTGTTTTGATTAAAGAGTACCTCATTTTAGACAGTTCTTGTGATTTAACCCTGGACATGTGACTCTTTATTTGAGTCCCCCACCCTGGTTACTGGATTTCTGAACCCCCATCTGGACTTCTTGAACATACATGGACTTTATGTCAAGACATTAATCAGATCCATCTTGATCACAAACCCTTGCATATCATTTGCATACTCATCATTTGCATCATTTTAACATTGGTTTATTTGTTTTTCAGGGTATCTACATTATATCTGGCTTGGTTTTGACCCCTTCATCTGCTTAGACCTCTGTTTCATCAGTTCAGCTATCTTCATCAGTTGTTTGCTTCAGTTACCTCCAGCACCAGCCTATCAGTGGCCCATCTCCAGTACCAGTTTTGATCTTCATCAGCACTTGTCTTCAGTTCTTCATCAGTAGTCATGGCACCCAGGAAGAGCAATATTTCATACCATTTCTTTGAGCCTGTGCTGACTGACATCAGGCAGGTCCAGTCACTCATCACCCCTGACCACATCCCATTATTCAGAGAGCATTATGGATGCATCCTTGATATGGTTATGGACCTGGACCTTTCTCAGAGGAGTATGATCCACACCTGCCTACAGTTTTATGACCCTCCTTTGAGATGCTTCACTTTCCAGAACTTTCAGTTAGGACCTATGCTGGAGGAATTCTCATCATTGATTGGAGTGCCTGTTAAGGGTGGTGTCCCCTTTAACCCAGAGATGACTTCTCCCAACAATGGAGAAGTGGTAAGGGCACTGTACCTGGAGCCTACTTTGATTGAGCAGAACATGACAACAAAGGCTGGGATCCCTGGTTTGCACTTAGACTTTCTGACTTCTCAGGCCATCCTGAAGGCCTCCTTGGGATAGTGGAGGGCAGTTTGTGCATTATTAGCCCTCAATATATATGGGGTTATACTATTTGCATATGAGCCCAAGTTTATCAGCAAGAATGCCATTCATCTTTTCCTTCTGAGGAACCCAGTACCCACCTTGCTGGGAGATTTCTATTATTCCATTCATCAGAGGAATGAGAAGCAAAGAGGGAAGTTGGTGAGATGTTGTGCTCCTTTATTCCATACCTGGCTGCTCAAACACTTACCTAGGACTGATGCCTTCCTAAATCCTCACCAACAGAAGAATTGGGCTAAGAGACTTATTGCTTTGACTTCAGATGACATCAGATGGTGCACCCAAAGCACTAAAGGCAGGGACATAATCACTAGCTGTGGGCAGTACCCCAATGTACCTTTAGTAGGAGTGAATGGTTGCATCAACTACAATCCTTTGCTGTTTAAGAGACAATTGGGCTATGCTTTGGTCCACCCTCCTAGAGTGCAAGATTTAGCTGAAACCCTGTATTGTGAGATAAAGCCTAATCTAGCTGTTGTCAGACAAACATCCTGGGCTTGGGACAACATCCAGACAAAGGGGATGGCCATTCTTGGGAGATGCAATAATATGGCTTCAGCTCAGTATTATGAATGGTCTCATGCTAGAGCTCAGATTTCTGGGATGCCTTTCACCATTGTAGACATACCTGGACCATCCACAGCACAGCCACCAGCCACTGTCAGCCTGGAAGAATTTGAGAAGCTGAAGGAAAGGAATGAGAATCTGTCTCAAGCTCTGAAGAAGACCCTCTGGGAGAGGAGTGATGGTCGTCTATACATTGAGAGGTTGGAGAAGCTTTAGGTGGAGCATCTGACCAAGATTGAGAAAGCAGAGGACTATATCAAGAAATCAAAAGCTGGGGAGCAAATATTGAAGAATGCATGTAAAGAGGCCCAGTTCCAGAAAGCTAGGACTGATCTCTATCTACAAGAAAGTCAAGCTAGGTGGGTCAGGATCACTGAAGCTCGTACTCAAGAAGATAAGAGAACTCAGGCCAGGATTGAGCAGTTGGAAGCCAATGAAAAGAAACAACATGAAGCTTTGCTGGCAGCCCAGAAGGAGATTTCAGAATCGAAGCTTAAGGCTGGTTTGAAGAGGTCAAAGGACCAGGACAGGCACAAGAAGCTGACCACTGCTATTGCCACCAGAAACCTCCTCATCAGAAACATCACAGAGCATCCAGCAGGTCCAGTGACCGAGGCACTTCTGAAGGAGGTTAAGGAGGATGAGTTTGGACTAGATGTCTGACTTTTTGATTATTGTTGTTTTCATTTGATGTACTTTTCTTTTGTGTTATATTTTGACCCTTCTGGGGCATGTGTTGTAAAAAATAAACTATGTATGATCCACCATTTGTAATGTATTTGTTAGTTTGTTTCAATGAGTTTCTTTTCTCAAGCAAAATCAAAGCGCCTTCCTCGGGGTCTGGAAAGGTCAAAACCAAGAGCCAAGCCGGATACCGTGGAAAACAAATGAGCATACTGCATTGCATATTAACCTTTGTTTTGTTTTGTAGGGTTTGTCTTTGGTTTGTTTGTTACTAACTCTGTTGTACTTCAGGAATTATTGCTCGCCGCTGGGTGTTCGCCCTCAACCATCTGCACCGGTATCCTACTCGCAACAACCTTCCTAGTATCTAAATGGATCAAGTACAACAAGACCTGACAGAGGTCAGAACTCAGATGGCTAACGAAAGAGTGGATATGAGGAACCAAATGGCCCAATTCATGACTGTAATGACTAACTTGGCCCAAAGTCAAGAGAGGTTAAGGGCATTGGTAGAAAGACAAAACCCCGAGGAACCTCATCCTGGGACTGGAGGAACTAGTAATAATGAGGGAGGTCAGCCTCATGTTAACCCACCAGTGTTTGGACCTCATCTAGATCCAGAGGTCAACATCCCAAGGAATGTACCAGGCAACACTGCTGCAGGCAGGATCTTGCAAGAAGATCCTCAAGAGGAGCAGTTTACTGTAATGGGAGTTGGGGATGAAGTTTATGATAGAAGGTTTGATGAAATTGCTGAGAAGTTGAGATCTCTGGAGTCTCAAAATTCCTTAGGCTTCGATGTTATGGATATGGGGTTAGTGGATGGGGTAAGGATTCCCCACAAGTTTAAACCCCCGTGCTTCGAGAAATACAATGGAACTTCCTGTCCACGAACTCACTTACAGTCCTTTCTGGGGAGACTTAAAGCATATACCATGGATGAAAAACTGTGGATGTTTTACTTTGAAGATAGTTTGACTGGGGCTTCAAGGGAGTGGTACTCACACTTAACCAGAGCTACTATCAGATGCTGGAAGGACTTAGCTGAAGCTTTCATCAGGCAGTACCAATACAATCTAGACATGGCTCCTAACAGGACCCTTCTGATGGGAATGTCTCAATCCTCCAGAGAAAGCTTCAGGGAATATACCCAAAGGTGGAGGCAGCTTGCTGCTGCTGTCCAACCACCCATGTCGGAAAGAGAAATGGCCAACATGTTCATGAATACTCTGCAAGGGACATACATTGATAGGCTGGCTGGCTTTTCTTCCACCAGTTTTGCTGACGTAGTTATAGCTGGTGAAAGAATTGAAAGCCTTTTGAAGATGGGTAAGATTGCTGATAATGGTGCAAGTTCGTCCAGTAATCCCAGGAAGCCTTTTGTGGGACCTAGAAGAACCAGTGAGACAAATGCCATTCATGCCACCAGGGGCAGACCTCAGTATGTCCACAGATCAGTAGCAGCTGTCACTATTCCAGCTCCGATTCCTCAGCAACCAGCATATCAACCACAACAACAACCACATTATCAACAGCAAGTTCAATATCCGCCACAGAGAACCTACAACAACAACAACAATCAACAACAAAGACCTTTTCAGCAAAGACCGTCACAGGCAGATAGGGTGATTGACCCTATCCCTATGCCTTATGCTGCCTTATTGCCACAACTCCTGAAACTCAACTTGGTTGAATTAAGGACATTGGCACCACCAGATCCCTCCAACCTTCCAAGAAATTATGATGCCAACGCCAGGTGTGCTTTCCACTCCAATGCACCTGGCCACAATACTGAGAAATGCAGGGCTTTATAAATGAAAGTACAAGATCTGGTGGATTCCAAAGCCCTCAACTTTGCACCTCCTCCAAGTGTCACCAAGAATCCCATGCCTAATCATGGAGGGCCAAGAATTAATGCCATTGAGGAAGACAAGCCATCTTTCTTGATAACCAGTGTTGGACAGATTCGGACACCTCTGGTCGAAATTAAAGCTCAGCTTCTAGAGTGCCAAATGTTCCCCGGGTGTGAGCTCGGTTGTGGGTATTGCAACATTGCAGTCAACGGGTGTGATAATTTGAGAAGCGGCATAGATAGTCTTATCAAAAGTGGTATCCTTCAGATCTCAACAACGGCGCCTACAAATCAAGCAATTCCTTTGACAACAATTTCTGAGTCTCCTACAACAGCAACAACAATCATTCCGACCGATTCATCAATATCATCAACAATGGCTCCACCAATCACTTCAACAAATCAAATGTCAACAACCCTTTCTTCTACAACATCAGCATCCATTTATTCGGCAGAATCTTCTACAACGCCAGCAGAAATTAATGAAGATATCTCAGCAGTCACCATCTACTATGATCCGTCAAATGTTCCTCCAAACAACAACTTTCAACAACAAACAGTGGCATCTCCTGCCAGGTCACCAGTCACCATTTACTACGATCCGCACACCATTTCAGTACCCTCCTCTACTGCAGTCAGTCCAGTCACTATTACGGTACCTGGA
The DNA here is from genome assembly GCA_963966055.1 of Lathyrus aphaca. NCBI lineage: Eukaryota > Viridiplantae > Streptophyta > Magnoliopsida > Fabales > Fabaceae > Lathyrus > Lathyrus aphaca. The sequence continues at coordinate 651,681,449 of OZ014519.1, forward strand.
CCAGTTCCATATGAAAGTAGTAATGCCATACCTTGGCATTATGGCTCTGACCTTTACTGCAATGGGGAGAAAATCACTTTGGATTTTTCAACCTCTTCTCCACAAATTGATAATGTTGGGGGAGGCGGAGGCTTCACTAGAAGCGGACGCCTTTTTGCCTCACAAACTTAGAGACTTAATGTTGAAGCAGAGGCTGCTGCCAAAGCGAAAGGGAAGAGTGTGGTGCTTGAAGAGCCAGTTGTCAAAGAAACTCAGAAGACATCTTTTGAACAAGATGTAGACGAGTTTATGAGAATCATAAAGAGAAGTGATTACAAGGTGGTGGATCAGCTTCACCAAACTCCCTCAAAAATCTCCATATTATCCTTGTTAATGTGTTCTGAAACTCACAGGAATGCATTACTGAAAGTCCTTCACGCGGCATATGTGCCGGAGGAGATCACTGTTAATCAGCTAGAAACTGTGGTGGCGAATGTCAACACCAGCCATGGGCTGGGCTTCACCAATGCTGACTTAACATCTGAGGGACGTAACCACAATAGGGCTTTACACATTACCCTAGAATGCAAGGGTGTTGTTTTATCTTATGTACTGGTGGACACTGGGTCATCACTCAATGTTCTACCAAAGAAAGCCTTGGTGAAGCTGGAATATGATGGCTTGGCATTGCGTCCGAGTAATTTGGTGGTGAGAGCATTTGATGGCTCTAAAAGATCAGTGCTTGGGGAGATTGATCTGCCTGTGATGATTGGCCCGCAGACTTTTAAGATTACCTTCTATATGATGGACATTCAGCCGGCCCATAGCTGTTTGTTGGGTAGACCCTGGATCCATGCCGCTGGCGCTGTTACGTCCACCCTTCACCAGAAGCTGAAATTCGAGTGGGAAGGCCAGATCATCACCATCTGCGGGGAAGAGGACATCTTTGTTAGCCATCTGGCTACGTACAAGTACATTGAAATGGATGGAGAAATCCATGAAACCATGAGCCAGGGGTTTGAGGCCCTGAACATTAATGAAGCATCTGCTGTACTGGGAACCTCCATGACGTCTTATCAGTAAGCCAGGAAGGTTGTTGAAGAGGGTACTGCCCAAGGCTGGGGCAAGCTGTTGCCCGTGGAAAAGAAGGAAGACATATTTGGGTTGGGTTACAAACCAACTCAACAAGATCAATCAGAGGCTGCTAAAGAGCCCAACTTTGTCAGCGGAGGGATGCTCACCCCGGATGCTGTGAACAACTTGGAAGATGAGTCGGAAGATGAGCGCAACCTGGAGAGCTGGATATGTCCAAGGACCCCGGGGAGCCATGTCTCAAACTGGTCTTCCCAGGAAATTATAAGGGTTACTCCTGCAGAGTAATTATTATTTCCTGTATTTTTAAGCATGCATCAAGTCTTGCATCTTGCCCAAGATGTCAAGACTCATTTTGTAATCGGGCCATCTTGTAATTTTGTGCAAACAGATCAATCAATGAATATCGGACATCTTTTGCAAATGAGTCTTTTCCTTTTCCGCTCACTGTGTTTCATTTTTCTTTTTGTACAAAAATAAAATGGCAATGTTTTTCAAAATGATAACTTCATTTCACTTTTTTTCTAAATAAAGATAAAATCGATCACTAAAATGAACAATCTAAACCCTTGCAGAGAGTGCCTTCCAGATTGCTCCGACAACGACACTGCTATGACTTCGTATGACTTTGACAATCCAATCAATCAAGCCGATGAAGGGGTTGAAGAAGATTATGAGCTACCTGAAGAGCTAGCTAGGTTGTTAAGGCAAGAGGAGAAGGTTATCACTCCTCATCAGGAGGAGGTCGAAACGGTTAATCTTGGTACGGAAGAAGACGTAAAAGAGGTTAAGATCGGGGCCTGCTTACAAGATTCAGTAAAAGAACAGCTGATTGATATGCTTCGGGAGTATGTGGATGTCTTTGCTTGGTCCTATCAGGATATGCCAGGGTTGGATACCGATATTGTCATGCACAAGCTTCCTTTAAAGGAAGACTGCCCGCCGGTAAAACAGAAGCTGCACCGTACTCGCCCAGATATGGCAATGAAGATCAAAGAAGAGGTACAAAAGAAGTGGGACGCCGGGTTCCTTGCTGTAACTAGCTATCCACCGTGGGTTTCTAACATTGTACCGGTACCTAAGAAAGATGGCAAGGTGAGGATATGTGTGGACTACCGGGATTTGAACAGAGCCAGCCCGAAAGATGACTTCCCTTTACCTCACATTGATGTATTGGTTGATAATACGACTCAGTTCTCGGTATTCTCCTTCATGGATGGATTCTCAGGATACAATCAGATCAAGATGTCACCTGAAGACATGGATAAGACCACTTTCATCACACCCTGGGGCACATTCTGTTATAAGGTGATGCCATTCGGACTGAAGAACGCTGGTGCAACTTATCAACGGGCTATGGTAACATTATTCCATGACATGATCCATAAAGAAATTGAATGTTATGTGGATGACATGATTGCCAAGTCCCTCACAGAAGAAGATCACCTGGTAAATCTGTTGAAGCTATTCAAGCGTCTGAGGAAGTACCAACTGAAGCTAAACCCCAACAAGTGCACATTCGGGGTGAGATCTGGTAAGCTGCTGGGGTTTATTGTAAGTGAGAAAGGGATTGAAGTTGACCCTGATAAGGTTAAGGCCATTCAAGAAATGCCTGCACAAAAATCAGAAAAAGAAGTTCGAGGGTTTCTAGGTAGATTGAACTACATTTCACGGTTCATATCTCACCTTACAGCAACCTGTGAACCTTTATTCAAGTTGTTAAGAAAAGAACAAACAGCCAGGTGGAACGAAGACTGCTAAAGGGCTTTTGATAAAATCAAGGAATACTTACAAGAGCCTCCAATCCTGATGCCTCCAGTTGAAGGAAGACCTCTCATCATGTACTTGACAGTATTAGAAGAGTCAATGGGGTGTGTGCTGGGCCAGCATGATGAGTCTGGTCGAAAAGAGTGTGCAATATACTACCTAAGCAAAAAGTTTACCGACTGTGAACAACGTTATTCACTGCTCGAGAAAACTTGATGTGCTTTAGCGTGGGCTGCTCGCCGACTGAGACAGTATATGTTGACCCACACTACCTTATTGATCTCAAAGATGGACCCAATTAAGTACATTTTCGAGAAGCCAACACTTACCGGACGGGTTGCAAGATGGCAAATGATCCTCACAGAATATGACATTCAGTACACATCTCAGAAGGCCATCAAAGGCAGTGTATTCTCTGATTATCTCGCTGAGCAAACCATGGATGATTACCAGCCTATGAGATTTGACTTCCCTGATGAAGACATCATGTTCATAAAAGCAAGAGATCATGAAGAGCCTGTTCACACTGAAGGGCCTGACCCATAAGAAGAATGGACTATGATGTTTGATGGGGCTGTTAATATGAATGGTCGTGGTGTTGGTGCAGTACTCATTACACCTAAAGGAGTTCACATGGCTTTCTCGGCAAAACTCACCTTCAACTGCACTAACAACGAAGCTGAATACGAAGCTTGTATTATGGGTCTTGAGGAAGCCATTGACCTTAGGATCAAGACTTTGACTGTGTTCGGAGATTCAACTCTGGTAATTAATCAAACCAACGGCAAATGGTACATTCACCAAGATCATCTGATACCTTATCGGGATTATACGAGGAGGTTATTGACCTTTTTCACTACAGTCAAGCTTGAGTATATCCCTCGAGATGAAAATCAGTTTGCAGATGCTCTGGCTACCATTTCATCCATGATCAAAGTTCAAGCTGCCAACTTTGTGCCTCGGATATCAGTATCCAGACTTGACAGACCAGCATATGTATTTGCAGCAGATGTTGCTAAGGATGATAATCCTTGGTTCCATGACATTAAATGCTTCTTGGAGGATCAAACATACCCACCTAGGGCATATTCCAATGATAAGAAGACTTTAAGAAGGCTAGCTGGTAGTTTCTTCTTGAATACTGATGGTTCCTTGTACAAGAGAAACTTCGATATGGTACTCCTCAGATGCATCGATAGGGCAGAAGCAGACTTGTTGATGCACGAGGTGCATGAGGGATCCTTTGGTACCCATGTTGGAGGGCATGCAATGGCTAAAAAGTTGCTAATATCAGGCTATTACTGGATCACAATGGATGCAGACTGTTGTGCTTATGCCAGAAAATGTCATAAATGTCAGATTTATGCGGATAAAGTGCATGTACCTCCGAATCCTTTGAATGTGATGTCTTCACCATGGCCCTTTGCCATGTGGGGCATTGATATGATCGGCAAGATTGAACCGACTGCTTCAAATGGCCACAGGTTCATCCTGGTTGCTATTGACTATTTTACCAAGTGGGTTGAAGCAGCTTCGTATGCAAATGTTACAAGGCAAGTGGTAGCCCGATTTCTGAAGAGAGATATTATCTGTCGGTATGGAGTACCCGAGCGAATCATTACTGATAATGGTTCCAACTTGAACAACAAAATGATGGAAGAACTATGCCGGGACTTCAAGATCCAACACCACAATTCCTCTCCTTACAGGCCAAAGATGAATGGCGCTGTTGAAGCAGCTAACAAGAATATCAAGAAGATTGTGCAGAAGATGGTAGTCACATACAAAGACTGGCATGAAATGCTACCGTTTGCCTTACATGGGTACCGTACGTCAATCCGAACATCCACCGGGGCAACACCGTATCAGCTTGTGTATGGTATGGAAGCAGTCCTACCTGTTGAAGTTGAACTGCCCTCTCTGCGGATAGTGATGGATGTTAAGCTGAATGAAGTAGAATGGGTCCGATCCCGATACGAGCAACTGAATCTGATTGAAGAGAAGAGATTAGCTGTAATCTGTCATGGGCAGTTATATCAGAAAAGAATGAAGAAAGCCTTCGATCAGAAAGTCAGGCTCCGAGAATACCAAGTGGGAGATCTTGTGCTGAAAAGACTCCTTCCTCCTCATACAGACCACAGGGGCAAGTGGACTCCGAATTATGAAGGACCATTCGTAGTAAAGAAAGTTTTCTCCAGTGGAGCACTCATGCTCAGTACTATGGATGGAGAAGACTTCCCGTCCCCTGTGAATTCAGATGCAGTTAAAAAATACTTCGCATAAAATGACCCGCTGGACATAAAAACAGAATGTAATTCCAGGCAAAAATAGGGCATCCCGGCGAGTCAAAAATAGAATAAAAGACTCGGGCAAAAATAAGGGAAAATAAATAAAATAAAATAAAATCTACACCCGCTGAGTTGAAAAGCCGCATTGGACAACTCAGGCAAAAATGGGTATCCCGGTGGATTGAAAACCCGAAAGGGCGATCCACGCAAAATAAGGGAATAAGCGAACAACTGCATTCTGAATTCATCTGTATCACTTACAACATGGCAAGTTTCAAAAGGGTTTGAGCATCGGTCAGAATCAACCTTCTACAGAAAGCAAGATGAGAAGAACGTCAATGTCATACGAGTCGTAGCAAAAGGGGAAGCTCCTTAAAGCGTCATCAACATTGCCAAGCATCTTTTGTTTCCCCGTTTGTAACGATCCCCTCATTTCAGGGGATCCGTTTCTTTGAATGTATTCTTGCCAATTCAGGGCACACAAATTAATAAAATCAGATTTTCAGTCATGTTTCGTCTCGTACATTTTATTTCCATTTGCAAAGTGTCCGACGTCCTTGAAATATTGATTGCATAAATACAAATGCTTCTCTTCTAAAAGTACGTGCTTGCAGGAAATATACTTACTCCCGGGAGTGTCTAAGCTCCTATGATGGAATCTGGTAAGGGATACCTCGGGATTACTTGTGCGTTTCTCTGTATTTTCAGGATTGCAGGTATTCAAAGCACAATGTGGGGCATGAAAGAACTCCCCAGTAAGCAGTCAAATCATTGTCTACTCAGTCCGTTTTCCAGATTAGCACCGAAGGTGTTTTCTCCCCAGTTGAGTTGTCAAGTATCATCTTCAGCAGAATCCCCACAGAAATCTCTAGAAGGATCTTTCAGTGACCTTTCTCTTTCCCCAGCCAAGTACATAGGCAGGGGACCATCTCGTCACTGAGTTTCAACCTCTATCCAGAAAAGCAATACCTGAAGATCTCACAACAGAGTGACGAAAGCTTCTACAAACCCCAGCTGGGTCCCTCTTCAGCAAGATAGGTTTATCAATGACCCACTTCCCCAAGCAGAGTATGTCAGATCTATCAATGATCTTATCCCCAGCTGGGATATCTACTTCAAGCAGATCAGCCAGAGATCTCCACAGCAGCGGGATCCGAATCCAGGATCGGTATCTTTGCATAATCATAGCATTCGCATCATGTTTTCCCCACAAAGCGTAGCATTCCGTCTAATACGGAGAATTAAGGCAAAAATCAAACATATTTGCATAAATCATAAGCCATGTGTCGAACTGAGCACTTGTAAAAATGACCATCCGTCAACAATATACAGAATATCTCTCGAATTCCCCACCAGAAAGCCAAAGCATTTCCCTTACAAATACAGAAGCACACTTCTCGACACCCGTCCGTGTCGCCTTCCCCAGCAGAAAGCCAAAGCGTCCCCTTTGCACTTACAAATACATATATATATATACGGTTCCTCGACACCCGCCTGTGTCGCCTTCCCCAGCAGTTGCCTAAAAAACTTTGCGAACCAAACACATTGTTTATAATGCACTTCTCCCGACACCCATCCGTGTCGTGTTTTCCACAGCAAATTGAACACTCATATATGTCCCACTCATGTTTACTTATATAGATACCCATCCGTATCTTGTATATACCACTTACATCCCCTCAGATTCGACACTCGTCCGTGTTCTTTGTTAACCAGTTGATACTCGTCCGTATCATCATCTCTGAGCATGCGTCAAGCGTTTGTTTCTACTGATACTCGTCCGTATCATAGTTTTAAGGATGCTCGTCCGCATCTTTAATCTATACACCGTGTCAAACACTTATGTCTTCTTGAATTTAGACGCTCGTCTGTGTCTACTTTTCTCCAGAAGAATCCCAACAAATCCCAATGAATTATTTCCTTTCTATCTGACATTTGTCCTATGTCATGATACCCTTTCGGCAGCTGTACCCTGCCAGGTGATCGTCCTTCACCTTTTCGATGATCGTCCTTCATCACCCCCATTGGAGTCTCTATTCATTAGAACCCCTTCTTATCCGACATTCGTCCTATGTCGTGAAGCTTTTAGCAGCCGTCCCCTGCTAGGTGATCGTCCTCCACCGCCTGATGATCGTCCTTCATCATTTTATCCGATGGTCATCCCCATCGTTGATTTTGTTATCTGACATTCGTCCTATGTCATGATACCCTCGGAGCAGCCGTACCCTGCTAGGTTATCATCCTTCACCTCTTGATGATCGTCCTTCATCCTGCCTATCCGATGGCCGTCCCCATCGTCGACTCTTTCTATCCGGCATTCGTCCTATGTTGTGATACTTTCGGCAACCGTACCTTGCCAGGTGATCGTCCTTCACCTTAGATGACCGTCCCTCATCTTATCCCCCAACAAAGCAGCCATCCCCTGCCAGGTGATCGTCCTTCACCTTCGATGACCGTACCTCAGCATTTATTTCAAATCTCCAGAGAGTCTTATAGCTTTACCTGATGGCCGTCCCCATCATTTATCTTTAATCCTCAGAAAATCTCATTTTCTTTACTTGATGGTCGTCCCCATCGTAATCTCTTATATCCCCAGCTTGTCGGCCGTCCCCGTCACTGCTTCATTTCCCGCATTTTCCCCAGCATGTCGGCCGTCCCCGTCATTGCTTCATCCCCAGCAGTCGTCCTCTGCTCGGCGGTCGTTCTCCGTCGCCCGCACTTTATAATTATACTTTATTTTCCTTTACAATCTATATCCCTTTTCTTCTTCATCCTGTGAGTGCAAATTTTGGACTGTCTTTGGTATTCAACCACAAGTTATCTTGTTTGCCTGATAAGCCGTCGCTTACACCCTGCACAGCTAACTCATGTTTGAATAGGGGCAGCTGTAAACACCCCAAATTTGCCCTCACCCATTCACACCATGGCCTGTGATCTTTTCATATGCATGAATTCAATCATAGCATCTCATACCACATTTTTGATTCACTGCATTGCTTCTAAGTCATCTGCATCTAGGGTTTGTGATCTGAGCAATCCAAGAGCCATTTGAGCCACTTCAAAGGTCATCAATCACTTAAAAGGGGTCCATGAATGTTCAAGCATCATACTATATCCTCTCAAAGTCAAGAAGGTCAAAGAATCACAAGAACTGAGAATGGCATGGAAGCAGAGCCAGGCTTAACTGCACAGATGACCTAGAATTAGGGTTTTGGTTTCAAAGGCCATAACTCCAATTTTTTTGGTCATTCTTGTTTCTATTGGTCTCTATATGGTATAGCGATCATTCATATCAATTTTCATGAGGAAATTCCATGGGGAAGGCATCTGATTAAGAGTTGACTTCTTGGGCAAGTCAGTGTAAAATCAGGGCATCTGAGGCCCCCAATGACCCAACCAAAGGGTGTTCTTCATAATTTTGAATGTGTATGATCTTTATTTGGTCATAGAAGATGTTAGAAGTTTACAAAATTGAAGAATTTCAAGCCATTTGCAAAGTTGCCATTTTGGGAAAATGACTTGTAATGAAAACTTGTCATTTTGGGAAAGTTTTTCAACCTCCTCAAATTGATTCAAAAATGCCTCAAATGAGAAAACTCTGGTCATGAAAGTTGTAGAATGGATCATTCCCTTTTCAAAAAGTACAAGAACTTGTCCTAATTCATTTTGGATCAAAAGTTATGACTTGTCAAAGTTGGGAAAAATCCCATAATTTCAAGTTTTGTACCAAAGAGGCATTTTGCAAAATGGTATGATCAAGCATTCTAAAGACTTCAAATGTGCACAAGCTCTTCACAACATGCTCATGTGACTTCTAAAAATCAGAATTGGCCCAAAGATTATGCATTTTGGTGCCTTGAACTTCATGAATTTCCAAAGGGGCCAAAGATGTACCAACTTGCAAAAACTCATGAAGCCATGCCTCTACTTGTTACAGCTCACAAAATCTGGTCCACAAGAACTCCATGATCTCAGCTGAGCCAAACCATGCCCCTATCACAACCTCACACTTGCCCATACCTCAAGTACACCAAACTTGGACTTTATGCAAAAACACCCATACCAATCAGCCTTTGCCACACCAACCATTCTGACCAATCAAGACTTTACAAACACACTTCAAGCAAGCCATTTCAGAACATCTTGAAGCCTGAACACACACACAAGCCAGCATACACTAAAATCCTCCATCTTGCATTTTCTATCGAATCCCTTAACTCAGCCACCCATTCCTCAAATTTCTTCCACCATCCATCTCAAAACACTCCACTGATCATCCCTGACCCTTCACCTTGCCTTGAAACCCCCTGAAACTGAAATACGATTCTCACCCCTCACTGAACAGAACTCCTTCAAACTCACAAACCAGCCAAAATAAACTCCAAACAAGCTTTGCAAACACTTGAGGGAGGTCAGTGGAGTTGATTGGAAGCAAGGAGGCAAGCTGAAAGCTCCAAACTGAAAGCTTCACCTCAGGTAGCTTCGAAATTTATTTTTTCCAGAAGCTCTATTTTAAGTTCTCAACTTGTTAAGTTTGATCCCCTGAGTTCATTGAACTTTTTATTTTTGAAAATGATGAAGAATTGAGAGTGTATTGTTTGCCTGAAATTTCTGCCATTTTTGTTCATAGCTTCGAATCTTGTTAATGGTGAGAAATAAATTCCATTTGAGGGCAGGGATGAGCTTAGGGAGGTGAGAGGAAGTGATCTGGAGCTTTAGAGCTCTAGAAATAACCTAGGGAGTGAGTTTGGAATTTTCAGGGAGGGATGTCACCGGAGAAGACGACCGGAGCTCTTCTCCGGTGACCTGAAAGTCATTAGGTCATTAATTGTGTTTAGGGTTTAGTTTGAATGTGAACCGTAGATGTGTTTGACTAGGGTTGACTCCCGCGCGAACGAATGGCCTGGATCTCTCATTAAAACCCTAATCTTATTTAATTAGTTTAATTAATCCAGTTTAAATTAATTGACTCAGTTTGAATTCCAGCCACAGGATCTGGCGCGCAGTCAAACCCCCTTCCCCAGAATCAATCCTGGCCCTTCCCTCTGCATACTTCCATTTATTTTAATTTTTATTTCATTTAATTTGATTTATCTTTTACATTTTATTTAAAATAGAAAAAATCATTTAAAAATTATGAAAACTTTTGTCAAAGATTTCATTAATTTTTAAAACCCAAAAATATTTTTATTTTTATTTTTTGCACTGAAAATTATTTTTAAATCATTTAAATGATTATTTTTAATTAGTTAATGAAAATTAATTAATTAAAAATACATTTAGGCATTTAAAAATCACAAAAAAATTCACATGGTATTTAGAAACATTTAGAAACATTGTCCAACTCTCAAACCCAATTTATTTTTTGTTCTTGATGCCTTTTGATCATTTTCATTGGAATTAATTTCATTTTAAGGCAATATTTTGGTTCAATCTTCAAAATTTTCATTCTGCCTAACCATTGAGAGTTGGATGATGATTCTTCTTGCATTGCACTCTTCATAGCATGTAGTTCATGGGATAAATTTGGTTTGATTTGATCTTGCATTTTCAATTTGTTTAGCATTTTTCTTGATGAGGTGCCCCAAAACCCTAGTAATCTTAGGAAATTCATAACTTTCACTTGGATAAGAGTTGGATCTTCTCCTTTGGGCAGTAAGCTTGTATAGGTTTAGGGTATCATTGTTTGAATTTTCAAATTTTTATCATGTCATTTGCTTCTGGTTTTGGATTTTTGCTTTGCATGATGCATGTAACCCTAATTTGTGCCTTCCCTTGCATCCATCTTCCATTTGCTTGCATACCATGACTTGCCATGACTCATAATACATCTTAGGACATATTAGAACCATGATTTATCATTGCATCATTCCTTTGCCATGTCATATGTCCATTGCATCTCATAACGTTTCATGTACTTTCATGGTTCAAAGCATACCTCATTTGCTTCCTTATGTTTGTTTTGTCATTCTAATGTCTTGCCTCATGTTTGTATCATCTCTTAGCACCAATAACATCATGTAAATGCTTCTGACTTTGGTTTGCATCATGCCATTCCATCTCATTTACATTGCATTTCATTTCTTTTGCTAACTTTTCAGGTGGTAAGTTGTTTTGAGAAGTGAATTTGCCTTCACTTCTCACAATCTCTTCTCATCTCTCTTGCATCTTTGCTGAATTTTGTATTTGTATTAGAGTGAGCTTTCTCATTCATGTTCATTTCCTACTTTCTTTCTTCAAGCAACTTGACTTCTTGAGTGAAGCAAGTTGTTTTGCTTCTCTTTGCTTCTTGCTCCTTTCATCGGCTTCCTTCCTGGTGGTTTCTCTGAAGATCTTCTTGCAAACCTCATAAACCCTAGGATCTCCAAGCATGATAACAATTAGGGTTTGATTAGTCTCCCATTTAGTTTCACCTTTATGTCATCTTTGAGTCCTCTCTTCTCACCTCATAATCAGGGACTAAACCCTAAAGGCTTTAAGGCTTTGTGATTAAGCTTATGCCTGCATCCTTCTATTAGGATGTAGTGTATAACTTTAATCCTAAGTGTTAAACCCTTAAGGTGTTTAAATCCTTTAATCAATCCATCTAATAATCACTAAGACATCAAGCTTGTAACTTGGGCCTTGCATTAGGGTTCTAATTCTTCCTTAATTGGTTAAGAAGGACTAACCCTAGTGTTAATGGACAAGTCCCCCTCAAGTTGTCTTACAAACCATAAAACTCACTTCTTAATCTTATCATTAACTAAAATTCATTTAATAAAGGCTTTGTTTTGTCATGAGGTTAATCCCTAATCATGGATTAAGTTGAGGAGTCTTTCTCAGCTTAAATGTTCTCATCTATTATCCTTCTATTAGGATGGTGTAATGGGTCCATTAAATCCTTGATTATGGCTTAAACTCATTACTTAACACTAAACAAAAACCACAAAAACATCTAAATAAATACAAGTAGGTTAATGGTCTTAATCCTACACCATGGTGATTAAGTGTGAGGTGCATACTTCATACTTAAGGTATTCTCATTACCCCTAATCAAAGGGAGGATGTGATGAGTTTGCTAACCCCTGGTTTAGGCTTAAGCTCATTAACTTATGACAAATCCAAAAGCAATAAAAGACTGAAAACACAAAAAACAAACAATAATCGTCTCCTCCGGGATTCTTTTCTCATCTCATTCACTCACAAACGAGAACTTGCTTCTTCCGTCTAATGCAAGACAGTTTGCACCTGAGCCAGACAGGTCATACACTTGAGCATAGGCAAGTAAGTAGTTCACAAGTCAATTTATCTTTCTGTCTCTTTGGGTCGAACTACGGTGTTCTGACTTCCTCATTGCACGAGAGGATACGTAGGCATAACTTAACAGTTATCGAACAAAAGTGTCTGTATATTCCCCCTCTTTCTAGCCTTATTCTTTAAGCCTCATAGTCTTGAGCATTCCATCCTTATCTTACATTGACACTTGCATTCTTTCCAGCTTTGATACACAGATTGCACTGACACTACCCCTTTAAAACACAAATCCTTTAAGCGTGGATCCCGTCGAGTACGACGAACAATCTGGGTGCTAATACCTTCCCAGGTTGTAACCAACCCCTTTTCTCAGTCTCTCTGGTTCGCAACCGTCTTATCCATATCTTTTCTTAGGTTTATGCAGCGTTACCTTTCCTTCGGGATAAAAATGCCTAGCTGGCGACTCTTTTCTTTCCTTCCTCTTTCGCCGACCGTTCGCGTCTGTACCCCTTCTGACCTGGGTGTCATTTGGTGGGAGCGACACCTAGGGAGTGAGATGGAGTGAGGAGTTGGCCGAAGAAGACGACCGAAACACTGTTCCGGTCGCCTGAAGGAGATTATGGTTAATCCTGTATTAATTAGACTAGTTTGAATTTAGGCCATTGGATTTTGTTTCCCGCGTGTGTGGATGGCTAGGATCATTTCACTTAAACCCTAATCCTTTTAATTAATTTAATTAATTTCATTTAGCTAGATTCAATCTCAGCCACCAAACACGCGCGCAGTCAACTCCACTTTGAATCTTGACCATGGATCTTGCTTACTTTCATTTTCTTTCATTTTTATTTCATTTTATTTCATTTCTTTCACATAATTATTAAAAATAGCAAAAAGACTTTTAAAAAACTCATTTTCTGCATTTTCTCTTCAAATATTTTTCTTAACTCAAAAACATTTTTTATTTTAATTTTTGCATTAAAAAGTATTTTTAAATCATTTAAATGTTTTATTTAATTAATTAATTGATTTTAATTAATTAAAAATACATTTATGTTTCTAAATATCACCAAAAAATTCATGAAGCATTCTTAGGCATTTAGAAACATTTAGAAACTCACCATACAAATTTCTTTTTAGGTTTGATCATGTTTTCACAATTATCTTTGAATTAGGGTTCATAAATTTCATATTTTTTAACCCTAACTTGAAAAAATCACTTCTGATCAACCATGATGAGTTTGAACTTGATTCTTTTTGCATTCTTTCACACATTGCATCTAGTATCTAGGTGATTTAACTCATAATTCTGCATTGCATTTTCAATTTTATTTGCATTTTGACTTTAGAATCACCCAAAAACCCTAGTTAATTTAGGAAATTCATAACTTTCACTAGGTTTAGCTTCTGACCTCCACCTTTGGGGTGTGATCTTGTATGTGTTTAGGGTTTGTTTGATTTCATTTTCTATTTTTTTATCATGATGTATGCTTCTGTTTTGGTCATTTGCATCTCATACTTTCATAAAACCCTAATTTCTCATGTTCATTTGCATATCTCAATCATATGAACTTGCCATGACATTCCATGCCTTTGTATGCCATCTTAGACATCTTAAGACATGCTTGAACATTGCTTGATCATTTCTTCATTCATTTGGTATGCTTTGCATTCATTGCATTCAATGTACATCCATGTGTTTTCAAGCTTCTTACATGCTTCTTTTGCATCCCATCCTTTGTATGATCATTCATATGCATCATGTATGTCTTTGCATCATCTCATACACATTTTCATCATGTTTATGTTTCTGGTTTTGGTCTTTGCATCATTAATTATTGAATTTCATCTCATTTCTTTCCTTATGCATCTCATACTAACCTTTCAGGGGCTTATTGATAGTTGTTTGGGATGTGGATTTACCTCCACATCCTACCTTCTTCTTATCTCTCCATATGTTTACTTGTCTTTGAAGTGAATCTAATTCACTTGTGCTCTCTTGCTCCTATCTCTTTCTCTTAGGTTACTTATCTTCTTCCGGAAGTAAGTAACCTATTCTCTTTCTCCTTCTCTTTTCATCTGCTTCTTCTTCCATGGTGGCTTCCTGAAGATATTCTCTTATGCCTCATAAACCATAGGAACAACCAAGCATGATAATTTTAGGGTTGTATGTAGTCTCCCTTAGCTTTTTACCTTTGAGTCTCCATGAGTCTCTCTTCTCATCTCATAATCAGAGACTAAACTCTTAAAGCTTTAGGACTTTGAATTAGGGTTATGCCTGCATCCTTATCTTAGGATGGAGTGCATAACTTTAATCCTTAGTGTTAAACCTTTAATTTGTTTACACCTCTTAATCAAAACACTTAATAATGATCAAGACATAAGCTTGTAACTTAGGCCTTACATTAGGGTTCCATCTCTTCCTTTTGGTTAAGAGGGATTAACCCTAGTGTTTAATGGACAAGTCCCCCTCAAGTTGTCTTACAAACTTAAAACTCACTTCTTAATCTCATCCTTTAATTAAAATCCCCTTTAATAAAGGTTTGTTATATAATGAATTTAGTCTCTAACCATGGGTTAAGTTGAGGTATCTTCCTCAGCTTAAGTGTTCTCATCTATTATCCTTCTCTTAGGATGGTGTAATGAGTTCACTAATCCCTGATTAGAGATTAAACTCATTAGTTAACACTAAACAAAAACCCAAAAACATCTTAATAATCACAAGTAGGTTAATGATCTTAATCCTATATCATCATGGTAATTAAGTTGAGATGCTTATCTCACACTTAAGTAGGCTCATTATCCCTAATCAGGGAGGATATAATGAGTTTACAACCTTTGATTTAGACTTAAGCTCATTATCTTATGCAAAACACCAAAAACAATAAAAAACTGAAAACACAAAAACAAACAATAATCGTCTCCTCCGGGATTATTTTCTCATCACACTCATTCTATAAACGAGAACTCGCTTCTTTCGTCTAATGCAAGATAGTTAGCACTCGAGCCAGACGAGTCATACACTTGAGCATAAACAAGCAAGTAGTTCACAACAAATCATTCCAGTCTCTTTGAGTCGAACTACGGTGTTCTGACTTCCTCATTGCACGAGAGGATACGTAGGCGTAACTTAATAGTTATCGAACAAAAGTCTCTTTGTCTCCCCCCTCTTTCAGCTTTAATTTCTAAGCCTCATTTTTGAGCACTCACCCTTCTTTTTGCACTGAAACTTTGTACATTCTTTCCCTAGCTTTTCATACACAGTCAGCACATACACTACCCCTTTTAAACACAATCAAGTAAGTGTGGATCCCGTCGAGTACGACGGATGATCTGGGTGCAAATACCTTCACAGGTCGTAACCAACCCCCTTTCTCAGTTTCTCTGGTTCGCAACCGTCTTATCCATACCCTTCTAGGTTTATGCAGCATTACCTTTCCTTCAGGATAAGAATGCCTAGCTGGCGACTCTATTCAACCTCAACCTCCAACATCATCGACAGTCCGCGTCTACACCGAGACTTAAAGTCCGGGGAGCGACAGCTTGGCGACTCTGCTGGGGACCTTTGCAACCAGGGCTTCTGGTTCTCTTGTGGGTTTCTTCTAGCGCTTGTTTGATTTGTGTTTATGGGGGTGTTATGTGCTATGTGTGCTTTTGTTTTTGCTTTATTTATTTCTTTATGTACAACTTATTTACTGCATTTACTTTATCGCTTTCATTTACTGTTTTACGCATTTCATTTTTATCATATCATCTGTGCTGGTTTGTTGGTTTGCCTTGGTGGGAGGGGTATTCCAGTGAGAAAGGTCCAACACAAAGGCCTGAGTGACAGAAATAGGATTAGAGTGGATTCATGTTCTTTCCCATTCCATTTCGGTATGGTGCGGGAATATGAAAACACAGTTCAGACATGGGTTTCTTCTTGAGAACTTTGTGTTACGGATTTCCTGTAGTGCTAGGGCTATCTGGGAAGCCTGCTAAGTCTGGATGACCTTTTAGATGACCTTCAGCATCTGAGGTGAATTAGAGGAGGATCCTTTATGATTAGGGTAAACATTGTACCTCCGGGTTAGAAGTGTTTACACTTCTCATAATAGATCTGAATCTGAGGATCCTTATTCTAGAACAATACCTGTAAGTGGGTGGGGTTGTTTACAGGTTTGCAGGAACCCTTGGCCTCATCATACCCTGTTACTGGATTATTGTGTTAAGGTCACATCATTTTGGATTGATTCTTATGAAACCCTGGATAAGTGACTCTTTATTTGAGTCCCCCACCTGGTTACTGGTTCTCAGACCTTCATCCGGATTTCTGAACACTCATGGACCCTACCAAAAGCAATTGACAATCCATAACCTGATCATAAACCCTTGCATATCATTCAACATACATCATATTGCATCATTTTAACATTTGTCTATTTGTTTTACAGGGTATCCACATCTTCTTTGGTTTGGTTTTGACCATTCTTCTGCTCAGATATCTTCTCCAACACTTCTTCAGCTATCTTCTACAGCACTACTTCAGCTATCTTTTTCAGATATCTTCTTCAGTTATCTTCATCAACACCCATTGTCAGTATGGACTCATCCAGGAAGAGCAACATCACCTACCATTTCTTTGAGTACCCTCTAGCAGGCATCAGGCAGATTCAGGCTCTTATCACTCCTGATCATGTCCCCTGATTCAGAGAACATTATGGTGGGATCCTGAACATAATCATGGACTTAGATGCATCACATAGGAGCATGATTCACACTTTCCTTCAGTTTTATGACCCTCCTTTCCGTTGCTTCACTTTCCCAGATTTTCATACAGGCCCTCTGTTGGAAGAGTTTTCTATGTTGTTGGGTGTCCCTATCAGAAGAGGAATCCATTTCAACCCTGAGATGACTGCTCATAAGAATGAAGACATAGCCAAAGCTTTAAATTTGGAAGCCACCATCATTGATCAACATATGACCACCAAGGCTGGAATCCCAGGTCTCCATCTGGATTTCTTAATCACTCAGGCTACCAGTCATGCTGCAACAGGAAATTGGAATCTGTTTGTGCTCTTCTGGCTCTTAGTATATATGGCATCATTTTGTTTGTGGACGAGCCTAAGTTTGTAAGCAAGAATGCTATCCATATCTTCATGCTCAAGAATCCAGTCCCCACCCTATTAGGATATTTCTATTACTCAGTGCATCAGAGGAATGAGAAGCAGAGAGGAATACTGGTCAGATGTTGTGCACCTCTCTTCTACAGTTGGTTGATGAGACATATGCCGAAGACAGAAGCTTTCCTGAATCCACATCAGTCAAGGAATTTGGCTAAGAGGATGATTGCCCTTACTTCAATAGACATCAGGTGGTGTACTCAGAACACCAAGGGCAAGGACATAATTACAAGTTGTGGGCAATATCCTAATGTACCTCTTATTGGAGTAAAGGGTTGCATTAATTATAATCCTTTGCTTTTCAGAAGACAGTTGGGATATGCATTGGTACACCCACCAAAGGAGTAGGGCTTAACAGAGTCTCTTTACTGTGCTATTCTGAATAATCATGCCATTGTATGATAAGCAGCCTGGGCTTGGGACCACATACAAACAAAAGAGACTGCTATTCTTGGCAAGTGTAATAACATAGCTTCATCTCAGTACATTGAATGGTCGCGCATCAGAGGACAGATCACTCGCATGCCATTCACCCTGGAATATGTTCCAGGGCCATCAGCAGTGGAGCCCATAGCCACAATAAGTCTGGAGGAATTTGAGAAGCTGGAAGATAGGAATGCCTAGCTTTCTGAAGCTCTAAAGAAGACCCTCTGGGAAAGGAATGATGGTCGTATGGACAATGAAAGGTTAGAGAAGCTCCGTATCGAGCATGTGACTAAGATTGAGAAGACATAGGACTTCATTAGAAAAGCCCGAGCATGGGAGTTAGTATTGAAGAATGCTTGCAAAGAAGCTAAGATTCAGAAAGCTAGAGCTGAGCACTATCTGGAAGAGAGTCAGGCTAGGTGGATCAGGATCACTGAAGCTCATCTACAAGAAGATCAGAAGACACAAGCTAAGATAGAGCATGTGGAAGCCAATGAGAAGAAGAGTCAAGAAGCACTCCTAGCATCACAAAAGGAAATCTCCGAGTTGAAACTCCGGGCGGGTTTGAAGAGATCAAAAGAACAAGACAAGTACCAAAGGATGACAAATGCCATTGCAACCAAAAACCTTCTTATCAGGACCATCACAGAGCATCCAGTTGTACCAGTGACTGATGCTCTCCTGAAAGAAGTCAAGGAGGATGACTTTGGGCTGGATGTTTGATTTCCTTTACTTGTATTTTATTTTGGTTGTATTTAATTCTCCATGGTGATTTTATTTGTATTTCTGACTTGATTGTATTTTGACCCACCATGGGAACTTGTTATAATCATAAACTATGTATTTTGGCATTTCGTAATGTATGGTTTATGTATTACCTGAATCTTCTTTCGAGCGTCATTCACTTCAACATCTCCATCATTCTCAGAGGTCTGGAAGGTCAAAACCAAATAACCAAACCGGATACCCTCTGAAGAAAAATAGACATACTGCATTGCATGTTAATCATGTTGCTTTGCAGGAGTTTTGTTGTTGTTTTCTCACTTTGTTGTGTGTTTCAGGAAATATTGCTCGCAGGAGAGTCTTTCCCATCAATCGCATCCACCGGTATCCGACCAAAAACAACCTTCCGAGCTTACAGATGGATCAACTTCAACAAGAATTGACAGATGTGAGGACTTAGATGACTGATGTAAGGACAGAAGTGAGGACTCAGATGAACCAGTTCATGGCTGTGATGACTGGGCTGGCACAGACCCAAGAAAGATTGAGAGAGTTAGTTGAGCGACAAACTCCAGAAGAGAACCATGCTGGTACTGGGGGTACAAGTAACAATGTGCGCGACCAGCCGCAAGCAAATCCACCAGAGTTTGGACCCCATATTAACCTTGAGGTCAATGTTATTGGAAATACCCAGAGAAACACTAGAGATCGTGTCCTACAGGAAGATCCTCAGGACGAGCAGTTTACAGTGTTGGGTGCTGGAGCTGATGAAGTTTATGATCATTGTCTGGACGAAATATCGGAGAAGCTGAGATTTTTGGAATCTCAAAACTCTTTGTGATTTGATGTGATGGATATTGGTTTAGTGGAAGGAGTCAGGATTCCTCACAAGTTCAAACCTCCTTCCTTTGAGAAGTACAATGGTACCTCTTGTCCTCGTACCCACCTTCAATCTTTTCTGGGGAGATTGAAAGCTTACACCATGGATGAGAAGTTGTGGATGTTTTACCTTGAAGATAGCTTGACCGGGGCATCCAGAGAGTGATATTCTCACCTGTCCAGAGCAATAGTCAGGAACTAGAAGGACTTGGCTGAAGCTTTTATACGCCAATATCAGTACAACCTGGATATGGCACCCAACCAGACTTTTTTGATGGATATGTCTCAGTCCTCGAGAGAAAGTTTTCGGGAATATGCCCAAAGGTGGAGATAACTTGCTACTGCTGTCCTGCCACCTATGTCTGAAAGAGAAATGGCTGACATGTTTATGAGAACATTGCAAGGAACCTACATTGATCGACTTGCTAGTTTCTCTTCCACCAGTTTTGCTGATTTGGTTATAGTTGGTGAAAGAATTGAAAGTCTTTTGAATATGTGTAAGATCTCTGACAACGGTGCAAGTTCCAGCAACACAAGGAAACCTTTCTCAAGACTTCGTAGGTTAGGTGAAACCAACTCAGTGCATATGGGCAGAGGTAGGCCTCAATACATGCAAAGATTAGTAGCTGCTGTCACCATTCCCACTCCAGCACCTCAGTAACAGTATCCTCAGCAACAACACTTCCCACAGCAACAACATTTTCCTCAACAACAAAGATCTTACAACAATAACAAGCAACAACAACGTCCATTCCAGCAAAGGACTTCACAAATCAATAGGGTTATCGATCCCATCCCGATGCCCTATGCAGCTCTACTTCCACAACTACTGAAGCTCAATCTGATCGAATTGAGTACTCTGGCTCCACCAGATCCTCAGAATCTTCCAAGGAACTATGATGTCAATGCCAGATGTGCCTTCCACTCCAATGCACCTGGCCATACAACAGAGAAATGAAGAGCCTTGCACATGAAAGTTCAGGACTTGGTCGATTCCAAAGCTTTGAATTTTGCACCTCCACCAAATGTCACAAATAATCCAATACCGAACCACGGTGGACCGAGGATTAATGCCATTGAGGAAGACCAACCAACAATTTTAATTGATGACATTGCAAACGTTCAAACACCACTGGCCGAAGTTAAAGATCAACTATTGAAGTGCCAAGTGTTTCCAGGTTGTGAGGCCTGTTGTGAAGCTTGCAAGATTTCTGCTAATGGTTGTGCAAATTTGAAGAATGGTATCAGTAGTCTTATCAGAGAAGGCATTTTACAAATCACTTCAACAGTTCCGACTTCTACAACTTCATCAAACATCTCTCCTACAACACCAACAAACACCATTTCAAAGGAATCTCCTATAACATCAACAAACATCAATCCAACAAAGTCTACTACAACAACAATAACCATTAATGAAGACATTTCCACAGTCACCATTTATTATGATCCGGAAACAGTTCATGTCCTGGATTCTTCCAACAACTCACATCAACATCAACATCCACATCAAAAACTCCCTGCAATTGCATGACCTGCAATCAGACCTCCTGTCACCATCTACTATGACCCACAAACTGTCACAACTCCTTCTTCCGCAGCAATCAGTCCGGTCACCATCACGGTACCTGGACCCGTTCCCTATGACAACAACAGTGTCGTGCCTTGGCATTACGGCTCAGATCTTTATTGCAATGGAAAGAAAGTCACTATTGACTCTTCAACTTCTACACCACAAATTGACAATGTTGGGGGATTCAGAGGTTTCACTCGAAGCGGACGTCGCTTTGCCTCACAATTTCCCAGAGTTGATGCTGAAGAAGAAGCTGTCACCAAAGCAAAAGGCAAGAATGTGGTGCTAGAAGAACCAGGTACCAAGGAAACTCAGAAAACATCCTTTGATCAGGATGTAGACGTGTTCATGAGGATTATCAAGAAGAGTGACTATAAAGTTGTGGACCAGCTCCACCAGACACCCTCCAAGATCTCTATACTATCATTGCTCATGTGTTTCGAAGCTCACAGGAATGCATTACTCAAGGTCTTACACGTAGCTTACGTGCCTGAGGAGATTACAGTTATTCAACTAGAGACGGTGGTTTCAAATGTCAATACTAGTCATGGACTAGGGTTCACTGATGTTGATCTGACTACGGAGGGCCGTAATCACAATAAGGCTTTACATATCACCTTGGAATGTAAAGGTGTTGTACTTTCTCATGTTTTTGTTGACACTGGGTCTTCTCTCAATGTTCTTCCAAAGAAAGCCTTGGTCAAGATGGAGTATGATGGTCTTGCACTACGTCCGAGTAACCTGGTTGTGAGAGCCTTTGACGGTTCTAAGAGATCGGATCTTGGAGAAATTGAGCTGCCTGTGGTAATTGGCCCACAGATTTTCAAAACTACCTTCTATGTGATGGACATTCAGCTTGCCTACAACTATTTGTTGGGTCGACCCTGGATTCATGCCACTGGCGCTGTAACATCGACCCTTCACCAGAAGTTAAAATATGAGTGGGAGGGCCAAGTTATCACTATCTGTGGAGAAGAGGACATATTTGCCAGTCATCTAGCTACTTACAAGTATATAGAGATGGATGGAGAGATCCATGAGACGATGAGTCAGGGTTTTGAAGCTCTCAATGTCAATGAAGCAACAACTAAAGTGTCTGGTACTTCAATTGCTTCTTACAAACAAGCTCGGAAGGTTATTGAAGACAGGAATGCCCAAGGCTGGGGCAAGCTGCTGCAAGTTCAGATCAAGGAAGACAAATTCGGGTTGGGTTACAGACCATCCCGACAAATTCCAGAGGAGGCTGCTAAAGCTCCCAAGTTCATAAGTGGGGGAATGATGACCCCGGATGCTATCAACAATGTGGAAGACGAGGCTGAAAGCGACTTCAACCTGGAAAGCTGGATTCGTCCAAGAGTCCCGGGCCAACAAGTCCTCAATTGGTCTTCCTAGGAAATTATAAGGGTTACTGCTGCAGAGTAATTATTATTTCCTGTTTAAGCATGCATCAAGTCCTGCATCTTGCATAAGGTGTCAGGACTCATTTTGTAATAGGGCCATATATGTATTTTGTGAAATGGAATAATAATGAACAATGGACATCTTTTGCAAACAATCGTTTCGCTCACTGTCTTTTCATTTTTGTTATTTTCGCACAAAACAATAAATGGCAAAGTTTTTCTCAATAATAACTTCATTCACTTTTTTCTAAATAAGATAAAGTCAATCACTAAAATGAACAAATCTCAACCCTTGCAGAGATAATCCTCCAGAATGCACCGACAACGACACTGCTATGACCTCGTATGACTTCGATAATCCGATTAATCAAGCAGAAGAAGGGGTTGATGAAGACTATGATTTGCCTGAAGAGTTAGCCAAGTTATTGAGACAAGAGGAAAAAGTGATTGATCCTCATCAGGAGGAAGTTGAAACTATCAATCTTGGTACCGAAGAAGATGTGAAAGAGGTGAAGATCGGGGCTAGTCTACATGCTTCAGTGAAAGAATAGCTCATCAGTATGCTTCGAGAATATGTCGACGTCTTTGCTTGGTCCTATCAAGATATGCCGGGTTTGGATACATATATTGTCATGCACAAGCTGCCACTGAAATAAGATTCTCCGCCAGTTAAACAGAAGTTGCGCCGTACTCGCACAGACATGGCCATGAAAATCAAAGAAGAAGTACAAAAGCAGTGGGACGCCGATTTTCTTGCTGTAACTAGTTACCCGCCGTGGGTTGCTAACATTGTACACGTGCCTAAGAAGGATGGCAAGATGCGTATGTGTGTGGATTATCGGGATCTAAACAGAGCTAGCCCGAAGGATGATTTCCATTACCTCACATTGACATATTGGTGGATAACACAACTCAGTTCTCGGTATTTTCTTTCATGGATGGATTTTTTGGATACAATCAGATTAAGATGTCACCTGAAGACATGGAGAAATCAAATTTCATCAAACCTTGGGGCACGTTCTGCTAGAAAGCAATGTCGTTCGGTCTGAAGAACGTCGGTGCAACATATCAACAGGCTATGGTAACATTATTCCATGATATGATCCATAAAGAAATTGAGTGTTATCTGGATGATATGATTGCCAAGTCCCTTATAGAGGAAGATCATTTGGTGAATCTACTAAAACTGTTCAAGCGTCTGAGAAAGTATCAGTTGAGATTGAACCCCAACAAGTGCACATTCGGGGTACATTCTGGTAAGCTGCTAGGTTTTATTGTAAGTGAAAAAGGAATTGAGGTTGATCCCGATAAAGTCAAAGCTATTCAGGAAATGCCTGCACCTAAGACTGAGAAAGAAGTTTGAGGGTTCTTAGGTAGATTGAACTACATCTCAAGGTTCATATCGCATCTCACTGAAACCTGTGAACCTTTGTTCAAGCTGTTAAGAAAAGAGCAAACAGTCAGGTGGAACGATGACTGTCAGAGAGCTTTTAACAAGATCAAAGAATATCTACAAGAACCTCCAATTCTCATGCCTCCAATCGAAGGAAGACCTCTAATTATGTATCTGACAGTATTAGAAGATTTGATGGGGTGTGTGTTGGGCCAGCATGACGAGTCTGGTCGAAAAGAGTATGCAATATACTACCTAAGCAAAACGTATACCGACTGTGAACAACATTATTCACTGCTCGAGAAAACTTGATGTGCTTTAGCGTGGGCTGCTCGCCGACTAAGACAATATATGTTGACTCATACTACCTTATTAATCTCAAAGATGGATCCAGTCAAGTACATATTTGAGAAGCCAGCACTTACCGGAAGGGTTGACAGGTGGCAAATGATTCTAACAGAATATGACATTCAGTACACCTCTCAGAAAGCCATCAAGGGCAGTGTATTGTCTGACTATCTGGTTGAGCAACCCATTGATGATTACCAACCTATGAGATTTGACTTCCCTGATGAAGACATCATGTTCTTAAAAGCAAAAGATTATGAAGAGCCTATTCACACTGAAGGGCCTGACTCGGAAGAAGCATGGACTATGATGTTTGACGGGGAAGTTAATTGCAACGGTCGTGGGGTTGGTGCAGTGCTTGTTACACCCAAAGGAGTTCATATGCCTTTCTCAGTAAGGATCACCTTTGCCTGCACTAACAACGAAGCAGAATACAAAGCTTGTATCATGGGTCTTGAGGAAGCCATTGACCTCAAGATCAAAACCTTGAATGTATTCGGAGATTTAGCTTTGGTGATCAACCAAACTAATGACAAATGGTATACTCATCAAGAGCATCTGGTTCCCTACCGTGACTATACGAGGAGATTGTTGACTTTCTTCATAATAGTCAAGCTTGAATACATCCCTCAAGAAGAGAATCAGTTTGTAGACACCTTGGCCACTATTTCATCTATGATCAAAGTACAGACTGCCAACTATGTGCCTCAGATTTTAGTATCCAAACTAGACCGACCAGCATATGTCTTCTCTGTGGACACTGTTATTGGCAACAAACCTTGGTTCCACGACATCAAATGCTTCTTAGAGACTCAGACATACCCACCTGGGGCATCGCCCAAAGATAAGAAGACGTTAAGAAGGCTAGCCGACAGTTTCTTCCTCAATACCGATGGCTCCTTATACAAGCGAAAGTTCGACATGGTCTTGCTCAGATGTGTTAACAGAAAGGAAGCAGACCTGCTGATGCACGAAGTACACGAGGGATCTTTCGGTACCCATGCCGGAGGACATGCAATGGCGAAGAAATTGTTGAGATCAGGTTACTATTGGATCACAATGGATGCAGACTGTTGCGCCTATGCCAAAAAGTGCCATAAATGCCAGATCTACGCAGACAAAGTGCATATGCCTCCCAATCCTTTGAATATATTGTCTTCACCCTGGCCCTTCGCCATGTGGGGCATTGATATGATTGGAAAGATCGAGCCAACTGCTTCAAATGGTCACAAATTCATCCTGGTAGCCATTGATTACTTCACCAAATGGGTTGAAGCAGCTTCGTATGCAAATGTCACCAAGCAAGTGGTAGCCCGATTTCTGAAAAGGGATATCATTTGTCGATATGGAGTTCCCGAGCGAATCATTACTGATAATGGTTCTTAACAACAAGATGATGGCATAACTGTGCCGAGACTTCAAAATTCAACATCACAACTCTTCTCCTTACAGGCCAAAGATGAATGTCGTTGTTGAGGCGCCTAACAAGAACATTAAAAAGATTGTGCAAAAGATGGTAGTCACATACAAAGGCTGGCATGAAATGTTACCATTAGCCTTGCATGGGTACCGAAATTCCATCAGAACATCTATCGGGGCAACACCTTATCAACTTGTGTATGGTATGGAAGTAGTCCTACCTGTTGAAGTTGAATTACCCTCCTTGCGGGTAATGATGGATGTAAAACTGGACGAAGCAGAATTGGTCCGATCTCGTTATAACCAACTGAGCCTGATTGAAGAAAAGAGATTAGCAACTATTTGTCATGGTCAATTATATCAAAACGAATGAAGAAAGCCTTTGATCAAAAAGTCAGACCTCAGAAATATCAAGTGGGAGAGCTTGTACTGAAAAGAATCCTTCCTCCTCATACAGACTACAGGGGCAAGTGGACACCAAACTATGAAAGTCCCTATGTGATAACTAAAGTCTTCTCGGGCGGAGCACTGATGCTCGCAACCATGGATGGTGAAGACTTCCCGTCTACTGTGAATTCAGATGCAGTTAAAAAATACTTCGCATAAATGACTCGTTGGACATAAAAATAGAATGTAAGTCCAGGCAAAAATAGGGCATCCTGGCGAGTCAAAAACAGAATAAAAGACTCGGGCAAAAATAAGGGAAAAATTGAAAAAACATATACACCCGCTGAGTTGAAAAGCCACATCGGACAACTCAGGCAAAAAAGGGTATCCCGGTGGATTGAAAACCCGAAAGGGCGATCCACGCAAAATCAGGGAATAAGCGAACAACTGTTCTGAATTCGTCTGTATCACTCATATAACATGGCAAGCTTCGAAAGGACAAAGCGTCGGTCAGAATCAACTTTCTTCAGAAAGCAAGATAAGAAGAGCGTTCAAGTCATACAAGTCATAACAAAGGAAGCTCATTGGAGCGTCAACTTCAACATTACCGAATATGACTTTTATTTTCTCAATTTTGCAGCAACCTCCTTATTTCAGGGATTAGCTTCCTCACTGTACTCGCCTATTTAGGGCACACAAAACAATAAAGTCAAATATTCATTCACACTTTGTTTTTTACCTTTTTTGTTTTGTTTGCAAAATGTCCAAAGTTCGTAATACAACATTTGCATGAAAACATATAAGCCATTTTGAATAAATGCTTGCAGGAAATATGTGCTCTTAAGTGAACCTAACTCCTATGACGGAATCTGGTTGAGGATACCTCAGGGAACTTGTGTGTTTCCTTTGTTGGACAGGTTGCAGGTACTCAAGGCGGACAACCTTTCACAACATGGGGCATATCAGGAACTATATCCCCAGCCAAGCCGACATTCACATCATCAGAAGGACTACTTGACGAAAGTATTCCCCTACGGAGCTTTTTATCCCCTCAGAGTATCCCCCACAAAGCTGATCCTCCGACAGATTACTTCCCAGAAGTTCTCTCCTCCCCAAGAAGGTTCTCCAAAGCAATGGCTAAATCACTTTTCCCCATCAAGTTGCCAGATCTTCTCATCCCCAGCATTGGATCCCCACAAGGTTCTTCCCCCAGAGTTCTCCATAAAGATCGTGCAGTGATCCTTTCTCCCCACAGATCGCCCAATGATCCGTTCTCCCAACAGATTTCAGATCTCAGATCTCGTTTCTCTCATTTGAATAATCATAGCATTCACATCATTCCTCCCCAAATAGAGCGTATCATTCCGTCTAATACAGATCATTAAGGAAAAAATCAAACATTTTCATGATCATAAGCCAGGTTCAAGCCAGTCACCTGTAAATTCCAAAATCACTCCTCCAGCAATACGCAACAACTTATCCCCTGCAGATAAAAGCCAAATATCCTTTTGCACTCTCAATACAAATACTTGTACATACTTATACACAATCCTTCTGATTCTCGTTTGTATCCTACTTATACATAATTCTTTGATACTCGTCCGTATCTTACACATCTCCCCAGCAGATCAACACTTGTCTGTGTTCCTTGTTCAAACAGTTGATACTCGTCCGTATCATCACTCCTTAAACACGAGTCATTGTTTGTTTCTATCGATACGCGTCTGTATCGTGGTCCTAAGGATACTCGTCCGTATCTTTAATCTATACATACTGTTGAAACACTTATACCATTTTATTTTTAGGGCTTAAACACTCGTCCGTGTTTATCTATCCCCAGAAGTCTCAAACAAAACAACTTTCTATCCAACATTCGTCCTATGTTGCGATAATCCTCAGTAGCCGTACCCTGCTAGGTGATCTTCCTTCACCTTTTGATGATCGTACCTCATCATTCATCCGATGGCCGTCCCCATCGTCGATATTTTTATCCGGCATTCGTCCTATGTCGAGATAATCCCCAACATAGCAGTCGTCCCCTGTTAGGTGATCGTCCTTCACCTCTTGATGACCGTACCTCATCATTTATTTTGATGACCGTCCCTCATCATTTTATCTAATGGCCATCCCCATTGTTGATCTTTCTATCCGACATTCGTCCTCTATCATGATCTTTTCAGCAGCCGTCCCCTTCTCGGTGACCGTCCTTCACCTTTTTGATGACCGTCCCTCATCATTGTTTCATTTATCCTTTACCCGATGGCCGTCCCCATCGTGGTTTTCTTCTTTATCTTGATGATTGTCCTTCATCACTTTACCCGATGGCCTTCCCCGTCGCGGATTCTTTATTCCCCAGCATGATGGCCATCCCCGTCTGTGCGTTTCTCACCGTTTTTATCCCCAGTAGTCTTCCTCTGCTCAATGGTCGTCCTCCATCGCTATCATTTGATATTCAGTCTATACTGTCTATTACAATTTATATCCATTTCTTCTTATAATAAAGAGTGAAAATTTTGGACTGTCTTGGTATTCAACCACAAGTTATCTTGTTTGTCTGTTAAGCCCGGTGCTTACATCCTACACAGCTAACTCATGCTTGAATAGGAGCAGCTGTAAACACCCCAAATTTGCCCTCTCTTTTTTTCTCACACCTTGGCGTGTGATCCTTCATATTGCATTGCATAACCATACCATCTCACACTGCATAGTTATTTCACTACATAAGTTGCATAACTAGGGTTTGTGATCAAATGAATCTTAGAATTGGTTTGAGCTATCTCAGAGGCCATGAAGCATGCCAAGAGTGTCCATGAGTGTTCTATGATCATATTATACCTCCAAGTTTGCTTTAAAGTCACAAAAACTCAGAGGATTGCACAGCTACCCAGGCAGGCTTAGGGTTTCCTACACAGATGACCAAAAATTAGGGTTTTGGGTTTGAGGCCCTTACACTTAAAATATTTGGCCATTCTTGATTCTATTGGTTTATATATGTTATAAGGAGCATGTGTATCAAATTTGAAGCAAAAATTTATTGTGGAAGTCATCTGATCAAATGGTAACTTGTTATGCAAGAAAAGTCAGAATCAGGGCATCTGAGGCCTCCATCAAGGGTACCAAAGGGTCATATTCATAAATTTGAGGTCCTATGATCTTTATTTGATCTTGGGAATGGTTAGAAGTTCACAAGATTGGAGAATTTTGAGCCATTTGCAAAGTTTCCATTTTTGGACATGACTTGTAATGTAAACTTTCCATTTTGGGAAATATTTTCAACCTCCTCTTTCTTGATAAAAAAGGCTTCAAATGAAAAAATTTTAAACATGAAAGTTGTAGATTGGATATTCCCATTTTCCAAAAGTACAAGAACTCCTCTTGATTCATCCTAGAACTCAAGTTATGATGGATCAAAGTTGGCAAAAATCACATAATTTTCAAGTTCATGCCAAAGAGGGAAATGTGCAATTTTGCTTTCCAAGCCTTCTCATGACCTCTAATGCACTTCTACATATCATAACAACATAATGCAACTTGCCTTGACCAGAATTATGCCAAGAACCAAGGGTTTTCATGACTTGTTCTTCAAGAATTCACAAAGTTGGAAAAATGCAAAATCACTTCTAACTCTTGATCCAAGTGTTATAGCTCATGACAAATGATCCAAGGGTGCTCCATGAAGTTAGCTGATGCAGAACCTCCCTTCAAAATATCTCTGTCCTAGCCCATGCCTCTAGTTCACAAAATCTTGACTTTTTGCATTTCAAGCCATGCCAATCCCACAGTGCCACAACAACTCTTTTGACCAATAACATTGTTTATACAAACCCTAAGAAGCATAAAACACATAACATCAAGCCTTGAA
This sequence comes from Lathyrus aphaca, assembly GCA_963966055.1. NCBI lineage: Eukaryota > Viridiplantae > Streptophyta > Magnoliopsida > Fabales > Fabaceae > Lathyrus > Lathyrus aphaca. The sequence continues at coordinate 651,711,380 of OZ014519.1, forward strand.
ACATACCATATCATCAGATTGCAAAAATTGCCTCCAAAAACTTCATCTCTTCGAATCTCTTCACCAAGCCATCAAACTTCACATTTTCTTTCACCAATCAACTCCACATCAACTAAGGAACAAATACCACCCATTGCCATGGCCTAAAACTCAACACACAAGAATTCCATTTTCTTCCAAACCAGAACCACACATCATAAAATAGCCCATTTAAACTCCATCAAAGCATTTCAATAGCTTCAGGGGGACCAGAGGAGCCATTTTGCACCGAAGGGAGGCTTTGAAAGTTCAAGTTTGAAGAGCTTCAGTTCAGGTAGCTTCCAAGAACATTTTTTCCAGAACTTCATTTTCTTGTTATAAATTGAATCTACATGTTATCCTGATCATCATGATATGTTTAGAATTGAAAATGAGTGAAAAATGAGTATGTTATGATGTTTTGAAAGTTTGGTTGTGAATTTGTTTTGTTTCAATTCTCTTGATTCACTTGTTATAAATTCCATTTGATTGTTGATTTGAGTTGAGTGAAGTTAGGGGAGTGTTTCTTGGCAATTTTCATGGAGTGGGATGGCATGTAGAAGAAACTAGGGTTGGGGGTCCACCGGAGAAGGTGACTGGAGCTTCCCTCCGGCCACCTGAAGGTCATTAGGGTTTTAATCTTGTTTTTGTTTCCAGATGCAACCACAGCCATCAGATCTTGTTTTAATTAGCGTGCAACCGGTTTAGATCATGTCATTAACCCCTAATCTCATTTAATTATATTAATCTAAATTAATTAATTCAGAGTGAACCATGACCCTTAGATCACGCGCGAAACCAAACTTTGAACCTGGGCCTCTGGATCCTCATACCTTAGGTAAAGCTGACTTCCTTTCACAGCCCTTAATCTCATCAACTTTGCATCTGAACCATTCACTTTGCTTACTTTGCATTTCTTTTTATTTATTTTGCATTTTTATTTAAAATAGTAAATTATTTTATAAAAATATGATCTTTCACTTTCACTTTAAATAATTTTCAGAAACCAAAAACATTTTTATTTTTTATTTTTGCATTAAAAATCTATTTTTAAATAATTTAATTGTATTATTTAATTAATTAATTCATTTTAATTAATTAAAAAATACTCTTAGGTATTTAAAAATTACCAAAATAATCATGAAGCATTCTTACATATTTAGAACAATTTACAAACTCATCTTAGAAATTTATTTTTGGGTTTGATCATACTTTGACATTTAACCATGAATTAGGGTTTCCAAATTTCCTATTTTTCTAGTTCTAACTTCAAAAATCCATTTTTGATCAACCAAGATGAGTTTGCAAATGGTTCTTTTTGCATTCTTTCACACATTTCATATAGTATTTAGGGAATTTAACTCATATTTTTGCATTGCATTTTCCATTTGTTTGGCATTTTTCATGAAGAAGTACCCAAAACCCTAACCTAACTTAGAAAAACCATAACTTGACTTTGGTATAGCTTCTGACCTCCATCTTTGGGGAGTGATATTATGTGTGTTTAGGGTTCATTTGGTTGCATTTTAAATTTTTTATCATGTGTTATCCTTCTGTTGTGGACATGTGCATCTCATACTTTCTTAAAACCCTAATTTGCCATGTTCATTTGCATTCATCTTTGCATACCTTCATCATATGAACTTGTCATGACATCTCATGCATTTGTATGTCATCTTAGATACCTTAGGACATGTATGAACATTGGTTGATCATTGTTGCATCCATCTCTTGTATGATCATGCATAAACATTGTACATGTCTTTGAATCATTTAATAACACATTTTCATTGTGTTTGAACTTCTGGTATTGATCATTGCATATTCTTTTGCCTTATTTCCTTTTGTTTCACATCTTATGCATTCATACTAACCATTTCAGGGGCTTCAGGTAAGTTGATTAGGATGTGGATTTGCCTCCACATCCAACCTCTTCTTATCTCTTCATTTGCATCTTTATTTGTCTTTGAAGTGAGTTTGACTCACTTATTATCTCTCTTGCTCCCTTTCTTTCACTTAGGTTACTTAACTTCTTCAGGAAGTAAGTAACCTATTCTCCTTTCTCTTCTCTTTTCATCTGCTTCTTCTTCCTTGGTGGCCATCTGAAGATCTTTATCTAAGCCTCACAAACCATAGGAATATCCAAGCATGATAACTTTAGGGTTGTACATAGTCTCCCCTATTTTTTTACCTTTGAGTCTCCTTGAGTCTCTGCTTCTCACCTCATAATCAAGGCTAAACAGTTAAAGTTTTAAAACTCTGAATTAGGGTTATGCATGTATCCTTATCTTAGGATGGAGTGTATAACTTTAATACTTAGTGTTAAGCCTTTAAGTTGTTTACATATCCTAATCAAAACACCTAATAATCATTAAGACTTAAGCTTGTAACTTGGGCCTTATATTAGGGTTACATCTTTGCCTGTTGGTTCAGAGGGACTAACCCTAGTGTTCAATGGACAAGTCCCCCTCAGGTTTAGTCTTACAAACATAAAATCCATTTCTTAATCCTACCTTTAATTAAAATCCACTTTAATAAAGGCTTGTTATATAATGATTTTAATCCATAACCATGGATTAAGTTGAGGAGTCTTCCTCATCTTAAGTGTTATCATCTATTATCCTTCTCTTAGGATGGTGTAATGAGTTCACTAATCCCTGATTAGAGATTAAACTCATTACTTAACACAAAACAAAATCCAAAAACACTTAATAATCAAAAGTAGGTTAATGATATTAATCCTGTATCATTAGGGTAATTAAGTTGGGATATTCATCTCACACTTAAGTAGACTTATTATCCCTAGTCAGGGGTGATATAATGAGTTTACGACCCTTGATTAAGGCTTAAGCTCATTATCCTATGCAAAACACCAAAAACAATAAAAAAAACTGAAAACACAAAAACAAATAATAAACGTCTCCTCCGGGATTCTTTTCTCATCACACTCGCTCTGAAAACAAGAACTCGCTTCTTCCGTCTAATGCGAGACAGTTAGCACTCGAGGCAAACGAGTCACACACTTGTGCATATACAAGCAAGCAGTTCACAACAAAAACACTAAGTCTCTTTGGGTCGAACTACGGTGTTCTGACTTCCTCATTGCACGAGAGAATACGTAGGCATAACTTAACAGTTATCGAACAAAAGTCTCTTTGTCCCCCCCTTTCCTCCTCTCGGTTCTCTTTCCTCAGCCTCAGTTTTGAACACTCACTTTCTTCTTGCACTGGCACTCTGTACATCCATTCCTCCCTAGCCTTTTATACATAGTTTAGCACATAGATTATCCCCTTTTAAACACAATCAGGTATGCGTGGATCCCGTCGAGTACGACGAACGATCTGGATGCCAATACCTTCCCAGGTCGTAACCTACCCCCTTACTCATTCTCTTTGGTTCGCAATCGTCTTATCCATCTTATTCTAGATTTATGCAGCATTACCTTTCCTTCGAGATAAAAATGCCTAGCTGGCGACTCTATTCAACTTCACCCAAACCTTCTCTTCGCCTCGTCCGTTCGCGTTTGCACCGGGACGCAAGTCCGCGGGAGCGACAATAGTTCTTCTGTGAAAATTTGTTTTTCCTTTCTCTTGTGTTTACTCTTTGTTATGCATTTTCTTTTGTTTTTATAATCTTTTTTATTAATGAAAAAATGGGGAGTAAATGCATATGCTTTTGATATATCTTATATTCGTTAATAACCCCAAATATGGTAAAATAAAATTGAACAACAATTGAGTTTTGCTAAGTCTCAACTCAGTGGAAGCTTACAAACCTCACTTTGAAGAAACTATGAAAAACATGATAATTTCTAAAATCAAAATCCGCAGGAAAATCCTCCGGAAACCATTGGAATTTCCTGCGGATTTTGACTTTAGGAACTAAACCGCAAGCAAAAAGTAAGATATAGGGACGAAACTAAAAAAAACTTACATGGAAGAAAACCAAAAATTCGCTAATTTTTAGGGACGAAAACACTATGTAAGCCTTATTATTATGGAAATGTTAACGATTGTCCTTGAGATCAATTTTTTAAAAGATATAATATTGTTTAGGGTTTAGGGTTTAAGGTTTAGAGTTTAGGGTTTAGGGACGAAACAAAAAAAACTTACATGGACGAAAACCAAACATTCGCTAATTTTTAGGGACAAAAACACTATGCAAGTCTTATTATTATGGAAATGTTAACGATTGACCTTGAGATCAATTTTTTAAAAGATATATATATATATATATATATATATATATATATATATATATATATATATATATATATATATATATATATATATATATATATATATATATATAATGTACTGAAAACATGAATAGTTAACTTAAAAAAAAAATTATTGTGTGTATTAAATACATTGAATATATAATATATACTTTTTATTTATAATTTCTAACAGGTGTCTCTGAGACACTTCTTAGCATCAGGGTCGACCCAACACATCTCGAGGTCTAAGGCAGAATTTAAAATTAAATATTTTTAATATAATTAAAATATGTTTTTAAAATTAATATATTTTAAATTTTTTAGGATTTAAAAACCATTAAATTATTATAATTTATTTTATTTAATATTTTATTTTTAATTGATAAATAAAAAATACACATTTAAGGAATCATAATTGAAAAAAAATGCTAATTTAAAAAAAAAGATATAATTTCTCCTATTAATTTAAGGAATTCATAAATTTATTATTCATAAATATGACTTTTAAATTAATAAATAAAAAATACACATTTTAACTATATATATATATATATATATATATATATATATATATATATATATATATATATATATATATATATATATATATATATATATATATATTGATATATTAAATAATTTAAATTTAAAAAAATCAATTTACTAAAACCAAATAAATATAATTAAAATTTTGAGGCCCTAGACGGAGTTGAGATCCTCACAATTTCTTAAGAAATGGAGAATACCATTACTAATGTTTTCATTATATATAAGTCAAATTATATAAAATATATGTCATACATTTTAAGAATATATGTATTTATACACAAAAATACTTTAGTAATTGTGCTCTTCATTTCTTTTGAGAAATGGGGAGGATCTAAACTCCCCATGTGATAGTCTTAGTGGTTTACCTCTAGGATCGATCCTAGTTAGCATAACCTTTATTATTAGTAGTATTAGTAGTAGTCGGAGGCGGAACATCATGGCTCCCCAAAATTTTCAATTTTTTTTTTAAATTTTAGATTTCAAATAAAAATATATAATTTCATATAGGTTATATTTTTAAGAATAAACAGGTTGTCTGAATTGGTATGGAATTAGATGTTATTTATGCAGGTTTTTTTTTTAATGAAAAATATGTGAAACACAAGATTTAATCTATTTTAACAGTCTATTAATCCATCTAACATTGATTTTCTGTTTTTCTTAATAAAAAGGTAAAATTCAAATGATAAATATATGTTTTATAATAAGAATATAAAAATAACAACTAATTTAGCATACAAAATTTATATATACAATTGTTAAAATTTACTATTATTATTATTATTATTATTGTTATTAATAATAAATTATTTAGATTTATTAAACAATAATAGGGGTGTTCGTGGTTCGATTAGGATCAGTTTTGAAATAAAAATATCATCCGATCCAAAAATATATTTATTCGCAGTTCAGTTCGATTTTTGATGATTGATTTGGATCAATTTTGAAACAAAATATCATCCGATCCAATATGTTTTCTTGCAGCTTGTTTAGGATGTGTTTTTTGGATATTCAAATTATAAATTATAATTTTACTAATATTATAAAAACAATAATAAATAATAAATTTAATATATTATATAATATATATACTATATTAAAATTTAATATTACAAAATGATAATGATCTTATAATTAAAACAAATGAAATAAAAAACTAATAGATTAATCAAACTAATAAATAATATTTTATATAAAAAAACATCTAATAATAAATTAACACAACATATGATACTAATAAAATAAATAAATATATATATATATATATATATATATATATATATATATTATATATATATATATATATATATATATATATTTATTTTTTATTTATTTATTTATTTATGGTTCAGTTTGATTTGGATCGATTTTGAAAAATCAATATGAAATTTGAACTGAGTATTTTTTACAAAATAATATTTAAAGACATTCAATAATTTTCGACTTTTTGTCATTTTTTTATTTTGAACAATGATATATCTTTTACATCGATCTCCTCATGATTATAGGCAGTGGCGGATCCAAGACCCCCGCTCAGAGGTGCAAAATATTTCATACTAATAAATTATTATAATTATATCTATAAAAATAAAACACTAACAAAAAAAAATAGTACCTAAATTATAACTTATTCAAAAAATTACATACATATTCTATAATTGTCCTTTTCGAGATTTTATATTCTGAAATCGTTGAATAATCGGCTCATTATCAATTTCCTTCAATACACCACTCTCAATATAAGTCACCAAACAATCGTTCATCCATTCATCCCACATTCGATTACACAATCTACTTTTCATAATCTTTATAGCAGAAAAGGATCGTTCGACGGTTGTCGTGGAAACATGCAAACTCATTGCTAACTTCAAAAGTCGATAAATGAATGGATAAACAACATGTCTTCTAGTCTCAACCATTTTTTTTTAAAGATCACAAATTCCTTTCAAGGATGTAAATTCAGTACTACTGCGCATATCAATGATATAAGTCTCTAGTTGATTATCAAGCAACATCACACTAGTTTGACAAAATTCTTGTGGATACAACTTTGCAAAATCGGTTTGAAAAAGATAACAATATAAACAAAATGCTGCATCCTTTTCTATACTATACTCTAACCAATTTCCAAATTCATTAAACCAAGAAGAACAAAATCTTCTCAATGAGCTTCCAATTCTTCTTTGGGGAAAATTATGTTGAGTAGGTTGGCACGGTCCTTTTTGTAGATATGTTCTGCGAATTATCTCTTGATCAATAGGATGATATGATGACATTTTAAGCTGCTTTCCAGGAACTGATTGTAACTCTTCCAAATTAAATTGAACATGTTGTTGAGAACTAGAGTCTTGCTCATTTGTTGGTAATGTTCTCTTATAAAATTTCTCCATAATCTCCTGTAACAAAATAAAAAATAAATAAAAATGATTATCAATAAGAAAAATAAAAGTTAAGTATGTATAAAAGATATTGACAATAAACTTCATAGTGTCTTTATATATTAAAAATTTCTTTAATCATATATCCTTAATTATTTTGTTACTTTAGTTTTTGTAAATAAAGAATAAACTCTAAAATTGAAACTTAAAAATCTCTACCGCCAGATTTTTATTTTATATTCAAACAAAAGAAACTGGAAAAAAAAATTGAAAAGAAAAAAAAAAGTTTAGTCTATGATATTTTTAAATTTTTTTAGATGTTATAATTTTTTAAAGAACTTTTAATAAATCAAATTGTCTAGCTCAACATGATTATACACAACATTCACTACGCCAAAAATGACTTTTCGCAGCACAGAAAAGACAACGCTTTTTATGAAAAGCGTTGCTATATGTCACTTGAAAATTCTCTCAAAAAAAGCGCTCTCTAAAGGGCATATTAGACAACGCTTTTTAAAAGCGTTTTTTAAGGTGACCACTTTAGAGAGCGCTTTCTCCAAAAGCCCTTTCTAAGGTATAATTTAAGAAAGCACTTTAATTTAAATTATTTTACAAAAGACCTATGGTAGCGCTTTCTAACAAAAGCACTGTTTTTTTTGCTTGGCACAATTTTACTAGACCATATAAAGAATCACAAAATATGACAAAATGGGGGATCGAACCCACGCCCTTTAGGTAGGGAAATGAATTTTAAATTATATTAATATATCAAATTATATTTAATATATTTAAATCATATTAAATTATATTTATAATTATTCAAATATATGTTTTAAATACAAACATTTTAATTTATTAAAATTATATTTAATATCTTAAAATTATGTTAATATATAATTTAAAATATATTAATTTAAAATATATTTGAAATTATATTAATATATTAAAATATAATTAATATATTAAATAAAATATTTATATTGATAAGTTTTACAAAAAAAATATATTTATATTTATTCAAATAATATATTTAAATATATATGTTTTAATTAAAATATATTTATATATTCAAAATATATTAATTAATATATACAAATCAATATATTCAAATAAGATATTTAATTAATATATAAAAATTAATATATTCAAATAAGATATTTAAATAATATATATAAATTAATATATTCAAATAAGATATTCAAATAATATAATTAAATAATATATTTAAATAATATATTCAAATAATATATTTAAATAATATATTCAAATAATATATTCAAATAATATATTTAAATAATATATTCAAATAATATAATTAAATAATATATTCAAATAATATATTCAAATAATATAATTAAATATACATTCAAATAATATATTTAAATATATAAAATATATTAATTAATATATACAAATTATATTAATATATAATTTAAAATATATTAATTAATATATACAAATTCTATTAATATATAATTTAAAATATATTAATTAATATATACAAATTATATAAATATATAATTTAAAATATATTAATTAATATATACAAATTATATTCGAATATAATTTAAAATATATTAATTAATATATGCAAATTATATTAATATATAATTTAAAATATATTAATTAATATATACAAATTATATAAATATATAATTTAAAATATATTAATTAATATATACAAATTATATTAATATATAATTTAAAATATATATGATAACTTATGTTATATAATTAAATGTTATTATAATCAATGGATGAGGGTGTAGTACCGCTGGTCAAAGAGGTTTATGTGAATGTTTTGGATCTAGGGTTCAAATCTCCCTGTCCCGGACTCATTTTTATTTTTTGCGCTCTCTAAAGTCAATCATATTAATATATCTAATTTTAAATATATTAATTAATATATACAAATTATATTAATATATAATTTAAAATATATATGATAACTTATGTTATATATATTTAATGTGATTATAATTAATGGATGAGGGCGTAGTACCGCTGGTCAAAGAGGTTTATGTGAATGCTTTGGGTCTGGGGTTTGAATCCCCCTCGCCGCAGACTCATTTTTTTTATATCTCTAAGGTTATTTATTAAAATATTTTATTTTACATTATTTCAGAGATCTTAGAAAGCGCTTTTAACAAAAAGCGCCCTCTAATGTTAATCTATCAAAACACCTTAGAAAGCGCTCTTTATAAAAACGCTCTCTAATGTCAATCATTTATTAAAATATAAAATTTTTCTAATCATTTTCTTATTTAGAAACCAGAATCGCTATCGCTCTTAAACCCTTTTCTTGCTTTCTCATTGTTCGTTCTTAAAACTATATTGATTTCGTTGATCATTGCTGAAGTTCGTTGCTCATTGCTGAAGTTCGTTGATCATTGCTGAAGTTCTTAAAACTATATTGCTTTCTCATTATTCGTTCGTCCATTCGTTGATGAGGTACATTGTTCGTTCGTCTGTTCTTGATGATATTGTGTTGAAGAAACCCATTTATGTTGTACATTGTTGTTGTTGTCGTCCGTTCTCGATGATATAATGTTGATGATATTGTGTTGTTGTACATTGTTGTTGTTGTCGTTGTTCTTGATACTATGTTGTTGTTGTTGTTCTTGAGCAATCTGATACTATATTGTTGATGATAACCTTAAGGTTATTTGTGATGATACCGTTTTGTTGTTGATGATACCATTTATCTTGTAGATTGAACTAATTTTGTTTAATGGTAAGCTTAAGGTTATTTGTGATGATATCGTTTTGTTGTTGATGATACCATTTATGTTATAGACATTGATACAAAAATAGTTGTTGCAAACATAAAGCATACACATAGGACCTGCAATGTAATGGAAAAACATAAATATTTGCTCTAATTCATTATTTCATTAATTGAGAAGTATACATTTTTCATTCATGGTATCAATGAAGATTTCTCAAATTGATTATGATTTATCGTTATTTAAACATGTTAGAATGATAAGTTTAGGAACCACTATCCTATATTGTTGTTAAATTATGATTATGATTATGATTATGATTTCTCAAATTGATTATGATTCATTCATGGTATCAATGAAGATTTCTCAAATTAATTCTTGATGATATTATTGTTGTTGTCATTCTTGATGATTGATTTGTATATTAAGTAAGAGACGGTATCAAATTCTAATAATCTTCATTTTTTTTATGTAAATTAAAGGTAGATTTTGAGGTGAGGTCTAGAAGTTGTTTACATCTAGATTTTGAGGTGAGGTCTAGAAGTTGTTTACATCTCTACAGGTATATTTGTTTTTTTTTTGTTTTTTTGTTTAGTTTAATTAGTGTAACTATGGATAAGAAATGAATATTTTCAAACCGATTGACGAAAGAGTACGAGAATGAGGTCAAGGAATTTGTTAAGTTTGCTGTTGCGCACGTCGAAGACCCCAGTCGAATGAAATATTCGTGCTTGGATTGTTATTATGTGGGTTGGGTTATCGCGAGTCAGTTGTTATCGCATTTACTGAGGCATGGAATTGATCGAAGTTATACATGTTGGGATTTGCATGGTGAGAAAAGTAACGGGAATGTTGAACCGGGGGATAATACGACCTATGCTTCAAACGATAATGGCACAGATACATACGATTATGATCGAGTCGAAGAGATTGCAGAAGCATTTGAAGATGATCTTAAGGATTGTCTTCAAATGTTTGAGAGGTTGGTAAGCGATGCAGAGAAACCATTGTATAATGGTTGCACTAAATTCACAAGTTTGTTTGCGGTATTAAAGTTCTACAACTTAAAGGCGGGCAATGGATGATCGAATAAAAGTTTCACAGAGTTATTGGTCCTTATGAAAGAGATTCTTCCAGAGGATAATGTTCTTCCTAATCTAACATATGAGGCCAAAAAGATGTTGTGCTCTATTGGCATGAGCTATGATAAGTTACATGCTTGTCCAAATGATTGCATCTTGTTTCGAAACGAGTATGCATCGTTAAATGAGTGTCCTAAATGTGGTATCTCTCAATATAAGAAGAAGTTGTCTCCAACAAAAGTCTTATGGTATTTTCCTATAATTCCGAGATTCAGACGCATGTTTCGTAGTGAAAACGATTCAAGACAATTGACTTGGCATGCAAATGAAAGAATTATTGATGGAAAGTTTCGACATCCGGAAGATTCACCATAGTGGATGAAAATTGATGATGATTATCCTGAATTTGGAAAAGAAGCAAGAAACCTTCGCTTGGCATTATCTACTGATGGAATGAACCCACACGATCTTCAAAGTATCTCACATAGCACTTGGCCTGTGATTTTAATGATTTATAACCTACCTCAATGGCTATGTATGAAGCGTAAGTACATGATGTTATCTATGTTAATATCTGGGCATAATTCATGATTTTCCCGCATACAGAAATCTATCAGGGTACAACATAAAAGGTCAATGTGCGTGTCCTATTTGTGAAGATAAAACAGATTCGACACAATTGGAGTTTTGTCAGAAGAATGTCTTTCTCGGTCATCGTAGATACTTACATTCGAGACATCACTACCGTAGGTGGAGAAAAGCCTTCAATGGAGACACAGAACAAAGTAGAGTTCCACCTATATTGACAGGTGATCAAATATTTGAAAAGGTGAAAGATGTGAATACTCAGTTTGGCAAGCCTTTTGCAAAAGATATTGTGTAAGTTTCCAAGTGAAGTTAAAGTTCCAGAAGGATACTCTTCAGATATTAGAAGACTTGTGTCTATGAAAAACCTCAAGTTAAAGAGTTTGAAGACGCATGACTGCCATGTTATAATGGAACATTTTCTACCAATAGGTATACGTTCTATTCTTCCTGAAAAAGTAAGAAGTGCACTAACTAAATTGTGTTTTTTCTTCAAGTCAATTTGCAGTAAGGTGATCGATCTTGCGATCTTACCAAAATTGTAAAACAAAATAGTTATTACTTTGTGTGATCTTGAAATGTATTTTCCTCCCTCCTTTTTTGACATAATGGTTCATTTAGTTGTTCATCTGGTGAAAGAGACTTAATTGTGTGGAACGACTTATATGAGATGGATGTACCATGCTGAACGTTATATGAAAATAGTAAAAGGGTATGTGAAAAACCGAAGTCGACCAGAGGGTTGTATTACCGAACGATACATTGTTGAAGAAGCGATTGCGTTTTATACTGAATATCTGTCCAATGTACTGAATTTCATTGCAAGTGGATCTTTGCAAGTGGATCTTAATAGAGTGGGATACAAAGATGAGCCTTTTATTCTCGCCTCTTAAGCTAAACAAGGGTTCTATGTTAATGATCCGATAAGTACAAAGTGGTCTATAATGCTTTTATCGAACAAAGTAATTGATGATAACATTGGAGACCAAAGTGATATTGATGTAGATATTGAATCATTTACTAGAAATAATCAAGGTGATATTGATGGTGATATTGAATCATTTACTAGAAATGATCATAATGAGGGTATTTGGATCAATCCAACTGTCCGTGTTGTTAAGAGACAGGTAGAACATATTCCAACCAAGAAAAGAAAGAGAGGTGCCTAAAAAAGGTACTAATGGCTAGTATTTGATTATAGATTATGAATTTTAGATTTGTCATTATAATTTGACATGTTATATCATTCGATGGATTATAGATTATGGATTTTAGATTTGACATGTTGAAATTTAGATTTGTCATTTAATTTTTGGATTTTAGATTTGTCATTATAATTTGACATGTTATATCATTCGATGAATTATAGATTATGGATTTTAGATTTGACATGTTGAATTTTAGATTTATCATTTAATTTTTGGATTTTAGATTTGTAATTATAATTTGTCATTTAATTTTTGCTTTTTCTTTCTTACAGGTATAATGGCTAGTAATGAGGAAGACGCACACGAGACACACGAGACACATGATACAAATAAAACTCAGGAAGAAGCTTCGAAGGTAGAAAGTGAAATAAAACTTGGAATAACAATTATGAGGTCAATTCACCGTGCTAGAGACAAAGGGGTGAAATTTGATGTACATTGGAGCGATGAGGACCAACTAATTGAGCCTAACGGTTCAATGTTGGCTTCATACATTGGTTCACTTGTCCGCCAGCACATTCCAATTACTAGTGATGATTGGAGGAAATCATTCTTGAAAGCTGGTAAAGATAATATTTGGAGTGAGATACAGGTACTTGATTACCAAACATGATTGATGTGTTATTAGATTTCTTTTGACTTATACTAACACACTTATACTAACACATTTTATATTTATATGTGTATGATTTTTTGTAGTGGTCCTTTAATACTGATGAAAGCCGACAAATGTATTGTCTCCAATTGACTGGAAAGAGACATAGGGGATTTCGAGCCTTTTTATAAAACAAATATTCGAGGTATGATAAAAAAAAATCTTGTTGAAGCAGAACTTCCACCATTGTATGCGGATTTGATTACACCGGAAGAATGAAAAGCTTTTGTAGTCAAACGGAAAACAAAAGAAATCAATGTAAACTTGTTTATCTTTTAATTTCATGTCTATTAATTGTATTATATACTTTTTTTGTCTTTGCATTAGTTTGTTCTGATATGACTTAAACTTGTTTATCCAGGATTTGAGTGCCACAAATCGCCAAAGAGCCTTAAAACTCGCATATCCATACAGAAAAGGCCGAAAGGGATATGCACACTTACAACAACATATGGTAACTATATATAAATGATATGATCTTATTAATTGTATCAATATGTTATAATTGACGATCTTATTATTTTTTCAATGTGTAGTTGGAAGAGGAGAAAAGTGCAGAAAAATCTCTTCCGAAACATATTTTGTGGAAGGCTGCTCATGTGGGAAAGAGTGGAGTCCCTAGTGAAGACGTTCAACAAGTTTATGAGAAATGTGTAAGTATAAAATTAAGTATAACATTATGTCTTTAACATTATGTCTTTAACATTATGTCTTTAACATTATGTCTTTAATCCCCACTAATAATTTTCAATTTATCAATGAATTTCAGGAGATTTTATCTAAATCCTTAACCACCGATGAGGAACAGAATTGCAGGAGCATTCTTAGTCGAGTATTAAATGTTCCTGAGCATTCCGATCGAGTGGGGGTAAAGGATTTGGTGTGACGCCCTCTTCCTTGTATAAGCAACCAAAAAGAAAAAATCCTAGCAATCAAGAAGTGATGAAAACATTGGAGGAACTTAAAGCGCAAGTCAGTGCATTGCAAAAGGATAAAGAGATGTATGAGGTATCTAAGCGCAGTTCCGGGTTGAAAGATACTAGTGACAAATCTAGTATCAATTGTGAAAATAAAATTCCTGAGGTAATTATAGCACATATTTATCTTAATTAAATTAACACTTTTATTTTAATTGACCTTTACACACATTAACAATTATGAATTCACTATTGCTTCAAGGCATTTTCTCTTGTCAGCTGTATTTGTCGTTACCGACTTATCACATGGTTGGCAAGGGAAAAATGTATAATAGAGCGAGAGAGTTACTTCACCATAATCCACTTCCTCATGGATTTCTGAAATTGTTAGTTGATATTGTTGTAGATATGGGTGCGGCACTACCTATACCTAACACGGTTTCAGAGATAACATCGTCGGGAGATGCTTTAAGCTCGTTTGTTGCATGACCGTCAGGCCTCATTATCATAGATGATGAGGTAAGGTTAAAATCATTATGAATCTCTTAGTATTCAAATGTCAATTCTGAACCATTATGAAAATCATTATGAGTCTTACATACATTTTTTTGCAATATGGTAATTTTAGACTCCTACAAAACCCGCATCTAAAGGGCTTTTTCCGGAAAAAAGTTTGTTGCATCACAAAAAAGAGAGATACATTTAAAGTGATATTCTATGATCTAGATTCAAAAGTTTTATGATTTTATACTTTACCTAACTTATATGATTGTTAGGTTCCTCCTTCTCAAGCTTCACAAGTTCCTCCTGCTCAAGCTTCACAAGTTCCTCGTGCTCAAGCATCACAACAGGTCGAGAGCAAGAAAAAGGTTCCTGCAAGAAGAGTTGTTGCAAATCGCTTTCAGTTTTGTCTTGAGACACTTGTGTCAACATCAGATGTGATGCAAGGTTGTATTCGTCAAATAGACTTGAACGGAGGTGTTTTTGGTTCTCCTCATTCCGAGATAATCGAAATAGAGGACATGGAGCATATTCTCAAGCATCAAACATTAGGCATCGGTGTTATGCATGCCTACATCTGGTACTCCGATCAATCTATTATTTCTTTACTTGAACAATTTATTGGAACATTTCAATGAAAATAGTCTAATGTTTATTATTTGTTTTTATTTAAGGTACTTGTATGACAAACTCATGCGCGGGACGGAATTGTCAAACCGATTTTGTTTCCTTGCTTCCACTAGTGTCAACTGTATGACAATTGGTTTGAATGCGGATACAGTAAGACAATACTTAGTTGACAGATACATGACATCCAATACATAAACTTTGTTTTTTTTACCGTATAATACTGGACACAAGTAAGATTGTCATTATAATTTCACTCTAATCTTTTTATCTTTTGCGTAGAACTTATACATCTAAACTTTTGTTATATTTTATAGTGGACACTGGTTGTTGGTTGCCATTAATCCTACAAGAGAAGTGGTCTATTATTTGAATTCAATGGAGCATGATTGGCCAACATATCCGAGTATGAAGGAAGTGGTTGATACGTAAGTGAGATTGTTCAAAAAATTCGTGTGTATTTGTATATTTAATTATTTGTGTGAGATTGTTCTAAATTTACGTTTTTCTTTTATAGATCTATACTAGTGTACCGAGCACAAAGAGATTATCGAGTTGCACGGGCTAAAGCAAACACTATTCCATGGATCCATGTATAGGTAGGTTAATTTAATTTTCATAATGTTGCTTATTAGTGATTCTACTTGATAACACAAATTTGTTTTTCTATGTGTAGTGTCCTCGACAGAAAAATGACATAGACAGCGGGTACTATGTTTTGAGGTTCATGAAAG
Organism: Lathyrus aphaca; assembly: GCA_963966055.1. Classification (NCBI taxonomy): domain Eukaryota; kingdom Viridiplantae; phylum Streptophyta; class Magnoliopsida; order Fabales; family Fabaceae; genus Lathyrus; species Lathyrus aphaca. The sequence goes on from OZ014519.1 coordinate 651,727,579, forward strand.
AAATCATTCAATTGGATCAATTAGAGATTCCTAATCAGGTATGCATAAATTTATAACTTAGGATTTATTTTAATATTGTATATTATACATATTATCGGATATTAACTAATTAATGCATATTTTGTTTTGTTATGTAGTACTTTGAAGAATTCGCGTGTCCTCATTACACGACCGCAAAAGTTGGTGAAATTATGGAGGAATTGTGCGAATTTATAATGTGGTATGTACATGACCTGTGGTATGTAAATGACTTGTTTTTATGTAAATGTTTATATTGCGATTTCCGGTGATAAATAACGAGTATATTGAGATTGTTTATATCGGTTTGGAATGGATATAAAATGAATTAGTTTATATGTAAATGATGAAACAGTTTGGAATGGTGAATTGGATAATATACAGGTTTGAAATGAGAATATTGAGAATATACAAGTCTGCCTAAAAAAAACATATTCAGGTTCTGCATATAAAAATAGAAGAAATTGAATGTTTTGAAAAAATATTTAAAATTATAGGTACACTTTAGAGAGCGCTTTTAAGAGAAAGCGTTTTCTAAGGTCCACAATAGAAAGCGGTTTCTCATAAAAGCGCACTCTAAAGTTATAGAAAAAATAAAATAAAAATTATAGGTAGCCTTTAGAGAGCGCTTTTTAAAAGCGTTGTCTAAAGATGGACCAAAGAAAGCGTTTTTTTTCATAAAAGCGCTCTCTAAAGTAATGTAAAAATAATTATAATTTTTTTAAAAGTATACAATAGAAAGCGCTGTCTAATGGAATACCTTAGAGAACGCTTTTTAAATAAAAAGCGCTTTATAAGGCCTACCTAAGAAAGTGTTTTTCCTTTAAAAGCGCTCTCTATGGGGGGCCTTTTAAAGCGTTTTTTATTTATAAAAAAAACGCTGTCTTTACCTAAGACAGCGCAATCTTTAACAACGCTTTAAAGCGTTTTCTAAGGTAAAAAAAACGCTCTCTAAGTCCTTATTTGTCGTAGTGATTATTATTAAAATCAGATTATATAAACAATTCATTCAATTTTATTCAAATTAATTATAATAAGTTCTAGTTTGAATATCAACCTCTTGACTCTTTGAATTTATGGGTATATGAAATAGGTGATTGTTAAAATATTGATTCTAAGTATCAAAGAAATTCTCATCCCACAAATCCTTTGTGGAAGGAATTAGAGTGTGATGTGTATCTCTGTGCTTGTGTCTACGTGCCGTAATTGATTTCAAAATTAAGACAATTCTAATTTAACAACAAAATCATAAAATCCTAATTTCTAATTTCAAAAAACCCTAAATTAACAAAACCTTAAAATCAATATATCTTACCTTAATAACTTCAATGAAAAAATGATAAAAATTTTTTGCTAGTGAGAGCATGAGCAAGTTTGATACACTGTTGTTGGAACTGTCAATGAAAAAGATGAGGGAAACTAGGGTTAGTGAGAGAAGTAGAGAGAGAACTGAAAAATTAAATTGAAAGTGCAAATATTTTTATTAATCTTTTGATATCTAATTATTTTTTATTTAATTCAATTTATTTTCAATAAATAATTAATTAATTAAGGATATTATTCATAAAACATCGTTAATATTATATTAATTGAAAAATAAAAACTAAATATAAGTATTATTTTTAAATATAAGTATTATATTTAACAATTTTTATTCTTTGAATGAAGATTTGAAAAGTGACTTAAGTGATGCAGTGAGTGTAAATTTACAAAATCCAATAGATACAAACATGGACGGATCCACATTTGGGCATCCTGTGGCTAAAGCCACACCAAATATTTTTCCTTTTCTTTATATATATATATATATATATATATATATATATATATATATATATATATATATATATATCTAATGTTTTAAAAATTAGACCAATCAATCAATCGATGAAAGGTGAATCATTGGTTTATTGGTCCAATTACAAGTTTAATAGTAGATTCACATGATTAAATGAGATTAAATCGGATAACTAAGTTGAATAAACCATATTACTCAATTGAGTAAACATACAACAAAACTCTATAGTTATTAATTTGGTCGAACCAAATAACTCAATCTTTAAAAACTAAAAAAATCTATTAAATTTTAAAATATCATAATTTTACAAATTTATTCTTTAAATAAAAATTATAAACATAAAAATCACCCACAACAAAATAGTATAAAATACAAATTAAAATAAATTTTGAACAAAATATAATTCTAACATAAACTAAAAACAAAATAAGTGTAGTGTCTGATAAATTTAATTCAAAAGAGGAAAGGTTGTTTCAAATTAAATAAATTTCAAACAAAATCTACTTATATTTTAATTTTATTTTTTGAAAAATCTTATCAAAACATCGTCGTTTTATTTGAGGAAAAAACAAGCATTTAATCTGTCGATTTTCCAAAACCGTCGATTCGCTAATTATATCGGTTTTTGTCGACTCTAGTCGACTCCCACTTATTTAACAACTTACATAATCTAGCCATCAAATCACGCCGATGACTCTTCTAGTTTCCAATTCGACTGGCCAATAAAAAATCTTGAACGATGTAACCATCTCTTAAGTTTCTCTCTCACTTTTTATATTTGTTAATTCTTTTAAATTTTTTACTTTCAATATAATTTAATTTATATTATTTTCTTATTTAGCCACACCAATACATAATATCTGGATCCGTCCCTGAATACAAATAAAATAAAATATAAATTATTAGTGTAAATTTAAAAAGTTGAGAGGGTGCAGTTACATCCGCCTCTGATTATAGGTGTGATTCCTTCACCGGCAGTAGTAGTAGTAAGTAGTTTAACAAGCAATACATATCACGGGAATGGTAGAAGTGAACAATGAAAGGTATATCCTATATATATTCCAGACAAAATAACTTTATATTCAGGTGAAAATAATGGTTATGATTCAATATTCAAGAGATTGACAAAAGAGTCAAAGCCTTGCATGTATAATAGTACTACAAGTTACTATATTCAATCAACTTGCTAGCTGTTGAATTAATTAACGAAAGTATGAACCCTATATTCCAGGCTAATCTGCTTGACTTTCTGTAACCATGCATGCATGTCATTTTCGAAATCATGCCATTTAACGAAATTTTTATTTATTTCTGTTACAGGGAAATTAATTATATGATAATGACATGGCGTGAATACATCTTTTTAAGCAATTCATAAATATGTACACTAGAGCAGTGGAGCAATTGATGATAGTCAAAATTTTACTTTACATGTAATTTAATATAATTTTAAGACTAGCATTGCAAACATAATATAGCATATAAAGTTAATTTAAACATATACAGTTTTTATAGATCAATTTAAAAAAAAAAAATCAAATTCAAAAGACAGTATACATACTTTTATTCATATATTTGTATTATCTTTGTAAAAAAAACAAAACGAATATGTTATTATGCATACTTTGAGATTTCAAATTTCTCTTAAATAGAAAATTAAAAATGTTGAAAACTTAATGATTGGTAGAATACTAATGTAGAAAAAAGTTTATGTGAAGAATTATCATGCTAGGAAGTAACTTATGTTCAAATTAAATTAGTAAATGTTAAATTGATGGTTGATTGACTTTATTTTAGTGTTAGTAGAAGATTGTTATAATAAATTCTAATAGTCACAATAAACACAAGATATAAGTGGTTGTTGAAGGTAAGGGAAACATAAAATTAGAGTTTGGATTGAGTATGATTCTTAAAAGTAATAGAAACACAAAAAATAGGGGTTTGAATTGGATTTCTAAAAGTGAAAATTTTTGTTATCCAAAACAACAAGGAGAAAATTAAGAACAAAAATAATGAACACAATTATTTTTTTATCTTGGTTTGTTATTAACAAAGCTACCTCAAGTCCACTTGCCAAAATGATTTCACCTTATCACAAAGACTTAATCCATTATAACCAAACTTGATTACAACCAAAAAGACTAACTGTCAATGTCTTCTTGAGTAATTCTAACTAAACCCTAGTCACTCAAGGAAATACAATCACAAAGATTAAAATAGAAAGTGTGTTACAAGATACTTCTAAGAAAGTAAAATACACAAATGAATTACAAAGTATTTCACTCAAAAATATATTCTATGAAGAATATGAACAAAAGTACCTAGTGTGTTTACTTCTCTTTCTCTCAAAAATATTCACAGTATGCAATATACATGTAAATGATATTCTCTTCGTGTTAACATTGTTCTATTCTTCCAAGACTCCTTTATATTGGCAATGAAAATATCCATTAAGGATAGAATTGGAATCTACAAATGTAGCTATATCCTTGCATAACGGTCTGTGAAAATGGGAGACACAATGATACAATAGTAGAATGTAGTGGAAATAATATTTGATCTTGTATGGTGTACTATTTTCTCACGTAAAACCATTTTAATCTTATCTTAAAATATTCAGGGGCTTCAGATAGAGAGTTGATGAAGCATGCATAAAAGAAGAGTCAGGGTCGGTATAAGAGAGTCTCAATAAAGTTGGTCTTCAGATTCTTGATCTAGTTCATTAGAACCTGGTCTTCAGAGTCTGGTGATACAGTTCATCAGAGTTGTTGAGCGCAAGACTTTAGAGCTTGACAACATCAGAGGCTTCTCTTGTCAAAGTCGTAAAACTTTGGATGAACAATGTTCAGAAGCGTTGATTAAAGTAGTCCAAAGCTTGATTATCTTGTAGAGAACACTTCTCAGAGTCCTAGTGCACTAGTTTCTGAATCTGATGACGTCACATGTCACTTCTTCAGAGTCAACTTATATCTAGTATATGTACACTTAACAAAATCATTAGGGTACAAAATTGTTCTTTATGAATCAATGAATCAATGTTTTATAATCGTGAGAAAGAGAAAGAATGAAAAAGAGAGGATAAATAATATACAAAATCAAGACAAAAAAGACATAACCTGGGTGGTAGTCAATAGTTGGATGTAGAGGGAAAAGGGGGAATAAGCTTGGAAAATGATGACAAAAGCATCATTTTTTTCTTAACACAATTCCCATATATTTTTTAGTAAAAGAGATATACAATATCATCAAGGAATATGGAGAGGTAGACCAAGTAGTGATGCCTCCAAAAAATAATAAGAAGAGAAAAATAAATGACTTTGTAAGCTTCCTCAACATGAAATATAAGAAAAACTTTACTATCAAACTAGATAACATTATCATGGGAAGCTGAAAGATATTCACCAACATTTCAACATTTCAAAGGGGGATTATGAAGCGGTACTGCACAAGGAAATAAGAAGAAGAAATGTTTCCAATAGTCACACCAACAATGTTATAAATGTTGAGAAGAATCAGATTAGTTAGACAATAAAAAAATGTACAATGGCAGAGTAAGAAGCCGGGGTAAAAATTCCAAGGTGTTAGGAAATATAAGAGAACATATGAGCAAGTGATGAAAAATAACTACCCAAGGAAATCTATATATAGAAGGCTAAAGGAAACAAAAGACCTATTTGTAGATTTAGATTCAATATTGAGGAAGATGACTTGGAAATATTTAGAAAATCATACATAGGAAAGGTAGAAAATATAGGAATAACATATAATATACTAAAAGAATTCCACACAAAAGGCTATTTCTCAATCAAAGTCACTCCTTCAAGAGAAAACTTATTCCTATTTGAGGAAAGGGTCATGGGGAAGCTGAAAGTGTTAGTTTCATAAGCTAGAGATTATCTTGGACAACAGTTTATAAAGATCAGAGAAAGGAGGTCAAAAGATATTGATAACGATATAGTAACATGGATCAGATGTTATGGTATAACTTGTCATGCATGGACATCAAAATCATTTGAATGCATCACATATCCTTTGGGAGTATACATTTGTTCTGGTCATAACACAAGTAACCAAACAAAGATGGATGAGCCGCGTATCATAGTGAGAACAAAATATACTTTGGTATCTAATGACACCTTAAATGTTTAGATTAACAACGAAGAGCACCATATCAAAATACTAGAAGACTCTCAAGGTCCAATATGAATCATTATGCCAAACATCACCGAAAATGATATGGAAAAACTATAATCATAGTATAGCTCCAAGGATTTGGAAGATTACTACGAAAAACAACTATCATAACAATTGTGTTGTGAATAGGATACAGTAGAAAACAAAGTATAATAGATTTCTCAAGAAACCTATAAGGGTTAGGGTTTAGGGTTACCAAAGAAAGACAACAAAGATTGGTTATAAACTGGTATTCTTTCCTTTCTCTTAAAACAAGATTACAAGTATACAAGAATAACAAAAATAATCTCTCTCACTTTTGAAATAGGGTTTTGTCTTCCTATTTTCCCTTATACAAAATATGAGAGACTAGTATGCTATTTATAATAAAACTAACATACTAACCTAATGGGCTTTTTAACAATTACCCATTACAAGCTAACTTAGGGTACAAGCTAACTTAAACAATTGGATCCATAACACAAGGCCCAATTAAACAACATGCGAGCAGACTTCGACGACATGCTAAACCTAGTATTTGTTCCAATATTTCACAAATCTCCACCTTGGAACAAACTCTATAACAACAAGAAATAAACTAGTTTTCTTCATGCAGATTTATCAACTGCATACAATGGAAAAACTTGCAATTGGGCAACGTCTTGGTGATCATATCAGCAACATTATGATTTGTCGAAACCTTCAGCACTTGGACTTCTCCACGCTCGATTAACCCTCTGACGAAATGCAGCCTCACATCAATATGCTTGGTTCACTCATGATAGGCTGAGTTCTTCGACAAGTGTATTTTACTTTGACTATCACATTTAACAGTGATACTTCGACCTTGAAGTTTCAGCTCCTTTGCAAAACCTTCAAGTCACAAGGCTTCCTTTACAGCTTTAGTTAGGGCGGTGTATTCTGCTTCAGTGGTTGATAAGGCAACAACCTTCTGAAGTGTTTCTTTCCAACTAATTGTTGTGCCAAACATAGTGAAAACTTATGCGTGCCATGAACTTGTCAAATCTCCTATTCCACTGTCGAGGAGATTTTTTCATCCCTTATAAAGATCTCTTTAGTTTGCACACATACTTTTCCTTCCCTTCTTCTACATACCCTTCAGGTTTCCTCATCAGGATTGTTTCATCAAGATCACCATACAAGAACACAGTCTTCACATCCATTTGTTCCAGTTCAAGGTCGAACTATGCCACCATGGCAAGCAACATTCGAATGGACATGTGCTTCACAACTGGAGAGAACACATCATTGAAATTGACACCTTCTTTCTGAGTGAACCCCCTTGAAACCAACCTTGCCTTGTATCTCTTCGACGCCACTCCTTTGATTCCTTCATTAACTTTGAAAATCCATTTACAGTTGACTAACCTGGCTCCAACAGGTTTCTTAATCAGTTCCCATGTGTTGTTATCATGAAGAGACTTCATCTCATCATCCATGGACTTCATCCATTCAGTCTTATTTCGACTCCTCGTAACTTCCTTATAGTCTCTAGGTTCTTCGTCCAGAACCTCACTTGCAGAGATTAATGCATAAGCTATAAAATATGCATACCCAAGTCTTTGAGGTGGCTTAATGACTCTTCTCGGCCTGTCTCTTGCCAGCAGGTAGTCATTATCAATCTCCTCATCTTCGAAAGCAACTTCTGCTTCTTCTTCAACTTTATCTGGGTCATGCAATTCAGCATCACTATGCTCCACCTCAACAGGAATTTCTCCCTGTTCCATCCCTTCGACAACATCGTCAGTTTTCTTGAAAGCCATCTCAGAATCATTGAAAACTACATCTCGAATAGTGATACACCTCTTGTGACCTGGCTCTAGGCACCATAGCCTATAAGCTTTGACTCCTTCAGGATATCCCATGAACATGCATTTTAGAGCTCTAGGTTCGACCTTGTCTTTCCTAATGTGAGCATAGGCTACACAACCAAATACTCTCAGTTTGTTGAGATCTGGTGGATGTCCCGACCAAACTTCTTCAGGTGCCTTCATATCTAACACAATCGAAGTACATCTATTTATCAGATATGTTGCTGTTGAAACAGCCTCAACACAAAACAACTTCTTCAATCCAGCACTAACCAACATGCATCTAACCCTTTCGAGGATTGTTCGATTGAATCTCTCAGCTAGACCATTTTGCTGAGGAGTACCTTCTACAGTCTTATGCCTTGAAATCCTAGACTCGACACAGTAACTGTCGAAAGCTTCATTGCAGAATTCGAGGCCATTATCAATTCTCAATCTCTCGACCTTTCTTCCAGTTTGAGTTTCGACCAGAACCTTCCAACTCTTGAAATTCTCAAAAGTTTCATCCTTCGTCTTCTGAATGAGTACCCATAACTTTATGGAATAGTCATCAACTATGGATAGAAAATATCTTGCACCTGAATGTGAAGGATTCCTTGCAGGCCCCAAAGATCAGCATCGATGTAATCAAGGGATCCATGTGCTCTTACCTTTGTTAAACTTCACCCTACAGGATTTACCAAATACACAAGGTTCACAAAACTCTAACTTCTCGACTTTGTCACCACCTAACAGGTTTTGTTTCCCTAGTTCGACCAGACCTCTCTCGCTGACATGGCCCAATCTCATGTGCCATAATTTTTTCTTCGACAACAGTTTCGTGGATGGAACATTTGTCGAACCACTTACAACTTCAGCCTCAAGGGTATACAAGCCTTATTTCTTCATGCCTCTCAAGACTTCCTTCGACCCCTTCATGACTCTTAGAATACTTTTCTCTCCTTGAAAAACATATCCCTTCTTGTCAAATTCACCAAGAGAAATCAAATTTCTCTTTAAGTCAGGTACATACCTAACTTCAGTCAATAACCTTATTGACTCATCATGGAACTTGAATCATCATGGAACTTGAATCTCACAGATCCAATACCTGCAATTTTGCAAGCTTTTTTGTTTTCCAGCAGCACTGATCCACCATCTTGATCACATAATTCCTCGAACAAATATTTGTTTGGAGTCATGTGCCAAGTACAACCTGAATCCATAATCCACTCTTTTCTTGAGTCGCCGCTTGAAACCACTAGAACATCAGATGATTTTAAATCATCTAGAACAATGGCCGCGTTTCCATTATCCTTACCTCCATGATCTTTCAGGAGTTTAGGGCACATCTTTCGAATGTGACCCTCCTTTTTACAATGATAGCATCGAACACCAGATGATTCACCACTATAAGACTTCTGCTGACTTTTTCCCTTCTTCTTGTCGAACTTACCATCCTTTCGCAAGAACCAATTGTCGAAGGTTTATGCTCCTTTCTTTCATTCAAGTCCTTAGACTACAAGACAGATTGAACATCTTCAAAGGTCAGAGATTCTCTTCCATACAATAGGGTTTCTTTGAAGTGAGCATGTGTTCTGGGCAAAGCGCATAACAACAAAAACTTTTGATCTTCGTCATCGATCTTCACATCAATATTTTCAAGATCAAGAATCAGCTTGTTGAACATATTCAACTGCTCATCCAACACTTTATCTTCACTCATCTTGAATGAATACAAGGCTTGCTTCAGGTAGAGTCGATTCACCAATGATTTGGTAAAGTACAAACCTTCAAGTTTCAACCATAACCCTGATGTTGTCGTCTCCTTTAATAACTGTCGATGAACCTTATCACCAAGGCTCAACAATATTGTGTTGTGTGTTTTCTCAATCATGGTCGTCTTTTAAAATGTCGTCAAAGCAACATTCATGGTCGTCTCTACCTTCAACGCTTCCAAATAATCCTGCTGAACAAGTATGGCTTTCATCTTCAAGCGCCATAGACCGAAATCGTTCACTCCGGTGAACTTTTCAATCTCATACTTTGTTGAAGGCATCTTCTCCACGCTCACAGCACCAATTTGTTGTGAATATGATACCTTAGAAAACAAAGTATAATAGGTTTCTCAAGAAACGTACAAGGGTTAGGGTTTAAGGTTACCAAAGAAAGACAACAAAGATTGGTTATAAACTGATATTCTTTCCTTTCTCTTAAAACAAGATTACAAGTATACAACAATAACAAAAATAACCTCTCTCACTTTTGAATTAGGGTTTTATCTTCATATTTTACCTTATACAAAATATGAGAGACTAGTATGCTATTTATAATAAAACTAATATACTAACCTAATGGACTTTTTAACAATTACTCATTACAAGCTAACTTAGGGTACAAGCTAACTTAAACAATTGGATCCATAACACAAGGCCCAATTAAACAACATGTGAGCGGACTTCGACGACATGTTGAACCTAGAATTTGTTCCAATATTTCACAAATTGGAATAAAGATACAACAATATTCAAACAACTATTGTAAGGTAATGTATGATTGTATGTATAATGCTTTCAACTACGGACGTTGAACCTTTGTTATAAACTAGGTAGCGCACTATATATCACAACAGTCAAAATATACAATCATTGTGATATAAGCGAAAGGTCATGGGTTTGAAACTCAGTGATTGTATGATCTATAATATTTTTCTCTCTATATATAACAATGGTTAAATAACCGTGATTAAATACTTTGTTTTTTTATTTTAATTTATTTTTCCATATATCACAAACATGTATTTATTTACTTGTATATGATCAAATTAAAGAATAAAAATATATTTATACATTTATATTTTATGCCTATATACATGTACATGTTTCCATATATTATACATACATTATGAAATTATACGATAAAAATATATTTAGAACCATCAAAGACTAAGTCATATAGTATCACCCTACTTTTCTACTAACACATTGAAAATAAACATCAAACGTCCACAAACGTCTTATAAGTCATCGAGAGAGAAAGGTGTCACGTCGTTAAACTCCTACATAAACAAGTAAGAAAATTGATATCACATGATTTGAATTATAATAGAAAATTACATTAACATTAATATGTTATTGTAAACATTTCATGACATTACATATATATATATATATATATATATATATATATATATATATATATATATATATATATATATATATATATATACCTGATCCTACGAATCAACAATGTCGGCAGAGACGATATTAAACATGAGTTTCATCACATAGTACCCACACTCGTATCACTTTGCTTGTGTTCTCGTCTAAAAATCTAAATATTTCATGAATGTATAATACAACAACACATTTCATGAATATGTATAAGTGAATGCAATTGTTTTCCTTGAGTTGTTCATCCTATAGTGTCTCTTCACAATCTTGTATATTGAAAATGATTTAAAAATATTACATGCTAAGATAATTACAAAGTAAAAGAAAATATTACTAAGACTCTCATAAATATAAAGTTGCCTAGTAATAATTTTTTGCATCATAGGTTCAAGTGGTTTGTGCAACAAACGCAATGTAGTTACCTTATTCGTCCGAAGAGATATGAAGATTAATTGAAAATGTTTTATGAATGAACAATACAAGCATATATAATTAATATTTGGTAAAAACATGAAAACTAACTATAATAGAGAAACTATAATTTTAAAATTACACACTTATTGAGAAATGATGCTAAGTAACATTATTTCCGCATGTGCATTATCCGTAATATTAAGTATTATTCAATGTTTTTTGAAGAGTTACCAGTAAATCGTACTTTTAATGGATCAAACAGTCCATAAGTATACAATTTATTTAATTATATACAAACACGATGAATATATATAAATGGTTAAACAAAATGCAAAAAACATGTATGGAATTAGTTATATACAAAACAATGAACATACCATAATGAGATATACTTACGTGCACCAAACTTGAAGTAACCATATGCCCAACCACTTATTTATAACGATCATATCCTTTATATCTCTAGGAAGGATCATGAATTCCTCTAACCCCGATGTATCTGGATCATGTTTTACCTCAAGAGTAAACATCGCGTTTTCGTTGCGCATAAGGAAACATAACATTTTGGCATATGATCCTTCAGGGGGAGCCAATAACCTGTTTTGGATCTCATTACCGGTGGGGGCGGATGAATAACTACCTTTTATGCTTGCATCAAATACAACATCTCTATCAGGTAATTGATCATCAACATGACAATCTTCGTTTGTACACTGTGGGACTGTTCCACTGATTCTCTACATCATAAAAAACACAAGAACACAAAACAAAAATAACATAATATATATCATACATTTTAGATATCACAATATTCTCACATACTACATATAACTCTTTTATTTCTTCCAATTCTTTCTTGCGAGTTTCCCGTTACTCTTCAAAATTCTCTTCAAATTCTTTCTTTTAACTATCTATCTTCCTCTCAAACTCTTCCAATACTTCTTTTTTCACATGTACGTTGTTTTTTCTAAACATACCAAAAAACACTCCCAGGTCGATAGCATCTACAACCCCATGGACACACCCACCATGCTCCTTTGTTCTAATTACTTCTACTAATATATCATGATGTGGTTATGGAACAAAGGAAACTTCACGAACTAGGTTAACCAATGAATCCTACAAAACATGATAAGACATACATTTTTAATTACCAAATAAATTTAAATAACACTAAATATATGTATAACAAGTCCTAATTATAATTTTCTCCGCTACTAATCTTGAGGCATCTGAATTGTAGTCACCATTTGATCTATGTCGAGCCCTCTTCCAATTCTCATTTCATGATGGTGGAGATACTTCCCGATCATAAGTCATGGAGTCCCCATCTCCTAGTTGTTGTCTTTTTCTAGAAATCATTGTTTTCTCAAGTTTCGTGTATCCCCCACTAGACAATCTTTGGGGGTATTTGTTTTTAGACTTGTTGAGCTTTCACACTTCACTTTTATCCTGTTATAAACATAGGAAAAATATTAACGTCCAAGGTTGTATCCATAAAATTATCAGAAAATACAACTTGTACTAACATGAACTCCTCACTAATATGAGACTTCACAAACATTTTCCAAATCTTCTTATACAGATACAAAATTTTTACCCACGTGTGCTTAATATTATGCTTAGGCTTCGTAATGTAGTCACTCGTAAGCATTGACTTAAAACTTTTCCAAGTCGTACTAGCATAAGTGATCCAATTTTTTCAACTTCAAACTATCACTAAACTTAAACTTCAACTACAAATTCACATCAATAATATGTATTATTGTTTATATATAACGTAATATTGAATCGATAAAAAAATAAATTAATACTTGAACGTCTGTTCATATGCTTTTTTCCACCTCATCTGGTACATCATTCCAATCATCTAATAGTATGTTGAGTTTGCTACGTCCAAGTAACACAACATGACTCTTAAACAACGAAGAATGAGGATCATTAGTATGAGTGACACTAAACTCGACCGGAAGTCTGACACCCGACTTGCAGACTTTTGTTAATGTAGCCATCATTTTGTACCTCTTTGTTGTTTTTATTGTTCTTCTACTACAAATTAAGAATCATTTGTCATGGTTTCATTTGCATGTGTAGCTTCGCCTCTACTAGATGAAGAAGTGGCCATCTATCAAGACAAAAGCATAAAAAACAACAAATAAGCATCATTAACAGCAAATACATAAGCATTAACAACAATAACAAGCATCATCTTTAATAATAAGCATCAATTACAACAACAAGAATCAACAAAAATAATAAGCATCAGCAACAACAAATGCATAATAATAAACAACAATATGAATCAATAACAAAAACAACAAGCATCATCTTCAACAATAAGCATCAATAACAACAAGTTCAAACAATAATAATAAGCATGTTATCAATAATAACAAGCATCAACATCAACAATAACCATCAACAACAAAAAATATATAAGCATCAACATTAATAAGAACCAACAACAACAAGCATCATCTTCAATGATAAGCATCAACAATAACAAGTTCAAACAACAATAATAAGCATATTATCAATAACAACAAGCATCAACATCAATAATAACCATCAATAACAAAAAATACATAAGCATCAACATCAATAAGAACCAACAACAACAAGCATCGTCTTCAACAATAAGCATCAACAACAATAAGAACCAACAACAATAAGCATCGTCTTCAACAATAAGCATCAATAACAACAACTAGCATCAACAACAATAAGTATCATCAACAACAATAAGCATCAACAAAAAAATTATAATGGAAAATGTCGGTACTATAGATGCATGGGGAAATTTTTTAGTGTCAGAAACATGATGAATAAGTAAAAAATATGTTGTCAGAATCTTTGAGTTCCTCCTTGGCAACTAAGCCAAAGGTTAGTCAATAATGAAGAACACAATGTCGTTCCTTGCTCGACGGTACGAAAGCACATGTGTTGCTTCAAAAGTTGTTGTTTCTTCAAGTTTGAAGATGGTGGTGTATGTTTCATTAGGATTGAAACTGGTTTTGTTTAGTTAGGGTTGAAAATGGTTTTGTTTGGGTTGAGAATCAAGTTATTTCGTTAGGAGTCGTTTCTTGATGGAAATGAAAATATGGAACTGGAGAGACAAGTTATCTAGCTTTGTTTAAAATGATTTATTAATATCACCAAAGTTGTTTATCAAAACCATTGTGATATATGATGAAATTTATAAAAAGTCGTCATGTATTAAGCAAATAAAATTTTAAAAAATAAGGGAAAATATATCACAACGGTTAGTGTAAAGAACATTAGTTATATATATTTATTTTTTAAAATTAAAATAAAAGGAAATGCTAAAATAGTGAAGAAATCATGAATTAGCAGGTGCTGAGAATTGAACTCATTCAACGTCAACTAATATTACCATAATTGTTTTAGAAACCCGTGGTAATATATTAACAAAGTTTAATTAAAAAATTAAAAAATATATAGGCGCCTAAATTTAGATATATCACCACAGTCCTAAGAAGGATCATGGTAATGGTGGCATCTTTATACGTACTTTTTGTAGTAGTGTGATGGAGAGTTAATTGACGAAGTTGGAAAGTTTGGTTGATCCCACGACAATAAAATTAATGAAGGCCTGGGGAAATTGGAGAATTTTGAGAGAGAATTAGTGGTTTTCACCGATACAGAGAAAATTAATCCCCCCCCCCCCCCCCCCCCGTCATACCCTAAAATTTTACCCTAAGATATATACCTCATCAGAAGAAATCCACAGATCAAAAGATTGTGTTAGACTGGTTTGAATAGTATCCACACATTGGATCAGGATTCATGAGTCCCTCAGAGGATTCAAGCAAAGGACCAATAATTAATACATAATATTTTCAACCTTTAAATCACTATCAAAGGATTACATAATCTCAAATGATGGAAAATCATTCAAAGACTGTACATAAATTTCAGTGATTTGGGTCCCGAGCCATCAGAACCACCAATTAGGATTTCAGTCATCTGAGCCCTCCAGATGAAAACTTTCATGGAAAAAGGAGCCAATGCCTGAACATACCATCAAGAAAGGTTGACATGACTTTGACAAGCCATTTACAAGTATAAAAGGTGCAGAGATAAAAGACTTCAAGATTAAGGTTTCATAGTGCCCAAATTAGGGTTTCTGACTAATCGAGGATCCCAAATTCAAGATTTTCATCTGAAAAAGAGCCTATTCCATAGGGAATGGTTTAAATAGATCATATACGTCATGTAAGTCTATTCATAAGGTCAAAATACATCAGAGGATGTCTAGTCAAAAAATCAGAAAACCAAGGGTATCTAGTGTAATTTTCATCTAGACCAAAAAATCAAAGTTTGACTTTTTCATCCAAAATGATCCTCATGACCTATATTACAAGAATATATGGTCCATGAATGCATTTGATCACAAAAAATCAGAAATTTGAAGATAACTTATAAAAGGGGCAATCTTTGAAACAGAAAAATTTCTAAGTTATGGAAAAAAGTGTTCAAGTACCCTACTTCCAAGCATCATAACTTGTAATCCAAGCATCAGATTTTGTGAACCAAAGCTCAAATGAAAGATCTCATCACAAACTACAAATAATTAAACTACACAAAACTCCAATTTATTATGGATTTTAAGTTGAAGATGGATCAAAATTAAGAAAAAACTGAATTTCAACACTTAAACAAAATTTGTCTAAGTACAAAATCAGCAAAACATCAAAACTTAGAGGGGTTTTTCACCTAGTTTTAAGTTGATTCAGATCCTTGTTAAAACATCAATGTTGTTGCAAATGTTGCCAACAATTCAAAGAACCAATTGGCATGAGAATAGTTTGCTTGTACATGAAGAAATCATGGATCAAAGTGACCATACAAAACTGTTTTTCAAAAAAACAGATTTTCACATAAGTTTGAAATCTGATTTTATGAGTCAAAAGACAATGTCAAGTGGTCTTAAGCATCTTAGCAATCATTACAAACTTAATCAAACCTGCAAATTCATGATTTCTCCAAGGAATTCCCATAAATGGCATTTATGAATTTCAACACATATGCCTTTTGATCCAATGGTCACCACGCTTCAAAATGGCATATTCTTGGATCTCTTGATCAACAAGCAATATGTGTACACAATCCAAGCTCAAAACTTCTGATGAATGTGATTTAGCCTCCTGCATACCTGAGCCAATTGGGAATCACATCATTTCACCATTTAAGGCCTTTTATGGGAATGCATGACCGACAATGTTGATCTTATCTCTTCAAGACTTAAGGGCTAAGCAGTCTCAACATATTTGCCTATAAATAGAGACCTTATTTGATCATAAGACTTACACAAAATCCTTTAATCTCAAAGCATTTTCTCCTTCACTCCTAAAGACTCAAAACTTGATATTTTGAGCAGCCACCATCAGTTTTTGAGTTTGAGCCTCAACAAGCTCAAACCAGTTGCTCAAACACATCACATATGATGTATATGAGGTGTTCAAACACTTGAACCAACCTAGAAACACCTCTAACCCAAAATCACTCTTCAAAACCTTAAAACACTTTGTTTCTGCAACTTGAAGGCCATAACTTGTCATGCCATTTGCAATCAAGTCCAAGTGTTCAAACACACTCCATATGGTGTAAGAAATTTATCAATATCATCACCTGTCATTTGTAGCACCTCCTACTCAAAATCACTTCCGCTGCTACATGCTCCAAGTCAGGTAAGCCTCAAATCAATTTCACAAAATCATCATCATGTAGAATTTCATGAGGCTCATGCCAAGTTAGGGTTGTTCAATGTTTATCACTGATTTTTCAGTCTAAACTAAAAATAAATGAAATTAATTGTCACCATATTGTTCGTGAGTTAAAATCAAGCAAGATTGATGTTTATTTCACTTCATTTCATTAAGTAATCACTGAGATATGATAGATTTCGCAAAAACTACATTTCTAGGCAAGATGAAGAATACGCGCGTGTTCTTCATATGTTCTTGGCACCCTTTTTTGAAAATTTGAATATTTGAAATTTATCATTTTATTCAATTCATTCCAAAATTAATTTATCTCTGATTCTTTTGAGTTTTTAAATGATTCTTTTTCATTAATTCTAAAAAATGTTTAAATATTTTATTCCATGAAAAAATCACCAAAACATATTTTTTTTAATATATTTAATATTTTCATAAAGAATGAATTTTATTTGTTTCTAAACATTTAAAAAATCATTCTTTTACTTGATTTTTCAAACATAAATGATATTCATGTAATCTCATGGATAAAATATAATTTTTCAAACATTGATCCAAGGTTTCAACTTTTTTTTTTACTTATGTTTGAAATTTATCAAAGTGTTAAAAAATTTTATATTTAAAATATTCAAAATTTGGGTTTTGATTTAATCACCCTCAAATTGATATTTAACACACTTTGGGGCCTCTAATAGAGTGTAAGACCCACCCCTTTTTGAAAAATGAACCATTAGGGTTGATCTGATCCATTTTCAACAACTCGGCGTGATCGTCTTTTTCACCGCATTGAAATTTCATCTATAAATTTCTTTCTGTGAACTTCTTTACACATAACATTCTTTTAATTAAAATGAATTGTGAAAATGTGTCATGGGGAATCCTTTGTGTTTAAGACCCATTCTTCTATTTTTAAACTTTCTCCGGTCTGTTTTAAAACCCCGTCAGACTTTCGTATAAGTCCTAAATCCTCCAATTGATTCTTAAACAATTTTCAATCTCCTAATTAGAGATAATGGGCCCGCTTGTTTACAAGTCCCATCCTTTTTTATTTTTTTTTTATCTTTATGATTAAAGATCTAATACACCCTCAACTAGACTGAGTCTCACTCTAGTGAACTTCTTTCTAGGCAGTAGGCAGCTTTTCAGCACAAAAGCCCCACTTTGTGTATGAAATCACAAGATAATTAATATAAAAAAATTCCATAGGCATCCTTATGCATAAGCCCTACTACTGGCTTTTGAGCAATCTCTTATCCCTCTAACTTTTCGTTGTTTTCTTAAACTGTTGTTGCTTGTTAGATTAGGATTGTTTTTTCAAAATTATCTTTCTTCACCTCATACTAAAGCAAATATAATAAAATACTTCTTAATGACAAAGAGAATAAAATATAGAACATATTTGTAACCTTTTTCCCTTAGGATTTTGGGCCTCTACATCCCAGTTTAACTCCCGACATCATTCTTAATAAATCACTTAAGAATATTCAAACCATAGCAAAGACATACTAAAAATTATCAAACACATTCACTAACACTTTTATTTGTCTACACACGTCTTTACTGTATATATTTACATCCCTGTTAGAATCTAAGCACTTGGGTTACTGTCACCAGACCTAACCTTTGAATAACTAGAACCCTACTAGGTAAAAACATAGCCTCCTTTTGGGCTTAATTTAAGGACCCTAAGGGCTATCAAAGGTGTCTTCTCTCAGGCTTATATGTTACTCAGCCTTGCCCAGCCTCCTCTTGGGCTTTATCCAAGTACCCATAGGCCTCATACAAGTAACCTAACCTCCTCTTGGGCTTAAACACAAGGACCCTCAAAGGCTTCCTAAAAGCATATGAACATATCCTTTAGAAACAAACACATACAATAATCTTCCTCTCCATAATGGATGACCAAGCTAGCCTTCTCTTGGGCTTTGTACAATTGAACCTCTCTAGACAAAGGAATGTCTGATGACATCAAAAACTTTTAAACAAACAAAACACTCTTCATACAGAGTCAGTATCCCAACAAATTTTCAGCCTCTTATCTTAGGCTTCATATAAGATATAAACAATCAAGAGTCAGTGTCTCACAAATAAGCTTCACACCTAGGCTTCCAAATCAAGATATAGATAAAACTTTCCCTACAAAGTCAGTTTTCTTTAGCTTCAACCTTGGGCTTCAATCAAGGTACAAAAAAATAAAAAATGTCCCTCTTTAGAGGTGAAAAATTCTCTCTATTGAGTATCTTTTAACTTCAACCTTGGGCTTCAATCAAGGCACAAACAATTAAACTCTTTATAGTCAGTCAAACAACAGTCATAATCTTGGACTTTAACTAAGCTAACTCCCAACAGTCATAGTCTTGGACTTTACCTAAGTTGATAACATTTAATACAATCATAGCCTTGAACTTTAACTAAGCTAATTTCCCACAGTCATAGTCTTAGACTCTAACTAAGCTAAACATTCAGCCTTTCTTGAGCTATGCAAATCAAGATAACCCATTCAACTTTCCTGAGCTATGCAATTCAGGTCAACCATTCAACCTTTCTTGAGCTATGCAAATCAAGATACCATTCAGCTTATGCCTTGATCTATGCAATTCAAGCACTCCTATCAATTACAACAAACATTTCAGCTTCAATCATCGGCTTTGATCAGGACACAAACAAACTTTCAACTTCAATTTTGGGCTTTGATCAAGACATAAATACAAACACTTTGAGCATCAACATCCTCTATTTTAACCAGTATACAAATCAACCTTTCCTCCTAGCTC
This sequence comes from Lathyrus aphaca, assembly GCA_963966055.1. Lineage (NCBI taxonomy): Eukaryota > Viridiplantae > Streptophyta > Magnoliopsida > Fabales > Fabaceae > Lathyrus > Lathyrus aphaca. The sequence goes on from OZ014519.1 coordinate 651,747,481, forward strand.
TAGATTTTTAGGAGGAACTACGATGCTCTGATCCCTCAATTCTCTTTTTGGGGGTACATAGGCAAAAGGTTGTAAGATCTTTGTGAGCACACAAAACAGAAAACAACAATAGGTTCTCCGACCTATCAAAAACATCAGAAAATTATGAAAACACAAAAACAACTTCATCATATCTTACCAACACTCATATCATTCCCAAAACCAAATCAAAGAAACCTCATCAATACAAAAAAGAACAAAGTTTGCACTATACTTAAGGTGAAATAATCTAAGAAAGAATACAAAACCATGTGGACATCTGTCAATCAACAGTATGCAAAGCGGGGTGAGTTTAAGATATCTTTTCCCTTCCATAACCAAATTCATCAGGAAAACATAAGAAATCAGATATTAGAAAAAATGCGATAGTGATTGAAGACCACAAAAATCGAGCTACTCCCCTAACAACTCAAAAGAATCTAGAAAGTCAATTATTATAACCATTTAAGGGGAAGTCAAAAAAGGTGGTGCCGAAAGTGGTCAATGAGTAGGAGAATAAAGAGAAATAAATTGAAGGTGAAAATTTAGATGACCTATCTCGAGTAAGTGATAATGGTGAGGAGTTAGAAGAAGAGTGTGGACCTTACCCAAAATAAAATGAGGCTCATAAAGTAATTTTATGTCAACATGTATGTGAGGTTAACTCATGAAAAGTATCTAGGATGAAACCATGCAAAAAACAATCATTGTACCCTAATGATATTCATAAACCATATCATGAAAATAACACTTCTAGAACTACATCGCAAGCGAACCCATTCATTTGCAGATGATGGTGTAATTAAGGGAATAAAACCCTCGTACATAACAATTTAAAGTCATGTATGGTTGATGTTTTCTTATTAGAAAAGACTAAATTGAAATCAGTTGTTGATAAAATAGTAACTAGATTGTAGGTTAAAAAGGAGGTATAATTGACGAAAAAATGTGCTCAAAGAGTATCTAGGGGTTTGTTAATTATGTGGAAGGTAGGATAATTCTCGTTAAATTTCAGCTTTGTAGGAGAAGGCTTTATAAGAATCAAAGTAGAGTGCTAAGGAAAATTATATTATATTGTAAATGTAAACTCTTCATGAAATATCAAATGGAAGAGAAAGTTGTGGGAGGAACTAATCAAACTTAAAATAAGGTCACGATAAGGTGAATTACATGTAGGAATTGGCTTCAATACTATCACAACTACGAAGGAAAGGAAAGGAATTAGATAATAAAATAGGAAAGCTGAAATGCAGTCATTCAGGAATTTTATTGAGAATCTTGAATTAGAGTATGTACCACTAATTGGAAAGAAATATAGTTGGTTTAATCTGGAGGGAAACTCTATGAACATATTGGAGTGTTTTTTTACTATCATGAGACCTAATAGATAGATGGAATGTGGTTGGTCAGTACATTTGAAATAGAGACATATCATATCATTGTCCTATTCGGATCAAAGCAAATAATTCAGATCGGGAGTTAAAAGAACTATTGGTTTGATCATAGGGAATTCATCCAATTAAAATAAATAATTATAATTTGAGGCGTTACATTCAAACACACTCCATATGGTGTAGGGAAGTTGTCCAGATCATCATAACATCTCCGTAACACCTCCAACTCAAAATCACAACTCCAATTGCAAGCTCAAGTTTAGGTAAGCCTCAAACTTGGCCAATTCATGATCCATACATATTTCCTCGCACTATATTTTTTTCCATATGTGCGTAATTATATTCAAAGTAATTCCCCTCAATCAATTTCACAAAATCATCATTGTGTAAAATTTCATGAGGCTCATACCAAATTAGGGTTCTTCAGTGTTAATCTCTGTTTTTTCACTCCACACACAAAATAAATGAAATTAATAGGTACCGTTGTGTTTGTGGGATCAAATTGAGCAAGATTGATGTTTATTTTATTTAATTACATATTCAGTGAGATATGAGGGATTTTGCAAAATCCCCATTTCTGGGCAAGATGAAGAACACCCCACGTGTTTTTGGCGCCCTTTTTCAAATATTCAAATATTTGAATTTATGATTTTTGTTAATTGATTCAAAAATTAATAACTTTCTGATTCTTTTGAGTTTTTAAATGATTCTTTTTTCATTAATTCTAAAAAATGTTTAAATATTTTTTCCATTAACAAATCTAAAAAAAATTAATATATTTATTATTATCATAAAGAATTATTTTTATTTGTTTCTAAATATTTTAAAATTCATTTCGTTCACTTGATAACATAAATGATATTCAAGTTGTCTCATGGATAAAACATAATTTTTCAAACATTGATCCAAGGTTTCAACTTATTTTTCATTAGTGTTTGAAATTTATCAAATATTTTAATATTTTATTTCAAATAAATATTCAAAATATTCAAAAATTAGGGTTTTGACTTTCATACTCTCCAATTGACTTTTGTCACACTCATGGGCCTCTATTAGAGTGTAAGACCCATCCCTTTTTTTAAAAATGAACCATTAGAGTTCATCTGATCCATTTTCAAAAACTTGGCGCGATCGCGTTTTTCACCGCATTAAGTTTTCATCTTTGAATCTTTTTTTGTGAATATCTTTACACATAACCATTTGTTTTCTAAAATGAATTGTCAACATGTGTCATGAGGAATCCTTTGTGTTTAAGACTCATCTTTTTGTTTTAAACTTTCTCCAGTCTATTTTAAAACTCCGTCAGGCTTCTGTATAAGTCCTGAACCCACCAACTGTTTCTTAAATAGTTTTCAATCTCTTATACAAAGATTATGAGCATTTGTTTACAAATCTCATCTCCTTTTCTTTTTTCATCTTTATGACTAAAGATCTAATACACCAGCAACTAAACTAAGCTTCACTCCAGTGAACTGCTTTCTAGGCTGTAGGCAACATTTCAACACCTAAATCCTACTCTGTGTATAAAGTCATCAGATAATTAATCAACAAAACAAATTTTGTAGGCATCCTTATTTATAAGCCCTATTATTGGCTTATGAACCATCTTTTCTATTTCTAACTTCTCGTTATTTTCTTAAATTGTTGTGCTTGATTAGAATAGAATTGTTTGCCAAAATTATCATTCTATTACTGGTTTGGTGCCATATTCCCACCATTTTCTGGTGCGAACACAATAGTCTTGGAATCCATCAAATTTGGGACCTTGTCTTTACCTCTGTCTCTAAAGGACTTGCAATCTTCAATTAAATGGCCAGGTGCCCCAGAACGCAGAGTAATCAGTTACCGCTTAGATAGTAACCGGTTACCTGTGTTAATTTTTCCAAAAAACAGTTATTTTTGTATAGGTAACCGATTACCACTTAGGTAGTAACCGGTTACTCTGAGACAAAAATGAATTTTTGGCTTATTTTGGGACTGCTTTTGGTTCCTTTCCCCTCATTCTCTCCTCTATTCTTATTTTTACCTTGGGAGACATTTTTGTGACTGATTTCTCTTTAATGTCAATGGTCTTTAGGTGTAGATTAGAGTGGATAATATTCATTTTTTAAATCTACCTCTAAGTGAATGATTTAATTCACTTTAGGTACTTTGCATTAGTGAGATATTTTCATACTTGAATCCACCAAGATGAGTGATTGAACTTAAAGATGAAAGAATACCATAAGTGACACTCAATTTGGTATTTATCTTTATTTTCGTGCGGTATTGCGTTCGGATGACGATTTACATATTATTTATCTCGCATGCATTAGCACAAACATCGTTAACCTTAATTGATTTTGCCCGACCTCATTTGTAGGGTAATTCCTCCATAAATTACTCGACGATTGCTTAAAATAGACCTAAATATGTCCCGAATTCGGAATAAAAATCCAATTGGATACTTGCACTTTCGTGAACCGGACCTCGTGTTGGTCACGTAATCCCAAAGTGATTGATCTTTTTGCGTTAAGATCCAAGACTTGTGAAGTTTGATGCGTAGTTGTTTTGGGTCTCCCAATCTTCTTTCAAACTTCATTGAATTTGGTTCTAATCGCCTTGATTAATCACTATAGTCTAAGATACTAAGCGGAATCGGTTGCCTTTCGATTTTGGTACTAAGTATCTTGGTTACTCGTTTGGTTGTGGATGATTAAGTTCACCATACCAATATTATGTATATTATTATTACTATACTAACATTTTAATTTCCTTCTCACACATTTATCTCCTTTATTTTTATTATGCTTTATATTGTTTTATCATCCATTATCATGTTTATATTCTTGCTATTATATTGTTGTGTTTTTCTTTTGTCCACTTGGACACAAAAATATTAATAAAGGATTAAACCTCTAAAATATTTGTGATCTTTATATTGGACTATTGGTTACTATCCTTTGTATTGGAATTGGAGTTTTGGACTTAGATTCTAGGACACATCCCCTTTGCTTTGATCTTCATGGAGTTGGTATTTTTGCCTTTATTTGGCAATTTGATAGCTTACAAGGATGGAACTCTTGTGCTCATAATTGGAAGCATAATCAAGTTTGGTTAGATCTTTTCTCCTTTATCTCTTTTATTTTTTTAGGATAACCTCTTCATCTCCTCACCCTTCTTCAATTTTCAAAACTTCCCTCTTTTTCAAAGGATTCTTGTTTTCAAAACTATCACTTTAATAAATAAAACCTTGACTTTTGTCAAGTGGATTTTACTACTTTCTTTTCTCTTAAAAAAATTCAATGAACTTAATCATCTTGACTTTAATTCCAAAATAAAAAGAACCAAACTCATTCAAGTTGTTTTGTGCCTTTGTGCACCTTTTTTTACAATGTAGATTATGAGTCATTATTCTTTAGTCGGGTGCAAGTCTCTCAATCTCCATGGTTGTAGTTTGATGTAATTGAGTCTCTTGCCATTCGTGGGGGTTTAGTGACATACTCTTCGATTTTATCCGAGTTGGAGCCCTCCTCATAATGATGTATGAGTCCATGCCCTCATTCTCATGGAAGATTTTTTAGGCTATCCACTTGAAAATCACAAATTCTCTTTACTTAATAAAATCAATCATAACCAACCATTTTCACTATTTGTACCATGAACTACGGAGTTTTGATCTCACATTGCACATTGTGGGTATGTAGGCATGAGATGGTAAACCTCTCCAAACACAAAAACATTAAAAATTCATTCTTTTCTCATCTCTCCACTCTCATTTCCAAACATTTTCAAACCAAAAGCAATAAATTTTTCAAAGGGTTCCCGTGGAGTACCACAGACATTTTGGGTACGTAAAACCTTCCCATTTTGTAAATGTTCTGGGCTAGCCCAACTCCCAGAATTGGGCCAGGCAAAGTGACGAACTGACACACTCGGTGTCGAGCACCATGCCAAGGATAACGGTCCTTGTCGAACAAAGCCATACCGACCAGAATGAAATACCCCAACGGCTAGTTTTGACCGTTACCTATTCGTGCGGATTCCGCGATCCGCGCCAAACGGTTTGAACCAATAACCATCCACTAACGACAGTATATAAACCCTCTCCGAGGAGAGGTTCAGGTATTCAATTCTTGACCTTAATTCTCGTACTTGCACACTCTTTGCTCAGTGTCTTACTTTAGCATCGGAGTGCCTTGCAGGTACACCCCCCTCTTCTCCTCACCAACCGTCCTTCAACAACGCTCGATGCCAGCCATATCGGATCCTGATCTCCAGGTACGATCAGGTGGCGCCGTCTGTGGGAATCACTGATTTCCCCGTTCTTCTCTCTCAAAATCTTCAAGAACCAAAGTTTTTACCAAGATCCATGGCTGCTTGAGACAACAATTCGGACAATCGGTCGAACGACGGTATGCTCCTCACGCAACGTGAGAGCAACGTTAATCACCCTCCCCACGAAGAAACCGTGCAGGATCGCCCAGATGGGAAAACCACCTCACCTTCCCCCGATCGCGACCAACCTCTAGAAAGTCGCCCTGAGGTTCCTCTTCCTCTAACACCTTCAGGATCTGATTTTGTAGCGTTGGCTGAGATTCTGAACCAGACAAATTTGTTACTCCTCACCCATGGCGAGGAGATTGCCCGTCTCGAGGACAATAACCGTCGACCATCCCGGTCTCCCGCGAGACATCAAAGAAGACGCAATCCTTCTCCTCCCAAGAGGAAGAGGAAAGGACGCAACGATGAATCCACTAGTGACAAAAGGTCCCGCCCATCTCCTCATCGATCTTCCCCTCCAAGAAAGTCAAGAAGGAGAAGATCAAGATCTGCATCACCTCAGCGAGCGAGAAACCACGTTCCCGGGTCTCCTTCATTCAATTCCAGCGACGATGAAGACACCAGGGGGCCCCTCTCATCGGAAATTATGGCGGCTAAACTCCCATGGGGTTTGGAAAAACCTCTACCCTTAGGCTCATATGACGGGACCACAGATCCTGACGAGCATATCGAGAATATTGATGCTCTGCTCGACTACCGAGGGGTGCGATAGGCAATCAAATGTCGTCTCTTTCTTACAACTCTGAGGATATGAGCGATGACGTGGTACAAAAGCCTCGAGGCAGAGTCCATCACTTCCTGGAAACAGCTCGGACACACATTTTCCAAGCATTTCACCGCCTCTAGACGACACCCGAAGACGGAAGCATCGCTCGAAGCGATCATCTAGGGGAAAGACGAACCTCTGCGAACCTATATCGAGAGGTTCAACAAAGAAGCAGTCCAGGTATCCACAACGGACGACATGAAGAAGTACTTGCTGGAGCGGGGACTATGCTCGTCGACCGATTTCCACCGAGCGGTTGGCATTGAGACCCCGGCCACCCTTGAGGCTTTCTTGTTGAAAGCCCAAGCTTACATCCAATATGAGGAAAAACAGGCGGCTAGCTCTGTCCGAGACGCCCGGCGTCGCGAGGACGCAAAGCCCCACCGGGTCGATGAACCCTCGACATCTCGTCGTGGAGGAGACAAAAGAAAGGATGATCGCCCCCGTGAACCGCGGGAGCACAAAGGACCTGTTGGCCAGTTTCATGAATATACTCTCCTCCTGGTCTCTAGGGAAAAGATCCTGTCCGAATGTGCGAACTCAGAATTCAGGCAAGCGGGAGTACGCTTTCCGAAGCAGCTGCCTAGCAAACCGGGCACAGACAAGACAAAGTATTGCAGATTTCACAAGAGTCACGACCTTAATACCGAAGACTGCATCCATCTCAAAGACGCAATCGAGATACTTATTAAAGTCGGACACCTCAAACAGTTTACCAAATATAGAGACACCCCTCGACAAAAAGCACAGGAGACTCAGAAGATCGAAGAAGTTGTACCCATACCAGCAGATGCGAACATGCAGGTTGCCCTGAGCATCTACAGCCCGGAAGATTTCTTCCTGCCCGACCACACGGGGAGTCCTGGATATTTTTCCTCCCACATCTCGTGGGAGACCTTTCCCTCTGCAATGGCCATCTCAGGGGGAGGATTTAACAAAATCACAGTCGGATCCGTAAAGAGGAAATTCGACCAACTGATCGCGAAAGGCCATGCTCAGAGCGCGACCCTGGACCCTCCAAGAGAGGGCTCAGTACCCCTTGCTTTTTACCGAGAGGAACTTTTAGAAGGAGCACGAAATGCCAGCATCCCACTACTCATTCGTGCACGGATGGCAAATTTTAATGTGAGGAGAATCCTGGTGGACCAAGGTAGCTCATGCGACATCATGTACTCCCAATTATTTTCAACACTCTAGTTGAATGAGACACACCTGACTCCGTACGTCGGATCAGACTTACAGGGTTTCAATGGAGCAGTCTCCCGACCATGGGGCTACGTCGATCTCTTCGTCACCTTCGGGACATCTGAAACTGCCAGCACTGTTCGCGTCCAATTCCTGGTCGTAGACTGTCCGTCGTTGTACCAATGCATTTTGGGACGACCAACATTGGCCGAGTTGATCGCTGTTCCATCCACCGTTCACCTAAAAATGAAGTATTATACTACTTTGGGCAAAGTCGCTACGCTACACGGTGACGTCGAAGCTGCCCGCCGATGCTTTGAAGCAGCATCCAGAGGTCTCAGCTCGATATCTTACCAACCAAACCCATCATCCCTGACTTCTCCAGATACTCCACAAACATCCAAGGCTTTTCCTCAGGTCGACTCAATCGATCTGGACTGCAGGTTCTCAGATAACGACGAGGGTGTTCGGAGGCTGACCGATTCACTTTCCCACCCAATTCCAGACGGAGAGTTCGAACTAATTCCTTTGGGAGATGATCCGGCTCGGTGCGTCAAGATCGGGGCCCATCTTCCTGACTTGGCGAAACGACAATTAGAATCATGCCTCAAGGGAAACGCGGATCTGTTTGCTTGGAGCGCCGCAGAAATTCCAGGGCTCGACCCTGAGACGGCCTGTCATCACCTCTCCATCGACCCAACGCACAAAGTGGTCGCTCAACGTAGGAGGAAGCAGTCGACCGAGAAAACCAAAGCGGCCGAATCTGTTGTTAAAGACCTCCTAGAGGAAAATTTTGTAACTGAGGCCAGGTATACAACCTGGCTCTCAAATGTTGTACTTGTTAAGAAGTCTAGTGGAAAAATGGAGAATGTGTGTTGACTATACTGATTTTAACCGAGCATGCCCGAAAGACGCATATCCTTTGCCCAACATCGACAAACTGGTCGAAAATTCGTCCGGTTTCAAGCTATTGTCCTTTATGGACGCCTACTCGGGGTACAATCAAATACCTATGGCCGTGTCCGACAAACAATACACGGCCTTCATGACCGAATCAGGCAACTATTATTATAATGTTATGCCCTTCGGTTTAAAAAATGCGGGCGCGACATATCAGCGCATGATAAACAAGGTATTTCAGGCAGAAATCGGGGGCATACTTGAAGTATACATGGACGACATGATCGTCAAATCTCACCAAGAGACGGACCACGCGTCCCACATGCGAAAGGTATTCGATCAAGCCCGGAAATGCAAAATATGTTTCAATCCCGAGAAGTGCACGTTTGGGGTCTGAGCAGGGAAGTTCCTCGGATTCTACTTAACCGAACGAGGTATTGAAGCCAATCCTGAAAAATGTTGGGCATTCACAGAACTTCCTACTCCTAATTCTAAAAACTCTATACATTCTTTGAACAGGGTCCTCGCTTCCCTCGCACGATTTGTGGCAAAATCCGCTCAGCACGCCCTCCCCTTTTACAAACTCCTTCGCAAAGAGGCCACCTTTGAATGGACGGAGGAGTGCGAAAACGCTTGTCCTAGTTGAAAAGGGCATTAGCTGAGCCCCCAGTTTTGTCCAGGCCCAACAAAAGGGAGACATTTTACCTCTATCTCGCCGTAGCAAACGAGGCCGTAAGCGCAACCGTCGTACGCGACCTACCCGAGGGACAGAAACCTATTTACTTAATGAGCAAGGCGCTCTACGACCCCGAACTTCGATACCTCCAGGTAGAAAAGATGGCCCTGGCCCTCATTTTTTCAGCCAGAAGACTACGACATGATTTCCTAGCCCACACCATCATCGTGAGAACAGACCAACCCATAAGAGAATTACTCAGTCGACCAGACATGGCCAGGCGAATGTTAAAATGGTCGTTGGAACTGTCCGAATTCGATATCAAATTATAAGGGAGACAAGCTCTCAAAGCTCAAGCACTAGCCGACTTTGTAGCAGAGCTCACTTTCACCGAGCAGGAGCCGAAATCTCCATCCAAATGGACCATCTTCGTAGACGGAGCATCTGGCCGGCGGGTAGTGGAGCTGGAATTATCCTGGAAAACGAAGAAGGAAACATCATCGAAGTATCTTTAACTTTATCCTTCCCCACATCCAACAACCAGGCGGAATACGAAGCTTTCCTGGAAGGCATACGACTCGCGACCGACCTGGAGGCAGAAGAAATCACAATTTGCACAGATTCCCAGCTGGTCGCTAATCAAGTCCAAGGAGATTTCCAGGCCAAAAACGACAATATGGCAGAATACCTGGCCCTTGTAAAGGACAAACTAAAACGATTCACAAGCATAGAGGTCAAACACGTCCCACGAGAGAATAATACCCGAGCTGATATCCTTTACAAGTTGGCAAGCACTAAGAGAAAAGGAAACAACAAGTCCGTCATACAAAAAGTGCTCCCCCGACCAAGCATTGGACAATCTTCAACCCACCTAGACATTAATCTCGAAGGCGACGCCAACTGCTGGATGACCCCAGTGTTTAACTACATGACCAAGGGTGAGTTACCAACAGACTCGAAAACGGCCAGCACAGTGCGTCGAAGGTCATACTCGTAATCTTTGGTCGGTGGGCGTATGTATTGTCGAGGTTTCTCCATGCCACTCCTCAGGTGCGTAGAGGAAGAGAACGTCCCACACGTACTAAGAGAAGTCCATGCAGGAATTAACGCACAGCACCCAGGCGGACGATCGTTAACCCGAAAGATCCTCTGTGCAGGGTACTATTGGCAGACACTCCAGCACGACGCGAAAGAGCACGTAATAAGATGCGACAAATACCAACGACACGGGGACGTACACGTAGCACCCCCTACCGAGATAAAATCGTTATTTTCCCCATGGTCATTCGCGTGGTGGGGGGATGGACATCTGAGGGCCATTCGTCGTCGGATCCGGCCAAAATAAATACCTCATTATGGGCGTCGATTATTTCACCAAATGGATAGATGTTGAGGCCTTAGCCAAGATTACTGCACTCAACATACTACGCTTCTTTAAGAGGAGCATTCTCGCTCGGTTTAGGGTACCGCTCGCCATTGTAACTGATAACGGTACCCAATTCACCGATAGACATTTCAAAGAATTTGTTGCTTCGGCAGGAACAAAACAACATTTTGCTTCGGTTGAGCATCCCCAAACCAACGGACAAGCAGAAGCAGCAAATAGAGTAATCCTAAGAGGTCTGAAATGGAGAATGGACGAGCACAAGAAACACTGGGTCGAGGAGTTACACAACGTACTCTGGGAATATAGAACCACTCCCCACTCAACGACCGGTGAATCCCCGTTCCGGTTGGCATATGGGACCAAAGTAGTAATTGTAACACGGTGGGAGAACTGACTTTCTATAAATGTTGCGGATAGCAAGAGTCGCCACCGAATTTTATTTTATCCAAAAGGAAAGGACATAAAAGAACATGAAAGACCTATTTTTAAAAGACTTGAGTTCAGGGGGTATGTTATATAAAGGGAAGGTGTTACCACCCTTTATATCCATGGTTATCCAGGGGCTCTTAGTTACTTAGCTCACTTTGTTTGTTTGCAAGAGTGTAGTGTGTGATTAGAAAAATTTCTTTAAGTACTTAGTAATGACCCTCGTATGGGTGTATACAAAGCCTAGTTTAGAAATTATGAGGTGTAAAAGTAAGTTTGAAAAGTGTGAGCAAGTAACTATGAGGTACCTACCCTATTCTAAGTCATTCATGTTCTTATATGTTCTTTCAATGATAAGACTATCCCTATTATTAAGGAATAGGTAGTCATTATCTTGGATATTAAGGGACAAACGTAGGGTCATCGTATGGTCATAGAAAGCAACAAGTAACGGTGTCTTTAGCAATTTGTAGGGACTTATCATCTTTTATTCGAAGGGACAAGATCATTACCGTAGGCAACCTCGAAGGGACTTGATCTTTAAAACTGTAGGGGCTTGATGATATTTATGAAGGGACTTTGCTTAAGACACCCTTATATTCGAGGGACTTGACCATATAAAGGCAACCAAGAGGGGTAACTTAGGAAGTGCAAGATGGCGATCAAAGATCGACTTACGTGTGTGAGTGTTCATGTTCAAATATTTATCTTATTTAAGTTAATTTTCTAAGCTATTTTAATCACATATAGGTTATACACACCCTAATGTTACTAACCATACAATAAAAATAGTTATAAAAATAAAACAAAAATAAACCTATTACATGGCTTTAGCAATTACATAATAATAAAATAATAATGATAAACATAATAATAAGAATAAATAAACAATAATCACATATAGTAATAATAAAATAATGATAAGAAGGGTTAGAAAAAATAAATAAATAAAGGAAATAAGAATTTAACAAGGCAAAATTAATATTAGAAAAGTTTTAGAAATTAATTAAAAATAAGTTTAATAATAATAAACAAATGACAAATTATTTATATTGTAATAAAAATAAAGATTAATAATATAAATAGGGTTTAGAAAAATTAGGTTTAATATTTAGGGTTAGATGAAAATTAGGGTTGACAAAAAATTAGGGTTAATATTTGAATTAAGAAAATTAGGGTTTTGTTAATTATAATTGTACATTATTAATTTATTTACAAAAATACATAATAATTATATATATAAACATATTATAAAATAAATACAAACAATTTATATTTAAGAAAATAAAATATGATTTTTGAAAATATAAAGTTTTTAGGAAAATATTATGGATTATTATTTAGAAATTATTTCAATTATATTAAATTAAATTAAAATTGAGAAAATAGTTAAAAATAAGAAAATGAAGAAAAGTACCAAAAAGATAGGACCTGGGATTTGAACCCAGGTCCCTTACCTCAACCACAACTCTCAAAACCAGCTGAGCCAGCATGCGCCAGTGATAATCATATGCCTCAAAATCATTATATTATAAACCTGCCAAAACAAAATAATTGTGAAAAAAATGTGGGAACCTTGATTCGAACCCCTTCCTATAAGCCAACAATCAAACACTCCAGCCACTAAGCCACATGGGGCGCGTCTGCTAAAACACCAACAATAAATCATAATATATTAAGTCACATGAATAATGGAAAAATCAACAAAAAGATGTTGTCACCAAGAATCGAACCAAGGTCACAACCAACAACACGCGCAAACCATTACCACTGGGCCAAGCAACGTTAACTGATATAATACTAAAACAATTCAATAAAATATTAAGTCAGAGATTCAAATTCCAGCTGCGCGCCAAGCATCTTCATCTTCTTCATCGTACCTGCAAAATTTCCTGCGAATTCACTTATGAAATTTCCTGCGAATTCTTACTTTCAAGAACCTGCGAAATTGGATCTCTTATAATATGTAAAATTTCAGTAAATTGATTATATAAACATGATCCACACATCAAATCCAGTTCAATGATGTCTTTAGAATTCATTTATATTGGTTTAATGGAGAAACCCTAAACGACCACCATAAACCCTAACAATGGCAACTTCTTGGTCCTGCATCGAAACTCAAATTAGATTATCCAGAAACGTTCCTGAGCTCATTACAAACACAAAACAACCATCAAACAAAATTTATCATGCACGACTATTAGAAAACGAAAAAATCATAAAAGTGCAATAATATTGATTCAGTTTATGCAAATAGTAATGGTTTTGATGTTGGGGATGATCAAAACATGATCAATGAGTCTCAAGGAAGCTAAAGCAACCTTTATTTTGTCCTGAAAGTACCTCTATGTCAAAAACTGAATATGACTTTTTGTGTGAAAATTTGAAGTTCAATGGTGTTCTTGGAGGCTCTGAAAATCGTCCCTAATGCAATGGTCTTCTTGTGTTTATGTAGTAGAGTGAATTAGGTCAACAATCTTGTGGATTTGTGGGCTTTATGATGTAGTTTGATCATAAATAAATCAAATATTTGAAAATCACCAAAAATAAAATCTAACAATGCCAAATTGATCAAGCACAAATTTGGATGTGATCAATCAACTTTAAACAATGTTTATGACCTTCTAGAACAAGAATCAAATTTAAATATTGAGTTTTCATATTTTATTTTAATTTAAATTGATTTTTAATGAATAAAATCAAAATAAATAAAAAATGAACTATTAAAATATGAATAAATAATATTTGATTCGTGCATGATGTCATGGTAGATATTAGGTCATAAAAATGCAAGCTCATGTGAAAAGAATTGGTTCTAAGACCCCATTTGCTCAATAAACCTCTCAAAACTTTCCCAACTTCACAAAGGCACAAGTCCTTAAATTTTAAGGCTATGAAGGTGTTCTTGGACATTTTGGAAAGCTTAGAGAGTCCTCTAACCAACCTCTTTGGTCTCATGTCCGTATCCTTTACCATTTTCAAATTATGCCCTTTGGAAGATTTTGACTTTTTGTTGACTTTTAAAATGACCTATAATGTCTTAGCTCATACCTTCCAAATGAAGCATTTTTGGGATTGGCTTGTGAGACACAAAGGTTGTAGAGAATTCAATTTCCTTCAAAATAAGCTTTGGATGGAAAAAATTTGATGAAGCATGTGAAAGTTATGGCTGGTCAAAGTTCAGTTGACTTTTCCTGTGAAAACCCTAATTTAGAAACTCCTGATTCTTGATGATCTGAAATCTCCTTGATGAATCATGATAAACCTTTGATCAAATGATGAATTTTACTTCATATACTTAATGTTGGCAAAATATCATGAAGTTTGACTTTGGTTTGACCACAGTTGACCTTAGTTTGACTTTTTGACTGCTTTGACTGATTTTAGCCTATCTGATCATTTGACTGAGCAAACCTTTTGGGAAAGCCTTGAAACTTGACATAGGGATGCTTGAAGATATGTGGGATGTTATGAAGTTCACTTGAGGCCTTGGAAGTCCATTTATCCTGATGAAATCCAAAACCCTAGTTTAGGGTGTATTGCTTAGGAGGAGGCTTTGTCTGAGAGAACTTCCAAGCTTTCTGACTAATTGTGAACCTTATGAACCTCTTGGGATACCTTGTGAACCTCTTGGGACACCTTGGTACATAATGCCTTGACTAGGGGAGGGCAAATTTTGGGGTGCAACAATAATTCCTGTGGAAATGCACATCCGATCCAGGCGGACAGAGTTTCCAATGGACCAAGACACCAACTTCGAAGCTTTAAGAGACGAGCTTGACTTGGTCGAAGAAATCCGATCAGAAGCCGCTCTCCGAGAGGCCACTCTAAAACAGAAAATAACAGCTCGGTACGACTCTAAAGTCATAAGACGGGCATTCGAAGTGGGCAGTCTTGTTCTAAGAAGAAATCACAGAGATTCCCGCGAAGGAAAACTAACGCCTAATTGGGAGGGGATGTATCGCGTCCGGGAAAAGACTGAAAACAAGGCCTATTATTTAGAAAATCTTCATGGGGAAGAACGTGCTCGGTCGTGGAACGCCGAGAAGCTCAAGAAATATTACAGTTAATTACAGAGTCACCTTGCTCGAATCTCAAGCGAGGAGCAATGGGTCCGACTAAACCTGCGTGCCCAGGTACAAGCACAGTAGCCCAAATAACACGATTATCAGGATCTTCTTCCAAGGGAAGGAGCTGACTGTTGCACGGGCGGATACTCAAACGAGTCTGACGTTGCCTATGTACCACGACCAGGAAGAACCCTAGCTCGCGATGGGACGTTCAAGCCTCGGAGCCCGAGTCATTATCTTGGCCCGGGTACCGACCAGGAGCCACCCTCCAACATCTGGTTGGTCCCCCAAACCAACAGATTACAAACACACACCCCGTATTTCCCCAATTACATCTAACCATCATAAATACGTCAAACACTTAACGTTTATAGAAACATAAAAGGAAGGAAGTCCTCCGATGGACGCACAGTTAAAAAATACTTGTAAAGTAAAAACATTGTGAAATAACAAACGACCACCAAGGTCGGGTCATTTTACTGAAAGGTTGCGACCCTGAGGGGCCGACTTGTTCATAATTACATACAAAGGGGACCACGTCCCCGAACAAAACAAAAGGCTTAATAAATTACAAAGTAATAGCGCGCAGGCCAGACTAATTCCCCTCCCCTTTTGGAGCACCGGGTTGACCTTCGCTCTGAGGCGGCTGCATCTCTAGTTGGTCAGGCTGAGCAGTCACCCCGGGCTAGGAGTCCTCCATGATCAAGTCTGCGGGGACCAGTATCTGACCATCCTCTACTTTGTAGAGATAGCTGATGCGACCGGTATCCAGAGCCAATTCAGGATGAAGAGCTCGTATCTGGTCCACAACGTTTTTTAAACTAAGCTCAGTCGACGAGTTCAGATTTTCCATGTCCTGGTCGATCCGAGCAAGAAACTGGGCCCTGGTCACCAAACTCTTGGTGTCGGCATCCTCATCCTCCTTTGGGCAAAAGGCGTCCTTCAGCTTTTTTGCTCTGGTCCAAGACCCTCCTTTTATCGACCTCTAGCTTGGTGATGATGTTCACCCGATCGGTCAGCTCCTTAGCAGAGGCGGCAGCTTCCTCAGAGGCCGTAGCCAACTTTCTTTCGGCAGCAGCCAAGAGCTCCTTCAGCTTTGCCACCTCCCTTTCTTGCCCAGGGTTTCCTTCGGCCGTCATCCAGGCCATAGACAATACCCGCATAACTGCGCTCGCGTCCTGGGCCAGAGATAGACGTCGGGCAGGGCGATCCATTGCCTCAACGAACAAAGAGTCCGCCCGATCGACGTCCATGCTCATCCCTTCAAAATAGTTTCACTTCACAAAGCAAGGCGGCAACACATGTTTCGGTTGGGGGGAGCATTGACCATCAAATCCACGGTCGCTGCAGATTTATGCTTCTTCATGAGCGAGCAAGTAGACGCGCTCGGAGACCCTTGAACCAGGGGGCCTGACCCGGAGCCGCTCGTTTCGGTCAGCTTGGTTTGAACAACCCGCGACCTCTTCTTTTGTTGTTGGCACAGTCGCTCCTGGATCTTGTCTAGGGGGTTCGACATGGAGCCTACAAAGAAAAAGAATACAATATTAGTCACGAACGCCCAAAATTATCAAAACATAATAACAAGCAGAAATAAAAACAAATATTAAAGAACTCGGACACTTCTTGCCCGGTGTTACACGCCAGGAGATCTGTGACGTCTATCAAAGGATGCTCCACGGCCTCTCCCCCGTCCTGATCCAGCATTATCTTACCCTCCCCGTCCAGCAGAGGAGTCGGAGTAAAAGAGGTTACCAACTTCCGAAAAGCCTCGAAGCTAGCCGCGTCGTCCTCGTTAAGAGAATCCCCTACTTGGACAAACTCACTAACCGGGAGTCCGTAGTGAGAATAACTCCACGAGAAGGGAAACAACCAGAGCCTCCTCGGAATCACCTGCCCTCGGCCATCGAGTCTGGGCTCATCATTTTCGTCGGTATCTACCCCCAGGAAACTCAATGCTCTCACGGCTTCCGCGCTCGCTGGTTTTACCAAAAAGTAATATGTCTTGAAAGCCCGGATAGATTCCGAGTGAGCTTTGAAGATCTTGGTGACGACCCAATCCTCCGGATCGCCAACAGTACGCAAAGGCTTCGCGTGAGGCCTCGAGAAGGATGACACCTTATCAAGTAGGTCTTCCACTACCCATTATTCGGGCGCAATTATTTTTTCCGGACACCGAGGGGAATCGGTCGTCTCTCCCGAGTCAGGGGCTTCTTCCTCCGTCGTGGTCGCATTTGATTCGCCCGACGAGCTTCCGGAATCAGAAGGAACAAATGCGAAAGAACCAGAATCTTTCGAGGACACCTCCTCCGAGGAAATATTGAGCGGGTCCATAAGCGAATTTTCACCTGAAAAGAAGAGGAAAGGCGTCAGTGAATTCGATTAGAATATCAAATCCACCCTTCCACCGCTCAACAAGTGAAAGGGCGCGGATCGGCCCAGGAGTAAGATCTCGAGACATATCCCTCGGCTAACCATCGCTCAAGGCAATGGCCAGCGCCCGACAACAGCAAGGATACGATCAAAATCTAGATGCTTACTGTTGCACCCCAGAATTTGCCCTCACCAAGACCAGACATTGTGTACTAAGGTATCCCTAGAGGTTCACAAGGTTCACAAGATTCACAAGGTATCTCCAAAGGTTCACAAGGTTCACAATTAGTCAGAAAGTGTGACAATTCCCTCAGACAATGCATCCTCCTAAGCAAGGCATCCTAAACTAGGGTTTTGACTTTCATCAGGCTAAATGGGCTTCCAAGACTTCAAGTGAGCCTCAGAGCATCCTATATATGTTCAAGAAGCCCCATGTCAAGTTTCAAAACATTCCCAAAAGATTTGCTCAGTCAGATAATCAGATAGGCTAAAATCAGTCAAAGCAGTTAAAAAGTCAAACTGAGGTCAACTGTGGTCAAACCAAAGTCAAACTTCATGATTTTTTGCCAACATCAAGTATATGAAGTAAAATTCATCATTTGATCAAGGGTTGATCATGATTCATCAAGGAATTTTCAGATCATCAAGAATTAGGAGTTTCTAAATTAGGGTTTTCAATGGAAAAGTCAACTGAACTTTGACCAGCCATAACTTTCACATGCTTCATCAAAAATTTTCCATCCAAAGCTTATCTTGAAGTAAATTTAATTCTCTAAAACTTTGTGTCTCACAAGCCAAGCCCAAAAATGCTTCATTTGGAAGGTATGAGCTAAGACATTATAGGTCATTTCAAAAGTCAACAAAAAGTCAACAACTTCCAAAGAGCATAATTTGAGAATGGTAAAAGATATGAACATGAGACCAAAGAGGTTGGTTAGATGACTCTTTAAGCTTTCCAAAATGTCCAAGAACACCCTCATAGCCTTAAAATTGAGGGATTTGTGCCTTTGCAAAGTTGGGAAAATTTTGGGAGGTTTATGAGGCAAATGGGACCTTAGAACCAAATTTCTCCAAGTGGGCTTGCATTTTTATGATCCAAACACTTCCATGACATCATGCACAAATTAAAAATTATTTATTCAAATTTTTATTCATTTTATTTTATTTATTATGATTTTATACATTAAAAATCATTTTAAATCAAAGTAAAATATAAAAGTGTGAATATTTGATAGGATTTTGGTTCTAGAAGGTCTTAAAGGATAATTAGAAGTGATTGAGATTATACAAAATCAGATCAATAAAAAATAGTAAGGATATATCAAGTTATTTTCAATATTTGAAAGTGTATCTTTTTCAATCTCAATTGATCCAAAAATCCAAAGGATGGACTGATTTTTTAACCTAATTATGTTCTATGATATATATACAACATAAACCAATAAGGAGGACACGAATTGGCAGCCTCCAAGAGCATTCTTGACATTCAAAAATCCATTGAAAATTCAATTTCCGGATTCACATTTAGAGGGAAGTTAAAGGTATTTTAAAGACATATAGATGATCCTTGGACATCATTGAATCTATCCCAACCCTCAAAAGCATTTGAATCATGCTCATATGCCATAACCGAATCAATATTTTCTTGAGTTTTCAAATTTTCGATTCACTAAATTCATGCAGTATTGTTGTTTTTTGACTTTGTAATATTGTTTGTGATAGTGTGTAGATTGTTTCTGGATAAAAAACTTGCTGGTTCGTGACCAAATGCGTGAATGACCATGATTAGGGTTTGTACCTTTAAGTTGGGGTTTTCTCATTTACTTCATTTAAATGAATTATAAGACCATGGCCAGAATGTATGAACTATGGGCGATTGATCTGGATTGTTAATTTTTAAGATTGGTATGATTTTCATGGTGTTTCAAAAATCTAGGTTTCCTGTAGAAATTCGTGTGCAGGTAAATTCGCAGGAAACATTGTGGATAAATTCGCAGGTAAATTCGTGGATCTGGAGGTAGGAGATGAAGGCAGCGCGCGCTTTCTGATTTTTAAAAATTTGTTTTAATATTTTATGAATTGTTTGTATTGTATTTCACAAATGTGTTGATGGCTCAGTTGGTGAAGAGGCTCATGTGAGAAGCAAAGAGCTGGTGTTCGAATCTGGCCTCCAACTATTTTTTTTTATTTAATTCCATTTGTTCTACAAGCTTACAATATAATGATTGCCTTGTCTTTAGATGTCAAACGCGCGCAGTAGCTCAACTGGTTTTGGGAGACGTCTGCCCAGGTAAAGGACTTGGGTTCAAATCCCAGGTCCCATCTTTTTGGCCAATTGTGCATATTTTCTTCCTATTTTCTATTTGTTTTCATATAATGACTTTATTTTGTTTAAATTATTAAATATAAATCATAAAACTAATTTCTAAATAATATTATACTATTTTCTTTATATTCTTAAAAATCATAATTTATTTTCTTAAATGTAAAATTGTTTTATTTATTTATTTTGTAATATATTTATATTATTATTATGTATATATTTTTGTAAATAAAATAAATAATTAGATTTACATTAATTTAATTAACCCTAATATTTCTAACCCTAATTTTTCTTAAATAAAATACAAAACCCTAATTTTCTCTAACCCTAACCCTAACTTTTATTAACTTTAATATTTAATTAATTATGTTATAAACTATAATATAATAATTAATTATTTTTTTGTAAATAATTGTTATATTGTTTATTATTATTATAATTATTCTATTTTCTTTTAAAAAATTCTTTAAAATTGTTTATTTAACTTAAAAAATAATATTTTTTTGAACCTTTATTTCCTTTATATTTTTACTAACCCTTTTATTATTATTATTATTAGTATTACTAACCATTTAAATTATTGCTTATTTATTATATTTACTATTAATTGTTTCTATTATTATGTAATTGCTAAAGCCATGTAATAGTCATAGATTTATTTTTTGTCTCTATTTTATTTTTATAAATATTTTTATTGTCGTGGTTAGTAACTATAGGGTGTGTATAACTATGTGTAATTAAAATAATTTAGAAAATTAATTAAATAAGATAAACACTTGAATATAAACACTCATACACGTAAGACGATCTTTGATCGCCATCTCACACTTTCTAGGGTTACTCCTCATGTTGCCTACTTCTAAGGTCAAGTAAGGTGTCTTAAAGCAAAGTCCCTTCATAAAATATCATCAAGTCCCTTCAGATTATAAGATCAAGTCCCTTCGAGGTTGCCTACGATAAATGATCTTGTCCCTTCGAATAAAAGATGATAAGTCCCTACGAATTGCTTAAGACACCTTGCAGTTGCCTAAATTCAGATGTCCCTTCATATGTCCCTTATAACATCCAAGGTAACGACTACCTATTCCTTAATAATAGGGATAGTCTTACCATTTAAAGAACATATAAGAACATTAAAGACTTAGTATAGAGTAGGTTCCTTTTAAGTACTTGCTCACCTTTTCAAAATACATTTTACACTTCACATTTCAAACAAATTTTCAAAACAAAGTCTTTATATACATCCATACGAGGATCATTATAAAGTAATTAGAAAATTTTTAATCACACACTACACCTTTCTCAAAACAATTTAAAGTGAGCTAAGTAACTAAGAGCCCATGGATAACCATGGATATAAAGGGTGCCAACACCTTCCCTTTGTATAACCTACCCCCCGAACTCAAAATCTTTTAAGGTTTTTCCTGTTCTTTTATGTCCTTTCCTTTTGGATAAACTAAAAGTCGGTGGCGACTCTTGCTATCCGCAACATTTAACTAAAGTCAGTTCTCCCACCGTGTTACACTTACCAGGTCCTAGGTCAAAATCGACCAGGAGCATCGTCGACCACGAGTTAGGGTTCGTAGTCGACGAGCAACGGTGACAGAAGGTCTTTAATCTACTTATTCTAAGCCTAAACTAGCGGAAAATCTATCTTATGCCACATGCATTACTAAAAGTCAGTTCTCCCACCGTGTTACAGAACTGGCGACTCTACTAGGGATTTAATAAAAGAGGTGTACCCTTAGGAATTAGATCACTTTAAATTTGTTTGCTTTGTTTGCTTTATATTACTTGTTGGGATTTTTGTGTGAAAGATCCTAACCTGGATCTAGTGTACCTTAGGTAAATGGAAATAAACCAAGGAAACTGTATGGCGTATACCAATATGGTTGATCTGGTAGCCATAGTTAGTGTGACTTCTTGGTTGATGCTTATGTTCCTTAAGAAAGTTGAGGATAATATGAGGCTGCCATATGTTGTCAATACACTAACTGACTGTTAGAACCCTAGTTATCCCATCTTGGCCTTTAGAAAGTAGTGAGATAGCCGGCTTTGGTGAAGACTGGAGTTGGTTGATACTCGATGCTACACTCATTGAGATCCTAAACTTGGAGGGTTTTGGTTGGCAAGTAAGTTGCCTACTGAACAACCACCCTTGTGAAGGATCAATGATATTGAGATCCCTTAGAACCTGGTTACTTTATAGGACAGGATGAACCAACTAAACTTCAGGGGAGGGTATTTACCTTTAAACCTCATGCAAGCCTTCAAACCTAGGGCTATTGTGTGACTTGTCTGCGTGTGCCATATGTTTGTGATTGAGCATAACATCATAACATCATCATGCATCATAAGCATAACATTTTCACTAACCATTTCAAGGACCAAGGGATTTATCTTTGTTCTTTGTTGCAGGTCATGGCTTCTACTCGTAGGAATACTATCCAGATCAACTTTGTAGGAATACCTCCTAAGCTTAAGGAATTGGTCTCTCAAGTTTCTGAAAACTCCCAATTCATCAAGAGGCATGGTCACCTACTAGATCTAGTCACTTCAGGGTTCAATGAAGACATGATGAGTGTTCTGTTTCAGTTCTTTGATCCTAAACATCACTGTTTCACATTCCCCGACTATCAGTTGGTTCCTACAATGGAAGAGTTCTCCAAGCTTCTGGGTATACCTATCCTTGATCAGAAACCTTTCACAGGCCATGAAAAAGAGCCTAAACCTGAAGTCATTGATGCAGCCTTACATTTGAAGAAATCAGACATTGTCCTAGAAACAAGGAGTGGAGTTAAGGGTGTTCTTGCTAAGGTATTGATGGAGAAAGCTCAAGTGTTCCTGAAAGCTATGAGTTATAATGCTTTTGAGGAGATCTTAGCCTTATTAATCTATGGTTTAGTTTTATTCCCCAATCCAGATCAGTTCATAGACGTACACGCCATCAATATATTTCTGACTTGCAATCCAGTGCCTACATTACTTGGAGACATCTTACACTCTCTTCATACTCGTACTACGAAGGCAAGAGGAACTCTGATGTGCTGCATACCTCTATTGTCTAGCTGGTTTATTTCTCACCTTCCTCGATCAATGATGAAAAATGAACAAGGATTCAGGTGGTCCAAGAGGATTATGTCACTTTCTCATTCAGATATTCATTGGTGCTCTAGATCTATGGAGAATGTTACTATCATTGACCGTTGTGGGGAGTTCCCTAATGTGCCACTCCTTGGCATAAGAGGGGGCATTACCTACAATCCTTCTTTAGCTCTACGTCAGTTTGGTTACGCTCGGAGTGATGGTCCTCTTGACATGCTTATTCAAGGTATTGTGTTCGACTACGACAACGATCTGCAAGGTTACCGTCAAAGGTTTATACGAGCATTGGGTAAAGTAAACAAGGTTGACAGCAAGACTCTGGAACCAAAGTACACTATTCCTATGGAACCTTATCTCAGATGGGTGCGATCTCGTGATCAAACTCTTATGATGCCATATCCTACTATCCTGCCAGTTACCATGGAGCCTGTTGCTGAAGGAGATACTTCTTATATCATTCTTCATCCAGACATGCCCACTAACATGGAGGAGTTACAAAGGTCTTGGATCCAGTTGAAGGAGAAAAGGGATACTTTTGAGACTCATTACAAAGCAAGTCAAGAAATAATCTTGGAGCTAACAAAACAACTTCACGAGGAGCGGAATCTCAACTCATACCTCAACACAAAGAGGAAACGTCCATGGGAGACTTAAAACCCCATTTTTTGTATTCATTTCATTTTTATTGTAAGCCCAAGGGGCAAACAAGTTTATTGATTACTAATAAAAGTTTAATTTTTGGTTGTTTAAACAAATTTAAATCCTGTGCTCCTTGAAAACATTGCATACGCATTTACATACCATATCATTGCATCACAGGTTTCTTATGAACAGGTATCTTATCTTCTCGCTGTTTATTTCAGCAGAAATGGCTCTTGAACTGGCCGTCAAAGATCTCCAGGCTCAGAATGCACAATTCCAAGAGTTGATTCTGAATTTGTCCAAGCACTACAACAAACAGGACCTTAGACAGCGCTTTTTTTAGCCTTAGACAGCGCTTTAAAGCGCTGTCTAAACCTCCGCTGCTAAAGGTTTAGACAACGCTTTTTAAAATGTTAAAAGCGCTGTCTAAGCCCCCACCCTTAGACAGCGCTTTGGCCAAAAGCTCTTTATAATACCCTCTTATTTTAAATTTTTTAGGTACACCTTAGACAGCGCTTTTGCCTAAAGCGCTGTCTAAGCCCCCCCCCCCCCTTAGACAGCGCTTTGGCCAAAAGCGCTGTATAAGCCCCTCTTATTTTAATTTTTTTAGGTATACCTTAGACAGCGCTTTTCAAAAAGCGCTGTCTAAGCCCCCCCCCCCCTTAGACAGCGCTTTTGCCTAAAGCGCTTTCTAATCCCCCCCTTAGACAGCGCTTTTTACAAAAGCGCTGTCTAAGGTATACGAAATTTTTTGAAGGATTTGTTTGAAACCACATTTTTTCCAGGTTTATAAACCAGAAATTTTACCTGTTTTCAACCAGATTTTGGCAGACAATTATCACATTTTATATATATGCCATTTTGGCCTTTTTTAACCAATTTTTGGCTAACCAATTCAAACCAATTCAAACCAATTTTGCCATAAATGTATCAAAATATATACAAATTTATGTTTACATTTATAAGTCATTACATATACTACTACAAATGTACACATTAATTACACAAATTTATGAACAAACTTTGAGCTCTATCATGAATTGACACCACTCCTCTTTGATTTCGTCCACTTGATCCTTTGTATAAGATGCACACTTGAATTCATCAAAGTACTACATAATAATATAACATATTTTGAATTAATTCCAACTATTTAATTATATGAGATATGTGTAAATATAAAAATAACTCATAAGTTAGAAATACATACATCGGTGGGAATCTCTAATCGGCCCAAAACGAGAGTATCTCGCATAAACCTCAACATGAAATACCCGCAATCTATTTGATTACGTTGACGAGGACACTACATATGAAAAAAAAAAATATGGATTATAAATCCTAAGTTTTATCAAGTGTAGTCATCACTAATATAATAAAAAACGTGGTAATTAAAAATATACCGCCACTTTAATCCATGTAATGGAGTTAGCGCCCCTCCTTGAGGTTTGGATAACTCGTTGGGCCCGAAAAGCTTGTAGGACGCTAATAAAATAAAAATGAAGCAATTAGAACTCATCACATAATGGGAATTTCATTCCTTACTAGTGCACCGATAAAACTAGTTAAGGTATGCCCATTAGGTTCTATAAGCTGTCCCTGGGTGCTCCAATAGACATCTAGTATGATGCCTCGAGATCTTCCTTGGACCACCCTTCTCATTACTGTGATGCCTCTTCGAATTTCTTCTTCCGCGGATACTTTTTTACTAACTTCCTCATGTTGGTCATCAGCCATGTCTAACCTGTAATAAACCAAGGAAACCATCAAATATCAAATATAACTTATAATCAAAGCAATTGAAAACAAAAAAATAAAGAAATCATGCATTATCATATATAACTTATAATCAAAGCAATTGAAAACAAAAAAATAAAGAAATCATGCATTATCATATATAACTTATAATCAAAGCAATTGAAAACAAAAAAATAAAGAAATCATGCATTATCAGATATAACTTATAATCAAAGCAATTGAAAACAAAAAAATAATGAAATCATGCATTATCACATATAACTTATAATCAAAACAATTGAAAAAATAAAATCAAGAAACCATGGATAATTTACCTAAGTCACTAACATCTCTTTCTTTTCTTTGTTGGAATATTAATCACTTGTTTCTTAGCAATGTGTACGGATGAATTGATCCAAATTCCCTCATTATGATCGTTTCTTATATATGACTCATCCGGTATAAGATCCTCAACTTCATCATTTCTATTCAACTCATTCCGTCTAATGCATGACTCATTCTCAACATCAATATCACATTGATCGACACCGCTATCATCAGTCACTTTGTTAGAGAAAAGCACTATAGACCATTTTGTACTCTTCGGGTCATTCACATAGAACACTTGTTTAGCTTGAGATGCTAGAATAAAAGGTTCATCTTTGTACCCCACCCTAGTAAGATCAACTTGCAAAAATCCAGACTTATCCATTCGTATGCCACTACTATTCACCCACTTGCAACCAAAGATGGGAATCTGAAACTTCTCGTAATCAAACACCCAAATGTGCTCAATAACTCCAAAATATGACAAATTTGCATATTTGGGGTTTAAGTTCTTCATACTTGATATATGCATTGCTTCAGCTAGCACGGTGACACCACTATTTTGCATAGTACTCTTATCATCTTGTTCTTTGGTATAAAATGTGTATCCATTAATTGAATATGCGCTATGAGAAAACACATGCAAACTTGGACCATATGCCAAACATCTCAACCTTTCTGTTACCGAAGAAGGATCTGAAGAGCGATTCAAATAAATATGATCCTTCAACCATTGTATGAAACTTTGATTGTGCTCTATAACTATCCAATTTTCATTTCTGTTCGGATTTAACCTTCGGAGTACATCCTTGTGCATTTCAACATATGGCTCAACCTCATTATTATTGTGCAGAACATACAAATGAACTTGATCCCGTTCATCCCTTGATATTGTCACAATTTTATTCCCAATTAATTTTTTACCTTCCATTTTGTCGAAAATCTGAGCTCTGGGGAGTCCAATCGATTGAACGTTAGACAAATATTCAGTACAAAACTCAACAGCTTCTTCAACAATGTATCGTTCAACAATATAACCCTCTGGTCGACTTCGGGATTTCACGTACCCTTTTAATATTTTCATATACCGTTCAGCAGGGTACATCCATCTCATATAAGCTGGTCCACACAACTGTGTCTCTTTCACAAGATGAACAACTAAATGAACCATTATGTCAAAAAAAGACAGAGGAAAATACATTTCAAGCTCACACAAGGTAATTACAATCTCTTTTTGTAGTGTTGGTAAGATCTCGGGATCGATCACCTTACTACAAATTGACCTAAAGAAAAAACACAATTTAGTTATGGAACTTCTTACTTTTTCTGGAAAAATAGAACGTATATCGATCGGTAGAAAATGTTCCATTATAACATGACAATCATGTGTCTTCAAATTCTTCAACTTGAGGTCTTTCATAGAAACAAGTCTTCTGATATCAGATGAGTATCCTTCTGGAACCTTAACTTCACTCAGAGACTTACACAAAAATTTTTTCTCCTTTCTAGATAAAGTAAAAGCAGCAGGTGGTAGATATGTTCGTCTTCCTTTCTTCACGGGTGCTAATTCAGTTCTCATTCCCATTTTTAACATGTCCTCCCTTGCTTTAAGGCCATCCTTAGACTTGCCTTTTATATTGAGTAATGTACCGATAACACTTTCAAATACGTTTTTTTCAATATGCATAACATCGAGAAAATGTCTCACGTACAAAGACTTCCAATATGGCAATTCAAAAAATATCGACCTTTTCTTCCACCCACCTTTCACAATCTTATGTGCAAAAGGCTTGCCAAACTCAGTACGCACATCTTTCACCTTTTCAAAAACTTGTTCACCTGACAATGCGGGTGGAGCTCTACGATGTTCAGTGTCTCCATTGAATGCTTTTCTCCACCCACGGTAGTGATGTTTAGAATGTAAGAATCTACGATGATCGAGAAACACATTCTTCTGGCAAAGTTCCAATCAAATCGTATCGGTTCCGTCTTCACAAACAGGACACGCACGTTGACCATTAATGCTATACCCAGATAGATTCCCGTATGCTGGAAAATCATTAATTGTGCCAAACAACATCGCCCTCAAATTGAAACTTTCTTTCCTATATCCATCATAAACCTCCACACCGTTCTCCCACAAAATCTTTAAATCTTCGATCAGAGGTGTCAAGTATACGTCTATGTCATTACCTGGTTGTTTAGGCCCAGAGATTAACATAGATAACATCATGTACTTACGCTTCATACATAGCCACGGAGGTAGGTTATAAATCATAAGAATCACAGGCCATGTGGTATGTGAAATACTTTGAAGACCATGTGGGTTCATTCCATCAGTAGATAATGCCAATCGAAGGTTTCTTGCTTCTGATCCAAACTCAGGATAATCATTATCAATCTTCGACCACTGTGGTGAATCAGCCGGATGCCGATACTTTCCATCAATAATTCTTTCATCTGCATGCCAAGTAAGATGTCTTGCATCGGTTTCACTACGAAACATGCGCCTAAATCTCGGAATTATCGGAAAATACCATAAGACTTTTGTGGGAGATAATCTTTTCTTATATCGAGACAAACCGCATTTAGGGCACTCAGTTAACGTTGCATATTCGTTACGAAACAAAATGCAATCGTTAGGACAAGCATGTATCTTATCATAGCTCATGCCAATAGAGCACAACATTTTTTTTGCCTCATAGGTTCGATTAGGAAGAACATTATCATCCGGTAGCATTTCTCTCATAAGGGCCAACAACTCTGTGAAACTTTTATCCGACCATCCATTGCCCGCCTTTAAGTTGCACAACTTTAATACCGCAGAAAGTCTTGAGAATTTAGTGCAACCTTTGTACAACGGTTTCTCTACATCGCTTACCATCCTCTCAAATATTTCAGGACAATCATGAAGATCTTCTTCCAGTGCTTCTACAATCTCTTCAACTCGATCACAATCATATGTTTCCGTGTCTTTGTCGTATGAAGCATAGGTCGTATTACTTTTTCCACTCGATTCAACATTCCCGTTAATTTTCTCACGATGAAATATCCAACACTGATAACTTTGATCAATTCCATGCCTCAGCAAATGCGATTTCAATCCATGTGCGTCAACCTTACCAATATAACAACAACGCAAGCAAGGACAATGCATTCGTCTGGGGTTTTCAGCGTGTTGAACAGCATACTTAACGAATTCCGCAACCCCACTCTCGTACTCTTTGGTCATTCGATCGGCACAGATCCATGTTTTATCCATGGGTTTCCTACTTATTAAAGTAAATAATCAATCCAGACGAAAATACATAGCTAAGGTAGTATCATTTTCATAACTAAAGTAAACAATAGAATATCACTATTTTCCATCTCATATTATCTCACTCGAATCTTTTCATCAATTCAAAGAAAAACTAAATTAATGAAGTCTTTCCACCATCCATGAGGAACTACTTTAATATATATATATATATATATATATATATATATATATATATATATATATATATATATATATATATATCATCCATAATTTCAGTATGAAACTTATCATCCTAAGTGAAACAAAAAACAAAGTCTTATGATTTGCACTCTTCTTGATAAACTAATTAGAATCAAACAACCACAACCAGAACAATCACAAGCAGAGTTATGGAATGTACCCAAACCAAACAACCACAACCAGAACAATCTTGTTATATGTAAACCAAAAACATAGCATGAAAAATACTGATTTTTCCCTAAAAACATCAAAACTGATATTCCCTAAAAAAATCAAAACTGAAACACATACCGTAATGAGATTCTTCAAACACTTTCAGAAATGAACGATTCAACTCTTGCAATGCCTGAAACAGAAGAACTGAAGAAATGATGAAATGAAACCGCAGTGAATGAATGAAGAAGAACTGAAACCGAATGAATGAAAAAGTGAAGAAATGAAGAACATACCACAATCAAGAACGAACGATTCAAACACTTTCAATGACTGAAACAATGTATGCGATTTCGCTTTCGCTGTTAGGGTTCGCTTTCGCTGTTAGGAGGGAAAACAGAAAGAACAGAGAACGAAAATAGAAGTCTGAATTTTAATTTTAATAAGACCTTAGACAGCGCTTTTGGGAAAAGCGCTTTCTAAGGTATGCCTTAGACAGCGCTTCCCAAAAGCGCTTTCTAAACCCCCCCCCCCTTAGACAGCGCTTATGGTTTTATTTTTTTTTAAATTTAAAAACTTTAAACAGCGCTTTATCAAAAGCGCTGACTAAGGTGAATATTTAAAAGCGCTTTCTATAAGCGCTGTCTAAGGGGGGGTCTTAGACAGCGCTTTTAAAAAGCGCTGTCTAAGACCCCCCCTTAGACAGCGCTTTCATTATTTTTTTGGAACATTTTCCGTGTTTTATTTTAATTTTAACCTTAGACAGCGCTTTCTCTTAAAAGCGCTGTCTAAGATGCGCTGTTAAAAAAAATTTTGGCGTAGTGAATGGGCAAGATGAGTTGAAGACACTGCTGGCTAAGAAGAAAAAGAAGAAGACTAGAAGATCAGGAGGCCTTATCAATCTAGGAAGAAGGTTCAGAGGTCCTATCAAGACAAAGGAACAAATTGAGGATTCTGAGTCTGACAATTCTGAGAAAGAGGGAGGTAGTCTTCATGATACTGTGGGAGATTCTGATTCCGAGGCCAATTATTATCATGATCCTACTAGTGAAGATAAGTACAAGATGCTGGTAGACAGAATGAATGCCATGGAGTTACAAAAATCTTCTGGGCTTGATTTTGAAGATCTGAGTTTAGTATCTGGAGTGGTTATACCTATTGGTTTCAAGGTTCCTGCTTTTATGGTTTACGATGGTGTTTCATGTCCTAAGCTGCATCTAAGATCCTATGTCCGGAGGATTCAACCACATACTGCTGATAAGAAGTTATGGATTCATTTCTTCCAAGAGAGCTTGTCTGGAGCTCAATTGGAATGGTATTACCAATTGGAAAGTGTTAATATTCGTGATTGGAATGATCTTGCTTAGGCCTTCTACAGACAATACCAATATAATGTTGATTTAGCACCTACTCGCATGCAGCTCCAAAGCATGACAATGGGTGCTAAGGAGAATTTCAAGGAGTATGCCCAGAAATGGAGAGACCTGGCTGGCAGAGTTCAACCTCCTCTGACTGACAGGGAGCTGGTGGATATGTTTATGAGTACGCTGAATGGCCCTTTCTATAGTCACCTCATTGGAAGCTCATCATTTGGTTTCACCGAGCTGATAATGACTGGAGAACGTGTGGAGAGTGGTATAAGAAGTGGTAAGATACAGGTGGGTGCCTCTTCATCAAGCACTACTAAGAAGCCCCCTAGTGGAAAGAAGGAGTATAATGTTATGTATGGTCAACATAGTCGTAACAGGAGTCACCAATCTGTGAGAGCAGTTCACATTTCTAATCCTACTCCTGTAACACCAGAACCACCACAAAACAATCAACAAAAGCCTAGAAGACAATTCACCAAGATCAACATGTCACTGGCCCAAGCCTTGCAACACATGTTGAAAGGGGAACTCATTACTTTGAAGGACCCTCCTCAGAATCCTAATACTTCCTCTCCTCGATACAATCCTAATGCAAGATGTGCCTATCACTCTAATTGTCCGGGACATGACACCAACAACTGCTGGGTGTTGAAAAACAAGATTCAAGATATGATTGAAGCTGGGGAGATTGAATTTGACCCTCCTGGGACTCCAAATGTGATCATTGCTCCCATGCCCAATCATGAGAAGACTGTTAATGTTGTTGATGAAGTTTCATATGTTTCCTTAGTAGCAGATGTGACTACTCCCTTATCCGTTATCAAGAAGAAGCTGATGCAGGCTGGACTCTTTCCAGGTTGCAACGAAGACTGTTTTTATTGTGCCTACAAACCTGATAGCTACTGGAAGTTGAAAGATGGTATTCGACGCCTCATGGACAATTACACTATATTGTTTGAGAGGACACCTTCTGTGGGAAGTATGTGTGAACATCTAAATTGAGGTACGAAGCTTGAAGATGTAGCTATGGTTGATAAAGTACCAGTGAAGATTACCTCCAAGGGCCCTGTCAGGATCACCTCTAAGGGTCCTGTCAGGATTACTGCTGAAGGCCCTGTGAAGACTGTTGCTGAAGCTAGAGTGGTTCCCATGATTATTACCACTCCTGGCCATGTTCCTTATACTTTTGATAAAGCTATACCCTGGAATTACAGTTCTGATATTTACATCCATGGTGTCAAGCAAGAACCTCTGACTGATGCACCTATTACTGATAATAATCTGGATGCTGATAATATTGCTGGATCTAGTAAGATCACCAGAAGTGGAAGAATTTTCTCTCCTCCGGCTACCTCCAAAAATGCAGTTACTCCAACTACTACCTCCACTTCTGAACCAAGTACTGATGCTCGGGGCAAAGGTCCTGTGGTTGAACCTATGCAAGCTGAGGCACCGACTACTGAAAATCTTTCTAAACAGATGGAAGAAGTGCTGAAGATCATTCGCAAGAGTGATTATGATATTGTTGACCAGTTGGGGCATACTCCCTCCAAAATCTCCATGTTATCTTTGTTGTTGTGCTCTAAGGCTCATGCTAAAGCCTTAATCAAGTTCTTGAAGACTGCCCATGTGCCAAATGAGATTTCTGTGGATCAATTTGAGAATTGTGTTGCACATCTGACTTATGATAATGGGTTAGACTTTTCTGATGCTGACTTGACTCCTGCCAAGAGAAACCATAACAGAGCTTTGCATATCTCCATTGAATGTAAAGGCACTACCTTGTCTCATGTGTTGGTGGACAATGGTTCTTCATTGAATGTACTTCCCAAAGAGGTTCTGAACAAGCTCAGTCCTGAAGATGCTGTGTTAAGACCAAGTAATGTAGTGGTAAGGGCCTTTGATGGCTCAAGAAGAGTGGTACATGGAGAAGTAGATCTCCCGATCAAAGTAGGCTTTCAAGTCTTAGACTCTACTTTCTATGTAATGATATTCATCGTGCGTACTCCTGTTTGCTTGGGCGCCCCTGAATCCATGGGGCAGGTGCTGTAACTTCCACTTTACATCAGAAGTTGAAATATCCGGTGAAAGGAAAGATTGTCACTGTTTATGGTGAAGAAGAATACATGGTCAGTCATGTGAATACTTTTAAATATGTTGAGGTGGAGGGTGAATATGTTGAGACTCCTTGCCAGACATTTGAGGTAGTTCCTTGGGTTGTTCTTGCTACTGAAGCTCCCCCTGTTGTTAAAAGAGTTCCTGTGGTTACCAGAGTACCTCCTACAATGGCCTCCCTCAAAGATGCTAGGGTTGTGGTTGAAGAAGGTGGTTGTACTATTTGGGGTTAGCTTCCTGACATCCCTTATAAGTCTGACAAGTTTGGTTTGGGTTTCACTGCAGAATCCCAGAAGGTTGTTCGTCGTGCTCGTGCTGTTCGAATCACCAATCAAGGGGTCATGAGAGATCAAATCAATGTTGTGGGTGACTATAGTAAAGACTACAACCTGGATGACTGGATCTTTCCTACCATGGGTGATGGGCTCAACAATTAGAAGACCGAAGACATTATTCCTATCTCCTTTAGTCAGGAGTAAATACTATTACTGTGTTTTTATTCTAAGTTTGTAATTTTAAAACAATTAAACTTTTAAGCCTTGTGTCTTACCCGGGGCACAATGGTATGCTTGTTTCGGGATGTCATTTCATTTGCATACTTCATTCAATAAAAATCAATGGACGTTTCGTTTTCGTAAATATTGTGCTCCTTGTCTTTCTTTTATTTTTTATTTTTATTTTATCAGCTATGTGTTCTTACACACACCCACATCACTAAAATGCAGATCCTCATCCACTCAGGATCTTGTTGGTAACAGTTCTACTATTGCCAATTATAATTTCGAAAATCCAATCTATCAAGCTGAAGATGGAAAGGAGGAAGATTGTGAAGTACCTGTAGAGCTTGCTAGGTTATTACAACAAGAAGAGAAAGCTATACAGCCACATGAAGAGCCAATCGAAGTTGTGAATCTGGGAACTGAAGAAAACAGGAAAGAGGTCA
Organism: Lathyrus aphaca; assembly: GCA_963966055.1. NCBI lineage: Eukaryota > Viridiplantae > Streptophyta > Magnoliopsida > Fabales > Fabaceae > Lathyrus > Lathyrus aphaca. The sequence goes on from OZ014519.1 coordinate 651,781,216, forward strand.
AGATAGGGGCTGAACTAGAAGATGGTGTTAAGAGCAGACTAATTCAAATGTTACGTGATTATATGGAGATCTTTGCTTGGTCCTATGAAGATATGCCAGGGTTGGATACAGACATTGTGGTTCACCGTTTACCGGTAAAAGAAGATTGTCGTCCGAAGAAGCAGAAGGTTCGTCGCATGCGTCCTGAAATGTCAGAAAAGATTAAAACAAAGGTGATGAAACAGTTTGATGCAGGGTTCTTAGCTGTGACTTCTTATCCTCAATGGGTTGCAAATGTGGTACCAGTACCTAAGAAAGATGGAAAGGTACGCATGTGTGTGGATTACAGATACTTGAATAAGGCTAGCCCTAAAGATGACTTTCCACTTCCTCATATTGATGTTCTGGTAGACAACACTACTCAGCATAAGGTATTCTCTTTCATGGATGGTTTCTCTAGTTACAATCAAATCAAGATGGCACCTGAAGATATGGAGAAAACTACATTTGTTACACAGTGGGGCACGTTTTGTTATAAAGTGATGCCATTTGGTTTGAAGAATGTCGTGGCAACATATCAGCGTGCTATGGTGGCTTTGTTTCATGATATGATTCATCATGAGATAGAGGTATATGTGGATGATATGATAGCCAGGTCCCAGAATGAAGAGCAACACCTTGATCATCTACATAAACTGTTTGAAAGGTTGAAGAAATACAAACTCAGATTGAACCCAAATAAGTGTACTTTTGGAGTTAGGTCCGGTAAACTCATGGGTTTCATTGTCAGTGGAAAAGGTATTGAAGTGGATCCTGCAAAAGTGAAAGCTATACAAGAGATGCCAGCTCCCCGTACTGAGAAGGAAGTTAGAGGTTTCTTGGGACGATTGAATTACATTGCAAGATTTATTTCCCAGTTAACTGCTACCTGTGAGCCAATCTTCAAGTTGTTGAAGAAAGATCAGGTGATGGAGTGGAATGACGAGTGCCAGACAGCCTTTGATGAAATCAAGAGATATCTATTGGAACCTCCCATTTTGATGCCACCAGTTGATGGAAGACCCTTGATTATGTACTTAACAGTATTAGATAACTCAATGGGGTGTGTGTTGGGGCAACATGACGAGTCTGGTCGAAAAGAGCAGGCAATATACTACCTTAGCAAAAAGTTTACCGACTGTGAAACAAGATATTCACTGCTCGAGAAAACTTGTTGCGCTTTGGCATGGGCTGCTCTCCGACTAAGACAGTATATGTCGAATCACACTACCTTGTTGATTTCAAAGATAGATCCAATCAAGTACATATTCGAGAAACCTGCTCTCTCCGGACGAATAGCAAGATGGCAAATGATCTTAACAGAATATGATATACAGTACACTAATCAAAAGGCCATTAAAGGAAGTGTTGTAGCTGATCATTTGGCTCATCAAGCAGTGGATGATTATCAGTCAATGAGTTTTAAGTTTCCTGATGAAGACATTATGATTATTACCAAAGAACCTGGACAATATGACGGACCTGAACAAGGATCCCGATGGACTATGATTTTTGATGGAGCTTCTAATGCACTTGGTAATGGTGTTGGTGTTGTGATTATTTCCCCTGAAGGATTTCATACCCCAATTACTGCAAGACTTTGTTTCTATTGTACCAATAACATGGCTGAGTATGAGGCATGTATCATGGGTATCAAAGCTGCCATTGAGATGAAGATTCAGTTCCTGGACGTATATGGGGATTCAACCCTGGTAGTGAGTCAGATTAAAGGAGATTGGGATACCAAGCATGAAAATCTCATTCCTTCCAGAGAGCATGTGTTGTCTTTGATCCCATATTTTGAAGAGATTACCTTTGGACATATTCCACGAGGAGAGAATCAGTTGGCAGATGCATTAGCCACCATGGCATCTATGTTTGAGATTAGCTGGGATGATGAAGCTCCCAAGATTAATATTGATAGATTTGAGAAGCTTGCATACTGCAATAAGATTGATACTAAAGGAGCAGAGGAGAAGCCTTGGTTCTATGAAGTGAAAAAATATCTTGAAACTCAGGAGTTCCCTGAAGGGGCATCTGTCAAAGATAAGAAGTTTCTAAGGAGGTTTTCTACTAAGTTCTTCTTGAGTAATGGAATTTTGTACAAGAGCAATCATGATTCAACTTTGCTTCGTTGTGTGGATAAGAAGGAAGCAACAGAGATTATGGAAGACATGCATGATGAGATTTTTGGAACTCATTCTAGTGGTCATACCATGGCAAAGAAGATATTAAGAGCAGGTTACTATTGGTCTACCATGGAAGCTGATTGCTATCAACATTCTAAAACATGTCACAAGTGCCAAATCTATACTCCTTGGCCTTTTGCCATGTGGGGCATTAATATGATTGGTGAGATCAAGCCTACTGCTTCTAATGGGCATCGTTTCATCCTGGTTGCTATTGATTACTTCACAAAGTGGGTGGAGGCAGCTTCATTTGCATCTGTTACTAAGAATGTGGTGGCACGATTCATTAAGAATAATCTCATATGTAGGTATGGAATCCCTAAGAGGATTATCACAGACAATGGCTCTAATCTGAATAACACCATGATTACTGATCTTTGCACGCAGTTCAAGGTTAAGCATCACAACTCTTCTCCGTATCGTCCGAAAATGAATGGGGCAGTAGAAGCTGCTAATAAGAACATTAAGAAGATTCTACAGAAGATGACTGTTACTTACAAGGATTGGCACGAGATGTTACCATTTGCTCTTCATGGTTATCGTACTACAATACGTACTTCAACAGGGGCAACTCCATTCTCCTTAGTCTATGGTATGGAAGCAGTTTTGCCCATTGAAGTTCAAATCCCCTCCTTAAGAATCATGAAGGATGTAGGCTTGGATGAAGATGAGTGGGTTCAGACTCGACTTGACCAGATAAATTTGATTGATGAGAAAAGGCTGGCAGCTGTTTGTCATGGCCAGATGTACCAGAAATGAATGATCAAAGCTTTTAATAAGAAGGTTAAGCAAAAGGTATATCCGGTTGGTGACTTGGTAATCAAGCGTATCATACTACCATAGGGTGATCCTAGGGGCAAGTGGACTCCTACATACGAATGACCATTTGTAGTCAAGAGGATATTTTCAGGAAGTTCCATGATGCTTACTACTATGGATGGTGAAGACTTCCCACAGCCCGTAAACGTAGACATAGTTAAAAAAATACTACGCATAAAAAGAGACCCGCTAGGTTGACTGGCCTAGGAAAAAATAAGGTCATCCCGGCAAACCAAAAGGGTTTGGGCAAAAATTAGGGATATATATATATAAAAAAAAGGTGTACACCCGGCAAGTCGAAAACCTGAAAAGGCGGCTTGGGCAAAAAAGGGTATCCCGGTGGATTGAAAACCTGAAAGGGAAATCCAGGCAAAAATTAGGGATTAAAGCGTATGACTATGTCTCGTTTGGATCAACCATGTAACTTCAACTGATGGTGCTACCTAAATCAAGTTCAAACAGATAAAGCTCAATCCAATCGTTTTCGTCTCAACAACAAAAGATGAGATACTTAAAGATAATGGCAATAGTGGAATTGAAACTCAATAGGCTTATTTCTCACATAGCTGTTTTCTTTGTTTTATAAAAATTTTACGACGGATTCCTCTTACTAGGATTTCTGTCTCCTTGCACAAACTTGCCTATGTATAGGTCACTTTGTAATATAAATAAAATTTCATCTTTGAATCCAGATTTACTTTTACCCTATTTACATAAGCGAAAACGTCCATTGGTTGTGTTTGAATGTATGTATGCTTTTGAATATGATTGATGTTTACCAGAAATGCATAAAATGCAATAATAGTATCTACTAAGGACGGACGAGGGTAGGAATTCAACGAAGCTTCGCTAGTTCATCCCCACAAGACAACTATAAATCCCCAGCAGGGCAAATCTATCTTTATAGATACTTCGAGTTACATCTCCCCTTGAATTTATGTCCATCTCTTTTATCCTCAGTCGGGATACCCAGGAACTTATTGCTTCAATAGAAATACGACGAACGAAGACGGGAGGTTATAAATACTATAATATCAAACAAGACGGGAACAAGGTTCTCATATTCTTCAGCAACGAATCGGGATTTATTTTCCCTAACCAGCAGTTGTTATACAAAGATATCCAGACGTTTCAAGCTGCATGATTCATACATACATCATTTACATCATAACATAACATATCCATAAATGCATAATACATCTATGCACCATACCATGCTTGCATATATATATATATATATATATATATATATATATATATATATATATATATATATATATATATATATATATATATATATATATATATATATATATATATATATATATATATTGCATAAACTAACCTTTTCCTTGCAGGATGGTTATATACAGATAAAATACTATCAACAATTCACAACAGGTCAGAGACGATCTATACGAAGGTCTAGTGCCGATATTTAATTCAGGGATGATCACCACGAAGATTCATTGCTGATACTCATTACTCAAGTTGTCCTTGGATAGTAGGCAAACGGTCTATACGAAGATCTATTCCCTAAATCCAGGATATTTTCAAAGGATATAATCGTCACGAAGATTTAATCCTAATATTCTTTTATCCTTGGATAGTAGGCAAGCGGTCTATACGAAGATCTATTCCCTAATCCAGGATATTTTCAAGGGATATAATCGTCACGAAGATTTAATCCTGATATTCTTTTATCCTTGGATAGTAGGCAAACGGTCTATACGAAGATTTATTCCCTAATCCAGGATATTTTCAAGGGATATAATCGTCACGAAGATTTAATCCTGATATTCTTTTATCCTTGGATAGTAGGCAAACGGTCTATACGAAGATCTATTCCCTAATCCAGGGTATTTCCAGAAGAGATAATCGTCACGAAGATTTATTTCTACTGGTTTATTCAACAACTCAAAACAGTTCAGAGACGATCTATACGAAGATCTAGTGCTGATACTTAATTCAGAAAGAAATCGCCACGAAGATTTGGTTCTGACACTTAAATTAAAGTATGTTCTTAGATATGGTTCAGAGACGAAGATCTAAGCCCTGACACTTAATGAAGGATATTCTTTTTCCCCAGAGATAATGCAGAGACGATCTATACGAAGATTTAGTGCTAGCATTCAACTCAAACCATGTTGCATAAACGATTCAGAGACGACCTATACGAAGCCCTAGTACTGATATCCAGTATCAACATCAAGATATTATCACCTCCTGATAGTATGGATGGCATCTATACGCCCATCTTCAGTTCTTCCAAGTGGCATCTTCAAGCCTACTTAAGCATATACAACTAATCATCAGTGTCACTTTACGCACCGGAGAGTGAAATTTTTTTGGCTTTTGTGTTCAATCCCCTTCAATCTTCCAGGTCACGAATGACACATATACCAATCTAACCCCTCAGGTTTCAGAAAATTGAACAGGGGCAGCTGTTGCACCCCAAAATTTGCCCTCACCAAGACCGTACATTGTGTATTAAGGTATCCCTAGAGGTTCACAAGGTTCACAAGGTTCACAAGATTCACAAGGTATCTCCAAAGGTTCACAAGGTTCACAATTAGTCAGAAAGTGTGACAATTCCCTCAGACAATGCATCCTCCTAAGCAAGGCATCCTAAACTAGGGTTTTGACTTTCATCAGTATAAATGGGCTTCCAAGACTTCAAGTGAGCCTCATAGCATCCTATATATGTTCAAGAAGCCCCATGTCAAGTTTCAAAACTTTCCCAAAATATTTGCTCAATCAGATGATCAGATAGGCTAAAATCAATCAAAGCAATTAAAAAGTCAAACTGAGGTCAACTGTGGTCAAACCAAAGTCAAACTTCATGGTTTTTTGTCAACATCAAGTATATGAAGTAAAATTCATCATTTGATCAAGGGTTGATCATGATTCATCAAGGAAGTTTAAGATCATCAAGAATCAGGAGTTTCTAAATTAGGGTTTTCACAGGAAAAGTCAACTGAACTTTGACCAGCCATAACTTTCACATGCTTCATAAAAAAATTTCCATCCAAAGCTCATCTTGAAGGAAATTGAATTCTCTACAACTTTGTGCCTTACAAGCCAAGCCCAAAAATGCTTCATTTGGAAGGTATGAGCTAAGACGTTATAGGTCATTTCAAAAGTCAACAAAAAGTCAACAACTTCCAAAGAGCATAACTTGAGAATGGTAAAATATATGGACATGAGACCAAATAGGTTGGTTAGAGGACTCTCTAAGCTTTCCAAAATGTCCAAGAACACCCTCATATCCTTAAAATTGAGGGATTTGTGCCTTTGCAAAGTTGGGAAAATTTTGGGAGGTTTATGAGGCAAATGGGACCTTAGAACCAAATTTCTCCAAGTGGGCTTGCATTTTTATGATCCAAACACTTCCATAACATCATGCACGAATTAAAAATAATTTATTCAATTTTTTATTCATTTTATTTTATTTATTATGATTTTATACATTAAAAATCATTTTAAATCAAAATAAAATATAAAAGTGTGAATATTTGATAGGATTTTGGTTCTAGAAGGTCTTAAAGGATAATTAGAAGTGATTGAGATTATACAAAATCAGATCAATAAAAAATAGTAAGGATATATCAAGTTATTTTCAATATTTGAAAGTGTATCTTTTTCAATCTCAATTGATCCAAAAATCCAAAGGATGGACTGATTTTTTAACCTAATTATGTTCTATGATATATATACAACATAAACCAATAAGGAGGACACGAATTGGCAGCCTCCAAGAGCATTCTTGACATTCAAAAATCCATTGAAAATTCAATTTTCGGATTCACGTTTAGAGGGCAGTTAAAGGTATTTTAAAGACATAGAGATGATCCTTGGACATCATTGAATCTATCCCAACCCTCAAAAGCATTTGAATCATGCTCATATGCCATAACCGAATCAATATTTTCTTGAGTTTTCAAATTTTCGATTCACTAAATTAATGCAGTATTGTTGTTTTTTGACTTTGTAATATTGTTTGTGATAGTGTGTAGATTGTTTCTGGATAAAAAACTTGCAGATTCATGACCAAATGCGTGAATGACCATGATTAGGGTTTGAACCTTTAAGTTGGGGTTTTGCCATTTACTTCATTTAAATGAATTATAAGACCATGGCCAGAATGTATGAACTATGGGTGATTGATCTGGGTTGTTAATTTTTAAGATTGGTATGATTTTCATGGTGTTTCAAAAATCTAGGTTTCTTGTAAAAATTCGTGTGCAGGTAAATTTGCAGGAAACATTGTGGATAAATTCGCAGGTAAATTCGTGGATCTGGAGGTAGGAGATGAAGGCAGCGCGCGCTTTCTGATTTTTAAAAATTTGTTTTAATATTTTATGAATTGTTTGTATTGTATTTCACAAATGTGTTGATGGCTCAGTTGGTGAAGAGGCGCATGTGAGAAGCAAAGGGCTGGTGTTCGAATCTGGCCTCCAACTATTTTCTTTATTTAATTCCATTTGTTCTACAAGCTTACAATATAATGATTGCCTTGTCTTTAGATGTCAAACGTGCGCAGTAGCTCAACTGGTTTTGGGAGACGTATGTCCAGGTAAAGGACCTGGGTTCAAATCCCAGGTCCCATCTTTTTGGCCAATTGTGCATATTTTCTTCCTATTTTCAATTTGTTTTCATATAATAACTTTATTTTGTTTAAATTATTAAATATAAATCATAAAACTAATTTCTAAATAATATTATACTATTTTCTTTATATTCTTAAAAATCATAATTTATTTTCTTAAATGTAAAATTGTTTTTTATTTATTTTGTAATATATTTATATTATTATGTATATATTTTTGTAAATAAAATAAATAATTCGATATACATTAATTTAATTAACCCTAATATTTATAACCCTAATTTTTCTTAAATAAAATACAAAACCCTAATTTTCTCTAACCCTAACCCTAATTTTTATTAACTTTAATATTTAATTTAATTATGTTATAAAATATAATCTAATAATTAATCATTTTGTTTTGTAAATAATTGTTATATTGTTTATTGTTATTATAATTATTCTATTTTCTTTTTAAAAAATTCTTTAAAATTGTTTATTTAACTTAAAAAATAATATTTTCTTGAACCTTTATTTCCTTTATATTTTTACTAACCCTTTTATTATTATTATTATTATTATTATTATTATTATTATTATTATTATTATTATTATTATTATTACTAACCATTTAAATTGTTGCTTATTTATTATATTTATTATTAATTGTTTCTATTATTATGTAATTGTTAAAGCCATGTAATAGTCGTAGATTTATTTTTTGTCTCTATTTTATTTTTATAAATATTTTTATTGTCGTGGTTAGTAACTATAGGGTCTGTATAACTATGTGTAATTAAAATAATTTAAAAAATTAATTAAATAAGATAAACACTTGAATATAAACACTCACACACGTAAGTCGATCTTTGATCGCCATCTCACACTTTCTAGGGTTACTCCTCATGTTGCCTACTTCTAAGATCAAGTAAGGTGTCTTAAAGCAAAGTCCCTTCATAAAATATCATCAAGTCCCTTCAGATTATAAGATCAAGTCCCTTCGAGGTTGCCTACGATAAATGATCTTGTCCCTTCGAATAAAAGATGATAAGTCCTTACGAATTGCTAAAGACACCTTGCAGTTGCCTAAATTCAGATGTCCCTGCATATGTCCCTTATAACATCCAAGGTAATGACTACCTATTCCTTAATAATAGGGATAGTCTTACCATTGAAAGAACATATAAGAACAGTAAAGACTTAGTATATGGTAGGTTCCTCTTAAGTACTTGCTCACCTTTTCAAAATACATTTTACACTTCACATTTCAAACAAATTTTCAAAACAAAGTCTTTATATACATCCATACGAGGATCATTATAAAGTGCTTAGAAAATTTTTAATCATACGCTACACCTTTCTCAAAACAATTTAAAGTGAGCTAAGTAACTAAGAGCCCATGGATAACCATGGATATAAAGGGTGCAAACACCTTCCCTTTGTATAACCTACCCCCCGAACTCAAAATCTTTTAAGGTCTTTCCTGTTCTTTTATGTCCTTTCCTTTTGGATAAAATAAAAGTCGGTGGCGACTCTTGCTATCCACAACATTTAACTAAAGTCAGTTCTCCCACCGTGTTACACTTACCAGGTCCTAGGTCAAAATCGACCAGGAGCATCGTCGACCACGAGTTAGGGTTCGTAGTCGACGAGCAACGGTGAAAGAAGGTATTTAATCTACTTATTCTAAGCCTAAACTAGCGGAAAATCTATCCTATGCCACATGCATTGCTAAAATATCAAGCCTATGACTAAGAAAAATGCAAATATGAGTCGTACCTAGAGCTTGGGAGGCCATTGCAGAAGAAGTTAGCTTGGAATGCGGTGGTCGACGGATGAAAACGGTGGTCGACGGTTGAGAACAGTGACTGATTTACGAGCAGTGCAGTGGAGAAGAAGGCGAAACGAAAAAGCTTACAGAATGCCTTGGGTTCCTATTTATAGGGAAGGGAACACGTGCAGAAACGCGTGACCCCTACCCCTAGACAATGATTACCTACGCTCTAGCCCTCAGGCTATCCGTCAGAACATTAAATAGGCGCGAATTCCCAAACACGCCAACTTTTCGTTTCATATTCCCCTTCGTCGAGCGACCAAACAACTGAGCGCCTGTCGTGGGCCATCAAACGATCACTCCCTGGTCCGCGCACGAAAGACACCAGACGCGTTGCGTATGCCTTAGACAGGAAACCATCACTAAGTCACCGCTCCTCCGCAGGAGCAACGACTTGGGGGGCTCCTGTTCTTGGCAGGCCCAACTCCCAGAATTAGGCCAGGCAAAGTGACGAACTGACACGCTCGGCGTCGAGCACCATGCCAAGGATAACGGTCCTTGTTGACCAAAGTCGTACCGACCAGAATGAAATCCCCCAACGGCTAGTTTTGACAGTTACCTATTCGTGCGGATTCCGCGATCTGCGCCAAACGGTTTGAATCAATAACCATCCACTAACGAAAACATATAAACCCTCTCAGAGGAGAGGGCCAAGTATTCAATTCTTGACCTTAATTCTCGTATTTGCACACTCTTTGCTCAGTGTCTTACTTTAGCATCAGAGTGCCTTGCAGGTACACCCCATCTTCTCCTCACCAACCGTCCTTCAGCAACGCTCGACACCAGCCATATCGGATCTTGATCTCCAGGTACGATCAGTAACCTATCCCCTTAATCCGGTTCTCTGCTTGTTTCTTTAGCTTATTGTTTTTAGATTCATTAGGATTTATTCGCTCTTTTATTTTTCCTTTTCCTCTTAGAATAAAATAAAATTATGGTGACGACTCTGTTTACTTTGAGTTAAGTTAACTAATAGCTTACACTCATGTTTTTACCGCTACACATATAATAGAGATATGTTTCCTATTAATTAATTAATGAACAAGTTGGAACTGAGAATGAAGGAACCACAAGCTCCACACAAGCCAATACTTGCTCATGAGGACTTTATCAACTACCTTCAATGGCCTACAATAGGCCATTTTACTTTGAGTTTGGAAATGGTGGTGTTAATGGTAGTGGAGTAGGGAATGAGCAAAACCAAGCCGCTAGTGAGAAGAAGAAGAAGAAGAAGAGAAGAAGAAGAAAGTGGAAAAGAATAAGATGAATAAATGGTAGTGAATATGATGGCTAGAGTGATGTTGCATTTTTCCCTTGTCACTGTGAAATTTTCACTTCATTACTTTATTTGATCATTGAATAATTTCTATTTTTTATGTATTTGTGTTAAAAAATCGCCATTTACACTAGACGTATGTTTGTTGTCCGTTTTTGTACCAAGTACATGAGCACACCTAAGTTTCTAACAATGTTTGAGTACTTTTTTGTTAAACCTTTTTCCCTTGTTTTATGGTGTATTTTTTAGATAAAACTTGAACAAGTACAACATTTAGAATGTTCTGATGTAGGAGGCTCACTAGGTGAGATTTTTGTATGCCTAGCGCACTTTGATGCAACTGTTGACTTAACAAGATTTCTTGTGCTAAGCAAAATTTCTACAAAACCATTCATATACTAAAGTTTGGGGTGGAATTAAAGGATGATAAAATTTAAAGCATACACTAATACATGTGAAATTTAAATTATTTTTATGATTAAGTACTTGTTTAATTTGAAAAATTTTGGGAAGAAATTACGTTAAAGAGGTTTCTTTGCAAATTGTTCAGTTGATGGTCTGAAAAGCCAAATGTATTGGAATCACGAAAGTTAGGTTAATGACAAAGGTTAAAAATAAATGACATGAAATAAGGTTTTATTCTTTTAAAAGGTTCATTCATGATTGATGTTTTGATTAATGTGAAGTATAGTATTAGTGTGAACTAGTTCCTTAAAAATTTTGCTTTTATTAATGTCTAATGATAACATATTAAATAAGTCAAGAATTATAAGCCTGCCAAAGTGAGATATGTGCAACATCGTGTTTTACCTAAATAATGAGAGCGGAAATGTATGTTAACTATGTAAATTTTGCGTCAGTCTTGTTATTATTTCGTATATTTAAGGTCATGGATATGATGAAAACATTGTTTGATTTCGAGTCAAAAATTACTAGACCAAAAGGAGCTACCTTATAAAGTGTGATCCTTTGACAACTCCTTTGAATCTAAATTTTTTTTTTTTTTTTAATCGTTATAGCCCTTAACCACTTTTAAAAGAAAAATAATGTTCGCCACCTTATTTTTTAAGGATAGAAGAACACTTAAAAAGTAAAGGTATTTCAAAAACAAAGTAGGGAAAAAACAAAAAGTTGTGAAAAATAAAATCTAGTAATGGTGAAAATAAAATAAAATAATATGTTATTGACAAAATAAAAAGATAAAAGAAATCAAATGTCAAAAAATATATATAAAGGAAAGTCACAAAAAAATATGTGGTTGTAAATAGTGGAATCAAATAAAATGATATTTGAAAAATAAAAAGATTTACTAATAAGACTTTGCTCTCTTATCTATGGATTTTCTGAATTAAAAAAAAAATCAATTTTTTTTTTAAAAATCCAATCACATTATAACCAAAATAAAGATTTTAGTGATTCATAACTGATAATATATATTATAATATTGTTTAGATAAAATGCAAAATGTTTCTATAATTAGTGTATTATCCAACTATGATAAAAACACTAGCCATTGAGAAATACTTATTAGCTTATTTTACAATTAATTAATAGAAAAAACATCTATTTATCAATGAAAAATAATAAAACATTTGTATGAATTTTTTAACTACACATTGACCAAAAACAGATTAAAATAACTGAAAAACCACCAGACATAACTCAGAGACATTCAACAAGGCTACAATGAGAAAGTTGAAATGGTGAATTTAACAGAACATGATTAAGTATGGGCATGGTTACTGTTTCATATGTACGGACAATTAAAACTCATGAAAATGTTTAATGCATATGAAGTAACAGGTATAGCACTAGAGGATTCCATGTGGTGGTGGGATCTAGTACCAATTGGAGGCAATTCAAATAGCATATCATGGAAATTTGGAGATGGAAATATTATCTCTTTTTGGAAAAATAAGTGGCTAGGTAGTCAACCTTTGTATGATCTCTTTCTAGATCTATATTTTCTGTCAAGCTGTCCAAGTGGTAGTGTTGCAGACATGGGAAATTGGCAAGAAAATGCATGGAAGTGGAACCTCCACATAGGGAGGATCTTCTGATTATTCTAAATAGTGTGGCCCCTAGAGGTGAAAATAAGGATGGATAAAAAGTGTTGGCTGCAGCTAGTGCATGTAATGCATTAGAGGAAGGTTTGAAAAGTGTTGGATTTTAAGAACAATGTTATTCTTACATGATAGTGTACACCAAATATTTAAACTTTACACCTAATATATGGTTTATTATTGTATTTGTACGATGGATAAAAAAATATTATAAATAAAAAATATTTTTAATTTTAAAATTATTTTTATAACATAAATATAAAATATGTGATTATCTAATGAGATTAATCACTTCTTCATGTTACACTCAATGAGTTTGTTATAACAGAAAATGAGAATCTTCGCTTTATGAAGATGAGAATGAAACCGAAAAACTAATTTCTGTTACAATAATGAAGAAGATAGAAAGTAATCTTTTGCTATTCAATTCATAGTTTGACACCTATGCACCATCACATATATATACAATAATGCAATCAACTTTACTATCTCATTAAACTGACGTGGTAGTAGCAAAAATATACAAATGAAATACCACTATTACACAAATATCCCTATATTGCAAATACTCTAACATTATCTAATTTTGTTATTATATTTATTAAAAAATATAGATTACTAACCATATATTTTACTTATAATTCATTAATCAAATTTACTATTTCATTAAATAATAAAATACTTAATTTTAACCAAATTCTGATATTAAAATATAAAATATAATAATCAATCTTTACGTTCTATTAACTAAGTTCTGATATTAAATTATGAAATATATGAAATAAAATAAATAAGATTGATTAATAGAATTTAAAAACTGATTATTATATGTTTATATTTTTATAAAATGTCAGAACTTGATTAATATCATATAATTTATTGATTAATAAAATTGTAAAATTGATTAATCATAAACTTCATATTTGTGTTGAAAAAATAGTTTTTTATAAATATTTTATTTATCTATATAGAAAATACTATTCACATATAAATCCGGTGAATAATATTTGATATAAGTATTGAATATAGGAATTGGAATAAAAATAACAGTATTCTTTTAATAGAGTAAGATATAAGAAATGCATTCCATGTACTGAAATAAGACAACATAAAATATGCACATCTGTCTTTATACATATACTAAAATATTAAGAACATAATAATTAAATTTTAACAAGTATGACATATTTTATGTCTGATGTTTGGAGAAAATATAACTACACAATATAAAGATTAGATAATATAAAGATTATATTGGTCATAGATAAATTTAATTTAATTTTTTTTATAATTTTGATAGCAATGATCATTTTCTATAAATCAATCATAGTGTATAATAGTTTTTCCAATTTAGTAAGAACATATAATATTCACACACAAAAAATAAATACAGAAAGTGAAACAACTAGTTAGATTAATATTTATTTTAACTACATATAAATGTATTAAATAATATGTAATATATTTTATTTAAAATTATTGATTTATAAATATTAATAATTTATTTATATTAACATGTATAAAACAACAATGACAAACGTAATGCATCCATTTACATTGTAATAGGTTAAAAAATTGCATTCAGTCAAAAGTTGGATGAATGACAGTCTTTTAATGACGGTTGAATATAATCAATGTTGTAATAAATAAAATGTAGCAAAATTTGATTCCATGCAACTATATTTTTTTTCCATTTTTTTAGGATACATTCAGCGTGTGTAACTTAATTCCATTATTTTAAAGATAAATTGTAAATTATTTTGCAACGGTTGTGCCAAACAACCGTAGTAATAAATAAAATGTAACAAGCTTTGATTCCTTGCAACAACGTTTTTTCCATTTTTTTTATTAACATTTAACGTGAGTCACTTAATACCATTATTTTAAAAATAAATATAAATTATTTGACGACGACTATATTAAACAACTGTTGTTATAGATTTAAGATTCCACTACGGTTTGTTTTCCAACTAAGATTAAAAGTTTTACTGATAAATTAAAACAAAACTTATTTTGTATTTCTTTCATAAGAAGCCATAATCGAACAAGCGAGCCAGAGACGGCGTTGGTACTCCAACATCTTCATTTTATTACAACTAGGTATTATTTACCAATATTCATTTGCTGCTTCAACTTCGAAGTAAGGTAATCTTCAATATCTTCATTCCTTTTTTTTTGTTGATGTTGTACCAATATTCATTTGTTGCTTCTGATTCGAAGCAACTTCGTTCATTTGATTCTTCAGATTCGACATACGGTACTCTTCAACATTTTCATTCCTTACGTTCATTTGATTACAGCTAGGTATTCTTCAATATTTTCATTCCTTTTTTCCATGTTCATATTGTATATGCTCAAGTCAGAATGAGCTATTTCATATGTTTTACGTTCATATTGTGTATTGATTTTATCTTTGTTCATGTTGTATATGCATATGCTTGAGAAGTTTCATTCACATTATTAAACATGTATAAATTTCAGAATTTCTAATGGATCATAGTTGGATGAAAGCCAATAGATTACGTTAGGTTTATGAGAAAAGGAGTTTGTGAATTCCTAGAATACGCTGATAAACATCTTCCCAACAATAAGAGTATTTTTTATTGTCCTTGTGTTGTTTGTGCGAATATCAAAAAGGGTACAAAGAAAGAAATACACATTCACCTTTGTTGTGATGGTATTTGTCAAAATTATACAACATAGATGTGGCAGGGTAAGGTGGAAAATGAGGAAACTCGGGCATCACAAAGTCAAAGAGTGGATGAAGATGAATATATGGAAGATCAACTAGAGCATATGTTCAGTGATATAGGGGAACCTTATTTTAAGAATCATATTTATGATACTTTATGTAGTGATAAAGACACCTCTTTATATAAGGGATGCACAAAGTTCACACGATTGTCGGCGGTATTAAAGTTGTTTAATCTGAAAGCAAAAAGTGGAAGGTCGGATAAAAGTTTCACGAAATTACTTGAATTGCAACAACAAATGTTACCAAAAGCTAACAAAATCTAGGATTGTTTCTATGAGGCCAAAAAGATATTGTGTCCAATGGGTCTGGAGTATATCAAGATACATGTTTGCCCTAATGATTGCATATTATACTGGAAAGAGTATGAAGACTTGTGTCAATGTCCAAAATGTGGTGTTTCGCGTTACAAGGCCAACATTGCTGATGACAATGACTATGATAATGTTAGTAGGAAGCATCCTCCCGCTAAAGTGTTATGGTACTTGCCAATAGTTTCACGATTAAAGAGACAATTTGCTAACTCGAAGGACACAAAGAATCTTAGATAGCATGCAGATGAAAGGATTCGTGATGGAAACATTCGCCATGTGGCTAATTCATTGCAATGGAATAAAATTGATTTGTTGTTTCCGGATTTTGGAGTCGAGCCAAGAAACCTTAGGCTTGGGCTAGCCACTGATGGAATGAACCCCTTTGGTAATCTGAGCACTAATTATTCTTAGTGGTATCTTCTTCTCACTATTTACAACATATCTCATTGGTTGTGCATGAAGCGCAAGTAGATACTGTTAAGTATGATGATTTCTAGATCGTGATAACCTGGTATAACGACATAGATGTTTATCTAATTTCATTAATTGATGATTTACCACTCTTGTAGGATGAAGGACTTGAAGTTAATGATGCATATTCTTGGGAAAAGTTTAATATGTGTGCAATGTTATTTTGCACAATTAACGATTTTCTGGCTTACGGTAACTTGGCTGGATACAATGTCAAAGGACGTAGAGTGTGTTCTATATGTGAATATGATACTTGTTATCACCAACTTGAGTTTGGAAAAAATATATGTTACCTTGGGCACTGAACATTTCTAAAACTGGGTCATCCTTATCATATATTGCGGAAGGATTTTAATGGAGAGAAAGAGTTTGGTGAGGCTCCTAAACCTTTAGCAGGGGATGAAGTTTATCAACGGTAGGAAAACATTAATGTTTTCTTTGGGAAGAGAGAACATAAAAAGGTTGGAAGAGAGAAAAAGAAAAAGGCGAGAAACGAGAAAAAGAAAAAGGTGGGTTACGAAAACTATATGGAAAAAGAGGTCCATCTTCTTTGATCTTCCATATTTGCCAAGTCTTAATGTTAGACATTGTCTTGATGTGATGCACGTGGAGAAAAATGTGTATGATAGTTTGATTGACGCACTCTTAAACATTTCGGGTAAGACTAAAGATAGCAAGGCTTCCCGTCTTGATATGGAGAAGATGGGTATATGAACACAATTGGCTCCAATGGAGAAAGGTAGAAGAACTTATCTGCCTCCAGCATGTCACACTCTATCTAAAAATGAAAAGAGGATGGTTTGTGAGTGTTTGCAAGGTATTAAAGTTCCGAAAGGTTACTCATCAAACATTAAGAAACTTGTATCAATGAAATATCCAAAGTTAATTGGTTTAAAATCTCATGATTGTCATGTATTGATGCAACAACTTCTACCAGTGGCTATCTGTGGGATCCTTCTAAAAAATGCGAGAATAACTATAACGAGATTGTGTTTATTCTTCAATTCCATATGTAATAAAGTTCTTGATTTCAAAAAAATGGATGAATTAGAAGATGAAGCTGCCATAATCTTGTGTCAAATGAAGATGTATTTTCTGCCATCATTTTTTGACATTATGGTTCACTTACTTGTTCATCTCGTCAGAGAAATCTGAATATGTGGTCCAATTTATTTGAGGTGGATGTATCTAATATAGCGATATATGAAGATATTTAAATGATATACGAAGAATCATCACCAATTTATTTGTACAAACTATTTGTCGGATGCAGATTCTATAGGAATTCCAAAGTCTCGTCATCCTAACATGAACGAAAGAAGTATTCAAGGTCTAGATGTTAGTTCAATGGCTCGGGACGTAGTTATTCAAGCACATTTCTATATATTGAATAATATAGATGAGTTTCAACCTTTCGTAGAAACTCATAAAAGAATTTCAAAGAAAAAATATCCCCGAGTGAGTGACAAATTGTTGTTGATAGAGCATAACAATAGATTCATGCATTGGTTTAATAAAAGTGTATCTGATGATCGTAGTGCATCCGAGATACTTAAATGGTTGTTGTACGAGCCACAATTTTGTTTCATTACTTGAAATGCATAATGTAATACCTCAAAAATTTTCCTCATATTTATTACCTTAATTGGCTCGTGGTTCATAGTCATCTGCATTTCTCATTAGGTCATAACATCGTAATCATGCATTTCATTGAACTTCTTAGACATGGGATCAAGCATTTTCTTGTGATTTGGGTTTTCCTGACTCAAATGAGATTCACCAGGTCACTACATACAAGTGGGAGCAAGAATGAGTTCACATGAAGCGTGCTAGTTAAATCAGGGTTTAATCAAGGTTATTTGTTCAAGTGTGTGAATATTCTTCAGTGGTTATGAATGGGGATCAGTATCAGGGTTTGTATAAGTTTGAATCCATCTAATTAAAATCAAGGCATTATGACACATATCCGATTCAGCTGCAAGTTCTGGTTATGAGGTTCAAATGCATGTCGTTGGTTTGATTCAATTTCAAGCAGGTCTTTTATTGTGATTAATTTCAAGCTTGATTTAAGTTTGTTCAGAAGCAAATTTAATTCAAAATTGGCAGAAAGTTCCTACAAAAAATGTGGCTCATATTCAGTCAAAGTCAGGGTTTAATTCCAGAATTTCAGTAAGATTCAATAGGTGGTTCATTCAAGTTCAAATTCAAGGTCTTTAATTGAATCGATTTGTCAGGATGCAAGAAGGATTATTCAAGCCCATTGCAATTCTAAGCTTATTTAGATTTCAAGTCTATTTTACCCACTTTTCAACAACCAAATAACTACATCCATTTGATTATCTAAACCCTTTTTTTAGTCAAATTTATTTCCATGTCCATTTCTAAAAATAGGTATCTAATTAACTCCATATTCAATTCAACCAAAGTCAAGAATGATCCTCTTGTTAAGTATTTCGTTGGACTTCTTTGGCCATCAATTGACGTGCTCACAAAATGGCACATGGATAGAGCTAGAGTTATGGGGATTTTAGTGGGCCGTTGGATAATTTCCTAAGCCTACTTGAGTTTGTTGTTCACAAAAGCATATCTAAGTAGCAACAGTTCCATCATGATGTCTTATACTTGCATCAAGTTATTTACCCTTGTGACAATGATAATGAAACAGGCTTACATATGAGTTTTATCAGGTGGGATGAATTGCCAGACTATGAAAGATTTTTAATGTATGCTTAAGGGAGTCAAAGACATTTGTGACGTGAAAAGAGAAAAAAGTTTGGTTAATATTCACAATAAAATTGATAGCATAATTGTTTTAGAAGATAAATAACAAAGAAAATACTCCAACAAAACCCTCTCAATTTTCAGTGCCAGAAAAATTACAAGCAGAAAAGGGATAACTCCAAAGAATCGGTGAGAGAAAATCAGGAAGAAAACTTAGCAGGGTCCTCTAAAATTTTTCATCAGTCTGCATCACTAATCCTTTTTCCGCATAAAATTCTCCATCAACCAACTCCTTGAGGGTGAAGGAGCTGCGAATTTTGATGTTTCTCGTACGCGCCATTCTGCAATGCAATTGAAAATAGTCAATTCCAATTGTTAGCATCAGTACTGCTAACAAACTCACACCAGAAAATCAGTAAAAAAACGATGCCATTTGAACAATACATCAACTCGGAAGGAAGAAAGCCAATACAGAAGCAGTTATTCATCAGAGTTTATGTCTTATTTTTTTAGCAGAAGTTATCAAAAGAGAAGAGAAGATTCAGGATAGTTAACGAAAATAGTTCAAGGAAAATTAATTACATAGTTCAGAAAACATCCCTTGACTTTCAATCCAATTGGCTTCATTCTTTCACTCTTCCACCTTAAAATCGAAATCTGCAGAAAGGATAAGATTTCAGTTACCGGTTTCTAATCAATGATAACTGAACCAAAACAAACTAACTGAAATCTAACAAACTTTCATAACTGAATTCTTCTGGAAAGTTCACCTGAAAATCTTCACAAGGATGGATTCATCTTCTATAAATGAGGATCCTCAATTTTCATTTCTTTTTTTTCTTCCACACAATTTCCCAAACTCCCCTTCACCATTCTTCCTGAATTCTTCAAGCTCTCTCCTCAATTTCATCTTCTGAATTCTTCACCACCTTCACCATTCTTCTTCTTCTTCAATCTTCTCACAACCTCTTCTTCTCCAACGATTTTCCTGAACTCCTCCTTCAACACCAAATCCGAAATCCGTTCATCAACCATTAGCTTTCTTCATCCATTAGCAATCTTCATCCTTCTACACCTCGATCTGCTGCATAACCTTCATTCTGAAAATCACTTTAACAACCTTCAAACGACTTTAAGAACGTTCCTCACTGACATGAAATTTCATCAACCTGCAAATTGATACAAGGATAAAAACGCAAGAGATATCAGTTTCGAATACAACAAATCAATTTATGAACATTATTCCGAAGCGAATCCGAAATTGCAGAATAGAAGAAGAGGTCCCGCAACGATTCAAGACAAGCAAGTTTCTGAATTTTACCTGAATTGAAGTTTCACATTGCGACGACACTGAAGCAACGTCAGCGTCTTCGTCACGTTTTCTGAGCGTCTTCTTCTACAAGCCAAAGGAATCGATCCGCATCTTCGGCTACACAAGGTACGATCTATGTCCATCGTTCTTGCGATCTCTGTGGTTAAGATTTCGATCAGAGTGTTAGGTTGTTGTTTCATTTTCGGATTAGGGTAGAAGAAGGGAGTTAGGTTATGATTGCCTTGTTTTGATTTCGTTTCGGAAAAGGAGGTAAAAGGAAGAAGTTGATGGTGGTGGCAAAAATTAGAAGAAGATGAAGGTGAAAAAGAAAAGAAGATGACGGAGGTGGTGGAAGGAAGGAGATAATGGCGGCGAGATAGAAAGAAAAGGAAGGAGTTGAGGTTAGAGGTGACGGCGAGATAGAAAGAAGAAGGAGGTTTAGGTTCGGTGGTGGTGAAAAGGAGAAGAGGAAAGATGCAGCGGCGGAAGGAATACGAAGATGAGACTTAGGGTTCAAATTGTTCTTCAGCCCCTTTTGGTCTATTTGTGTTTTGTTTATTTTTGTTAATTATAAAAGAAAACAATTAAGTTAATTAATGGAGAGATTAAGAGGATGTCTTTAGAATTTGAAAAGAATATTTTTGTGTTTAAGAGTAATTAAGGACCATTTTAATTCGCATAATCCCAATAAGGAGGCACCGTTTCAATTCCAGCAATGAGATAAGACTGAGTTTTTGTGGGTTTCTTGGCCATACCGGTGGTGACACTTGTCACCGTCCGGTTGACAGTTTGTGCGGTCGTTCCGGTGTGCACCGTTCATCGTAGTTGCCATGCACCTTTCATTGCTAACCGTTAGATGAGAATACCATAGGTAGACCCACGATCCAATGGTCTTGATTGAGTCAACAAAGGTTGACTGAGAGTCCACCAATGCACCCCATTTAGTCTGCGCATGGGCCTTAGTAGTCTGCTATTTGCATCCCCATGTATAAGCCCATTTGGGATTTTAATTAGGAAACTTCTTTTTGCACCCCTTTCCTCTATTTCTTTCTTTTTAATTTTTTGTTTAGTATAGGTTAAAAATAAATAAATAAAAAATAGGAAAAATCATAATAAAATTATACAAATATTTCAGTAGGTTAATAATTCAGTTTTAGAAATTTTTGACATTTTTACTTTCTGAATTTTGGCTATTTTTGATTTAATTTCGATTTTTCATGTAATTAGCATTTTATTGAATTTCTTTAATTGCACATGATTTTGTTCATTTTATTTTTTCCACTTCCTGTAGGATTTTTAGCCCATTATTTTTGCTATGATTAGAGGACTAATAATAGGACCTAGGATATTTTTTGGTAGATTTTTAGGCTATTATATCCATTGTTTTGGTAGCTTAATTCATGTAAAATTGTAGTTAATTCTTAGGTGGATTTAAGTGACTTTTAAGCATAGTTAACTTCTGAATTTTTAGGATATTTTTTAGAACAATGCTATAGTCAGGTTTAGGACCTTAGAGAATTAATTTCATATTTTTTCCAGGACTTTCAATATTTTTAGTGCGTTAATCTTTAGGCCTTTTTTACATGATAAATCCATCTAGTTTAGCTTAGAATCTTATGGTTCATTAAGGATTAGTTTAATTAGGCTTAGTCTTAGGGTATTAAGATGACTTAGTATAGTTTAATTACTGAGTTTTAGGATGATGATATTTGATGATTTCCCTTAGTTTTAGGACTTAGGTTTAGAATTTCTAATAAATAAATTTAGGTGAAGTTTAGGCTTGCTTTTGGTTTTATGCCTTAATATGCATTTTGTAGAATTTACTTCTTATTCCAATTTTAATGCTTTCGTCTTACTATTTGAATTTCTCACTTGTATAGGCTTCCCCATTGTTCTTAGAATCAACTTAACTTCCTTAGGAACTAAGTTGAATTCTAGTAGTTTTCTAGTTCCTTTCATTCATTAGGCTTAGAAAACCACATAAACCATTAGGACCACCTTTGAATAAATAACTAAAATTAGGATTGAGTCTTAGTCCCTTAGTTTTTACCTTTTGCAACTTGAGTCCTTCTTTCTCATCTCATAAAGAAAAATAATAAAACACTTAATAAAAACCGAACGTTCTTGTACGACACGAGACTTTGTTGCGGAATACTTATACACGTCCTGTTTCGGGGCGAGGTGTAAGTATTTACCACGATGGATAGGTCTTAGTATGAGAATGTTCACAAACAAATTCAAAATATTTCTCATAAAAGACAAAAACAAACAATAAGCGACTATCTTGCGGGAACTTCTTTTCTCATCTCATTCATTCTGAACGCGAACTTGCGACGACTTGTCTCGCATGCAAGACGGTAAACGCACTCGTACCAGACGATCCTGCAACACCTGAGCATAGACATATGCAATTTCAGCTATAAAAAACATAAACAAATAGTTTCCGCCTTAGTTAGGCGAACTACGTCGACTCTGGTCCTCATTTTCCCGATGAGGTACGTAGGTTGCGGGGTAGGGCCCGTTCGAGTACGTTCTTTATTTTCCCTACATTTTCCCCATTCTTCCTTTCCATCCTCTTTTTCAAGTTCCTTTCTCATTTCACTTCCATTCCAGTTAGCAGTTCATTTGTTTAGCAACATCTTATTTCTCACCCTTTGAAACAAACAAGCAAGCGTGGATCCCGTCGGGTACGGCGGAAGGATTGGGGTGCTAATACCTTCCCAATTCATAACCGACTCCCGAACCCAGATCTTTTGTTCACAAGGCCTTGTCTTTTCCTTCTTCCTCAGGTTTGTGGAACATTACGTTTCCCATTCATTCAAGATAAAAATGTCTGGCTGGCGACTCTACCTTTTCTGCGCCACTTTCATGTTTGTACTAGGATGAAAATACCGGGAGCGACACATACGACATTGGTCATTATACCTTTTATACAAAAGAAAAAGATGATCATAGTACAATGTAAAACATTGGAGTTATGGTTGAAGCCGAATAGATGTATTTCTCAAGTTCAAAAGATAAGAATCTGGTATTGGCAACTATCGCATTTTATGGTGTCATTGATGAGATTTGGGATATTGATTATGTTATTTTCAAAGTGGATTTATTTAAATGCAAGTGGGTTCTCAATAATAGTAATGGTGTAGACATTGATGACTTACAATTAACTCGGGTCGACCTTGGCAAGGCATCTTTTAATACCGAACCATTCATTATGGCTTCTTAAGCAAAACAAGTTTTATATGTTGTCGATCCATCGAACATATCGGAGAAATGGTCAATTGTTCTCCAAGGAAAACACATTCCTCTTAAGTCTTAATATTCCGTCCACACCTTCTTACTCAACATAAGTTCATACCTCATATGATGAAGTTGATGGAGATGTCGTGCATGCTATACAACTCGATCATGAAGAAGGCATATGGGAAAATTAATAGGAACATAAATTATTATTTATTCATAATATATTAATTGTACATGTTATAGTTTAGAAGTATATTTTTACTAAGTATAATTATTTGAAATCATAGGTATTTTGAGTCTAGACAATATCGGGCCAAGAGTCAAGACACCAAAGAGACAAGATACCAATACACCAAGTTACAATTATGTGAAGTTATGTAATGATTGTTCTGATAAACTAATAAACTGTAATGTGATATTATGAATTTGTAAGTTTAATTATGTTCTGATAAACTGTAATATGATATTATGAATATATAAGTTATTCAATATGATTCAATGTAATGTGGTATATCTGATTCACTCTAATGTGGTATATCTGATTCACTATAAATGTGAATTATATTTTCTGCTTTGCTGTGATATGAAGGACGTAATATAGGTAAAAAATGGGAATAATTATAAATGCATGATAATATTTGTTAATTTTACAGAAAAATTAACAACGGTTGTATTTCATAAATGTTATCATATTTGTTAATTTTGCAGAAAACTAATGACGATTATATTTGATAACCATTATAATATTTGGTGTTGCAGGGAATCAAACCCATGACAATTATATTTATTACAATGGTTCATTATAACACCCTTTGGGATATGTAGTGCGCTTTCCAGATTATTACAACACCTACTTGGTCGTGATTGTAGGTATGGTATATACAACAATACTCTACATAACAACGCCTTCGCTCACGTCATTATATTTCATTCACAATCATTGTTAAATGGGTTTTTCATAGTAGTGACATCATGTCATTTCATATCCTCAACACACTTCTGATTCATATACTATTACCATAGCTCAGTTTCTAAGGGATTTCTCTAAACAAGAAATGGATCCCAAAACATTGATTCTAAAGGATTTTCGAGGACATTTAATTGGTTAATCAACCTATGATCATAATCATCTAGCTTATGTGTCTGACTCAGACCAACCACCACCCATATATGTTAGCCCATAATCCTTCATTGAGGCTTATAGTGCAAATAACTCCAGTACTAGCTCAAGTCCTGACTATGGCTCATCAAAATTAATTTCTCTCAACATCAAGCCCCTACAATCCATTCATATGAATACTACACTATCTATTTACTTTTCTAAGCCAAACCTTATTCAGCCTTTCATTCCTTATTGATCTGAATCTAAACAAGGAATCCAACTTCATCCATTACGAGAAAAAGAAAGTCTCACCGGTCATGAGCCCCAATCAAATCATGTCCAACCTCACCCTGAGACTACTTCTCAAAATGTGGTTGAGCAAATAATTATGAATCAGTCTTTAATAGATTCCGAAAAAGACTAAACTATACCAGATACATACCATGTTCAATATTATGAACAATCTGATCAACATCACTTACCTTTTAGGGAAGAAGATATTTTGTGAGAAAGTAATACAATACATTTACTTAGTCCTTTAACACCTCACTCATCCATAAACTTAAACCTTCCACCTCACATAAACTATCAAATGGAAGAATTTAAAATTGTTATCTTTGTTAAAGTTCAGAATTTGGTTGCTAAAAGGCTCATAACATATGACCCCATTGCTTATAAAAATAAATGGGACTCTCTCAGAACCTTTGTGGACACAACTATATAGAATTTAAAGTCATTCTCTTATAAGTCTGTAGCTTCCTCTATCCAAAGGCAATAACTCTTGGAAAAGCACATAAATAACCTCAGACCTTGCGGTTAACTAATTCATTAAATATTTAACCATTGTTCTTAAATACTTATGTTTGTCGTCATCAAAAAGGGAAGATTGTTGGAACAAAAGTGGTTTGTCCCATATCCATTGGGTTTTGATAACAAAATATTTAAAGAATAATAGGTTATACTAATGTTTGTTCAAGTGTGCAAAACCATAGAGTAAAATTCGTATTAAATCCAAATATTATTTCTGAACCTGAACATCCCAAGAGAAGCGTGAAGGCCATATTTTGATCTATCAGAAGATGAAGAACTAAGTTTGAAGAAGTCATCTTCTAAAACAGATCAATATTGTAAGATCATACTCTAAATAAGTCATCCTCTGAAAAACAGACTTTGGAGAAGTCTGCTTCTGATCAGAACCTGAGCTAGTCAAAGCGCAAGAACCAAGATGACACTGATGGGACATTGTTCATCTACGAACACACTTTATCATGTGATGACCTATGCTAGATTCTGTTGGGATACAACTTTTAATTCCTTTTGTAGCAAAGGTTTTTCAAACTAGGTTTCACCTAACCTGACAGTTTGGTGAAACATCTCATAGTCTTCCAACTTCTCTTTTGAAACTTCTCAAAGGACTTTACAATTGCATCTTCAAAGACTCGTTTTATTCACTATTTAAGGAGCTAAAAGACTTTAAGAATAAATCAGACACAAGAACGCAACAACAAAAAAAGAATATGCGATGAACATGCTAATACACCACGATTTACAAACAAAAGAGAAGTTACCCTGTCAAATTTTTAGCACAAGATAAACTTAGGATCACTTATCCTTGTATATCTTAGAAATACTTAAGTTTTAAGAGAGTCATATTGTATTATATTATTTATACACCTCTTATTGTATATCAAGAAAGTTTCTTATGAGTACAAGGGGACTATACTACTCTCAGATGCCTATCTCTAACTAACTCATATTTTATAACCTTGTGTTTAGAATCTGACTTAAGAGTTTTAAGAGAAAGAAAAAGAAAACACAGTTCAACCCCCCTTCTTTTTTTTTCTCACCTTCATATGATACAACTCTTTTTAAGTAAAAAAACTTCACAATGCTCTAGAACATGTTGTAATTGTATATCGGTCTTACACCCAACAATCATTTATTTTCTAGGTATATTAGAAGTTTCTTACTAAGTTTTTGAGCAAGAAAGTTTTGAGCATGGGTGCTTGAGCAAGAAATTATTAAGCCTGTATGCTTGAGAAAGGAAGTCTTGAGATTGTGTGCTTGAGCAAGGAAGTATCAAACTTGTGTGTTTAAGTAAGGAAGTCTTAAACATGTGTAGTTAAGCAATGATGATTCATATTTGTATGTGTGAGCAAAGAATTATCTTGCTTGTGTGCTTGAGAAAATTATAATTTTTATTGGTTATAGTGAAAATATCTTATGAGTACAAGGGGACTAGACTACTCTCGGTTTGTGAGAGAAACCAGGATAACTCTGTGTATTACTCCTTTTTTCTTGTATTTCATATCCGATCATCATGCTCCTTTGTTACAATCGCTTATACCAATATGTCATAGCGATGTTGTAGAACAAAGGTATCAACATTGGCTTTTTAAACCAACAAATACTAAAACACAAATAAAAGTTTATTACCAATATCCCTAAAGTCTATAATGGTCCATTTAGGGCTCTCACTAGAGGAATATTCCTTTTTCTTATCAATTGACAACATTTCTAAAACAGAACAAGCGTACAAAAATAACGAACTAGTAAAATAAATATCGTCCATAGAGACCAATTGTTGAGTACTGAGTTTCATTGATACGTTATGTATCTAAGATGTTCAATGTTTGAGTTTTGTTTATGGAAAGTTAAATTTTGGTTTTCTTAGCAATAAAAAGGAATAATTTTAGACTTTGATTCTTGTCAACAACTTTTCTCATACCCGTTTCAATTCTGATTATAACGAGAATTTTACTTTTGTAGTAAATACTAAAAACTAGTAGTAATTCCCAATTTCATTGACACATTATTGTGCTTTAAACCCAAAATTTACCTACTTCGAAGCATATCTTGTCTATTTTGAAGCTCTTTAAAAAGAAAAGTATTTTCTCATTTGACTCTAAGGTAATTTCGTCATCTCAAAATCAACTGTGTAGTACTTATGTTTTATGTAGTGGTGGTAAAATGGGTCGGCACATTGGGTTGTACCATTTACTCATCATTTTTGGCGGGTCGTGTTGAAATTTTTTGGTCGGTCCCTTAAGTTGGTCTGTCCTGCCTAACCCGATTGAAAAATGAGGCGGACAGTGTAAGGCGAGTTTTTCCCACAAGCTATTTTTTACAATTTTTTTACTTAATGAAAATTAGTTAGTGAAATGAGGAGCTTAGTCCACTAATTTTTTTCTCTTTATTAGTAAAAGAAGTTGAATGTTCACTATTCTTATATAAATATAATTTTATTCCATCCTTCCAAAACTAGGTTTCTTTCCATTTGTTTCATTTGTCGTTATGTCTATCCCTCCACTCCACAATCATTATATTCGATCATCAAAGTCACTACTTATGTTTTTTCTTCTTCCTCTCTAGAGACACACATGTTTAAGGTAAGCTTCAACTTAATATTTATATTTCAATGGTTTAATCACTTCTAAAACAGTTATCTTTAGGAGACAAGTTCACTAAAATGTCAAAACTCGATCTTAAAGCATGTTTAATGTATTGGAATCAATTTTGTACCAATTTTCATGTATATGATCCTAAGATTTATGGAAGTCATCATGACATAGTTTTTATGGTGAGCCTTAAAGGTGTGTATTATTGTTTGGATGATAATAAAATATGGTTTTGTTTTGTTTTTTTATATATGATGGGCCTAAAGGACACACAAGGAAATATATTGACTAGTTAGGTTCCATCCATAGTTTCAAAGAAGATAAGTTCATTACAATGGAAATACTAAATCAATGTATGCACATCTTTAAGTCATTTAGTTGATACTAAAAACATCTTACATACTTACAAGATTTAAGTGTACTTAAGAAAACAGGCAAAATATAATTTATTTTAGATTTAAATAATCTTTTGGTCCCTGTAAGTTAGCCAGTTTTTGATTTTAGTCTCTGTAATTTTTTTGTCTAAGTTCATATATCTCACTTTTGCATTCATTTTAGTCCCTAAAACCAAAATCCGCAGAAAAATAAAAAATAAAAATCCACAGGAAACCTGCGGATAATGGTTTTGGGGACTAAAACGAATGCAAAAGTGAAATATAAGGATTCAGAGCAAAAAAAATTATAGGGACTAATATAAAAAATTCACTAACTTACAGGGACCAAAAGACTATTTAAGCATTTATTTTATATACATTTCATCTAAATAATTTTTTTAAGGAATGTATTGAACTCGTTGGTGGTGTTGATAGTTCAGTTGATATATATTTTTTGATGTTCCAACAAGATGGAACTCGACTTATTTGATGCTAGATAATTATATAATGTATCGATGCGTATTTTCAAGTTTTAGCATTCTTGATGATAATTTTAAGGTTTCCCCTCAGAAGAATATGAAAAAGAGGAGATAAAATATGTGCATTCTTGTTGCCATTTTTTATGAGACCACAAATTTGATTTCTAATATCTTATCCTACTTACAATTTGAATTTTTCGCAAATTTGAAAAATTCATTATGTTTTTATTGAAAGTATCACTACTACAAAACGCACATTTAACGATGCCAGGTTTACAATTGATTCGTATCCCACTATTGTAATAGGTTCAATTTTTTGCAGCTGATTTATAACGTCATATTCAACGACGGTTAAATTTAAAACCGTTGTAATACATGTTGTGACAAGCATCAATTCTCATTAAGTACATCTTTTTATTTGTTTAAATTTTAAATATATATTTTATTTTATTTTATAGTAATGTTATGATGACTTTTACCTCAAAAAAAAACATTCATCTTTTTTTTTCTATTTTTAAGTGAAAGAAAATATTTTGATCAAAACTTCTTTAAAATTCATCTTTGTTTTTCTATTTTCAATTTTTTCAGTTTTTAGTGTTAACCTCTAAACTTCATTTAAAAAAATGAAATAGACATATATATATATATATATATATATATATATATATATATATATATATATATATATATATATATATATATATATATATATATATATATATATATCAAAGAAAACTTCATTATAATTCTAGAAAAGAAGAATACATATTATCAATCGTCATATCCCATAACTACAAAAACAACTTCCCAATCAGGGATTCTCTTCTCACTTCCCTCATCGGAATTATAAAAGAAAAGTTCTTCTCGGCTTCTTTGTCTTCTTCTCCGGCTTCTTCTTCGTCTTCTTCTTCTTCTTGGCCTTCCTCACCATTAAGGTTGTATCCCTGACAACCTAGGATCTAGATGGTGGGTCTTCCTCATCTTGCTTAAGACGTTGTTCATTTGCGATCTCATTTGTGATATTTGTGTTAGCATTGTCATTTGTTGAACTCATTTTTACGAAGAATGTATAATTAAGAAATTTATAACTGTCTATTTATAGATGAGGTTGAAAATGAAAAGTATGATATTTAGGTGCTTACAATGATGATAAATTATAATGGTTGATATTCTCGAACGATGTTTTTTTAAAAACGGAGAAAATCATAAATTATTATTATACTTGGGATGAGTGTTTCTCTCTTTCGGGAAGAACAAAGGTTGTACTATTAAAAGTGGTAACGTTACGGTTCTTATATTTAACCGTTGATATATTATGTAAAATTGATAAAAAAAATTGTTGCCAGGAATCGAACCTTGTACTATATAAAAGGGGTATCACTGCGGTTCTTATATTTAACCATTGTGATATATTTATAACAAAAATAATATATCATTAAGGTTGTCCATTGTGAAATATTTATCCATTTAAGCGAATTAAGTGACTCATTGTCACCGTTTCATTCACAGCAAAACCCTAGCACCCATTTTTCCTCTTGCGCTTCATACATTAAGGTGTTCTTCTTCTTCCATTAACATATTTACATATTTCTCATTAAAATATTCCTCATTATATGTTTTGTTGCAAGTTTTTTTATTATTATTCTTCCATCTTAGGCAGCAAACTTTGTTTAGTTTTAGAAACAATGAAAAGAAATATAAGAAGTATGAAGCTTTTGTGTAAGCTTCTTCCTCTTTATATTTCGTTTTCATTGCTTCACAGACTTGATGAACATGGTGATGATGTACATATTGTTTGCATAGCTCTGGAAAATAAGGTATTCTTATACTTAGGGTTACAGTCCCACTTTTTAGGGTTTTGTTTCAACTTTTGTTGGTTTTGTTTTGAATACCAACTAATTTCCTTGTTTGAAATAGTTGAAGGTGTATAGTAAAGATGATACATGGTTATGATGATGGTGGTAGAAATAATGTATGAGTTGATAAGAACTATGAAGTTTCATCTTTTTTTAGAATTTGCAAAAAGGAATACAAGAAGTATGAAGCTTTTTATTTAGGCTTCTTCATCATGTATGCCTTCTTGTAGAGTCTAAAACAAAATAAACATGGTGGATGATGATAGTGGTAGCAAGCTTATAGTATGAGTGTTGAGGTACACACACACACACACACACACACACACACACACATATATATATATATATATATATATATATATATATATATATATATATATATATATATATATATATATGAAAATAAGGTATTCTTCTTCTACTTCAATCTTTTTTTAGATAGTTCCTATTTTCTCGTTTTTTGCATGTTATTTTTGTTGATTGTTCTCATTTTTTCAGATTCGTTTTCTCGTTCGTGCAACTATGTGTAGTAAACAAGGAAACAACTGTGGCTGCAAATCTTATCTAGTTTTAGAAATAATAAAAAGAAGTATAGGAAGTATGAAGTCATTGTGGTTAAGAGGTATGTTCTCTTGTAACAGTTTAATATAGTCAGTGATAAATTATAGTATTTGGTTTTGGTGTATGATGTTTTTTGAGTTTATTATATTCTACATAGATTTTTTGTTTCACTAATATGCCTCACTTAAAATACATTCATTTAAATTGAGGTAGATATTTATAATCTGTAAATTTATATTTGGAAAAAAAAAGTTAAACAAACCAATGTTATTTTTAGATTGGCATGCTTCTTGTCATTCAGCTCATGTTCTTTACATTTAATATGATATAATGGTTAGGCACCTCTGATGCATCGCAGAATTCGTTTATAGTTTGATATCCACAAGAAAATTTGATCGGATAGTCCTTCTCCTCCTCCTCATTGATAATCATAAAAAAATTGAGTATAAAAATTACAATAATAAGGGAGGATGAGAAGATAGACTATCCGATCAAATTTTCTTATGAAAATTTAACTATAATCAAATTCAGCGATGCATTTAAGGAGCCAGATCATTAGACCACAATATATGTAAACAACATGAAATGAATAACGAGACGTATGCAATTCAAAAACAACAATGGTTTGATTAAATTGGTTTCCAAGAATAGCTTAATTTTTTGGATTATATACTTCTTCGTCAATTTGAATGTATGTATATCTTTAGTGAATGGTATAGAAAACAAGCAATTTATATCAAATATAATAAACCATGGGCCTTTCACAAAGTTTATCTATTCTAACCGAGCCTACAAGTAATTTTTGTTTTTGTATAAATTTGTTGGTGATGGGTTTCGAACCCATTATCTAAGAGTATGTATCACAATGGTTCGTAAGCATAACCGTTGAGATATGTGGTGTGCATCATGGATTACAACAACGGTTTCCATACCATCATTGTAAGTACAATATATACAATAACACTCTAAGTAACAACGCATGCGCGGGCGTCATTATATATCTTTCTCAACAGTTGTTAAATGAGTTTTTCGTAGTAGTGTATGAAAGATGAAGTCAATGTTATTAAAATAATGGCTATTAATATGATGTTGAAATTTGAGAATTATTAACATTATTATAGTGTAGTGCTTGCTCTAGGAGCGGTTCTGAACCCAGGGATAAAACTTTCTACTTTGGAATTTTGTTACTTAAATGTTGGTCCACTTACTTCATAAATAGGAACGTCTCAACATGCAACTTCAATAGGAAAGACTCAACTTGGTTTTTATTTGGAGGAGCCTAGCTTGGGTTCTACTTATGAAATCTATGTTGACTTAAATGTTCTTCAATGGTAGAAGGAGAAAAAGTATCAGTTTAAAGATTTATCTTTAATGACTCGTGATTTGTTAGAGATTACTATCACTATTTTTGTATCTTAATCGACTTTTAGCATTGGTTATATCATTCTTAACAAGTATATAAGTGTTTATTATCGGAAAATATGGAGGCTTATATTTGAACTCGCATTTGACTTCATGATTTTAGCAGTGTAGGTTAATAATTTTATTTAATCGTTATTTTTAATTGATTATATTATTTATACGTGATTTGTTTGGCTACATAAATTATATAGTTGTGACTTTTTTTGCATTTTATTGTATGCAGCTGTAGTGAGTGACGATGAAGAGAGGGATGTTGGGATGTTCTAGCCAATTAATATGACATCAACAAAACATTTATATGTTTGCGACATATATGATGATTGATGAAGTTTTTATCATAGAGCTTTTGGGATTGATTTTTTGCTGTTGTTTCTTGGTCATCTTTTTTTAACTTGTGCTAGATTGTTTTGCTTATTTGTGTCTCTAGATGTGCTTAACTGGGTTGTGTTTGTTATTTTTTTGGTATAATGTTGTTATTGCCATATCATTGTTGAATCATGTGAAATATTTTGGTGTTTTAGTTTTTGTGCTTTTATTTTTTGTGTATGTTAAAGAATATAGCATTAACATTAAGAGTTGTTGAAGTTTTATTATGTGTTGATAAAACATATATTTTGTCGTCCTCTTTGTGGGACTTCTTCAACATGTATATTTTCAACCAACTCCAACAATCTCCACCTTGATTAAAAATAATACATAAATTTTCATTGTCTTTACCGACAATCGTACTCCACCGTATAGAGTATAGTCACTTGCAACTACACCACCTCAAAAAAATTCACATCGTCTTCACCGACAATCATAGTTTTAAAAACCATCATACTCCTTCATAAAAAATATATTTCATTTGAAGATAAATCACTTCAAGAAATTCACATTGTTATCACTGACAATCATATACATTATTATGAAGAATAAATTTCACTTGAAGCTAAACCTATCCAATAATTTCACATTGTCTTCACCGACTATCATAGTTTTTAAAAACTAGCATACTCCACCTTAAGAAGAATATACTTCAATTGAAGGTAAACCACTTCAATAATTTTCGCATGTGGTAAACTAGATTGAAACATTATGGTGTAAATTTTTTGTTTGGAAGAAATTCTTCAACCACATACATAATCTTACACCTTGTGTAATCTTGATTGTACCAACACATCTTTGACTTGAACTTTCCACAAGTCAAAAAAAATACTTCCATCAATTTTCTCTAGCCCAAACTGCACAGTGAAATTTTTTACTAGAGCTCAACATTCTTTCACTACACTACCTTCTTTTCTGATGCCAAACAAACATAGAGAAAAAATCATGACATTTGCCAATAGACAACCAGAGAATAACATTATGTGAAAATTATTACAAGATATAATATATCATCAACTAACTCATGCTCTCAGTACATGCACACCCTCCATAACAAATATTTAACTACATTACATAACACTCCAATATAAAAATATAACAGAACAAAGAAAGTCAAAAACAAACTTAAAGTGATTTTTCCTGGTGCATCTTGGAATGAAGAAGTTGAATCTTATACATAGCCTTAAACTTTCTCTTCCTTTTTCAAAACTAAGCGATGTGAGATTTCAAAAAACTTGTATATTATATAGCATTGGATTTTCTTTTCATTCACAAAACTAAGTAACGTGAGACTTTTTCAACATGTATATTTTCAATCAATTCCAATAATAGACTGTTCGTTTGACCAACTTTGTATGTCTTCTTTTATATATAGATGTGAATTTCTAGAGATAAAATTTTAGAGAAAAAAACAAATTTATTATTTATTATTTTAAGAATTTGGTAAAATTTAGAAGTTATCCTCGTAATAGAAACACTTCTATTAAAAATTTTACAATTCTTTTATTAATTTTAAGAGACTCTTATCAATAGTGATAGAGTGAGTAGTTCACTTATCAAATTGTTAAGTGTGGTTGATCTTTCATTTACACATTACATGAATTCTCTCTCTCTCACACACACACAAATAAGTGGTATCCAACTATGTGGTGCATTGTTGTTTTCTTTTGCAAATTTAGAATTCGTAGAAGTTTGAAGCCTGAGTTTGTAAGGTGCGATCTTTTGAGGATTATACTGCATATGACCCAACAATCATGGGTGTCAGATCCAGCTCAAGCATCACATGAAATAATCAACATTTTGGGCTTTGGACAAAACAAGAAAAGTGGTGTACTGAAATAATCAACATTTTCTGTTCAATTCTTGTCCCCAAATGTGCATAAGTCAAACATGTGCTTATACCTTTTCATTCCTTTTCTAGCTTTCTTTCTTAATTACTACTTCACTTTTGATTCAAATTTATTTACGGTAGAACTGGTTACGTATTAAAGTAGGATTCACATTATTTATTTTGTAAGTATTATTAAAGATATGTTTTATATATTGGAAGATGGTTATGGAGAGTTCCTACCCTTTCAATGTGGAATGTGAAAAGTCGTCTAATGACATTTAATGATAGGTAACAACTTATAACGAAGATTCAATCATCCTATTACTATCACATCATTTTGAGTAGAAGGTCATTTTCATGTTTAAGTCTCATTGTCAACAATTATATGGATAAGAATATTATCGTCATGAAGCTAGAAAGACACGTGATAGGCCATGTGGTAATGGAAGAGAGAAATGATGCTAAAAAGTTTATGTGGACTTTGGCATCGTAAAGTCCTTTTCTAAAGCTTTTGTATTTGTGCAAAGAGGGCACCAGTTTCTTATCCTTATCTCTGAAAACACATGTTTGATTCTTCTATCTTCATCTTCCTTCAAATCATGACAAGCCATAATACATATTCATGAGAGACACTAAAGATTAGAAACCAAACCACCGATTGCATTAAATATTTAAGTCATTTTAGTATGTATTCATGGTTGGTAATTTCCAAGAGGATAAAATATCTTGTTAGTAACTTGTGAGAAATAATGGTGGAACTTAAAATCTTGTCTTCAAATCAACCACTTTCATGGTAGAGAGGTGATTTATTTAATCAACAATGTTATGCATATATAAAAGTAGACACTACATGGTATGCACGGTTCATTAATACGATGAACAATGTTGTACATTCACGCAAAGTATATGATCGATGATTTTATAAGAGTGAATAAATTTGATTAATAAAATATAAAAATTTGATTAATGAAATGATAAAATTGATTAATAAATATTTAGATTTTAAAATTAATTTTTAGTAGTAAATCAAAGTTGATTAATAAAAAATAAAAAAGTTGTTTAATAAATTATAAAATAGCTTAATATTAAAAAGTTATTTAATAAATAAAATAAAATATATTAATTTTAAAAAAAATATTATTATAATATTTATTATTCATTGTATTGGTTAACAAAAATTGTGTATAAAAATATATGTTTTTTATTTAATTTAAAGTATCTTCAAATTATGTTAGTACGGATTATGTAATTGAGTGGTCTTTTTGGGACAAAATAAAAATAATCATAGGTGTGAGAAACATTGGTGAATTGATGTAGTTGAATTAATAGGTATAGGTATACCTATTTTTAGGGTTATTGTCTTGTTGCAAATGACATGTCTTTCATTTATTCTCATGGCCCTTTTGATGAATTATCAATCATCCATCATATTCATACTAATCATTAATAAAAATTATTGTACAACTCATATTTCTATGGGCTAGGGTGCATAGTTTTAGATATGTGATTGCTTCCTTAGAATAAAACTCACAAAAACCCACCTTAGAATAAAATGAGGAAAAAAATGATCAACATAATGATTAAGGTTTTATTTAGATGAGAAAATAAAATAGAATGAAAGAAAATAAGAAAAATTAATATTGAAGGATTGAAAGTGAATAGAAAGATTGCACACTTTGTTCCAACCAATCCAACTAACTTTTCTATTTTGCAAATCACCGTCCTACACAAATCTTATTTGAATTTTATTTATAAATAAAGAAAGATTAAATTATAATATAAAAATTTATAATATAAAGAAGGTTTAATATCTTTTTTGGTTTTCTAATTATACATCTATGTCTAATTTTTGGTCATCTTTCTTTTAAAATTTTCAAATAAATCTCTTACGTTTTTAAAACGTTCCATGTTGGTCATTTCCATTAAATAAAGAGTAACAGTGTTAAAATTGATGATGTGTAATGTGAGGTGGATGAGATAATTGCACATTCATCAACTTCTTGTTCATTGTTTCTGCGTCTATGAGGATTTCTTAGGAATGTTCCTTTTAGTGGGAGTGGTCCTCCTAGTAGTAGGACTCGCTACATTCTGAGATGCACTCAGCCTGGTTGTGGGTCCTTTTGAAACTTGTGTTGGTTTCCTAAGGTAACTTGTGCCTTGCTAGAGTTGACTGTTTTGCCTGGGTTGACTATTTTGTTAGACGGTGTGGCTAGTGATCAAGAGGGGGGTGAATAGATCACCTCCTTAAATTCAAGGATTTAAAAATACTTATCAGTGTTATTGAAAATAAGCGGGAAAAATACGATCTCGAATCGACTTCCGTCTATTCTGGACCAGCTACTAGAAAACCGGACACGCAAATAAATGCTGGATTTATATTAGGATGACAAAGACTTATTAACACTAGATTAATATTGAATCAAACGCACTTATCATAAAATTCTATTTCCAACGAACAAAACTCAGCTGACAGTTTTGTCAAACATTTGGCGTGTATGTGTTCAATCATTAACAATAATGGTGATTAGATAAAAGTTTTCTTACCACTATTGTATCATGAAAAGTACAGACACAATACACCAATTGAATCACAAAATTGTTGAAAACGTAAAGAGAGATAAAGAAAGAATACGATACGCATAGATTTGGTAAGGAAGTTCTCCACTTTCGTCCTCGCGTGTGGGTATGTCTCCCTCTCAATTTCAAACTGAAATTGAGACTTGTTATATCAATAATGTTGAATTCGTTGTTTACAAGGTTACAATAAAAATCCAGAAATCTAAACCCCAAGATCTTCCTCTTGTATGAACCTTCATTTGATCTGAGTGTAATCATGAATTTCCCTGCAAGAATTACAAACAATTCACCGGTTCCACGACCTGTTTGCGAAATAACCAAATTTCTAAACCCTACGTTGCGGCTGAATATGTTCTGCAAACGTGACTAACAAACCCTCAAGAACATGTTCGTTCTTGAAGGACAAACCATATGATTTTTCCTCGAAACCCCCTTCAAACCTTCAACTCAGTTAGATCCTTGATTGTTCTGCTGAACGTTATCCCGTTGATCTTTTAATCCAAAGAACAAGAATGATTGTGTGTTGATGTTCTTGAATCAAAGTGATTGAGAAGATGATGAAGATGAAGTATCTTTCAGGTATCTAAAACTGCTCACAAAATTGATGCACACCAAACTTACTTTGACTGTGTTTTTCAATTTTTCACTCAGTTATCCAATCTTACGAGAAAAAATGAATTGTCATTGCTTTAATATGTCAAAACAGAAACTGTTAGAAGAAAAAACAGAATTATGTATTGATCCCAAACTCGTATGAGTCGATGCATATTAGTTATATAACATGTATGAGTCGATACACAGATGTATGCATCGATGCATACTGGAGCTTTGATTAATTTCATAAATTTAATTCAATCATGCATCGATACATATCATGAATGAATCGATGCATAACTTATTTCCAGAAACAGCAATGAAGCATGTATCAATGCAACATACGAATGGATCAATACATAGCATATTTTACAGAAACATAAAAGAAGCATGTATCGATGCAAAGTTCGTATGGATCGATACATACTGAAGCAAAATTGTTTTTAAGATTTCTTTTAAGGTATGTTTCAATCACAAACGTGTACAAACTTAACATGTATACTAATGCACAACAAACAGATAGACATTTAGACATTTATCACAAAATTTTCTATCATACAAAACATATCCAAAGTAAAGGGTTGCTCACAGTGGCTTCATATTCTTTCGCATTCCATTTCGGTCTGGTGCGGGAATATGAAACACGGTTCATACATGGGTTTCTTCTTGAGACTACACTCATAAACTCCCCCTTTTTTATGATGGCAAATTTTTGCAAGATGTGTGATAAAACACTCCCCCTGAGTTTGCGCATAGCTGTCAACATCTTCATATTTTTGCAAGATGTGTGATAAAACACTCCTCCTGAGTTTGTGCATCGATATCAACATCTTCATTTCTTTCTTTTCCCCCTTTGTCAACATCAAAAAGAAGAAAAAACAATATCTTCTAAGCAGTAAAAGAGTCACAGAGCAAGAATGTTGTAGCAAAAAAAACAAAAAAATTGATATATAAGCTAACAATCACAAAGAAAGAAGCTTAACAGAAAATAGTCACTCACAAAGAATGACAAATAAGGGCAAAAACAACACAAGTAAACAAAAGGAAATAAAGGAAATAAGCATTGAATCCCTTTGAAACGTCTCCCAAAATGTTGTCAATGGGATGGTCTTTTGAAGATTTCCAAGTTGTTGGAAGGTCATTCACTCCAGTTGTCCCTTCTTCCTTATCTTTTTCATGACTAGTATCTTCCTCCTTCTCATTGGCAACTGTTCTGGATTGATCAATTTCCGTAACATCTTCCTTGAGTATGTCTTCTGTAGATACACATGCGTCAACAAAAGAAATACCTTTTCCGACACTTTTCGGATAAGAATCATCAAAAGAAACATGGGCAGATTCTTCAACAGAAAGTAAACACTTATTATATACTCTATATGCTTAACAAATTGTGTTTAAGCTACTCTACTAGATGGACAACAGAAATAGTTGTGGTAGAGGGATTACCTACACTACCTATGCCAAGTATAACTCATTTGTTATTGTCTCCATAAGTACCATATCCCTTCTTCTTTGCTTTGAAGTCTATAAAAAGCGATATGTCACTCGTCATGTGCCTTGAACACCCGCTGTCTAGAAACCATCTTCTATCTACGGATGCAAGACACTCATCTTACAATATCAAAAGAGAGAAATAGGTACCCAATTTCCATTGGGTCCTTAGGGGTAAGTGGTATCATGGTTGCCTTTAGGCTTCCATTGATAAATACCTTTAGGAACAAGAAATCTCCTAAACTTGCATTTCTCAATGGTATGGCCAACACGACAACAATAATGACATAAGCCATGATGATGTGTTTGTTTATTTTTGTTCATTAAATCCTTTGGAATAAAAGAGTATTTTGCATATGATGGATTTAATGACTTCTTAAACAACCTAGAATTAATGGAATAAGTAACCTTAGGATGTAAAGCTTTTTCCAACTTGACCTTAAGAGAGTTAACCTATTGTTTCCAAATATGACAAGCTTCAGAATACCTAACTTTACTACATCCATTAATATTAATATCTTTTGAATTTTCTGCAATACTAACTTTCAAACTTTCTAAATCTTTTTCAGCTTTGTATACTCTACCTTCCAAAAATGAAAAAATTTGTTTATCGAAAATAATCTTTTAAAATCATCTAAAGCTTTGTTATGCAGTTTTTCAAAAGTTATTTTCAGTTTAGAAAAATACATAGAAAAAAATTACTATAGTAGGCTTGTCTTACCTTTTTATCGTTGATTTTCTTCTTGTGGTGGGACTGGTTTTTGGTGTGATCCATAAGACACAGATTAGCGGTTTCATCACTCTCACTTGAACTTTGTGTGCTGGATGAATCATTATCACTTTCCCAAGCAATATAAGCTCTTCTTTGTTTGTTGTACCTTTTTGGTGGAGCTTTTCCTTTATCCTTTTTCCTCATAGGACAATCTGTCTTATAATGTCCAGAATTACCATAATTAAAACAAGATCCTTTTCCTCTATTCTTCTTATTCTCTTCCTGTTTTGAATCTATAGATTGTCTTTGAAACTTTATGAGATTTTTTTCGGAATGCTTGATTCCATTCTTTCGAATGAATCTATTATATCTCCTAACAAAAAGTCTCATTTCCTCATCACCCGAATCTTCGTCACTACTTGAATCACTGTCACTTTGCTCTTTTTGTGAGGACTTTGAGCTAGAGGCCACAAGAGCTATTGGCTTTTTCTCACCCTCTTTGTCTCTATTCTTCTCATTTTCCTTTTTACTATTATTCTCAAATTTTTCAAGACTTTCTAGTTCTTGTTGATGTTCTTCCAGCATTCCAAATAAAGTTGTAATCGTAAGTGACGTTAGATCATTGGCTTCCTTAATAGCTGTTACTTTAGGTTTCCATTCCCTGCTAAGAGCTCGCAGAATTTTATTAGTGGCTATTTCATGTGAAACAGGTTTTCCAAGTGCATTCAAACGATTGATGAGATAAATGGATCTCTTTTGCATGTTAGAGATAGATTTTCCTTGTTTCATGCGAAAGAGATCGAACTCTTGATTAAGTGTGTTAATACGGGACTGTTTAACTTCAGTAGTACCCTCATGGGCAATTTCTAAAGCATCCCACATTTCTTTAGTTGTCGATCAATGGGATACCCGATAATACTCATCAACACCAAGTGCTGAAATTAGCATATTTTGAGCTATCCAATCACTCGACCACTTTTTCTCATCCTTCTCATCCCAATCAGCTTCTGGTTTAGGAACTATGGCACCTGCCTCATTTGTCATAGTAATTTGAAAATGACCATTTTGAATGGCAGTCCATACGAGCCTATCAACAGAATTTATGTGAACTCGCATGCAGTTTTTCTAGTAGCCATAATTTTCACCGTTGAAAACAAGTGCTCTATTATACACCCCCTTTGGTTCAGAATGCATATCGTTACAGGCAGCCATAAAGCACCATCAAATCAGGCTTTAATACCACTTGTTAGATGGTGTATCTAGTAATTGAGAGGGGGGTGAATAGATCACCTCTTTGAATTCAAGGATTTAAAAATACATATCAGTTATTGAAAATAAGCGGAAAAAATACGATCCCGAATCGACTTCCATCTATTCTGGACCAGCTACTAGAAAACCGAACACGAGAATAAATTTTGGCTTTATATTAGGATGACAAAGTCTTATTGACACCAGATTAATATTGAATCAAATGTACTTATCATAAAATTCTATTTCCAATGAACAAAACTCAGCTGACAGTTTTTGTCAAACATTTGGCGTGTATGTGTTCAATCATTAACAATAATGGTGATTAGATAAAAGTTTTCTTACCACTATTGTATCATGAAAAGTAAAGACACAATACACCAATTGAATCACAAAATTGTTAAAAACGTAAAGAGAGATAAAGAAAGAATACGATACGCAGAGATTTGGTAAGGAAGTTCCCCACTTTCGTCCTCGCGTGTGGGTACGTCTCCCTCTCAATTTCAAACTGAAATTGAGAGTTGTTATATCAATTATGTTGAATTTGTTAATTACAAGGTTACAATACAAAGCCAGAAATCTAAACCCCAAGATCTTCCTCTTGTATGAACCTTCACTTGATATTGTCGCTCTTGGGATTTTCATCCTAGTACAAACGCGAAAGTGGCGCGGAAAAGGTAGAGTCGCCAACCATGCATTTTTATCCCGAAGGAACGGGAAAGGTAATGTTGCACAAACCTGAGGAAGAAGAAAAGGACAAGGTCCTGCGAACCAAAGATCTGGGTTCGGGAATCGGTTATGAATTGGGAAGGTATTAGCACCCCAATCCGTTCGCCGTACCCGACGGGATCCACGCTTATTTGCTTGCTTCAAAGGGTGAGAAATAAGAATGTTGTTGAACAAATGAACTGCTAACTGGAATGGGAATGAGAAAGGAACTGGAAAAGAGAGAACAAAAGGAAATAGGGAAATCTAGGGAAAATAAAGAATGTGCTCGAATGGGTCCTACCCCGCTGCCTACGTACCTCATCGGGAAAATGAGGATCAGAGTCGACGTAGTTCTCCTAACTAAGGCGGGAAGTTACTTGTGTTTTTTAGGATGACGTTACCATAGCTCTAGCTCAGGTGTTACCGGCTCTGACTCGAGGGTGTTTACTGTATCGCTATTTGAACTGTCGAGGCAAGTCGCATTCGTCCGCAAAGATTAGGAGATGAGAAGAGAAGACGTGATGTCTTTGTTGGTTGTATTTTATGAAAAGTGTTTTGGAGTTTGTTTGTGAACATTCTCATACTAAGACTTATCCATCGTGGTAGGGACTTACACCTCGCCCCAGAATAGGACGTGTATAAGAACACTGCAACAAAGTATCGTGTTGTACAAGAACATTCGGTTTTTATTAAGTATTTTCTTTTTTTTTGTGAGGTGAGAAAGAAGGACTCAAGTCGGAAAAAGGACAAAACTAAGGGGGCTAAGACCAACCCTAAGTTATTTATTATATTCAAAAAGGAGATCTATGGTTAGTGAGGTTTTCTAATTCTAAGGAAGAAAGGGAAAAGAAAGAAGAAAAAGGATGCAACTTACTTCCAAAGGAAGATAAGTTGATCCTAACAAAGGGGGAAATCCTACCAAACACAAATATGGAAGGAAAAAATGAATTAAAATGCATAAAGAAATGCATAAAAAATAAAAGGATAAGGTGTAAGGAAACATACTTCAATCTTCCCCTCTACAAAACAAAGATTAGTGTGCAATTTATTAAAAAGGAATGAGGTAAACACATACCAAACAAATCCTAAGGCAACTTGGACCTAAACTAGACTCAATCTTAAGTTTAAAGGTGTCTACACTATGCTAAACTAAAATTCAGCAACTATTTACAGCACTCAAACACACAATCAGCTATGAAAACAATGCATAACACAAATCAGCTTTTTATAGCCAGCATGCAGCATGAAAAAGTAGGTGTAAAAAGTCAAATACAACATGAAAACATAACAAACAGCATGCATTTTACAGTACCTATATGCAAAAATAGCTATGAAATGCAAAATTCAGATTTGATTATTTTCATTTTTTTATGCACAAACTCAATGAAACATGCACCAACTTTCATCATGAACATGCATTTGAACATGGATCATCATGCATAATTGAAATAACATGAACATTTTTGAAGGATTATGCAAGAATGTATCACATGGTTGATTATGCAACAAGTAATGCAAAAATGTAGCACATGAATATGCATATGAACATGATGATCATTGTTTATGAACATGCAACATGATAGCTCAACAAGAATGCCAAACTCAATGCAAAATTCAGAATTGAATTAATGTGAATGATAGGATCAAGCATGCAACCAAATGCAACCAAATGCACATACATACATGATTATGTGAAATGCAACATATCTTGATACAATGAAATGCAAAATGACTTAATGCAACGCAAAAGGTGTAAAAACATAATGCAACATGTTTATTACATACCTAATGATGCATAAACATGACAACAAAAATGCAAGCAATCAAGTTATGCACAAAGGAATACAAAAACGCATAATACACGACATGAACGGAAACACGTCGAAACGACTCGAAATGGGGGAATGAGCTACTGGAAATGGACCCAAAAATTCCCTTAAATCAATACCTAAACATGTATAAACATTAAAGGCACTAGAAACAAGAACTAAGCTATCAAACAAGTCAAGATTCCAAAAATCAACAGCGTTAACCGGTTAATGGACCTAAAATTGCCCTGTTTTGTGGCCAATCCGCACCGGTTAACACTAATCCAGAATGTGAAAAAAGTTAAGAAATAAGTGCTTTTGGCCACAAACTCACTTCTAATGATCCCTAACATACTTAGGAACATGCTAACACTAATTTCTACTTAATTGGGGCTTATTAACATATGATAGAACCTATAACTATCAACACCTTAAATCCTAATCCATTAACAATCACAAATCGCAAGCAATACATAACGGAAACGAAATTGATCGCAAACAAAACGAAAAGCAATTAAAGAATGCCGAAATGGAGAGATGAAGAAAATAACTTAAAGGAGAAGTGATTTAGATCACCAACCTACGAAGCAGAGAAGTGCTTCAGTAATTGTTGCAAGAATCGGATCTTGATCGAAGAGAAAACCAAGAAAATCGCAAATCCGCAAAATAAATGTGTTCTTGATGCTTGAACCTTCGTGCACTTCCGATAAGCCGAAATCCTCACAAAAATCAGTAGCTTCTTCTTCCACAATCCACAAATCAATGGAGGTTGGTGGCTAAGCTTCAATATCTTCAAGTTTCAATGTGAAACTTGAAGAGCTTATTCAAAAGGCTTTGGTGAAAAAAGGAAATGGAAGAAAAGTGAGAGAA
Organism: Lathyrus aphaca; assembly: GCA_963966055.1. Lineage (NCBI taxonomy): Eukaryota > Viridiplantae > Streptophyta > Magnoliopsida > Fabales > Fabaceae > Lathyrus > Lathyrus aphaca. The sequence goes on from OZ014519.1 coordinate 651,826,213, forward strand.
AAAAAGTGATTGTGAAAGAGTGAAAATTTTGGAAAATTGTGGGAACCTTTTGCAATGAAGTGATTAGTGATTATATAGAGACTAGGCTAGGAGCTAGGTTTGGGAATGGAATTAGGTTTGGGGCCCAAAAAATAGGCTTGGGATCCAAAATTATGGTTTGGTAGTTAGTTAGGGTTAGGGTTGGAAAAGGAATATTCCTTGGAATATTCTTTGGAATACTCTAGAAGATGGTAGAATCTGGTAGAAGTTTCCAAGGGAAATGGAGTGGAATTGAAGTGGAAAAATAAAAGGGAAAGAATGAAAGGAAATGTGGAAAGAAAGTGGAAGAAAAATGGAAAGAAAATGGAGGGAAAGGTGAAATCTTCCCTTTTGGTTGGTTAGCTTGGAAGTGGCTTGAATTATCTTTTGGGATATTATTTTTCTCTTGAACTCCAATGTTTGGTAAGCCTCGATCGACCACTCACCTCATGCGTATGCAAAGGACGATAATTTATTTATTTATTTAACTTTTAAATGCAATGCAATGATATGCAGAATGATGCAAAAATGAAGCGTACACCGCTCGAGGTTGATAATAAATAAGGGCAAATTTTGGGGTGTTACAGCTGCCCCTATTCAATCACTATAGACTTGAATGGATGATAGCAGTCGCTTTCAGGCGTTTGAAGTATGTAGGGATTGAATACTAAAAAACAACCAGAAAATTTGCACTCGGTGGAAGAAGACAAGGGAAATAAACCCAACCATCTGAACTCTGCTTGGGGAGAATCTTGATGTAAAGAATAGTGAACCTGATGAATTCTTTGGAATAACGTTGGGAGATTGTTGATTTTCCATGCTACGGGTGGACTTTTGCTGGTATATTAATGACATGCCACACAACGGGTGGTCTTCCGAATGCTTTGCCACACTACGGGGGTTCACAGCTCGCTACGGGAGACTTTTGATACCTTACTACCCTAAGGATGGGCTTCCGATCATTCTGCGGGGATACTCTGCCACACTGCGGGGATACGTTGGAAATCTTGCCACACTACGGGGACACATTGCTCAGCTACGGAAGACTTTGAAAACTCGCCACACTACGGGGGCACGTTGCTCAGCTACGGGAGACTTTGAAAAATCGCCACACTGCGGGGGCACATTTCTCAGCTACAGGAGACTTTGAAAACTCGCCACACTACGGGGGCACATTTCTTAGCCACGGGATTCTAGAAAATTTGCCACACTACAAGGGCACATTGCTCAGCTACGGGAGACTTTGAAAATTTTCCGCACTACAGGGGCACATTTCTCAGCTACGGGAGACTTCCAGAAAATTTGCCACACTACGGGGGCACCTTGCTTAGCTACGAGAGACTTTGAAAACTCGCCACACTACGGGGGCACATTTCTCGGCCACAAGATTCCAGAAAATTTGCCACACTACAGGGGAACATTTCTCAGCTACGGGAGACTTCTAGAAAATTTGCCACATTACGGGGGCTGCTGCTCGCTACGGGAGACTTTGAAAACTCGCCACACTACGGGGGTTGCTGCTCGCTATGGGAGACTTTGGCTCACTACGGGAGACTTATGCTCTCTACGAGATACCTTTTCTCACTATGGGAGACTTCAATGTGTTGCCACACTATGGGGGCTGCTGCTCGCTACAGGAGACTTTGGCTCACTACAGGAGACTTTTGCTCACTACGGGAGACTTTAATGTTTTGCCACACTACGGGGGATGTTTCTTGCTACGAGAGAGTGTGGCTCACTACAGGAGACTTTTGCTCACTACGGGAGACTTTAATGTTTTGCCACACTACGGGGGCTGCTGCTCGCTACGGGAGAGTTCCAGAAAACTTGCCACCCAGAGGATGGACTTTGGCCAATCTGCGGTTGGACTTTGAACAAATTGCCGCGCTGCGGGTGGACTTTGAGAATTTGCCACCCAGAGGATGGACTTTGGCCAATCAGCGGTTGGACTTTGAATAAATTGCCACACTGCGGGTGGACTTTGGATATCGACCTTGGATTTAATACACACATGCTGAATTGTATGACACGATACCCCATGACACTAGGGGATAGGTACAAAGGGAATTCCGGATGCAGAAATAACAAATCTTTGCTGACTTTGTGGGGAAATACCGATGATTGTCGATATTTTTGCTGGAGAAGAGTGTGACTAGTCTGTCTCGACTTATTACCTTTGTCAAAAATAAAATTGGACTTTAGATTTGAAGGCCCTGTTAGGGGATGCCTCAACTGCTGGGGATTGAATCTCACCCCACAAATTTCGCTGGGGAATCAACAACGTTTCGACTTAGCTGTGGGGAAGACCTATCAAGGCTCTGCTGAGGAGAACTCTCTCGTCTACCTGAATTTTCCAAACCTCTGTGGGGAAGGGAATCGTTCAGCTAACTGCCGGGAATTTCTGGATTCTTGTAAGAAGTGCTTCACTACGGGAAGATTGCTCTTGTTTGGGATGATCCTTATTGCTCTGCTGGGGAAGAGAAGGATTTGGTTTGAGATCCGCTGGAAAATAAGATCAAGGAAGCCTGCTGAAGAAAAGTTTGACGACTTTAATGGGAATAACTTCCATGCGTCTGTTGGGGATAACGAAACTAAACTGCGTCCTACTGAGGAGGAAAGATTTCCAGTAGTCTCGTGCTAGGGATCATTTGCTTTGATTCGGGCTTTACCTTAAGAGGATTTTACCAAAGATCTGGCATCTTTAAACTCTTCAGGAGTATAATGGCCCAGGTATTTTGAACTTCTGATTATTTGTCTTCGGGAAAGAATGAATCCTCGCGCTATTGGGGTGGCCTGCCCCAGTACGAGTATTTGAATAGTTCTACACTAGACTGACTAATCTTTTTTCTTGGAGAGATTTGGATCTCGAGGTGATTGCCCCAGTTTGGCTGAATTCTGAAGAGATTGTTCGACGTAACTGCCCCGGATTGGCTAGCTTTTGCCATGATTGGTTGGGAAAGTCCTTTATTCAATGAAGCTTTCTTGGAAAAGTGCACCTCGACGTGACTGTCTTTCAGAAGTTTTAGACTTCTCAACTTGGCAAGCTTAAGCTTCTGGACTGAATTTCCACATGTGAACCATTTATGATGCCAAACAAATGTATGCAAGCAAAAAATGTTTATTCTTAGAATGAAAATTCTAATGCAACACACATGTTAATCTTGAAGTCTTTATTGAAAAGGTGTCGCAAACCTTTGTGAGCAAATCACTGGTTAAGCTACGACATTATTTTTGAATGAAAGAAAGTATGTACATGCAATACCAACAAGTATCGTTTAGCACAACTCATAGGAGTCAGGAACGCGGACTCATGGTAGTATGCTCTCAAAATAAACCTGTTTTAGTTAGGACTTTTGAGGGTTGTATCATGGCCTGGTTCACGGTTATAGAAACAAAGGATATAGGCTCGAAATTATTTATGCCCACCCCTCTTCATGATGTCCTCCATTCTTGTGTTCAGCTAATTTTCACAAGCGTTCACCTTTCATAAGGATTTTGTGTTGGTTGAAGAACCATTGCTGCTACCGGTTCAAGCACCAATCAGGTTATTGTTTGGAGTCAGTCACCCCTTTGTCTTTCGTGTCTGTGCCACACGACTTTGTTCTTGCTTAAGGATCTTTCTTGTGTAATCCTTTTTGTCTTTCGCTTTTGCGTTATTTTACTTATCCCTAACTTTTTCCTGGACTGATTCTTGTGAATCTTTGATAGTAAAATCCAGCAGGATGCCCTAACTTTTGCCTAAGTCGCTTATTTTCAAGTTTCGACTTAGCGGGCTTTTTTCATTTTTTTTCTTTTTTTTGAACAAATCGTGTGACACTGTTTGTCTTGATTGCTTCACGAGGGTTGTGACTGCCTCATTCTTTGGTCGACGAAGGATAACCATTGTGGCTTCCAGTCTTTGGACCTCTTGCTTTAGATAACCATTGTGGTTTCTGGTCTTTGGACCTCTTGATTAGCATAGTGGAATGTAATGGATCCTCAAATACACTCCTTTATGAAAGCCTGAACACTTGGTCCGACTAGCTGACATTTACCCTGCCCCTGGGTTACATGTGAGGGTTTTTCATGTGAAAAGAAACTCCTACTTCAAGGCTCAAAGGGGTTCGCGAGGGTCTATCTTCCTTATAACTCTAGTGTTTAGGGATTTGAAACAAAGCCTATACATCGTTAACAGGGTCTTATTTGAGAGCACATAATTAGAGATTCTTGCGTTATTGTTTCGTCATTCTCCTTCATAGAGTTTAAGCATGACAATTGGTATTGCAATATACACATACATAATTATAAGTGAATGCGAATGAATTACTTCAAGAAAAACATGTGAGTTTTATTATTGATAACATTCAAAAGCAAACAACTTTCATACATGTATACAAATGTTTTGCAAATAAAAGAAACTACAAATGGAAATATAGTAAAGAAGCTAAATATTGTCGTCGTTGAGGAGGCTTGACTTCGTCTGGACCTGTCAGTCTTGGATACTTTTAGTGATCAATAGCTTTCTCACGGACTTGTAATCTTCAATTTGCAGCCGTATACCCAACCATGGCAATCATACCTCTTCTTCTAGTTATTCTGACTCTGACACGAGACGTCTGAAGGAAAGAGTGAACTGGAGAGTAAATTTGTTGTATAAGGTTGCTCGGAAAGACCTGGCGATCTTCTGCCTACGCATCTTCATTGATCCATGACCAATGAAGAATCAGAGCGACTTAGTTCCCCTCAATAGGGAAGATAATGCATGGAAGAAAAACAACAAATATTTGCCATTGCTGAGAGTATTTGAATACTGATGGCTTTATTTGCTTCCTGATAATTCCAGCTTAACGTGGACCATCTGGTAAAACAACCGTGACACCGGCTCCGTTGTGATTATGAATTGGATTCTGGAGTACATTTGGGTGAGGCGCAAAATTGATCGCCTTGGAGTCAATTAGGTCTTGTACCTTGTTCTGAAAAGCCCAACATTTCTCAATACTGTGCCCCTGGGCACCTGAATGGAATTCGCATCTGGCATTGGCATCAAAGTTTGGAGGTAGATTATCAGGAGAAGGAGCTCTCATGGTACGAAGCTCGGCCATGTTCAACTTTAGCAGCTCTGGAAGTAATACAGCATATGGGCATGGGATGGGATCAAGTATGCGGTTTCTCGCTCTTATTCTTTCCTGATTTGGTCTCTGTGCTTGATATTGATGACCTTGAGGTTGTGGTTGAACCTGTGGCGTAATAGTCACAATAGCTGTTTGGTAGTAACCTTGTGAATGACCTCTGTCTCGGCTCCTATACACAACATTGTTCTCGCCTTCTCTTCGTCTTTGGCCATTGCCAAAAGGTTTCGTCACACCAGAAGAACCAACACTGCTTGCATCCTGAATCTTTCCCAATTTCAGAAAGTTTTTTATCCTTTCTCCAGCGATGACAATATCAGAAAAACCAATGGATGGACAGGAGGTCAGACGATCCAAGTAAATACCTTGCAAGGTGCCCATAAACATATCGGCCATTTCCCGATCAAGCAATGGAGGTTGAACCTGTGCGGCCAGCTCACGCCACCTCTGGGCATACTGCTTAAAACTTTCCTTGGGTCCTTGAGACAAATTCTGCAACTGAGTGCGGTTTGGAGCCATATCAATATTGTATTGATACTGCTTGAGAAAAGCTTCAGCTAAATCTTTCCAGCATCGGATAGAGACCCTGCTTAGCTTCATGTACCAGCTCAATGAAGCTCCAGATAGACTATCTTGGAAGAAAGGCATCCAAAGTATCTCGTCATCAGTGTGAGCCGAGATTCTTCCAAAGTATGCATGAATGTGAGTTCTAGGGCACGTGTTGCCGTTGTACTTGTCAAATGATGGCACCTTGAACTTAGGATGGATTCTGACTCCTGGAACTAACCCAAGATTGGTTACATCGATGCCTAGGGAATTCTGACATTCCATGGCCTTAATCTTCTCCGCCAGCTCTTTATACCTTTGATTGTTGACCTCATTCATATTACCCATTTCAGCATCCAGTATAGTGAACTGGTTTTCCTGAGTGTCTTCATTACGGGCTGCAATCCCATTTAGATTTGGCCCTCCGTTACGGGCAGCGTTAGGATCCACATTCTCAGTCGGTGTTCCAGCATTAGCATTCCCACGGGGTTGTTCAACCATCAACCTGAGACGCTCTTGATTCTGAGCAATGCCGGTCATCATGTCCATGAACTGATCCATCCTCTGTCGGAGCTCATTGAGATCAGTCTTCATTCGTTCAACCATTCTCACTCGGTTTCTTTTTGTTGGATACCGATGAACGTGTTGACCAGCTATATTGCCTGAAGTTGAATAAGTTAGGAAGTCCGAATAACCTGTAAAAATGCAAAATACGCAAATCATGCAGTAAATGCGTATGATATATTCATGAGGATGCGACATGTGACCCTGCAAATGAGTAAGCATGTGTTAGTAATGCAAGCATGCAGAGGATGTTATGTAATGCACTGGAATGTGATCAAAGGTCTGGCGATCGCTGGTCTGATGTTGGTGTTGAGAAGAAATTCATGTGCTTTTGAAGAATCGTAATAATAGTACCACCGAAATCCCGGATTTCAAAACCAAAGGACCATGTAGAACCTGATCATAATACTGAACAATGTTGGCAAAGTGGGTATGTTGGAAGTTTCAGGGTTCCTGAACACCTGTAAACCCCTCCCGATCTCACGGGTGTGCTACTCTGAGTCAACATCACGGACTCTCAAAGCCGGATAGCAATAATACATTCACCATTTCCGAGAAATGGCTCATAACCAAGTCAGGGAATCAGTTTGGCATTATGTACTAACTAGGGAGGTCTCAGCTGAGTACGGTGAAAACAAGCATCCCTCATAAGTCCCCAGCTTCAATCACTGAATCGAGAAACAATAGTACATTCATCCCGAAGGGTACAATACTATTGTCATACGAACAATTTTCCATGACTGGGTTCCTATGAGAGAACCATGCCATCATAGGTGAGTTCCCAGTGGGCCCTCGGATGCGAGTGAGTTTGCCAACAAATTTGGTATGCCATTGTCATCACTGGAGAGGGACGTTTCCACAAAGGTTCTCAATGATTGATCCCCAGCTGCACATAACTATCAAGGTCGTATCTCGAAGTGGGGCAAAACCCCTACACAAGATAGTTCCAAGACGGTCGCAACCTGGGTGTGGAACACATCGCCACTCATCATGTAACCATGCGAGTACAACAAGTCCACGCTAATCCTATAATGCACTCAAGTCGGTGTAAACACCCCAAATTTGCCCTCACCCATTCACACCATGGCTTGTGATCTCCTCATATGCATAAGTTCAACCATGGCATCTCATATTACATTTTTGATTCATTGCATTGGTTCAAAGTCATCTGCATCTAGGGTTTGTGATTTGAGCAATCCAAGAGCTTCTTGAGCCACTCCACAGGTCATCAATCACTTAAATGGGGTCCATGAATGTCCAAGCATCATATTAAATCCCCTCAAAGTCAATAATTTCAAAGAATCACAAGAACTGAAAATGGCATGGAAGCAGAGCCAGGTTTGACTACACAGATGACCTAGAATTAGGGTTTTGGTTTCAAAGGCCATAACTCCAAATATTTTGGTCATTCTTGTTTCTATTGGTCTCTATATGGTATAGGGATCATGCATATCAATTTTCATGAATAAATTCAATGGGGAAGTCATCTAATCAAGGGTTGACTTTTCAAGCAAGTCAGTGCAAAATCAGGGCATCTGAGGCCCCAAATGACCCAACCAAAGGGTATTCTTCATCATTTTGATTATGTATGATCTATATTTGATCATGGAAGATATTAGAAGTTCACAAATTTGAAGAATTTCAAGTCATTTGCAAAGTTGACTTTTTGGGAAAGTTTGACTTTTAGTGAAATTGCCATTTTGGGAAACTTTTTCAACCCTTGCTTTTTGATTCAAAAATGCTTCAAATGGAAAAACTTTGGTCATGAAAGTTGTAGAATGGATCATTCCATTTTCAAAAAGTACAAGAACATGACCTAATTCATTTTGGATCAAAAGTTATGGCTTGTCAAAGTTGGCAAAAATCACAAAATTTGAAGTTTTCTACCAAAGAGGCAAAGTTGCAAATTCACTTGTCAAGGCAAATTGAGCTATCAAACAAACTTCTAATCTTCATACAAGCATGTACCAAGACCTAAAATTTAGATTGCACCAAAGGATTATTCATTTTTGTGGCTTATGGAGCAAGATTTCTCAAGGGAAGCAAAAGTGAAGCAAGTTGCAAAAACTCACTCAAGTGTGAATCCACTTGCTTGCTGACTTCACAAACAATCCAAGGGCTCTCCACACATCTTGCTGCGCAGGACACCCCACTTGTCCTTGGCTAGCTAGTAGCCCATGCCTCTCTTACACAAACTTGACATTTTGGCAACTTGAGTCATACCAATCACTAAAGCACACATCAACTCATCTGACCAATCCCATTAGTTTATGCAAACAAAAAGCCAGCCAAAGCACATAACAACACATTCTGATCTTGCCCATAGCCATAGTTATCAAAATCTCTCTCATTTGCAAGAGCCTTCTAAACACTCAGTACAAGCTACAAACATACAAACCAACTTCACAAACATACTCAGCACACTTCACTGATCAGAAACCACCCATCACCATTGCCTAAAACCCCCAGAATCAAAGATACGATTTCCATCCCACCTTGAGCAGAACTTCAGCCATCTTTCAAACCAACCATTACAAACTTCAAACAAGCCTTGAAAGCTTCTCGGGAGGTCCAGGGGAGTTGATTGCAAGCAAGACATCAGCCAGAAAGTGCCAGAAACCAAAGCTTCGATTCAGGTAGCCATGGAAATTCATTCTTCCAGAACTCTCTTTTCTTGTTTCTGAAATGATCTATATGCTTCCCTGAGTTCATTGAACTTTTTATTTTTGAAAATGATTGAGTATTGAGTGTGTATTGCTTCTCTGAAAGTTTTGCCATTTTTGCATTTTTGTTTCGAATCATGGTTTTGAGTGGAAAGAGATGAGTTTTGAGGTTAGATTCTTGTTCTAGAGGGCTTAGGGATCATTTCTGGAGATTTGGGAGGTTTGATTTGACCTAGGGAGTGTTTTGGAGATTTTCAGGGAGGGAGGTCACCGGAGAAGACGAACGGAGCTCGTCTCCGGTGACCTGAAAGTAATTAGGGCTAATTAATTAGGGTTAGCCAGGTTTGAATGTGAACCCTTGATCTGGTTGACTTAGTCAATCTCCCGCGCGCATGAATGGCCCAGATTCCTCACTTAACCCTAATCTCATTTATTTAATTTAATTAATTAGGATTTGTCAGTTTGAATTCCAGCCACAGGATCTGGCGCGCAGTCAACAAACTATTCCCCAGATTCAATCCTGGCCTCTCTTTCTGCATACTTCTCCTATTTTATTTTTTATTTCATTTATTTTGTATTTTATTTGCACAATTTATTAAAAATAGCAAAACAATTATAAAAATTCTGAAAATTTTTGTACAAACTTTTATGAATTTTCAGAAACCAAAAACATTTTCATTTTTATTTTTTGCATTCAAAAATATTTTTAAATCACTTAAAAGTTTATTTTTATTAATTAATGAGAATTAATTAATTAAAAATACTTTTAGGTATTTAAAAATCACCAAAAAATTCATGAAACCTTTAAAATCATTTAGAAACATTGTCCAACCCTCAAACCAAATTTCTTTTTTGATCTTGATGTCTTTTGACAATTTTTCATGAAATTAATTTCATTTCAAGGCATTATTTTGATCCTAACTTTGAAAATTCATTTCTGCCTAGTCTTTAAGAGTTGGAATTTGATTCTTTTTGCATTGTGTCTTGCATATCATGTAGTTTATAGGATTAATTTGGCATGATTTGATCTTGCATTTTCAATTTGTTTGACATTTTTCTTGACAAGGTACCTTAAAACCCTAGGAATCTTAAGAAATTCATAACTTTCACTAGGTTAAGAATTGGACCCCCTCCTTTGGGCAGTGAGTTTGTGTAGGGTTAGGGTTCCTTTGAATGCATTTTCAATTTTTTATCTTGATTTTTGCTTCTGGTTTTGATTTTTGTTTGGTGCATTGATCATAAACCCTAATTTGGGCTTCCTTTTGCATTCATCTTGCATTTGTTTGCCTACCATGACTTGCCATAGCATTTTGTGCATCCATTTGATTCATTAGACATCTTAAGACATATTAGAAGCATGTTTGATCATTGCATCTTTCATTTGCCATGTTGTATGTCATTTGCATTTCATAACTTTTCATGTATGATCATGGTTCTAAGCATGCTTCTCTTGCATCCATATGTTCATATGGTCATCCTCATGCCTTGATTCATGTTTGCATCATCTCATAACATCATTATCATCACACATATGCTTCTGGTTTTGGTTTGCATCATGCCATTTCACCTCATTTTGCATTGCATTGCATTCCTTTCACTAACTTTTCAGGTGGTAAGTCACTTTGAGAAGTGAATTTGCCTTCACTTCTCACAACTTCTTTTCATCTCTCTTATGCATCCTTGCTGCATTTTGTTTTGTGTTTGAGATTGAGCTTGCTCTTTCTTCTTCATCTTACTTTCTTTCTTCAAGTGACTTGTCTTCTTAAATGAAGTAAGTTGCTTTGCTTCCTTTGCTCCTTTCATCTGCTTCCTGGTGGTTCCATTGAAGATCTTTCTTGTAAACCTCACAAACCTTAGGAACAACCAAGCATGACAATGATTAGGGTTTTGATTAGTCCCCCACTTAGTTTTTTACCTTTGTGTCTCATTGAGTCTTCTCTTCTCACCTCATAATCAGGGACTAAACCCTAAAGGCTTTAAGGCTTTGTGATTAAGCTTATGCCTGCATCCTTCTATTAGGATGGAGTGTATAACTTTAATCCTAAGTGTTAAACCCTTAATGTGTTTAAATCCTTAAATTAATCCACTTAATAATCATCAAGACATCAAGCTTGTAACTTGGGCCTTACATTAGGGTTCTAATTCTTCCTTAATTGGTTAAGAAGGACTAACCCTAGTGTTAATGGACAAGTCCTCCTCAAGTTGTCTTACAAACCATAAAAATCACTTCTTCATCTTACCATTAACTAAAATCCATCTAATAAAGGCTTTGTTTTGTCATGAGGTTAATCCCTAATCATGGATTAAGTTGAGGAGTCTTCCTCAGCTTAAACATTCTCATCTATTATCCTTCTATTAGGATGGTGTAATGAGTCTGTTTAATCCCTGATTATGGCTTAAGCTCATTACTTAACACTAAACAAAAACAACAAAAACATCTAAATAATCACAAGTAGGTTAATGATCTTAATCCTACATCATGGTGATTAAGTGTGAGATGCTGACTTCACACTTCAGGTATTCTCATTACCCCTAATCAGAGGGAGGATGTGATGAGTTTACTAACCCATTGGTTTAGGCTTAAGCTCATTAACTTATGACAAACACAAAAAAGCAATAAAAGACTGAAAACACAAAAACGAACAATAATCGTCTCCTTCGGGATTCTTTTCTCATCTCGTTCACTCATAAACGAGAACTTGCTTCTTTCGTCTAATGCAAGACAGTTTGCACCTGAGCCAGACAGCTCATACACTTGAGCATTGACAAGCAAGCAGTTCATAAGTCAATTTATCTTTCAGTCTCTTTGGGTCGAACTACGGTGTTCTGACTTCCTCATTGCACGAGAGGAGGCATAACTTAACAGTTATCGAACAAAAGTCTCTGTATATTCCCCCTCCTTCCAGCAATATTCTTTTAGCCTCATTATCTTGAGCATTTCACTCTTTCCTTACACTGACACTACATTTATACACTTCACAATTCTTTTACACTGACACTTGCATTCTTTTCCAGCCTTTATACACAAATTGCACAGACGCTACCCCTTTAAAACACAAATCTTTTAAGCGTGGATCCCGTCGAGTACGGCGGACAATCTGGGTGCTAATACCTGCCCAGGTTGTAACCAACCCCCTTTCTCAGTCTCTCTGGTTCGCAACCGTCTTATCCATGTCCTTCTAGGTCTATGCAACATTGTCTTTCCTCCGGGATAAAAATGCCTAGCTGGCGACTCTTTTCTTTCGCCGACCGTTCGCGTCTGTACCCCTCTTGGACCTGTGCCATCAGGTGGGAGCGACAGCTTGGCGACTCTGCTGGGGACCCTTTATACTGCAACCAGGGCTTCTGGTTCTTTTTGTGGGTTCCTCCTAGCGCTTGTTTGATTTGTGTTTACTGGGGTGTTATGTGCTATTTGTGCTTGTTTATTTATTTTGTTTTTTTGCTTTATGTACAGTTGTTTACTGCTTTCTTTATAGCTTTACATATATCATACCGTCATACTATTCTGGCTGGATCTGGTTTTGCTGTTTTGATGGGTGGGGTTTTATTGAGAGTTAAGGTCCTACACCTGGGACCTGAGTGACACCTAGGCTAGAGTGGTTCATATTCTTTCCCATTCCATTTCGGTCTGGTGCGGGAATATGAAACACGGTTCAGATATGGGTTTCTTCTTGAGAACTCTGTGCTACAGATCTCCTGTAGTGCTAGGGCTATCTGGGAAGCCTGCTAAGTCTGGATGACCTTTATTATGACCTTCAGAAACTGAGGTGAATTAGAGGAGGATCTTTTATGGTTATTGTAAACACTGTACCTCCGGGTTAGAAGTGTTTGCACTTCTCATAAGTGATCCAAGTCTGAGGATCCTTGTTATAGAACACCACCTGTGAGGGGGTTGGGTTGTTTACAGGTTTGCAGGTACCCTTGACCTCAGCATACCCTGTTACTTTGTTTTGATTAAGAGTACTCCATCTTGGAACAGTTCTTGTGATTTTTAACCCTGGACATGTGGCTCTTTATTTGAGCCCCCCCACCTTGGTTACTGGACTTTTGAACCTCCATCTGGATTTCTTGAACATACATAGACTTATATCAAGGCAGTAATCAGATCCAGTTCAAATCACAAACCCCTGCATATCATTTGCATACATCATCATTGCATCATTTAACATTTGCTTATTTATTTTTCAGGGTATCCATATCACATATTTTGGCTTGGTTTTGACCCCTTCATCTGCATAGACCTATCTGCTTCAGCTATCCTCATCAGCTACCTGTTTCAGTCACCTGCATCATCAGTATTAGCCTGTCAGTGGCTCATCTTCTAGTATCAGTCATCATTATCAGCATCTGTTTCAGCTCTTCTTCAGCAACATGGCACCCAAGAAGAGCAATATCTCCTTCCATTTCTTTGAGCCTGAGTTAGCTGGCATCAGGAAGATCCAGGCCCTGATTACTCCAGACCATAAACCACTATTCAGAGAACATTATGGAGGCATCCTTGATGTGGTTATGGATTTGGACCCTTCCCAGAGGAGCTTGATTCATACTTGCTTGCAGTTCTATGACCCCCCTCTGAGGTGCTTCACCTTTCAGGATTTTCAGTTGGAGCCTTTATTAGAGGAATATTCATCATTGGTTGGTGTACCTGTCAGGGGTGGTGTCCCCTTCAACCTTGAGATGGCTTTTCCCAGTAATGAAGAAGTGGCAAAGGCATTATATCTGGAACCTTGTCTGATTGGGCAGAACATGACAACCAAGGCAGGAATCTCTGGTCTGCATTTGGATTTCTTGACTTCTCAGGCCATCCTGAAGGCCTCCTTGGGAGAATGGAAGGCAGTCTGTGCTTTGTTAGCCCTCAGCATATATGGGGTTATACTTTTTTCAGATGAGCCTAAGTTTATTAGCAAGAATGCCATTCACCTTTTCATTCTGAGGAACCCAGTACCCACCTTACTGGGAGATTTCTACTACTCTGTTCACCAAAGGAATGAAAAGCAAAGAGGAAGATTGGTGAGATGTTGTGCTCCCCTGTTCCATACCTGGCTGCTCAAACACTTGCCCAAGACTGATGCATTCTTGAATCCTCACCAGCAGAAGAACTGGGCTAGAAGACTCATTGCTTTGACCTCAGATGACATCAGGTGGTGCACTCAGAGCACCAAGGGCAGGGACATCATTACTAGTTGTGGGCAGTTCCCCAATGTACCCCTGATAGGAGTGAAGGGTTGCATCAACTACAACCCTCTGCTATTCAAAAGACAATTGGGCTATGCATTGGTCCATCCTCCCAGAACACAAGACTTGGCTGAAACCCTTTATTGTGAGGCTAAGCCTAATCTAGCTATTGTCAGGCAAGCATCCTGGGCCAGGGACAATGTCCAGACCAAAGGGATGGCCATTCTTGGGAGATGCAACAACGTGGCCTCAGCTCAGTACTATGAGTGGTCTCATGCCAGGGCACAAATTTCTGGGATGCCCTTCACCATTGAGGATGCACCTGGACCATCCACAGCACCACCTCCAGCCACTGTCAGCTTAGAGGAGTTTGAGAAACTGAAAGAGAGGAATGAGAATCTGACTCAGGCTCTACAAAAGACCCTCTAGGAGAGGAGTGATGGTCGTCTAGACATTGAAAGGTTAGAAAAGCTAAAGGTGGAGCATCTATCTAGGATTGAAAAGTCAGAGGACTACATTAAGAAGTCAAGGGCTGGAGAGCAAATCTTGAAGAATGCCTGCAAGGAGGCTCAGTTCCAAAAGGCCAGGACTGATTTTGTATCTGAAAGAGAGTCAAGCTAGGTGGGTCCGGATCACTGAAGCTCGTACTCAGGAAGATAAGAGGACTCATGACAAGATTGAGCAGTTGGAGGCTAATGCAAAAGAGCAACAGGAAGCCCTGCTAGCAGCCCAGAAGGAGATCTCGGAGTTGAAGATCAGGGCTGGTGTGAAGAGGTCAAAGGACCAGAGTCGACACAAGAAGCTAACTGCAGCTGTTGCTACCAGGAATCTCCTTATCAGGAACCTTACAGAGCGTCCAGCTGATCCTGTGACTGAAGCGCTTCTAAAGGAAGTTCAAGAGGATGAGTTTGGTCTTGGTGTCTGACTTTTGCTTGTTGTTGCTTTCATTTAATTGTACTTTTCCTTTTTGTGTTGTATTTTGACCCCTCAGAGGGCATGTATTGTAAAAAGAAACAAACTATGTATCATTCACTTTTTGTAATATATGTGTTGGTTTGTTTTATTTGAGTTCTTTCAAGCAACATCAAAAGCATCTTCCCCAGGGGTCTGGAAAAGGTCAAAACCAAGTGCCAAGCCGGATACCTTGGGAACAAATAAGCATACTGCATTGCATACTAACCTTTTGTTTTATTTTGTAGGTTTTTGTTTTGTTTTGTTTGTTACTAACTCTGTTGTGATTCAGGAACTATTGCTCGACGTCGGGTGTTCCCCCTCAACCGTCCACACAAATATCCTACCCGCAATAACCTTCCGGGTATACAGATGGACCAGGTACAACAGGACCTTACAGAGGTCAGGGCTCAAATGGCCAATGAGAGACTGGAAATGAGGAATCAGATGACCCAGTTTATGGAGGTGATGAATGGTTTAGCTCAGAGCCAAGAGAGATTAAGGGCTTTAGTAGAGAGGCAGACTCAGGAAGACCCCCATCTAGGGACTGGTGGAACAAGCAACAATGAGAGGGTTCAGCCTCATATTAACCCACCTGTGTTTTGGACCCCACCTTCATCCAGAGATCAATATCCCTGCTAATGTACAAGGGAATGCTACTACAGGCAGAGTACTCCAAGAAGACCCCCAGGAAGATCAATTCACAGTGATGGGAGCTGGGGATGAGGCCTATGACAGAAGGCTAGATGAAATTGCTGAGAAATTAAGATCCATGGAGTCTCAAAACTCCTTGGGTTTTGATGTTATGGATATGGGCTTAGTGGACGGGGTCAGGATTCCCCACAAGTTTAAACCTCTGTGCTTTGAGAAGTACAACGGAACTTCCTGCCCGCGAACCCACTTGCAATCCTTTCTGGGGAGGCTGAAGGCATACACCATGGATGAAAAGCTATGGATGTTTTATTTTGAAGATAGCTTAACAGGAGCTTCAAGGGAATGGTACTCTCATTTGACCAGAGCAACCATCAGATGTTGGAAGGACTTGGCTGAGGCCTTCATTAGACAATACCAGTACAACTTGGATATGTCTCCCAACAGGACCCTCCTGATGGGAATGTCACAATCATCCAGAGAAAGTTTCCGGGAGTACGCCCAGAGGTGGAGACAGCTGGCTGCTGTTGTCCAGCCACCCATGTTGGAGAGGGAGATGGCCGACATGTTTATGAACACCCTCCAAGGAACATACATTGATAGGCTAGCTGCCTTTTCTTCCACCAGCTTTGCGGATGTAGTAATAGCTGGAGAAAGAATTGAGAGCCTATTAAAGATGGGCAAAATTTCTGAAAACGGTGCAAGTTCGTCCAGCAACCCAAGAAAGCCTTTTGTGGGCCCAAGAAGGACTGGTGAGACTAATGCTATCCATACCAGCAAGGGCAGACCCCAATATGTTTATAGGTCTGTAGCAGTCGTCACCATTCCCGCTCCTATTCATCCACAACCAGCATACCAACCACAACAACAATCCCACTACCAGCAACAAGCTCAATATCCACCTCAGAGAAATTATAACAACAACAACACCAGCAACAACAATCAGCAAAGACCTTTTCAACAGAGACCATCTCAGGCCAATAGGGTGATTGATCCGATCCCTATGCCTTATGCCACATTATTGCCACAACTCCTGAAACTCAACCTGGTTGAGCTAAGGACATTGGCACCTCCAGATCCTGCTAGTCTGCCCAGAAATTACGACGCCAGCGCCAGATGTGCTTTTCACTCAAATGCACCTGGCCACAGTACAGAGAAGTGCAGAGCTTTGCACATGAAAGTGCAGGATCTAGTGGATTCCAAAGCTCTAAACTTTGCACCCCCACCAAATGTCAGTAAGAACCCTATGCCCAACCACGGTGGACCCAGAATCAATGCTATTGAAGAAGATAAGCCGTCTTACTTAATAACCAGTGTGGGGCAGATTCGGACACCCTTGGTAGAGATTAAAGCTCAACTCCTCGAATGTCAAATGTTCCCCGGATGTGAGCTAGGATGTGCTTATTGCAACATTTCAGTAAATGGGTGCGATAACTTGAGAAATGGCATAAATGGTCTCATCCAGAGTGGCCTGCTTCAAATCACAACATCAACACCTCCAAATCCAGCAATCTCCTTAACAACAATTCCCGAGTCTTCTACAACCGCAACAACAATTGTTCCAAACAACTCTTCAATCTCATCAACAAATGCTTCATCTGTCACTTCAACGGACCAAATATCAACAAACATCTCTTCTACAACTTCAGCACCCCTTCATTCAGAATCTCCTACAACAGCAACACTCATCCAGTCAACAGTGTCTCCTACAACATCAACAGCAAACAATGAAAGTGTCTCAACGGTTACAATTTATTATGATCCTGCAAATGATTCTGCCTACAACTCACAAAGTGCCACTCCTGTCAGAGCACCGGTTACAATATACTATGATCCACATACTATCATGGTCCCTTCTGCAGCTGCTATCAGTCCAGTCACTATCACAGTGCCTGGGCCAGTACCTTATGAAAGCAGTAATGCCATCCCTTGGCATTACGGCTCCGATCTATACTGCGAAGGACAGAAAATCACTTTGGAATCATCAACTTCTTCACCACAAATAGACAATGTGGGGGGAGGCGGAGGCTTCACTCGAAGCGGACGTCTCTTTGCCCCGCAAATTCCAAGACCCAGTGCCGAAGCAGAAGCTGCTGCCAAGGCAAAAGGGAAGAGTATGGTGCAAGAAGAACAAGTTGCTAAAGAAGCTTTGAAAACCCCTTTCGATCAAGAGGTTGATGAATTCATGAGAATCATCAAGAAAAGTGATTACAAGATAGTGGACCAGCTTCACCAGACACCTTCCAAGATCTCCATTTTATCATTGCTAATGTGCTCCGAGGCTCACCGGAACGCATTATTAAAAGTCTTGCACGCAGCTTATGTGCCAGAGGAGATTACCGTCAATCAGTTAGAGGCTGTGGTTGGAAACGTCAACGCTAGTCATGGACTAGGATTTACCAACACTGATTTGACTACGAAAGGTCGCAATCACAACAAGGCTTTGCACATTACCATGGAGTGTAAGGGTGCAGTTCTTTCCCATGTACTGGTAGACACAGGGTCATCCCTCAATGTCTTACCTAAAAAAGCCCTTGTGAAGCTGGAGTATGAAGGATTGGCATTACGTCCCAGCAACTTGGTAGTGAGAGCCTTTGACGGTTCTAAGAGATCAGTTCTGGGGGAAATTGAGTTGCCTATAACGATTGGCCCACAAACTTTCAAAACGACCTTCTTCGTGATGGACATTCAGCCGGCCTATAGCTATTTATTGGGTAGACCTTGGATTCATGCCGCTGGCGCAGTTACGTCTACCCTTCACCAGAAGTTAAAATTCGAGTGGGAGGGCCAAGTCGTTACTATTTGTGGAGAGGAAGATATCTTTGTTAGCCATCTGGCTACATACAAATACATTGAGATGGATGGGGAGATCCACGAAACTATGAGTCAAGGGTTTGAGGCCTTGAACATAAATGAAGCATCCGCTGTACCTGGAACCTCAATGACATCTTATCAACAAGCCCGGAAGGTTGTTGAAGAAGGGACTGCCCAAGGCTGGGGCAAGTTGCTGCCCGTAGAGAAGAAGGAGGATAGATTTGGGTTGGGTTACAAACCAACTCAACAAGATCAAGTAGAGGCTGCTGAGAAGCCCAATTTTGTCTATGGGGGGATGCTCACCCCAGATGCCGTGAACAACTTGGAAGACGAGGATGAATGCGACCGCAACCTGGAGAGTTGGATACGTCCAAAGATCCCGGGGAGCAGTATCTCAAACTGGTCTTCCCAGGAAATTATAAGAGTTACTCCTGCAGAGTAATTATTATTTCCTGTATTTTTTAAGCATGCATCAAGTCTTGCATCTTGCCCAAGATGACAAGACTCATTTTGTAATCGGGCCATCTGTAATTTTGTGCAACAAGATTAATCAATGAAATATCAGACATCTTTTGCAAATGAGTCTTTTTTTCTTTTCTTTTCCGCTCACTGTTTTTCCATTTTTCTTTTTGTACAAAAATTAAATGGCAATGTTTTCAAAATAACGACTTTATTTCACGTTTCTAAACAAGATTAAAATCAATCACTAATATGAACAAACTGAACCCTTGCAGAGAGTGCCTTCCAGACAGCACCGACAACAGCACGGCTATGACCTCGTATGACTTTGACAATCCGATCAATCAAGCTGATGAAGGGGTTGAAGAAGAGTATGAGCTTCCTGAAGAGCTAGCCAGGTTGTTGAGACAAGAGGAAAAGGTTATCACTCCTCATCAGGAGGAGGTCGAAACGATTAATCTTGGTACGGATGAAGATGCTAAAGAAGTTAAAATCGGGGCCTGCTTACAAGACTCAGTGAAGAGACAACTGATCGACCTGCTTCAAGAATATGTGGACGTGTTTGCTTGGTCTTATCAAGATATACCAGGGTTGGACACCGACATTGTTATGCACAAGCTGCCTTTAAGAGAAGATTGCCCACCGGTTAAACAGAAACTGCGCCGTACTCGCCCAGACATGGCAATGAAAATCAAAGAAGAGGTACAAAAGCAGTGGGACGCCGGGTTCCTTGCTGTAACTAGCTATCCACCGTGGGTTGCTAATATAGTACATGTGCCTAAGAAAGACGGCAAAGCAAGAATGTGTGTTGACTACCGGGATCTGAACAGAGCTAGCCCGAAAGATGACTTCCCATTACCTCACATTGATGTATTGGTGGATAACACGGCTCAGTTCTCGGTATTCTCCTTCATGGACGGATTTTCAGGATACAATCAGATCAAGATGTCACCTGAAGACATGGAGAAGACAACCTTCATCACACCCTGGGGCACGTTCTGTTACAAGCTGATGCCATTCGGACTGAAGAATGTTGGCGCAACATATCAACGGGCTATGGTGACATTATTCCACGATATGATCCATAAAGAAATCGAATGTTATGTGGATGACATGATTGCCAAGTCCCTCACTGAAGAAGACCACCTGGTAAATTTGCTAAAGCTATTCAAGCGTCCGAGGAAGTACCAGCTAAAGTTAAACCCCAACAAATGCACATTCGGGGTGCGATCTGGTAAGCTGCTGGGATTTATTGTAAGTGAGAAAGGGATTGAAGTTGACCCTGATAAAGTCAAAGCTATTCAAGAAATGCCTGCACCGAAGACAGAAAAAGAAGTTCGAGGGTTCTTGGGACGATTGAACTACATTTCACGGTTCATATCTCACCTTACAACAACCTGTGAACCTTTGTTCAAGCTGCTGAGAAAAGAACAAACGGTCAGGTGGAACAAAGACTGCCAGAAGGCTTTTGACAAGATCAAGGAATACTTGCAAGAACCCCCAATCCTTATGCCTCCAGTGGAAGGAAGACCTCTAATCATGTATTTGACAGTTTTAGAAGAGTCAATGGGGTGTGTGCTGGGCCAGCATGACAAGTCTGGTCGAAAAGAGTATGCAATATACTACCTAAGCAAAAAGTTTACCGACTGTGAACAACGTTACTCACTGCTCGAGAAAACTTGTTGTGCTTTAGCGTGGGCTGCTCGCCGACTGAGACAGTATATGTTGACCCACACTACCTTGTTGATCTCAAAGATGGATCCAGTCAAGTACATATTTGAGAAGCCAGCACTTACCGGACGGGTTGCAAGATGGCAAATGATCCTCACAGAATATGACATCCAGTACACATCTCAGAAAGCCATCAAGGGCAGTGTATTGTCTGAATATCTTGCTGAGCAACCTATTGATGATTACCAGCCTATGAGGTTTAACTTCCCTGATGAAGACATCATGTTCATAAAAGCGAAAGATCATGAAGAGCCTGTTCACACTGAAGGGCCTGACCCGGAAGAAGAATGGACTATGATGTTTGATGGGGCTGTTAATATGAATGGTCGTGGTGTTGGTGCAGTACTCATTACACCTAAAGGAGTTCACATGCCTTTTTCGGTGAAACTCACCTTTAACTGCACTAACAACGAAGCTGAATACGAAGCTTGCATCATGGGTCTTGAGGAAGCCATTGACCTCAGGGTCAAGACATTGACCGTATTCGGAGATTCAGCTCTGGTAGTTAATCAAACCAACGGCAAATGGTACACACACCAGGATCATCTGATACCTTACAGGGATTATACGAGGAGGTTATTGACTTTCTTTACAACAGTTAAGCTTGAGTATATCCCTCGGGACGAGAACCAGTTTGCAGATGCTCTGGCCACCATTTCATCCATGATCAAAGTTCAAGCTGCCAACTTTGTACGTCAAATTTCAGTGTCCAGACTTGATAGACCAACATATGTGTTCGCAGCGGATGTTGTCAAAGATGATAAGCCTTGGTTCCATGACATTAAGTGCTTCTTGGAGGGTCAAACATACCCACCTGGGACATCTTCCAATGATAAGAAGACATTGAGAAGGCTTGCTGGCAGTTTCTTCCTGAATACTGACGGTTCCCTGTACAAAAGAAACTTTGATATGATACTCCTCAGATGCGTTGATAGAACAGAAGCAGACTTGTTGATGCACGAGGTGCACGAAGGATCCTTTGGTACCCATGTCGGAGGACATGCAATGGGCAAGAAATTTCTAAGATCAGGATATTACTGGATCACAATGGATGCCGACTGTTGTGCCTATGCCAGAAAATGCCATAAATGCCAGATTTATGCGGATAAGGTGCATGTGCCTCCCAATCCTTTGAATGTGATGTCTTCACCCTGGCCCTTTGCTATGTAGGGCATTGACATGATTGGCAAGATTGAGCCAACTGCTTCGAATGGCCATAGGTTCATCTTGGTTGCCATTGACTATTTCACCAAGTGGGTCGAAGCAGCTTCCTATGCAAACGTTACAAGACAAGTGGTAGCCCGATTTTTGAAAAGAGATATCATCTGTCGATTTGGAGTTCCCGAGAGAATCATTACTGACAATGGTTCCAACTTGAATAACAAAATGATGGCAGAGCTATGCCGGGACTTCAAGATCCAACACCACAATTCTTCTCCTTACAGGCCAAAGATGAATGGCGCTGTTGAGGCAGCTAATAAGAATATCAAGAAGATTGTGCAGAAGATGGTAGTTACCTACAAAGACTGGCATGAGATGCTACCATTTGCCTTGCATGGGTACCGCACGTCAATCAGAACATCCACTGGGGCAACACCGTATCAGCTTGTGTATGGTATGGAAGCAGTCCTACCTGTTGAAGTTGAATTACCCTCCCTACGGGTATTGATGGATGTTAAGCTGAACGAAGCAGAGTGGGTCCGATCCCGGTACGAACAACTGAGTCTGATTGAAGAGAAAAGATTGGCTGCAATCTGTCATGGGCAGCTGTATCAGAAAAGAATGAAGAAAGCCTTCGATCAGAAAGTCAGGCACCGAGAATACCAAGTAGGAAATCTTGTGTTGAAAAGAATCCTCCCTACTCATACAGACCACAGGGGCAAGTGGACTCCGAACTATGAAGGACCATTCGTAGTAAAGAAAGTTTTCTCCGGTGGAGCACTCATGCTCAGCACTATGGATGGTGAAGACTTCCCGTCCCCTGTGAATTCAGATGCAGTTAAAAAATATTTCGCATAAAATGACCCGCTGGACACAAAAACAGAATGTAAGTCCAGGCAAAAATAGGGCATCCCGGCGAGTCAAAAACAGAATAAAAGACTCGGGCAAAAATAAGGGAAAATAAACAAAAATGTACACCCGATGAGTTGAAAAGCCGCATTGGACAACTCAGGCAAAAATGGGTATCCCGATGGATCGAAAACCCGAAAGGGCGATCCATGCAAAATAAGGGAGTAAGCGAACAACTGCATGCTGAATTCGTCTGTATCACTCATGACTTGGTAAGCCTCGAAAGGATCAAGCTTCACTCGGAATCAGCCTTCTTCAGAAAGCAAGACGAGAAGAATGTCAAATGTCATGTGAGTCATAGCAAGGGGGAAGCTCCTTGAAGCGTCATCAACATTGCCAACACCATTTTGTTTCTCAATTTGTAACAATCCCCTCATTTTAGGGGATTTGTTTCTTTACCTGTATCTTGCCGATTCAGGGCACATGAATTAATAAAATCAGATCTTTAGTCACGCGTTGTCTCGTACTCTTTTATTTGCAAAAAAATGTCTGATGTCATTAATATACCGATTGCATAAATACAGATGCGTCTTTCTGAAATTACATGCTTGCAGGAAGTGTACTTACTCCCGGGAGTGCCCGAACTCTCATGATGGGATCCAGTAAGGGATACTTCGGGATTACTTGTGCGTCCCTCTGTCTTTGCAGGATTGCAGGTATTCAAAAGCGCAACATGGGGCATGAAAGCTTCACCCCAGCAAGCTGGCAAATCAACACTCACTCAGTCTTAGCACCCAAAGTGTTTTCTCCCCAACTGAGTTGCCACTGGTTACTTCTCCCAGCCGAGGTGCCAATCATTCTTTCTCCTTAGCTAAGTACAATAGCCAGGGAATCGTCTCCCCACAGAGTTTCAGCCTCAATCCAGAAGAGCAACGCGTGAAGGAATCACAACAGAGTGACGAAAGCTTCTACAAACCCCAGCTGGGTCCCTTATTACCGGT
Source organism: Lathyrus aphaca (assembly GCA_963966055.1). Classification (NCBI taxonomy): domain Eukaryota; kingdom Viridiplantae; phylum Streptophyta; class Magnoliopsida; order Fabales; family Fabaceae; genus Lathyrus; species Lathyrus aphaca. The sequence continues at coordinate 651,849,904 of OZ014519.1, forward strand.
AATAGGTCTATCATTGACCCATTTCCCCAAGCGGATGCATCTCATCAGATTTACCAATGACCTCATCCCCAGCTGGGATGTCCATTTCAAACAGATCGACCAGAGATCTTCACGGCAACGGGATCCGAACCCCGGATTGGTATCCTTGCATAATCATAGCATTCGCATCATATTCACCCCCACAGAGCGTAGCATTCCGTCTAAAACGGAGCATTATGGCAAAAAATCAAACATGTTGCATAATCATAAGCCATGATCTGAATCAAACACTTGTGAATAATGACAATCCATCAAAAACATACAGAATGCTCACCAGATTCCCCAACAAGGAGTTAAAGCTAAAGCAGTTGCCTCACGCTCCCAAACATCAGTATATACTCCTGGTGGCACCCGTCCGTATCATATCCCCAATGGAAAGCCAAAGCGTCCCCTTTGTACTCACAGATACTCATATATACAACTTTCTTGACACTCGTCTGTGTCACCTTCCCCAGCACAGTAACATAAACACTTTGCATATCAGATTTTGTTTATACTATACTTTTCTCTTCTCGACACTCGTCCGTGTCACTCTCCCCAGCAGATTAAACACTCATCTATACACCGCTCATACTTACTCTCATACAGATACTCGTCTGTATCTTGTATATACCACTTATACCATCTCAGATTCAACACTAGTCCTTGTTCTTTGTTAACCAGTTGGTACTCGTCCGTACCTGTAAACACCCCAAATTTGCCCTCACCCTTTCACACCATGGCTTGTGATCATTTTCATATGCATAAACACAATCATACCATCTCATAACTCATTTTTGATCCACTGCATAGATTCTAAGTCATCTGCATCTAGGGTTTGTGATCTGAGCAATCCAAGAGCTTCTTGAGCCACTCCAAAGGCCAACAATCACTTCAAGGGGGTCTATGTGTGTTCAAGCATCATATTATATCCTCTCAAAGTCAAGATTGTCAAAGAATCACAAGAACTGGGATTGGTATGGATGCAGAGCCAGGCTTGACTGCACAGATGACCTAAAATTAGGGTTTTGGTTTCAGAGGCCATAACTCCAAATTTTTTGGTCATTCTTGTTTCTATTGGTCTCTATATGGTATAGGGAGTGTGCATATCAATTTTCATGAAGAAACTCCATGGGGAAGTCATCTGATCAAGAGTTGACTTTTCAAGCAAGTCAGTGTAAAATCAGGGCATCTGAGGCCCCCAATGACCCAACCAAGGGGTGATCTTCATCATTTTGAGTGTATGTGATCTTTATTTGATCATGGAAGAAGGTTTAAGTTCACAAAATTCAAGAATTACAAGTTTTTGCAAAGTTGACTTTTTAGGGCATGGTTGACTTTTCATGAAATGTCATTTTATGCCACTTTTTCAACCCTTGTTTTTTGATCCAAAAATGCTTCAAATGGAAAAACTTTGGTCATGAAAGTTGTAGATTATATCTTTCCCTTTTCAAAAAGTACAAGGACATGACCTAATTCATTTTGGATCAAAAGTTATGGTGTGATAAAGTTGGCAAAAATCACTAATTTTCAAGTTATGCACTAAAAGGAAAACTTGCAATTTCATGTACCAAGCATTCTAGTGACTTCAAAATGACTTCAAAACTTCATCATATGATCATACATGACCCCAAAAACAGAATTGGCCCAAGGAATTTTGCATTGCTTGCCTTGATTTTCAAAGTTCCATAAAGCATTTTTCATAAGAGTGCAAAAGGGGGTTCTTGGCAAAACCATCTTCTAGGAAGTTATGTGATCACTAGCTGACTTCTAAACATTGCCATGACTAAAAGAGGTGCTATGCTACAAAATTCAGCAAGGAATGCTTCATGTACTTAGCATAAAAACATGAGAGAGCACAAGTTGTCAAGTTGCAAAATCACTCTCAATTCATGATCCATATGTTACAGTCACTCTCAAGCCATCCAAGGGCTGTCCCTAACCCAAGCTGAAACCAGACATGACCTCAAACAGTTGCTGCCATGACCCATACTCTCAAGGACACATATTTGACTTTTTGGCCAAAACTCCCATACTCTTGGCACAGTGAACAGCCACCCCTACTGACCTGCCCTCAGGCTATCCACACAACTTGGAGATGATATAGCAAAGCATTGGGCATTGAAGCTGGCCATAACATAGCATATCCAAAAACCTGCAAAAACATTCCTCTCTTCGAATCACCTTCCACAGTCATCAAACACTCATTCTACCTTCACCAATCAACTAGAAAACATCCATAGAACCAATACCACCCTTCACAATGATCTGAAACAGCCTATATGCAGACCTCATTTTCTGATATATCAGATTCGAATCTTTCAAAACAGCTTGTTTAAGCTCATTCCAAACCTACCATTAGCACCAGGGGAATCAGTGGAGCAAGCCTGCATCAAAGAATAGCTCTGCAAGCCCAGAAACAGGAGTCTCCATCTCAGGTATGGCCATGAACATTTTTTCTCAGAGCTTGCATTTTGAGTTATAATCTGGTTGTGTATGTCTTGCTGATCATGGGGATGGGTTTAGATTTAAAAATGAGTAAGAAATGAGTTTGTATTGTCACTCTGAAATTTCACCCGTGAAATTTGTTTCTTTCGATTTGCTTGATTCTTGATGTTTAAATGATGTTTGAAGGTGGATTCGTGACCTAGGTTGTTAGAGGATCACTTGGCTGTGTTTAATTTGATGTTTAGAAGCTTGAATCAAGATCTAGGGTTTTGTTGTTGCCGGAGAAGATGACCGGAGCTTCCCTCCGGTCACCTGAATTGCATTTGCCCTAATCCCAGTCATTAAATCTATTTGAATCTCATGCGTTAGATTGCTTGACTTTGTTGACTTCCCGCGTGCACGTATGGCCCAGATTTGTTCATTTGCCCTAATCCCCTTTAGTTAGTTTAATTAATCATAATTAAATTGATTTAATCAGACGCAATCCAGGCCCTTTAAAAACGCGCGCAGTCAACAGTTTCAAACCCAGGATCCATCCCAGCCCTCCATTCATTTGACTTTTCTATTTTCTTTGTTTCAATTCATTTATTTCATATTTGTTTTATACAATTTATTTAAAATAGTAAAAACGTTTTAAAAATTATGAAACTTTTTGTCAAGAGTTTCATTAATTTTTAAAACCCAAAAATATTTTTATTTTCATTTTTAGCATTAAAAAAGTATTTTTAAATATTTAAAAGTTTATTTTTAATTGATTAATGAAAATTAATTTATTAAAAATACTTTTAGGTATTTAAAAATCACCAAAAAATTCATGAAATGTTTTAAGACATTTAGAAACATTGTCCAACCTTCAAACCAAATTTATTTTTTGATCTTGATGCATTTTGAGAATTTTTCATTGAATAAAAATCATTTTTATGCATTATTTTGATCCAAACTTCAAAAAATCATTTCTGCCTAACCATGAAGAGTTGGACCTTGGTTCTTTTTGCATTGCATTGTGTTTAGCATGTAGTTTGTGAGATTAAATGGTCATGATTTGATCTTTCATTTTCCATTTGTTTGATAATTTTCTTGTTTAGGAACCCTAAAACCCTAGAAAACTTAGGAAAATCATATCTTGAGTTAGGTTAGGAGTTGAGACCTCTCCTTTGGGCAGTGGTTTAGCATAGGATTAGGGGTCCTTTGAGTTCATTTTCAATTTTTTATAATGTTGTTTGCTTCTGGTTTTGGTTTTTGTTTGTTGCTTTGATCATAAACCCTAATTTGGGCTTCCATATGCATCCATCTTGCATCTTCTTGCATAACATGACTTGCCATGACATTCCATGCCTCCATTTGATTCATTGAACATCATAAGACATATTGGAAGCATGTTTGAGCATTGCATCTCTCATTTGTCATGTTGTATTCCATATGCATCTCATAACTTTTCATGTATGTTCATGTGTCTTAACTTGCTCCATTGGCATCCATAAGCTTGTATGATCATCTCCATGTTTTGTTTCTGGTTTGTAGCATCTCATAGCATCATTAACATCACATGTATGCTTCTGGTTTTGGTTTGCATCATGTCATTCCATCCCATTTTGCATTGCATTGCATTTCTTTTCTGACCTTTCAGGTGGTAAGTGATTTTGAGAAGTGAATTTGCCTTCACTTCTCATACTTTCTTCTCATCTCTCTCTTGCATCCATGCTGCATTTTTATATGTGTTTGAGTTTGAGCTTGCTCATTCTTCTTCTTCCCACTTTCTTTCTTCAAGTGACTTGACTTCTTGAATGAAGCAAGTTGCTTTGCTTCTCCTGATCCTTTCATCTGCTTCCTGGTGGTTCCTCTGAAGATCTTCTCTTGTAAACCTCACAAACCTTAGGAACAACCAAGCATGACAATGATTAGGGTTTTGATTAGTCCCCCATTTAGTTTTTTCTTACCTTTGTGTCTCATTGAGTCTTCTCTTCTCATCTCTTAATCAGGGACTAAACCCTAAAGGCTTTAATGCTTTGTGATTAAGCTTATGCCTGCATCCTTCTCTTAGGATGGAGTGTATAACTTTAATCCTAAGTGTTAAACCCTTAATGTGTTTAACTCCTTTAATCAATTCACCTAATAATCATCAAGACATCACACTTGTAACTTGGGCCTTGCATTAGGGTTCTAATTCTTCCTTAATTGGTTAAGAAGGACTAACCCTAGTGTTAATGGACAAGTCCCCCTCAAGTTGTCTTACAAACCCTAAAAAACACTTCATAACCATACCATTAAATAAAATCCACTTAATCAAAGGTTTGTTTTGTCATGAGCTTAATCCCTAATCATGGATTAAGTTGAGGAGCTTTCCTCAGCTTAAACATTCTCATCTATTATCCTTCTATTAGGATGGTGTAATGAGTCTGTTAAATCCCTGAGTATGGCTTAACCTCATTACTTAACACTAAACAAAAACACCAAAAACATTTAAATAATCACAAGTAGGTTAATGATCTTAATCCTACACCAAAGGTGATTAAGTGTGAGAATCTGACTTCACACTTAAGGTATTCTCATTACCCCTAATCAGAGGGAAGATGTGATGAGTTTGCTAACCCATTGGTTTAGGCTTAAGCTCATTAACTTATGACAAATGCAAAAGCAATAAAAGACTGAAAACTCAAAAACAAACAATAATCGTCTCCTTCGGGATTCTTTTCTCACCTCATTCAATCACAAACGAGAGCTCGCTTCTTCCGTCTAATGCAAGACAGTTTGCACCTGAGCCAGACAGGTCATACACTTGAGCATAGACAAGCAAGTAGTTCACAGGTCAACTCATCTTTCAGTCTCTTTGGGTCGAACTACGGTGTTCTGACTTCCTCATTGCACGAGAGGATACGTAGGCATAACTTAACAGTTATCGAACAAAAGTCTCTGTATATTCCCCCTCTTTCTAGCCTCATTCTTTAGCCTCATGATCTTGAGCATTTTATTCTTGTTCTTACACTGACACATAATTTATACACTTCACATTTCTTTTACACTGACACCTGTACATCCTTTTCCAGCTCATTTATACACAGATTGCACTGACACTACCCCTTTAAAACACAAATCTTTTAAGCGTGGATCCCGTCGAGTACGGCGGACAATCTGGGTGCTAATACCTTCCCAGGTTGTAACCAACCCCCTTTCTCAGTCTCTCTGGTTCGCAACCGTCTTGTCCATATCTTTTTCGAGGTCTATGCAGCATTACCTTTCCTCCGGGATAAAAATGCCTAGCTGGCGACTCTTTTCTTCTCCAGTGAGTCCACGACTGTGTGTTCTCATTGTCCCTTTCGCCGACCGTTCGCGTCTGTACCTTTATTTGGGCCATTTCCCATTTATCAGGAGCGACAGTACCGACATCTCAGAACATGCGTCAAGCGTTTGTTTCTACCTGATACTCGTCCGTATCATAGTCATGAGGATGCTCGTCCGCATCTTTAATCCAAACACCGTGTCAAACACTCTTGTCTTCTTGAATTAAGACACTCGTCTGTGTCTACTATTCCCCAGAAGAATCTCCTCAGATTCAACACTCGTCCGTGTTCCTTGTTAACCGGCTGATACTCGTTCGTATCATCATCTCTGAACACGTGTCAGTATTTGTTTCTACCCGATACTCGTCCGTATCGTAGTCTTAAGGATGCTCGTCCGCATATTTAATCTATACACAGCGTCAAAGCACTTATACCTTTATTTCTTGGATGTAAATGCTCGTCCGTGTTTACTTTTCCCTGGCAGGTCGCCAGCAAAGCAAAATTTCTTTTCTATCTGACATTCGTCCTATGTCATGATAAACCTTGAGAGCAGCCGTCCCCTGCTAGGTGATCGTCCTTCACCTTTTGATGATCGTCCTTCATCATTTTATCCGATGGCCATCCCCATCGTTGATCTTGTTATCTGACATTCGTCCTATGTCATGATAAACCTTGAGAGCAGCCGTTCCCTGCTAGGTGATCGTCCTTCACCTCTTGATGATCGTTCTTCATCATGCTCATCCGATGGCCGTCCCCATCGTTGACCTTTTATCCGGCATTCGTCCTATGTCGCGATATTTTCGGCAGCCGTACCCTGCCAGGTGATCGTCCTTCACCTTAGATGACCGTCCCTCATCTTACCCCTTTCAGAGCAGCCGTCCCCTGCTAGGTGATCGTCCTTCACCTTTGATGACCGTCCCTCATCATTATTTCATTTATTCTTTAACCCGATGGTCGTCCCCGTCGTGGTCCCTTTTCCTTTTTCTGATGATCGTCCTTCATCAGTTTAGCCCGATGGCCGTCCCCATCATTTTTCATTAATCCCCACAGAATTTTACAGCTTTACATGATGGCCGTCCCCATCATAATCTCCCATATCCACAGCATGTCGGCCGTCCCCGTCATTGCTCTTTCCCCAGCAGTCGTCCTCTGCTCGACGGTCGTCCTCCGTCGCCCACACTTTATACTTTATTTTCCTTTGCAATCTATATCCCTTTTCTTCTTCATTCTGTGAGTGCAAATTTTGGACTGTCTTTGATATTCAACCACAAGTTATCTTGTTTGACTGTTAAGTCGTCGCTTACACCCTGCACAGCTAACTCATGTTTGAATAGGGGCAGCTGTAAACACCCAAAATTTTCCCTCACCCATTCACACCATGGCTTGTGATCTCCTCATATGCATAAGTTCAACCATTGCATCTCATATTACATTTTTGATTCATTGCATTGGTTCAAAGTCATCTGCATCTAGGGTTTGTGATCTGAGCAATCCAAGAGCTTCTTAAGCCACTCCACAGGTCATCAATCACTTCAATGGGGTCCATGAATGTCCAAGCATCATATTAAATCCCCTCAAAGTCAAGAATGTCAAAGAATCACAAGAACTGAAAATGGCATGGAAGCAGAGCCAGGTTTGACTGCACAGATGACCTAGAATTAGGGTTTTGGTTTCAAAGGCCATAACTCCAAATTTTTTGGTCATTCTTGTTTCTATTGGTCTCTATATGGTATAGGGATCATGCATATCAATTTTCATGAATAAATTCAATGTGGAAGTCATCTGATCAAGGGTTGACTTTTCAAGCAAGTCAGTGCAAAATCAGGGCATCTGAGGCCCCAAATGACCCAACCAAAGGGTATTCTTCATCATTTTGATTATGTATGATCTATATTTGATCATTTAAGATATTATAAGTTCACAAATTTGAAGAATTTCAAGTCATTTGCAAAGTTGACTTTTTGGGAAAGTTTGACTTTTAGTGATTTTGCCATTTTGGGAAACTTTTTCAACCCTTGCTTTTTGATTCAAAAATGCTTCAAATGGAAAAACTTTGGTCATGAAAGTTGTAGAATGGATCATTCCCTTTTCAAAAAGTACAAGAACATGACCTAATTCATTTTGGATCAAAAGTTATGGCTTGTCAAAGTTGGCAAAAATCACAAAATTTGAAGTTTTCTACCAAAGAGGCAAAGTTGCAAATTCACTTGTCAAGGCAAATTGAGCTATCAAACAAACTTCTAATCTTCATAAAAGCATGTACCAAGACCTAAAAGTCAGATTGCACCAAAGGATTATTCATTTTTGTGGCTTATGGAGCAAGATTTCTCAAGGGAAGCAAAAGTGAAGCAAGTTGCAAAAACTCACTCAAGTGTGAATCCACTTGCTTGCTGACTTCACAAACAATCCAAGGGCTCTCCACACATCTTGCTGCGCAGGACACCCCACTTGTCCTTGGCTAGCTAGTAGCCCATGCCTCTCTTACACAAACTTGACATTTTGGCAACTTGAGCCATACCAATCACTAAAGCACACATCAACTCATCTGACCAATCCCATTAGTTTATGCAAACAAAAAGACAGCCAAAGCACATAACAACACATTCTGATCTTGCCCATAGCCATAGTTATCAAAATCTCTCCCATTTGCAAGAGCCTTCGAAACACTCAGTACAAGCTACAAACATACAAACCAACTTCACAAACATACTCAGCACACTTCACTGATCAGAAACCACCCATCACCATTGCCTAAAACCCCCTGAATCAAAGATACGATTTCCATCCCACCTTGAGCAGAACTTCAGCCATCTTTCAAACCAACCATTACAAACTTCAAACAAGCCTTGAAAGCTTCTCAGGAGGTCCAGGGGAGTTGATTGCAAGCAAGACATCAGCCAGAAAGTGCCAGAAACCAAAGCTTCGATTCAGGTAGCCATGGAAATTCATTCTTCCAGAACTCTCTTTTCTTGTTTATGAAATGATCTATATGCTTCCCTGAGTTCATTGAACTTTTTATTTTTGAAAATGATTGAGTATTGAGTGTGTATTGCTTCTCTGAAAGTTTTGCCATTTTTGCATTTTTGTTTCGAATCATGGTTTTGAGTGGAAAGAAATGAGTTTTGAGGTTAGATTCTTGTTCTAGAGGGCTTAGGGATCATTTCTGGAGATTTGGGAGGTTTGATTTGACCTAGGGAGTGTTTTGGAGATTTTCAGGGAGGGAGGTCACCGGAGAAGACGACCGGAGCTCGTCTCTGGTGACCTGAAAGTAATTAGGGCTAATTAATTAGGGTTAGCCAGGTTTGAATGTGAACCCTTAATCTGGTTGACTTAGTCAATCTCCCGCGCGCATGAATGGCCCAGATTCCTCACTTAACCCTAATCTCATTTATTTAATTTAATTAATTAGGATTTGTCAGTTTGAATTCCAGCCACAGGATCTGGCGCGCAGTCAACAAACCATTCCCCAGATTCAATCCTGGCCTCTCTTTCTGCATACTTCTCCTATTTTATTTTTTATTTCATTTATTTTGTATTTTATTTGCACAATTTATTAAAAATAGCAAAACAATTATAAAAATTCTGAAAATTTTTGTACAAACTTTTATGAATTTTCAGAAACCAAAAACATTTTCATTTTTATTTTTTGCATTCAAAAATATTTTTAAATCACTTAAAAGTTTATTTTTAATTAATTAATGAGAATTAATTAATTAAAAATACTTTTAGGTATTTAAAAATCACCAAAAAATTCATGAAACCTTTAAAATCATTTAGAAACATTGTCCAACCCACAAACCAAATTTCTTTTTTGATCTTGATGTCTTTTGACAATTTTTCATGAAATTAATTTCATTTCAAGGCATTATTTTGATCCTAACTTTGAAAATTCATTTCTGCCTAGTCTTTAAGAGTTGGACTTTGATTCTTTTTGCATTGTGTCTTGCATATCATGTAGTTTATAGGATTAATTTGGCATGATTTGATCTTGCATTTTCAATTTGTTTGACATTTTTCTTGACAAGGTACCTTAAAACCCTAGGAATATTAAGAAATTCATAACTTTCATTAGGTTAAGAATTGGATCCCCTCCTTTGGGCAGTGAGTTTGTGTAGGGTTAGGGTTCCTTTGAATGCATTTTCAATTTTTTATCTTGATGTTTGCTTCTGGTTTTGATTTTTGTTTGGTGCATTGATCATAAACCCTAATTTGGGCTTCCTTTTGCATTCATCTTGCATTTGTTTGCCTACCATGACTTGCCATAGCATTTTGTGCATCCATTTGATTCATTAGACATCTTAAGACATATTAGAAGCATGTTTGATCATTGCATCTTTCATTTGCCATGTTGTATGTCATTTGCATTTCATAACTTTTCATGTATGATCATGGTTCTAAGCATGCTTCTCTTGCATCCATATGTTCATATGGTCATCCTCATGCCTTGATTCATGTTTGCATCATCTCATAACATCATTATCATCACACATATGCTTCTGGTTTTGGTTTGCATCATGCCATTTCACCTCATTTTGCATTGCATTGCATTCCTTTCACTAACTTTTCAGGTGGTAAGTCACTTTGAGAAGTGAATTTGCCTTCACTTCTCACAACTTCTTTTCATCTCTCTTATGCATCCTTGATGCATTTTGTTTTGTGTTTGAGATTGAGCTTGCTCTTTCTTCTTCATCTTACTTTCTTTCTTCAAGTGACTTGTCTTCTTAAATGAAGTAAGTTGCTTTGCTTCCTTTGCTCCTTTCATCTGCTTCCTGGTGGTTCCATTGAAGATCTTTCTTGTAAACCTCACAAACCTTAGGAACAACCAAGCATGACAATGATTAGGGTTTTGATTAGTCCCCCACTTAGTTTTTTACCTTTGTGTCTCATTGAGTCTTCTCTTCTCACCTCATAATCAGGGACTAAACCCTAAAGGCTTTAAGGTTTTGTGATTAAGCTTATGCCTGCATCCTTCTATTAGGATGGAGTGTATAACTTTAATCCTAAGTGTTAAACCCTTAATGTGTTTAAATCCTTCAATTAATCAACTTAATAATCATCAAGACATCAAGCTTGTAACTTGGGCCTTACATTAGGGTTCTAATTCTTCCTTAATTGGTTAAGAAGGACTAACCCTAGTGTTAATGGACAAGTCCTCCTCAAGTTGTCTTACAAACCATAAAAATCACTTCTTCATCTTACCATTAACTAAAATCCATCTAATAAAGGCTTTGTTTTGTCATGAGATTAATCCCTAATCATGGATTAAGTTGAGGAGTCTTCCTCAGCTTAAACATTCTCATCTATTATCCTTCTATTAGGATGGTGTAATGAGTCTGTTTAATCCCTGATTATGGCTTAAGCTCATTACTTAACACTAAACAAAAACAACAAAAACATCTAAATAATCACAAGTAGGTTAATGATCTTAATCCTACATCATGGTGATTAAGTGTGAGATGCTGACTTCACACTTAAGGTATTCTCATTACCCCTAATCAGAGGGAGGATGTGATGAGTTTACTAACCCATTGGTTTAGGCTTAAGCTCATTAACTTATGACAAACACAAAAAAGCAATAAAAGACTGAAAACACAAAAACGAACAATAATCGTCTCCTTCGGGATTCTTTTCTCATCTCGTTCACTCATAAACGAGAACTTGCTTCTTCCGTCTAATGGAAGACAGTTTGCACCTGAGCCAGACAGCTCATACACTTGAGCATTGACAAGCAAGAAGTTCATAAGTCAATTTATCTTTCAGTCTCTTTGGGTCGAACTACGGTGTTCTGACTTCCTCATTGCACGAGAGGAGGCATAACTTAACAGTTATCGAACAAAAGTCTCTGTATATTCCCCCTCCTTCCAGCAATATTCTTTTAGCCTCATTATCTTGAGCATTTCACTCTTTCCTTACACTGACACTACATTTATACACTTCACAATTCTTGTTTAGGAACCCTAAAACCCTAGAAAACTTAGGAAAATCATATCTTGAGTTAGGTTAGGAGTTGAGACCTCTCCTTTGGGAAGTGGTTTAGCATAGGATTAGGGGTCCTTTGAGTGCATTTTCAATTTTTTATAATGTTGTTTGCTTATGGTTTTGGTTTTTGTTTGTTGCTTTGATCATAAACCCTAATTTGGGCTTCCATATGCATCCATCTTGCATCTTCTTGCATAACATGACTTGCCATGACATTCCATGCCTCCATTTGATTCATTGAACATCATAAGACATATTGGAAGCATGTTTGAGCATTGCATCTCTCATTTGTCATGTTGTATTCCATATGCATCTCATAACTTTTCATGTATGTTCATGTGTCTTAACTTGCTCCATTGGCATCCATAAGCTTGTATGATCATCTCCATGTTTTGTTTCTGGTTTGTAGCATCTCATAGCATCATTAACATCACATGTATGCTTCTGGTTTTGGTTTGCATCATGTCATTCCATCCCATTTTGCATTGCATTGCATTTCTTTTCTGACCTTTCAGGTGGTAAGTGATTTTGAGAAGTGAATTTGCCTTCACTTCTCATACTTTCTTCTCATCTCTCTCTTGCATCCATGCTGCATTTTTATATGTGTTTGAGTTTGAGCTTGCTCATTCTTCTTCTTCCCACTTTCTTTCTTCAAGTGACTTGACTTCTTGAATGAAGCAAGTTGCTTTGCTTCTCCTGATCCTTTCATCTGCTTCCTGGTGGTTCCTCTGAAGATCTTCTCTTGTAAACCTCACAAACCTTAGGAACAACCAAGCATGACAATGATTAGGGTTTTGATTAGTCCCCCATTTAGTTTTTTCTTACCTTTGTGTCTCATTGAGTCTTCTCTTCTCATCTCTTAATCAGGGACTAAACCCTAAAGGCTTTAAGGCTTTGTGATTAAGCTTATGCCTGCATCCTTCTCTTAGGATGGAGTGTATAACTTTAATCCTAAGTGTTAAACCCTTAATGTGTTTAACTCCTTTAATCAATTCACCTAATAATCATCAAGACATCACACTTGTAACTTGGGCCTTGCATTAGGGTTCTAATTCTTCCTTAATTGGTTAAGAAGGACTAACCCTAGTGTTAATGGACAAGTCCCCCTCAAGTTGTCTTACAAACCCTAAAAAACACTTCCTAACCATACCATTAAATAAAATCCACTTAATCAAAGGTTTGTTTTGTCATGAGCTTAATCCCTAATCATGGATTAAGTTGAGGAGCTTTCCTCAGCTTAAACATTCTCATCTATTATCCTTCTATTAGGATGGTGTAATGAGTCTGTTAAATCCCTGAGTATGGCTTAACCTCATTACTTAACACTAAACAAAAACACCAAAAACATTTAAATAATCACAAGTAGGTTAATGATCTTAATCCTACACCAAAGGTGATTAAGTGTGAGAATCTAACTTCACACTTAAGGTATTCTCATTACCCCTAATCAGAGGGAAGATGTGATGAGTTTGCTAACCCATTGGTTTAGGCTTAAGCTCATTAACTTATGACAAATCCAAAAGCAATAAAAGACTGAAAACTCAAAAACAAACAATAATCGTCTCCTTCGGGATTCTTTTCTCACCTCATTCAATCACAAACGAGAGCTCGCTTCTTCCGTCTAATGCAAGACAGTTTGCACCTGAGCCAGACAGGTCATACACTTGAGCATTGACAAGCAAGCAGTTCATAAGTCAATTTATCTTTCAGTCTCTTTGGGTTGAACTACGGTGTTCTGACTTCCTCATTGCACGAGAGGATACGTAGGCATAACTTAACAGTTGTCGAACAAAAGTCTCTGTATATTCCCCCTCCTTCCAGCAATATTATTTTAGCCTCATTATCTTGAGCATTTCACTCTTTCCTTACACTGACACTACATTTATACACTTCACAATTCTTTTACACTGACACTTGCATTCTTTTCCAGCCTTTATACACAAATTGCACAGACGCTACCCCTTTAAAACACAAATCTTTTAAGCGTGGATCCCGTCGAGTACGGCGGACAATCTGGGTGCTAATACCTTCCCAGGTTGTAACCAACCCCCTTTCTCAGTCTCTCTGGTTCGCAACCGTCTTATCCATGTCCTTCTAGGTCTATGCAGCATTGCCTTTCCTCCGGGATAAAAATGCCTAGTTGGCGACTCTTTTCTTTCGCCGACCGTTCGCGTCTGTACCCCTCTTGGCCCTGTGTCATCAGGTGGGAGCGACAGCCGGGTATTTGGCTTATCTCACAGTAACTCCCATCCCGCAGAAAAAATGAAAACCAGCACAGCCAGACAGTCCAGTATATGATGCATGATAAATACTGAAAGCAGTAAATAAATACCGTAAAGTAAAGTTGTAAAGTAAAACTGTAAATGAAAACAGTAAAGCTAAACTAGAGCACACATCAAATAAATAAACACCCAAAGAAATAAAACACCAAACGCTAGGATTGACTCTACAAGGGAAACCAGAGATTCTGGGTTCGATCCCCAGCAGAGTCGCCAGCTGTCGCTCCCGGGATTTTCATCCTAGTAAAAACGCGAAAGTGGCGCGGAAAAGGTAGAGTCCCCAGCCATGCATTTTTATCCCGAAGGAACGGGAAAGGTAATGTTGCACAAACTTGAGGAAGAAGGAAAGGACAAGGTCCTGCGAACCAAAGATCTGGGTTCGGGAGTCGGTTATGAATTGGGAAGGTATTAGCACCCCAATCCGTCCGCCGTACCCGACGGGATCCACGCTTGTATGCTTGCTTCAAAGGGTGAGAAATAAGAATGCTGCTGAACAAATGAATTGCTAACTAGAATGAGAATGAGAAAGGAACTGGAAAAGAGAGAACAAAAGGAAATAGGGAAATGTAGGGAAAATAAAGAATGTGCTCGAACGGGCCCTACCCCGCTGCCTACGTACCTCATCGGGAAAATGAGGATCAGAGTCGACGTAGTTCGCCTAACTAAGACGGGAAGTTGCTTGTGATTTTTAGGATGACGTTGCCATAGCTCTAGCTCAGGTGTTACCGGCTCTGACTCGAGGGTGTTTACCGTATCGCTATTTGAACTGTCGAGGCAAGTCGCATTCGTCCGCAAAGATTAGGAGATGAGAAGAGAAGACGCGATGTCTTTGTTGGTTGTCTTTTATGAGAAGTGTTTTGGAGTTTGTTTGTGAACATTCTCATATTAAGACTTATCCATCGTGGTAGGGACTTACACCTCGCCCCGAAACATGACGTGTATAAGAACTCCGCAACAAAGTCTCGTGTCGTAAAGAACATTCGGTTTTTATTAAATATTTTTTTTGTGAGGTGAGAAAGAAGGACTCAAGTCGGAAAAAGGACAAAACTAAGGAGGACTAAGACCAACCCTAAGTTATTTATTATATTCAAAATGGAGATCCTAATGGTTAGTGAGGTTTTCTAATCCTAAGAAGAAAAGGAAAACAAAGAAGAAAAAGGATGCAACTTACTTCCTAAGGAATATAAGTTGATCATAACAAAGGGGGAAATCCTACCAAACACAAGTATGGAAGGAAAAAATGAATTAAAATGCATAAAGAAATGCATAAAAAATAAAAGGATAAGGTGTAAGGAAACATACCTCAATCTTCCCCTCTACAAAACAAAGATTAGTGTGCAATTTATTAAAAAGGAATGAGGTAAACACATACCAAACAAATCCTAAGGCAACTTGGACCTAAACTAGACTCAATCTTAAGTTTAAGGGTGTCTACACTATGCTAAACTAAAATTCAGCAACTATTTACAGCACTCAAACACACAATCAGCTATGAAAACAATGCATAACACAAATCAGCTTTTTACAGCCAGCATGCAGCATGAAAAAGTAGGTGTAAAAAGTCAAATACAACACGCAAACATAACAAACAACATGCATTTTACAACACCTATATGCAAAAACAGCTATGAAATGCAAAACCAGATTTGATTATTTTCATTTTTTTATGCACAAACTCAATGAAACATGCACCAACTTTCATCATGAACATGCATTTGAACATGGATCATCATGCATAATTGAAATAACATGAATATTTTTGAAGGATTATGCAAGAATGCATCACATGGTTGATTATGCAACAAGTAATACAAAAATGTAGCACATGAATATGCATATGAATATGATGATCATTGCTTATGAACATGCAACATGATAGCTCAACAAGAATGTCAAACTCAATGCAAAATTCAGAATTGAATTAATGTGAATGATAGGATCAAGCATGCAACCAAATGCACATACATACATGATTATGTGAAATGCAACATATCTTGATACAATGAAATGCAAAATGACTTAATGCAATGCAAAAGGTGTAAAAACAGAATGCAACATGATTATTACATACCTAATGATGCATAAACATGACAACAAAAATGAAAGCTATCAAGCTATGCACAAAGGAATACAAAAACGCATAATACGCGACATGAATGGAAACGCGTCGAAACGACTCGAAGAGGGGGAATGAGCTACTGGAAATGGACCCAAAAATTCCCTAAAATCAATACCTAAACATGTATAAACATTAAAGGCACTAGAAACAAGTACTAAGTGTAGACACCCCAAATTTGCCCTTTGGTTTTTTATCTTTGTCAGCTTTTCGTTTTGCATTCATACGCATTTTGCATACCATTTGCATAGGTTCCTAAGGCATGGGATCACATTTTCTGAAGAATTTGGGTTTCACGTTTTTATCTGTGGATTATCAGAGAATTCAAAGTTTCAGCTATACAACCATCAGTGGCATCATCCTCTCATTACTCATGTTACAGAATTAGGGTTTATTTCCCTAATTATTTGGTTCTCGAGGATTTCACGTTTGCAAGGTTTCTTCGCCGGTCCATTTGGCTCGTCATCATGTATTTCTGCTTCATCAATTTACAAGCTGTTGATTCACAATCCAATTCAGAAGAACGTTTGATCTAATTTGGTCAAACTATCAAGAGTTTACTTCAGTTACAAGCTATCTGCCTCAGAGGCCCTTTTCTCAGGGAATGTATGTCCGAAGTCAAGTTGTGGTTTGTGTGAGATTTGGTCTAGGAAATCAAGTTCATTATGATCCATTAGTACATATCATGTTCATATGTGGATTTATTTTCCCAAAGATTGATTCATTCGAATTCAGATTAATTCAGGATTTAATTGGTCAGAATTTCAAAGGAAGAATAATTCAGAGGGTTGTGGTTTCGGTTACAAGTTATTTAGAGCTATGAATGCGCTCATCCATTTTTGATCAGGAGTTGTCGAAAGAATTTTAAGTGTGGTCTTTGGATTGAATTTCAGTCAGGTGCATTAGTTGGAAAATATCAACAGAGGATTTATCCAAGTTTCATTTCGAATTTTATTTGATGACCCCTTCTCATATCCAATTTCATCCGTAAAATCCATTTTAGACCATTTTCCGATTTTTGAGTCATGCATTTTTTTTATTTATTCCATATTTCATTCTTTCTAGAACAAATTTTTATCTTAGTTTTTTTTATTTAGTTTGATCTTAGCTTTAATTCTTTTAATTAGTAATTGGGAGTGGCAAATTTTAATTCAATTTTACTTAGAATTAGTCTCCTTTTAAATTAATTTTACTTAAGTTCAAGATTAATTTAGTTTTATGGCTAATTAGTTCTTAGGTTGTAAATCATTTATATTCTTATTTTGTTAGTTTATAATTTAATTTGTATCCAGTTTAATAATCTAATCCATTTTTACTTTATTTAAATTTAAGTGCTGTTTTTCTTATAGAAAGTTAGCTTAGATTTATTTAAAATTCAATTAGGTTCAGTTTTCAGTTAAAATTTGAATTTTGTTTGATTTTATTAATTTAGTTATATTTAATTTAGCTTTAATCTTATATTTTAGTTTTATTTAAAAATTACTTTAACTTTTAATATCTATCTTAATTCTTTTATTCCTTTAGATTAATTCATTCTCAACTAGGTCCATTAGTTCATTTGCAACTATAGTCCAACAAACTTTTCTGTCACAAAGTTACAAGTCAACATCACACCAGCCTGCATCTTTCACCAAAAGGATATCAAGTCAAATCCTGCATTTAAAAAGTAAAAGGAAAAAAGGATAACATCAACATCAGAGGGGGGACCTCAAAACTTTAATCAAAAAAAACCTGCAAAAAAAAAAGAAACTGATAGCACAAGCAACATTGACATTACACAAAAACAACAAAAAATATCCACAACCATACAAAATGTTTCCTAAGCTCCTTCACACGCGTACGCCAACTTTCCCATCACACTATTTTCTGGCCCATATTCAGCTATCCCCCAGCACGTCACAAATCCAGCTTTTGCAAGCCCCAGCCCCAATAAGCCTCACAACCCCACATGCATAGGCCAGCTGCAAGCAAAAACAAAAGACAACAACTACAGATCCACGCCGTCAGCAACATCCAAGCCCGTATAAGCAGCAAGCCCTCAACATAACACAAGCAACAAGTTTCACTTCAAGCCGTAACACATCCCGCAGCTAACAGCTCATAAAATGCCGCAACAAGCCAACAACCAAACATCAAGCCCAACTTTCCAGCCAAGCTAGCCTTTCCTCACTTTCCAAGCCGCACGTTGCCGTATCCCACACAAACATCCTGCATTCAGCCAAGCCTTTCCTAGCCACATGCGTACTAATCCCAACAAAAACAACTCCAAGCCGTCCCACACGCGTGAAGCAAGCCTTCGCACGGCCAACAATCAAAATGCATTGCTTCCTGCACAGAGAATAAAACGCAAGCGGTTTAAACTTAAAACGCAGCAAGAAAAATAGAGCAAAACTCAGATTGAGAGGCGAAAATCTTGTGACCCCAAACGCAAAAAAATCGCACAAAACGGCAGCCTTCGAATTCCCTTTCACCCTCTATCATCAACCACCTCCTCAAACCTTCATCTATCACAAACCAGCACCGCAACAACACGATCACCAAACTCATCCTTCCTCTTGACTTACCACCAACCAAAACCCCTCTTCATAAGCAACAAACAGACCTCCTTCAACCTCATCGCACCTCCCAGCATCACCTTCGCCGCACACCATTTTTCTTTTCAACCGAAACCCTTCAATAATCTTAATCTTCAACCCATCACAACAATAAATCACCATCGCTGAACCGCCTTAACCTCCCAAACCTCAACACACCTTCATCACTTTTCCTCGACCTCATAAATCTTCCCGAACCACATCCACCAACATCGGCCACAACTTAACCCTTCTCCAACCCCAAACAGCACTATCAATTACCACAACCAAAAACTCAGAGAGATTAAGATGAAGAGAAAATAGATCGCAAAGCATAAAAGGATTTTAGAATCAAAACCATAAGGAAGAAGATGAGAGACCAACAGAGATCGAAGAGAACAAAGAAGTCGTGTCGCGATCTGAGAGTGAGTCGCGGTTCGTTGGAGAGGTTTGAGAGTCGTTGAAAGGTCATCCACGGCGGTAATCGTTAGTGTCGCGACGGAGACGGAGTAGACAAGGAAGAGATTTGGTCGGCGTTAATTTTCGTTCTTCGTACGAACGGTGGCAGTGGCGGCGGAGTTTTCTTTCTTTGTTACTGTTGTTAGTTTTCGTGATTTTTGGGAAAGGGAAGGGGAATTCTCACGATTCAACCTAATGTCCTTTTTATTTTCTTTTTCTTTTTATTATCTATTTGTTTATTTATTTTTAAATTTTCTTTTTTTAACAGATAATGTTTTGCCTTGTTTGTTTGTCTTTGGATCAGCATGATGCACCCATTTGGATATTACTCACTGCACCTCATTTCCAGCGCTGAATCCCCCATTTCTTTTGTTCTTTGTTTTCTTTTAATTAGTTTTTTCTATAATTTCTTGTTTGTATTAATTATTAAGTAGTTTCTTTTATTAAATATTTGTTGAAGATTTTAGTTTAAGATTTTCTTTTTCTTAATTTTGACTAATTATTAAGTAGTATTTAAGAGTTTAGAATTTATTGGAATATAATTTGTATAGTCTATTTTTGTTTGAATTAATTAATTTTGTTTAATAGGATTTCATTTGATTTTGGTTTTAGTTTTCGTTTCTTATTTTGTAGGTTCATTTCTCATTTTCAATGATGGAGATTGTACCGTGATGGTGGCTTTGTGACTATTTATTTTCGTGATCTTGTGTAGACTAACGAGACCTTTGGACACCAATTGGACTTAGACTTTGTTTTTGCACGGACCAATTCTTGGCTCTAATTCTGGATGATGGATGTTTATACTTGACTTCGGTCTGATGCCCTGATATTTGACAATGTGTGCTTGAACTGTTGAATCCGCTTTAGACTTGAATTTTCTTCCTGAGTTTTCTCTTGTGCTTATTGGAGAGGCAACGGACCTTCTCCGTTAGGTAACACTGAGGGCCGGCTTTACTTGTTGCATGCTGTTGCATCTGGAAGTCCTACTGGTGTAGGCTCTGTTCGTGCATTATTCATATCGCATTCTCATCTCTTCATTCTTATTCATCTCCATATCGCATTCTCATCTTATTATTTTATTTCTTTTTCATCCGACTCATCCTATTTCATTCTTATTTCTTATTCATCTCATCTTATCCCTCATCTTCTGTTATTCATTTTTCTACTCGAGGTGTGCCTAGGCCACCACGGAGCTTCTCCTTTCATCCTTCTCTTTTTCCTTCTTTCCTTCTTTAGGATAGTAAGCCTCACTAACCTAGGACCATCCGAGCATGTGAATATTTAGGGTTTTGATTAGTCTCCCTTCTTAGTTTTTACCTTTGAGTCTCTTTGAGTCTTCTCTTCTCACCTCATAATCAGGGACTAAACCCTAAAGGCTTTAGGGCTTTGTGATTAGGCTTATGCCTGCATCCTTCTATTAGGATGGAGTGTATAACTTTAATCCTAAGTGTTAAACCCTTAATGTGTTTAAATCTCTTAATCAATCCACATAATAACCATTAAGACATCACACTTGTAACTTGGGCCTTGCATTAGGGTTCTAATTCTTCCTTAATTGGTTAAGAAGGACTAACCCTAGCGTTAATGGACAAGTCCCCCTCAAGTTGTCTTACAAATCATAAAATTCACTTCATCACCATAACCATTGAATAAAATCCACTTAATCAAAGGCCTGTTTTGTCATGAGTTTAATCTCTAATCATGGATTAAGTTGAGGAGCTTTCCTCAGCTTAAACTTTCTCATCTATTATCCTTCTATTAGGATGGTGTAATGAGTCTGTTTAATCCCTGATTATGGCTTAACCTCATTACTTAACACTAAACAAAACACAAAAAAACATCTAATAATCACAGGTAGGTTAATGATCTTAATCCTGCACCAAAGGTGATTAAGTGTGAGAATCTGACTTCACACTTAAGGTATTCTCATTACCCCTAATCAGAGGGAAGATGTGATGAGTTTACTAAATCCATTGGTTTAGGCTTAAGCTCATTAACTTATGACAAATTCTCAAAAGCAATAAAAGACTGAAAACTCAAAAACAAACAATAATCGTCTCCTTCGGGATTCTTTTCTCATCATCTTCACTCACAACCGAGAACTTGCTTCTTCCGTCTGATGCAAGACAGTTTGCACCTGAGCCAGACAGGTCATACACTTGAGCATAGACAAGTAAGCAGTTCATCAAGTCAATTCATTTTTCAGTCTCTTTGGGTCGAACTACGGTGTTCTGACTTCCTCATTGCACGAGAGGATACGTAGGCATAACTTAACGGTTATCGAACAAAAGTCTCTGTACATTCCCCTCTTTCTAGCTTCATTCTTTAAGCCTCATGGTCATGAGCAATTCATTCTCATTCTTACACTGACACATCACTATACACTTCACTTCTTTTACACTGACACCTGTATATCCTTTTCCAGCTCTTGTATACACATATTGCACTGACACTACCCCTTTAAAACACAAATCTTTTAAGCGTGGATCCCGTCGAGTACGGCGGACAATCTAGGTGCTAATACCTTCCCAGGTTGTAACCAACCCCCTTTCTCAGTCTCTCTGGTTCGCAAACCGTCTTATCCGTATCTTTCTAGGTCTATGCAGCATTGCCTTTCCTCCGGGATAAAAATGCCTAGCTGGCGACTCTATTCATCTCCGGTGAGTTCACGGCTGTGTGTTCTCATTGTCCCTCTCGCCGACCGTTCGCGTCTGTACCTTTATCTGAACCAGCTTCATTTATTGGGAGCGACAGCTTGGCGACTCTGCTGGGGAACCTTATACTGCAACCAGGGCTTCTGGTTCCTTTTGTGGGTTCCTCCTAGCGCTTTATTGATTTGTGTTTACTGGGGTGTTATGTGCTTGTTTGTGCTTGTATTTATTTTGTTATATGTACAGTTACTTTACTGCTTTCTTTATTGCATTTGTATATACCTTACTGTCATTACTGCTGGCTGGATCTGGTTATTTGCTTTGGTGGGTGGGTGATTCATTGAGAGTTGAGGTCCTATACCTGGGACCTGAGTGACACCTAGGCTAGAGTGAATCATATTCTTTCCCATTCCATTTCGGTCTGGTGCGGGAATATGAAACACGGTTCAGATATGGGTTTCTTCTTGAGAACTCTGTGTTGCAGATTTCCTGCAATGCTAGGGCTATCTGGGAAGCCTGCTAAGTCTGGATGACCTTTTAGTATTGACCTTCAGAAACTGAGGAGAATTAGAGGAGGATTTTTTATGGTTATTGTAAACACTGTACCTCCGGGTTAGAAGTGTTTACACTTCTCATAACTGATCCAAGTCTGAGGATCCTTGTTTTAGAACACTACCTGTGAGGGGGTTGGGCTGTTTACAGGTTTGCAGGAACCCATGACCTCAACATACCCTCATTACCAGTGTAGTCATCTGTTTGATCCGGTCACTATGATCCTGAAGTTTTTGACCTCTGGTTTTCAGTTACTATTTCGGGTTACTATACAGAGATCTTGTGGTTACAAACACTTGATTCTTGGCAGTATCCCAGATTCCAGGCAGTTTCCAGCTGTGATCCCATGTCTTTGCATCTTTTGCATCATCATATTGCATATTGCATTTGCATTTGCATTGCATTTTCCTCTTCCAGAGAGCTCATCCTTCCTCTTTTGTCCATGACCAGCCAGCTGATTTCCCGGTACTCAGTTTGAACAAGTGGTAACAGTTAGAAGACGACAGAGTGTGTGCAGCTAGACTGAACAGTGTCAAGAGGTAAAGGGTCAGTTTGAAAGCCGTCAGTAGCTATGTCAGAGAGCAACTGTCAGAATGTTGAGTTTCCACCTGGTTTCACTTCAATGACCAATCCTCTGTATGGTCTTTCTCCTGATGAGGATCTTCCACAAGTGAACAATCTTGCTCAAGCTCAGCCTGCACAGACCCCGATCATGAATCAGAATGTACCTGAACCATCTGCTGCCCGAGGTGGACCTTCATCTTCGACTGATACTGCGAATTATCAGAGTTTTGCCTTCCCTATGCCAGACTTCCAAGGGGCAATCCCTCTTGTGAAAACCAAAGATCCACAAGTTATTGATCTTGCTGAAAGATTTCGTGTGTTGGACGAGCAACTCAAAGCCTTAGCGGATCCTGATGCCTTTGGTTTTGATGCTCTAAACCTGTGTTTGGTGCCTGGTCTTGTCATTCCTCCATATTTCAAGACTCCGAAGTTTGAAAAATACACCGGTGTTAGTTGCCCGAAGCGTCATTTGGTGATGTTCTGTAGAAAAATGACTTCTTATGCCCGCAATGATAAGCTGATGATTCACTGTTTTCAGGACAGTTTAAGTGGGGCATCTTTAAGTTGGTACTTGGATTTGGAAAGCAGTCATATTCGATCTTGGAATGATTTATCCATAGCTTTCGTAAAGCAATACCAGTACAATATGGACGTGGCGCCCAATCGCACGCACTTGCAGAGCCTATCCCAGAGGAGTGGTGAATCTTTCAGAGAATATGCACAGCGGTGGAGAGAATGGGCAGCCCAAGTGCAACCACCACTTTCAGACAGAGAATTAATTGACATGTTCGTGGGCACCTTGCAGGGTCCATACTTGGAAAGAATGAGTAGCATTGGGACGACAAGCTTCCCTGATTTGATGATAGTTGGAGTACGCATTGAGAGCCTGCTCAAAAGTGGAAAGATCCAGGACTTTTCGAACATCCCAGCTAGTGAAGGTGAATCTATTGTTAGCTCCCAAGAGGAAGAATGGAATGACGTCAGTGCAGCCATGGCAAATATCGAATATTCTAGACCAACATCTTCTCAGAGATCATCTATTCCCGTGTCTGGTTACTCTTACGGGCATTCGGCAATGCTCAGAGCACCGTGTCAGAAGCCCTGGGCTCCTCCTCGTCCAAATCTGCAAGCTCATGGTCGAAGACCTCAGAATCAACTTCAGAGCCAGCCTAGGCCTCGTAACAATCTGGAAAGAAGGATTGCTCCTCTTCATCCAGTCCCCATGGCATACAGTGAACTCTTGCCACAACTAGTTCAGAGCTCTTTGGTGGTTCCTAAGCCTCTCAAGCCGTTACCAGGGCCGTACCCTCCAGGGTACAATCCTCATGAGCAGTGTGGGTATCATGGTGGATCAACAGGGCATTCAACTGAAGATTGCAAAGCTTTTCAAGCCAAAGTACAACAATTGATCGACAAGGGCTACATCTCCTTTCCAGAAGGAAGCTTGGTTGTGCGTCAACCTTTCACCTGATTGAGTTCAAAGACTTCAGAAGAAGCGTATCTTGATTTCAGTGGCTCAGACAACAGTATGTCAGCAGAGTTGGTGATCATTGTATCCTTTTATCATTTGCATTGTAGTTTCTTTCCTGTTAGCAGCTACTTGTCTTTTAAGCATTGTTATTTTAAATGGTAATGTTAATGTAGTGATCTTGCACTTTTGAATCAATTATGTCGCATTCGCTCATTTTTTTCCTTTCCTTGCATCAAAAACGAAAAATAAAAAAATGTGCATCCATATACCTCCCATTTATTTCACTGTCGTTTAGCAGGTTTGAGGGAGGATGATGACAACTGAATACCCATAATTGTTCAAGGTATGCTTTCAGGGTAGAACCTGCTGACGATGTACAGGCATTGCTTCAATTCCCAAACACCGGAGATATAAGGGAGATAGACCCTCGTCAACCCCTTTGAGCCTTGAAGTAGGAGTTTCTTTTCTAAACGAAAAAACCCTCACATTCAACCCGGGGCAGGGTAGTTATCAGTTAATTTGACCGAGCGTTCAAATTTCCAAAGGAGTGTGCATCCGAGGATCCATTACCTTTATTCATTACACCTCAAGAGGTCAAGGGACGTGAAACCACAATGGTTATCCCTCACCAACAAAAGAATGAGGCAGTCATTACCCTTTCAAGCAATTCATGACAAGCCAGTGTCACACGATTTGTTCAACAAAAATAAATAAAAAAAAGAAATAAAGCCCGCTAAGTCGAAAAAATGTGAAAACCAATGACTTAGGCAAAAGTTAGGGCATCCCGCTGGACTTCAAAATCGAAAATTAAAAAGAGAATCAGTCCAGGATAAAATTAGGGAGTAAAAAAAAAAAATCTGAAAATATCTTCCATGAGAACAAAGTCGTGTGACCAGACACAAAGTCAGAATGGGTGACTGTCACTCCAAGAAACATCATTGGTGCGTAAACCATCAACGTCATTGGTTCCTCAATCATTACCAAACCCTTGTGAGAAGCGAGCGCTTAAGTCGAATTAGCTGAATATAGGACTGGAGAACATCAAGGAGAATGGGTGGGCACAAATAAACTTTGAGCCATAAATCCTTCTTTCTAAAACCGTGAACCAGACCACGTTATAACCCTTGAAAGTCCTAATTGAATCAGGTTCAATTCTGAAAGCATACTACGACAAGGTTGCGTAAACTGACTCCTAATGATTTACTAATTCAACACTACGTTTGGACTAATCGTCCTTTCGTCACACACTGTCACAAGCATCAAAATAAATAAATTTTCAAAAACTTGCATGTGTACTGCATTAAAATTACCATTTGTGAATGTACAGTTTTAATTGCAAGTTTAGTTTGTGACACCAGGGAAATTCCTACGAAGAGCAATCACGAGGGAACTTGATCATTCAACAATGATGACCAGAATCAAGAGCATCTTGTTAGCCTATGAATCAGGGGCATGTTATCCAGTGGTTTTGATGACCAAGGAATCTGTCAGGGTGAAGAGAGTTCCCAAGCATCAGTTGACTGAGGGACGTCATTCAAAGAGCCAGTTGATCAGAACTGAATTTACCAAACAGGGGCAGGCCACCCGACATTTCTGTTGATGAAATCTTCCAATGCTCAGTCAGAATGAGTCAGGTCGCTTCCACGCTCATACCGGGGCAGAACACTTCCAGAGATCACTAAGTGCAACTCTCCGCGAGAGAACATCCAAGTCTGTTATTCCAAGAATTGGATAATCAGTGATAGTCAGTTCAGAGACTCACCCAACAGGGGCAAACTTTAGCTATGCAGAGCAAGTATATCAGTAATCTCAGAGTTCAAGACGAGTGTCGGGAAATCATGCTACCCACCCTCGCCTTTGTCACCCTTCTCATTAGAAGCCTTGTCGCATAAGACCTTTCTTCCCGTCCTTGGGAGTTTTTCTAGCTTTTCATAAGCATGGCATAAATCATTTACGTCGCATATAGAGCATATGCATCATCATTGCATTGAGCATAACTCCCCACAAACATCAGATCTCACATCCAGGGCCTCGTAACCCCAACTTATCAACATCTCAAAGTCCAGTTCTCGTCTGGCAAACCGTTTCAAAGTCCAGTTCTCGTCTGGCAAACCAATCCAAAGTCTAGTCCTCGTCTGGCAGACAAACCCAAAGACCAGTTCTCGTCTGGTAGGCGAATCTTTTAACTAGTTCTCGTCTAGTCACCTTTTCATTCAACCCATTGAGCGCCAGTTCTCGTCTGGTAGTCTTTCTTTTTTCAGAGTCAATTCTCGTTTGACAATGAACCCCGAGTAGTCAGTTCTCGTCTGACGACTTATTCTTTGCCCATCAGTTCTCATTTGTTGGCCTACCTTTAATAAACCAGTTCTCGTCTGGTAATTCACCTTCAAAAGTCCAATTGCTTGGCAACCAAAATATATATATCTATCAACCTGGCCCTAGCGCCCAACCATCCTTGTTTCATATCTTTGGTTATGAGCATACGTCTGCATTGTACATCATTTGCATTACATCTTCATACCGCATGGTTTCTGTTTTAGCTCTGATGTGGGGCAAGAATCGTTTCAAGACGTAATCTGGGGCAGTTATCTCAAGACTTGTTGAATTTCTGCGAGAGTTTGAAGACACTGGGGCATTTCTGGATGCCAAGTCTTCTGTAAAATCCTCTGAAGACGATCTTTTTATGGATGATGCAGTATGGTATAATCGAGGAGTTAAGGGAATGTTAGTTCACTCAGGATGATCAGTAATGCTTTTGGTTGAGCTCAGAAGTTTGAAGCACTGTGTTAATTCTCAGGGAATGTCTGGTATTTATTTTACCAGCAGGGCATTGGAAGTTTATTTCTTCCCCGAGCATAAAGATCTTCTTTCAGCCGACAAGATTCCTTCATGAGGAGTTGGTTATTCGCATTCAGTCAAAGCCAATTTTCATTGGCATATCTTCCCAACTCAGCTGTTATGCTATACATGGGGCATATTTTGACTTACTTGATTCTCCAGCAAAGTCTCTCCTCAGCAGAGCATTGCCAAATCTTTTTCTCAACCATGAAGGTTGACATCCAGCTGAGTTAGAGCAGACGATATCCCCAACAGAACTTCAAGGCTGATTGAATCGTTCTCGTCCCCAAGCGGACTTATCTGTCCACAGCGAAGTTTTCCCAACAGGAAGCTGAAGGCCTTGCTTCCCCACAAAGTTAGAATTATCAGAATTCCCTCCTCAGCAGGATTGTGTGATCAAGCATCTTCCCTAGCCAAGTCTAAAGATGATCTTTCCCTATAGAGTCATCGGGATTCTCCTTTCCAAGGGATTTCCCCATCAGAGCAAGAAGAAATTCTCCCCGGTGGAGTCAGAGCAGGATGATCAGATCCTCAGCAAATGTTCAAAGCAGTTAAACGAAGTATACCTCACGCAGAGTCGTCTTTCCTCCAGTGAAAACCTCTCCAACAAGCATCAGGTTGCCAACACTTCGTTCCCATCAGAGTTAAAAGCTTTCAACCCGTCAACAGTATACAGAATGCTCCCCAGATTCCCCAGCAGAGAGCTAAAGCTAAAACAGTTGCCTCACATTCACAAATATCAGTATATACTCCTTGTGGCACCCGTCCGTGTCATATCCCCAACAGAAAGCCAAAGTATCCCCTTTGCACTCACAGATACATCTATATATACACTTTCTTGACACCCGTCCGTGTCATGTCCCCAGCGCAGTCGCTTACACTTCCATCACCCATATACTTGTTAATATTATACTTTTCTTCTTTCGACACTCGTCCGTGTCACTCTCCCCAACAGTTAAATACTCATCTATACACCACTCATACTTATTACTCACACTTATACAGGTAGTCTTCCGTGTCTTGTATACACCATTTATATCCCCACAGATTCGACACTCGTCCGTGTTCTTTGTTAACCAGTTGGTACTCGTCCGTACCATCATCTCAGAACATGTGTCAAGCGTTTGTTTCTACCTGATACTCGTCCGTATCATAGTCTTAAGGATGCTCGTCCGCATCTTTAATCCATACACCGTGTCAAACACTCATGTCTTCTTGAATTTAGACACTCGTCTGTGTCTACTTTTCCCCAGAAGAGTCCCCTCAGAATCAGCACTCGTCCGTGTTCCTTGTTAACCAGTTGATACTCGTCCGTATCATCATTTCTAAACACGTGTCGGTATTTGTTTCTACCCGATACTCGTCCGTATCGTAGTCTTAAGGATGCTCGTCCGCATCTTTAATCTATACACAAACATCTAAACACTTATACCTTTTGTTCCTTGGATATAAACACTCGTCCGTGTTTACTATTCCCCAGTAGATCACCAGCAAAGCAAATTTTCCTTTTATCTGACATTCGTCCTGTGTCATGATAAACCCTGAGAGCAGCCGTACCCTGCTAGGTGGTCGTCCTCCACCTCTTGATGGTCCTCCTCCATCATGCTCATCCGATGGCCGCCCCCATCGTTGACCTTTTCTATCTGACATTCGTCCTATGTCGTGATATTTAGCAGCCGTCCCCTGCTAGGTGATCATCCTTCACCTTTTGATGATCGTCCTTCATCATGCTCGTCCGATGGTCGTCCCCATCGTTGACCTTTTATCCGGCATTCGTCCTATGTCGCGATTTTCGGCAGCCGTACCCTGCCAGGTGGTCGTCCTCCACCTTAGATGACCGTCCCTCATCTTAACCCAACAGAGCAGCCGTCCCCTGCTAGGTGATCGTCCTTCACCTTTGATGACCGTACCTCATCATCTGTTTATTTCATTTATTCTTTAACCCGATGGCCGTCCCCATCGTGGTCCCTTTTCTTTTAGCCCGATGGCCGTCCCCATCGTCGGTTACTTTACTCTGTGAACTTGATGGCCGTCCCCATCATGTTTCATTCGATCCCCAGAGAATCTTACAACTTTTATCTTGATGGCCGTCCCCATCATAATCTTACTTTTCCAGCTAGTCGGCCGTCCCCGTCTTGGCTTTACCTTTTATCCCCAGCATGTCGGTCGTCCCCGTCATTGCTTTATCGCCCACACTTTACAATATACTTTATTTTCCTTTACAATCTATATCCCTTTTTCTTCTTCATTCTGTGAGTGGAAATTTCGGGGTCTTTTGGGTATTCAATCACTGTTTATCTTGAACGTCTAATAGTCGTTGCTCTCATCCTTTTCAGATTAACAGTTGCTTGAATAGGGGCAGCTGTAGACACCCCAAATTTGCCCTTTGGTTTTTTATCTTTGTCAGCTTTTCGTTTTGCATTCATACGCATTTTGCATACCATTTGCATAGGTTCCTAAGGCATGGGATCACATTTTCTGAAGAATTTGGGTTTCACGTTTTTATCTGTGGATTATCAAAGAATTCAAAGTTTCAGCTATACAACCATCAGTGGCATCATCCTCTCATTACTCATGTTACAGAATTAGGGTTTATTTCCCTAATTATTTGGTTCTCGAGGATTTCACGTTTGCAAGGTTTCTTCGCCGGTCCATTTGGCTCGTCATCATGTATTTCTGCTTCATCAATTTACAAGCTGTTGATTCACAATCCAATTCAGAAGAACGTTTGATCTAATTTGGTCAAACTATCAAGAGTTTACTTCAGTTACAAGCTATCTGCCTCAGAGGCCCTTTTCTCAGGGAATGTATGTCCGAAGTCAAGTTGTGGTTTGTGTGAGATTTGGTCTAGGAAATCAAGTTCATTATGATCCATTAGTACATATCATGTTCATATGTGGATTTATTTTCCCAAAGATTGATTCATTCGAATTCAGATTAATTCAGGATTTAATTGGTCAGAATTTCAAAGGAAGAATAATTCAGAGGGTTGTGGTTTCGGTTACAAGTTATTTAGAGCTATGAATGCGCTCATCCATTTTTGATCAGGAGTTGTCGAAAGAATTTTAAGTGTGGTCTTTGGATTGAATTTCAGTCAGGTGCATTAGTTGGAAAATATCAACAGAGGATTTATCCAAGTTTCATTTCGAATTTTATTTAATGACCCCTTCTCATATCCAATTTCATCCGTAAAATCCATTTTAGACCATTTTCCGATTTTTGAGTCATGCATTTTTTTTATTTATTCCATATTTCATTCTTTCTAGAACAAATTTTTATCTTAGTTTTTTCTATTTAGTTTGATCTTAGCTTTAATTCTTTTAATTAGTAATTGGGAGTGGCAAATTTTAATTCAATTTTACTTAGAATTAGTCTCCTTTTAAATTAATTTTACTTAAGTTCAAGATTAATTTAGTTTTATGGTTAATTAGTTCTTAGGTTGTAAATCATTTATATTCTTATTTTGTTAGTTTATAATTTAATTTGTATCCAGTTTAATAATCTAATCCATTTTTACTTTATTTAAATTTAAGTGTTGTTTTTCTTATAGAAAGTTAGCTTAGATTTATTTAAAATTCAATTAGGTTCAGTTTTCAGTTAAAATTTGAATTTTGTTTGATTTTATTAATTTAGTTATATTTAATTTAGCTTTAATCTTATATTTTAGTTTTATTTAAAAATTACTTTAACTTTTAATATCTATCTTAATTCTTTTATTCCTTTAGATTAATTCATTCTCAACTAGGTCCATTAGTTCATTTGCAACTATAGTCCAACAAACTTTTCTGTCACAAAGTTACAAGTCAACATCACACCAGCCTGCATCTTTCACCAAAAGGATATCAAGTCAAATCCTGCATTTAAAAAGTAAAAGGAAAAAAGGATAACATCAACATCAGAGGGGGGACCTCAAAACTTTAATCAAAAAAAACCTGCAAAAAAAAAAGAAACTGATAGCACAAGCAACATTGACATTACACAAAAACAACAAAAAATATCCACAGCCATACAAAATGTTTCCTAAGCTCCTTCACACGCGTACGCCAACTTTCCCATCACACTATTTTCTGGCCCATATTCAGCTATCCCCCAGCACGTCACAAATCCAGCTTTTGCAAGCCCCAGCCCCAATAAGCCTCACAACCCCACATGCATAGGCCAGCTGCAAGCAAAAACAAAAGACAACAACTACAGATCCACGCCGTCAGCAACATCCAAGCCCGTATAAGCAGCAAGCCCTCAACATAACACAAGCAACAAGTTTCACTTCAAGCCGTAACACATCCCGCAGCTAACAGCTCACAAAATGCCGCAACAAGCCAACAACCAAACATCAAGCCCAACTTTCCAGCCAAGCTAGCCTTTCCTCACTTTCCAAGCCGCACGTTGCCGTATCCCACACAAACATCCTGCATTCAGCCAAGCCTTTCCTAGCCACATGCGTACTAATCCCAACAAAAACAACTCCAAGCCGTCCCACACGCGTGAAGCAAGCCTTCGCACGACCAACAATCAAAATGCATTGCTTCCTGCACAGAGAATAAAACGCAAGCGGTTTAAACTTAAAACGCAGCAAGAAAAATAGAGCAAAACTCAGATTGAGAGGCGAAAATCTTGTGACCCCAAACGCAAAAAAATCGCACAAAACGGCAGCCTTCGAATTCCCTTTCACCCTCTATCATCAACCACCTCCTCAAACCTTCATCTATCACAAACCAGCACCGCAACAACACGATCACCAAACTCATCCTTCCTCTTGACTTACCACCAACCAAAACCCCTCTTCATAAGCAACAAACAGACCTCCTTCAACCTCATCGCACCTCCCAGCATCACCTTCGCCGCACACCATTTTTCTTTTCAACCGAAACCCTTCAATAATCTTAATCTTCAACCCATCACAACAATAAATCACCATCGCTGAACCGCCTTAACCTCCCAAACCTCAACACACCTTCATCACTTTTCCTCGACCTCATAAATCTTCCCGAACCACATCCACCAACATCGGCCACAACTTAACCCTTCTCCAACCCCAAACAGCACTATCAATTACCACAACCAAAAACTCAGAGAGATTAAGATGAAGAGAAAATAGATCGCAAAGCATAAAAGGATTTTAGAATCAAAACCATAAGGAAGAAGATGAGAGACCAACAGAGATCGAAGAGAACAAAGAAGTCGTGTCGCGATCTGAGAGTGAGTCGCGGTTCGTTGGAGAGGTTTGAGAGTCGTTGAAAGGTCATCCACGGCGGTAATCGTTGGTGTCGCGACGGAGACGGAGTAGACAAGGAAGAGATTTGGTCGGCGTTAATTTTCGTTCTTCGTACGAACGGTGGCAGTGGCGGCGGAGTTTTCTTTCTTTGTTCCTGTTGTTAGTTTTCGTGATTTTTGGGAAAGGGAAGGGGAATTCTCACGATTCAACCTAATGTCCTTTTTATTTTCTTTTTCTTTTTATTATCTATTTGTTTATTTATTTTTAAATTTTCTTTTTTTAACAGATAATGTTTTGCCTTGTTTGTTTGTCTTTGGATCAGCATGATGCACCCATTTGGATATTACTCACTGCACCTCATTTCCAGCGCTGAATCCCCCATTTCTTTTGTTCTTTGTTTTCTTTTAATTAGTTTTTTCTATAATTTCTTGTTTGTATTAATTATTAAGTAGTTTCTTTTATTAAATATTTGTTGAAGATTTTAGTTTAAGATTTTCTTTTTCTTAATTTTGACTAATTATTAAGTAGTATTTAAGAGTTTAGAATTTATTGGAATATAATTTGTATAGTCTATTTTTGTTTGAATTAATTAATTTTGTTTAATAGGATTTCATTTGATTTTGGTTTTAGTTTTCGTTTCATATTTTGTAGGTTCATTTCTCATTTTCAATGATGGAGATTGTACCGTGATGGTGGCTTTGTGACTATTTATTTTCGTGATCTTGTGTGGACTAACGAGACCTTTGGACACCAATTGGACTTAGACTTTGTTTTTGCACGGACCAATTCTTGGCTCTAATTCTGGATGATGGATGTTTATACTTGACTTCGGTCTGATGCCCTGATATTTGACAATGTGTGCTTGAACTGTTGAATCCGCTTTAGACTTGAATTTTCTTCCTGAGTTTTCTCTTGTGCTTATTGGAGAGGCAACGGACCTTCTCCGTTAGGTAACACTGAGGGCCGGCTTTACTTGTTGCATGCTGTTGCATCTGGAAGTCCTACTGGTGTAGGCTCTGTTCGTGCATTATTCATATCGCATTCTCATCTCTTCATTCTTATTCATCTCCATATCGCATTCTCATCTTATTATTTTATTTCTTTTTCATCCGACTCATCCTATTTCATTCTTATTTCTTATTCATCTCATCTTATCCCTCATCTTCTGTTATTCATTTTTCTACTCGAGGTGTGCCTAGGCCACCACGGAGCTTCTCCTTTCATCCTTCTCTTTTTCCTTCTTTCCTTCTTTAGGATAGTAAGCCTCACTAACCTAGGACCATCCGAGCATGTGAATATTTAGGGTTTTGATTAGTCTCCCTTCTTAGTTTTTACCTTTGAGTCTCTTTGAGTCTTCTCTTCTCACCTCATAATCAGGGACTAAACCCTAAAGGCTTTAGGGCTTTGTGATTAGGCTTATGCCTGCATCATTCTATTAGGATGGAGTGTATAACTTTAATCCTAAGTGTTAAACCCTTAATGTGTTTAAATCTCTTAATCAATCCACATAATAACCATTAAGACATCACACTTGTAACTTGGGCCTTGCATTAGGGTTCTAATTCTTCCTTAATTGGTTAAGAAGGACTAACCCTAGCGTTAATGGACAAGTCCCCCTCAAGTTGTCTTACAAATCATAAAATTCACTTCATCACCATAACCATTGAATAAAATCCACTTAATCAAAGGCCTGTTTTGTCATGAGTTTAATCTCTAATCATGGATTAAGTTGAGGAGCTTTCCTCAGCTTAAACTTTCTCATCTATTATCCTTCTATTAGGATGGTGTAATGAGTCTGTTTAATCCCTGATTATGGCTTACCCTCATTACTTAACACTAAACAAAACACAAAAAAACATCTAATAATCACAGGTAGGTTAATGATCTTAATCCTGCACCAAAGGTGATTAAGTGTGAGAATCTGACTTCACACTTAAGGTATTCTCATTACCCCTAATCAGAGGGAAGATGTGATGAGTTTACTAAATCCATTAGTTTAGGCTTAAGCTCATTAACTTATGACAAATTCTCAAAAGCAATAAAAGACTGAAAACTCAAAAACAAACAATAATCGTCTCCTTCGGGATTCTTTTCTCATCATCTTCACTCACAACCGAGAACTTGCTTCTTCCGTCTGATGCAAGACAGTTTGCACCTGAGCCAGACAGGTCATACACTTGAGCATAGACAAGTAAGCAGTTCATCAAGTCAATTCATTTTTCAGTCTCTTTGGGTCGAACTACGGTGTTCTGACTTCCTCATTGCACGAGAGGATACGTAGGCATAACTTAACGGTTATCGAACAAAAGTCTCTGTACATTCCCCTCTTTCTAGCTTCATTCTTTAAGCCTCATGGTCATGAGCAATTCATTCTCATTCTTACACTGACACATCACTATACACTTCACTTCTTTTACACTGACACCTGTATATCCTTTTCCAGCTCTTGTATACACAGATTGCACTGACACTACCCCTTTAAAACACAAATCTTTTAAGCGTGGATCCCGTCGAGTACGGCGGACAATCTGGGTGCTAATACCTTCCCAGGTTGTAACCAACCCCCTTTCTCAGTCTCTCTGGTTCGCAAACCGTCTTATCCGTATCTTTCTAGGTCTATGCAGCATTGCCTTTCCTCCGGGATAAAAATGCCTAGCTGGCGACTCTATTCATCTCCGGTGAGTTCACGGCTGTGTGTTCTCATTGTCCCTCTCGCCGACCGTTCGCGTCTGTACCTTTATCTGAACCAGCTTCATTTATTGGGAGCGACACTAAGCTATCAAACAAGCCAAGATTGCAAAAATCAACAGCGTTAACCGGTTAACCAAATGGTTAACCGGTTAACGGTCCTAAAACTGCCCTGTTTTGTGGCCAATCTGCACCCGTTAACCGGTTAACCAAATGGTTAACCGGTTAACACTGATCCAGAATGTGAAAAAAGTTAAGAAATAAGTGCTTTTGGCCACAAAACTCACTTCTAATGATCCCTAACATACCTAGGAACATGCTAACACTAATTTCTATTTAATTGGGGCTTATTTACATATGATAGAACCTATAACTATCAACACCTTAAATCCTAATCCATTAACAATCACAAATCGCAAGCAATACATAACGGAAACGAAATTGATCGCAAGCAAAACGAAAAGCAATTAAAGAATGCCAAAATGGCGAGATGAAGAGAATAACTTAAAGGAGAAGTGATTTAGATCACCAACCTACGAAGCGGAGAAGTGATTCGGTAATTGTTGCAAGAATCGGAGCTTGATCAAAGAGAAAACCAAGAAAACCAAGAAAACCGCGAATCCGCAAAATAAATGTGTTCTTGATGCTTGAACCTTCGTGCACTTCCGATAAGCCGAAATCCTCACAAAAATCAATAGCTTCTTCTTCTACAATCCACAAATCAATGGAGGTTGGAGGCTAAGCTTCAAGATCTTCAAGTTTCAATGTGAAACTTGAAGAGCTTATTCAAAAAGCTTTGGTGAAAAAAGGAAATGGAGGAAAGGTGAGAGAAAAAAAGTGATTGTGAAAGAGTGAAAATTTTGGAAAATTGTGGGAACCTTTTGTAATGAAGTGATTAGTGATTATATAGAGACTAGGCTAAGAACTAGGTTTGGGAATGAAATTAGGTTTGGGGCCCAAAAAATAGGCTTGGTGTCATACTCTAAATTTTGACCGGATTTTTTTCAAATTTTATTCATCTGACGCATTTTTATCGAATTATTTGATAGTCAGTCATTTTTGCATTCTAATCCATTAATCATTAATCATGCAGTTCTATTTGTTTTACTTTTAATGTCATATTTTATTCTTGATTTTTTTAGAATTACTTATTTTGCTTTAAGAATAGGAGTTTAGATTATATTAGATATTTTATAATTAGTTTTAATTTAAATTTTATTTTGGTTCAATTCTAATTTAGATTTTTTTTATTTAAGTTAATTTAGATTTTAGTTTAATTTCAATTTATTTAGTTTAACTTCAATTTATTTAATTCAATATAATTTATTTTTTGATAATCATTTTCGAATTTTTTTCTTTATTATTATTATTATTATAATTATTATAATAATTATTATTATTATTAGTTTTATTATTATTATTTATTATTATTATTACTACTTTTCTTTTGTTTTTCTTCATATTCAAAAAAGAAAAAATGATGAGTGGGGTCCACTACAATGTTGTACAAACACTTAACATGGATTGCCAACTTGGAATTATCAATGACCAATAATCATTCTCACACTTCACATGGATTGCCAACTTGGACTTATCCATGACCAAAAATCATTCTCATAAAGTCACATGGATTGCCATATCAACACTCCTACCTCATTCACACTATAAATAAGATATATCTTTCTCTCATTTGAGACTAACAAGATCACCCTTATATTCTCAAAATCTAGCACATTCATAACATATTTTTCAAAGTCAAAATTCTTTTTTTTTTACTTACACAATACCCATAAACATTCATCATCTTCACCACAACAACAACCTCCATCAAAACACATTCACTTTCTTCTACACAACAAGCTCAACATTTGCTAGCCTTGAAGTTTGTGAGTATCATTCATCATTTTCTTTTTATATTTTAGTTTGTTATCTATTTAAATTATTAAAAAAATTCCTTATTAGTTTAAGTTATTAGATTGACTTAGTTTATTCCTTTCAAAATATAGTTTTGTTTAATTTATTTATTGCACAACTAAGTCGGTCACTATGTGATCGCCGTCTGCACGACTTATTGTGTATCTTAATTAACTTAATAAGGAATAGATATCTGGAGTCTAGCATTCCGCACATTCTGAAACGAACCACACCTGGGCTAGCCCCATGCGTAGTGATTCGTTTACTTCTCTGTTATTAAAATTACGTTAAATCCAAAAACGTCTAAAAACAAATTATCCAACCTATTTTATAAATTTAATACGAAAACAAGGCTCCGGAGTCTAGCACTCCGCACGTTCTGGAATGGACTGCTACTGGGCTAGCCCCACTCAACGTGGTCCATTCGCCTTCCGTATTTCGAAATATCTAATCGCGCAATTTAACTCGTGAAAGAATAGAGCTCCGGAGTCTAGCATTCTGCACGTTCTAGAATGAATCGCTCCTGGGCTAGCCCCACGCGACGTAGTTCATTCTCTCTTTCATACTTAAAACAACTTAAAACTCACCAACCAATTCAAATCACTTTCATAATTAATCAGCGAAAGACGGAACTCCGAAGTCTAGCACTCTGCACGTTCTGGAATTCAATCACTCCTGGGCTAGCCCCACGCGACGTGGTTCATTCGCCCTTTCGTTTAAAACAACTTAACAAAAGTCAAACACTTTTCTCTAAAACGAACATTGTTTAAATCATTCTATCTCGCAAACAAGCTAGCGCTTCAGCCTCCACCGCGAGTATAAGCCAACGCTTAGCAGATTAGAAAGCGTTTTAAACAATCTTTCAATTAAAAATCACAAACCATAGTCGCACGAACTACGAAGCTCTGACTTTCCCATTGCACAAGGGAATACGTAGGCACGGGGATTTTAATCCTTCGCGAGCACAATAATAAAAAAACGTTAATCTTTTCTCCGTCTTAATACTAATAATAACTTATTTCCTTAGAACAAACATATTAACAAACTTTTAGAATACAAAGACTTAAGATCAACATTTAATCGCATAGTTAAGCTAAGAGGTTCCCGTTGAGTACAACGGACGTGAGGGGTGTTAATACCTTCCCCTTGCGTAACCGACTCCCGAACTTAGAATTTGGTTTCGTAAACCATTTCTTATCCTTTATTAGGTTGTATCTATATCTCCCTTTTCTCTCGTAGAATAAATAGAATTAGGTGGCGACTCTGTTGTTTGTTTTAGGATCGTATTTTTTCGAGGTACGACACTTGGGATCCAAAATTATGGTTTGGTAGTTAGTTAGGGTTAGGGTTGGAAAAGGAATATTCCTTGGAATATTCCTTGGAATACTCTAGAATATGGTAGAACATGGTAGAAGTTTCCAAGGGAAATGGAGTGAAATTGAAGTGGAAAAATAAAAGGGAAAGAATGAAAGGAAATGTGGAAAGAAAGTGGAAGGAAAATGGAAAGAAAATGGAGGGAAAGGTGAAATCTTCCCTTTTGGTTGGTTAGCTTGGAAGTGGTTTGAATTATCTTTTGGGATATTATTTTTCTCTTGAACTCCAATGTTTGGTAAGCCTCGATCGACCACTCACCTCATGCGTATGCAAAGGAGGATGATTTATTTATTTATTTATCTTTCAAATGCAATGCAATGATATGAAGAATGATGTAAAAATGAAGCGTACACCGCTCGAGGTTGATAATAAATAAGAGGGAAAATTTTGGGGTGTTACAGATATGAGTGTAATCAAGAATTTCCCTGCAAGAGTTACAAACAATTCACCGGTTCCACGACATGTTTGCGAAATAACCAAATTTCCAAACCCTACACTGCGGATGAATATGTTCTGCAAACGTGACTAACAAACCCTCAAGAGCACGTCCGTTCTTGAAGGACAAACCAGATGGTTTTTCCTCGAAACCCCCTTCAAACCTTCAACTCAGCTAGATCCTTGATCGTTCCGCTGAACGTTATCTCATTGATCCTTTAATCCAAAGAACAAGAATGATTGTGTGTTGATGTTCTTGAATCAAAGTGATTGAGAAGATGATAAAGATGAAGTATCTTTCAGGTCTCTAAAACTGCTCACAAAATTGATGCACACCAAACTTACTTTGACTGTGTTTTTCAATTTTTCACTCAGCTACCCAATCTTGCGAGAAAAATTGAACTGTCATTGCTTTAATATGTCAAAACAGAAACTGTTAGAAGAAAAAACAGAATTATGTATTGATCCCAAACTCGTATGAGTCGATACATGTTAGTTATATAACATGTATGAGTCGATACACAGATGTATGCATCGATGCATACTGAAGCTTTGATTAATTACAGAAATTTAATTCAATCATGCATCGATACATATTATGAATGAATCGATACATAGCTTATTTCCAGAAACAACAATGAAGCATGTATCGATGCAACACACGAATGGATCGATATATAGCATATTTTACAGAAACATAAAAGAAGCATGTATCGATGCAAAGTTCGTATGGATCGATACATACTGAAGCAAAATTGTTTTAAATATTTATTTTAAGGTATGTATCAATCACAAACGTGTACAAACTTAACATGTATACTAATTCACAACAAACACATAGACATTTAGAAATTTATCACAAAATTTTCTATCATGCAAAACATATCCAAAGTAAAGGGTTGCTTGCATATTTTGTCTGAGTTGACTGAGAAGCATGAGTACCTTCAGATACTTGTGACTGTGATGCAATATTCTGAGTAGCTTCAACAATGACACTATTGAAAGCCTCAGACATATTGTTTAGAACAGTATCATACTTAGTGGTGGTCCTGGAATAAGACTTACTCCAGAATCTTAGTGGTGTTTGCATCATATGCTTTAAAGCTTCCTCATGTATTTGCCTCATTCCCCTCATCTCCCTTTCTCATGCATGTGGATAAGTAGCCTTGATTGCATTCTAAATGATCTCCTTCGATGTTTTGCCTGAAAAATTATTTCTAAAATTTTTGTATAGATGCCTCACACAGAAGCTTTGCTAAACATTGGGAAGTAACTCATCCATATCAGGAAGAAGACCCTGCCAATGAATATGGCAAATTAAACATAAAAAATAAAGTGATTATTCATAAGAAATAAAATTTTATTCATAATAAATAACAAATGTTACCTTTAGTTGATCAGAGATGAATGTATATGTCCTACATTCTTCCCTTCCACCTAAATCATCAATCGGAAATTCCAAGAACCAAGTCCAACTGCCTCTAGTCTCTCCTTCCACCACAAAAAAGGAAATTGGCAACATTTGATCATTAAGATTTGTTCCAATTACAGCTAGAATTTGTCCACCATATAGGCCCTTCAAGAAGCATCCATCAAGACTAATTATTGGCCTACAATGTTTGAAACTTTTCTTGCAAGCAACATAACAAATGTATAGTCTCTTGAAATGAGGCCTTGTATCCTTAACCCCCTCATGAACTAGTGTGACATTTAATTTTACAATAGAACCATGATTTGTAACCTTTTGCTAAGCCATTTGGTACTCATCATTTTGACATTATATTCTCTAGGACAGTTGTATGTGTCAACTAATTTCCTAAGTTGCCATGTCTCCTCATCAGGCAACTTCCCACAATATAACCTCCACTCATAACACTTCATATCATCCAAGGAAGTTGTTCATATCATCACTAGTCTTCTATAACACCTCTAGATCAAAATCATCTCAACTAGTGCAACTCCAAGTGTAGGTAAGCCTCAAACTTGGTCATCTCTCAATTCATGCATATTTTCTCGCACTATTTTTTACCATGTGTGTGTGATCATATATTAAATGTTTCTCCTAAATCAATTTCACAAAATTATCATCATGTAGAATTTCATGAGGCTTAGCCCAAATTAGGATTCTTCGGTGTTCATCGCTGATTTCTCTTAATTTGGGGTTGGTTTCATGTAGTTTCATTAATATTTGAGTGAGATATGATGAATTTTACAAATATGGGAAAACTGAGCCATGGCGCGTGTTCTTGAATGTTCTTGGCGCCTTTTTCTAATATTTGAACTTTTGAATTTTATTCAATTTGTTTAGTTGATTCAAAAATTAATAACTTATTGATTCTTTTGAGTTTTTAAATGATTCTTTTATCATTAATTCTAAAAAATGTTTAAATATTTTATTCCATAGAAAATCACAAATATTTTTGTAAAGAGTTTATTTTTAATTGTTTTTAAACATTTTAAAAATATTCTTTCTCTTGATTTTTCAAACATAAATGAATCTCAAGTCATTCTATGGATAAAATATAAATTTTCAAACATTGATCCAAGAATTTCTCTTGTTATTCACTTATGTTTGAAATTTATCAAATGTTTTAATCATTGTATTCAAAAAATAAATGTTTAAAATATCAAAAATTAGGGTTTTGATTTTTATCACCCTCAAATTGATTTTTATCACACGTTTGGGCCTCTATTAGAGTGTAAGACTCATCCCTTTTTGAAAAATAAACCATTAGGGTTCATCTGATCCATTTTCAAAAACCTGGCGCGGTTCCCTTTTTACCGTATTGAATTTTCAACTGCGGATATCTTTCTGTGAATTTCTTTACACATAACATTTTTTAATCAAAATGAATTGTGAAAATGTGTCATGGGGAATCCTTTGTGTTTAGGACCCCTTTTTTCTGTTTTAAACTCTCTTCGGTCTGTTTTAAAACTTCATTAGGCTTCCGTATAAGTCCTGATCCCTCCAACTGTTTTCTTAAACAATTTTCAATCTCCTCTTTCTCTTTTAATCTTCTAAAATTAAAGATTTAATACACCTGCAATATACTGAGCTTCACAATCAAGTGGAGTTAATTTCTAGACGGTAGGCAGTTTTTCCTTAAAAGCCCTACCATGTGTATGAAATCACAAGATAATAAAAATACAAAACAAATTACATAGACATCCTTATGTTTAAGCCCTATTATCGGCTTTTGATCCATCTCTTCTCCCTCTAACTTCTCGTTGTTTTCTTAAACTGTAGTTTGCTTGTTAGATTAGGGTTTTATGTTTAAATCTATCTTTCTTTACCTCATACTAAAGCAAAGATGATAAAAACACTTCTTAATCATCAAAGAGGATACAATATAAAATATATTTGTACTCTCTCCCTCGGGATTTTGGGTCTCTTCTTCCCAGTGTAACTCCTAACATCATTCTTAAAAATCATTTAAGAATACTCAAACCATAGCAATGACATACTAAAAAATGTTCAACACATACACTAACACATTTTATTTTGTCTGCATGCAATTTCATCTGTATATATTTTCATCTGCTAGAATTTCTAAGTAGTTAGGTTATTTTCATCCAAACAGATACATCATTCAAACTCAAACTTAAGATATTTCTTTATAACTTACTATGGGTTTACAAAGATAATAAGTTTCCCGGTGAAGTGCTTCTTTGTAAACCATACCCATCCTCCTATTAGGCTTGTTCAAGGACCCATAAGCCTCTTAAAGGTAACATAGCCTCCTCTTAGGCTTAAACACAATGACCCTCAAAGGCTTCCTAAAATCATAGGAACAAATTATTTAGAATCAAACACATACAGTAGTCTCCCTCTCCCCGATGGATGACCAAGATAGCCTTCTCTTGGGCTTTGTACAATTGAACCTCCTCCAAATAAATGAATTTCTAATGACTTTAAACCTTTTATCAAACAAACATACAAAACACTCTTGATACAGAGTCAATCTCCCATCAAAAGTCAGCCTACCATCTTGGACTTCATACAGGACACAGATAAATCAAGATTCATTCTCTCACCAAATAAACTTCACACTCGGGCTTCTAAATCAAGACACAGACAAAACTTTCCTCATAGAGTCAATTTTCTTTGTTTAGCTTCAACCTTAGGCTTTAATCAAGGCACATATAAATCAATTTTCCCTCTTTAGAGATGGAAAATTCTCTCTACTAAGTCTCTTTAAGCTTCAACCTTGAGCTTCAATCAAGGCACAGAAATTCAAGCACTTACCAGTCAATTAAATAATTACAGTCATATTCTTGGACTATAACTAAGCTAAAATCAATTACAGTCGTAGCCTTGGACTTTAACTAAGCTAATTCATTACAGTCATAGTCTTGGAATCTAACTAAGTTTATCCCTTATAGTCATACACTTGGACTATAACAAAGATCACTTTCCACCAGTCATTTTTTTCACTCCAATTTAGCTTTCCTGAGCTATTCAATTCAGGTCAACCATTCAGTTCTCCTTGAGTTATGCAATTCAGGATACCCATTCATCTTTTCTTGAGATATGCAAATCAAGATACAATATTTAACTTATGCCT
This sequence comes from Lathyrus aphaca, assembly GCA_963966055.1. Classification (NCBI taxonomy): domain Eukaryota; kingdom Viridiplantae; phylum Streptophyta; class Magnoliopsida; order Fabales; family Fabaceae; genus Lathyrus; species Lathyrus aphaca. The sequence goes on from OZ014519.1 coordinate 651,893,321, forward strand.
TGAGTTATGCATATCAAGCACTCCTATTAGTCACAAGAAACTTTTCAGCTTCAATCTTGGGCTTTGATCAAGACACAAATACAAACAATTTGAGCATCATCATCCCGTTCTTTAACCAGAATACAAAATCAACCTTTCCTCCTAGCTCTAGCCTTTTAGGAGGAACTGTGATGCTTTGATCCCTCAATTCTCTTTTTGGGGGTACATAGGCAAAAGGTTATAAGATCTTTGCGAGCACACCAAACAAAAAACACAATTAGGTCCCCGGATCTAAATCAAAAACATCAGAAATATCCAAATACCAAAAACATCAACATTACCCTATCTTACCAACACTCACCTCATTCCCAGACCCAAATTGAAGAGACCTCACCAATATCAAGAAAAACAAATATGCCATATACTTAGGGGAAATAATCTATGAAAGAATCCAAGATCATGTGGGCATATGTCAATCAACAGTATGCAAAGCGTGGTTAGTTTAAGATATTTGTTCCCTTCCATAACCAGCTTCATCAGGAAATATATAGAAATCAAAAAGTAGAAAAAATGTGATAGTGATTAAATACCACAAAAATCGAGCTACAATACCATACATCAAACATCTTGTTTTGATTGAACCTTTCATTTTCATAACAAGTTGCGCCCACCTTGGAAACAAAGAATTAAGTTTACAGGTGAGAGCCATGGATTCAAAATGAGACATCGAAACATTTTCTAGAGACAACAACTATGGGTTATGAAAGTTGAAAATTAGATCAAACTTAATTAAACAAAGGTCTGTGGAAGCATTAAAGGGTAAAATTTTGATGATTGTAGGCCTAACATAAACATAGAAGACCGATATAGTTGATAAGGCCATAAGTGTCATTATTTTGTGCCTCTAAGATAATTTTCTAAGGGAGATTGCGGAGGGTAAAGATTGTTGCTAATATGTAGGCCAATCTTAACCATTATATATGACCAAGTCTTTGACTCATAAATTATATATAAAATAACAACTTTATTATTTTTGTGATGGAGATTAAATCTATTTAGGATCATTTGACATAATTTCACTAGCGCATTGATAATTTGAAAAATATTGAGGTAAAACTTGATGATGGGGACAAGGTTATACTCTTGTTAAACTCATTACCAATATACTCTGATAACTTCAAGGATGCCCTTTTATGGTAAGAAATGTACTATTAACTTGGATAAAGTTCATTCAGTTTTAAGATCAAATGAGATATCAAAGATGAAAGATTTGAATATTGACAATAGTGGTGAAGGCTTATGTGTCTCGAGAGTAATGATTGATAGTAGAGAAAACAAAATGGGAAAGATATTCAAGTTAAAGTTCTAATCCAATTCCCATGGTTTTTATTATTCAAAGTTTAAATGCTTCACTTGTGACAAAATCGGTCACTTCAATAAGGATTATCCTAAAAGATGGGGGAAAGGTGATTGTGTTCAGATTGTAGTTGCCTCAAATGAAGATGGTTATTAAAGTGTTGGTGCACTAGTGGTAGCAAATTTGGATATAAATAAGAGTTTAATTATGGACTCGGGGTGATTTTGTCACTTGTGTCTAAGTAAATAACATTATGAGACTTTGAAGATGAAAAAACGTGGAGTTATTCAACTCGACAACAATAAGACATAAAGTCAATGGTATTGGTACAATCACCCTGAAAATGTTTGATAATTGTGAGTCTCTTCTATGCAATGTGATGTATGTTCTCGATCTTTGACCAAAAAAAATCATAAGCATGTTTGACTATATAGGCTATTGCATTGGGATTTAATGTGTGGCGATGAAAAGTTTGCATGGTGCATTGATAATGGCTAAAAGGTCTAAAATATATGGGTTTCATATTTGGATGGTTCTTATGTTATTGGTCATGTATTATTATCCAATCAATATGTTCATGAGAAAACTAAGTTATGGATTTGAGAATAGGACATGTCAATGAAATATGTTTAGTTGAACTTGCTAAACAAGGGTTGCAAGGGAGTGAGAAATTGAATAAAATGAAATTTTGGGATAGTTTCATACTAGGAAAACAGCACAAAGGGATTTTGGGAATGATGTACATGATTTTAGTAGATCTTTCGAGTATGTTTACTCGTATCTATTAGGTCTATGAGGGGTGGTAACAAGTGGGGTGGATTTTAGTTCATCTTTATTATTGATGATTTCTTTATAAAAGTATGGATCTACATTTTGAAAAGTAAAAATGAGACCTCTAAAAGATTTAACGAATGATATATTTTTATAGTAAATTAATTGGAAATTAAACTAGATGTGTTAAGAACTGACAATGGTTTGGAGTTTGTTTCAGAGTAGTTTATTGAATGTTTCATGAAATAATATATCAAGAGGAATATAAATGTTGTTGACACACCTCAACAAAATGGCATAGCAGAACAAATGAATATAACCTTTTCGGAGAGAATAAGGTGCATGTTGCTACCAATGTGTTCCCTCCTTTGACCGACAACTTTTATTTTGGCCTCGATTAAGACTGGAGGAGGCAGCGACTTCTCGATAGATCTCTCACGCTCATAGACTTTCTTTAAGAATAAATCCTCTAAAGGATCTCTGGAAGGAGCTTTGTATAAAAGGTAATCTCTAGACACTCCCTCTATTTCCAAATCATCAATCAAAAATACAATCTCCAATTTAAAGTTTGTACTAGAAGAAAGGGAATGCGATTCAAACTCAATTCCCTTTTTCGAAGAAAAAGTACTACTTTTTAAATCACTCTTTTTTATAATAGCATTATCATTCATCTAAATAAAGATATAACAAATACTTAAAGTAAAAACCTTGAGTTGGAGGAGAGTACCTTAAAGGTGGGAGTTCAAAAGAAAAAGATACAAGTAATTAAGGTTGGAGTTTGAAAGCTTTGAATACATGGTCGTCACTCTTGGAAAAAAATTTCTAAGAGAAGAGAGAAAGACTCAAAGGGAACATGGGATACTCAGTCTACATGATAAGATTCACTTACTTTGTCCGCTTCATTGAGCCCAAGGTATAGATACCTTAACAAAGGGTTTTCAGGTACACAATCTATAATCTCCATTTTCACTACAGTTATCTTGAACCCTAACTGACTTGGACGTTGGAGTGATAATCATACATCTATCTAGAACTGTCTAAATGGGCTACCCAGCCCTAAACGAGTCGACCCTAGCAGGTATGGGCATTCTAGGGTTGGGCCAAAAAAATCATGTTGTAATATGGGCTCGAAAACTACTACCTGAGCCTGATCCTAGTTGGACTCTGGGCTACCGGACCCTAAATGGGCTTTTTTTAATAAAAAATTAAAATTAAAAACCCATAATATTTATCATAAATGATATTAAAAATTATATCATTTTAAACATAATACATTATTAAATACTATATTATCTTTTATTAATACTATAATGTGATTTTAAATACAAGACATGTCTAAATTGTATAAAATATTACCCGAATATTTAACATAAGAGAAATTAATATAAGACAAGGAAAAATTGTTTATTATATTAATGTATAAAATTTAAAAGAGAAAGATTGAATATAATAGAAATAAAATTTAATGAGGCGATAAAATTTAAGTGTTATTTTGGAGTAAGAAAATATAAGAATTAATAAATTTTTATAAAATTTATAGCAATGTGTAATACCCTAATTTTTGCCCCTAAGTTTGTGTTTGTATTTGCATCATTTTGCATACAAACAAGATCACACACTGGTTTCTCGGTCCTTTTTGGTTGCAGGTTTATGCCTCACAGGGGATCACCATTGTTTTTATGTGTTTTTATGTGCTTATATTTACTAACCATTAATTAAAATCCAAAAAATATTTTGTTTTATTTTATTAACATTTTCAAGGTAAGAACAGGTCAAAAATGTCAAAAATAGTAGTTCCGCAGTTCGAATGAATTTCACAGAAAAAATCGAAGTTGATCCATGAACTATGGGGTTTTAATCTTACATTGCACATTGTGGGTACGTAGGCATGAGGTGGTAAACCTCTCCAAACACAAAAACATTAAAAATTAATTCTTTTCTCATCCCCCCTTTCTCATTTAATCAAACCATTTTCAAACCAAAAGTAATAAATTTATCAAAGGGCCCCCGTGGAGTACCACGAACATCTTGGGTGCTGAAAACCTTCCCATTTTGTAACCTATCCCCTTACCATTTTCTCTAATTGTTTCTTTAGCTTTTTGCTTTTAGATTCATTAGGATTTATTCGCTCTTTTTTCCTTTTCCTCTGGAATAAAATAAAAGCATGGTGGCGACTCTGTTTACTTTGAGTTAAGTTAATTCATAGCTTACACTCATGATTTCCCCGCTACAGAAAAGTGGCGACTTTGCTGGGGAGTAATCTCTAAGTGGATTCAGCATACTTTAATTTTTTTATTGCTTTGGTTTGATTTGTTTATTATTGCTTGTTCTGTTTCAGTTTGGTGATCCTCTATGAGTGAGATAGATCATGTACCCGGATCTGAGTGAAGTTATGATAGGACGGAGATATTTGAATAGATATGTGGCGGAGTATTCTAGTGTGATATCAATTCAATAATCACCACTCAGTTAGGCTCTCTCAGATAATTGATGTCAGGGCGAGTAATCGTATCATGGCATTACTTTTTCGACTGGGAGCTGATCATGCTGAGGACCGTAGAGCCATTCACCCATCCAAGCCATTTTAGGAACATAATGCGGAAGCTATCTAGATGTAAACTTATGGAGATTGACACGCGATACTACACTCGGACGTGGTCTTCTTGAGTAAATTATCGATTGGGGAGTAGTCCAATGTACCGATGGTATTCGAAGGATGACTGCTAACTCTGGGAACCTCTATTAGAACCCTTTTGGTTTTCTGCAGGTGCAATGAAGAAAAAACCTTAGTATATACTTTGTGGATTGGTTTTCTTATCCCTTGACTTCATGCTCGTGACTCAGAACCTAAACATGTGTGCTTTGTGTGATCTTGGTTGTGTTTGTTGCATACATGCACTCATGCATTCATGGGCATTTTTCTCAAGATTTCAAGGGACTTATAGGCAGTTTTGCAAATATTTCAGATGTCTATGGTTTTGGATGTCGAAAAGAGGAATACTTATAAGTAAAATTTCAAGAGTCCTAATTTGTGAGAGATTAGAAAGCTAGGAACTTTGGTGGATGATACTGATGAATTTCGGAAACATTATGGTAAGATTTTGTTCATTCTGAAGATGGATGTAGCGGAGGGGATTCTTCATACCTTGGTTCAATTCTATGATATGTTGCATCATTGTTTCACCATTCCTGATTATCAGCTTATGCCGACCTTAGAGGAGTATTCCTATTGGATGGATTTTCCGATTTTGGACAAGGAGTTTCTTTTCAGTGGTTTAGAAGGGGAGCTTACGACCAAATTTATTGCCAAGGCCCTTTGTCTAAAGGAATCTGATATTAAGGGAAGGTTTGTTCCTAAAGGAGATGTCCGTGGAATCAATGCTAAGCTCTTAATAGGGAGAGCTTCTACTTCTCTCACTTTGGGTAATATAGATGCATTCGAGGCCATCATTGCTTTGCACATCTATGGTATTGTGTTGTTTCCCGACCTAGATTGTGTTGTTGACGAGCATGCTATTCAAATTTTCTTGAGCGAAATCTGGTTCCTACTTTGCTTGGAGATATGTATAATTCTATTCACCATAGGACTTTCAAGGGTGGTGGAGAGATTGTTTGATGTACGCCTCTTCTGTATAGGTGGTTTATTTCGCACCTACCGAAGTCTGACACCTTCACTGAGAATAGAGAGAAGTGAGGATGGTCTCAAAGGCTTATGTCTCTTACTCATGCGAATGTGAATTAGTATTGCTCATATTATGATATCGGAGTGCTTATTGATGGTTGTGGAGAGTTTCCCAATGCACTTCTTCTTGGTACACGTGGTGGAATTAGTTATAACCTTATTCTTGCTAGATGGCAGTTTGGGTATTGCTCGAAGGAAGTACCGAACAATCTTTCATTATCGAGTTTTTTCTTTCTTAATGATGCAGATCATTTAGAGATGAAGAAAATGATCGCTCATTCTTGGCATTAGATTCATTAGAAAGAGAATGGTTAATTGGGAAGACAACATCTTGCTCCTTCCGAGTGTTATATTTAGTGGATTAGATCTAGAGCTTGCAAGCTCAGGATGCCCTATTTACCTGAGGAACCTTTGTTTCCTATTTTGCCTTTATCATCTTTTCTTCCTCCTGTTGATGAGAAGGTTGCGCTTCAAGAAGAGTTGGGAAAGATGAAGCAAGAGAAAGAAGCATGGTTACTTGAGAAGTCAACTATGCAAGAGAAACTAAAAGACAAATATGATCTCATTGAGCTACTTGAGTAACGTGTCACGAAGAAACCGAGAGTGAAAGATATTTATTTTCCTCTATTACTTTACCTACTTCCGGTGCTTGGAAAGTTGTAGTGGATCAGCTTGTGAAAGATAAGGAAGACTTGGAGATCCGGTAGAAGAAAAAGATTAGAAGAATTTGTTTGAAGTATCAACCTGGTTTTGGGATTTCTTCAGATATGATCCCATAGAATTAGTTTTATTTCCTCTCATGTATTAGGATTGATGAGACTTGTACTTCATAGTTGTAATTCTCTTTTGATATTAATGAGAATGAGTTTTTCAGTATATTAAAACGTGTTTTATTTTAAATATTGCAATTTACCTTATAGTCCTTTGAAATCTTTGCATTAGCATTCGCATACCATGCATGATGCTTGCATTGGTCTTGCTTCCTAAGAGTTCTACAGGGTTCTTATGTATTTCTTTGTCTTCATCCAATTCCTTTGGCAAGCTGACTCATCGTTACGGTTCTCGGGCTAATCATAGAAAGATGTTGGAAACTTTGCAACAAGAGAATCGCGAGCTCCGTGAAGAAGTCACAACTCTGAAGGATAGCTTGGAAAGGATAACTGCCATGATGGAAAGTATGGTGGCTGCTCAAATTCAGCCACCCCTCCTCCTAATTCTCAGGTTCAACGGACAATCATTTCTGAGATTGCCACTACATCAATTCCTGTGGAGACTATCATTTATCCTCGTTACCACATGCCTGCTAGTACACCATAGGGTATGCTGGTTAATTTCATTTTTGAAGGTTATCATCCTCCTCCTCCTGAGATTCTTGTGTTTTCTCCTCATCAACTTGTGATTACTATGACACTGCATGTGATTCATATCACTATGCATCTTGATGAAGTAATTTACCATGTTGAGCCTAGTGAAAATGCTGGTGTGAATGAAAGGCTTGATGATTTTCAAGACCGTTTTAATGAAATGCATAAAGAAGTTAAGGCTTCAAGACGTAAGGAATTGTCTAGTAAAGATGCTTATGATCTTTGTTTGGTTCCTAACGTTAAGGTTCCTCATAAGCTCAAATTTTCTGAGTTTGAGAAGTATAAACGCAATGCTTATCCTCTGAGTCACTTGACTATGTATGCAAGGAAGATGTCTGCTCAAACAGAAAATGATCATCTTCTGATTCATTATTTCTAGGACAGTCTGACTGATGCAGCTATGAAATGGTATATGGGTTTGGACAACATCCAAATCAAGTATTTCAATGATTTGGGAGAGGATTTTGTGAGACAATACAAGTATAATGTTGATATGGCACCGAATAGAGATCAGCTTCGTGCTATGTCCCAGAAAGAATAGGAAACATTCAACGAGTACGCGCAGAGATGACGCGAGCTTGCAACTCAGATTGTTCCTACATTAGAAAAGAAAGAGATGACGAAGATCTTTTTGAATACTTTGGGTTCTTTCTATTATGAGAAGATGATTGCAAGTGCCCCATATGATTTCACTGAAATAGTGAATATGGGGATGCGACTAGAAGAAGGTGTCTGTGAGGGATGACTAAGTAAAGAAGGTAATTCTGGTTCAAGTTCTAAGAGGTTTAGCTTTGGTAAATAGAAAGAACGTGAAAATAATGTTGTGTCTCGTGAAGGATATAGAAGACCTCGAGGTCAAGAAATCCGTCATCAACATCATGTAGCTTCAGTGACTCTGGTGATAAATGTGACTCCTATTGTGCTAGTGGCTCCAAAGTATCAGCCTCATTATCAGCAATCTCATGTGCAACATAATGGTACTCAACAGGGTCATGCTAAACCAAAATTTGATCCCATTTTGATGCCGTATATAGAGTTATTTCCATCATTGATTGAGAAGAATCTTGTTCAAACGCGTTCTCCACATCCCATTACAGAGGTTATCCCATGCTGGTATAAGCCAAAAGCTCAATGTGATTTTCATCAAGGCACTTCAGGGAATGATATTGAGAATTGTTTTCGATTAAAGTTTGAAGTACAAAAGTTAATAAGGAGTAATATTTTGTCTTTCAATGATGTTAATATGAATGTTAAGACAATCCTAGTGTTTTGAAGTAGTATTGATGTTTTTCTTCTCCAGCAGTGAGTAATGTTTGATGTGTAAGCATCCCCAGTTGAGTTCTGATTGCTGCCACAACAGAGTTATTATTGATTTGAGAAGCAATATTCTTGTCATAGGAACCCCCGGTTGAGTTTTGATTTCTTCTCCAGAAAAGTTGTTAAGAGCAGTATTCTTGTTATAGGAATCCCCAACTAAGTTTTGATGTCTTCCTCAGCTAAGTTGTATGGTAATATGGTAATCCTCACATGAGTCCCGATTTTGTTTCTCATCTTGAATCGATTATATCCCCTGGAAGAAATTGATTTTTGCAGGAATATCTTTGTTCCCAGCAAGGATTATGGAAATAGTCTCCCTATCCACGACAGTTTGTTATCTTTTCCTCAGCATTGTGGTATCTCCTTTGCACAGTGGATGTTGATGTCTGTTACCCTAGTGGGTTTTTCTTTATTTGCACTACCGATAGATCCGTATTATGTTTCCCAACAAGGTTACAATGGATATTATTTGTCCCCATCAGAGTTTAACATGGAAATTTCCCTCTTTTCCCCAAAGAGTGTAGAAGATTTTGTGTTGTTGGTATTTTCCCCAACATGTTATACCCTCAGAGTGAAATTTTTTATTATTGAATACTGCTTTGTGGATTGGATCCCCAACAATATTTCCTCAGCATAAGTTAAGCCTTGTAGAAGGATTTTATTCCTTTGATGACTTTTGTTTATCCCCTACAGATTTCAAGTTGAATCTCCAGCAGGATTCTCCAGCTTTGTCACTTTAGGATTAGCCGAGTATCCAATTGTTGTGGTGTTTATGTCACTTGTTGCTTATCTTTATGTTTGTTTTGTCAACATATTCATGCATTCCCTGTGTGCATAACATCATATGTTTGCATTCTTGCATTCTTTGATACATCTTTGTTCCCCGCTCTCTGATGTGGCATTTTCCCCTATTGAGTGTGTGTGTTATCTTCTCTCAAGTTTCGAGTGTCGACCATTAAGCAGAAAGTATTTTTCCTTTCTAATTTCCCACTGAGTTTGTTCCTCGTGGAGGACTTTTGATTAAGTTTCCTCCCCAGTTTATTATTTGAATGGAACTTTCCTCAGTTGAGATATTTTCTCCTCGGGATGAGTCTTATTTGACTATTTATCTCCAATTTGTTCTTGGATTGAACTTTGGTCCTCTTGTGAATTTATTAAATTGGTTTAAACTTCACTTTGGCGGTAGTAGGTAATATTCCTCCCTTTATTTGAGTTTATTGCTTTTGCTCATACCTAGTAATTCGGTGGTTGAGATTCTTTAAACATCTACAGATTTTTCTACCCAGTAAATAGGTAATAGATGTTATCTCTCTTTGTTTTGATCCTCCCCAGTAAATTGGTAGTTGAGTCTATTATCTGCATATTTTCTACCTAGTAAATCGGTAGTCATTAATCTTTCCTACCCAGTAAATCCGTATTTGTTAATCTCTCTTTACCCAGTAAATCGGTAGCAGATAAGTATTCTTTTGGTGTCTACCCAGTAAATTGGTGTCGCTCCCGCCAAATGACACATGGGCCAAGAGGGGTACAGACGCGAATGGTCGGCGAAAGGAGAGAACATGAAGATGAACTGAAAAGAGTCGCCAGCTAGGCATTTTTATCCCGAAGGAAAGGTAATGCTGCATAAACCTAGAAATAGATGGATAAGATGATCGCGAACCAGAGAAACTGAGAAAGGGGGTTGGTCACAACCTGGGAAGGTATTAGCACCCAGATTGTCCGCTGTAATTGACGGGATCCACACTTGAAAGATTGTGTTTAAAGGGGTAGTGTCAGTTCTATTTTGTGTGCAAAATCTGGAAAAGAATACAAGTGTCAGTGCAAAAGAAGTGGGGAGTGAAATAAAGGAGTGTCAGTGTAAGGAAAGAGTGCAAAGCTCAAGACTATGAGGTTTAAAGAATATTGGTGGAAGAGGGGGAATATACAGAGACTTTTGTTCGATAACTGTTAAATTATGCCTATCTATCCTCTCGTGCAATGAGGAAGTCAGAACACCGTATTTCGACTCAAAGAGACTGAAGATAAATTGACTTGTGAATTGCTTACTTGTCTATGCTCAAGTGTATGACCTGTCTGGCTCAGGTGCAAATTGTCTTGCATTAGACGAAAGAAGTAAGTTCTCGTTTATGAGTAAATATGATGAGAAAAGAATCCCAAAGGAGACGATTATTGTTTGTTTGGTATTTTCAATCTTTTATTGCTTTTGGAGTTTGTCATAAGAAAATGAGCTTAAGCCTAAACCAAGAGCTAGTAAACTCATCACATCCTCCCTCTGATTAAGGGTAATGAGAATACCTTAAGTATGAAGTAAGCACCTCAAACTTAATTACCATGATGTAGGATTAAGATCATTAACCTACTTGTGATTATTTAGATGTTGAAGAGATTCCTTATGAGATTTTTCGGTTGCTTGAGCACGAGGAAAAGGTTATTCAGCCTCATGAAGAGTTATTAGAGATGGTCAACTTGGGTTCTAAATATGATAAGAAAGAAGTTAAGACTGGGGCATTGCTTGGTCCTGAAGTTAAGAAGAAGTTGGTAGAGCTTCTTAGAGAGTATGTTGATGTGTTTGCTTGGTCTTATCAAGACATGTCAGGTCTTGATACTAATATTGTGGAGCATAGATTGCTGTTGAAGCCTGAATGTCCACCTGTGAAGTAAAAGTTGAGAAGAACTCATCCGGATATGGCAGTAAAGATTAAACAAGAGGTTCAAAATCAGATTGATGCAGGTTTTCTTGTGACATCTAATTATCCTCAATGGATGGCCAATATTGTGTCAGTTCTAAAGAAAGACGGAAAATTCTGAATGTGTGTTGATTACAGAGATTTGAATAAAACCAATCCAAAAGATGATATTACATTACTATACATTGATGTGTTGGTAGATAATACGACTAAGTTTGATGTGTTCTCCTTTATAAATGGATTTTCCGGTTATAATCAGATAAAGATGGCACCTAAGGACATAGAAAAGACAACATTTATTACACCTTGGAGAACATTCTGCTATAGAGTGATGCCCTTTGGATTGAAGAATGCTAGTGCGACGTACCAAAGAGCTATGACTAATTTTTTTCATGATATGATGCATAAATAAATTGAGGTATATGTTGATGATATGATCGCTAAGTCGAGGATTGAGGAAGAACATGTGGAACATTTACTGAAGTTGTTTCAAAGGTTAAGGAAGTTTAAGCTTCATTTGAATTCGAACAAGTTCACTTTTGGTGTTCATTCTAGAAAGTTGTTAGGTTTCATTGTCAGCCAAAGAGGCATTGAAGTTAATCTTGATAAAGTAAAAGCTATTCAGGAAATGTCTGTTCAAAGAAATGAAAAGCAAGTAAGAGGATTCTTGGATCGTTTGAATTATATTTCGAGGTTTATCTCTCACATGACTGCCCCATGTGCTCCGATCTTCAAGTTGCTTCTAAAAGACTAAGGTTGTGTCTAGACAGATGATTGTCAGGAAGCTTTTGAAAGTATCAAAGAGTATCTTCTTGAACCTCATATTTTGTCTCCCCAGTTTCCTCCCCAGTTTATTATTTGAATGGAACTTTCCTCAGTTGAGATATTTTCTCCTCGGGATGAGTCTTATTTGACTATCTCTCTCCAATTTGTTCTTGGATTGAACTTTGGTCCTCTTGTGAATTTATTAAATTGGTTTAAACTTCACTTTGGCGGTAGTAGGTAATATTCCTCCCTTTATTTGAGTTTATTGCTTTTGCTCATACCTAGTAATTCGGTGGTTGAGATTCTTTAAACATCTACAGATTTTTCTACCCAGTAAATAGGTAATAGATGTTATCTCTCTTTGTTTTGATCTTCCCCAGTAAATTGGTAGTTGAGTCTATTATCTGCATATTTTCTACCTAGTAAATCGGTAGTCATTAATCTTTCCTACCCAGTAAATCCGTATTTGTTAATCTCTCTTTACCCAGTAAATCGGTAGCAGATAAGTATTCTTTTGGTGTCTACCCAGTAAATTGGTGTCGCTCCCGCCAAATGACACATGGGCCAAGAGGGGTACAGACGCGAATGGTCGGCGAAAGGAGAGAACATGAAGATGAACTGAAAAGAGTCGCCAGCTAGGCATTTTTATCCCGAAGGAAAGGTAATGCTGCATAAACCTAGAAAGAGATGGATAAGATGATCGCGAACCAGAGAAACTGAGAAAGGGGGTTGGTCACAACCTGGGAAGGTATTAGCACCCAGATTGTCCGCCGTAATTGACGGGATCCACGCTTGAAAGATTGTGTTTAAAGGGGTAGTGTCAGTTCTATTTTGTGTGCAAAATCTGGAAAAGAATACAAGTGTCAGTGCAAAAGAAGTGGGGAGTGAAATAAAGGAGTGTCAGTGTAAGGAAAGAGTGCAAAGCTCAAGACTATGAGGTTTAAAGAATATTGGTGGAAGAGGGGGAATATACAGAGACTTTTGTTCGATAACTGTTAAATTATGCCTATGTATCCTCTCGTGCAATGAGGAAGTCAGAACACCGTATTTCGACTCAAAGAGACTGAAGATAAATTGACTTGTGAACTGCTTACTTGTCTATGCTCAAGTGTATGACCTGTCTGGCTCAGGTGCAAACTGTCTTGCATTAGACGAAAGAAGTAAGTTCTCGTTTATGAGTGAATATGATGAGAAAAGAATCCCAAAGGAGACGATTATTGTTTGTTTGGTATTTTCAATCTTTTATTGCTTTTGGAGTTTGTCATAAGAAAATGAGCTTAAGCCTAAACCAAGAGCTAGTAAACTCATCACATCCTCCCTCTGATTAGGAGTAATGAGAATACCTTAAGTATGAAGTAAGCACCTCAAACTTAATTACCATGATGTAGGATTAAGATCATTAACCTACTTGTGATTATTTAGATGTTGAAGAGATTCCTTATGAGATTTTTCGGTTGCTTGAGCACGAGGAAAAGGTTATTCAGCCTCATGAAGAGTTATTAGAGATGGTCAACTTGGGTTCTAAATATGATAAGAAAGAAGTTAAGACTGGGGCATTGCTTGGTCCTGAAGTTAAGAAGAAGTTGGTAGAGCTTCTTAGAGAGTATGTTGATGTGTTTGCTTGGTCTTATCAAGACATGTCAGGTCTTGATACTAATATTGTGGAGCATAGATTGCTGTTGAAGCCTGAATGTCCACCTGTGAAGTAAAAGTTGAGAAGAACTCATCCGGATATGGCAGTAAAGATTAAACAAGAGGTTCAAAATCAGATTGATGCAGGTTTTCTTGTGACATCTAATTATCCTCAATGGATGGCCAATATTGTGTCAGTTCTAAAGAAAGACGGAAAATTCTGAATGTGTGTTGATTATAGAGATTTGAATAAAACCAATCCAAAAGATGATATTACATTACCATACATTGATGTGTTGGTAGATAATACGACTAAGTTTGATGTGTTCTCCTTTATAAATGGATTTTCCGGTTATAATCAGATAAAGATGGCACCTAAGTACATAGAAAAGACAACATTTATTACACCTTGGAGAACATTCTGCTATAGAGTGATGCCCTTTGGATTGAAGAATGCTAGTGCGACGTACCAAAGAGCTATGACTAATTTTTTTCATGATATGATGCATAAATAAATTGAGGTATATGTTGATGATATGATCGCTAAGTCGAGGATTGAGGAAGAACATGTGGAACATTTACTGAAGTTGTTTCAAAGGTTAAGGAAGTTTAAGCTTCATTTGAATTCGAACAAGTTCACTTTTGGTGTTCGTTCTAGAAAGTTGTTAGGTTTCATTGTCAGCCAAAGAGGCATTGAAGTTAATCTTGATAAAGTAAAAGCTATTCAGGAAATTTCTGTTCAAAGAAATGAAAAGCAAGTAAGAGGATTCTTGGATCGTTTGAATTATATTTCGAGGTTTATCTCTCACATGACTGCCCCATGTGCTCCGATCTTCAAGTTGCTTCTAAAAGACTAAGGTTGTGTCTAGACAGATGATTGTCAGGAAGCTTTTGAAAGTATCAAAGAGTATCTTCTTGAACCTCATATTTTGTCTCCTTCGGTGGAAGGTAGACCGTTAATTATGTACTTGACTGTGTTGGAAGATTCCATGGGTTGTGTGCTTGGTCAGCAAGATGAATCTGGTAGAAAAGAATATGTCATCTACTATTTGAGTAAGAAATTCACTGATTGTGAGTCTTGGTACTCCACGCTTGAGAAAACTTTTTATGCCTTAGCTTGGGCTGCAAAGCGTCTTCGCTAGTATATGTTGAATCATACAACTTGGTTGATATCTAAAATGGATCTGATCAAGTACATCTTTGAAAAGCCTGATCTAACTAGGAGGGTTGCTCGTTGGAAAATGTTGTTGTCTGAATATGATATCGAGTACCGAGCTTAGAAAGTTGTAAAAGGAAGTATTTTGGTTGACCATTTGGCACATCAACCGATTGTTGATTACCAGTCTATCAAGATTGATTTCCCAGATGAGAATGTGATGTATTTAAAAATGAAAGATTGTGATGAGCCTTTGATTGAGGAAGGTCCTGAGCCTGGATCTCGATGGGGTTTGCTTTTCGATGGTGTTGTGAATTTTCATGGAAAAGGAATTGGGGCAATGATCATTAATCCCCTTGGTTCTCATATTCCTTTTGCTGCAAGATTGAATTTCCCTTGTACTAATAATGAAGCTGAGTATGAAGTCTTTATTATGGGTCTTGAAGAAGCTATTGATTTGAGGATTAAGAATCTTTATGTGTATGGAGATTCAGCCTTGGTAATTAATCAGATCAAGGGTAAGTGGGTAACTCACCAACATCACTTGATTCGATATAGAGATTATTCCAGAAGGATATCAACTTTCTTCACTAAAGTTGAGTTTCATTATGTGCCTCGCGATGAGAATCAGATGGCAGATGCTTTGGCAACTATATCTTCTATGTTTAAGGTGAATCAATGGAGTGAAGTTCCTATGATTAGTGTTATGCGACGTGAGAGACCAACTCATGTGTTTCCAGTCGAAGAGGTCGATGATGACAAGCCTTGGTATCATGATATTAAATGCTTTCTCCAAAGTCAGGAATACCCACTTGGGGCATCAAGTAAAAATAAGAGCACTTTGAGGAGATTAGCATGTAATTTCCTCCTGAATGGGAATGTGTTTTACAAGAGGAATTTTGACATGGTCTTGCTCAGATGCGTGGATAGACACGAAGCGTACATGTTAATGAAAGATATTCATGACGGATATTTTGGTACTCATGCCAATGGGCATGCAATGGCTAAAAAATGTTGAGAGCTGGTTACTATTGGCTGACAATGGAATATGATTGTTGTAAGTATGTGAAGAAGTGCCATAAGGGTCAAGTTTATGCTGATAAGATTCATGTGCCACCAAATCATCTTAATGTTATTTCTTCCCCATGGCATTTATCTATGTGGGGAATTGATATGATTGACATGATTGAACACAAGGCTTCGAATGGACATAGTTTCATTCTTGTGGCTATTGATTACTTCACCAAGTGGGTAGAAGCGGCATGGTATGCTAATGTGACCAAGCAAGATGTGGTTCGGTTTATCAAGAATCATATTATCTCCAGATATGGTGTTCCGAATAGAATCATCACTGATAACGATTTGAACTTGAATAATAATATGATGAAAGATCTTTCTGAATAATTCAAGATTCAACACCATAATTCTTCTCCTTATAGACCGAAGATGAATGGGGTTGTTTAAGCTGCGAATAAAAACATTAAGAAGATCATTCAGAAGATAGTCGTGACATATAAGGAATTGCATGAGATGCTCCCTTTTGCTTTGCATAGGTATCGTACATTCGTCCACACTTCAACAGGGGCAACCCCTTTCTCACTTGTTTATGGTACAGAAGCAGTTCTCCCCATCGAAGTTGAGATCCCGTCTATGAGAGTTCTGATGGAAGCCAAGTTGACTGAGGATGAATGGTGTTAAAGTAGATTTGATCAGTTGAATTTGATTGAGGAAGAAATAATAACAGCTTCGTGTCAAGGCCGTTTGTACCAGTAAGGAATGAAGAAAGCTTTTGACAAGAATGTCAGATTAGATCACTTGAAACAACCGAGGATTTCAGATTCTATTCCTCAGTAAAGTTTCCCATCAAAGATTCTTATTCGCTCATCCTTGACTGAAGTTTCAGACACGTTGGAGATCAAAGTTGATAGGGAGAATAGTGATCATTGTATTTCAATGTATCCCTTTTCCATGTATTTACCATTTTTCAAACTTGTAATGATCCATGGAGTCATGCCATTTGCTGAGTACCATTCTATCAATGAAATTTGAGTTTTTATCCAATTGTTTGCAATTCTTTATGTTGTTTATGTTTACAAAATTTCATTTATTTTTTATGATAATTTTTTAAACAAATTTAATAAAGTGAATTTTTGAAGATTATAAAAACACTTTTCTTTTGATCTATGAATAAGGAAAGAATATCAACAGTTATTCCAGGGATGGCAAAGTCTTGATATGTGTAGTTTACCTCTCCCAAAGCAGGGTTTGATCTGGTTGTTTCCCCAAATAGAGTTCCTTAACAATCCTAGTGTTTTGAAGTAGTATTGATGTTTTTCTTCTCCAGCAGTGACTAATGTTTGATGTGTAAGCATCCCCAGCTGAGTTCTGATTGTTGCCTCAACAGAGTTGTTATTGATTTGAGAAGCAATATTCTTGTCATAGGAACCCCCGGTTGAGTTTTGATTTCTTCTCTAGAAGAGTTGTTAAGAGCAGTATTCTTGTTATAGGAATCCCCAACTAAGTTTTGATGTCTTCCTCAGCTAAGTTGTATGGTAATATGGTAATCCTCACATGAGTCCCGATTTTGTTTCTCATCTTGAATCGATTATATCCCCTGGAAGAAATTGATTTTTGCAGGAATATCTTTGTTCCCAGCAAGGATTATGGAAATAGTCTCCCTATCCACGACAGTTTGTTATCTTTTCCTCAGCATTGTGGTATCTCCTTTGCACAGTGGATGTTGATGTCTGTTACCCTAGTGGTTTTTTCTTTATTTGCACTACCGGTAGATCCGTATTATGTTTCCCAACAAGGTTACAATGGATATTATTTGTCCCCATCAGAGTTTAACATGGAAATTTCCCTCTTTTCCCTAAAGAGTGTAGAAGATTTTGTGTTGTTGGTATTTTCCCCAACATGTTATACCCTCAGAGTGAAATTTTTTATTATTGAATACTGCTTTGTGGATTGGATCCCCAACAATATTTCCTCAGCATAAGTTAAGCCTTGTAGAAGGATTTTATTCCTTTGATGACTTTTGTTTATCCCCTACAGATTTCAAGTTGAATCTCCAGCAGGATTCTCCAGCTTTGTCGCTTTAGGATTAGCCGAGTATCTAGTTGTTGTGGTGTTTATGTCACTTGTTGCTTATCTTTATGTTTGTTTTGTCAACATATTCATGCATTCCCTGTGTGCATAACATCATATGTTTGCATTCTTGAATTCTTTGATACATCTTTGTTCCCCGCTCTCTGATGTGGCCTTTTCCCCCATTGAGTGTGTGTGTTATCTTCTCTCAAGTTTCGAGTGTCGACCATTAAGCAGAAAGTATTTTTCCTTTCTAATTTCCCACTGGGTTTGTTCCTCGTGGAGGAATTTTGATTAAGTTTCCTCCCTAGTTTATTATTTGAATGGAACTTTCCCCAGTTGAGATATTTTCTCCCCAGGATGAGTCTTATTTGACTGTTTCTCTCCAATTTGTTCTTGGATTGAACTTTGGTCCTCTTGTGAATTTATTAAATTGGTTTAAACTTCACTTTGGCGGTAGTAGGTAATATTCCTACCTTTATTTGAGATTATTGCTTTTGCTCATACTTAGTAATTCGGTGGTTGAGATTCTTTAAACATCTACAGATTTTTCTACCCAGTAAATAGGTAATAGATGTTATCTCTCTTTGTTTTGATCCTCCCCAGTAAATTGGTAGTTGAGTCTATTATCTGCATATTTTCTACCTAGTAAATCGGTAGTCATTAATCTTTCCTACCCAGTAAATCAGTATTTGTTAATCTCTCTTTACCCAGTAAATCGGTAGCAGATAAGTATTCTTTTGGTGTCTACCCAGTAAATTGGTGTCGCTCCCACCAAATGACACATGGGCCAAGAGGGGTACGGACGCGAACGGTCGGTGAAAGGAGAGAACATGAAGATGAACTGAAAAGAGTTGCCAGCTAGGAATTTTTATCCCGAAGGAAAGGTAATGTTGCATAAACCTAGAAAGAGATGGATAAGACGATCGCGAACCAGAGAAACTGAGAAAGGGGGTTGGTTACAACCTGGGAAGGTATTAGCACCCAGATTGTCCGCCGTACTCGACGGGATCCACGCTTGAAAGATTATGTTTAAAGGGGTAGTGTCAGTGATATTTTGTGTGCAAAAGCTGGAAAAGAATACAAGTGTCAGTGCAAAAGAAGTGGGGAGTGAAATAAAGGAGTGTCAGTGTAAGGAAAGAGTGCAAAGCTCAAGACTATGAGGCTTAAAGAATAATGTTGGAAGAGGGGGAATATACAGAGACTTTTGTTCGATAACTGTTTAGTTATGCCTACGTATCCTCTTGTGCAATGAGGAAGTCAGAACACCGTAGTTCGACTCAAAGAGACTGAAGATAAATTGACTTGTGAACTGTTTACTTGTCTATGCTCAAGTGTATGACCTGTCTGGCTCAGGTGCAAACTGTCTTGCATTAGACGGAAGAAGAAAGTTCTCGTTTATGAGTGAAGATGATGAGAAAAGAATCCCGAAGGAGACGATTATTGTTTGTTTGGTATTTTCAATCTTTTATTGCTTTTGGAGTTTGTCATAAGAAAATGAGCTTAAGCCTAAACCAAGAGCTAGTAAACTCATCACATCCTCCCTCTGATTAGGGGTAATGAGAATACCTTAAGTATGAAGTAAGCACCTCAAACTTAATTACCATGATGTAGGATTAAGATCATTAACCTACTTGTGATTATTTAGATGTTTTTGGAGTTTTTTATTTGGTGTTAAGTAACAAGTTTAAGCCATAATCAAGGATTTAATGGACTCATTACACCATCCTAATAGAAGGATAATAGATGAGAACATTTAAGCTGAGGAAGGCTCCTCAACTTAATCCATGGTTAGGGATTAACCTCATGACAAAACAAACCTTTATTAAAGTGGATTTTTAGTTAATGGTAAGATTAAGAAGTGGATTTTATGGTTGGTAAGACAACTTGAGGGGGACTTGTCCATTAACACTAGGGTTAGTCCTTCTTAACCAATTAAGGAAGAATTAGAGCCCTAATGCAAGGCCCAAGTTACAAGCTTGATGTCTTAGTGATTATTAGATGGATTGATTAAGAGATTTTAAACACATCAAGGGTTTAACACTCAGGATTAAAGTTATACACTCCATCCTAAGAGAAGGATGCAGGATAACCTTAATCACAAAGCCTTAAAACCTTTAAGGTTTAGTCCCTGATTATGAGATGAGAAAAGAAGACATAAAAGATGACACAAAGGTAAAAATAATGGGGGGACTAATCAAACCCTAATTGTGATCATGCTTGGGTATTCCTAGGGTTTATGAGGCTTGCAAGAGATCTTCAAGAAAAGCCACCAAGGAAGAAGCAGATGAAAGGAGGAGAAGCAGAAGAAACAAGTCAACTTACTTCACTTAAGAAGATAAGTTTCTTGAAGAAAGAAGATCAAAAAGGAACATGAATGAGAAAGATCACTCTAATACAAATACAAAATGCAGCAATGGATGCATAAGAGAGATGAGAAGATATTGTGAGAAGTGAAGGCAAATTCACTTCTCAAAGTAACTTACCACCTGAAAAGTTAGCAAAAGGAAATGAAATGAAATGAATGCAAGGATGCAAACCAAAACCAGAAGCATATTCATGATGCAAATGATGCTAAGAGATGATGAAAAGGCAAACCAAATGTTATAGATAATCATACAAAGGATGAGAATGCAAATGAAGCATAAAGGAAGCATGAAAGTTCATGAATGCACATGAAGTGAAATGAATGCATAACATGGCCAATGGATGATGCAATGATCAAACATGATTCTAATGTGTCCTAAGATGTCTTAGAATTTATGTGAATGCAATAAATGTCATGGCAAGTTCATGAATGCAAGCATATGCAAGATGTATGCAAGTGAAGATGAGAAATTAGGGTTTTATGAAAGGATGAGATGCAAATGGCAAAGACAGAAGCAAATGACATGATAAAAAATTGAAAATTCACTCAAAGGAACCCTAAACCTATACTAAGTTACCATCCAAAGGGGGAGGTCAGAAGCTAAACCTAGAGGGAGTTATGAATTTCCTATGTTTCTAGGGTTTTTTTTGGTGATCAATGTAAAATGCCAAATAATTTGAAAATGCAAGATAAAAATGAAAAAAAAATAATTTTGGATGCTAGAAGCCATGCATAGAACAATGGAAAAAGAACCATTCACAAACTCAACTTGGTTTAAAAGTTATGAATCTTTGAAGTTAGGGTTAAAAATGAACAATTTTAAGAACCCTAATTCATTGAAAAAGGTCAAAGCATGATCAAAACCAAAAAGAAATTTATATGGTGAGTTTGTAAATGTTTATAAATGTTCAAAAATGCTCTCTGAATTTTTGTGATTTTTAAATACCTAAATGTATTTTTAATTAATTAATTTTCATTAATTAATTAAATAAAACATTTAAATGATTTAAAAAATACCTTTTTTATGCAAAAAATAAAAATAAAAATATTTTTGGTTTCTGAAAAATTAATAAAATGTTTGATAAAAAATTTCAGAATTTTTTGATGATTTTTACTATTTTAAATAAATATATGAAAAGAAATGGATAAAATATAAAATAAAAACAAAAGAAAAGGAAAGTCAGCAAGATCTATGGCCAGGATTCAAACCTATGGAACTGCGCGCGTTAATGTAAGGCTGGGATTGTATCTGGCTAATTAAAATTAATTAATTTAAATAATCAGGATTAGGGCTAACTGAAATGATCTGGGTCGTGTGTGTCTTAAACTAATCCTAATCCAAGGGCTATTAATCAAACTGGCAAATTAATTAGGGATTAGGGTTAATCATTTTCAGGTGACCGGAGGGGAGCTCCGGTCATCTTCTCTGGCGGGTCAAAAACCCTAAAACCCTCCCTATGCAATTTTAAACCCTCAAACCTGCTCAGAAACAATCCCCACACCTCTAACAACTCAAATCAACATTCAAACATCATTTATCATGCAAGAACAGGCTGAATCGAATCAAAACAAAATCAGGGCCAAACTTTCAGACATTCATAAAATACTCATTTTTCCACCATTTTCAATTTTAAACACATCACAATGATCCTTAAAGCATGCACTTTCAGTTTATAACAAGAAATCTAAGCTTTGTAAAAAATTGTTCATGACCATACCTGAGCAGGAAAACTTCAATAGTGAGCTTCCAGAACCTCCCACTTGTGCAAATGAACTCCCTTGGTCCTTCTGAAGCTAGTGGGATGCTTCAAAACCTTTGATGGTGGCTAGTTTGAAGATTCCAGTTTTGGTGTAGCAGAATTTGAGGTTTGTGTTTGTGATGTTTCAGGCTATTTTAATGGTTGATTCTTGTTCTATGGATGATGTGTGACTTGTTGGTGAAGAAAAATTTGAAGTTTGATGGCTGGTTTGAGAGAATTGAAGAAGGGAAGGTTTTTGCAAGTTTTGTGAAATCTGATTGTGTATGTGGTCTGAGCTTGTGTGTGGCTTGTTTTATGATCCTTATACAATCCTTAAACTATTGGAATGGGTCAGAAGACTTGACATGCACTGTGGGAATGGTATGGAGCAATTGGCCAAAAAGTCATTAGTTGGTGTACTTCAAGCACGGACCATGACAGAAGCTATCTTAGGGCTGCTCTGAGTTCAGCTGTCTTCAAGGATGGCCATGGGATGATTTAGAGTGATCAGAAGTGGATGGATGGTGAGATGTCACATGTTTTGCATTTTCACAACTTGTTGCATTTTGAGATTTTTGGTCATGGACATGTCTCATTCCAAGCTGAATTCAGGTCATGAAGTGTTACATGATGTTATTGTGATGTTTTGAGACCAATTAGAAGTCATACCAACCCTTGGAAATCATTCTTGCAAGAATTCCTTTTTTTTTAATTTTATGGAAAATGGTTTATGGAAGCTTGTGATCCGAGGCATGAACCTTTGAGAATTTTGTGCAATTCTGATTTTGATAAGTTGCAATATGTTGTAATGATGCAAAGAAGTCATTTAGAGGTCTTGAAAGTGTTTAGAACTTGAGTTTGCAAAAATCCCTCTTTGGTATGAAACTTGAAATTATGTGATTTTTGCCAACTTTGGAAAGCCATAACTTGAGTTCAAAAATGAATTAGATCTTGTTCTTGTACTTTTTGAAAAGCGAATGATCCAATCTACAACTTTCATGACCAACAAATTTTCATTTGAAGCATTTTTGGTTAAGAAAGTGAAGGTTGAAAAACTTTCCCAAAATGGAAAGTTTACATTACAAGTCATTTCCATTTTTGGCAACTTTTGGTTTAGCTCACTTTTCTTCAAATTTGTAAACTTCTAAACACTTCATTGATCAAATAAAGACCATATAACTTCAATTTGATGAAAAATCCACTTTGGTTCCATGTTAGGGGGCCTCAGATGCCCTGATTTTGCTCTGACTTGCTCAGGAAGTTACCCAGTGATCAGATGACTTCCACAATGAATTTCTTCATCAAACTTGGTATGCATGATCCTTATAACATATTGAGACCCATAGAAACAAGAATGACCAAAAAATTTGGAGTTATGGCCTCTGAAACCAAAACCCTAATTTTAAGTCATCTGTGTAGTGAAACCCTAGCTCTACTTCCATGCTTTCCAAGTTCATGTGATTCTTTGACTTCCTTGATCATTGGAGGATAAAATATGATGATTGAACATACATGGACCCTCTTGAGATGATTGAAGACCTTTGGAGTGGCTCAGAAGGATCTTGGATTGCTCAGATCACAAAACCTAGATGCAGATGAACTTGACCTAATGCAGTGAAGCAAAAATGCCACATGATATGATATGATTGAACTAATGCAAATATGAAAGATCAAAATCCATGGTGTGAACTTAGTGAGGGAAAATTTGGGGTGTTTACAGCTGCCCCTATTCAAGCATGAGTTAACTGTGCAGGATGTAAGCGACGGCTTAACAGGCAAACAAGATAACTTGTGGTTGAATATCAAAGACAATCCGAAATTTGCACTCACTGAGGTGAAGAAGAAAAGGGATATAGATTGTTAAAAGAAAATATAATATGATTATAAAGTGAGGGCGATGGAGGACGACCATCGAGCAGAGGACGACTGTTGGGGATAAAGCAATGATGGGGACGGCCGACATGCTGGGGAAATAAAGAGATCATGATGGGGGACGACCATCAAGCAAAGTATCAAGATTCTCTGGGGATTAAGGTAAAGGCAATGATGGGGACGGTCATCGGTTTAAGGAAATAAACGAAGTAATGATGAGGGACGGTCATCAGGTTAATGAAATAAATGATGAGGGACAATCATTAAAGGTGAAGGGCGAACACCTAGCAGGGGACGACTGCTCTGTCGGGGATAAGGATGAGGGACGGTCATCCAAGGTGAAGGACGATCACCTGGCAGGGTACGGCTGCCGAAAGTATCTCGACATAGGACGAATGTCGGATAGAAAAGGTCGATGATGGGGACGGCCATCGGATAAGCATGATGAAAGACGATCATCAGGAGGTGAAGGACGATTACCTAGCAGGGTATGGCTGCTCTAGGGGTTTATCATGACATAGGACGAATGTCAGATAACAAGATCAACGATGGGGACGGCCATCGGATAAAATGATGAAGGACGATCATCAGGAAGGTGAAGGACGATCACGTAGCAGGGGACGACTGCTAAAATATCACGACATAGGACTAATGTCGGATAAAATGGGTTCCAATAATGGGGACTCCGCTGGGAGAAGGATGAGGGACGGTCATCCAAAGGTGAAGGACGATCACCTGGCAGGGTACGGCTGCCGAAAGTATCATGACATAGGACGAATGTCAGATAAAAAAGGAAATTTGCTTTTTACTGGGGATTTCGCTGGGAAATAGTAAACACGGATGAGCGTTTACATCCAAGAAATAAAAAGTATAAGTGTTTGACACTGTGTATAGATTAAAAATGCGGACGAGCATCCTTAAGACTATGATACAGACGAGTATCGGTAGAAATAACGTTGACGCATGTTCATAGATGATGATACGGACGAGTATCAACTGGTTAACAAAGAACACGGACGAGTGTTGAGTCTGAGGGGAGATAAGTGTGTATACGAGATACGGATGAGTATGCGTATGAGTAAAAAAAAATAAACATGAGTGAGATACAGACGAGTATCCAACTTGCCGGGGAGTGTATGACACGGACGGGTGTCATATAAGTTATGAACTTATAAGTGTAAAAGGTAATCTGGTGATCTGTGGGGATAAGATGGCACGGACAAGCGTCGAAAGAAGTGTATTATAAACAAGTCTTTGGTTTACAATAAGTGTTTAGGCAACCATGTTGGGGAATGGTGACACAGACGGGTGCCAAAAGAGCGTGTATAGGTTTCTATATTCAAAAAGGAGGTTTGTGTCTTATATTTGCAGGGGAATGATATGACACGGACGAGTGTCGAAAGGGTATATATAAACATGCATTTGTGTTGGAAAGTGCAAAGGGGACGCGTTGGCTTTTTGTTGGGGAAATTGAGATGACACGGACGGGTGTCGAGAAGGATAGGCTATGTATAAGTATTTGCTTGTAGAGAGTGTTCTGGCGACCTTACTGGGGAAAAATGACACGGACGAGTGCCAAAAAGGAGCATGTATCTATATTTTTAGAAGTGCAAAGGGATGCTTTGGCGTTCTGCGGGGACTGTGAGTCTTTATATTCATTACTGATGGAATGTTGGTATTTACAGGTGGCTGATTCAAATCCTGACTTGTGATTATGCAATATGTTTGATTTTTGTCGTAATGCTCCGTATTAGACGGAATGCTACGCTCTGAGGGATAAATGATGTGAATGCTATGATTATGCAAAGATACCGATTCGGGATTCGGATCCCGTTGTTGTGGAGATCTCCGACCGATCTGCTTGAAAGAATATCCCAGCTGGGGATGAGATCATTGGTAGATCTGATAAGATGTATGACTCTGCTTGGGGAAATAGATCACTGATAGGCCTATCTTTGTAATGAGGAGCCCAGTTGGGGATGTGGAAGCTTTCGTCACTTTGTTGTGTGGGAAATTCAAGACATTGCTCTTCTGGGAGAGGCTGGAGCTCTGTGGGGAGATGGTTCCCTGTCTAGCACTCTGTTGGGGGAAGAAAGACCACTGAACAGTCTTCCTAGAGATTTCTGTGGGGATCCTGCTGAGGATGATGATACTTGATAACCCAGCTGGGAATATGAGCATTTGCTGATGCTGTTCCGAAGAAAGTGTGCTGGAGAGGTGATGCCCGACAACTCTGATGGGGAGAAAGCATTTTCGGTGCTGTTTGGAGGATGTGCTGAGGAAATAATGATCTGGAAGCTTGCTGGAGAAAACCTTTCATGCCCCACGTTGTGCTCTGAATACCTGCAATCCTGTTATGACAAAGAAACGCACAAGTATCCCGAGGTATCCCTTACTGGATTCCATCACAGGAGTTTAGACACTCCCGAGAGTAAGTAATATATTTCCTGCAAGCATGTGATTAGAAAGGCACATTTGTTTTTATGCAAACATTATATCAAGGATATAGGACATTTTTGCAAATGAATTGGCAAGTACAGTCAAAGAAACAGATCCCCTGAAATGAGGAGATTATTACAAAATTGAGAAACAAAAAGGTACTGGCAATGTTGACGATGCTTTAGCGAGCTTCCCTTTTGCTATGACTCGTATGACCTTGACGTTCTTCTCATCCTGCTATCTGAAGAAGGTTGATTCTGACCGATGCTTTAACCTTTCGAAGCTTGCCATGTTGCAAGTGATACAGACGAATTCAGAATGCAGTTGTTCGCTTATTCCCTTATTTTTGTGTGGATCGCCCTTTCGGGTTTTCAATCCACCGGGATACCCATTTTTGCCTGAGCAGTCCAATGTGGCTTTTCAACTCAGTGGGTGTACATTTTTTTATTTTTCCCTTATTTTTACCCGAGTCTTTTATTCTGTTTTTGACTCGCCGGGATGCCCTATTTTTGCCTGGACTTACATTCTGTTTTTATGTCCAGCGGGTCATTTTATGCGAAGTATTTTTTAACTGCATCTGAATTCACAAGGGATAAGAAATATTCACCATCCATAGAAGTGAGCATTAGTGCTCCATCGGAGAAAACTTTCTTTACTATGAATGGACCGTCGTAATTTGGAGTCCACTTGCCCCTGTGGTCTGTATGAGGAGGAAAGAGTCTTTTCAGCACAAGATCTCCTACCTGGTATTCCTGAAGCCTGACTTTCTGATCGAAGGCTTTCTTCATTCTCTTCTGATATAACTGCCCATGACATATTGCAACTAATCTCTTCTCTTCGATCAGACTCAGTTGATTGTACCGAGAACGGACCCATTTTGCTTCATTCAACTTGACATCCATCAGTACCCGCAAAGAGGGTAATTCGACTTCAACAGCTAGGACTGCCTCCATACCATACACAAGCTGATACGGTGTTGCCCCAGATGATGTTCTGATTGAGGTACGATACCCATGTAAGGCAAATGGTAGCATTTCATGCCAGTCTTTGTAGGTAACCACCATCTTCTGCACAATCTTCTTGATATTCTTGTTAGCCGCCTCAACAACGCCATTCATCTTTGGCCTGTAGGGAGAAGAGTTGTGATGTTGGATCTTGAAGTCCCAACACAGTTCTGCCATCATTTTGTTGTTCAAATTGGAACCATTATAGTAATGATTCGCTCGGGCACTCCATACCGACAGATGATGTCTCTCTTTAGGAATCGGGCTACCACTTGCCTGGTGACATTTGCATATGAAGCTGCTTCAACCCACTTGGTAAAATAGTCAATGGCTACCAGGATGAATCTGTGGCCATTTGAAGCAGTCGGCTCGATCTTTCCAATCATATCAAGGCCCCACATGGCAAAGGGCCAGGGTGAAGACATCACATTCAGAGGATTCAGAGGCACATGCACCTTATCTGCATAAATCTGGCATTTGTGGCACTTTCTGGCATAGGCACAACAGTCTGCATCCATTGTGATCCAGTAGTAACCTGATCTTAATAACTTTTTAGCCATTGCATGTCCTCCAACATGCGTACCGAAAGATCCTTCATGCACCTCGTGCATTAACAAGTCTGCCTCTGCCTTATCAACACATCTGAGAAGCACCATGTCAAAGTTCCTCTTGTACAAGGAGCCATCAGCATTCAGGAAGAAATTGCCAGCTAGCCTTCTTAATGTCTTCTTATCATTGGATGATGCCCCAGGTGGCTGTGTTTGATCCTCTAAGAAGCACTTGATGTCATAGAACCAAGGCTTATCATCTTTTACAATGTCCACAGAGAATACGTATGTTGGTCTGTCGAGTCTGGACACTGAAATCCGAGGTACAAAGTTGGCAGCTTGAACTTTGATCATGGAGGAAATGGTAGCCAGAGCATCTGCAAATTGATTTTCATCTCGAGGGATATACTCAAGCTTGACTGTTGTGAAGAAAGTCAGTAATCTCCTCGTATAATCCCGGTATGGAATCAGATGCTCTTGGTGAGTGTACCATTTGCCATTGGTTTGATTGATTACCAGAGCTGAATCTCCGAATACAGTTAAAGTCTTGATCCTGAGGTCAATGGCTTCCTCAAAACCCATGATACAGGCTTCGTATTCAGCTTCGTTGTTAGTGCAGTTAAAGGTGAGCTTTGCCGAGAAAGGCATGTGAACTCCCTTAGGTGTAATGAGTACTGCACCAACTCCACGACCATTCATATTAACAGGCCCATCAAACATCATTGTCCATTCTTCTTCTGGGTCGGGCCCTTCAGTGTGAACAGGCTCTTCATGATCTTTTGCTTTTAGGAACATGATTTCCTCATCAAGGAAGTCAAATCTCATAGGCTGGTAATCATCAATGGGTTGCTCAGCAAGATAATCAGACAACACACTGCCTTTGATAGCTTTCTGCGATGTGTACTGAATGTCATATTCTGTGATAATCATTTGCCATCTTGCAACCCGTCCGGTAAGTGCTGGCTTCTCAAATATATACTTGACTAGATCCATCTTAGAGATCAATAAGGTAGTGTGGGTCAACATATACTGCCTTAGTCGGCGAGCAGTCCACGCTAAAGCACAGCAAGTTTTCTCGAGCAGTGATTAATGTTGTTCACAGTCGGTAAAATTTTTGCTTATGTAGTATATTCCATACTCTTTTCGACCAGACTCGTCATGTTGGCCCAGCACACACCCCATTGACTCTTCTAATACTGTCAAGTACATTATTAGAGGTCTTCCTTCAACTGGAGGCAAAAGGATTGGAGGCTCTTGTAAGTACTCCTTGATTTTGTCAAAAGCCCTCTGGAAATATTCATTCCACCTGACCGTTTGTTCTTTCCTTAGCAACTTGAACAAGGGCTCACAGGTTGCGGTAAGATGAGATATGAACCGCGAAATGTAGTTCAATCTACCTAGAAACCCCCAAACTTCTTTTTCAGTCTTTGGTGTAGGCATCTCTTGAATGGATTTGACTTTATCAAGGTCAACTTCAATTCCCTTTTCACTTACAATAAATCTCAGCAGCTTACCGGAACGCACCCCGAATGTGCATTTGTTGGGGTTTAGCTTCATCTGATACTTTCTCAGACGCTTGAATAGCTTCAAGAGATTCACCAGGTGGTCTTCTTCTGTGAGGGACTTGGCAATCATGTCATCCACATAAAATTCAATTTCTTTGTGGATCATGTCGTGGAATAATGTTACCATAGCCCGTTGATAAGTTGCACCAGCATTCTTCAGTCCGAACGGTATTACCTTATAATAGAATGTGCCCCAGAGTGTGATGAAAGTTGTCTTCTCCATGTCTTCAGGTGACATCTTAATCTGGTTATATCCTGAAAATCCATCCATGAAGGAGAATACCGAGAACTGAGCCGTGTTGTCGACTAATACATCAATGTGAGGTAATAGGAAGTCATCTTTTGGGCTGGCTCTATTCAGATCCCGGTAATCCACACACATCCTTACTTTTCCGTCCTTCTTAGGCACATGTACAATGTTAGCGACCCACGGCGGGTAACTAGTTACAGCAAGGAAACCGGTGTCCCACTGTTTTTGTACCTCTTCTTTTATCTTCATGGCCATATCCGGACGAGTACGGCGCAACTTCTGTTTTACTGGAGGACAGTCTTCCTTTAGAGGCAGCTTGTGCATAACAATGTCGGTATCCAGACTTGGCATATCCTGATAAGACCAAGCAAAAACATCCACATACTCCCGAAGCATGTCAATAAGTTGTTCCTTCACTGAATCTTGCAGACGGGCCCCGATCATTACTTCTTTCAAGTCTTCTTCTGTACCAAGATTAACTGTCTCAACTTCCACCTGATGAGGAGTGATAACCTTCTCCTCTTGCCTTAACAACCTGGCTAGTTCTTCAGGTAGCTCATAATCTTCTTCAACCCCTTCATCGGCTTGATTAATCGGATTGTCGAAGTCATACAAAGTCATAGCAGTGTCATTGTCGGTGCAGTCTGGAGGGCACTCTCTGCAAGGGTTTAGATTGGTTCATTTTAGTGATCAGTTTTATCTTGTTTAGAAAAAGTGAAAATGAAGTTGTTATTTTGAAAAACATTGCCATTTTATTTTTGTACAAAAAATGAAAAATGAAAAACAGTGAGCGGGAAAAAAAGAGACTCATTTGCAAAAGATGTCCTGATACTCATTAATTGATCGTTTGCACAAAATACAAGATGACCCGATTACAAAATGAGCCCTGACATCTTGGGCAAGATGTAGGACTTGATGCATGCTTAAAGATAGGAAATAATAATTACTCTGCATGAGTAACTCTTATAATTTCCTAGGAAGACCAGTTTGAGACTTGGTTCTCCGGGATCCTTGGCCGTATCCAATTTTCCAGGTTACGTTCATCTTCCTCCTCGTCTTCCAGACTGTTCACAGCATCCGGGGTAAGCATTCCCCTGTAACACGGTGGGAGAACTGACTTTAAGTTATGTTGCGGATAGCAAGAGTCGCCACCGACTTTTATTTTATCCAAATGGAAAGGGTATAAAAGAACAGGAAAGACCTTAAGAGAATATTTTTGGGTCCGGGGGGTAGGTTATGTAAAGGGAAGGTGTTAGCACCCTTTACATCCATGGTTATCCATGGGCTCTTAGTTACTTAGCTCACTTTAAATTGTTTTTGAAAGTGTAGTGTGTGAATAGAAAAATTTTCAGAATAGTTAATAATGATCCATGTACGGATGCGTAAAAACTTGTTTTTGAAAATTTGTTTGAAATTTGTTAAGTGTGAAAAATTTTGGAAGTGAGCAAGTACATAAGAGGAACCTACCCTAAAGTTTTAAGTCTTTCTTGTTCTTTATCCTTTCATTGGTAAGACTATCCCTACTATTAAGGAGTAGGTAGTCATTACCTTGGATGTAAGGGACATGAGAGGGACATTCTGTTTTATGAAGGCAACTGTGGGGTGTAATAAGCATATAGGAGGGACTATCATCATTATTTCGAAGGGACTCGATTCGTAAAGGCAACCATGAGGGATTTGATGATTTTTATCTTTTAAGGGACTTGCTTTATACACCCCACTTGACCTTATGATTTAGGCAACTTGAGGGATAACCTTAGAAAGTGAGATGGCGATTAGAAATCGACTTATGTGTGTGAGTGTATAATATTAATTATCTTTATTTTAAATGAGCTAAATTTATTTTAAATAGAATACATGTTTTTGCACTCCCTAAATTACTAACCATAGCAATGATTAAAATATTTACAAATTTACACCAAGGAAACAATTACATAATTATAAGCAAAATAATAAAAATAATTAGCAAGATATAAATAAATAAGCAAAAATAATGAATAAACAATAAATAAATAAATAAATAAGGGGTTAGTGATAAATAATAATTAAAAAATAAGGTTAGTGGAAATAAATAATCAAATTTAGTGAAATAATAATAATTAGAAAAAAAGAAACATGGTTAGAGAAATAATAGAAAAAATATAAGATATAAATAATAATAATATGGTTAGTAAGAATGTAATTAAAAAAAAAAATAAGGTTAGTAAAAATTATAATAAGCAAAAGTTAGTAATAATAAAATAAAAGAGGTTAGTAAATAATAAAAATTAGTGAAATAATAATAATATATAAAATTAATAAAGCAAAAATAAATAATATGGTTAGTAATAACAATAATAAATAAAATTAACCAAAATATTATAAGAATAAAAGATTAACAATTTTTAATATAAACAATTATATTTAGAAAGAAACAATTATTTTAATTTACAAGTTATTAAGTTATCTTTTAAATATATTATAACTACAAAATTTAATTATTATAAATTCAATTATTTCTAAACAAAAAGTTATAAAAGGTATTCACATATTATATAAAGAGAAAAAAATAATTTATAAGTATATTTACAAGAAAAAATTATATTAGAGACTATATTCAATAAACATATACATAATAATTTATATTAAGAATTAGTAAATAAATAACTAGGTTTTTTTAATAAGTATTTAGAAAAAATAAATTAGGGTTTTGAAAATTAGGGTTTGTTTTTTAGAAAATATTTTCTAGGGTTTTTCTAATTTATAATGTACAAAAACTAATTAAATAGTACTTATATACATTTTATAAATAAATAATAACAATCATTTTTTTTTAGAATTTTAAAACAAAACATATATACTTTATAATTTATAAGAAAACAATATTGGCATTTTTTTTTTAATTTAAAAGATATTTCATAATATAATATAGGAAATAATAAATATAAAAAAAAATAAGAAAAAATCAAAAAAACTGGACCTGGGATTTGAACCCAGGTCCCTAACCTGGCTAATGAAGAGAGTGACCAACTGAGCTGCGCACCATCAATGCAATAACAATGAGTCTCCCTTGGTTTTGTGCCTTAAGCTTGAAAAATCTGGAAAATAATAGAAATAAAAAGGCCTGGGGTGGGATTTGAACCCAGGACCTTTATATACACAAGCACACGCATCACCACCCGGCTGGAAGAGCCCACCTGGTTGCATTCCAACAATAATACATAATATAATATGATTGTCAATTACAT
Organism: Lathyrus aphaca; assembly: GCA_963966055.1. Lineage (NCBI taxonomy): Eukaryota > Viridiplantae > Streptophyta > Magnoliopsida > Fabales > Fabaceae > Lathyrus > Lathyrus aphaca. The sequence goes on from OZ014519.1 coordinate 651,926,130, forward strand.
GAAAAATGAAAAAAGAATGGTGCAGCCAGGTCTCGAACTGAGGTCCTCCCATGATACGCGTATACACTTTACCACCAGACCACTGCTGCATTTGTGAATTAACTTGACATTGATATAATAAAATATTAAAACAACATTTAAATATCAGACTGCGCGCCAAGCCAGTCATCTTCTTCCTCGCACCCTTCGAAATTACCTGCGAACATTGTTGCAAATTTTCCTGCGAAAACAACATTCCCAGCAAAACATACAAACATCAATGACCATCAAAACGGTACAATTTCACAAAATTAAGACCAGCATTATGATCCAGGCATTCACGTGATTAATCCTGTGTTCTTAGAATTCATTTAAGTTTCTTAAATCAAAAATCCTCAAACCTAGGTCCAAACCCTAACTATGGCATCTTGTGAATTAGCCACGGTTCCTTGAGTTTTCCTGCCCAGAAACATTCTATATCACACAACAAACAACATTAGCCAAGCAAAATCCATTTATATGCATTGAATTGATGTAATCGAAAAAGAGAAAAACAAGAACAAGTGTGGCTCGGGTTTAACAATATGGAGCATATGAGATGCATATGAGTGATGCTTTAGCTTCAGTGATGATCAATAAACATCTCTATGTTCTTACTTTGCCTTCAAAGGCCCTGGATTTCAAAATCCGAATCTCACTTTTTGCTTGAATTTTTGATTTTTGAAACTTACCCTTGGCTGTTGGAATTCGTCCTTTAGGGCTAGGGTTGTGTTTGATACTTATATGAGAATGATTCTAGGTCAAAATATGGACTAGTTGTATGGAGATTTGGATCCAAAAAGATTGAAAAAGATCATAGTTTAAAGTTCAAATATTTGATCATGAAGACTTGCTATTCTTGGATTAATCACATGATTTCCTTCTTCTTTAATTCTAATCACCAATTAAGAATTTCTAGAAGCATTATCTTCCTCCAAAAATAGATTTTCATATTTTATATTTATTTAAAATGATTTTTATGAATTAAATCAATAATAAATAAAAATAAAATAATAAAAATGCTGAATTTTGGTCAATTGGGTCGTGCATAATGATATGATGTGGATTGGATCACAACTTAGCAAGCCCATTTGGAAGGAATTGTTTCTAGACCCCCATTTTCAATATAAACCATCACAAAATTTCCCAACTTTGCAAGAGCATATCTCCCTCAATTTTAAAGGTATGAGGGTGTTCTTGGACTTTTTGGAAATCTTGAAGAGTCCTCTAAACAACCCCATTGGTTTCAGGTCCATATCATTTACCAATCTCAAGTTATGCCCTTTTGAAGTTGTTGACTTTTTGTTGACTTTTGAAATGACCTATAATGTCTTAGCTCATATCTTCCAAATGAAGCATTTTTGGGCTTAACTTGCAACTTAAAAGTTGTAGAGAATTCAATTTCCTTCAAAATGAGCTTTGGATGGAGACTTGGTGATGAAGTATGTGAAAGTTATGACTGGTCAAAGTTCAGTTGACTTCTACTGAGGAAACCCTAATTTAGAAACTCCTGATTATTGATGATCTGGAATCTCCTTGATGAATCATGATCAACCCTTGATCAAATGATGAATTTTACTTCATATACTTGATGTTGGAAAAAAATCATGAAGTTTAACTTTGGTTTGACCACAGTTGACCTCAGTTTGACTTTTTGACTACATTGACTGATTTTGACTTATCTGATCATCTGACTGAGCAAACTTTTGAGAAAAGTCTTGAAACTTGTCATGGGGGTTCTTACACACATATAAGATGTTATGAAGCTCACTTGAAGTCTTGGAAGTCCATTTAGCCTGATTAAAGTCAAAACCCTAGTTTTGGATGCACTGCCTAGGAGGTGCATTGTCTGAGGGAATTGTCAACTCCTTTGACCAATTGTGAACCTTGTGAACCTTGTGAATCTTCATGAAATGTCTTGTGATACTCATGAGAAGTATTGTGAAGCTTGTGAACCTTGTGAACCTTCAAGAAGTAACTTGTAGACTTCATGAACCTCATGAAAGGTCTTGTAAATGTTGAGAAGCTTGTGAACCTTGTGAATCTTCATAAAGTAACTTGTAGACTTCATGAACCTCATGAAAGGTTATGTAAGTGTTGAGAAACTTGTGAACCTTGTGAACCTTCTTAGAACACAAAGTCTTGTATTGTGAGGGCAAATTTTGGGGTGCAACAGCTGCCCCTGTTCAATTTTCTGAAACCTGAGGGGTTAGATTGGTATATTTGCCAGTCGTGACCTGGAAGGTTGAAGGGGATTGAACACAAAAGCCCAAAAATTTGCACTCACCAGTGCATTAGAGTGATACAGATGGCTAGTTGAATTGAGTGGGCTTAAAGATGCCACTAGGGGAAAGTTCTTCAGATATATTTCTTGGAAGATAAAGCAGTCCAAAATATGGAGACATAATGATAGCTGTCAGAAGGCTGGAGCAATCCTGAGGTATTGATGATATGCTTTCAGGAGACTGGAATAATCCTGATGTATTGATGATATGATTTCAGGAGACTGGAGTAATCCTGATGTAACAGCATGTCTTCATGAGGATAGAGCAATCAATAATGATAACCCTAAAGCAGTCTTGAAGTAATAATATGATTTCAGGAGGATAGAGCAATCAATAATGATAACTCTAAAGCAGTCTTGAAGTAATGATTTCAGGAGGATAGGGCCATCAATAATGATAACTCTAAAGCAGTCTTGAAGTAATGATTTCAGGAGGATAGAGCCATAAATAATGATAACTCTAAAGCAGTCTTGAAATAATAATATGATTTCAGGAGGATAGGGCCATCAATAATGATAACTCTAAAGCAGTCTTGAAGTAATGATTTCAGGAGGATAGAGCCATCAATAATGATAACTCTAAAGCAGTCTTGAAGTCATGAGAAGTTATTAGGAGGATAAAGTAACCCTGAGGTGACAATAAAGCAGTCCCAAAGTAATAAGAAGCTTATCAGGAGGATAAAGTAACCCTGAGGTTACGATAAAGCAGTCCCAAAGTAATAAGAAGCTTATCAGGAGGATAGAGCAGTCCTGATGATAATAAGTTTGTTTGTTGGGTAATTAACCTGAAAACAAGGTAGCATTCTGTACAATAACATTAGTTTATGCTTTATGCATGCATGTATGATATGATGCACTTAGGTAATGTACTATATGTCTATGGATATATATGCTATGGTATGATGTAAATGATGTATGTATGATATGATACTGCCGGAAGCGTCTGGATATCTTTGTATAACAACTGCTGGCCAGGGAAAATGAATCCCGGTTCGTTGTTGAAGAATATGAGGAACTCGTTCCCGTCTTGTTTGATGATGAGATATACATAACCTTCCGCATGCTGGGGATAGCAAGGTATATATAACCTCCCGTCTGCTGGGGATAACAGGGTATAGATAACCTCCCGTATGCTGGGGATAGTAAGGTATAGATAACCTCCCGTCTTCGTTTGGTAGTAGAGTAGATACAACATCCCGTCTTCGTTTGTCGTACCCTTATTGGAAAGTAATTTCCCGAATATCCGTATGAGGATAAAAGAGATGGATATAAATTCCAGGGGAGATGGGACTTTATGAAGATGGATTCGTCCTACTGAGGGATTTGTAATTGTCTTGTAAAGGTGAACCGGCGAAGCTTCGTTGAAATCCTTCCCTCGTTCGTCCTTAGTAAATACTATTACTGCATTTTCATGCATTTCTGGTAAACATCAATCATATTAAAAACATTCATGCATCTTTGGTAAACATTAATCATATTCAAAAGCATACATACATTCAAACACAACCAATGGACGTTTCGCTTATGTAAATAGGGTAAAAGTAAATCTGGATTCAAAAGATGGAATTTATTTATATCAAAAAGTGACCCATACACGGGTAAGTTTGTACAAGGAGACATAAACCCTAGTAAGAGGGTTTTGTCATAAAGTTTTTTACAAAACAGAGAAAATCAGCTATGTGGGAAACAATCCTATTGAGTTTCAATTCTACTATTGCCATTCAAGTATCTCATCTTCTTGCTGTTGAGACGGAAACGATTGGATTGAGCTTTATCTGTTCGAGCTTGAGTAAGTAGTACAACTGGTTGCAGTTTCATGGGTGATCCAAACGAGACATAGTCATACGCTTTAACCCCTAACTTTTGCCTGGATTGCCCTTTCAGGTTTTCAATCCACCGGGATACCCTTTTTTGCCCAAGCCGCCTTTTCAGGTTTTCGACTTGCCGGGTGTACATCTTCTTATATATATCCCTAATTTTTTCCCAAACCCTTTTGGTTTGCCGGGATGCCCTTATTTTTGCCTAGGCCTATCAACCTAGCGGGTCTCTTTTTTATGCGTAGTATTTTTTAACTATGTCTGCGTTTACAGGCTGTAGAAAGTCTTCACCATCCATTGTAGTCAGTATCATGGCACCTCCTGAGAATACTGTCTTGACTACAAACGGTCCTTCATATGTTGGAGTCCACTTGCCCCTAGGATCACCCTGTGGTAATATGATACGCTTGATTACCAAATCACCAGCCTGATATACCTTTGGCTTAACCTTCTTGTTAAAAGCTTTGATCATCCGTTTCTGGTACATCTGGCCATGACAAACTGCTGCTAACCTCTTCTCATCAATCAAATTTATCTGGTCCAGTCGAGTCTGAATCCACTCATCTTCATCCAAGCCTGCATCCTTCATAATTCTTAAGGAGGGAATCTGAATTTCAATGGGCAAAACGGCTTCCATACCATAGACTAAGGAGAATGGGGTTGCCCCTGTTGAAGTACGTATTGTGGTACGGTAACCATGAAGAGCAAATGGTAACATCTCATGCCAGTCCTTATAAGTAACAGTCATCTTCTGTACAATCTTCTTAATGTTCTTATTGGCAGCTTCAACTGCCCCATTCATCTTTGGGCGATACGGAGAAGAGTTGTGATGCTTAATCCTGAACTGCGTGCAGAGATCAGTAATCATAGTGTTGTTCAGATTAGAGCCATTGTCAGTGATAATCCTTTCAGGAATGCCATACCTACATATGAGATTATTTTTAATGAACCGAGCCACGACATTCTTAGTAACAGATGCAAATGAAGCTGCCTCTACCCACTTCGTGAAGTAATCAATAGCAACCAGGATGAAACGATGCCCATTAGAAGCAGTAGGCTTGATCTCACCAATCATATCAATGCCCCACATGGCAAAGGGCCAAGGAGCAGTCAACACATTCAATGGTGATGGAGGTACATGGACTTTATCCGCATAGATTTGACATTTGTGACAAGTTCTGGAGTGTTGATAGCAATCAGCTTCCATGGTAGACCAATAGTAACCTGCTCTCAATATCTTCTTTGCCATAGTATGACCACTGGAATGAGTGCCAAAGATCCCATCATGCAGGTCTTCCATAATCTCAATTGCTTCCTTCTTATCCACACAACGAAGCAAAGTTGAATCATGATTGCGCTTGTACAGAATGTCATTGCTCAAAAAGAACTTAGCAGAAAACCTTCTCAGAAACTTCCTATCTTTGACAGATGCCCCTTCAGGGAACTCCTGAGCTTCAAGATATCTTTTTACTTCATAGAACCAAGGCTTCTCCTCTGCCCCTTCAGTATCAATCTCATTGCAGTATGCAGGCTTCTCAAATCTATCAATAGTAATCTTGGGAGCTTCATCATCCCAGCTGATCTCAAACATAGATGCCATGGTGGCTAATGCATCTGCCAACTGATTCTCTCTTCGTGGAATGTGCTCAAAGGTAATCTCTTTGAAATGTGGGATCAAAGACAACACATGCTCTCTGTAAGGAATGAGGTTATCATGCTGGGTATCCCAATCTCCTTTAATCTGACTCACTACCAGGGTTGAATCTCCATACACATCAAGGAACTGAATTTTCATATCAATAGCAGCTTTAATACCCAGGATACATGCCTCATACTCGGCCATGTTATTGGTACAGTAGAAACAAAGTCTGGCAGTAATTGGGGTATGACAACCTTCAGGGGAACTAATCACAACACCAACACCATTACCAAGTGCATTAGAGGCACCATCAAAAACCATAGTCCATCGGGATCCTTGTTCAGGTCCGTCATATTGTCCAGGTTCTTTGGTAATAATCATGATATCTTCATCAGGGAATTCAAAATTCATTGACTGGTAATCATCCACTGCTTGATGAGCCAAATGATCAGCAACAACACTTCCCTTGATGGCCTTCTGAGTAGTATACTGTATGTCATATTCTGTCAAGATCATTTGCCATCTTGCAATTCTTCCGGAGAGAGCAGGTTTCTCAAATACGTACTTGATTGGATCCATCTTCGAAATCAACAAGGTAGTATGGGTCAACATATACTGTCTTAGTCGGCGAGCAGCCCATGCCAAAGCGCAACGAGTTTTCTCGAGCAGTGAGTATCTTGTTTCACAGTCGGTAAACTTTTTGCTAAGGTAGTATATTGCCTGCTCTTTTCGACCAGACTCGTCATGTTGCCCCAAGACACACCCCATTGAGTTGTCTAACACTGTTAAGTACATAATCAAGGGTCTTCCATCAACTGGTGGCATCAAAATTGGAGGTTCTAGCAGATATCTCTTGATTTCATCAAAGGCAGTCTGGCATTCATCATTCCATTCCATCACCTGATCTTTCTTCAACAACTTGAAAATTGGCTCACAGATGGTAGTTAATTGGGAGATAAATCTTGCAATGTAGTTCAATCGTCCCAAGAAACCTCTAACCTCCTTTTCAGTACGGGGAGCTGGCATCTCTCGTATAGCTTTCACTTTTGCAGGATCCACTTCAATACCTTTTCCACTGACAATGAAACCCAGGAGCTTTCCAGATCTAACTCCAAAAGTACACTTGTTTGGATTCAATCTCAACTTGTATTTCTTCAACCTCTCAAACAATTTGTGCAGATGATCAAGATGTTGCTCTTCATTCTGAGATCTGGCTATCATATCATCCACATATACCTCTATCTCATGATGAATCATGTCATGAAACAAAGCCACCATAGCACGCTGATATGTTGCCCCTGCATTCTTCAAACCAAATGGCATCACCTTATAACAAAAAGTGCCCCACTGTGTCACAAATGTTGTCTTCTCCATATCTTCAGGTGCCATCTTGATTTGATTGTAACCAGAGAAACCATCCATAAAAGAGAATACCTTATGCTGAGCAGTGTTGTCTACCAGAATATCAATATGAGGAAGTGGAAAGTCATCTTTGGGGCTAGCCTTGTTCAAATCTCTGTAGTCTACACACATACGTACCTTACCATCTTTCTTAGGAACTGGTACCACATTTGCAACCCACTGAGGATAAGAAGTTACTGCTAAGAACCCTGCATTGAACTATTTCATTACCTCTGCCTTGATCTTTTCTGACATTTCAGGACGCATACGACGAACCTTCTGCTTCTTTGGACGACAATCTTCTTTCATCGGCAAACGGTGAACCACAATGTCTGTATCCAACCCCGGCATATCTTCATAAGACCAAGCAAAGATTTCTACATAGTCATGTAACATCTGAATTAACCTGTTCTTGACACTGTCCTCTAAATCAGCCCCTACCTTGACCTCTTTTCTGTTTTCTTCAGTTCCCAGATTCACAACTTCGACTGGCTCTTCATGTGGCTGTATAGCTTTCTCTTCTTGTTGTAACAACCTGGCAAGCTCTACAGGTATTTCACAATCGTCCTCATTTCCGTCTTCAGTTTGATAGATCGGATTCTCGAAATTATAATTGGCAATAGTAGAACTGTTATCAACAGGATCCAGAGTGGATGAGGATCTGCATTTTAGTGATGTGGGTGTGTGTAAGAACACATAGCTGATAAAGCAAAAATAAAAGAAAAGAAAGACAAGGAACACAATATTTACGAAAACGAAACGTCCACTGATTTTATTGAATGAAGTATGCAAATGAAATGACAGCCCGTAACAAGCACACCATTGTGCCCCGGGTAAGGCACATGGCTTGAAAGTTTTATTGTTCAGAAATTACAAATGTAAAAAACACAACACAGTAATAGTATTTACTCCTGACTAAAGGAGATAGGGATAACATCTTCAGCTTTCCAATTATTGAGTCCAGCACCCACAGTAGGAAAAATCCATGCATCCAAGTTGTAATCTTCATCTTGATCTCCCACAACATTAATCTGGTCTTTCACAACCCCTTGATTAGTGACACGGGCAGCACGAGCACGACGAACAGCCTTCTGGGACTCTGCAGTGAAACCCAAACCAAACTTGTCAGACTTGTATGGAATATCAGGAAGCTGACCCCAAATAGTACAACCACCTTCATCCACCACAGCTCTTGCATCATTGAGGGAAGCCATTGCCATTGTTGGAGGTTTTCTGGTGACCACAGGAACTTTCTTCACAACAGGAGGAGCTACATAATCATTAACAACCCAAGGAACCACTTCAAACGTCTGACACGGAGTCTCAATGTATTCACCTTCCATTTCCAGATACTTGAAAGTGTTTACATGGCTGACAAAGTATTCTTCTTCTCCATAGACAGTAACAACCTTTCCATTCACCGGATATCTCAACTTTTGGTGCAATGTAGAGGTTACAGCACCTGCCCCATGGATCCAGGGACGACCAAGCAGACAAGAGTATGAAGGACGAATATCCATCACATAAAATGTTGCAGTAAACACCTGGGAACCAACTTGGATTGGAAGATCAATTTCCCCATGCACTACTCTTCTAGAACCATCAAAAGCCTTTACCACAATATTACTGGGCTTCAGCACAGCATCTTCAGGACTCAGCTTGTTCAGGACTTCCTTAGGCAACACATTCAAGGAGGAACCATTGTCTATCAGCACATGTGACAGGGTAGTGCCCCTGCATTCAATTGAAATATGCAAGGCCCTGTTATGATCCCTCTTGGCAGGGGTCAAGTCAGCATCAGAAAATCCTAACCCATTGTCATAGGTCAGGTGGGCAACACAGTTCTCAAATTGGTCAACAGAAATTGCACTGGGTACATGAGCCATCTTCAGAAACTTGATCAATGACTTGGCATGAGCCTCAGAACATAATAATAGGGAGAGCATAGAAATCTTTGAGGGAGTATGCCCCAATTGATCAACAATGTCATAATCACTCTTGCGAATGATTTTCAATACTTCTTCCATCTGCTTAGAGAGATCATCAGCAGCTGGCACATCAGTAGATACAGGCTCAATAACAGGATTCTTGCCCTGAGCATCAGTGGTGGAAGTAGCAGCAGGAGTAACTGCACTCTTAGAAGCAACTGGAGGAGAGAAGACTCTTCCACTACGAGTGATCTTACTAGATCCGGCAATATTATCAATGTCAGCAGGCACATCAGGTAAAGGCTCCTGCTTAACACCATGGATGTAAACATCAGACCCATAGTGCCAAGGCACAGCTTTATCAGATGTATAAGGAATAGGACCAGGAGTGGTAATAATCAGAGGAGCCACTCTGGCTTCAGCAACAATTTTCACAGGACCTTCAGCAGTAATCTTGATTGGACCCTGATGAGAGATTTTAATGGGCTTCTTTGAAGTGATTCTTACCGGTACTTTGTCAACCATGTCAACCTCTTCAATCTTCTTACCCCGAGTCAGATGATCCACCATACTTTCTACAGATGCTGGTCTTCTTTCAAACACTATAGTATACTTATCCATGAGACGTTGAATGCCATCTCTCAAAATGAAGCAACTATCCGGCTTATAGGTACAATACAGACAATCTTCACGACAACCTGGAAAGATCCCAGCTTGTACTAACCTCTTTTTGATAACAGACAATGGTGTGGTCAACTCCATAACTGAATAGACATGTAGGTCTTCATCAATGGCATTGACAGTCTTCTCGTGATTTGGCATTGGAGCTGTAATCACATTTGGAGTACCCGGAGGGTCAAACTCAATCTCTCCAGCATCAATCATATCTTGAATTTTGTTCTTCAAGACCCAGCAGTTATTAGTATCATGTCCTGGACAGTTTGAATGATATGCACATCGTGCATTGGGATTGTACTTGGGAGAGGTAACATTGGGATTTTGAGGAGCCTCTTTCAAGGTAATGAGTTCAGCCTTCAACAAATGTTGCAATGCCTGAGCCATTGACATGTTGATCTTCGTGAACTGTCTTCTAGCCCTCTGTTGGTTGCCCTGTGGCTGCTCTGTTGTTGCAGGAGTTGGATTTGAAATATGAACTGCACTAACAGACTGATGTCTTCTGTTACGATCAGGTTGACCATAAACAGCATTGGATTCCTTCTTCCCAGTGGGAGGCTTCTTTGCAGCACTTGATGAAGAAGTGCCCACTTGGATTTTACCACTCTTGATACCATTCTCTACTCGCTCTCCTGTCATAATTAACTCAGTGAAGCCAGATGATGAGCTTTCAATGAGATGACTGTAGAACGGACCATTCAGTGTACACATGAACATATCAACCAATTCCCTATCAGTCAAAGGGGGTTGAACTCTTCCAGCTAAATCTCTCCACTTCTGAGCATACTCCTTAAAACTTTCTTTGGCACCCATAGACATGCTCTGAAGCTGCATGCGAGTGGGGGCTAAGTCAGCATTGTATTGGTACTGCTTATAGAAAGCTTCGGCAAGATCATTCCAGTCTCTGATGTTGACACTTTCCAACTGATAATACCACTCCAGCTGAGCTCCAGATAAGCTTTCTTGAAAGAAATGGATCCACAACTTCTTATCAGCAGTGTGGGGTTGAATTCTTCTAACATAAGACCTCAGGTGCAGCTTGGGACAAGAGACCCCATCATAGACAACAAAAGTAGGAACCTTGAAACCAATGGGTATCACAACCCCTGATATCAGACTCAAATCCTCAAAATCCAGCCCAGATGATTTCTGCAATTCCATAGCATCCATTCTATCCACCAGCATCTTGAATTTGTCTTCATTAGGCTCATGGTAGTAATTAGCCTCAGAATCAGAGTCCCCCATAGTGTTGTGGAGACTGCCTCCCTCTTTCTCAGATTCCTCAGATTCATAGTCTTCAACTGGTTCTTTGGTCTTGGCAAGACCTTTGAACCTTCTTCCCATGTTGATCAACCCAGCAGACCTTCTAGTCTTCTTAGTCTTCTTGGCCAGCAGTGCCTTCAATTCATCCTGCCCCTTGGACAGGTTCAAGATCAGCTCTTGGAACTGTGCATTTTGTGCCTGGAGATCCTTAACTGATTGTTCAAGAGCCATTGCTGAAATAAACAGCGAGAAGATGAGAAACCTGTGCACAATTATAAACCTGTGATGCAATGAAATGATATGGGAATGCATATGCAATGTTTTCAAGGACCGCAGGATTTAAATTTGCTTAGACAAACACGAAAGTAAATTTTTATTAGTAATAACTTTGTTTGCCTTTTAGGCTTACAAATAATAAAATGAAATAAATACAAAAGATGGGGTTTTAAGTCTCCCATGGACGTTTCCTCTTTGTATTGAGGTATGAGTTGAGGTTCCGTTCCTCATGAAGTTGCTTTGTTAGCTCTAGGATTCTTGCTTGGCTTGCCTTGTAATGAGCCTCGAAAATATCCCTTTGCTCCTTCAGTTGGATCCATGATCTCTACAAGTCTTCCTTATCAGTAGGCATGTCTGGGTGAAGGATGGTATAAGCTGTGTCTCCTTCAGTAACAGGTTCCATGGTAACTGGTAGGACGACAGGATATGGCATCATGAGTGTCTGAGCACGAAGTCGTACCCATCTGAGATAAGCCTCCATAGGAATAGTGTACTTAGGCTCCAGTGTCTTGCTGTCAACCCTGTTTACCTTTCCCCAGGCTCGTATGAATCTCTGACGGTAACCCTGAAGATCATTGTCATAATCAAACACAATGCCTTGAATCAACATGTCATGTAGACCATCGCTCCGAGCGTAACCAAACTGTCGTAAAGCTAGAGAGGGGTTGTAGGTGATTCCTCCTCTTATGCCTAGAAGTGGCACATTAGGAAACTCCCCACAACGGTCAATGATAGTGACATTCTCCATAGATCTGGAGCACCAATGGATATCTGAGTGAGAAAGTGACATGATCCTCTTGGACCATCTGAACCCTTGCTCATTCTTCATTACTGAGCGAGGAAGGTGAGAAATAAACCACCTAGAAAGTAAAGGTATGCAACACATCAAAGTTCCTCTTGCCCTTGTAGTACGGGTGTGAAGAGAATGTAGAATGTCTCCAAGCAATGTAGGCACTGGATTGTGACTCAGGAAAATGTTGATGGCATGAACGTCTATGAACTGATCTGGATTGGGGAACAATACTAAGCCATAAATTAGCAAGGCTAAGATCTCCTCAAAAGCATCATAGCTCATGTCCTTCAAGAACATTTGAGCCTTATCCATTAGTACCTTGGCAAGAATACCCTTAACTCCGCTTCTCGTTTCTAGAACAATGTCAGACTTCTTCAGATGTAGAGCTGCAGCAATAACCTCTAGTTTAAGCTCCTTCTCCAAGCCAGTGAAGGGTCTTTGATCAAGAACAGGTATACCCATAAGTTTAGAGAACTCCTCCATTGTAGGAACCAGCTGATAGTCGGGGAATGTAAAGCAATGGTGCTTAGGGTCAAAGAACTGAAACAGGACACTCATCATGTCTTCATTGAACCCTGAAATGACTAGATCCAATAGGTGACCATGTCTCTTGATGAACTGGGAGTGATCAGACACTTGAGAAACCAACTCTTTAAGCTTGGGAGGTATCCCCACAAAGTTGATCCTGATGGTGTTTCTACGAGCAGAAGCCATGACCTGCAACAAAGAACAAAGATAAATCCTTTGGTCCTTGAAATGGTTAGTGAAAATGCTATGCTTATGATGCATGATGATGTCATGATGTTATGCTCAATCACAAACATGTGGCACACATAAACAAGTCACACCATAGCCCTAGGTTTAAAGGCTTGCATGAGGTTTAAGGTGAGTACCCTCCCCTGAAGTTAGATGGTTCATCCTGTCCTACAAAAGTAACCGGGTTCTAAGGGATCTCCATATCATTGATCCTTCACAAGGGTGGTTGATCAGAAGGCAACTTACTTGCCAACCAAAACCCTCCAAGTTTAAGATCTCAATGAGCGTAGTATCGAGTGTCAACCAACTTCAGTCTGCACCAAAGCCGGTTACCTCACTACTTTCTAAAGGCCAAGATGAGTTAACTAGGGTTCTAAAAGTTAGTTAGTGCATTGACAACATATGGCAGCCTCATATTATCCTCAACTGGACTTAAGGAACATAAGCACCAACCAAGAAGTCGCACTAACTATGGCCACCAGATCAACCGTATCGATATACGTCGTACAGTTTCCTTGGTCTATTGCCATTTACCTAAGGTACACTAGATCCGGGTTAGGACCTTTCTCACATAAGAGCACCCCAACAAGATAATAAAGCAAACAAATCAAACAATATTAAAGTGATCTTAATTCCTAAGGGTACCCCTCTTAAATTGTTATCCCCAGCAGAGTCGCCAGTTCTGTAACACGGTGGGAGAACTGACTTTAAGTTATGTTGCGGATAGCAAGAGTCGCCACCGACTTTTATTTTATCCAAATGGAAAGGGTATAAAAGAACAGGAAAGACCTTAAGAGAATATTTTTGGGTCCGGGGGGTAGGTTATGTAAAGGGAAGGTGTTAGCACCCTTTACATCCATGGTTATCCATGGGCTCTTAGTTACTTAGCTCACTTTAAATTGTTTTTGAAAGTGTAGTGTGTGAATAGAAAAATTTTCAGAATAGTTAATAATGATCCATGTACGGATGCGTAAAAACTTGTTTTTGAAAATTTGTTTGAAATTTGTTAAGTGTGAAAAATTTTGGAAGTGAGCAAGTACATAAGAGGAACCTACCCTAAAGTTTTAAGTCTTTCTTGTTCTTTATCCTTTCATTGGTAAGACTATCCCTACTATTAAGGAGTAGGTAGTCATTACCTTGGATGTAAGGGACATGAGAGGGACATTCTGTTTTATGAAGGCAACTGTGGGGTGTAATAAGCATATAGGAGGGACTATCATCATTATTTCGAAGGGACTCGATTCGTAAAGGCAACCATGAGGGATTTGATGATTTTTATCTTTTAAGGGACTTGCTTTATACACCCCACTTGACCTTATGATTTAGGCAACTTGAGGGATAACCTTAGAAAGTGAGATGGCGATTAGAAATCGACTTATGTGTGTGAGTGTATAATATTAATTATCTTTATTTTAAATGAGCTAAATTTATTTTAAATAGAATACATGTTTTTGCACTCCCTAAATTACTAACCATAGCAATGATTAAAATATTTACAAATTTACACCAAGGAAACAATTACATAATTATAAGCAAAATAATAAAAATAATTAGCAAGATATAAATAAATAAGCAAAAATAATGAATAAACAATAAATAAATAAATAAGGGGTTAGTGATAAATAATAATTAAAAAATAAGGTTAGTGGAAATAAATAATCAAATTTAGTGAAATAATAATAATTAGAAAAAAAGAAACATGGTTAGAGAAATAATAGAAAAAATATAAGATATAAATAATAATAATATGGTTAGTAAGAATGTAATTAAAAAAAAAATAAGGTTAGTAAAAATTATAATAAGCAAAAGTTAGTAATAATAAAATAAAAGAGGTTAGTAAATAATAAAAATTAGTGAAATAATAATAATATATAAAATTAATAAAGCAAAAATAAATAATATGGTTAGTAATAACAATAATAAATAAAATTAACCAAAATATTATAAGAATAAAAGATTAACAATTTTTAATATAAACAATTATATTTAGAAAGAAACAATTATTTTAATTTACAAGTTATTAAGTTATCTTTTAAATATATTATAACTACAAAATTTAATTATTATAAATTCAATTATTTCTAAACAAAAAGTTATAAAAGGTATTCACATATTATATAAAGAGAAAAAAATAATTTATAAGTATATTTACAAGAAAAAATTATATTAGAGACTATATTCAATAAACATATACATAATAATTTATATTAAGAATTAGTAAATAAATAACTAGGTTTTTTTAATAAGTATTTAGAAAAAATAAATTAGGGTTTTGAAAATTAGGGTTTGTTTTTTAGAAAATATTTTCTAGGGTTTTCTAATTTATAATGTACAAAAACTAATTAAATAGTACTTATATACATTTTATAAATAAATAATAACAATCTTTTTTTTTTTAGAATTTTAAAACAAAACATATATACTTTATAATTTATAAGAAAACAATATTGGCATTTTTTTTTAATTTAAAAGATATTTCATAATATAATATAGGAAATAATAAATATAAAAAAAAAATAAGAAAAAATCAAAAAAACTGGACCTGGGATTTGAACCCAGGTCCCTAACCTGGCTAATGAAGAGAGTGACCAACTGAGCTGCGCACCATCAATGCAATAACAATGAGTCTCCCTTGGTTTTGTGCCTTAAGCTTGAAAAATCTGGAAAATAATAGAAATAAAAAGGCCTGGGGTGGGATTTGAACCCAGGACCTTTATATACACAAGCGCACGCATCACCACCCGGCTGGAAGAGCCCACCTGGTTGCAATCCAACAATAATACATAATATAATATGATTGTCAATTACATGAAAAATGAAAAAAGAATGGTGCAGCCAGGTCTCGAACTGAGGTCCTCCCATGATACGCGTATACACTTTACCACCAGACCACTGCTGCATTTGTGAATTAACTTGACATTGATATAATAAAATATTAAAACAACATTTAAATATCAGACTGCGCGCCAAGCCAGTCATCTTCTTCCTCGCACCCTTCGAAATTACCTGCGAACATTGTTGCAAATTTTCCTGCGAAAACAACATTCCCAGCAAAACATACAAACATCAATGACCATCAAAACGGTACAATTTCACAAAATTAAGACCAGCATTATGATCCAGGCATTCACGTGATTAATCCTGTGTTCTTAGAATTCATTTAAGTTTCTTAAATCAAAAATCCCTAAACCTAGGTCCAAACCCTAACTATGGCATCTTGTGAATTAGCCACGGTTCCTTGAGTTTTCCTGCCCAGAAACATTCTATATCACACAACAAACAACATTAGCCAAGCAAAATCCATTTATATGCATTGAATTGATGTAATCGAAAAAGAGAAAAACAAGAACAAGTGTGGCTCGGGTTTAACAATATGGAGCATATGAGATGCATATGAGTGATGCTTTAGCTTCAGTGATGATCAATAAACATCTCTATGTTCTTACTTTGCCTTCAAAGGCCCTGGATTTCAAAATCCGAATCTCACTTTTTGCTTGAATTTTTGATTTTTGAAACTTACCCTTGGCTGCTGGAATTCGTCCTTTAGGGCTAGGGTTGTGTTTGATACTTATATGAGAATGATTCTAGGTCAAAATATGGACTAGTTGTATGGAGATTTGGATCCAAAAAGATTGAAAAAGATCATAGTTTAAAGTTCAAATATTTGATCATGAAGACTTGTTATTCTTGGATTAATCACATGATTTCCTTCTTCTTTAATTCTAATCACCAATTAAGAATTTCTAGAAGCATTATCTTCCTCCAAAAATAGATTTTCATATTTTATATTTATTTAAAATGATTTTTATGAATTAAATCAATAATAAATAAAAATAAAATAATAAAAATGCTGAATTTTGGTCAATTGGGTCGTGCATAATGATATGATGTGGATTGGATCACAACTTAGCAAGCCCATTTGGAAGGAATTGTTTCTAGACCCCCATTTTCAATATAAACCATCACAAAATTTCCCAACTTTGCAAGAGCATATCTCCCTCAATTTTAAAGGTATGAGGGTGTTCTTGGACTTTTTGGAAATCTTGAAGAGTCCTCTAAACAACCCCATTGGTTTCAGTTCCATATCATTTACCAATATCAAGTTATGCCCTTTTGAAGTTGTTGACTTTTTGTTGACTTTTGAAATGACCTATAATGTCTTAGCTCATATCTTCCAAATGAAGCATTTTTGGGCTTAACTTGCAACATAAAAGTTGTAGAGAATTCAATTTCCTTCAAAATGAGATTTGGATGGAGAATTGGTGATGAAGTATGTGAAAGTTATGGCTGGTCAAAGTTCAGTTGACTTCTACTAAGGAAACCCTAATTTAGAAACTCCTGATTATTGATGATCTGGAATCTCCTTGATGAATCATGATCAACCCTTGATAAAATGATGAATTTTACTTCATATAATTGATGTTGGAAAAAAATCATGAAGTTTGACTTTGGTTTGACCACAGTTGACCTCAGTTTGACTTTTTGACTGCATTGACTGATTTTGACTTATCTGATCATCTGACTGAGCAAACTTTTGAGAAAAGTCTTGAAACTTGTCATGGGGGTTCTTACACACATATAAGATGTTATGAAGCTCACTTGAAGTCTTGGAAGTCCATTTAGCCTGATTAAAGTCAAAACCCTAGTTTTGGATGCACTGCCTAGGAGGTGCATTGTCTGAGGGAATTGTCAACTCCTTTGACCAATTGTGAACCTTGTGAATCTTCATGAAATGTCTTGTGATACTCATGAGAAGTATTGTGAAGCTTGTGAACCTTGTGAACCTTCAATAAGTAACTTGTAGACTTCATGAACCTCATGAAAGGTCTTGTAAATGTTGAGAAGCTTGTGAACCTTGTGAATCTTCATAAAGTAACTTGTAGACTTCATGAACCTCATGAAAGGTTATGTAAGTGTTGAGAAACTTGTGAACCTTGTGAACCTTCTTAGAACACAAAGTCTTGTATTGTGAGGGCAAATTTTGGGGTGCAACATCCCCCGCTGACAAATTTGGGCTCCATTGCAGCCTCTGGTTGATCTTGTCGAGTTGGTCTGTAACCCAACCCGAATCTGTCTTCTTTCTTTTCTACTGGCAGCAGCTTGCCCCATCCTTGAGCGGTACCCTCCTCAACAACCTTCTGGGCCTGTTGATATGAAGTGATGGAAGTTCCAGATACAGCAATTGCTTCATTGATGTTAAGGGCCTCAAACCCCTGACTCATAGTCTCATGGATCTCCCCATACATCTCTATATACTTGTAAGTAGCCAGCTGGATAACAAAAATGTCTTCCTATCCGCAGATTGTGATGATCTGGACTTCCCACTCAAATTTTAACTTCTGGTGAAGGGTAGATGTAACAGTTCCAGCAGCGTGAATCCAGGGTCTACCCAACAGACAGCTGTAGGCCGGCTGTATGTCCATCACGAAGAAGGTAGTTTTAAAGGTCTGTGGGCCAATCAACACAGGTAAATTAATCTCTCCAAGCACTGATCTCTTAGAGCCATCAAATGCTCTCACCGCCAAGTTACTTGGACGTAATGCCAAACCATCATACTCTAGCTTCACCAAGGATTTCTTTGGGAGGACGTTGAGCGAAGACCCAGTGTCCACCAGCACATGAGAAAGAACAACACCTTTGCATTCTAAGGTGATATGTAAATCCTTGTTATGGTTGCGCCCCTCCGTTGTTAAATTAGCATTTGTAAAGCCCAGTCCATGACTGGTGTTAACATTTGCAACCATTGTTTCCAACTGATTAACAGTAATCTCTTCCGACACATATATTGCGTGCAGGACCTTCAACAATGCATTCCTGTGGGCTTCGAAACACATTAACAGTGATAATATAGAGATTTTGGAGGGTGTCTGATGAAGCTGGTCCACCACCTTGTAATCACTCTTTTTTATTATTCTCATGAACTCGTCTACCTCTTGCTCAAAAGACGTCTTCGGAGTTTCTTTAACAGGTAGCTCTTCAAGTACCACATTCTTCCCTTTTGCCTTAGCAGCAGCTTCTGCTTCAGCATTGGGTCTTGATGTTTGTGAGGCAAAAAGGCGTCCACTTCTAGTGAAGCCTCCGCCTCCCCCAACATTGTCAACTTGTGGTGAAGAAGTTGCTGAATCTAGAGTGATCTTCTTTCCGTCGCAGTAGAGATCAGAGCCGTAGTGCCAAGGTATGGCATTACTGCTTTCATAAGGAACAGGTCCAGGCACCGTAATGTTGACCGGACTGATTGCTGCAGCAGAGGGAACTGTGATGGTATGCGGGTCGTAGTAGATTGTGACTAGAGATCTGACAGGAGGTGTTGCAATTTGTTGTTGGAAATTGTTGTTGGGATGAACATTTGTCGGGTCATAATAGATCGTGACCGTCGAGACATCTTCATTAGTGTTTGCTGGTGTTGTAGGCGTTTCGGTTGATAAGATGAGTGCTGATGTTGTAGAAGTAAATGTGGTTGAACTCTGATCTGTTGAAATGATGGATGGAGTGATTGCTAGAGTTGTTGATGAATCAGTGGGAATGATAGTTGTTGCTGTTGTAGGAAGATTTGTTGAAGGAAGAATTGTTGATGTTGTAGGAGAATCCATTGTTGCTGAAACAAGAGTTGTTGAAGGAGTTGTTGTAGTAATTTGCAAAATTCCATCTCTGATAAGGCCATTTATGCCAAACCTTAGCTTATCACAACCATTAATAGCAGTTTTGCACGATTCGCAGCAGGCCCCACAGCCCAGGAACACTTGGCATCTTAAAAGTTGAGCTTTGACTTCTGCCAATGGTGTTGGAATCTGTGCAACATTATCAATCAGTGCAGATGGTTGATCCTCTTCTATGGCATTAATCCTAGGCCCACCATGATTAGGCATAGGATTTCTGTTAACATTCGGAGGAGGTGCGAAATTGAGAGCTTTGGAATCGACCAGATATTGAACCTTCATTTGCAAGACTCTACACTTCTCAGTATTGTGACCCGGTGCGTTGGAGTGAAAGGAACACCTGGAATTAGCATCATAATTCTTCGGGAGATTGAGAGGATCTGGTGGAGCCAACGTCCTTAACTCAACCAGGTTAAGCTTCAGGAGTTGTGGCAGTAGAGAGGCATAAGGCATAGGGATAGGGTCAATCACCCTATTTTCCTGAGATGGCCTCTGTTGAAAGGGGCGCTGTTGTTGGTTGTTGTTGTTATTTTTGTAAGTTCTTTGTTGCGGAAAATGAGATTGTTGATGATAGTGTTGTGGTTGTTGTTGAGGATAAAGTGGTTGAGGTGGAACTGGAGCCGGAATGGTAACAACTGCTATGGATCTGTGAGAATACTGGGGTCTGCCCCTGCTTGCATGGATAGCATTTGTTTCACCCTCCCTTCGGGGTCCTGAAAAAGGTTTTCTGGGGTTGTTGGAGGAACTTGCACCGTTGTATGAGATTTTGCCCATTTTCAAAAGACTTTCAATTCTCTCACCAGCTATAACTACATCGGCAAAACTAGTGGAAGAGAAAGCAACAAGTCTATCAATACAAGTTCCCTGCAAGGTATTCATAAACATGTCAGCCATCTCTCTTTCTGGCATGGGTGGCTGGACAGCAGCAGCAAGTTGTCTCCACCTCTGAGCATAATCCCGAAAGCTCTCCCTTGAAGACTGAGACATGCCCATTAGAAGAGTTCTATTGAGGGCCATGTCTAGGTTGTACTGGTATTGCCGGATGAAGGCCTCAGCCAAGTCCTTCCAACATCTTATAGTGGCCCTTGTCAGATGTGAATACCATTATCTTGAAGCTCTAGTCAGGCTGTCCTCAAAGTAGAACATCCATAACTTCTCATCCATGGTATAAGCCTTGAGTCTCCCTAAGAAAGATTGCAGATGAGTACGTGGGCATGAGGTACCATTATATTTCTCGAAGCATGGGGGTTTGAATTTGTGGGGAATCCTCACCCCATCTCCCAGCCCCATATCCATCACGTCAAAGCCTAAAGAATTCTGAGATTCTAAAGACCTTAGCTTTTCAGCAATCTCATCCAATCTTCTGTCATACACCTCATCCTCAACTCCGACAACTGTGAATTGTTCCTCTTGGGGATCCTCTTGCAGGATTCTACCCCCAGCGGTATTACCTTGAACATTCCTTGTGCCATTAACATCTGGATTCAAATGGGGTCCATACTCTGGGGGTCGATGCAAGGCTGTCCTCTTTCATTATTGCTGGTTCCCCCTATTCCAAGATGGGACTCTTCAGGTGTCTGCCTTTCTACCAGTTCTCTCAACCTCTCTTGGTTCTGGGCTAAGCCAGTCATCACAACCATAAACTGAGACATTTGGTTTCTCATCTCGACCCTTTCATTTACCATCTGATTTCTTACTTCATTCAGGTCCTGCTGTACCTGCTCCATCTGAATGCCTGGAAGGTTGTTACGCGTTGGGTACCGGTGTGTGCGGTTGACAGGGAACACTCGGCGACGAGTAATGTTTCCTGAAAGCACAACAAAGTGAGAAACAAATAATAAACAAATACCTACAAAACAAAGAAAATGTTAGTATGTAATGCAGTATGCTTATTTATTTTCCAAGGTATCCGATTTAGTTCTTGGTTTTGACCTTTCCAGACCTCGAGGAGATGCTTGATGATGTTGAGAGAAAGCCCACCAAAATAAAACAAACTGATATATTACAAATGATGAAAATACATAGTCTGTTTACAACACATGCCCATGGTGGGTCAAAAATACAACAAAAAAGGAAAAGTACATCAAAAGAAAGGAAATACAAGCAAAAGGAATCAGACATCCAATCCAAAGTCATCTTCCCTAACTTCCTTCAGGAGTGCCTCAGTCACTGGACCAGCTGGGTGCTCTGTAACGGTCCTAATGAGGAGGTTCCTGGTAGCAATGGCACTGGTCAGCTTCTTATGCCTGTCTTGGTCCTTTGATCTCTTTAACCCCGTTCGGAGCTTCAATTTTGATATTTCCTTCTGAGTTGCCAACAAAGCTTCTTGCTGCTTCTTCTCATTGGCCTCCAGCTGATCAATCTTGGCCTGAGTTCTCTGGTCTTCTTGTGCACGGGCTTCGGTGATCCTGATCCACCTAGCCTGGCTTTCCTCCAGGTAATGCTCAGCCCTAGCTTTCTGAATCTTGGCCTCCTTGCAGGCATTCTTCAATATCTGTTCCCCGGCTCTTGCTTTCCTTATGTAGTCATCTGTCCTCTCAATCTTGGTCAGATACTCAGTCTTGAGTCTTTCCAATCTTTCAATGTCCAGACGACCGTCATTTCTTTCCCAAAGAGTCTTCTTCAAGGCCTCAGATAGCTGATTATTCCTCCCTTTCAGCTTTTCAAATTCCTCCAAGCTAACAGTTGCTGCAGGCTGTACTATGGAAGGTCCAGGTGTGTCTTCCAGGGTGAAAGGCATTCTGGTGATCTGAGCTCTAGTACGGGACCAGTCAGAGTACTGAGCTGAAGCAACATTGTTGCACCTTCCAAGGATGGATGTCCCTTTGGTTTGGATGTCGTCCCAAGCCCAGGTTGCTTGTCTAACAACAGCTGAATTAGGTTGCACTTCACAGTATAGGATCTCACCTAAATCCTGTCCTCTGGGAGGGTGGACCAAGGCATATCCCAATTGTCTCTTAAACAGTAAAGGGTTGTAATTGATGCAACCTTTTACTCCTATTAGAGGCACATTAGGGTATTGTCCACAGCTGGTAATAATCTCCTTGCCTTTGGTGCTCTGGGTGCACCATCTGATATCATCTGATGTTAAAGCAATGAACCTCTTGGCCCAATTCTTCTGTTAGTGTGGGTTCAAGAAGGCATCTGATTTAGGCAGGTGTCTGAGTAGCCAAGAGTATAACAAGGGAGCACAACATCTGACCAACTTCCCCCTTTGTTTTTCATTTCTCTGATGGATGGAGTAGTAAAAATCCCCTAGCAATATAGGGACTGGGTTCCTCAGCAGGAACAAGTGGATGGAATTCTTATTGACAAATTTAGGCTCATCTGCAAACAATATAGCCCCATATATGCTAAGGGCTAAAAGTGCACAGACTGCCCTCCATTCTCCCAATGTAGCCTTCAGGATGACCTGAGAAATCAAGAAGTCCAGATGTAAACCAGGAATCCCAGCTTTTGTTGTCATGTTTTGCTCAATAAGGGCAGGCTCCAAGTACAATGCCCTTGCTATTTCCTTACTTCTGGGAGCAGTTATCTCTGGGTTGAAGGGGATCCCTCCTCTGACAGGCACTCCAATCAACAAAGAAAACTCCTCCAATAGAGGCCCCATCTGAAAATCTGGAAAGGTGAAGCACCTGAGTGGGGGGGTCATAGAACTGCAAGCATGTGTGGATCACGCTTCTCTAAGAAGAATCAAGATCCATAACCATATCCAAAATCCCCCCATAGTGCTCTCTGAACAGTGGGATATGGTCAGGTGTGATGAGTGACTGGACCTGCCTGATACCAGACAATATGGGCTCAAAGAAATGATAAGATGTGTTGCTTTTCCTTGGAATATCCATGAGTACTGATGAAGAAGCTGAAGACAAAGGCTGATGAAGATCACAGACTGAAATGCTGGAGAAAAGTCTCTGACAGACTGATGCAAGTGAGTCTCTGACAGACTGAAGGAGGTGCTGAAGGAGATAGCTGAAGCAGAGGTCTAAGCAAAAGAAGGGGTCAAAACCAAACCAAGTATGATATGATGGATACCCTGAAAAACAAATAAACAAATGTTAAATGATGCAATGATGATATATGCAAATGATATGCAAGGGTTCGTGATCAAGAGCTGGATCTGATTATTTGTCTTGATATAAGGTCCATGTATGTTCAAAGGTCCGGATGGAGGCTCAGAAATATAGTAACTAGGGTGGGGGACTCAAATAAAGAGTCACATGTCCAGGGTTAATCACAAGAACTGTCCAAAGTGAAGTATTCTTAAACAAAACAGTAACAGGGTATGATGTGGCCAAGGGTTCCTGCAAACCTGTAAACAACCCAACCCCCTCACATGTAATGTTCTAGAACAAAGATCCTCAGACTTGGATCAGTTATGAGAAATGTAAACACTTCTAACCCTGAGGTACAATGTTTACAATAACCATAAAAGATCCTCTTCTAATTCACCCCAGATTCTGAAGGTCATAATAAAGGTCATCCAGACTTAGCAGGCTTCCCAGATAGCCCTAGCACTACAGGAAATTTGTAGCACAGAGTTCTCAAGAAGAAACCCACATCTGAACTGTGTTTCATATTCCCGCACCAGACCGAAATGGAATGGGAAAGAACATGAACCACTCTAGCCTAGGTGTCACTCAGGTCCCAGGTATATGACCTTAATCACTCAATGGAACCCCACCCACCAAAGAAAACCAGATCCAGCACAGTGATAATGACAGTATGAAATATGCACAAAACACTGTAAAGGAAAGCAGTAAATAAAGTTGTACATAAAACAATAAATAAAGCAAATAAATAAACACAATTAGCACATAACACCCCTGTAAACACAAATCAAACAATCGCTAGGAGTAACCCACAAAAAGAACCAGAAGCCCTGGTTGCAGCATAAGTGTCACCAGCAGAGTCGCCAAGCTGTCGCTCCCGCCAAATGACACATGGGCCAATAGGGGTACAGACACGAACGGTCGGCAAAAGGAGAGAACATGAAGATGAACTGAAAAGAGTCGCCAGCTAGGCATTTTTATCCCGAAGGAAAGGTAATGTTGCATAAACCTAGAAAGAGATGGATAAGACGATCGCGAACCAGAGAAACTGAGAAAGGGGGTTGGTTACAACCTGGGAAGGTATTAGCACCCAGATTGTCCGCCGTACTCGACGGGATCCACGCTTGAAATATTGTGTTTAAAGGGGTAGTGTCGGTGTTATTTTGTGTGCAAAAGCTAGAAAAAATACAAGTGTCAGTGTAAAAGAAGTGGGGACTGAAATAAAGGAGTGTCAGTGTAAGGAAAGAGTGCAAAGCTCAAGACTATGAGGCTTAAAGAATAATGCTGGAAGAGGGGGAATATACAAAGACTTTTGTTCGATAACTGTTAAGTTATGCCTACGTATCTTCTCGTGCAATGAGGAAGTCAGAACACCGTAGTTCGACTCAAAGAGACTGAAGATAAATTGACTTGTGAACTGCTTACTTGTCTATGCTCAAGTGTATGACTTGTCTGGCTCAGGTGCAAACTGTCTTGCATTAGACAGAAGAAGCAAGTTCTCGTTTATGAGTGAAGATGATGAGAAAAGAATCACGAAGGAGACGATTATTGTTTGTTTGGTATTTTCAATCTTTTATTGCTTTTGGAGTTTGTCATAAGAAAATGAGCTTAAGCCTAAACCAAGAGCTGGTAAACTCATCACATCCTCCCTCTGATTAGGGGTAATGAGAATACCTTAAGTATGAAGTAAACACCTCAAACTTAATTACCATGATTTAGGATTAAGATCATTAACCTACTTGTGATTATTTAGATGTTTTTGGAGTTTTTTGTTTGGTATTAAGTAATGAGTTTAAGCCATAATCAAGGATTTAATAGACTCATTACACCATCCTAATAGAAGGATAATAGATGAGAACATTTAAGCTGAGGAAGGCTCCTCAACTTAATCCATGGTTAGGGATTAACCTCATGACAAAACAAACCTTTATTAAAGTGGATTTTTAGTTAATGGTAAGATTAAGAAGTGGATTTTATGGTTGGTAAGACAACTTGAGGGGGACTTGTCCATTAACACTAGGGTTAGTCCTTCTTAACCAATTAAGGAAGAATTAGAACCCTATTGCAAGGCCCAAGTTACAAGCTTGATGTCTTAGTGATTATTAGATGGATTGATTAAGATATTTTAAACACATCAAGGGTTTAACACTTAGGATTAAAGTTATACATTCCATCCTAAGAGAAGGATGCATGCATAACCTTAATCACAAAGCCTTAAAACCTTTAAGGTTTAGTCCCTGATTATGAGATGAGAAAAGAAGACACAAAAGATGACACAAAGGTAAAACTAATGGGGGGACTAATCAAACCCTAATTGTGATTATGCTTGGGTATTCCTAGGGTTTATGAGGCTTGCAAGAGATCTTCAAGAAAAGCCACCAAGGAAGAAGCAAATGAAAGGAGGAGAAGCAGAAGAAACAAGTCAACTTACTTCACTTAAGAAGATAAGTTGCTTGAAGAAAGAAGATGAAGAAGGAACATGAATGAGAAAGCTCACTTTAATACAAATACAAAATGCAGCAATGGATGCATAAGAGATATGAGAAGAGATTGTGAGAAGTGAAGGCAAATTCACTTCTCAAAGTAACTTACCACCTGAAAAGTTAGCAAAAGGAAATGAAATGAAATGAATGCAAGGATGCAAACCAAAACCAGAAGCATATTCATGATGCAAATGATGCTAAGAGATGATGAAAAGGCAAACCAAATGTTATGGATGATCATACAAAGGATGAGAATGCAAATGAAGCATAAAGGAAGCATGAAAGTTCATGAATGCACATGAAGTGAAATGAATGCATAACATGGAAAATGGATGATGCAATGATCAAACATGATTCTAATGTGTCCTAAGATGTATTAGAATTTATGTGAATGCAAGAAATGTCATGGCAAGTTCATGAATGCAAGCATATGCAAGATGTATGCAAGTGAAGATGAGAAATTAGAGTTTTATGAAAGGATGAGATGAAAATGGCAAAGAAAGAAGCAAATGACATGATAAAAAATTGAAAACAAACTCAAAGGAACCCTAAACCTATACTAAGTTACCACCCAAACAGGGAGGTCAGAAGCTAAACCTAGAGGGAGTTATGAATTTCCTAAGTTTCTAGGGTTTTTTGGGTGATCCTCAATGTAAAATGCCAAATAATTTGAAAATGCAAGATAAAAATGAAAAAAAAATGTTTCTGGATGCTAGAAGCCATGTATAGAACAATGCAAAAAGAACCATTCACAAACTCAACTTGGTTTAAAAGTTATGAATTTTTGAAGTTAGGGTTAAAAATGAATAATTTTATGAACCCTAATTCATTGAAAAATGTCAAAGCATGATCAAAACCAAAAAGAAATTTATATGGTGAGTTTGTAAATGTTTCTAAATGTTCAAGAATGCTCTCTGAATTTTTTTGTGATTTTTAAATACTTAAATGTATTTTTAATTAATTAATTTTCATTAATTAATTAAATAAAACATTTAAATGATTTAAAAATACCTTTTTTATGCAAAAAATTAAAATAAAAATATTTTTGGTTTCTGAAAATTAATAAAATGTTTGATAAAAAATTTCAGAATTTTTTGATGATTTTTACTATTTTAAATAAATATATGAAAAGAAATGGATAAAATATAAAATAAAAACAAAAGAAAAGGAAAGTCAGCAAGATCTATGGCCAGGATTCAAACCTAGGGAGACTGCGCGCCTGAATGTAAGGTTGGGATTGTATCTGGCTAATTTAAATTAATTAATTTAAATAATCAGGATTAGGGCTAACTGAAATGATCTGGGCCGTGTGTGTCTTAACCTAATCCTAATCCAAGGGCTATTAATCAAACTGGCAAATTAATTAGGGATTAGGGTTAATCATTTTCAGGTGACTGGAGGGGAGCTCCGGTCATCTTCTCCGGCGGGACAAAAACCCTAAAACCCTCCCTATGCAATTTTAAACCCTCAAACCTGTCCAGAAACAATCCCCACACCTCTAACAACTCAAATCAACAATCAAACATCATTTATCATGCAAGAACAGGATGAATCGAATCAAAACAAAATCAGGGCCAAACTTTCAGACGTTCATAAAATACTCATTTTTCCACCATTTTCAATTCTAAACACATCACAATGATCCTTAAAGCATGCACTTTCAGTTTATAACAAGAAATCTAAGCTTTGTAAAAAATTGTTCTTGACCATACCTGAGCAGGAAAACTTCAATAGTGAGCTTCCAGAACCTCCCACTTGTGCAAATGAACTCCCTTGGTCCTTCTGAAGCTAGTGGGATGCTTCAAAACCTTTGATGGTGGCTAGTTTGAAGATTCAAGTTCTGGTGTAGCAGAATTTGAGGTTTTTGTTTGTGATGTTTCAGGCTATTTTAATGGTTGATTCTTATTCTATGGATGATGTGTGACTTGTTGGTGAAGAAAAATTTGAAGTTTGATGGCTGGTTTGAGAGAATCGAAGAAGGGAAGGTTTTTGCAAGTTTTGTGCAATCTGATTGTGTATGTGGTCTGAGCTTGTGTGTGGCTTGTTTTATGATCCTTATACAATCCCTAAACTATTGGAATGGGTCAGAAGAGTTGACATGCACTGTGGGAATGGTATGGAGCAATTGGCCAAAAAGTCAATAGTTGGTGTACTTCAAGCATGGGCCATGACAGAAGCTATCTTAGGGCTGCTCTGAGTTCAGCTGTCTTCAAGGATGGCCATGGGATGATTTAGAGTGATCAGAAGTGGATGGATGGTGAGATGTCACATGTTTTGCATTTTCACAACTTGTTGCATTTTGAGATTTTTGGTCATAGACATGTCTCATTCCAAGCTGAATTCAGGTCATGAAGTGTTACATGATGTTATTGTGATGTTTTGAGACCAATTAGAAGTCATACCAACCCTTGGAAATTATTCTTGCAAGAATTCCTTTTTTTTAATTTTATGGAAAACGGTTTATGGAAGCTTGTGATCCAAGGCATGAACCTTTGAGAATTTTGTGAAATTCTGATTTTGATAAGTTGCAATATGTTGTAATGATGCAAAGAAGTTATTTAGAGGTCTTGAAAGTGTTTAGAACTTGAGTTTGCAAAAATCCCTCTTTGGTATGAAACTTGAAATTATGTGATTTTTGTCAACTTTGGAAAGCCATAACTTGAGTTCCAAAATGAATTAGATCTTGTTCTTGTACTTTTTGAAAAGGGAATGATCCAATCTACAACTTTCATGACCAAAAATTTTTCATTTGAAGCATTTTTGGTTAAGAAAGTGAAGGTTGAAAAACTTTCCCAAAATGGAAAGTTTACATTACAAGTCATTTCCATTTTTGGCAACTTTTGGTTTAGCTCACTTTTCTTCAAATTTGTGAACTTCTAAACACTTCATTGATCAAATAAACACCATATAGCTTCAATTTGATGAAAAATCCACTTTGGTTCCATGTTGGGGGGCCTTAGATGTCCTGATTTTGCTCTGACTTGCTCAGGAAGTTACCCAGTGATCAGATGACTTCCACAATGAATTTCTTCATCAAACTTGGTATGCATGATCCTTATAACATATTGAGACCCATAGAAATATGAATGACCAAAAAATTTGGAGTTATGGCCTCTGAAACCAAAACCCTAATTTTAAGTCATTTGTGCAGTGAAACCCTAGCTCTGCTTCCATGCTTTCCAAGTTCTTGTGATTCTTTGACTTCCTTGATCTTTGGAGGATAAAATATGATGATTGAACATACATGGACCCTCTTGATATTATTTAAGACCTTTGGAGTGGCTCAGAAGGATCTTGGATTGCTCAGATCACAAACCCTAGATGCAGATGAACTTGACCTAATGCAGTGAAGCAAAAATGCCACATGATATGATATGATTGAACTAATGCAAATATGAAAGATCACAAGCCATGGTGTGAACTTAGTGAGGGCAAATTTGGGGTGTTTACAATTGGTAGTCGATAATTTTTCTACCAAGTAAATTGGTAGTCAGTAATCTCTCTACCCAATAAATAGGTAGCAGATGACTTTTTCCTAATTCAGTATTCCTCCATATATTGGATTTGAATGCTTTGTTTGGTTGATGTTTCCCCGATGGAGTTTTACTCCTCCCTGTTGAATCTTTTCTTGATTATGTTTTCACACAATCTTTCCCCAAGTTGAGTCAGTTATCCAATGATTTATTTTCCTGGTAAATTCTTTTGTCGTCTGTTGTTTTCCCCAGTGGGATTTTCCTTTTGTGTCCCCAAGCTTTTGCTTTCTTTTGTTGGTTGTTTTATTCCCACAAAGATCTTGGGATTGCATATCATATCATATTCATATAATTCCATGGTCTCTTAGGGCCAACAATTGGGTTTTTCTATATTTTAGTCTCTCCCATCTTGTAGAAACGAAGATGTCAATCTTCATATCTCCAGATTGATGAAACTTAAATAGGGGCAACTGTAATATCCTAATTTTTTCCTCTAAGTTTGTGTTTGAATTTGCATCATTTTGCATGCAAACAAGATCACGCACTAGTTTCTCGGTCCTTTTTGGTTGCAGGTTTATGCCTCACAGGGATCACCATTGTTTTTATGTGTTTTTATTTGCTTATGTCTACTAACCATTAATTAAAATCTAAAAATATTTTGTTTTCTTTTATTAACATTTTCAAGGGAATAACATGTCAAAAATAGTAGTTCCGCAGCTCGAATGAATTTCACAAAAAAAATTGAAGTTGTTCCATGAACTACAAAGTTTTGATCTTACATTACACATTGTGGGTTCATATGCATGAGGTGGTAAACCTCTCTAAACACAAAAACATTAAAAATTAATGGAAAAATACCCAAATTGGTCCCTTAAGTTTACCTCAGGTCCATTTTAGTCCCTTATCTTTAAAAAGTTCCAAAGTGGTCCTTTAATTCTTCAAAAAGGTCCATGTTAGTCCTTTCCGTCCATTTTTTCCAAACAACATCAACTTTTGCTTAGGTAGCATCTGACGTGGCATGTAAGGTCATTAAATACTAGAAAAATTCAATAAAAAAATCGCTTCATCTAAGATTCAATCACATTTACAACTGATTGTTAGACAACATATCCAACCACTACACCACCTCATACTTGTTTGTTAACATTCCTATTCCCATTACCATTAAATGAAAAAATGAAAAAGAAAAAACAACAAAATAGAAAACATGTCATATGTATCCAACAGTCATAATGCAATATGGAATTTTATCTTCTTCCACTCTCTCCTTCAAACGCAGGAAGCAAAACTCCAACAAACTCAAATCGCAAATTCGAATTTATGCACAAAATCGAATGATTAATAATAAAAAAATATGTATGCATCATTTCAAACACGAAACGAGAACCAACAAACAACAATCAACAAAAAAAAGTGAAAAAATACCTCTAATGCAAAACGAAAAATGGCTTGATTCGGCTTGATTGCTTGGTTTTAGGTAAAAATTAATTGCAGAAACGTGTTTAAAGACATGTTGCGAATTGATTTGAGTGGTTGTTTGCTTGAAGAAGACCTGACACAAGAAATCTGAAATTCACCTTCATGGGCATTCATAGTCCTTCATGAATGAAGAACCCTAATTCTCTAGAAAATATTAATTAATTATGTTTTTGTGCAATTGTTTGAGGGTTTGTGTTCGCTACATGTGTACAAATATAATGGTGCCAAGAAATCAACGAAAATATGGAGATTAAGAGCTATTTGAAGAAAATATCTCAAGAACACTATGAAGGTCGATGAAGATTCTGACAACTTTTCCAAATTCTAATACCATGTATAAACAAAGAACTACGATATTGCTCACTCTCATATGCAACCGTCCAGATTCTATTTAGTTATAATGCTTCAAAAAACTGCTTTTGTTGTCGTAGCTTCCCATACTGTCAACAAAGAATCACGCCATTATTTACTCTCTTTTGCAATCCATCAATCAACAATACTCACTGTCTAGAGATCAAATTTGAATTTCAATAATATGTGGTTGTATATTTTAATGTGCTAAAATGTAAACCATATCCCAATTTTAATGTGCTAAAATGTAAATCATATCTCAATTTCAATAATATGTGGCCATATCCCAATTTTAATATGCTAAAATGTAAACCATATCCCAATTTCAATAATATGTGGTTGTATATTTTCAAAAGATTCTGGGTTCTCAGACATCTCTCGTGGAAGCTTTTATCAACTTTCTTTGTCCTTTAATAAAGTTGAGTTACACAATTAACAACAATTATAAAGTGGTGTAGTGATAGCTTGCTATCACTTTAAAGCAAGAAGGCGTGAGATCAAAACCAACTCTTTACAAAATATTGTAATATTTTTTTAAAATTTTAATGACCTTATAAACATATGCCACGTCAAATTCCAAGTGCACAAATATCAACGCCACATCAGATGCCAACATGGAAAAATTGATTAGTAAAAAATAGACGGAAAGGACTAACGTGAACCTTTTTAAACAAATAAATGACTACTTTGATACAGGACCAAATTGGACCCCGAAGTAGAGTTAAGGGACCAATTTGAGTATTTTGCCAAAATTAATTCTTTTCTCATCCTCTCATTCTCATTTTCTCAAACCATTTTCAAACCAAAAGCAATAAATTTTTCAAAGGGCTTCCGTGGAGTACCACAAACATCTTGAGTGCTTAAAACCTTCTCATTTGTAATTTATCCCCTTACCCTTCTTTGTTTGTTTCTTTAGCTTTTTGTTTTTAGATTCATTATAATTTATTCACTCTTTTTTCCTTTTCCTCTTGAAATAAAATAAAAGTGCGGTGACGACTCTGTTTACTTTGAGTTAAGTTAATTGATAACTTACACTCATGATTTCTCCGCTACACTATGCGGGCCTAATGGGCTGCCTACGATCCATATGGGTTAACCCTAATGGGTAGCGGGCTTTTAAGGGATGGGTTGAAAAAATCCTGAAAAATATGAGCTCTAATTTTAAAATCCAAGCCCTACAATTTTTCGGGTCTGGCGAACCGATTCATATGGGCTAACCCATTTTGACAGCTTTACATGTATTCCCTTTGATCCATTGTATCCGAGATAAGCAACGATGATTCAAGATTAATTAACCTCATCGATTCCAAAAGCATTGAATTCTTAACCTCACGGAATCATTATGAAGCTTCACAATGTCGGTGTTTTTCATAATCTCATTCATTTCTGATTTCACAACAAAAAAATAACACAAACAACAATAATAATAATAATAATAATAATAATAATAATAATAATAATAATAAATTTCAGAGGTGATTTAATGAACATTTATTGTCTGGTTATAAATAGGTTCATTCTACATTGGATTCTTGAACTATGAAACAATGAAACCGATTAGTTTTTCTCAAAGGAAGGTCTCTGATGTTTCTGTCGCATTACCGTCATTGTATTTATCCTCAACCAATTACTTTGGATCCATATTGCTGTTTATTGTTTTTCATAAAGATTCTATCTATCCATTATTATTATTAGTTTCTGGTTTTTAAATAAATAGTACAATTCTGTGAAAAGTGGCATATCAATGAGGAAAGTGTGTCAGAACACAGCTATCATCAATTTGGATAATAATAGGTCATTTCATTTCTTTTCTCTCTCTCATTTCTATTTTTTCACTTTATCTCATTTTTATTTGAATTATATATATATATATATATATACTTGAATATTAAAATATAAATGATAAATTATTATTATTATTTTTGTTTTTAAATTTTATTAAATAGTTGAGGGAATTGAGGAACTGCAATGGCACGTGATGAATGAAGAGAAATTATCATAGTACTGGTAAATACAGCAAAGACTATAAGGAAAAAATAATAAATAAAAGAATGAAAATGACATTTAGTGACTAGAATTATTCCACCAAGGACAATTAAGAAATTTATTGTACATTCAAAGTTATCTGAGCTAAGATCTGAAGATTCTTTCTACAAGGGCTATTTCATTGAATCTTATCATGATGTCATTTCTGTTCTTTACTGCCATATCCAATTTTATGAAATTCCTTGAGAAATCATTATTTAAGTTATGTGTTTGTATTAGGGTGGCAAAATCACTTCATGGAGAGGATGATGCACTACTGACACTACTGTGTAATTTTACAAATAGTAACCTATATATCCAAAATTATATTTTATTTTTATTTTAATTATATTTAAAATAATGATTATGAATAATTGTGATAGATTAATGGTATAACAAATTTATATAATAATTAATCCCTTATATTTTTTTACAATTAATAGATTAAAAACAAGTTTATAGTTTATAATTTATAATTTATAAATTTATAAAATAATAAAGAAATTGTTTGATAATAATTTTTACATCACGAATTTATAATATATTTTATTAGCGTATCTTTTAGACAATATTATCTAATAATATATAATTCATAATTTTTTATTTTATTTTATTTATTTATTATTTTAACTAAAATATATTTTATCATCAATTAATAATATCATTTTATATTATTTTACATTTATCACATACTTTTATTTTACCAAACATTATAATTAATTTATTAGTTATTGGTAACCAGTAACCAAGCTATAATCTATAAGTTAACTTATGAATAACATTATTTTAATAAAAAAAAATCTTATACTAAAAAGTTATTTATAAAATTTATGTTATTAAATTATGGATAAATATACAAATCCCCCTGTCATTAGGGCGTGATTTGATTTCCCCTCTTTAAAAGTTTTTTTAATAAATATCCTTTTATAAAATCCAAAACCAGAAATTAACACCCCGTATTACTATTAAGTGATGGGTGACTGGGTGATTGGATGCTGACTGTGTAATGTTATTGTCTTTTTATATATTTTAATCAAACCACTCATTTTTCTATCAAAATCCAGCAAGCTTCTGGAATGAGCTATATGAACATTGAGTCCAATCACAATGATATTACTCTTCTTCTTCGTATATCCTAACACCAACACACAATCAAACACAAATTTTCAGCTCACAATGATATTACTCTTTTTACTGTCAAGTGAAGAAGTTTTGAGTATTTCGAGAGGAGAAGGATTTGAAACGACGACGTTTTGCGGAAGGGGGTTTTCGGAACAAATGGTTCATTCAAACCACAAATATGTGTGTAGTGTGTACCAATTTCAAATTAATATTAAACTTGTTTACTTCAATTTACATTCAAGAAAATCAGCATTCAAATCCAAAAAAATCAATAAATCAGAAACAAACCCAGAAAATCAAAAACATTCTATTGTGTTTTTCAGCCATCACCACCATTCCAATACAACAACAAACCCAGAAAATCAGAAACAAAATATTGAAAACAAAAGAAGAAGATTTAGGTTTCGGTCGTTCGTTGTTGCGCGTCCGTCCTCCGTCCTTTTTCAATCTCCGACACGACGGTTTCCGGCGGTTCCTGTGGTTAAAGGGCTTCCGGCAGTGGAGTGGTGTTCTGTTTGATTCCGACGCGGTCTCTATTCACTTTCCGCGATGGGTTTCCTCCGATTCTGGTACGTTTCTATGTTCGTGTTCCGAATTGATTTTACAGCAGTGTGCTTTCGCTTTTGTTTCATCCTCTTCGTGTGATGTTCCAAAATTGATTTCAGCCATATGAGGGAGATATCAACAAGGAGGTTTATACAGTCATCAATTCATTTAAGTCCATTCAAAAAGCCATTTAAGTCCAGTCAGCATTACGGGTGATATGGGATGGTAAATTCTGATTTTGGATTTTATAAGGGGGTCTCTATTAAAAAAAATCAATGGGCGAAAAGCAAATCACACCCTAATGGCAGGGGGTTTTGTATAATTATCCCATTAAATTATTAAATAAAAACAAAAATTTTAGAATATTGTATTTCCTTTGAAATTATGACATTTATTATTAAGGTAATTAAAACCGGGCCAGATATTAAACCGGTATAAACTGGGGTTTAAGGTTTAAAGATCTCACCGGGTCGGACCAAGGGTCGAATCGTTATTGTATATGTTATATGATTTCATATTATTTCTTTATCTTATAGATTGTTGACTTTTATTTCTATAATTTCTTAACAATAATCTATTTGAGAAAGAGTTAATAATACTATAATTATGTATGTTATGTAAGAATGTATTAGATGGTGCTTGATTTAGACTAAAAAATATTAGAATTTAAAAAGAAATGTTTAGTTTTTTAGTGTTGTCAACTTTGTGAAAGGGTGATCATAACACTATTAATGAATTATGTCTGACATTCAAAACATTAGAAAATAAATTGGATAGTATTATTTATAAAAAGAATTATAGATCTTATTATCAAGAAAATCCAAATTCTGACTGGGTTATAGTGAAATCTTCAATTATAAGACTCATTTGGTTCAATAGTATTAAATTGGTGTATTTTTTTTCCATCTTTTAAAATATTTTGCTTTAATAAAAAAATTGAAAAGGTTAAAATCCGATTCAACTCATATATTTGAACGAACCTCCGATTTTCACCCGATTTTCTGATTTTTGCTCCGATTCTTTGACCGGTCGGTTTAAAGGGTTTAATTGACCGGACATAGATTCGGTTTTTGGTCTAACCGATTGAACCGGTCGGTCCGATTTTCATAACCTTACTATTTATTATGGTTCGATGAGTAAACTTAGAATGCTGACAATTACAATGTTGAGTGAGCAAGCTGACGACTTAGTACTTTTCTTTTTATTATCAAACTGATGATTTTGTACTTGCCTCTTCCATTTATCATTATTTTCCTCATAAATTACAAAATCAAATTTTGTATAATCATCTCCACTTTCTTTTTTTCCATCAAATATTCAGAATTCAACATATTTTAAACTTGTTTAGTTGAATAATTTTTATGGAGCCTCTGCATTGTGTAATTGAATTGTTTTTAAACAAATTGAATAATCCAGTGTCAATGTTTCAAGTATGGAGTATAGGAATAGTATGAAATTATTGATTCTTTGAGTCCTTTTTTTTCAAACCTAACATGTACTAGTATGTCATAATCATTAATGTTCCCTCTCTATCACCATTCACAAATTCTTTTTTATAAGCAAGATTAATTAAAGAAGAAAAATGGGTTCTCCGTCCCAATACAAAAGTCTATCAAAAAAGAAAAGTATAGAGAATTAATCTGAATACTTACAAAAATCGAATGGATAAAAAAGTCCAAACGAAACAAAAATCCACCAACCTACCTCCTACAAAAAATCAAGAGGATGGTGCATCCAATCGTATAGAGAGCAATTCCTACGTCTTATATCCAACCACCTCTAAGAAGTTAGAACTATATGAAGAAAAACGTCTTCGACAATATAAGTAACTTCCTTAAAAATAATACAATTCCGCAAATTCCATATACCCCATACGGTAACAAACCAAGTGAAACACTTCATATCCTCTTTAATAGTATCCGGCATAAGAAAGAACCAACATAATGTGTGTTTGGTTAAAGAGTCCTCTTGAAAATGAATTAAATCAATCCAATGGTATATCTTTCTCCAAACCAAACTAGTAAAAGGGCAAGAGAAGAAAAGATGAAAAGATACCGCATTCCCTTGAAGACAAAAAGGACAAACTTTATCCGAATCTCTAACAATAATCCCGCAAATATCTAAATTTGCTCTAGTCGGTAACCGATCTAATGTGAGTCTCCAAGAGAAAACTTTGGATTTCAAAGGCAATATGGTTTTCCAAACAACTTGCAAAAATAAACGAACCTCTTTCGATAAGTAACTAACATTATCCACTCCATTAATTATGGAATACGCAGACTTTACCAAAAATGTTTCCGATTGATCTGGTCTCCAAACCCAAGAATCAACTACCCCTGGTTGCAGATGGAAAGTGGAGACGAAGTTCTGAAAATTCAGAACAACCGCTGGTAACAGAACAGACTTTTCTAGGCCAAGTCTAGCGAAATCCCACCTCCAAACAGTGTTGTCCCAGTAGCCTAGATCTGTGACATTGCAACTAATATTCGACGCAACCTGAAACGCGTTCGGAAAAACCACTTTCAAGGCCAAATACCCGCACCAAGCAAAATTCCAAAATGAAATGTGAGCACCAGATCCTAGGGTCGTCTTAACGAGATTAGTAAACGGAATGTCCACTTTCAGAATTTTAATCTTAAATAAATCCCTCATCCACAATGAAGTTTTAGGAGGAAATGGAGCCTCAACAAAGTCCATCACCCACTTACTCAAACTACCATACCTTCCTACCATGAAATTCCTCCAAATCTCGTTACCGTCTTTAGTAAATTTCCATAACCATTTTGATAATAAAGCTTTGATAAATTTACCAACATGTTTAAACCCTAGTCCGCCTTTAGATTTAGGTCTACAAACATCGCTCCATTTTACCCAAGGGGTGGAAGTTTGTCCTTAAAGCCTGACCATAGGAATCTTCATTGAATAGCAATAACGGATTTCACGATTTTTTTCAGAGCCTTAAAGAAAGAAAGGAAGTGGATAGGAATATTAACAAGAACTGAGTTGATCAACGTAACACGACCTCTCATTGACAGATTTCTACCAATCCACGAGTTCAACCGACTCTTGAGACAACTAATGATTGGATTCCAAAAGGAGATTTTCCTATGATTTCCTATAATAGTTAAGCCTAGACATTTGTAAGGGAGGTTACTAGACTTACAATGAAGAAATGCTTCAGCAGTAGCCAAAAATCCTCCTTCAATGCCCACTCCATAAAGACAACTCTTTGAAAAATTAATTTTCAAACCTGAAACCATCTCGAATCCGCGAAGAACAGATTTAAGAGCCCACAAATCAGTATAATCTCTATTACAAAACAGAAGGGTGTCGTCCGCGAATTGAAGAAGATGAATAGAAGATCCTTCAAAGTGAGAAAAATCGGGAAGCAGATTAATCTCATGAGCTCTATAAACCAGGATAGCCAACATATCCGCAACTAGAACAAACAGATATGGGGCTAACGGATCCCTTTGCTTCAACCCTCCCGATGCCTCAAAATTTCTTGTTGGACTCCCATTAATAAGGACTGAAACATGGCTAGAACAAATTGCACCTTTAATGCATTTGATCCAATTTTGCCCGAAGTTTATGGCATAGAGAACTTGGATTAAGAAGTTCCAATCGACACAATCATACACCTGAGCAAAATCAATCTTGAATAGGAGACACGTTTTCTTCTCTCGTTTCGCAAAATCAGTAAATTCATTGGCAATGAGGACTCCATCCAAGAGGCTTCTACCCGGAATGAATGCTGATTGGGAAGAGGAAACTAGACCATCAATAACATTCGCAAGCCTTTTTGAGAGCATCTTGGAAATAACTTTAGAAACACAGCCGACTAGAGTAATCGGTCTAAATTCGCTAAAGGATAAAAGATTATCCACTTTAGGAATGAGAGCCAAGAATGATGAAGAACAAGCTTTTGGCAGATTACCATACGACGAGAAATGCAAGACACAATTAATAAAGTTTTCGCCAATAAAATCCCAACAATTTCTAAAGAAACCGAATGAGAAACCATCCGGCCCAGGCGATTTGGAAGGATCACAATCGAACACAGAATCCTGAATTTCATGAGGAGAAAAATTCAGGTCCAACATTCTGCTTTGTTCAGAACTCAATTTACTAACAAATGTGAGATCCATCTGAGGTCTTGCAATAGACTTTATTTGATATTTCTCTTTGAAGAAGTCGAAAGCGACCTCCTTGATGGCACCCATATCTTCGAGGAAACTGTCATCAAAACCAATAGCATAAATGGTATTTACTCTAATCCTATGTTTTAAAGACGAGTGGAAGTACCGTGAATTAATATCACCCTCTTTAAGCCATTTAGTTCTAGATTTTTGGTGGACCATACTCTTCTTGATTCTAATGTTGCTCAAGAATTTTTCCTGCACCTGCATTCTGGTTTTGCACATCTTCTCCGGAAGATCCTGAAAATTGTTTTCCAATTACATGTCTATTCCATTAAGGATGTCTACCTGGTTCTCAATGTTCAAGTCAAGCAATCCGAAAACATTAGAATTCCACTCCTTCAGATAACCTTTAAGAGCCATAAGTTTTTGTTTGAAAACAAACATAGGCGAGCCTTGAAAATTCATCGAATTCCAAGCTTCTTTAGTAAATGAGATGAAATCCTTGTGTTGCAACCATCTACTGAAAAATCTGAACGATTTGGGTCCCGAGTTGATATTGCAAGATCTGATCCAAAGCGGGAAATGGTCAGATATGTCACGTTTGCCAACCGATTGCGCTTTGAATTCCCATTTATCAATCAAGTATTCGTCAATAAGAATTCTGTCAAAATTACTATAGTTCAATCCGTTCGAATTGAACCATGTAAACCTCTTTCCCACGAACGAAAGATCAACCAAACCCAATTCCAATAAGAACAAATTGAAGTCAATGCAATCCCTACCAGAATTTATGCCTCTTCCTTTTCTCTCATCAATTGATCTCACCGAGTTGAAATCTCCGCCCACAATCCACCTACCCTCTAGCTGCGCTAATTTGAAATCCAAAATCTCCATCCATAACCTTCTTCTGTCTCTAAGACCATGGGGCAAATAAACATTAATAACAAAAAGATTTTCCTGTTTCCATAAGAAATTGGAACAAAGGAATCCATTGCCTTTGAAGGAACAAATAGGAGAAAATAAGTCTTTCCTCCAAATCGTCAAAACACCACCAAAAGAGCCTATTGATCCACAAGCCGACCAGCCAACCCCTCTATTACCCCACATGCTGCTAACCTTAGCGTCCTGCATAGTTTCAATTTTGGTTTCTTGCAAAAGGATTAAATTTGTCTTGCCCTCCTAAAGAATTTTACGGATGCATTTTCTTTTAGAGGACAGGCCACAACCACGGACATTGAATGTGACAATGATCATGATTCCTTAATTTCAACATCCTTCATTTTTGCAAAAATCAACATATCTTTGTCTTCTAAATCGTTTACCACACTCTCAAAGTCAACCCCTTCAGCATCAACATTTATACCAAGCATTTGAATATTATTCCAAATCATAACATATACCCCGTCTAACCTTCCTTGATTTTGAATTGCATCTGATGATGTCGGATTCATCCACTGAACACCCAAAGGAATCTTGAGGCCCACCTGAATTGTCTGCACCTTCATCAATAATAGGCAGCCC
The DNA here is from genome assembly GCA_963966055.1 of Lathyrus aphaca. Classification (NCBI taxonomy): domain Eukaryota; kingdom Viridiplantae; phylum Streptophyta; class Magnoliopsida; order Fabales; family Fabaceae; genus Lathyrus; species Lathyrus aphaca. The sequence continues at coordinate 651,966,830 of OZ014519.1, forward strand.
AACGTAAATGATAGAAGAGGTAGAGACACCCTTGTCCGAAAATCTGATAAAAGGAGGTACATATACAAATTTGATTAAAATTGAATAGAAGGAAGGAGAAAAAGGAATTTGGATGTTATCATAGAACAAAGAAAGAGGCTTTTTGAAATTCTTAACTTTAACTCCCGAGACTTGGCCAACCAAATTCGAAACCAAAAGGCTAATTTGATATGACTTAGTTAAAGGCATAATAGCGTCCACTTCAGGCCCAACAACGCACTATGGGTCCATAGAAATAAAACCACCACCTGATGGAGCACAAGAACCAAGCATGTTTGAGATACCATCAGGTCTTCCATGTTCACGTGATGCCCTTCCTAAAGTGTTCAGACTAGTATTCTCATTGACTTTAAAAGTCCCATCAACATGAGCGCATAACGCTGATTTATTTGGATATCTGTCAGAACTTGCACCAAAAGATTCACTCACATGTGAACAAGCAAAAGATTCATTGCTTCCCAAGTCGTCATCTGCCTCTTTTGCAGAAGTGGAGTTGTAATCCTCCCTAGAGTGTTCAGATTTTGACCTATCACACTCAACATCTTCCTCCTCAAAATCTGATGAATCAAAGGATGATCCATCGGTACCATCAACAACAAAGTCAAGAAATCTTGGACTTGGGTTAACCTCAGTGATACGAACTTGATAATCATAACCATTAACCTGAAGAACCAATTTTTCGCAAACCAGATCAAACATCGAAATTTTAATTAACAATTTGGCTTCATCAAATCTTGATTTCTTAATAGTGTTTGGATCAATTTTGAAGAGCAAACCTCCTAGACTCTCCAAAACTTTATTGAATATCGAAATGTTTCAGGCATAACATGGGATACCTCTACAAACCACCTAGGCAAATCTAGAGGCGTCAACAACACCAAGGGACCAAGGTTGAATGTTACTGAACCATTTCTCACACCAAGTCTTAGCTTCTAAGATAAACTTCTGGATAACGTCTTGAGTACTAGATTCCAATAGACGCAATGAAGCCCCTAACGGAGTAGCCACTATGTCGAGGAAACGCTATGCGTATAATTTTGTCTGTATTAGGAATGGATTGCCATCTTCACGCACTGTGCCAACAAAAGCCTGATTAACAAACGACAAATCTTGAATCTCTGCAAAGACCTTCTTAGTTGTATTGTGCAGAAAATCTTCCTCTTTCCTTAGACCAGACGAGCCTGCTATCACCGCATCTGCAAACGAAACATACTTCCATTTGCCCTTAGCATCAGAATTAGGTTTGTAAGGCCGCACGTTTCTCTTCACCTCCTCCTAGGTTTTAGTTGAGGTTTTAGATCCTCTCTGAAACCTAGAGACATTCACTTGAATCTTCTTACCACCCAAGAAAATACCATCCAACTTTAACGCCAAAACTCAAGGGTCATGAACTTTCCTAAATCGTGTGAAGCCAAACCTCAAACCCCTCATATCTCTCCTGGATGGGATAAAGACTTCAGATATTAGATCAAAAACAGAAAATTCATCAAACAAATCTCTCGCCTGAAAGTTGTCCGGGAAGTCAGAAATGAAGAACGACACAAAGGGGACATTAGTTCCCACCCTTCTGCCTTTGTTTTCCTTCCAAACCGAAAAAGCTCCTCCCTTAATAGAGCCACCAGATCTTCTCTTATGTGAGACTTGTTCCCATTCCATGAGATAAAGAACAAAAAAAGAAATAGCAGCCAAGAAGAAAGACAAACCGAAAAGAATCAATAAGCTTGAGTTATCCTACTGAAACGAAATCAACACCAAGGCCCCTAGCCCTAAGGCTAGGAATTTAAGCCGAAAATGCCAAAGAGTTCCACCAGAATAAGAATCAAACCCAAAGAAAAAAGTGTGTCGTGAAGAACTGCAACAAGCTTTTTTTAGAGAGAAGGCAAATATTCTCTCACTCCCATTCACAAATTCTTATTATCAGCGCACTCAAATTTATTTGAGTTTACACACTAATCACTCTCATGATTAACATAATTATACCCTGAAAATAAAAACATATCAAATATTAGCGATAAATTATTATTTTATTTTTTAATATATCTTTAACTCAACTTATTTCTCGTAAGTTTTCTCCATGAAGGTAATTTTTCTCAAAATGCTATCAAATAGTATTAAGTATAGATATTTGTACTTGTTGTAATAGAAACATTGATTTGTGGCACCAATTGTTAGTTGGTCTAGTAATGATTGGTGTTAGATTTGGTAGGGATGACCAAAGTTCGATACTCCACAAACGATGATTTGTGACTAATGTAATGTGTTTCGATGATTAATAAATGATTGATTTAGATTCCAAATTTTACATTGATGTAAAAATGTCTTTAGGCACCATACAAATTTCTTTTTTGCCCCTAATTCTAAATATGTAAATCAGGACGCATCATTTTTTTTAAAACATTGATTTTTTCTGGATATGCAAATCAGAAATTTTTCCTAATGTGCACATCAGGAAAAATCCTCATACATTTTTATGTTTTATTTTTATAATTTTTGTATTTTTTTCTATTATATAATTCCTTTAAATTATTACTTTTTCTATAAATCCTCGTATTTTTTTTCCTATTTTGATAAAATGAATGTATAAAATGAATAGATTAACATAAAAATGATTGTATAAAGCGAAGAGATTAACATAAAAATGATTGTGTAGAGTGAAAAGATTAACATAAAAATGATTGATAAAAAAACACAAAAATGTATAAGATTTTTTTTCTGATGTGCACATAAGTAAAAGTTTCTGATTTGTACATCTAAAAAAATCAATATTAAATAATTTAAAGGAATTATATAATAGTAAAAAAATATACAATAATTGTAAAATAAAACATAAAAATGTATGAAGATTTTTTTTCCTGATGTGTACAGTAGAAAAAATTCCTAATTTACACCTAAAAAAAGAATAATATTTTTAAAAAAAATTGTACGTCCTAATTTACACATCTGAAATTAGAAGTTAAAAAAAGAAAATTCATATACTACTTAAATAACTCATAAGATATATTAAGAAATACTCAAAATCTATTTCATCAAAAAAAAATTAATTAGTGATGAGACACACCAAATATTTTACTAGACTTTATTTTTAAGTTGGTTCCGTCTAAAATTTTCAAATATAATTTAAGATAATTTAAGAAAATATTAGATTATATTTTTCTATATAAATTGAATATTCTGAACGTACGTACAACTTTAACCACAGAATAATTCCTCAAATTTTGTGGAACTATAATTGTCTGTAAACTCTTTTCAAAAAATTTAAAATTACTATATGACCAAGATTAAATTCAAACCGAAAACCTCTGATTAAGTTGAGAAAAACTTTAATCACCTCATTTAAGTGCTTTTTGAATAGTAAATACTCTTTCCGTCTCATTTTACATTTTTTAAAAAAATAATTAATTATATTGATAAAATTAATTTCATTTATTAAAATAATCTTATTAATAATAGATAGTAGAATAATTAAATAAATTAAAATATAATAAAAAGATTAATTTAGTGGAAAAAAATAATAAATATGATATTGATATTCTAAAAGGACAAATAATTTGAGATAATTAAAAATAAGAAATAGAACGGGAGAAAGTTTGTGTTGTATTACTATTAACAAGTATGCTATTCATACATCGTTTCTTACATTACACTGTATTTCACTGTTCACCGTTTAGTGAAATTTTTTTTAAAATTTTTTTTTGTGAACAGTAATTTTTTTTTATACTTTTTATTAATGCAAAAATTTTTAACACCTGAACATATATTAACCAATTTTCACACTACATTAACTAAGTTTTAACATTGTATTAATTAAGTTTTAACATTGCATTAATCAATTTTTGTGACTGCTAAAAAATATTTTTGAGTAATCATAAAAATTGGTTAATACAGTGTAAAAATTTGATTAATGGAGTAATGAAGTTGATAAATAAACGTCAGTTTTTATTAATAATTTTTTTTTAAAAGTTACTGTTCACAAAAAAATTATAAAATATATATATATATATATATATATATATATATATATATATATATATATATATATATATATATATATATATATATATATATATATATATATATATATATATTTTACTGTTCACCGTATTGATGAACTACAATATAGATATAAAAAAATGATGTAGGAATATCATTTCTCTGCTGCTAATAATAGTGTTCTCCTTGTAGCTTTAATTTGTACACCTAATAACGCCACTGTCACACTTCCTTGTCATTAAAAAGAACTCTTTAAGAGTAGTATTCTACATAACTATAGGAACTTCAAAGATACTAATTGTTTTTATTTATTTTCAAAAAGAAAATACTCTAATTACAATTTAATAATGGATAATTATAAATACAAAAATAAATGAATTATTTTATTATTATTACGTAAATAAATATTTGTTCTTAGGCAGTTCAATATTTAGCTCCAATCACCAAGAGGCGTGTTCAATATTTATTTATTATTTTTGGAAATAATGTTGACACTATTTTTCTTACCTAATTGGAACATAAAATAGGAGTTTTATGGGTCCCACTGTGCCCTGATTAGTTGAAAAGCTTTCCAGAAATAGAACAATGGCACATTATGATTAACTTTTGATGGGCCAATAATGGGTCCATCATGAGAGGCCCATATTTCAACCACTAATTTCGATTCTTAGGAACTAATCTCAAAACTTGCCTACAAAATTTCATTTTATGACATTGAATGATACCCAAATAAGAAGCTTTTAGCATTATAAAATGATAATTTTTCAAAAAAGGATTAAGAAAAATATAATAAAGAAGCTTGACTTGAACGAAAGGTGACATCCACTTTCCATTGTGAAAAAGAATATGAAAAATTAGTTTTCAAGTTTAGGTCTCCACTATGACACACACTAGCATAATAATGGGGTCCAATTCCTTTTTCTGTTAATTTTTTTAATTAATTACTGTTATTTCACACACTTTATCTATACAAATTATATGTTAAGTTGGCTAGTTTAGCAAGCAAAGTTATTAATGCAAGTTTATTGAGTGGAAAAGAATGGTGTTGGTTGTTTTACTTTTTTATAATATATGAGAAGCAATTTGGAATCAAATTTTGTTTATATATGTGAGAAAAAAATGTAGATATTTTATGTTTGAGAAAATGACCTCTGATGTAACTTGGAATAGCATATACGTTGAAGATCCACAATAAATATTTTATTATCATAATATAAACTGGTTTGCTTCAGAATAGGGAGAATGGTTTGAGAATCAATTTAAGTGTTAAAGCAGAGATATATTAGTTACGAATAAGTTCAGGGTATACTATACCTCTTTTTTGGTGTTTTCTATTCCACCATACGTATTGTGAGAATATATTCCCCAATAATTGAAGTTTAAAAATATTTACAACAAAAAAATTTATAATTGTTTTACAAACTACTAGTATTTTTTTTTTTTTGAATAAGATATTTTCAAGGTGAAAAGTATTATGTCCTAGTCTCTCTTAGGGTTTTCTGATTTTTCTTCTTTCTTGAGAAGCTTGTTTGTCTTTTCATGTTCTTTTTTTTATTCTTTGATCTGTCTTATGGTGCATTATGGCAAGTGATGGTCTCGAAAATCTATCAATCTATAAAGAAGGCGAAGAAGAAGGTTTTTGTTTCGGTCTGGATGAAGAAGGTGAAGAGCTAGTAGATCTACGGTGGTGCCTTATCGAACGGTTTTTGTGTGATAAATCGATCCATGTGAAGTCGATGAAAGTGAGAGTGGGTAGATATGTGGCGACCAGTGAAAGGTGTAACTATTAAGCAAGCCATGGAAAGTTTGTTTTTGTTTCACTTTGCTCATAATCCTGATATGGAAGTAGCATTAAAAGGAGGACCATGGACTTTCGACAATCACCTCGTCATCCTTGAGAGGATTAAGGTAGGAGTACAAATTGAAAATATCCCTCTATTTCACGTGGAATTTTGGGTGAAAATTTATAATTTGTCGGTTGGTCTCATGTTAGAAAAGATTGGAAGAACAATGGCGAACTTCATCGGAACCTTTGTGGAGTATGACAAGAACAAGAATTCTAGTTTCTGGCGTCAGTATATGCGAATTAGAGTTAAGTTGGATGTGAGACAACCATTGAAACAACATACCCGAGTTAAAAATAAGGGAGGATAATGGTGCACATTTAATTTTAAATATGAAAAACTTAGTTTATTTTGTTTTGTATGTGGATTGCTGGGTCACTCAGAGCAACGGTGTGAAATTCGATTTGCAATGCAGGAAGACAATGGTGTTCGAGAATGGTCAAATGATATTAGAGCGGACCAGCAGCGATTTGGTGGAGGACCATCTTCCAGATGATTGAAGGACGATTCCAAAACAAAATTAGGAAGTGGGGAAGAAAGGCATCATGAGTGTGTATGTAACACCCCATTTCTACCCGACGATTAGATTGAAAATCAGAGTATTAAAAATTCAACCAACAAGTACACAAATAGGATGTTACACTTTTCAACTTATAAACATTCATTTAATTTCATGAAAATTGATACATAACACCTTTGGTTCGGAAGAAATTAAAATAATAACTTTTATTAATTTATGAAACCAAAATAACTTTTACAACTACGCAACGGATTCTCAAATATCCAACTAAACGGGTACAACATCTTTTTCAACTTAACAACTTAGTAGCAACATACTTCTAATTCAAAGAACTTAGAATAATAATAACTAGATCAAATACAACATTAAAGCAATTAAATGTTCATCCCCCCCCCCCCCCCCGAGTATTATGTATCAGAGCTTCGACACTGACTCGAACTAATAAAGATAACCATCTTCCTGCAAGCTACATGCACGTTACCAAAATAGGGCAACATTCAAACAGAAGGGGTGAGATATCGATAGTTATAAACAATATATGATAAATAATACACAGACAAGGATCATACAAATTTTCACCACTTCACTCCAACAACACCAACTTAACAACCACCCACCTTTTATAAACTTATTTTACCAACTTATTATACCCACCAACATTTACTACATAAACCACATAATCATGTATCCAACACGAACGATTTAATCAACCTAATCAACACGAACTACTTAATCAATTTGAACAACATAAACAACTTAATCAACTTGAACCACTTAAACAACTTATCAACTTGAACAACATAAACAACTTATCAGCTTGAACAACATAAACAACTTAATCAACTTGAACCACATAAACAACTTATCATCTTGAACAACATAAACAACTTATCAACTTGAACAACATAAACAACTTATCAACTTAAACAACATAACCGACATAAATAATGTAACACAGATGCGACTCAATTATGCATATGCATGTGGTACCATTGGAGTAAAACTCCCAACTTAAAATATACCAGGTTATCGAGGTATCTGCAAGGCATAAGCCTTCAACTTAATAATTTTTCCAATTTACCGAGGCATCAAGGTATAAGCCTTCAACTTTCAACTTAGTGTCAATCCAGGCCAACGTGGTGTGAGCAACGGCTCCGACATAATATGTAAATGTACTATATGACATATACGACTTCACAACATAACAACATCAAAAGGACAAACAACATATAGGACATGAACAACTTAAATTCAAATTTGGCTTATCAAGCCTCCAACATAAACAACTTAGAATTTCTCCGTAAACCGGAACAACTTACCAAATTCAATATGTACCTGCAATTCGACTTTCCAACATCATTTCAATAAAACAACACCACATCAATCAACTATTAATCACCTGACTTATCCCGACGATTTTCGTTAAATTCCGGGCAACTAAGTTTTTCGCCTAATTCGGCTAAACCGACTAAACCAATATTGTTTTTAGCGTTTTGCGGTTAATACGACTATTTTATGAAATTCTGTCAAAATCGGCGTCCTGATAAATTTCTATTGTCATAAAAATATAATCAATTATGTCTTTCTGTTAAAAGCCAAAAATTGTTTACTGTAAAAAAATTACAACACAGTGTTAAATACCAAATTATTTTGTTTTCTCTTCGCAAGTCATCTGCTTTCTGTTTCTCACCTATAACACCAGGACCTGATTCTTTTACATTAATCAAAATTATAATCTAAGTAAATAATATAACTAATATACTTAAGTGTTTTTGTTTGATTTGGAACTAAAATCACTTAACCATAAAATATTATAAGTTGGATCATTTAAATGGATTATGCATAACAAAAATTAAGTGGCCCCTCCCATTAAAGGGTGGCTTGCTCCCGCCACTTCATCATTTTTGGTGGACACACAATGTGGCTCTCACCACAAATACATATGGCTTGCGCCATATAGGTCCTAGGGAGCATGGTTCCCACCACCTCACATGGTGGCACCCAATTCCATCCCATGTGGCTCCCGCCACATGTTTCCTCTCAACTTTGTGTACTGGGTTATCGTCCCCAAATCCAAATTTTTCATAAAAATTACGACATCGCAACATAACAAAATCAATGTTTATACAAAATCAACTTCGGAACAACTTTATCATCATCAACCAATCAACGATTATACGGGATTGATCAACAAAATTATTAACAACAACACAATATAAGAATCAACATAAATCAATATCAACATCAAACAAAACACAATATATACAACTACCCAAACCTAGTATCATTTATCATACCCTGTTATAAAGATCAAACTCCACCCTTACCTTAATTGATGGCCGCTCGAATCTCCGACCGACTTTTCTGATTTAGCTTTCCGACGACAACTTCTCGTAACCGTTTTTTCCAATTTTTCCTCGTTCTCCTATTCTCACGATCTTCCTCTTCTTACTGATACTTATTTCTAACTAATTCTTCTTTTTCTTCTTTTTATTAAAATATTATTCATCCAATATAACAACTAATGGGCCTAAGTCATACACCCCTTAATTTCTAATTCTGACGCAATCTAAGCCCATTAACCAACACACTCCAATAATCAATAATATTACTTCTAATATTATTTCCTCAACGTTCCGACTTAATATTCCAACTTAACGACTTAATTTACCGCAACACAAAATCAACCAAATAATAATTCACGAATGACTACTTTCTCCCGACTTAATAGATTAACTACTAATTATCAACATATTCAACAATAAACGGGAGAATACTTCATATCATCTTCCACAACTTATATCAACTTAGTTAATTAAACTCGACTCAAACCAACTTATAACCATCAACGTAATATTTCAATATTCCGAAAATCAACTTAAACCAACACAAGCATCACAAACCAACGTCAATCGACATAAATACCCAAATCAACTCGAATTAACACAACATACTACAATTATATTTAATTAAATAATTAATTAAATAAATGGGCATTACAACTCTCCCCCACTTAGAATATTTTCATCCTTGGATATCTATCTGATTCAACTATTCCAACTACTTAATCCATCCGACTAATCAACTTTCGTCCCCGAAAGGAAACCCACGTATAACACAAACAATAATTCATAACTTCAATGGCAACAACAACACGAACAACACTCAAGCAATACACTTGACAACTATCATTACAACACAACAAGTAACCAACTTAAGAATTCACCGGTTAAGAACTAGAACGCAATAATATAGAAGCACACAACTTAAACCCGACACCCATGCAACCAACTATCAACATCATTGTTATTCACATATGAACAACTCCACAACACCACGCGTTTGTTGCGCACTCTGATTACTTGCAAACTACCAAGTCTACCGAGTTTAACTCCAACTTCCAATCATCAAAATCGACATATCAACAAAGCCTTCGACTTAACCCTTTGGAAATTTCGTTCCAACATGTATTCTAACTCTTTTGTAGTTACCGAACGCTTCAAACTTAGATCCATAAGGCAACACCTCTGAACATTCAACATAATTACAATGGCGACTACTCCAAATCCTGGATAAGATATACATAAACTTCCCACAAATTCCAACTATCATCAACACAACTAAACTTTACCATCTTTTAATAGTACGTCCCTCGAGAATCATCTTAAACACACAACATCATTACAACAACATAAGGTACAAAGGTCCAACGATTTTCCACAAGGTAACTCATATTATCCGCTTCTAACTAATTCAACATACTGAATCCTCGATTCTTATTCATACCGACACAACCCTTCATAAATTCTTATCTGAGTCAACACAACCAAATAACTCTTCTTGTTCCAACCAAAAACCGCACTTTAATAAAGCAACTTATAATTTCACTTCTTCTAATACTTGCAACTCAACTCTATCTGACATTCTTTTCAAATCATGGTCCTACATTCCATCTACTTTCCCCTCGAATCATCTCAAGAAAGCTTCAACTCTCATGCCACTTAATTCATCACAAAACAACACTCCAATTATCCAGAGTTCAACTATAAGTTTACATATTACTATTCAATCCAAACACAACTTCATGATATCATCCTTAAATCCAACTAATATTCTCATTTACGAATCGACATCGACAAAAAAAACAATCCTCAAGCACCTGGCTTGACTTCAACCAATTCAACGTACCTACTATACTAGTTGGCATGACACATCTATCCATCAATTATGACTCTGTCTACTATCAACAATAGATTAAGGGTGATAAGTTCCTCAATTTGTCAATAGACATCCGATAACCATAACAGTGGCATAAATCATCGTTACCCAACACAATAGTGTACTTCAACTTGTGCCCAAAGTTCGTAAGCATAATGCTTTGTCAACTCTCTAAGGATTATCGACATCTTCTTAGTCTTCTTAATTTTGACTTTGTCAATTATACCAAAACATCCAGAATCCAATACACAATCGCTTATACACGCTCTTAGCATAACAAAACTTTAAATATTCTTCTAACACTGGAGTCGCTACAACATCGACTACAATCCGATTCTGTTCGCTCCAATTATAACTTTCCTCCAAGTTAAAATTTTCAACTAATATTAATGTTAGAGACCTTATGTTTCCTAATGTTAAGAAGTGGGATATGCAGGATATAAGAGATATGTTTAACATTGCAGATGCTAAGGAAATATTATAGGTGCCACTTTTGGAGGATATTAAGGAGGATAGGATGATATGGAAGGAAGAACAAGATGTGATTTACAGTGCGATCTGGTTATAGATTATGGAGGAGCTTTAGTAGGATTCATGAAAATAGGCGTGAGAATAAGGATTGGTGTAGCATGTGGAATATAAAAGCTCCTTCTAGAGTCAAGCATCTTTTATGGAGAATTTGTTAAAGTTGTTTACCAACTCGTGTTAGAATCCGTCAGCATTTTGTACCATGTTCGTCTAACTGCCAGCTTTGTGAAAATAATAATGAAGATGATTGGAATTTATTTTTTGGGTGCTCTGAGATTAATCAGTGTTTAAGGGCAGTCAGGTTTATCCTTTATTATAGATACTAGATTACATTCTCTTACTGATGCTAAGTCTCTTATTTCTTACATCTGTAGTAAGGAGGATAGGAAAATTGCTGGTAGATTTGTAGTAATGATAGATGAGATTTGGAAGAATATGAATTATATTATTTGGAATAATGAGCATGTAGAAGATCATAAACTTGGTTGGTTAGCCTATCACAAGTGGCAAGAATGGTTTCTAGCCCAATAAGTTCTTGAGTCTGATAATGATCATCATTATCCTTTATCTTGGGATCCACCTATTGAGGGATGGTTGAAATGCAACATGGATGCAACTTTTAATATTCACGGTACTACTAATAGAGGATGGTTTGTGCGCGATAATCGTGAGAACTTTATTATGACAGGGGTGGCATGGGATCCCGGTTCCTTTTCCATAGTTGAAGTGGAAGCCTTGGCCCTTAAGGAGGCTAATCTTGGAGCGATCGATTTGAATCTTAATCATATTATTTTTTAGAGTGATTCCCAAAGAGTGGTCCAAGTTGTCCATTCCAATCATGGAGGTGGTTCCGAATTTTCTTATATCATTTCTTCTATTAAAGCTTTGTTACTTAATTCTAACAACTTTGAGTTGAAGTTCATAAAACGTCAAGCAAATTCAATTGCTCATTCCCTTTCAAGGGTGGCTAATTCTTGGTCTAGGCGTAGTAGATTTTATATGATTTCTCCTTGTATTAAACAATTGTTGATTAATGAATTGCATTGAGTTTGGTTTGATAAAAAAAAATTACAACAAAATATTTAATGTTGCTATGAAATATTGGTTATGTGAATCAGATAATATGCTAGTATAACTTTATTAATGAGTATGATAAATTGTATCTTTTTGAACATTTTTATTCTGCTTGACTGGCTTCTAAATTTTGTGATGTGACAATTTTGTTGAAAATTTTGTTTTTGGCATTTTAGTTATGGTAATCGATTACCATCTTTGGTGTAATCGATTATCACGTGGTATTTTGGTCAGGAAGTGCAAACACGGGCTCGTAATCGATTACATTATTTGGTGTAATCGATTACAAAGGTGTTTTTCTGTTTTTAGTTGTACTTCAGTTTCAGCTTATTGAAATAAGTTGTTTTGTAATATCCTTTGTTAGTTGGACTTGCCATGTATATAAGGCCTCGTAATGCTCCCAATTATGGTTAGTGTCAATTCTTACTCACCCTCAATATCTCTCTCCCTCTCTAATCTCTCTCAATTCTCATCTTCATCTTCTCCAATTCACCTTTCTCCATTAATTCACCAAGTTATTTTTGTATATGTTCTAACATTGGCATCAAGAGCATTGGTTCTTATCCAATTCCGTTGCAACAATGAGTACTGTTTCCAATGATCGAATCCTCACCAACCTTCTGATTCTTGATTCGAAGAACTATGACAAGTGGCCCAAACAAATGAACGTGTTGTTTTGGTATCAAGAAGTTCTTGAAGTGATCAACAATGGTGTCACACCACTTAATTCACACCACTTAGGGCAGAAGCTACAGATGCTCAGAAGGCTACATTCAAGGAAGAAAAGAAGAAATGTTACAAGGCACTCTTCTTGATTCATTCTTGCGTCGATGATGATAACTTTGAAAATGTTGGTGATGTGATTCGCCGAAAGCAAGCTTGGGAGATCTTAGAGAAGACTTATGCAGGAGCTGTTAAGGCAAAGGTGGTGAGGTTACAACTCACAAAAGGCAGTTCAAGTTAACTCAAATGGAAGAGAAGGAAACGATCAACGATTATGTGACGCGCATTATGCGTCTGGTGAATCAAATCAAGGTATGTGCAGAAAGTGTTTCGGAGCAGAATATTGTGTCAAAGATATTGCATTCTTTAACTTCAAGATTCAATAATATTGTAGTTATTATCGAAGAGTTGAAGGATCTTACGAAGTTGAGCAAAGATGAGCTTCAAATATCTCTTGAGACTCATGAACAAAAAATGGATGAGAGAGGAAGTGATAAAGCGAAAGCCGAAATTACTTTGCAAACACAGTTCAACGAGAAGAGTAGAAGTTTGAAACAGAGGCAGAATTTTCAAAATTCGGGTGGAAGTGATCTACAAAATTCGAAGAGTTCGATGACTCAAAAGGGTGAGAGCAGCTCCAGCAAGTATGGTGATAGGCCAATCCTAAAGGTGATGTGATCAAGCATAAGACTCGATTGGTAGTGAAGGGATTTTTGCAACATGGAGGCATAGACTTTAAAGAAGTGTTTGCACCTGTGGATAGGCTTGAAATCATCTGATTGGTTGTTGCGATTGCAAACAATAAGAATTGAAAGATATTTTAAATGGGCGTCAGATCTGCGTTTTTGAACGGTCCACTTGATGAAGAGGTTTATGTTGAGCAGTCCCCCGAATTTGTAGTACAGAACCAAGAAATGAAGTACTACAAATTGCATAAAGCATTATATGGTTTGAAACAAGCTCCAAGAGCTTGGACAAACGCATTGCTGGCTTTCTTGTTGACATTGGTTTCAAGCGGTGTGTGTGTGTGTCTGAACACAATATTTATGTGAGATCGGATACGAATGATGGTATGATCATTCTTTGCTTATATGTGGATGATTTGTTGATTATCGGCAATTGTGAGAAGAGCATATCAAAGTTCAAGAGTGAACTTATGGTTGAGTTTGAGATGACGAATCTTGGCATAATGACGTATTTCCTTGGCATAGAGTTCCAAAAGTCAAAAATGGGACTGCTTATGCATCAAAGGAGATATACTCTTGAGATCTTGAAGAAGTGTGGAATTGAGCATCATAATGTTGTCATTACACCATGTGAAGGAAGACTACAACTGTCCAAAAGTGAAAATGAGCAAGCTATGGATCCAACTCAATATAAGGGGTTGATTGGATCATTGCTATATTTATGTAATATGCGACCGAACTTGGCATTTAGTATCGGTATTGCTAGTAGATTCATGGAGAGACCAAATGTATCTCACTTGGCAGCAATTAAGAGAATCCTTCGTTATGTTAAAGGGACTTTTGGCTGCAGAATTCTCTTTCCTGCATCGGGTACGGGGCAAAAATGAAATTTACTTGGTTTCACCGATTCCAATTGGTATGGTGATAAGGATGATAGAAAGTCAACGACTGGATACATCTTTATGTTTGGTAGGACACCAATCTCTTGGTGTTCGAAGAAGATTACCACATGGCATCTCTATAGCCTTGTGAAACCGAGTACATTGCAGCTTCGTTGTGTGTGTGTCAAGCGATGTGGCTTATAAATCTATTGAAGAAGTTAGGTAGCAAGTATATAGAGATGTAGTTTCATTATGGTGGATAATATTTTGGCCAAGAAGTGCAAACACGGGTGTGTAATCGATTACAACATTTGGTGTCTTCGTCACACACACCCCCATTAATTCACCAAATTATTTGTGTATGTTCTAACAAATTTTGACATGCCACATCATAAGGTTTAAAAGTCAATTTAGATAAAAGTGAATCTGAATGACAAATTGAATAAGGGTGTTAAACCTCAACTAAAATTCTGAAGAATGATAAATAAATAAACTATGTATATAGATTTTACTTGCGAAATATTTCATTAAAATAAGTGAGTATAAGATTAAGGCATATTAGAATGACATGTTATTAAAAATATTTAACTTACTAGAACTAAATACTTCACAAATTATACGCAAGTTTTTTTTAATTGTGTCTATAAATTTTACAATCAAAATTCAACTCTAAACAGTATAATGCTTCATATCACCATTCTTAAGTATGTGTACTTTCTCATTCTTTACATAAAGCCTTCCTAAAAGAAGTAAGAGAAAATTACAGAAAAAAAAAAACTCACATCAAAGTGTCTTCTGTTGACATTTAGATATATGAATTAGAAAAATAGAAAATGTATAGAGAAAGGGTTCCTCGGCTACCCTGTAACTTGCTTCGCTTCATGAATACAGATATACTAATCGTCGGATACCATAGTTGGACTCTGAATGCAGCTGTCCATTTGATGAAGTTCCAACATTCTCTGTTCTGGATTACAGAGGCCTGTAGGTAAGCACCCATATTATTCAGAAACAATATTTTGATTTGATTTATACTTCATGTATGTATATTATTATATACATGTCTGACCAAAAATCATTAAATGCTGATTAAATAATCTAATCACAAATAAATAACAATTATTAAAATGACACCACAGAAAATTAATTCTCATTATAACTTATATCAAATCTTAAACACACGTGTAGGATATCATCATTAAATCTTATGCATCAACAACCTTCATGTTACATGCTAGTGATCAAAGGAAACCATCCAGATCAATGGACCCACGCCTGCAAAGGACTAATCCGAGTCACTATAGTATCCTTTTATAAACAAGATCCACGTATGATCCTTATCGGACTCTATCGCCAATGTGTTTTCCAGGCACACACCACGACTACTGGGTGTCACCCACCATACACATCCAAGCTCATCTTAATTCTGTTGTTGCAGAGGTGCAAGATCCTCTCAAGAATAGTTTTAAAAATGAAATCGGCCACTAAAGGTTATTGACAGAACACACGAGCCATCTTTGGGAAACTCTTGGACAGTTTTGTATTGTATTATTGAAAATTCTAAGAGATATTCTAAGGAATATCTATTACTATAAACTATATTAAGGCTTTGTTTGGGAGTTTAAAAAATCTGAAGGTTATCGATTTAGATAAAAGCGTGATTCTGAATAGAACATTATGGCACAAGTTGATCCATGTAGCCGCCCCACTTATTGGGATAAGGCTGGATTGTTGTTGATTGTTGTTGTTTGTTTGGGAGTTTGGAGGGGAAGGGAGGAGGGCTTAAAAAAATGAATGGATAAAGTTAAAAGAATTAAATGATTTTGGTAGAAAGGACTTTTTGGTAAAATGAATGGATAAAGTTAAAAGAATTAAATGATTTTGGTAGGAAGGACTTTGGAGGGTTTATTTTTATTCATAATTCAAAACCCCTCTAATTTGAGGAACTCAATTTGTATTGGAGGATTTTAGAGGGCTTACATATATTCCTCAAAGTCCCCCCTCCTTCCTCCTTCTCTCCAAACTTGCAAACAAAACTTAGTTTTCTAAAAGATATTTTAAGATATTCTGAATTAATATAAAAAGATATTGTAATATTTTATAATATTCAAACAACTATCAATTGTTTGAAAAAAGAAAATGAGTGCAACTTATTCCATAAAAGAAAGATTCATCAGAATCCACGTGCCTTCTCTCCACAAAAGATATTATGATATTTTATAATATTCAAACAACCATCTATTGTTAGAAAAAAGAAAATGAGTGCAACTTAATCAATAAAAGGATGATTCTTCATAATCCACCTTCTCTCCGCATGTCCAAACCACCTAAGCCTTGTTTCCTTCATCTTTCTTCAATAGGTTCACAACCTCATAATTCTAATATTGTCATTTCGAATATTATCTCATTTACTCTTACTATACATCCAACACAGCATCCTCATCTCTGATATACTTAATTTGTTTTCATGTTGGTTCTTTGCAGCCCAACATTCTGTTCCGTTATCTTACAGTTGTCCGATAAAAATTTTCCCTTTCATTTGAGATAATAATTAATAAATCTACAACTAGGTTATCTATAGAGGGTGGACAGACAGGTTTCATTTACATGTATAAAGAATAGGAAATTAGTACTATTATTTTTTTTTACAGGGGAGGCTTCCTTAACAGATGTTAAGTAGAATCTGTATCACTGTTGTGCAAGGGTCCATGCAATGTGGTTGGGTACAGAGATGTAAATAGGAAAATGGGTTTGCAAAAGGCCAAGATTCTCCTACATGAAACTGAAATTGAAAGTAGGCATATCATGAGTATGAAAAAGAACTAAGGTTTCAACCAGTTAGCGATATTGTTATAATGCACCAATGGTAAGGAGCATCAAAATGAGATAGATGGTACGATGAAGTTTGAGAGGATAATAATACATCAAAGATTCGGGCTTCTTAAGATAAGGGAATGGATAGTCTTCGTGGGCATGCATCAAAAACCGAAAATGAGTACAATTTATCTTAAGAAAAAGAGATGACTCACCTAATGTGAAGCTGCAATCCGCATCACTTTCCCGTAAGAGTTTGGGTAATGTGGTCGGGTATAGGTGAAGATTATCATTTATGGATATCTGACTAAATTTGGCTTTTGATAAATCGTGGGGATAAGGATTACGGAATTTATGTTTCTGAACATGAAACTTAAATTTAGGGTATGAAGAATGTTAGACAAGATAATATCCCTAAAGACTCCGACCACTATTGGGCCTTTATCGTTGTCATATAAGAGTTCTTGCAATGTTGTTGGGTATGTGAAGATTATTATTTTAAGAATATCTAGCTAAAATTTTCTTTTTGACGAATCATGAAGGATATCGATTAATGAGTTTATGTTCTTAATTTCTTCAAACAACTTCGATAGTTCAGCATCTAACTCTTGATTTTGAATTTTATTTTCAGCTCTCTGAAAGTACATTTCAGCAGCATCTATCTTTTTATTTTATTCATGAATCATTGGGTTAATGATTAATGAGTTTACGTTTCTAATGAAACTAGCAGTACACTACATAATCAAAAGAGAATTCAATTTTGCTAAAAACTCGACAATTATTACCCATCTGGGTTTCTAGTTTCTTTCATTTGAAGTTTCTGATTTTTACATTATTTTGCTACCTGATTTCCATATTATTATTCCAGTGTTGCAACAGGTCATCTTTGTACCAATGAATTTGATCAATTTGTACAAAAAGCGCAGAATTGAGGTTTAGTGCATCTTTTTCCCCGCAGATAGATGCTGGATATTTCATTCATTGGTACTTAGAGCAATATTGCATGGCAATGCCTTGTAAAGTTTTATCAGTCACATAAATAAACTCCTAAATAAAATATTATCAACATTTATTGCAATAGAAATACAAACCTGAACATTTAGGAATATCCCACACAGCAATTGATGTTGATGTACACTCTGGAGCACAAAGTTCGTGAATATTCTCATGTTTGACATTCATTGCAAGCATCCAAGCTCCAATGGTAACATCCTCATTGCTGAACATCCGAAAACTGTTTAAAAAAAAGGATGCAAGCTTTAGATTCACAATTTTAGGAGTATGGAAGAGTAGAGACTGAACAAGGCTCGCATCATCAGGTTTATGCATTGTGGTCTTTGTTCCTTAGAGAAACAAAAACAAAATCTAAGAAAAACTTCATGGCTAATCTATAAGGTCCAAAGTATGATACTTTATGAATAGGATGCACAAAAATAGAGAAAGAAATCTGCTCAGTTCATGACCTCAAACTCTCCAAGCAATTGAGTGATTCATTTGAAAAAAATTAGTAAGAAACTTCACAGTTTGATCATTACTTGACATGGGGAAAAATTATGATGAAAAAGAATTAATGATCTAAGGAAGTAAATCGAGCAAAGAGTACAAATTTACAGCTTGTAAAAGATTGACTAATGAACCTCAGGACTGCAATACATTGATATCTAGACTACCTTAACAGCTATACAATATGAACCCAAGGATCACATGGCATGAATCTCCATTAGTTCTTGGTTTTTTCACCGGAGAACAACTATATAAACCAAGGGAGATAGTCTACGACCCGGCCAACCAACCACAACTCTGAAAAGATGTGGAGCAGACAGTATCTCATTCCAGCATGTGAACTAATGAGCAAAATCCAATAAGTGAAATAGTGGAAAAGCATATATGTAATATGCAAATAAGGCCGTGTCAATACATCAAATCTCAAACTAAAAAAGGAAAATAATATATTAATAAAAAATCAACATCTAAACATCAGCAAGTGCATCATGTGTTACTACAGTGAATATTGGTAAAACAAATATACTCCAAAAAGGGAGTGGTAGTTATTTGTAAAGTTGTCGTCTGCTGTAGGTCAAGTGAACAAGAAATTAAGTTTGGGACAGAGAAAAGCTTGCCTGTTATTCCTAAGGGCGCCCAAGCTTGATACAACATCAGCAGAAAGAGCATATATAGGACCATAAGCATGAAGAAAATACTCCTTTCCAAGCAAATTAGATAGCGGCTCATACCTGTAAGATTTACAGGTAACATTACTCCAAAATCCAAATGGAAAGAAGCCAATATGTTGGTTATAAAATGAAAACAGAAAATCTTTGATCGTCCCTATAGGGAGGGAGGCTAGATAGCACTCTGGATAACCCAAAAAAGGAGGCATATAACAATTTAGGCCCCCACAAATACTGAATGCAGCGTGATTTGATCCCTAGTGTATGGTACAATGTTTGGAAGGTAAGGGAAGTAATGAAATCAAAAAAGAAAATGTTAGAAAAGAGTTGGGGAAAGAATGAGGGATTAAAGGGGTAATTTTCCTTCCCTTTGAAGCTGAGGTGGTTAATTAAAATTCCATCTTCATGTAAAATATCTTACTTTGATATCTTGAACTAGTAATTAATGATTCGTAAATCCCACGGATAATAGTTGAAATCTATATTCATTTTGAAGACAATAGCATTATCATGTAAGAGTGCAAAGTTCTATTATTTATGGCATGTGATGATAGAAACAATTTAACAGTTAAAATGGGTTAAAATTGAAAAGTCAGGAAATTAAACCAGAAAATGTCACAATTAAAATGTTGGAAATGAAATATACTCGATCTAGATAAAACTAACCATTTGAGTTTCGGATCAGTGAAAACGGGCCCCTTTTTCATGCATCCTATGTACGTCTGGGAATGAGATCTCTCTTTTGCAAGTAGTAATGAAAGACGATCTAACAATAAAGATTGCAAAATGATTTATAATTGGCCTCTCAAGAAAAGGTAATCACCACATTTAAACTAGGTTAAAGCCTGGAAGATATTTCACCTGGCCTTAAATATATGTCATCATCAGCTTTGACATAAAATTCGGCTTCGAAAAGAGCATAAGCAGCTTTAAAGAAAGCCAACCTGTAATAAATGACCTTTTTCAGCTTAGCAACACATTACACACATCAAGCTCATGAGTTTATTAATTCTCAGAACACACGTTTTGTATGGGAGCTTACTGTACTCCTCTTCAATATCCAATTGAATAAAATCATCATATTCAGCTATTTCTCTCTTAAGCGCAGACATCTTCGACCTATCATTTGTTTTACCAATAACAAACCTAAAAGCCAAACCAGTGGCTTCTTCCAAGCTGCAAGAAATAACTCAAGATGAGCATAATTAAATTACATCGTTTTCAGACCCCAAATTGCACCAGTAACAAAAGTACATCAAATAGACAATAGTCTAATAGTTAGATACAGAAGGAGGCAAAATGAAATCATATATCAAACCATTCAATAAATGAAAATTTAGCCGGTCATTCGTAATAGAGGATATTATGATACAGTGAGAAAAAACTCTGGTGTTCTGCATTTTCAAACCCAAAACAACCAAAACTCTCCAACATAAGACAATGCAGTTTGAGTACTAAATGCACACTACTATCTGCTACAAATAAAAACTAGATCACAGATGCCAAACTTTCATTTCTTGCTCTACACATCAAAACTGAATCAAACCCCAACGCAATGCTACAATATAAACAATCATATCAGAATTATGCTAAAATCAAAACATTGATAATAATTTCATACATTTCTGCATAATAACATCATTATATATTCTTGATTAACCCAATATCAAAACTAAAACAAAATTCAATTGGATACCAAAAACACGAAAATTCAATTGGAAGGAGAATAGAACCGTTGAAGTCCATCAGGATCCGAAGGAAACCAAGTCTTCCTCAGCGCCTGACGTCTACCAACGGATCCAAACCCGGTCTGAATTCCCACAAAGGCCATAACCTTATGCCTATCATCAACAACCGCATTTCGGCCACCGGTGACCGCGGTACCGTGATCCCATAGCACGCGAACAGATCTAGGGTTTCGATTTAAGCAGCGATCGTTACGAGACGGTGTGAGAAAAAGAATGATTCCGAAGAAGAGGAGCACGGCGAGGAATAGGAAAGAGGAAGTCCGAGATGAAATGGTTTGACGTGCGTTGAAGAGTGATTTGGGGGGAAAGGAAGGCATTGTTTTAGACCGGAACTTGAAGAAGCTCCGGTTGTGGTGTTGGAATTGAGTATTGGATCATAGCTTGTTAGGTGATGGAATTGAGTAATGGTGGTAGACAGATATAGGGATTAAAGGTGATGGAGACTAGCTAGCTAGAGTGAAATTTGAACAAGTGGTGAACAAGGAAAGGGAAACTCAGAAAGATGTTTAAATACAAAAAATTAAATCATTAAATTTATATTTGTCAAGTGTATATTTTCAAACACAAAAAAAAATCAAGAGTAGAAATTATAGTTTTTGTGTTTTATAAATATTCGTATTTATACTTAAATGATATTATTTAGGGTTTATATTCTTTTTTCTTTCTTCCTCAAATTCTTTCTTTCAAAAATCATTTTCAAGTTTCTGCAATTAGTGTCAAATATAGGACTCATCCAATGCCATGTGATTCTATTCTAATTTAAAAAATTTATATACTTGTTTTTATTATAAGTGGTTTTGAAAGGAAAAAAAAATCACTATATAAGACACTTTATAATATCGATGAATGATAAATGTTTTTTTTTTATATCCTTAAATTCATTAATATCATTAATAAAAGATTTATTTGTAAAAACTTCCATAATTTCTCTTTTTCATACTATAATTATTATATTTTTTAATATATATATGTAAAACCAAAAACGACATATAATAAAAACAAAGGGAATAATTTTTGAAAAAATCAATATAAAATCATACTTTATTCGTCTCACAATAGATGTTATCTTTCTTATTTTTATTTTTCTCAAATTATATGTCCATTTAGATTATCAATTTGATATTTAATTTTTTTTCTACTAACTTACATTTATTTATTGTATTTTAATTCATATAATTATTCCACTATCTATTATTAATAGAGTTATTTTAGTAAATGATATTTATTTTATTATTGAAATCAACACAATTAATTATTATCTTAAAAAATGTGAATATCTTAAAGAGAACACATATTGTGAGACGGAGAAGTACTGCATATGTCACAATTATAAGTCAAAATAATTAGTTTAACACGTATTAAGAAAATTAGTTAAGTGCAATTAATTTTCTTGATTTCATGTACAATCAAAGTAAAATTTATGACAATATCCTTAATTTATTTGATGAATCAACTACTAATATTAAATGTTTTTGAATTAAATTAAGGATATAACAGTAACATAAACATTAATTAGTTTAAATTCAATGACTTTTGCTTATAATATGATCAAAATTTAAAGTGTTTTTTTTCTTTTTATAACAGAGAGAGAGAGAGAGAGTAAATGTTAAAAACAAATTATGATTTTAACATAATTTTAAAAATTAGTATAAAATATATTACTTTATTAATTATATATAAAAGCCATCTAAAATTTAGGGATCCAAACAAGTGAATAATATTGTTAATGTTGGTTTGAATGGATTTTACAATACTCTACTTCTAAGCTTATTTTTAAATTTGTTAGTTTATTTTTGTTGGAGGTATAGTTTGATTTTGGTTATGTTTTAGATTTTTTTTTTCTTCTTGAAACTTGAAATTTTAATAACATAAGGCACACCTGACGTGTTATTTGGAATCTATTAATTTTGTTTAAAAAAAGTTGTTGGATCTATTTCTAGACAAACATTTTCCTGCCGGCATTATTGTTTTTCTTAATCTAAAGTTGAGAGTATTCACAAAAGGTTGTGTCACATTGCAAGAGTTTCAAATTGAACTCTTCAATTTTGTTGTAGGTAGTAATTTGAAATTTGACGGCTACTTATCTCATTTTAAAGTTATAAGACCAAACTAAACTTAAACACTAAGTTAAAGGACCACAGTCCACAAATATATCAAACAAATAGTATTACTATTGACAATATTTTATAGACAGTCTTTAATAATATTTAAAACACAAAATTATTTTATTTTTGGGTTTTTATTATTTAATTCAACTTTTTTGTGTTAAAATTATAATCATTTTAATCTAATACAAGTTTTTTTACAACTTTCTAAAATCTTTAAGAATAAATTTAAATAGACAATTAATTATTGGATTAGATATGCTTTTTCATTCCTATTAAATTATCCAATTTTATTTTTGATTTCTATAAAATAAAATAGCGTGTTTTTGGTCATACAAAATAATTATGTAAGTAGTTTTAGTTTCTACTGTTAAACAAATGTGTATTTTTGAATGATTATTTTGCGATATGTTTAAAACGTTATAACAAATTCATCGAAAAAACTCAAAATTTAATTTATAAGTTGAGATTTTCATTACTAAATTTACAAAATTCATATTTAATTCTTTTTATTTAAATATATATATATATATATATATATATATATATATATATATATATATATATATATATATATATATATATATATATATATATATATATATATATATATATATATATATATATATATATATATATATTGGTAAGAAAATTTTTTATAGTAATCTGAACACGTATGAAAAAAATTATTAAAAAGTTTAAAAGTTTAGGGGTACTTAAAAATTTTAGAAAATTATAAGAACTAAAATTGCAAACATAAATTTTTTCGTAGAGTCCAAAATATTTTTTTTATATGGACTAAAAATGAAATGAGAAATATTTATAGGAACCAAAACAATATTTAACTCTTAATTTTTTAAGCTGGCGTATTTTTGTTTTTCTTGAAAAAATTTCTACAATTTTTTTTGCGAATTTTAATTTTATAAATTCAAACAAAACAAAAATTAATATTCACAATTTATTTCTGATCTTACCTGATCAGGAGGACCTTCCAGCAATTGGGTGAAGACAGCAAGCGAATGAAAAGGAGGGGATGTACCTGCAAGGCACTCTGATGCCAAAATTAATAGAGGTACAGTGAATAGGTAAGTAGAAGAGTGGAATCAGAATACCTGACCCTTTAATGAGAAAAGGTATATAGAGAGAGCCCTCAGCGTTGGGCCAAGGTCCTTCCTTGGGCTAGATCAGTTAGGCCCAAGGAAGAACTGCCAAGGAACGCGTGAGAAGCGTTAAGACCTAGCTAATGGGTCTGGTCATTGGTTCAACTGCCCCTATCTTTCAGGAGATAATGGGGGACAGTTGGATGACATGGCAAGTGAACTGACAGACGTGTTTTTTGCCCGTTCTAAATGTGTGTCCGACATCTAGGATGTGTGCCCGACCGTTAAGCGCCATGTCCGTCTATCAGATGTATCTGCTCGAGCATATGGGTCTCTGCTCGACATATTGGGTTGTAGCCCAATACAGTCCAGGGGCCCAGTCCGGAACAGGAGCCCCCCAAGTCGAGTCTCCGAGTCGGAGCGATGAATTAGAGCATAGGCGGACGTATATGCGTTGAAGAAGGTGTTGGGCATATACATGCATGTGTTGTTGAGTTTGTCGGGCATGTGGTGTTTCACAGAGTCGAGGATGCTCCTTATAGTCGGGGAGATTTGCAGTTGCTCGACATCGTTCAGGATTCTTGTGGACTGACGTGTCTCAACATTAATGGTGCATCGCTTCGTTTCTTGTGCAAACGGCAGCGTAGGGTCTAGGTAATGATTACCTGGCGCGTTCGTCCACGCGCTTGTGGCTATATAAAGGGGGTGGTCCACCTCATTTGGAATTTTTCGCTCTCACGTTTTACCGGAAGCTCTGATAAGAACTCTCTTTTTGCTCGTCTTCGCCGTCTGCACTGCCGTTATCTGCCCGCGCGCCACCATCTGCACTGTCGTTATCTGTTCGCGCGCCACCGTCTTCTCATCATCTCCATTATGTCAGGTAACAACTCAAATTCTCTGTTTTGCATGCTTTTTCGTTTGGTAGGTAGGAAAATACCTGATATGCCTGTGTAGAGTAAGCAAACTTTAATGTAGAGTAGATAAATCTGGGTTTTGGGATAGTTTTTTAGGTTTTAGGTATGAATGTCCCGGGCAAGATTAGCATGCCTCGGGCGGAAATTTCATATGTGTTTGAATATCCCGGGCAAAACTATCATGTCACGAGCATGATATCCATATGTGTATGAATACCCTGGGCAATGCTAGCATGTCACGGGCATAGAGTGCATGTATGTATGAAATTGTTGGTCGGATCTTTATGTGCTCGAATGCGTGTGGGGGTTGCCCCTTCGTCGGTCTAGGTTAGTCTATTCGTATTCTGGGCGTTTTAACTTTTCGCCCTTTCACTTGACTTGCGGTGGAAGGGTGGATTTAATGCGATGTCGAATTCACTTTTTTTGTCTGCGTTTCAGGTACGACCGAGCATCGGCAGGTCGAGGAAGAGAATGTCGAACATCGTCAAGCTGATAAAGGGGAGGTCGCGCATCGGAACCCCGACGAAAGGAATGCCGGGGAGGATAACGAGCATGTTTCCTTGTCCGGGCGTAATGACTTGTCGTGGGTCGCGGACGAATCGTTAGAAGAAGAGTCATACTTTGCCGATGAGACGACCAATGCATACGCCGTGGTGGAAGACCTCAGTCTCGAGGACCCTACGAATTAGCAATGCCTTGCTCCTCAGGAGTCAGACCGGATATGTCACCGCTTTCCGGGGAAGCAGTTTGCTATGTACGAATTTGCCTTCCGAGAAGTGAGGGTCAGGCTTCCCTTCAACTCTTTTCAGATGGGGGTCTTTAGGTGGCTCAGACTAGCACCGTCGCAACTGCATCCGAACTCCATCGCTTTTATCCGGGCGTTCGAGCTAGTCTGCCGTTTTATAGGCATTGGGTGCACTTTGCCTCTCTTTTTCCATATCTTCCACCTGCAACGGTCTGGTGCCCGGGGACGTCACAGCTGGGTGTCTCTGAAGCAGCCAGTGAGGTTATTCAAGACCTATGTAGATTATGCCCGACATTTTAAAGGGCGGTGGTATACGGTGAAGCCAATCACTCGTTCTGCCTTAAACTCCCTTTACTATTACAAACGGAATGCTGATGGGGAGGAAAAAATTATGTCGAGGATTCCCTTGAGGTGGCAACCCGACCATTTCAATCTATCGACCAGTCACTACCGGGTCAAATTCTCGAGCATGGAGGTCGAGGATAGGCTGGCCTACAAGAGGCTAGTGGAGTATGTACAGAGCTTCAACCTGGCGGTTTGGGTTGACCGAAAAGGTGACCCCTACGTCGTTGAGGTTGGGATGCCGATTTATGAAACCTGTCTTATAAACACGAGAGCTCTGCTCGAGTGTGATACAGACGAGGAGGCCTTGGAGTTACTGCGTAGGTTTTCTTTACTTATTTTCTTTTCTCGATCTTGTGTTCGTCCAACTAATCTTTATTTTTGTTTTGTAGGAACTATGCCCGCTCATCGTGAACGATTTTTGAAGCTGGCGAACCAGGCTGGGGCCCCGGACAGGGTCTCTAAAAAGAAAAAGAAAGTGACATCCTGTGTCCAGGAGGTGGCCGCGGAGCTCGGGGTAGGTAGCTCGGGTATTGTTAGCCCGGCGACCAATTTCCCTCAGCCCGCTCAACAAACCTCTCCGATCCACATACGGGATAATCCCTCCTCCCCTTCCACCTCTCCTTTGCTCAAGTGGAATCGTCTGGACGGGACTCTTGCCCGGTCTGCTGCTGTGGGGGGCAATGAGTCTGATGCCCCTGGGAGTTATCTGTTGCCTCCCTACTATCTGGAGCAGGAGTTCTTTAGGGCCGAAGGTTCCGTCGTGGTGGCGGCGCCCGAAGCAAAGGCCATTCTGAGCCAAGATACAAACGCCCGGCGAAAAGACGTAGTTGGGGACCTGGCCGCTGTTATCCGGGTGATGGAGACCGCCATGGTCCTGTCCGATACCGTTGTTTCCACAGCCTCTTTGGAAGATGCTCTTCTAGCTGCCCGGACTGAGAAGGATAGATTGTCTAAGGATCTATCCGACTACAAGGAGGAGCACCAGTTGCAGGAGAGGCTGAAGAAAGAGTTGGAGGAACTGAAACTCGAGCGGGACACTCTGAAGGCCGAGAAGCAGAGTCTAGAGGATCAAGCTGCGGGGCACAAGAAGGTGGCTGAAGAAAATGTGCAGCTTCGTGCTCGGGTAGCTCTGCTCGAGGGTACAATCTGCCCTCGGGATGATGAGACTGAGGAGGAGCTTGCCCTTCGCACCTGGGGCGAGTTGGTTGGACATATCTACAGGCTGGGTGCCCTGCCGGCATGGTACTGCGACGCCGGGGCTCGTCTTGAGGTGTCTAGAGTCGAGGAGGGTTGTGTTCGCCACTGGGGGGCGTTTATCCTTCCTTTAGTTTAGTGGTGAAGAGTGTGGTCGTACCTCCCATGTCTTCCCGGGCTACGTTTAGCTATAATATTGTCTAAGTTTTTCTGCGTTCCATGGTTGAGCGAGTTCTTCACCTTGTAGGTTTTCCAGATAGTAGGCCTCATTGTTTGTCTTGTCGTGGACGCGGTAGGGGCCTTCCTAGTTGGCGACCAGTTTGTCCTCTCTTGGGTTTTTTTGGTTTCTTCTGAGGACCAGGCTGCCCACCTGGAACTCTCTTTTTATGACCTTCGCGTCGTGGCGTAAGGCTATTTTTTGTTTGAGGGAGGTTTCCCTAAGGGCCGCTTCGGAGCGGATCTCGTCGACGAGATCCAGCTCGGCTCGAAGCGCCTCGTCGTTCATCTCTTCGTCGAGGGGCGCCTCCACGCGTCTCGTCGGCTCTCGAATTTCCATCGGGATGACTGCTTCGGTGTCATACGTTAGTCTGAACGGGGTCTTCCCGGTCGTGGAGTGTGGCATTGTGTGGTATGCCCACAGGATGCTATGTAGTTCCTCGACTCATGCCCTCTTTGCCTCGCTGAGTCTGCGCTTCAGTCCGCGCAGGATTACCCTGTTGGCCGCATCAGCTTGTCCGTTGGTTTGAGGGTGCTCAACGGACGTGAAGTGTTGTTTAGTGCCTAGGCTGGCTACGAAGTCCTGAAATCCTCCGTCCGTGAATTATGTTTCGTTGTCAGTGATGAGGACCTGGGGTATGCCGAACCGGGCGAGGATGTTTCGTTTGAAAAATCAAAGAATGTTCTGCGCCGTTATTTTGGCCAGTGCTTCTGCTTCGATCCACTTGGTGAAGTAGTCTACCCCTACAATGAGGTATTTGTTTTGGTAAGAACCAGTCACAAATGAGTCGAGGATGTCCATGCCCCACCAGGTGAAGGGCCAAGGGGAGGAGAGCGTTTTTAGCTCGTTGGGAGGTGCGAGATGCATGTCGGCGTGTCGTTGGTATTTGTCGCATTTTTTGACGTGCTCTTTGGAGTCGTGCTGCATAGTCGGTCAATAGTAGCCTGCTCGTAGAGCCTTGCGTGCCATCGACCTTCCGCCGAGATGATGGGCGTTGATTCCCCGATGCATTTCCCCCAATATGTCGGGGACTTTCTCCTCCTCGACGCATTTGAGCAACGAGATGGAGAGTCCCCTACGGTAGAGTTTCCCTTCGAGGAGGACGTATGACCACGCACCCCGCTTAGTTGTGGTTGCCTATATGGGGTCCGCGGAGAGTTCGTCTTTCGTGAGATAGTTGTAGATGGGTGTCATCCAGCAATGATCGTCCCCGATCACGTTTACCTCGAGCGGGGGCGTCGACCTTTCGGTGCTAGGTCGAGGAAGGATTTCCTGGATTACTGTTTTTTTTCCGCCTTTCTTCCTCGTGCTCACGAGTTTCGACAGGACGTCCGTCCGCGTGTTATGTTCGCGGGGCACGTGTTGGACCTCCCACTTCTCGAATTTTTCGAGTTTTTCCCTTACCAATGACAAGTATTCAATGAGGTTGTCGTTCTTGGCTTGGTATTCCCCCCGTACCTGTGATGCCACGAGTTGGGAGTCTGTTGATATCTTTACTTCTTTTGCTCCTAGGTCTTCGGCTAATCTTAGACCGGCGAGGAAAGCTTCGTACTCGGCTTGGTTATTGGAGGTTGGGAAGGTTAATGCCAATGAGACCTCGATCAAGATTCCATCTTCGTTTTTGAGGAAGATTCATGCACCACTTCCAGCCAGGCTAGAGGCACCGTCGACGAAGATCGTCCATTTGTAGGCGCCGTCCGCTGGCTTTGGGTTGTGCGTCATTTCTGCGATGAAGTCGGCCAGGGCCTGAGCTTTCAGAGCTTTCCTGCTCTCGTATTGGATGTCAAATTCAGAACGTTCCAGCGACCATTTCAACATTCTTCCGGCCATGTCTGGTCGACCAAAGAGTTGTTTTATCGGTTGATCGGTTCTCACCTTGACCGTGTGGGCGAGGAAGTAGTGACGTAATCTTCTCGCGGCGTTTATGAGGGCTAATGCGACCTTTTCGATTTGTTGGTATCTGAGCTCGGGGCCTTGGAGTGCTTTGCACGTGAAGTATATAGGCTTTTGCCCTTCGTTGGTTTCTCTGATGAGCGCGGCGCTGACGGCCTCAGTCACCACAGACAGATATAGGTACAGGGTCTCCCTTTCTAGTGGTCGGGACAGGACCGGGGGCTCGGAGAGTGCCTTCTTCAGATGGAGAAGTGCCCGTTCTCATTCGTCGGTCCACTCGAAGATGGCCTCTTTTCGGAGGAGTTTGAAGAAAGGTAAAGCATGCTGAGCGGACTTGGCGACGAAACGGGAGAGTGAGACGAGCATCCTGTTGAGGGATTGAATGGATTTTTTAGACTTCGGGGTCGGGAATTCCGAGAATGCCCGACATTTGTCGGGATTGGCCTCGATTCCCCGTTCAGTGAGATAGAAGCCTAGGAATTTTCTTGCCCAGACACCGAATGTGCATTTTTCAGGGTTAAACCTCATTTTGCATTGTCGCGCCTGCTCGAAGACCTTGCGAAGGTATCGTGCATGGTCGGTCTCCTCGTGTGATTTGACGATCATGTCGTCCATGTATACTTCGAGCATGTCTCGGATTTCTCCTCGGAAGATTTTGTTCATCATGCGTTGGTATGTGGCCCCGACATTCTTTAGCCCGAAGGGCATTATGTTGTAATAGTAATTGCCCATCGGGGTCATGAATGTCGCGTGTCTCTTGTCCGCGTCTGACATAGGGATTTGATTGTATCCATTATATGCGTCCATGAAGGACAAGAGTTTGAAACCTGCAGAGCTGTCAACCAGTTTATCTATGTTAGGGAGAGAGAAAACATCTTTGGGGCAAGCCCTATTAAGATCGGTATAGTCGACACACATACGCCATTTTCCATTATTTTTCTTAACGAGGACTAAATTAGAGAGCCAGGTTGTGTACTGGGCTTCAGAAATAAAATTTGCCTCTAAGAGGTCTTTTACAGCTTGCTCGGCAGCCTCCGCTTTCTCGGAGGACTGTTTGCGCCTACGTTGTGCTACGGGCTTAATCGCCCGGTCTAAAGCTAACTGGTGGCAGGCAACTTCAGGATCTAGGTCGGGCATCTCTACGGCGTTCCATGCGAAGAGGTTAGCGTTCTCCCTGAGGCAGATCGCGAGTTTCTTCCTTGTTTCCTCGGGTAGGCCCGTGCCTATCTTCACCGCTCTGTCGGGGTCATCGCCTAGCGATACGAGCTCGAACTCTCCGTTTGGGATTGGGTGGAATGGGTGAGTGGGAGCTTGCCCCTCGACGGGTCTCTGTTCTTCAGCTTTGTCCTTGTCGATGCGGCAATCGAGGTCGATGGCGTTGATTCCCTAGGGGGAGGCTCTTCGACCCTGGGCTTCTTGTTGTTTTTGGTGTTGATTGTAGTCTGTCGTTTTACTGCAACATCGTAACACCTTCGGGAAGCCTCGATGTTGTCGTGGATTGTGACCACGCGGCCCAGTTTGGTGTAGTACTTCATCTTCAGGTAAACGGTGGATGGGACCGTTGTCAGCTCAGCTAGGATCGGGCGACCGAGGATGTAGTTGTACAGGGAGGGGCATTCTATGACCAGAAACTGGATCTTGATTTCTCTGGCCGTTTCTTGCTCTCCGAAGGTGACGAGGAGCTCAACGTAACCCCACGGATTTGTCGTGGCCCCATTGAACCCTTTGAGGTCGGATCCGACATAGGGAGATAGGTTGGTCTTGTCCAGCTTTAAGGTTTTGAATAGGTGTACGTACATGATCCACCGAACTGCCTTGGTCGACCAGGATGCGTCGAACGTCGAAGTGAGCCATCTTAGCTCTGATCAGCAGCGGGATGCCCGAGTTGGGGGAACCGCCTATAAGCTCCTCTAGGAAAAAGGATATCGGATTGGATTTGCCTCGATATTTTGTCAATGTTGTCTTTTGCTGGGGCGTAGTCAGCAGGAGTTCGTCGAACTTGCGCTTTACTGAAAGGGCAACTCTTTCGCCGTTCATCTATCCCCCCGATATGACAATGGCAGTTGGGAAGTCTTCCCAGGGGATGAGTGCAGTGATCCGCCCTTCTGGTGGCGAATCGGGGAAGATGAAGTCCTCTGGTCGTGATATGCATAGGGCCACTTGATAAGAAGATTCGTCGGGGGGAGTGTCCTCGCGGGGTCTCTTCTTTTCTTGCTCTTCGTGCTTGAAAGCTTCGTTCTTCCTGGTGTACTGTTTGAGATGGTCTTCTTGGATCAAAATTTATATCGCGTCCTTCAAGTGGACACAGTCTTCAGTCACGTGCCCATGGCTTCTGTGGAACCTGCAGTACTTGGATTTGTCAGTGTGGGCTTGGGTGCAGAAGGTTTGGGGAACCTCACCCTGCCCTGTTTGAAGTCGGAGTTGATGCATTCGACGAGGATGCACTCGCGGGGAGCTATTAGCAATGTGTACTCGCTGTATCGGCCCGCGGGTCCTCTTCCTTTGCAAGGCTCGCGGGGTTTCTCCTCCCTTCGCTTGTCCCCGTTGCGAAGGGGAATGTTCGGGTCCTCGCGTTTGGGATGGTCGATCTCCCCGGCGTTGCAACTGCTGCGAGCGTTGTGGGCGACCTGTTTTTCTTCATATCTAATGTAAGTCTGGGCTTTATGCAGGAGGTCATTCAGGGTGCGGGGAGGTTCTATCCCGACTACCCTACTAAGCTCACTTCCGGGAAGGAGTCCCCTTTTGAGGAGGTATTTCTTTGTGTGTTATGTAGTGTCCACCTCGACAGCCTCTTGGTTGAACCGTTCGATATACGAGCGCAGTGTTTCATTATTCCTTTGCACTATGGCTTCGAGGGTCGCCTCGGTCTTGGGATGGCGTCGGGAGGTTGTAAAATGCCTCGTGAACATGGATCTCATGACTCTTCAGGATGTGATGGATTAGGATGTGATGGATTATGGGGCTAAGCGTTTGTACCAGGCCATGGCTCCCTTCCTGAGGGTTATCGAGAACAACCTGCATTTGAGGTGCCCGGTGATGTCATTGCTGTCGTCGAGCATCGCATTAACGTTGTCGACTTGGTCGTCGGGGTCAGTGGTCCCGTCGTAGATGGCCAAATTTGGGGGTTTCTCCATGCCCTTGAGGAGTGGAGCCTCAATTATCGCCCGTGAGAGGGGGCAATGCGAGTCTTCTTCGTCGCTCCTCAGTGGGGATAGCTCATTATTACCAGGGCTCTGGTCGTGCCTTGGCGAGGTCCCTGATCGGTCGGTATCACGGCGTGCTCGTGACCTGCTCTTGTTGGGTTTCGGGGAGCGTTGTCCCCGCTTCTTCGCCGCTTCTGGACGTTTTTGCGTCCTTCTTTCCTGTTGAGGTTGGCTCTCCTTCCGGTCAGCCTCCAGGGCCATGATTCTTTCATGTTGCTGGTAGAGCATGAAGATGGCCTGATTAAGGGCGTTCACCATAGCAATCATGGTGGAATCCCCCTCGACGGGCACGGGGATGGGCTGGAACGTGGTGATCTCCTGGTCCTGAATTTGAGGTTGGTTCCCATTGTCCTCGGGTTCAGGGGATGGGGTGGAAGGGCGCTCATCTCGGGCGTCAGATTCATGGTAGTTCAAATTGTCCTCCATCGTGTAGTCGACGAGGGGACAGTTACGGTCGTTGGGCTGTTCTCCGGCCATGCTGAAAGGATGGAGTAGTTGAGCTTTGATCTTCTGCTGTGGAAGAAGGGGAAGCTAGATTCCCACAGACGACGCCACTGATCTTACCTGATCAGGAGGACCTTCCAGCAATTGGGTGAAGACAGCAAGCGGATGAAAAGGAGGGGGTGTACCTCCAAGGCACTCTGATGCCAAAGTTAATAGAGGTACAATGAATAGGTAAGTAGAAGAGTGGAATCAGAATACCTGACCCTTTAATGAGAAAGGGTATATATAGAGATCCCCCAACGTTGGGCCAAGGTCCTTCCTTGGGCTGGATCAGCTAGGTCCAAGGAAGAACTGCCAAGGAACGCGTGAGAAGCGTGAAGACCTAGCTAATGGGTCTGGTCCTTGGTTCAACTGCCCCTATCTTTCAGGAGATAATGGGGGATAGTTGGATGACGTGGCAAGTGAACTGGAAGACATGTTCTTTGCCCGTTCTAAATGTGTGTCCAACATTTAGGATGTGTGTCCGACCGTTAAGCTCTCTTGCCCGTCTATCAGACGTATCTGCTCGAGCATATAGGCCTCTGCTCGACATATTGGGTCGTAGCCCAATACAGTCCGGAGGCCCAGTCCGGAACAATTTCAAAAAAAAACTTCTAAAAACTGATGTAGGACGAAAAATAAAAATACGTCAATTTAAGTTAGAGAGATCACACTTAAAATATCTATTTCCTAAGAAATAGAAAATCAATCTTGTTTTACTTTTGAATTTAAGTAAGCTAGCTATTTTGAAAGATATGATTATATCAAATCATATGTCAATAAGATCTTGGTCTGAACCATGTTATTTACTTTAGATTTATCACTTTACGGTGGTTTAGAATTTTTCTTTAGAAAAAAACTTTCAATTCTCTCCAATCCTAGCCATTCAGCATGAGTCAGTTTTGATTCGATTGGATTATCCGAGAGTATCTGATCTGAACGTTTTTATCCAGGTGTGTTTTGTCCATAGGAATATGGAAAGATGTATGGAAGCATATGGGAAGGAAGAATTTAAATGGTTATTGATTTGGTGTGATTTTGAGATCATTGAGATATGGTATGGGAAAATAGGGATCTACCATAAATGGAGATTCTACAGGATACGCTCTATAGGATATGAGTTGCAACTATCTAAGTGGATGACGTTGATTTGCATGAGGAAACAAAGGGGATATGACAACACAGACATAAATCAACATATCCTGGTCATAAAAGGAAGATTGGTTTGCTACATGGCTAGAAACATAAGAACCATACATGTGAACATATTTGTCTCTTATTATTACAGTGAGAATTTTCCATGATATTGTCTGTCATAAATGTGTATAAATTCTTATCAAAGGACTTGTTTGTATCATCAACTTATGTTTTCCAATACAAAGACTTCCTACCTTCTATTCCTTTATGTTTTTTTCACATTTTCCATCATGGAGAACCCCAACTTATCTGAGCAAACGAAAAACGGTCGCTTTGACATCGACCCTTCCAATCTTGCTCCTGCAATACACTCTGAAGCTTAAGTGAGATTGGGTACAGAGTAATAGTAAGGAGAGAGTGAATCAGAATACCTGACCCTTTAGTGAAAAATGGTATTTATAGTGAGCCCCCATCGTTGGGCCAAAGTCCTACCTTGGGTTGGATTAGCTAGGCCCTACGAAGAATTGCCAAGGTACGCGTTAGGAGTGTGTAAGACCTAGCATGTGGTCTTATCTCTGGTCTAACTGCCACTTTCTTTCAGGAGATAAAAGGGGGACAGTTGGACGACGTGGCACGTGAAGGGATAACGTGGTCTCCTAAGCACCTATGTGATAGGTCGAGGTGGATGTCCGACCTCCTCGTGAGATGCTCGTGGGATCTAGTTCTTCCCTACTATTATAGCATCTGCCCGACATGACCGGGCCTCGGTCCTGAGGGTTTTTTGGGCCTACGCCCCAGTTATGCCTTGGAGGACCAGTCCAGAACAACTTTTAATAGCGTTTTTCATAAAAGCGGTGATAAAAATAAGAGTTTAAAATATCAATTTTAGAAAAAGGCTATTAAATCAAGCTCTATAATAGAAATTTTATAAAAAAGGTCTATTAAATTGTTTTCATAAAATGTCTAGACTATATGATAGAACTTTATTAAAGACTTAACCCTTAATAACACCAGAAGTGTTATTATATATAACTAACCTACTATACAGATAGATTTAACATCGTTTAAAAGCACTATTATATGTATCTAACCTATAATAGCTCTTAGAATAAAAAAACATTATTAAATACTTTTTTGGCATAGTAAGTTGATTCAACTAATAACATGATATCTAAGTGAGTAGGGAAAAATCTAAGTTTAAATGCATCATCACTTGTCTCTAGTTTCTTAAAATTACTTGCCATCTTTAGATGTTGCTTGAGGCATAAGTGTGGCTAATATGTTGTAGCACCAATAAATTATCCTGCGGTTTATAGCATATGAATTATTATTGGTTTGAATTCACCATGAAAAGTTGTTATTTATAGCCTAGTAATCCCAACAATTTATGACATTAGGATCAAACATAATATAATATTGTATATATCTCTTGTCTTCTATTACTTCTACCTTTTCCGCAACAAGGACCCTTGCAAGGATAGTGTAATGCTAACTCCTTTTGAAACCTTATGATGTTCTAAATGTATGTTTTATCTTAGGATTTGCTATGTATGCAAGTATATGTGATGTTGGGTGCAACATTGGATTATGCTTCACATATGGTTTGTTAGATATTTATGATGTTTCATGGTGTGGCAACACTATACTGGTGTGGCAACACTATGCTACAAACTTAACCTAGAGGTGCATGTTAACAACATGGTTAAATATCTTGATATTAAGATTTCTATATACTTAATTTCTCACTAAGACCAATCTACTACAAATATAATATGATCAACTACCATATGGTTTTATTTCTTATTTATAAGCATTTGGGGGTAGTTAATGTGTCTATCAAACTATTGTACCATATCAACATCTTTATTTTCATTTGTTAATAACTTTTACAACTTAACAAACTATTTTCTTTTTTTAAATTGATCATACTTTAAAAAAATATAGGTTTTTTCTTGGTTGTCTTTAAAAATAATGGGTAAATTACCCATGTAATACCAATTAAATATAAATAATTTATTTTAATTTTTATAAATAATATTAAACTTCAGAAGAAGTATGATGTTATATTATTCATAAAAAGAATGAGTTCAATTTTTTTTTCTTTCTCATTATTTTTTCTTATGTTTTTTTATTTCATTATTTGTGTTCTTTTACAATTTTATCTCATATATATATATATATATATATATATATATATATATATATATATATATATATATATATATTTCTCTATTGATTTAATCTTCAATGAGATTACTAAATACGTAAAATAATAGTAAAAATCACTTAAAAAAGAACAAACGTGACAAAATCGTATTTGTACAAGTCAGATGAGTAATTTATCTAAGTTTTTTGTTAAGGTAGCCTAGGCCTCACGAATAAACATGCAAGAGTTAAAAGTTAATAGATATCATAAACACTCACATGAATAATATTAACTCGTCATTAATATTCAAGCACATGTGATTTTTTTTTTACCAACCCACTTGAGGGAAGATCGACACATAGGCCAACAAATATTCTAGTGAACGGGTGGATAGGGAAAAAAAACAAGCACACATGGACTTGACTAGGATTTCTTCACTAGTGAGATTGATGATTGGATATTTTACTAGGAGACAGACCGTCCTCAAAACTGATTCATGTAAAGTGGCAAAACACGAAAAAAAAATTATTTCGATAATCAATATTTTTTTATACCATTTGCGTTTGAAACTTTTGACTTTCTTAAAAACCAAAGGCAAAAGTAATGATACAACTTATGATTCATTTGCCTTCCATTATCGTGTAATACTTGTTAATTATTCATGTTTATATTTGTATACATTCAAACTCTTACTGAGTAATTCGTTTTCACACAATCATTAATCATAATTAAACTTATATTATTTCACAATCATATTTAAATATATTTTCTACGAGAAAACCTTATTTCATACATAACAAGAGATACACTTGATTTTTATAATTCCAACTAATGAAACCTTGAATCCAAAAGCCCCATTAATAGCTTTTTTTTAGCTTACTTGGCTTCATGAATACTAGAACAAATACATATATTATTCATTAGATGACATAGTTGTACTTTGAATGCAACTATCCATTTGATGAAGTTCCAACATTCTCTGTTCTGGATTACAGAGACCTGTACATACAAACATCATCCATATCATTCAAAAACATGATTTTGCATCGATTTACACCTCATGTATATTATTATATACATGTTTGACATAAAATAATTAAATGATATAATCATAAATAAAAATTATCAAAATAACACCACAAAAAATGAATTCCCATTATATCAGACAACAAAATAAAAAGTACAAACATGTTGCTAGCTCCCTAGTTTTTCTTTCAAATTTCTAAACCAATGAGATTTTTTTAAAGTCAAATTCATGTTTCCAACATTCCTTCTAAAATTTTCCAGGCCTAATTTCTCATCGGCCAATAGAACCACATCCATCATTTTTGCCAAATATGTGGGTCTTTGTAGCCTAACTTCAATTGTTCTGCATCTAACTTTTGAGTTTGTATTTCACTTTGATCTCTCTAAAAGTTTATTTCAAAAATACTTATTTTTCATTTTTATGATTCATTGGGTTAATGATTAATGAGTTTATATTCCTAATGGAACTAACAGTACACTACTGCATAAGCAAAAAGAATTCAGTTTTATTAAAAACTCAATAATGATTACCCATCTGGATTTCTCCTTAACAAGATATTATTAACATTTATGCAAAAGAAATACAAACCTGAACACTTTGGAATATCCCACACGGCGATTGATGTCGATGTACATTCAGGAGCACAAAGTTCGGGAATATTCTCATGCTTGACATTCATTGCAAGCATCCAAGCTCCAATGGTAACATCCTCATTGTTGAACATTCGAAGACTTTTTAAAAAAGGATGCAAGTTTTATTAATCACAATTGTAGGAATATGGAAGAGTGGAGACTTAACAAGGCTGGTATCATTAAGTATATGCATTGTGATCTTTGCTCCTCAAGGAAACAAAGATATGCTATTACAGTGAAAAATGTGTTACTACAATGAATATCGGTAAAAAATATATATACTCCAAAAAGGGAGTTGTAGTTATTTGTAGAGTTGTTGTCTGTGGAAAGTCAAGTGAACAAACACTAATATAAAAATAGGAATATAATTAGAGATATTACATCTGTTTTATTAAAAAGGGTGTAAAAGACTCATGTGGTGGCTGTTCTGGATAAACTATAAATTTAAGTTTTACCATATAACAATAAACACGTTTTATTTAAAATATCGGTGTAAAGTTAAAAGAATATTTAACATAAAATTTTACAGCTCTTATAAGTAAAATTAGATGTAAATACCCCTTTTATATAATGTTTAAAACAAATGTAAATTATTCATACATATCAAAATCGATAAATTTATATATGTTAATAAATGTGTAATATGTCCAAAAAAAATAGATGTAAAATTTTCTTTCAACACTAGTGAAAGAAATCAAGTTATAAGTATGAAAAAAGCTTACCTGTTATTCCTAAACGCAACCAAGTTTGATACAACTTCAGCAGAAAGAGCATATATAGCCCCAGAAGCATACAAAAAATACTCATTTCCAGTCAAATTAAATAGCGGCTCATACCTACAAGATTTAATGGTTAACATTACTCAAAATGGAAACTAAGTCAACACCAACGCCAACACTAAACATTGCAAATACAAATACATGTATTTGACAATATTTTATTTTATTTATCCTTTTAAATATTGACATTTTCTTATAATATTTTAATTGTTTGAAATTTTACTTGTGAAATTTATTGTGGATTGTAGTTTTTTTTTTGCGTGAAATACGTTACATGCGAATTTTTATGCTAATTTATGAATATATGTATTTTAAACATTTTTACCAAATATTTAAAAGACTTTTACCTCTTTTTCTTTCTTATTTACTGCATTTTAAAAAATTCAGTAAAAACACATACCAAATTTTTAATATCACTATCATATTTTTCTCGATTGAGAGTAAAAATTTAGCAAAAACTTGATAAAGATAAAAAAAAAATGAAAGGCGTATTTTTGGCATTATTAAATATGTGGGGTGCCATATATAACTTTAGAGGTGCCCGATAGATTCTTTCATAACTAGGTTAAAAATGAGGCCCAAGGCATAATCCTAGGTAGCATGCCCCTTAGGTTGGGCCTGATGATTTGATCTCTAATGTATGTTACAGTATTTGGAAGGTATATGATGTAATAAAATGAAAAAGGAAAAAATTAGAAAAATAAGATAATGGTTCTAATATTTATGACATGTAATGATATAAACAATTTAATAATATAATGTTTTATTTCCATTATAAAGTGAAATGGGTGAAAATTGAAAAGTCGTGAAAATTAAAATAGGTAAGAATTGACAATGTAATTCAGTTGTAGCAGTAGTTTAATTTTGTTGCATGTAAGTGACTTGCAACAAAAGTGAATTATCACAACCAGACTAAAGGGAAATCACAATATAAAACAGAGCGGAAGTTAAAAAAATTCCTTTAATGATCCTTACGAATGGGCATGATCAGTGATATAATCGGTTACCTCTTGTGGTGATGAAACATTTTATTCTGAATCGAAGGAATGATCATGAACGATGTATGATGAACAACGCCTCTACTTAGTCAACAAAAATAGATTCTTTCAATCTCAGTGCTAGCTGCTACAATTGAAGGCTTTGAGTGTGTGTGTGTGTGTGTGTGTGTGTGTGTGTGTGAGAGAGAGAGAGAGAGAGAGAGATGACTAAAATTTCACAAACCTAAATTTTCATCAAGTGAATGCTTATGCACAAGGGTTCTATTTGTAGAACCACTTGTGTGGGTGACAAGCTAAATAACTCACTTAAGTGCACGCACACCATATCTTATGATGTATCGTAAATCACTTAAGTATGTGGTACCTTACCATATTTCATATTCTACTTAAGAGCATTGTACCTTACGGTGATCTACATTTACTTAAGTGCCCCATATTTTACGGCATTCCTTATTTACTATACCTTTTTATCAATTTGTCCTTATGTCATATTATGTGTGTGATATCTAGCAACACATCACTACTACCCAAGTCATGTGATATGACAAAACCTTTTGTGATAATACTTGTATGTATAATAACCCCTTTGCCATTATATCTATATTGAACATAGGGCATATATTGTGTCATCCTTGTCCAATTCAATATTGGGCCCTTAGACATTATCCTCTTATGCAGTATGTGAAAATTCCATCTAGGTCACTCATATCCCTCAACATGTTTTGTGAAGTACCCATCAACTGTCTTTATGGTCATCTAGTCATGAAAAATGTTTGATTAGCAATAAGTGTTCGACTCTACATCTAGGGTCTATAGTGGTTTCAAGTCGAAGGGTGGTATACACCACTATCACCATGATAGTAACTTATGACTCTTTGCATAACATTCTATGTAGTACTTTCATAGTGGGTCAATCCAATATCAATATTACTCCAAATATTCATACCTATGTTAAGACTTGATAACTCATTATCCATGATCCATGAGATGTGATCATCAGTCTATCTACATAATAGTCTTATTGCTTCAAG
Organism: Lathyrus aphaca; assembly: GCA_963966055.1. NCBI lineage: Eukaryota > Viridiplantae > Streptophyta > Magnoliopsida > Fabales > Fabaceae > Lathyrus > Lathyrus aphaca. Next base: position 652,008,015 of record OZ014519.1, read on the forward strand.
GTTATCCCATTTCACCGTAAAACTCGACTATGGATACTTTAAGAATAATGTCCTTATGTTTAATGGAATCTCATGATTAAGTCACACTTAATATTTCATTAAATGGACTAGCTATTCTAGGGACTTTATTATTTTTGGAAAAATAGACAAAATAAAGAAATGTATTTTAATATTAATAAATAATTTGATACAAGTACTAAAAATATTGGCCTCCAGGGCTTACACCAAAACTGACAACTTGAAGAGTTAATTAGTTAGTTCGTTCTTTTGCTATATAACTAAGGAGGAAACAACTAAGGATTTGTGGGATACACTTAAGAAAGTGTATGAAGGCGATAAAATGCTGAAGAAGGTCAAACTGCAATATTTGAGGAAGCAATATGAGGACACATAGATGAATAAGGGCGAGGGATTTAAAATTCCTCTCAAGATTTGTGTTTTTGATCAATCAAATGAAGTTTTATGGTGAGAAGATGAGTGAATTGCATAAAGTTGAGAAGGTGATGAGATTTCTAACTACCAAATTTGATCACATAGTTATGGAAATGGAAGAATCAAAGGACTTGACTAAGACGAGTCTTGAGGAATTTCAAGCATACTTGGAGGCTTGTGATTTAAGTTTGGCATATAGGAACTCTAAGAATGTCACAAAACAAGCCCCAAAAGCCAAGTTCTTGAAGAAGATGCCTAAAAATCAACAAAGGGGAAGAAAATTGGAAGAACAAGAAGTGGAATGATGAAGGTGCATGAAAGAATTCCAAGATTCAAGGAGAGAAAAACAAGAATGACACCTCTCATAATAAGAAATTCAAGAAGAATGTGGATATGGAGAAAGTGCAATGTTATTTCTACCAAAATTTTGGTAAATATCCAAGAGATCACTACTTCAATAAAGAATCCAGTGGTAGTGACAAAGAAGAAGCACACTTCTCACTTACAGAAAAAAGTGATTACGGGGAGGTCCTATTTATGTTTAATACACATTTGGCACGATATAAGTCAAATGTGTGGTATCTAGACACATGATACAACATCCACATGACATGCAAAAAAGACTATTTTATCAAGCTTAATCAATCAGTAAAAATGTCTATAAGATTTAGAGATAACAACACTATTACATTTGATGGTATATAAAATATTATTATGAAGAGGAAAGATGGAAAAGAAACAATCATATGTAATGTGTTATATGTTCCTTAAATGGCAAGTAACCTCATAATTTTGGGCCAACTGTTTGACAAGAACTATAAAACGTGGTTATAAAATAAGGATCTGAAGAAGTTTGACGCAAGTTCCAAACTAATCTTGAACACGCCTTTGTCAAGCATACAAAATCATGATCAACATGCTTGACAAATAATGTCTTGCATCAACCATAATTGAGGACCAAAACTGGCTTTGGCGCTAGAGATATGGCCATCTAAGTTACACGAGTCTTAACTTAATGCAAATGAATAAAGTGTTGTATGGATTTACTCAAATCAAAATGGCAAGGAAGACAAGAAATCATTCAAGCATGACTTTCCTATAAAGTCAAAATAGAAGTTGGAGACTGTTCACTCAAATGTATGTGGGCTATTTGAAGTGATGTCAATGGGAGGTAACTACTATTTCCTAACATTCATAGATGAATTCACCAAGTATATGTGTATTTATTGATGGAGAAGAAAAGTGGAGTATTCACAATTTTCAAAAGATTCAAGTTCTTAGTTGAAAAACATGATGAATGTGACATAAAGAGGTTGAGAATTGATGGAAGGGGTGAATTTACCTGAATTAAATTTGTACAATTTTGTGAGAAAAATGAAATTTAGCATGAGACTAGAGCACCTTACACACCTCAACACAATGGCATTGCTGGTAGAAAAAATATGAGCATATTGTACATGCCAAAAGGATGCTCAAGGCAAGACAATTACCAAACCATTTTTTGGGGGAGAAAAATTCAATTACCGTCCACATCATCAACATATGTTCAACAAAGCATGGACATGTATGTAACCAAGTGTTGGAAACTTTAAAATCTTTGGCTCACTTTGATACAAACATGTACCTGATAAAATCAGAAGAAAACTAAATGATAGAAGTCAAGTTATGATTCTAATTGGCTATCACTCAATTAGTGCATACAGACTATTATCAGGAAATGAGAATAGGTTATGATAAGAAAGGATGCATAATTTGACAAGAACAAAGGATGAGTTTGGCTGAAAGTTTCAAACAATCCAATGAAAATTGGTGAAGTCTTAAATCACACCATAAATACTTTACAAGATGACTAAGTAAATGGATTGGCACAAGATGTGGAGGTTAGAAGATCAACAAGGTTCAAAACCCAATCATTTAGATAAACTGGTTATGAAAGATTTCCTAACCAAAACATAGGTAAAGATGGTAACCTGATTGAAGAAGAAGTGATAGATGAATGTGAGCCAACTGACCTTAATCAAGTTCTGAAAGATGAAAATTTCCAAGAAGCTATGAAGTAAGAACTCAAGGCAATTGAGAAAAATCAGACCTAGGAATTAGTCAAACACTCTAGCAAGAAAGCTATAAATGTAAAATGGGTTTTCAAGCTGAAGCTTAAGTAAAATGGTGAAAATTGGCAAAAACCTATGAATGAAGAACTCAAGGAAATTAAGAAGAATCATACATGAAAATTGGTCAAAATTTTTGGAAAGAAAGTTATAGATGTAAAATGGGTTTACAAGCTGAAGCTCAAGCTAAATGGTGAGATTTACAAGTACAAAGCAAGGTTAGTTGCAAAAGGATTCCTTAAATTGCATGAAATTGATTTCAATAAGGTCAATGCACTAGTTTCCAGGTTTGAAACACTAAGAATTACGAAAATAGTTAGAAAATACAAAGGGTGGAAAATCTATCAGTTGGACATGATGTCAACTTTTCTCAATTGGCCATTAGAGGGGGAGGTCTATGTCAAGAAACCACCAATTTGTAAGATCAAAGGCAAAGTAAATAAGGTGTATTGGCTGGAAAAAACATTGTATGGATTGGAAAAAAAGAATTTCCATCTTTCTAATAAAGCAAAGAACATAAAGTGTATGTGAAATGTTCAAATGGGCAAGATCAAATAATGTTATGCCTCTATGTGAATGATTTATTGGTCATAAGTTCACATGAGATTAAATTAAAAAAATTCAAAGCCAACATGGAGAATGGTTGTGAAATTTCATATCTAGGAAACTTGGCTTATTTCCTAGGAATGGAAATTGTGAATACAAAGTTTAGAGTTTTATTGCACCAAAAGAAATATGTGTATTACTTAATAAAGAAATTCAATATGATTAAATGCATCCCTGCAATAACTTGCATGAAAACATGTAAAAATATGAAGAAAGAAACAAATGAAGAGCTTGTAGATATAATTTTGTACAAGAAAACTGTAAGATCATTTAAATACCTATGCAACATGGGCCTGCCATTTTCTAAAGTGTTGGCTTGGTAAACAAATTCATGGAGAACTCAATACCATGTCATCTACTTCGATACATTAAAGGCATTACATGTCATGTAGTACTTATGCCAAATATGAAGAGCTCAAGAAGGGAGGCAAATGCATATGGCTACTTTGATTCAAATTGGGGAGGAGATCAAGATAACAAGAAAATTACAATTGGTTATTTGTTCATGATTGAAGAAGCTCCAATTTCATGGAGCTCAAATAAGCAATTTCATTGAAATGATATTGGAATAGTTGAGGATGTGAAGATCAAGCTATTAGTTGATAACAAATCAACATTTGATCTAGCAAATCATTCAATGAGCCATGGTAAGAGCAAGAACATAAAAAGAATACATCATTTCCTAATAGACAAAGTTGGTAAGGATAAGGTTGAAGAATGAATATTGCAAGACTGAGACACAAGTTGCAGATATTCTAACTAAGCCATTAAAGAAATTAAGATTTGAAGGTCTCAAAGGATTAATGGGAATGATAATATTAGTTGATATGAATTAGGAGGATTATTGGAAATGTAATCCAGTTATAATAGTAGTTTGATTATGTTGCAAGAAAGTGACTTCTAACTAGGGGTGGAAATATGTCAGTTCGACTAACAGGGGCTTACAACATAATTTACACATGCTCAGGCTAGGTCAAACCCTTTTTTTTAAATAGAAAAGACATATATATTTTTTTATAAGGCTATTTAGTTAAAAAGGTTAGGCCCTAGGACATAAAATAAAATTTTAAGCATATCAGGCCGACCTATTTAAAAAAATATGAATACTTTTTTTTATTATCATTATGTTATGTTTTTTACTTTGAATTAAAATACATAATTAAAACTTGGTTATCTTGGAGAACTTATGAAAATAATATGAAAACACGTTATGAAGGTCTCAAAGGATTAATGGGAATGATACTATTAGTTAATATGAATTAGGAGGATTATTGGCAATGTAATTTAGTTATAGTAGTAGTTTGATTGTGTTGCAAGAAAGTGACTTGCAACAGTAAGAACAAGATTGTTTATACATCTACATACCTTCAAGTTTTGATGAAAACAAAATGTAGAAGAACAAATTTATACATTAAATATTTTCTTAAGTACGAAGAAACTCAAAGTCTAAAATAGAATCTAAATGAAGAGAGAAAATGTTGAGTGAAGAATATTATGATCAAGAAATTTCCTATGCTAAGTATGAAAGACAACTTTTATAGTTGCAGACTCAGAAGAAAAGAAGACCATGTGAAATCAAATCTAATCAATGCAGAATCAAGCCATTACAAGACTCTGGAGAGAAAACCAAGCTTCAATACAAAGAAAATTTTGAATAAAGCTCAAACATATAATAGATTCTGAAGTAAAGCACACTTTGATCAAAGAAGCTTGTAAAGCTAAATTTGAAAAAGTAAAGTTTGAAGTAATTAAATATAATGGTCAACTGAGAAGAAAGCGAAGTCTAATGAAAAACAAACTTCGAATCAAAATCAAAGTTTGAGGAAAGATATGAACCTCATCAAACTATAAAATCCAGACTCTGACGAAAGCTACACCTTTGAAGAAAGAAGAACAAAGAAGAACTTGATCTAACTAGACTCTGACATCAATAAGCTCTGTAAACAAACTGTTAAACGAAGAAGTGATTATCTGGATATTCAAAGACTATGTTTATGCATCAAACAACTCATAATCACTCTGAATTCATGTCTCATTCTCACTAGACTCTGATGTCTATATCTTCAAAGACTCTAAATTACAATCAAGATTTAAATCTCATTTAAAAAATGAAGCCAATTATTTAGAGAAAAATAATAGTAAAAATACTTGTAAAAGTAATACATTGAAAGTAGCAAAATCAATTGTGTCCCATTGGGACAAATATGCTGAGATTTAAAAAGGACTACAATATTCTTCTGTCTTGTCTCACATCACATCGTTTCACCCACTTTATTGTTGTAACAACGGGTGTCTTGATACAACTGTGAGAATGATCAAATCTCGACTTCAAACGGCTAGAAAAAGATTTTCTACATACTCAAGATTCATTGTTGTATCCAACTACTCTATAGAAAAAGTATTCCTCAAAGAGATCATTAATCCTTCACTACCAACAAATTTATTCTCCATCCTCAATGGTAACATTCTCCATCTATTTAAGGAGGACTTTGAAGAATAAAAGGGGTAGAAGAGTGGTAGAGAAAAAGCATGACGCTTAGTGCGGAAGAGCACTCAAGATGATCGGGAGAAAGAAGGTGTTCTTAAACAACTTAAAGACAATTAGAGTGGTCTCAGATTCTAACAAAGGGTAGACAAAATATGTGTTCTGAACCCATACACACAATTAAGAAACCAACTTCACTGATCTGGAGCTATAAAATGTAGAGAAACAAAAAGTGTTCTCAAACATCAAAACATCAACTGCAAAAGCACAATAAAAAGAACATTTGTGCAAAAGAAAGAGAGAAGAGAAGCAAGAACTTAGAGCTCAACATTTTATATTTTTTTTAAGTGTAAATTCTGATTGTAAATTTGTTTAATATGCTTATCAAAGAAGCACACTTGTAAACAAAAATCAATTGTAACCAAGTTTAGTTATATTCCTCAAGCGACCAGATGGTCAGGTTCTTGAAAGGGCTTTGACAAATTGTCAAAGACGGTTAAATTTCCTTAAGCAACTAGGTGGGTCAAGATCGTAAGGAGTCAATGATCGTCATATTACTTAGGGGATAAGGTAGGTCATAATTCTTAAGAAATCACTAGCAGTTTGTCATTGTTTTCTAATTATATTGATTATTTGATTAAGTCATTTTCTAAGGAAAATCACTAACGTGAGTGGACTTGAGGTAGCCTAGTTAATAGTGAACCAAGATAAAAAATGTGTCTTTTATCATTGTCCTTATTATTGTGTTTGTTTTGGGTCGCGAAAAAATTATCATTCTAGAAACTCACCTCATTCTTGTGTGGTGGAAATAGGGCAGGAAGACTAACAAAGGCCAACGACCTCCTACACAACCCAGGAAAAGCCATACTTTTTTTAATTAGAGAATGTCTATGCTTTCTTAGCCTATTTAGTTAAAAAGGTCAGACCTTAGGCTATAAAAAACCTTTTAAGCATATCAGGCCGACTTAATTAAATAAATATGAATATTTTTTTATTATCATTATGTTATGTTTTGTACTTTGAATTAAAATACATAAATAAAACATAGTTATCTTGGAGAATTTATGAAAATAAGATGAAAACACGTTATGAACAATGTGATAAGTTGTTTTCATAAGTTCTTTTAAACAAATAATCGAACAAAACTTATGCTAATAAGTAAGTTAAATTAAGTCAATGCAAACAGACGTTAAATCTCATTGGTCTTTTAGTTTGTTAATCTATTTAAATATTATTTAAATTGCTTATTTACATATGTCTATAATAAATAAGCTTTATGTAGGCTAACAAGATAATCAGACATTCGAAAATGGCAGACTCATATATATATATATATATATATATATATATATATATATATATATATATATATATATATATATATATATATATATGTGTGTGTGTGTGTGTGTGTGTGTGTCAATAATCTTAACATTTAAGTTAGATTCAATCGAATGGTTAAATTAATATTTATACTTATAACTATTCATTTGAATCTAATTTAAAAACTATATTTGAAGTAAACTAAACAAACTTACTCTTGAAATAAGTTGATCTCATATATATATATATATATATATATATATATATATATATATATATATATATATAAAAAGTGGGGATTTACTTCATATCATAGTCTTTAAATTGAATATAATCTAGTAATTAAATTAGAATTTTTACTAATAATCATTCATTAAATCTAATTTAAATTCTTCCTTTATAACTCATTAAGATCATTCCAATAAACATTCTCTTCACCTTAATTTCGTTGTATCCCACTCTAATTTCATTTATTCTTCTTTATGCTCATTGTCTTGTGTGAAAAGCTATCCCAACTCTATCATCACAATGAAAGGGTTGGAAAAGAAATTTACTCAATCTAAGTTAAAACTAACCATCTGTGTTCTGGATCAGTGAAAACATCCCCCTTTTTCATGCATCCAATGTACGTTTGTAAATGAGATCTCTCTTTAGCAAGTAGTAATGAAAGACGATCTACAAGAAAGAATGCAAAAGTCTTAATTATTGGCCTCTCAAGAAAAGGTATATATATTAAAACTAGGTTAAAGCCTAAAAGATACTTCACCTGGCCTTATATATATGTCATCATCAAGTTTGACGTAAAATTGAGCATTGAAAAGAGCATAAGAAACTTTAAAGAATGCCAACCTGTAGTAAATGATGATATTCAAGTTAGCATCACATTAGAGAATAAAGCTCAGCAGTTTAGAAACAGTAAGGAAGACACGTTTTGTATGAGAGCTTGGTGTATTCATCTTCAATATCCAATTGGATGAAATCATCGTATTCAGCTATTTCTCTCTTAAGCGCAGCCATCTTCGACTCATCATTTATTCTACCAATAATAAACCTAAAAGCCAAACCAGTGGCTTCTTCCAAGCTGCAAGCAATAACTCAAGATGACCATAAATAAGTAACAAAAGTAGATCAAATATACAAAATTCAATTGGAAAATGAAGAAAAATAGTACCGTTTATGTCCATTAGGATCGGAAGGAAACCAAGTCTTTCTCAATGATTGACGTCTACCAAAAGAGTTAAATCCAGTCTGAATTCCCACAAAGGCCACAACCTTATGCCTATTATCAACAATCACATTTGGGCCACCAGTGGGCGCGGTGCTAAGGCAACTGAGTTTTCGAAACGGTATGAGAAAAACGATGATTGCGAAGAATAGGATTAATGTGAGGATGAGGAATGAGGATGTGCGGGATGAAATGGTATGACGTTCCTTGAAGAATGATTTAGGGGAAAGGGAAGGCATTGTTTTAGACCAGAACTTGAAGAAACTCCTGTGAAGGTGTTTCAATGGAGTATTGGATATTATCATCACGAGAGAGAAAAGGTAGTTAGAAAGAAGGACAGTTGAACTGAGAAAGGTGACAAATTTCAGTTATATATATGCTTCATGTTTACGGTCCGTGTCAGTTAGGCGGTTAACCCAAAAGTTATCCAAACAGAAAGAAAAAAAATCTACAATTCGGTTGTGTTGATTTTCAAAAATAAAACAAAACAATGTATATCACAATACAATCCTTGATATTCATATGAAAAATTAATTTGTAAATATCACGTATTATAATTTTTTTTTGTAAGTATTTAAATAAATATGTTAGACCTCTTCATATAAATAGTTTATATTAATATCAAACTTATAAAAAATACACTTTTCATATTTTTCATGCGGTACACCTTAAAAAAATGGACCGTACCCGTTTGAACGCTACTATAAATAAAGAATTTTGTGTTTAGTTATTCACACGTTACTATAAAATAAATTTATAAATTTCAAAATAAATTTATAATTTTATATATAAATATAAATGTCTTATAATTTTATTTTAGGTATGAAATTGCATAGCTAAATAAATTTGAAATACAATATTATGCAATTATAAACAAGTGCATGCAAAACCATGGCAATCAATTCTTCCAATGAAGTCAATGTTTTAGTAGTGGATGCTGTGAACAACGAACCCAGGACAGTAAAACTGATTTGTTTTTATATCACTTGAATTATACATATCGAAAGGTTTGTGGACTTAAAGAAATGGGACAACCATTTGATCTAATAATAATTATGTTTTTAAAATTTATATAAATTAAATTTTAAAAAAAAGTTAATGAAAAAAATTAATTAATAACTTATTAATAAAATAATATGGATAATGAAAAAAAAACATGAATAATACATAAATCTATAAAATATATGTCACATCATCAAAATATATACATGTCATCCCTCATATGTCACATCAAATAATATAAGGGATTAATTTAAAACTTTTAAAAGAAAGAGAGTTAAATTAAACTCATACCTATAATTAGAGGATCAAAAAGATATTAAACCTATTTTATTTATATAAAAAAGAGATTCAAAATTAATATAAATTAAACTATGTAAATTAATATATATATATATATATATATATATATATATATATATATATATATATATATATATATATATATATATATATATATATATATATATATATATATATATATATATATATATATATATATATACACGGGGTACTTGTTAATTAATCTATAGAATTAAACAATAATTATTATTATTATTATTATGATGTGAGATTTCGTGATAAATGTGATTTGATTCGGTTAGTAAAATATAAATTAGAAACTAAAAAAATGGTGTAGATACATCCAAATATATCAAATATGATTTTTTTTTTTCGATTTTTGATTTGATTTGATTTACGATTTTTAATTGGGATAGTTCGGTTTTGAAGATGTTTAATGCAATATAGTTTTTGAGGGTTTATTTTGTGATATATAATAAATATTTTAGGACTTATTTTGTTCATCCTTCCTCCAAGTTCATTTTTGCATGGTTTTTACAAATCTTTGCTTTTAAGCTTATATTTTAAAATTTGTTGAGTTTTATGGTGAATGAATAGTTTGATGAAATTGTTGCATTATTTAGGTTATGTTTAGAATTTTTTTCTCAGAAAGCTTGAAACACCTATGTGTTATAGGTTTGGTAAGAATGAATAAAGAAAGTCTATGTGGAATCTATATTGACTATTGAGTACTTGACCCTATTTTATCTAATTAATACTATTATGAATTTATGATCTTGGTTTAAAAAAGTAAGTTTTTTTTTATCTCATCTATTTCTAAACATTTATTTTCTGTGTTATTGCTTTTCTTTGGCTCAACTTGTGCCACATCAGAAGAGTTTCAAGTTGAACTCCTCAATTTTGTGGTAGGCAGTAACTAGTAAGTTTGAGATTTGGTGGCTATATGTTGAAATATGGCGAAGGGACCAACTTAACTCATCCTAAAGTTATAGGACCAAACTAAGTTTAGAAACTAAGTGAAAAGGAATACAAATATATTTCTTTTCCCACGGTGTGACTCACATCATTAAAAATCTAAATTTATTTTAAAGTATTTTTTGGAGATGTATCTCCGAATGCATCTTAGATCATTTTATTTCTTTGTTAATCAAGCAGCCACCTCAGTTTTGCATAAAAATTGGTCTGAAAATAGATTTGTGAAATTTTTTGGGGTGTATCCATAGATACATATCGGAAAACAATCATGAATCCCATTTACTTCATATTTTTATTGATCTGATTTATTTAATCATTCAGTGATATTTTCGAAAACACATCTCCGAAAATGTCAAGCGAAAAATTGAATTTAACACCACCTTGTATGATCATCTCTCTCACACTCCAACCACATCCATAACCCAAAACCCTTAAAATAATTATTCTAAATCAACTTTTAGATTCAAAATTATCATTCTTGTATTTTATTACATCAAAGGGAGCTAAAGAACCTGCAATTTATGATAAAGTTCACTCATTTCATCATTCACTGCTTGCATTAATCTAGTTCTTGAGTTGAAAAAATGTATGTTATGTTCGAATGTGTATGATCTCTAAATTTGATTGGTCTTGTTACGAATGTTCATCTTTTGATACATCTTAGATTATAATCTATATACGTTTTATAAATGTATTGTCGTCAAATTTGTAATATTGATATGATTTAATACATAAGTAATATATATTCAACAATGATGGTGTAAGTGTTGATAGTTTCAGTGTACAAAATTTTATTGTTTATATTTTATGTTTTTTTACACGGTTTCTGGTGAGATTCTGATTCGGGATGATTCTAGATATGCATATATGGATAAATTTTTTTGTTTATAAAATCAATCTTTTGAATTGACTGATTAAAAGGTCGTTTGCCTAATGACTATGAGTGATGAAAAATTGTTTATAAAATCAATCTTTTGAGTTGACTAATTAAAAGGTCGTCTGCATGTTATATTCAGAATCAAATATATATTATACCAATTCTAGATAAAACATCATATGAGTTATTCAAGGATAGAAGACCTAATATTTCTTACTTTCATCAGTTCGAATGTACCTATTACATTCTGAATAACAAGGTCTACCTAAAGAAATTTGATGCTAAAGCGTAGAAGGGTATCTTTTTAGGATATTGTGATCGCTCTAAAGCATACAAAGTGTACAACTTTGAAAACCAAAGTGGTTGAAGAGTATATGCACGTTAAATTTTATGATAGAGGACCTGACCATGATAAGTCAGAGTCGTTGGAATAGGTTGATAATTTTGCAGGTATCCAGGATTTAGAGGAACAACTTATTATTTGTATTCCTAAAGAGAAAGATACAATGGATGATATGTTTGATCCTATCACTATCTCTGAAGAGATACCAGATGTTATGGCTGCTGAAGAAACTCAAAATTTTTAACCTACAACTGATTCATTGATTGTTTAGAATAAAGCTTCAGTTCAACCTAAGAGATCTTTTAAGTATAAAGCATCTCATCCAGAGAAGAAAATTATTGGTAATAAGGATGAGTTATTGAGGACAAGAGTTGCTTTCATAAATGATCAATCAATGATTGGACTTATTTCTTTGACAGAACCTTCTTTTGTTGATGATTCCTTAATTGATAATGGTTGGATTTTGGCCATGTAAGAGGGACTAAATCAATTTCAAAGGAATATTGTGTGGGATCTTGTTCCAAGACCATAAGATAAAAACATCATTGGAACTAAGTGGGTTCTTAGAAACAAACTCAACGAATCTGGCGAAGTTGTCAAGAATAAGGCTAGACATGTAGCTCAAAGCTACAGTCAGCAAAAGGGAATAAACTTCTTTGAAACCTTTGCTCATGTAGCAAGACTAGAAGTTATAAGATTACTTCTCTCTTGTGCCATCAACCATGACATTACTCTATAACAAATGGATATGAAAAGTATTTTTCTGAATGGAGTAATTACTGAATAAGTGTTTGTCAAACAACCTCTTGGATTTTTTGACCCAAATTATCCAAACTTTGTCTATAAGTTGAAAAACCCACTTTATGGTCTTAAACAAGCTCCAAGAGCCCGGTATGAAAGACTAAGTAATTTTCTTCTAGAAAAGGGATTTGTTAAAGGAAAAGTTGCCACTACACTCTTCAGGAAATATCTTAAAGAAGAAATTTTTATCGTTCAAATCTATGTTGATGACATAATTTTTTGTTCCACTAATGCATCTCTTTTTCAGGAATTCTCTAAAACCATATAGACTGAATTTGAGATGAGCATGATGGGTGAACTAAAATACTTTCTTGGAATTCAGATAAATCCAAAGCGTGAAGTTATTTACATTCACCAGTCAAAATGTACAAGAGAACTTTTGAAAAAGATCAATCTTGATGATTGCAAAGTCATGGCAGCTCCTATTCATCCTACCTGCAATTTGAGTAATGAAGAATGCGGTTTCAAAGTGGATTCAACAAAATATCGAGGTATGATTGGTTCCTTACTTTATCCCATTACCTCTAGACCTGATATTATATTCAGTGTATGTCTGTGTGCAAGATTTCAATCAGATCCTAGAGAAAATCATTTAACTGTCGTTAAGAGAATTTTTAGGTATCTGAAAGGAACAACGAATATTATACTTCTATATAAGAAATCCATTGACTATAAACTAATTGGATTTTGTGATGCTAAATATGATAGAGATAGAATTGAAAGGAAATCCACTAGTGGATCCTGCCAATTCATAGGTGAAAACCTTATCTTTTGGGGGTAGTAAAAGACAAGCAATTGTTTCCTTATCCACAGCTGAAGCTGAATACATTTCAACTGCTAATTGTTGCACACAACTACTATGGATGAAATATCAAGTTGAAAACAATCATATTTTAGGAAATAATATTCATATTCTTTATGATAATATTGCTGCTATTTATCTAACAAGGAATCTTATTCAACATTCCAGAACTAAGCATATTGAAATCAAATACCATTTTATAAGGTACTATGTCCAAAAAGGAATAATAGATATTCAGTTCATTGATTATGAACATCAGTGGGCTGATATATTTACAAAACCTTTGGCCATATCTCAGTTTGATTTCATTAAGAAGAATATCAATATGGTCTTTATAGACAAATAAACTGCTTAGTCTCTGAATGAGATATTGGAAGATTCTTTAGGCTCTGGTTGCAGTACAACATCTGATAGTTCTTCATGTCATATCTCTAAGCTTGAATAGATTTTATAGGATATCATTCTTCCTTGATTGTTTTTATTAAGCATACATTAGTAAGTTAATTCTCTGTTATATGCTCTGAATTAACAATTGGACAATCTTAGGCTCTGATAAAATTAAAATTCCTATTCATACTCTTGATATTTTAAATAGGGGGTATGCTTGAAATATTGTTTTGACTTACTATTATTCTCTAGTAGAATATGTATATCAATCCTATTTCAATATCTGCTCAAATAAAAGTTTTGGTTCATCAAACCAAGTGTCTGACAGTAATTTTATCTTATTTTTATTCAGATCCCTAATTCGTCCAAACATTTTAAGCATATTTGTTAATATTTCATTATGTGTTGTGGCTAAGAATTGATGGAAAAACAGTCTCTACAAGATTGTTTTAGCCATATGCTCATATTCATTCGGATGAGCAAGACAAATGTCTGATTCTATCTACTTATATAGCTTAGAAAATGATTTGTACATCATATGTATATGAAAATGGCCCTTGTAAGAGTTGTTCTACTCTTTCTCCTATGGAAAAAGTCGGGTACCAAATTTGGGATCACTCTAAGGCCTAGAGACAAGAGAACTAGATAACATTTTTTGATGATACACCACTGTTAATCATTTAAGTTTATTCTGTTATTCCTTTTTGTTTATGACAAATGGGGAGAATGGTAAGTATTTGATTAACTTTGGATCCAAATGAGGTTGGTAATCCTATTTAGGGGGACTTATAAACTCACCCTTGGAGTATATTTATTGTTCTCTACAAGGAGGATCTTACAAACCTCATCTCTTAGACTTCACAGACAAGACTCCAAAGGAGCTTACAAACCTCAACCTCTAAGAATGTTTGACACAGGGGGAGCTTACAAACCTCAGACCTTGAAAGTTGTTGAATAACTAATTAGCTATTGATTGATTTTAAAATATTTGATGTTGTCATCATAAAAAAGGGGGAGATTGTTGAGACAAGTTTGGTTCATACCATAAATCCTCCAAAAAGGTTTTGATGATAAAAAAAGTATTTGAAAATCAATTAGGATCTCTAACTAGCTTGTTTCTATATGCAGACTTATATTTACTTGATGAACTATGTTCTGACGCAGGTAAGGCTTTGGTTTGGTTCTAATCAATCTAGTTAGAAATGTCTGATCATAGTGCAGTATCTAGTACATCTTAGTATCAATTGCGTGTTATGGTTACTTCTGATATAGAGTAGTTTCAACTCAGTCTTTCTAACACGGGACTCGAGAGTTATTAACATTATCTTCTATAGGACTGTGTTGTACATGAATCATGGATAAAACCTTTGGACATTGATATTCAGTGGACATTCAAATTACTGATAGTTCACACACTTACTTTATTGGAAAAGAATATGTACTATAAGATTTGATCTGATTATAGCCATTGTAGAAGCTCTAACATCTGTATTTCCTCAGCTATAAAAGGAGCAGAAGATTTGAAGATCAACTCAATAAATAACGCTGCAGCTAAATTTGAGATATACACACACTGAGATCAGAAGCAAAACTACTAAGAGAGTTTTTATGTAGCCTATGATTTTCTGTAATATTGTGTTGTATCATTCTAAGCACCTTTGATTTATATCAGGTGTTGTTGTTAGTCATTTCTTCTATAAACAATTTGTTTATATATAAGTCTCTTGTTATAGGCTTGAGCATATGTTGAGTCTTGAATAGGTGGTTCAAGCAAGGCAAAGTATTAGACACGAGCTCTAAGCAAGGGAAAAGTCTTGGACAGGTGGTCTGAGCAGGAAGTCTTAGTTAGGAACTGATTAAGCAGGGTAAAAGTCTTAGATACGAGCTCTAAGCAAGTGGAAAGTTTTATACAAGTTTGTATAAGCAAGTAGAATCTAGTTAATTATAGTGGAAAATCCCTTGAATGGCAAAGGGACTGGAGTACTCTCAGTTGAGAGAGGAACCAGTATAACTATTGTGTGTTTTATGCATTTTTACTTTACTTCTGATTATTATTTCACTACAACTATCAATCAGATTCTGAATTTGGTTTTAGAATTTGAACTCTGATTCAGAAGTAACTTTATTTTTGCAAACACAATTCAACCACCCCTTCTTGTGTGTTTTTCTATCCTTCAGAGTATGATTGTCGGTGAAGATAATGAAATTTTATGTATTATTTTCAATCAAGGTGGAGATTATTAGGGTTGATTGAAAATATACATGTTGACACTCTTTATGTTGGAGTACGATTGTCAATGAAGACAATGCAAGCTTATGTATTATTTTCAATCAATGAGGAGATTGTTGGTGTTGGTTGAAAATATACATGTTGAAGAAGTCCCACATCACATAGTTTTATGAATGAAGAGAGAGTTCATGGATATATATAGGATACAAGTTTTTTGAAGTCTCACATCGCTTAGTTTTATGAAGAAGGATGGAGTCCAAGGCTATATATAGGATTAAAGTTCTTAATTCTAAGATGCATCAGTCAAAAGCACTTTAAACTTGTATTTGACTTTCTTTATTCTCTTATACTCTTGTATTTGAGTGTTGTGAGATGTAGTTAAATATTTGTTTTGGAGGGTGTAGGCGTACTGATGGCATGTGTTATTCTCTACTTGTCTACTGACAATGGTCGTGGTTTTTCTCCGGTTTTGGGGTTTTCATGTTATGTTCTTGTGTTGTGATTATGTTTCTCTTTTTTTTCTCTATGCCTTGGTTTGTTTGGTTTTTCCTAACACTCTCATATCATAGGTAGTTTAAATATGTTATTTAAATTAGAAATGTGTTTGATATGTATTTTAATTGATCAATGCATTATTTTGGGTGTTGGAATGGACATCATTTTCATCATTGTTGGTTGTCTGAGTTGCAGAACCTTATAGAGATGCATATTTGGAATTTTACAATGTTTTGATCTTCAGATTCTAAAGACGCATCTATGGAATTTATCAGTTTGCATTGTTTGGGTTGACCTCATTGTATTTCATCTGTGTAGTTCTTATGTGGTTTACTTATAGGAATTATGGATGACAAGTAAGATATATTGAGGCATGACAGAATTGCATAACATGCATCAGTTTGGAGGGAAAAAGACTAAGCCTCACATATACTTATTGTTTCTAGCCTGTTTGATGTAGATTTGTCAACTATTAGGGCTCGTGCATATTCAAATCCGTCTTCCCAGAGGAGACAATGTCATCTACTCATGCACTCGTGGCTCCACAGGCACCAAAGGCACAATAGGCACCTAAGGTACAACAAACACTTGAGACTCCTGACAGTACTAAGGAATACACATTTCACAATGGTTTGGAGAAGGATTTCACCATGTATGATGGCCCATGGTAAATAAGGGTGTGATTGTGTGTTCCCTCTTTCCCACCACGAGCTATTAGTCGTGGTAAAAACACACTAGCGCATAACATACAACTACGATTGTATAAAGAAACAATATTAAAAGGCTGAGGTTAGAGGTTCGATACCTAATACCTAGATGTTTGCAGATTTTAAAATAGTTCACCACGGTCCTAGATTATAACCGTGGTGAAAGACTTAATGCATAACATTTCACCATGGTCCTAGATTCTAATTGTGGTGATATGTTTACTTGAGTTTATTATAACTTATGTCAAATGCTTATTTCACCAACTTCTCACTAAACATATCACCTTTCAATCTGATTTATATATCAATAATATGACAAATTAAATTATATTAGAAGAACAAGTCACACTAGTCAATGTTGCATGAGTTTCATACAACTCATTATCCATATTTTGCTCTTTAACTATTAGAACTTGTTTTAATGCTTCTAATTATTCTGTTAACATTTCCTTCACCTCTAATTTATTTTGAAAAATATTATTTACTTTGTAGAAAAAATTAGGGGTAAAGAAAGTGATAGCTGAAAAACTAGAAACATTGAATCAAGTTCTAACAATTAAAGAGAAAGATACAAATAATAGACTTCAAAAAACTCGTAAAACATTGATAAGTTTAAGTTGTTTTCTAATATAACTTAATATATACATTTAATCTTTGGAATAAAATTATTTTAGTTAAATTAATTCAACAACTTTACTAAAACAACATTGGATAGAAAAACTAAAGAAAACAAAACAGTAACATTGATTTAACTGTTAATCATGAATCAAGTCAATTTTCCTGACATGGTATCAGTGCAGGGTTAATGACCAAAATGTGGGCATTTGACCCAAGTCTGTCTAACACCCCAATTTTTAATTAAATATTTTATTTAATTATTAGTGTGTTTATTTGTGTGTTATTTTAATTATTTGTGTTATTTGGTGCTTAAGGATATTTTGGTAATTTAATGATTACCGGGGTTTAGAATTTGAGAGAAAAAAATAAAATAAGATTTATTGGAATTATTAGATATAATTATATAATTTAGTTATTTGGTAATAATTTTAGGAAATAGAAATTTAGAGAATTTTATTAAATATATTTTTAAATGGAATTTTTTATTTAATTAAAATAATAATAAAATAAGAATTTCGAGTTAGGGGCACAATAATATTTTATGAATGAGAGGTGAATTGGTGAGAAATTGAGTAAGTTAGGACAATAGTGTAATAAGTAATTATATTAAAATTTAAGGTAAAATAAATGGAAATGTTTGAGGGGAAGCTAGGTTTACAATACGTGTAATTGGAAATTGGGAAAAAGAGACATCGAAGGATTTGGAAGAAGGAGAGCTAGGAAGTCATAGCCAAGAGTCTGAAAGCTTCAATTTCGAGGTAATGGGAGATTTCATTATTGATGAGTGACTTTGGGCAGCCAGGATGGTGAAGGTTCCTAACCCTCCCATCAGTGCCATGGGCAATGTAATGTTTACCCTTATTTTCTTACGATCTATGTGTTATGTAAACTTCAAAATTGTAAGGATTCAGGATTGAATCGTGTACAAAACACTTTCCTTATAGTATTTTAAGCACTCTCGATTTGTCTTAGAGTTTTGATGCAGGAATACCCAGGATAATTCAGCCTTATCGAATTTGCACAAGACGGCTGAAAATTTGAATGTAGCGAAGAATGTTGGAATTGTAATGAATTTTGTTTGTATTGATTTCTAAATTCTAATAAGTATTATATAGGCCACTTGGTATAGTTTCACAAGGTTGCGACCCTTGGTGAAACAATTCTATTTACCAAAAGTTGTAATGTTTGGCCAATAATATCATTCCAAGAGTTGCATGCTTTCATATTGCAACATTTCATGAAGAGTTGCAAATTTTGATTGGGTTGCTATCATTGTTGGAACCCTTATTCAAGGAGTTTCAACCTCATTCCTCTTGAGGTAGTCTTTACTAAGTCTCTAGCCAGTGGCTTAGTAAACGGATCTGCTAAGTTATAGCTAGTTTGAATATATGTCAGTGAAATGATCTCATCCTTAATTAATTTTATTACGCGAGAGTGTCTTAGACCTATATGTTTGGACTTCCCATTATATACTTCACCGAATGCTCTAGCTAGGGTGGCTTGACTATCAAAATATATCAATACCTTCGAAACGTTGTCCTTAGCTAATGGTACTTCCAACAGAAGGTCCCTCAACCATTTTGCTTCTTGTCCAACGGAAGCGGGAGCCACAAACACTGATTCCATAGTTGAGAATAATGTAATACATGTTTGCTTTTTGCTTTATGCTTTTCCAAGAAATTACCCCTCCGGGTAATATAAATATCCACCCAGTTGTAGATTTGTAATCTCCAACACTCGATATCCAACTTGCATCAGTATATCCTTCTAATATGGCGGGGAAGCTACCATAATGAAGGCCAAGATTTTTGGTCCTTAAGAGATAACCGAAAATCCTAGTTATGGCCTTCCAATGTTCATCACTTGGATTGCTAGTAAATCTACTCATTTTTCTAACTGCAAATGTTATGTCAGGTCTAGTGCATTGCATTAAGTACATTAGACATCCAATTGCACTTGCATATTCCAATTGGGCCACAGTTCTTCCTGTGTTCTTTTGAAGTTTGACACTAGGATCAAATGGAGTGCTTACTTCTTTGAAGTTTAGGTGTTTGAACTTGTCCAATATTTTCTCAACATAATGTGTTTGATTAAGTTCATAACCCCCACTATTTCTTTTTACTTTGATTCCTAATATGGTATCAATTGGCCCAAGATCTTTCATCTTGAAAGTGGAAGTTAGAAATTTCTTTGTTTCTAAGATCCCTTTTATTTCATTTCTAATGATTAACATATCATCAACATATAAGCATAAATATGTTACCATGTTTCCATGTACCTTTGTGTACAAGCATTTGTCACAAGAATTTGGAATAAACCCATGTGAAAGTATGACAGAGTCAAACTTCTGATGCCATTGCTTTGGTGCATGTTTCAAACTATATAAGGATTTAATAAGTTTGCATACCTTTTGTTCGTTTCCAGGAAGCACGTAGCCTTCTGGTTGTTTCATGTAGATTTCCTCATCTAGATTTCCATTTAGGAATTTTGTTTTAATATCCATTTGGTGAACAATAAGGTTATTCAAGGAAGCTAGTGCAAACAATATTCTAATTGTTGTAGTTCTTGCTACTGGAGCATATGTGTCAAAGTAATCGACACCTTCCTTCTGTTTAAATCCTTTTGCTATTAATATAGCCTTATAGGTGTCTAATGTACCATTACTATGATACTTCTTTATAAACACCCACTTGCATTCGATGGGTCTTGATCCTTTAGGAAGGTCGACAAGTTCCCAAGTGTGATTTGACATAATTGAATCCATTTCATCTTGGATAGCATCCTTCCAAAAAGAAGCATCCTTTGAAGCTACTGCTTCTTTATAGGTTTTAGGATCATCCTCTATTTGAAGAATAATAGGAATTTTATGAACATCGTTCTTGCAATTTTTTTAACTAGATAAAAGGAAATAAGTTGAGAGTCGATTTCATTAGGTCCTAGAGCCTTAGATTTTCATGCTCTTTTGCTTATTCTAGGCTTGGGTTGTGTTTCAATCATCCGTGGAGATTCTTCGTTACGAGATTCGTTATTCGTGGGATTCTCAGGTTCTTTATCCTTTGTGATAAGATTTCCAAAGAATTCCACATCTCTAGATTCAACAATTACATTAGACTCTAGATTTAAAAGTCTATATGCCTTACTATTTGAAGCATATCCTATGAAAGTACACCTTATCCCTCGAGGACCTAGTTTAGTTCTTTTGGGGTCCATATTTTTGTATTATGCTACACAACCTCATACTCTAAAATAACCAATATTTGGTGATCTTCCTTTCCATATTTCGTATGGAGAAATTCCTGTTGTTTTTAAAGGAATTTTGTTCATTATGTGACATACGGATAACAATTCTTCACCCCACAAATTTAATGGAAATTGAGAATTCATTATCATAGAATTTATCATTTACTGATAAGTTCGATTTTTTCTTTCGGGCAATCCATTTTTTTGTGGTGTACGAGGTGCTGAACATTCATGTATAATTCCATATTCTTCACAATATGCATTAAATTTGGTAGAAAAGTACTCACCGCCTCTATCGCTTATAAGTACTTTTACTCTTTTATTTAATTGATTTTCCATTTCCTCTTTATAGACCTTAAAATCATTAAATGCGTCATCTTTGTGCTTTAAAACGTATACATGTGTAAACCTAGAACAATCATTGATAAATGTTATGAAATAATGATTTCCCCCACGCGTTAGCATGCCGTTAAATTCACATAAATTTGAATGCACAAGATCAAACACATTTGATTTCCTTTCAATGCTTTTGAAAGGTTTCTTGATCATTTTATATTTAACACATATTTCGCATTTTTCAAAATCATGAATATTGCATGAGATCATTCCGGATTTAATAAGTCTATCCATAGTACTAATGCTAATGTGTGTCAATCTTGAGTGCCATAAACAAGTAGACTCAATCATATAAGCGGAATTTGAAATTTCATTAATCATATTATCATTTGTACATATTTTGATCATTCCTTCTGAGGAATATCCTTTGCCTACAAATATACCATTATGGGCCAATATCAATTTGCCCGATTCATACACAGATTTAATTCTTGGTTTTCCCAATAAGTCCCCACTAAATAGGTTCCTATTCATGTCTGGGACATGAAGTACATTAACTAGAGTAACCTTCTTTCCATATGTAAAGTTGAGTTCGACGGATCTTTTTCCTATGACTTTGGATCTGACTTCATTTCCCATCTGAACTTCCTGTCCGTCAATGACTTCAGAGTATGTTTTAAATGTTGCTTTGTCATATGCTATATGCACGGTTGCACATGTATCGTACCAATATCCTTGTACCTTACCTTTGATTGCCATTATTTTACTTACAGTAGTGATTATTTCTTCATCGACATGGACGGCATTTACCTCCCTTTTGTTTTTATTATTTCTACAATCTCTAGCATAGTGGTCTGTTTTTCCGCATGTGTAACATCCGTTTCTTGCAACCTTTGCTCCGCCAGAATGTTTGAAC
Source organism: Lathyrus aphaca (assembly GCA_963966055.1). Classification (NCBI taxonomy): domain Eukaryota; kingdom Viridiplantae; phylum Streptophyta; class Magnoliopsida; order Fabales; family Fabaceae; genus Lathyrus; species Lathyrus aphaca. Next base: position 652,030,223 of record OZ014519.1, read on the forward strand.
CTTTTATGTTCCTTCTTTGGACCAGGATGGTTTTTCATGCCATCATGTTTTCTCTTTCCATTTATTGTAACAACATTGGCTTTAGAAAACCCAGCAGACTCAGATTTTTCTTTATCCTTCGTCTCCTCCTCGATTTGAAGGTGTTTTTGAAGTTTCTCCAACGAGAGATCCTCAGAGTTATGCATTAATTTCTTTCTGTATCCTTTCCACGAAGGTGGCAATTTAGCAATAATTGCACCGACTTGAAAAGCTTCAAGAATATCAATCTTTACGGCCTTGATTTTGTTCACTAGAACTTGCAACTCATGTACTTGTGCAAGAATAGCCTTAAAATCCAACATTTTAAAATCAAATTATTTAGATATTAAAAAAAATTGTACCTTTTTCTTCATCCTTGAATTTGAATTCCAATGCTTTCTAGATCTCTTTTGCAGATGTAGTGTCGGTGAATAAGTCGTAGAGACGATCAAATAATGTGTTCAGAATATGTCCACGGCAGAGCAACTCGTCATCCTTTCGTTTCTTGCGTTCCTTTTTTACTTCTTTGGTATCGTCTTCAGTTGCTTCTGGAATTGGTTCCAAGTCAGGATTTAAGACATAATGTATTTTCAAAGCAGTTAGGAGAAATGCCATCTTGTCTTGCTAGCGGGTGTAATTTGTTCCATCAAAATGATCCAACTTGACAAGGTCCTGGTTCATCACCTTGATGCTTGAAACTGAAGCGTCGGTGGCCATGATTTGAGATACTATAAGACTGTTATGTAACGCTTCAAAATTGTAAGGATCCAGGCTTGAATTGTGTATGAAGCATTTTCCTTATAGTATTTCAAGCACTCTCGATTTGTCTTAGAGTTTTTATGCAGGAATACCCAGGATAATTCAGCCTTATCGAATTTGCACAAGACGGATGAAAATTCGAATGTAGCGAAGAGTGTTGGAATTGTAATGAATTTTTTGTGTATTGATTTCTGAATTCTAATGAGTATTATATAGGTCACTTGGTATAGTTTCACAAGGTTGTGACCCTTGGTGAAACAATTTTATCTATCAAAAGTTGTAATATTTGGCCAATAATATCATTTCAAGAGTTGCATGCTTTCATATTGCAACATTTTATGAAGAGTTACAAATTCCGAATTCACTTGTCCAATTATTGTCATTTTTGAACATCTCTAAAGTAATTAATCCTATTAATTACAACACTATGAAATGTTTGTCCAAATAAGATTTGGGTAAAACCTTATAGGCAACAATCGATGTATTTTTTTTGAGTTATTCTGAAAACCAAATGGGATTTGGGATAAATCCTCTTGGGTCACTGTAGTGCTATTGTTTGTTGATTTATTTTGTATGTTGTTGATTGTGATGCCATGACTATTGGATTGTGAATATATTGTTATGTTCATATCTTAGAGTTCTATGTAATTTTGAGCAACCCTATTTAATCATGTTTCCCAATTTTTTTTAAATCTTACAATGAGTTTATTTCCCAATTTCAAAACTTTGATATGTTTTCCAAAGTTTTCCAGATTTAGTAAAACTAAAGTTTTTCGAAAAGTAAAATTTTTCACGAATTTTTTTTAAAAAAATCAAACATTTGCACGAAAATAAAAATAAAAAAAATAGGATTTTTGAGGGAGGAGGCCACGCCGCGAGGCAGCTGTAGGGGAAAATGATGGGGGCTGCGTCGCGGGTCGGTGATGGCAAGCGGCGATTTCCGGGTCCAACAGCGGGGTCTGGGAGTTTGGGGCGATTTTTGAGTTCGGGGAGTTTTTCGGTGATTTTTGAGTAATTTTTTACTTTGGTGACCTTTTAGCGCCTTTAAAGTTACTTTTGAGTAATTTGAGTCAAACTGTCAGCCCTTACAGTTAGTAGAATTATCACCTATGAAGAGCTTCCTTTAGAGCACGTTTGAATACTTCATAGTACTTTTTGTTACTCTAGAGTCATTTTGAGAGTTTGCAGGTGTTGAGCTATTTTTGAGTTTTTAAGGACTCTGATGAGTTGTGACTAGTATAATAAAATTTTGAGAATTTTTGGTGAGTTAGAGTTTTGAGTAATAAAATAAATTTACTCTTTTTCTTTGAGATCAAAAATAAATATATTTTAAGTTTGTATTCTTGGAGATTAGTAATCCGAAAGGAATATAGTTTCAACCCGTGATTGGTGATATCTTGGTTCAAGAGTGGAACTATATTATGATGACGATGATGTTTTTGATTGATGATGATGTTTTGGATGATGATGATCATGTTTTGATGATTATATTTTGACAATTGTTAAGTTGTATACTTGCATTTGTACATGATTATGCGTACATGTATTTTGGAGATAGGTAGGACTTTGATCCAATGATGGTCAAGTTCAAAGAGGAACCATGGCGGTCTCACGTCTAGAGAGGGACACGATTCAAGAGGAATCGGAGACATGGGGAATCAGTAACATACCCCTGACCCCAAAAACCTAGTATCACGTGCATTTTTTATGAAAAAGTTGGTGGATTAGCCTTTACATCACTAATTGAGTTTTAATTGTGTTTTGTGTGAATGATGTATTTGTGATTATCGATATATACCATCATGTTGCTAAATTTCATTGTTATCATTTGTAAGGTGTATTCTCACCTTTTTCTTGTTTGTTTTGTTGGCTTTGTGCAATTGTTGTAAGATACTTAGCAGTAGTAGTTGCTTGTGAGTGGAAGATAGTTTTTGAGCTTTATTAATTTATTTTACATTTATCACTATTTTAGTCTGTTTTAGTTGCTTTGGTCTATACATTGGGAACAAAGCGCGTTATTTGTTTTGAATTGTCATTTGGAGTTAATTTCCGTTAAATAGTTATTTTAATTTATTATTTGATGTTATGAAGATTATTTTCCGCAGCGAGTTTAAATTTTTTCACTCTTGTAATTGTGTTCTTTGTTCATGTTTGTTTTGAAATCTTCAGAAATAGAAACCTTGTAGCTGCTGACGATTTTGATTTTTCGGTTGTCAGAATCTTGATTTCGTCTTCGCCATTTTCTTTGTTGCACTGTCATCTTGGTTTTTTGTTTACCATAATCGATTATGTGTTCATCACAATCAATTCTTATTCGTTTGGTTGCGATAGATTCTGTTTTGTTCAGTGATCGGTGATTATCATTCGTTTGGCTGCGATTTAATTTACTTCGGTGATTGTTCACTGCAGATTGTTGTTCGGTGATCCAGATCCTTGTTCGGTGATCGCAGATAGTTGTTCAAATTGCTTCGGTTATTGGGGTTTGTTGTTCGACAATAGGATATAGTGTTATTGTCATTCAGTGACTGTTATTATTACTGTTTGCTGGTTTTTTATACACTTCTTGTGGTAGTATACTGTTTGTTTCTTCTTGACGCATTAAAAAAACAATAAAAAAATGTTTGGTCCACGTGCAATAAAAGGCCTAGTATTTAATAAAAAAATGAGAAAAGAAATTGCATCATTACTATAGAAAATGAGAAGAAAACAATTTGTGTTTGTTTAACTAGTAAGAATTATTCAACTTGGGAATTTTAATTAAAAAATGATGTCAAAGGAAATGTATTATAGAGTCATCTATATGTCTTCTCTAAGGCACCAACTGATAAAGTTTTATTAGATGAGTGAGAAACCAGAGATACTCAAATAATTATTTGGATCGTCAATATTATTTATCTTCAAATAAACAATAACTTGTGCTCATTTTCAATTGCTTGAGAAATGTGAAACTATTTAAAACGTATTTACAACCAGGGTAATACAGCCAAGCGTTTTCAGTTTGAGCTAGAGATAGGTAATAACAAATAAGGTAATTAATTTATTCAAGAATATTATTCTGGTTTTTTGAATATGTGGACAAAATATTATTCTCTTATTCATGATGATGTTTTTTTAATATTTGGAAAAAAAACACAAGTAGCTGAGAATTTGAAGTTATCAGAGGTGTTTTGCTTAATAGAAATCTTGTTCCTTCTTTGGATATATGTGTAGTAGAACTTCTAAGGGAGGAAAAATGTCTCATTACTTAAGGAGCTATATGTAACGTCCAAATATTTAATTAATTATTTTATTGAATATTTAATTAATTATTTGTGTTTAATCGGTCTATTTTATGTTGTGGTTGATTAAGTCGATAAGCCAGAAAAATAAGTCGGAAGCCGTAGAAATATTATTAGAGTTAATATTATAGTTGTTGTAATAGTTGGGTTGGTGGGCTTAAAATCACGTCCGAATTAGTAAAATAGGGGGTGCTATAGTTAGGCATATTAATTATTATAAGAATTAGTTTATTTTAATAAAAAGAAAATAAAATAAGAGGAAGTTAGGTTGTATCAGTAGAAGAGGAGAAACAGAATTTTTGTACGATCGTGAGAGAAAGGGAAAAAGAGGAACTACAGTCGAAATTCAATCGCTAGGGCTACCTTCAATCCAAACCTAAGGTAAGGGTGAGTTTGATTCTTGTAATCGGGTATGAAATTCGATACTGAGATTGGGCAGTTAGGTTGCTGTGTTTTATTTGTTGATACTAATGATTGTGTGAAGAACATGTATCTTGTTATTGCAATGGTTGCTTGCGTGAAATTGGTTGTCCGATTACTGATTTTTGTTGATTAAAAGTTGTGCTAGTTGTGTTGATTGTTGTTGATAATACTGTGTTGGATTAAATTCTAGAAATTGTTGGTCGGGGACGATGACAGAAACAGGTAGTAAAAGACAGACGGGAGCACTTACTCCCTAAGGGCACATGACGCACGCCATGGCCCATGTGGCAAGAGCCATAAAAATGTGTGGGTAGTGACCATGAAGCAAGTGGCACAAGCCACTTCATGAAGTGGCAAGAGCTACATTATCTTGTGGCCATGAATGAATATGGCGCAAGCCATTGTATAAAGTGACAGGTGCCACATTTTATGTGTTGGCAATGTCAAAAAGTGGCACAAGCCACTATTTGGTCAAATGAAGGGTGGCTTGCGCCACCCTGTAAAGTGGGGAGGAACCTAGTTTGTTTTATACCAATTAGTTTAATGAATTAAATTATGTAGAAAAATCATGTAGTTTAATTAATTAATATTTATTTAATTAATTCTAACTTTAACTATAACCATTATAATTTTATGAAATGACATTTTTACTAAGAAGCACAAATTATACTGAGTACGAAAATAATTTGATAAATAATATTGTGTTGTGTAGTTTTGACAGAAAATAGTAAATTTAAGAATGTAGCAGAGTCAGTAGAAGGCAGGTATTTTTATGACATATAATGTTTATCAGAATACAGAAAATCCAGGTTTTGTAATAAAATCGTACCGATCGCAGAATGTTAAAAACAATACCGGTTTAGTTGGTTTAGTCAAATTAGGCGAAAAACATAGTTGTCCGGAATTTAACGAAATTAATCAGGATAAGTCGGGTAAATTAATAGTTGATTTTTTTTACGTTGTTTTGTTGAAAATATGTTGTATAGTCGGTTTGCAGGTACAGTTGAGTTGATGTGTGTTTCCGGTTTACGGAATAATTATAAAGTTGTTATGTTTGAGGCTTTTTTGCCAAAGTTGAATATAAGTTGCTTATGTCGTAATAGTTGTTGTGTTGTTATGTTGTTTGCGTTGTAAAGTCGTGTATGTCATGTAGATCATATGCATTTTACGTCGGAGCCGTTGCTCACACCATGTTGGCCAGAATTAGCAAATTTAAGTTGAAAGTTGAAGGCTTATGCCTTGATGCCTCGATAACCTGGCAATGATTTAAGTTGAGAGTTTTACTCTAAAATGATACCACATGCATAATTAGTAGAGTCGCATTAAAGTTGCATTGTCTTTTTTAGTTGTTGTTGTTTTGTTGTGCTAGTTGATGTTATGAAGCGGTGATTTATTTGGAATCCTTATCTATGTATTGCTTTTCATATGCTGCTTATAATTATCGTAACTCACCCCTTTTGTTTGAATGTTGTCCTTATGTTGGCAACGTGCAGTAATCAAGAGGAGTAGCCGGTTACCTTTAGTCGAGTCAGTGGTCTGTCGCTCTGATACGTAGCACTCGGGAGGATGACGCGTGTCTGTCGTTATTGAATTTATTGCATGCTGAATTTTATTTACTTGAAATACTTTATAATAATTGTTGGTTATTTTGAAGTTGTTTATGTTGGATAAAGATGCTACGAGTTGTTTATGAATCAGTTGCGTGATATTTTATGAAGTTGAATTATTTAAGTATTATGATGTTGTTTTATGTTTATTTATGAATGTGATATCCCATTTTTGAGCATATGGTGGTTGCATATGTTGTTTAGAGTAGAGGTAAAGGTCATGATATGAGACACATTTGATGTTTTTCTTGTAATTAATTTAGACATACTTCTCAGTTACATGAAAAAATTCTCTAATTATTGGAAGCAGCAAAGTCATATTATTTCTAATTCGGTACAGACATTTTATGCAACTATTTTTTTTGCAGGTGGTCCTTGAGTTACTAGTGCATCTAATTGTAATACTCTGTATTAAATCAGATTTGGCACAAATTATAACTCAAGTTTGTAAATTTATGTTCAAATCAGACAAGTGATCAAATGGATTTTCAAGTAGTACAATGGATTATGGTATCTTATTTAGCAATTAACATGGTGATTTTTCGATTGTATGATATGTTGATTAAAGTTGTGATGATGTTATGTTGTTTTCGGTTTTGAAAAATTCAAAATGGCACAGAGAAATTATCGGGACGAGTCGCGTATTAGGTCTCTTTCTTTAAGACGTTTCGTCGTACTGCCAAAAGTATGCAATGCAGTCGAATTTACAACGACATCTCCAGGATAAAACAGCCCGTCGAAATACGATTTATCAGTTGCAGGCTGATAAATCGATCTAGAAATTACACCTTTAGATGGTTATCAAACCAGTCGTAGTATCTGGTTAAAAAGTCAGTCAAGAACAAGAAAAATGATTTAGATGAAGAGAGCAAAGAGAGGAGAGAAAACAATATTTCGGTGCAACCACAAATGAAGAGCGAACTTGTATTTATAGGCAGCGAATTCAAGTGAGTGGAGCAGATCGTAGAGAGAAACGTGGGAGAGTGGACCGGCCCAGTCAAAACTGGCGGTTATTGAGTTGGTCAGTAATTGGAGTTAGTTAAAACTTAGGTTAAGACTTGACAATTTGGAATGTGACACGTCACCATTTCGTAATTAATTAATATTAAATATTAATTAATTTTCTACTAAATAATTAAATAAAATTATTTAATTTCTACCGAATTTATTAATTAATTATCATTAATTATTGTTAAATTCGGGTTCAAAAAATTAATTCATTTAGACCGAACCGGACCGAACCAAGCCGAGTCGGACGGACGGAGGCGGCGGCGCGCGCGTGTGTGTCTAGATGCTCATGGGTGTGTCCTCACTCCTTTTACAAAATTGGGTGCCCCTTGGGGCCCAATCCCAATTGTCCATGTTGGATTATATAAACACTACTAATATTTGCATTCCCTCCTATGTGGGACTAAAATGAATCTTTTCAAATTCACTTCCATATTAGTTCTACTTTGTGTGCATTTATTTCCCATGTAATGTCAATAAATTATTCCAACTCCTACTCCAAATTAACATCATTCCAACAATCCCCCACTTGAATTTAAAAGGTGATTTTAGACGTACGTCAGACGTTTCTAAGATTGTGCATAAACAAAGGTGTCTACGACTTGAACCTTAGCGTGGCAAGTCAGATTTTGATTCAACAAGAGTGACACTATTGTCTTGAACTCTATCTCAGACATCAGACATGCACACGACCTTTTAGTAAGATGTATTCTAATAGCTCGTGCTTTAATGGCCCTGCACGTGTAACCCGGTTTAGTGAAGGCTCTAGGAATTTTGCCTCGAAATTCCATAGGAACCGGCCTCAGTTCCACAGTCACATAGGTGAGTCTATTAAGAGTACTCTTGTAGCCTAGGTACTCCCTCATACAGAGTATAGATCTCATTAAGAGTTTATATTATCTCATCCTCTTCTTACTTCAGGATTCATGCTCCACTTGCAAGGTCATTTCATATTACTCACAACTTGTTATTACCCATTGAACCTAGTTCTTGGGATCTCCAGTCATTTAGGTCGGGTTGCCATCATGAGTAAATCATCTCTTTATAGGCATTAATCCCATCTTCTTGGATGTATTATGGATTTTCTCTCTAGCTAATCCTTTCGTCAAAGGATCCGCTAAGTTTTCATCAGTGCGTGTTTTCTTCTAATTTGACGTCTTTTACCATTATAATAACGGTTCTCAACTTTTGCAATAGCCGCGGTACTATCGCAGTGGATCAACACAGCTGACATAGGTTTTTCCCATAAAGGAATCTTAGCTAGCAAGCAACTTAACCAACTTGCTTCTTCACTAGTTGTAGCTAATGCTATCATTTCAGACTCCATTGTGGATTGAGCCAGGATGGTCTGTTTCTTTGATTTCCAAGATACAGCTCCTCCAACTATACTAAATATATAGCCACTAGTAGCTTTGGAATCATCCGATAAGGTATTCCAATCTGCATCACTATACCCTTCTAGTACAACACGAAATTCATGATAGTGTAGGCCGAGGTCCATAGTCCTTTTAAGGTACCTCATGACTCGCTCAATAGCTTGCCAATGCTCGTTACTCGGCTTACTTGTAAATCTGCACAACAATCCTACGACATATGCAATGTCGGGTCTAGTACAATCAGTGGCATACCTAAGACTGTCAATGATGCTCGCATATTTTGTTTGTCTGACACTTTCTCCAGTGTTCTTAAACAGTTTCGCACTTGGATCATAAGGTGTGTATGCAGGTTTACAGTCGAAGTATTTATATTTCTTTAAGATCTTCTCCATATAATGAGACTGATCCAAAGAAATTCCTTGTTCGGATCTCGTGGTCTTGATACCCAGGATCACACTTGCTTCTCCGAGGTCTTTCATATCAAAGTTATTGCACAACAATGATTTCGTATCATTAATGGCCTGAATGTTTGATCCAAATATGAGTAGATCGTCTACGTATAGACATATGATAGTACAAATGCGATTATCAGATTTGTAATAAATGCATTTGTCACTTTCACTCACTTTATACCCATTAATAATTATTAAGTTATCAAACTTTTCATGCCATTGTTTAGGAGCTTGTTTTAGTCCATACAGAGACTTATCTAACTTACTGACCTTGGTTTCTTGTCCTTGGATCACAAAACCTTCTGGTTGTTCCATATAGATTTCTTCTTCTAAGTCACCGTTTAAAAAAGTTGTTTTAACATCCATTTGGTGTACTAATAAGTTATAAATAGTAGTTATTGAGATGAGTACCCTAATGGATGTAATTCTAGTGACTAGAGAAAATGTGTCAAAGAAATCTATATTTTCTTTTTGTCTAAAACCCTTGGCTACAAGACGAGCCTTGTATTTATCAATAGTTCCATCAGGTTTTAGTTTCTTTTCAAAACCCATTTACAACCAATTGGTTTTCAACCAGGAGGTAAGTCTACCAAGTGCCAGGTCTTGTTATACTCTAGAGAATCTATCTCATCATTAATAGCTTCTTGCCATAAATCTGCATCCAGAGAGGACAATACTTCTTGAAGATTTATTGGATCTTCTTCAACATTATAAGCTGCAGAATCGGGCCCATAGTCTTTAGCAACTCTTGCTCTTTTACTTCTTCGAAGTTCTGTTTCTACATTGTCGCTGCTTTCAGTACTTTTTATCACAGGAATGTGACTCGATAGGGTGCCCCCACTATTTCTCGATTTGAAAGGAAATTTGTCTTCATAGAATTCAACATCGTTTGATTCTATGATCACTTTGGCATTTAGATCATAAACATGCATGCCTTACTGTTTGCTGCATACCCAATGAATACACATTCATAGGCTCTACTAGCGAGTTTAACTCGTTTCAGATCCGGAAACCTGACATAAGCCAGACAACCCCAAGTTCTCAAATAAGACAAATTTGGTTGTCTTTTCTTTAATATCTCATAAGGTAAGATCTTACTTTTTGACTTGGGAACTCTATTCAGGACATAGCAAACAGTCAATAAAATTTCCCCCCACCAGTGAGGTGCAACACCAGAATTCAACATAATTGCAACAACAAGTTCAGTAAGAGTTATATTCTTTCTTTCTGCTTTACCATTCATTTCAGGAGAGTATGGAGCAGTCGTTTCATGTACAATGTCATGTTTAATATAAAAGTCATTAAATAAACTAGAGTTATATTCAGTTCCCCTATCACTACGAAGTCTCTTAATCTTCTTGTTAAATTGATTCTCAATTTCAGTTACATACATCTTAAACATGTCAAGTGCTTCACTTTTATTCTTCATTAGGTATACATAAGTATAATCAGAGCAATCGTCAATAAAAGTGATAAAATAACGTTTACTATTTCTAGTTAAACTTCCATCTAATTCACATATATCGGAATGTATAAGATCTAGGGGATCAGATCCTTTTATAATTGATTTATGCGAAGTCTTTATTATTTTAGCTTGACTACAAAATTCACATTTATTGGAATCATTGACATTTAATTTAGGGATTAGGCCTAAGTTGCTTGCATTAGAAATAATTCCCTTATTAACGTGACAAAGTCTACCATGCCAAATATTAAAATCACACAAGGAGTAAACAAATGGAGAAATTTTATTCAATTCAACATTCAACTTAAACATGCCATCAGTGGCGTACCCTTTCCCAACAAAAATACCACTCTTAGTGATGGTGTACAAATTTGCCCCTATAGTTTGACTAAACCCAGTCTTATTCAAAAGAAAACCAGAAACAAGATTCTTCCTAATTTCAGGAACATGCATGACGTCCTTCAAGATCAAAATCCTTCCAGAGGTGAACTTCAGCTCTACATCTCCAATTCCAGCAACGTTAGTGGTGTGATCATCTCCCAACAACACTTTCTTATCTTCAGCAATCATGTATGTCTTGAACATAGCACGATCATAGCAGACATGACGAGTGGCGCCAGTGTCTATCCACCAGCCATCACTTCCACCAACCATGTTGACTTCAGTGATCATAGCAATGAATTGCTCATCAGTTAGGTTAACCTGAGCATTTGAGCCAGCAACAGGTTTAGGCCTGCTCTTACATTTTTTTGCCATATGGCCCGGTTTTCCACAATTGTAGCAAGAGAAAACCGGAGCATCATTTCTTTGAGGTAGAGGTTGTTGCCTAGCAAATGGAGCAGATGGGGCCCTAGAGGGATTCCCATTCTTAATTCGGTTCACATCATTACGGTTCTGATTCTTTAAAGGTTTGCCCGTAGGATTCAGAACCGCACCGAATCTCTTTTTGTTGTTAGAAACAACTAAGACTTCATCTTTCTGATCTTGTTTCCGAGCTTCCTCTTCAATTCGGAGACGAGTAATCAGACTCTCGGTTGAAAATTCTTTAGTTTTGTGGCGAAGTAAATTTTTGAAATCTTTCCAACCAGGGGGGCAGTTTGTCAATGATAACAGCAATTAGAAATTATTCATTGAGGGGCATACCTTCTGTAATAATTTCATGAGCAATTTTCTGAATTTTGTGGCTTTGAGCTTCCACAGACTTTTCATCCACCATCTTGTAGTTCAAATAGCGGCTGACAGCATATTTCTTCGCACCTGCTTCTTCAGTATCATATTTCCTTTGCAGAGCCTCCCAAACCTGTTTAGCGGTCTTGTAGCTACTGTAGTAGTCGTACAAGTCATCAGCAAGACCGTTCAGAATGTGATTTTTGCACAAATAATCATTCTCGTGCCATAGGGCGATTTCTTTCCTGAACTGTAAGTCATCTGCTGCAGCCTTAACTTTTGCAGCATCTTATTCAGGCGTTTGGGAAGTCCTGTCTGATTCTGCAAGTGACTTACAATTAGGTAGTTCAGCAGATCCAGAAAGGACAACCGGGATATCCTCAGTCAGAACGTGGGCAACCTTTTTCAATGTTAAGAAAAATTTCATCTTAGCTTGCCAACGTTTGAAATTGGATCCCTCAAACTTAAACGGTTTGTCAGAGACAGTAGCGACCGTATTAGTACCGATAATTTCCTCAGTTGCCATGGCAGTTATGAAATCGTCTTAAAATTATTGTTTTCGGTTTTGAAAAATTCAAAATGGCACAGAGAAATTATCGGGACGAGTCGCGTACTAGGTCACTTTCTTTAAGACGTTTCGTCGTACTGCCAAAAGTATGCAATGCAGTCGAATTTACAACGACGTCTCCAGGATAAAATAGCCCTTCGAAATACGATTTATCAATTGAAGGCTGATAAATCGATCTAGAAATTACACCTTTAGATGGTTATCAAACCAGTCGTAGTATCTAGTTAAAAAGCCAGTCAAGAAAAAGAAAAATGATTTAGATGAAGAGAGCAAAGAGATGAGAGAAAACAATATTTCGGTGCAACCACAAATGAAGAGCAAACATGTATTTATAGGCAGCGAATTCAAGTGAGTGGAGCAGATCGTGGAGAGAAATGTGGGAGAGTGGATCGGCCCAGTCAAAACTGACGATTACTTATTAATTAATTTTCTACTAAATAATTAAATAAAATTATTTAATTTCTACCAAATTTATTAATTAATTATTGTTAAATTTGGGTTCAAAAAATTAATTCATTTAGGACGAACCGACGGACGGCGGCGCGTGCGTGTGGCTAGATGCTCATGGGTGTGTCCTCACTCCTTTACAAAATTGGGTGCCCCTTGGGGCCCAATCCCAATTGTCCATGTTGGATTATATAAACACTATTAATATTTGCAGAGGGACTAAAATGAATCTTTTCAAATTCACTTTCATATTAGTTCTACTTTGTGTGCATTTATTACCCATTTAATGTCAATAAATTATTCCAACTCCTACTCCAAATTAACATCATTCCAACATGTTATGAATGATAAAAGATCTACAAAAATATGTATTTACTTTAACCGAAGAGTTTATTGCTCGAAATCTTCGATAGTCATGTCACAACTGAAGTAAAGGATGAAGTTGTCAAAGTCTATTGATATAAGATGGAGTTCAGTTACATTATGATTCACAGAGTGTCATTTATTTGGGGGAAAAATAGCATATCGTGTCAGAATCAAGCATATCGATATGAGGTTTCACAATATCGAAGATTTACTTCTATCCAGACAGATATTGCATAAAAAAGTTCATACATCATATAGTATTGTTTATATGTTGACCAAATCAATTATGGGTGAAAAATTCAAACATTGTTTAGACTTGGTAATGTTTCTTGGTATTATGCCGTTGATCTTTCAAATCAATTTGAATAGTTTTAATTCAAATTCAATCATAATTTTATGTGGTTAAGGGTAGAGAGTCTGAGTCTAAAATTTGATCCACTTTAAAATATAGAAGATGTTAAATGACAAGTTGCACGCCTGCATTTAGTCAATCTCTACATAAAATTTTCAAATAATCTATTTGGAAAGTGATGCCGATATGGAAGACTTACTATTCAAGGTCTCCTCAAACAAAATATTCATTAACATGTTATATTATGCTAGAAGAGTTTGGAGTTGAACATTGGGAGCTATCACCATGGCACTGGCTTCTACATTTGTTTTCTTGTCAATACTATTATTATACTGCCTCAGTTCATTTTCTGTGAATGCAAATTCCTACAGAGAATTCCTGCAAATGGGACAGTCAGTCAGAATTCATGACAAGGTTGTTTCATACGGTGGAAACTACGAACTTGGATTTTTCACCACAGAGAGAGACAACTCCACCAAATACTACGTAGGTATATGGTTCAAAAAGGTACCAAGGGACAAGATTATTTGGGTTGCCAACAGAGATTACGCATTTCAAACATCCTCAGTGTTTCTTACAATTCAACCAGATGGTAACATGGCAATCAGAGATGGACAAATGACGTACCTTGTTACCAATGTTCCAAACAACGGTTATAGTACCTATGCAACGCTGTTGGACTCAGGAAACTTAGTATTGTTGAACAACTCTAACAAAGTGATTCTATGGCAGAGTTTTGATAATCCAACTGATACTCTATTACCTGGAATGAAAATCGGATACAGTAAGTCACTGAAATCATGGACAAGTGCAGACGACCCTGCTATTGGACCATATACTCTCCAATTTGATCCCGACTTAGCAAGTCTAAATCTAAATAAAGGTTCTAATGTCTTGTGGATTGATGGTAACTCCTATTCATCTATTCAGATTGTTCTCAACCGAGCGGGTTTGGAACATAATACTAACAATAAATATTTCACTCTCCCAGTTGCTAGCAATTCTCGAATTGTATTGGAAGTGTCTGGGGATCTTAAATACGAAGGTTGGTCGGAGGAATCCAAGCGCTGGCTTTCTGTACAGACGTCCAAGTGCGGAACAGACAATTCGTGTGGAGTTTTTTCCATTTGTAATCCACAAGATCGGGACCCTTGTCAGTGTCTTGAAGGTTTTAAACCATTTGATGATGATTCTTGGAGGAAGGGGAACAGATCAGCTGGATGTGTCAGGTCAAAGAGCTTGTCCTGCGACACTACAGATGGATTTTTTCCGTTTGCTTCAGTAGAACTACCTCCAAATCATGTGAACGTGACGTTGAATTCTCTAGCAAAATGTGAATTCACATGCTTCACCAATTGTTCTTGTGTTGCTTTTGTCAATGATTTTAACGACGGTAACTGTATGTTGTGGAATGATCAAGTACTCACTCTGAAGAACATTTCAACTGATAATCAAGATGCTGAGAAAAATAGACCAAATTTTTTTCTCAAACTTGCTGCCTCAGACATTCCTACCACAAGTAATGTAACAAATGCAGCAAGCAGACATGGAAACAGGAAGAGGAATTTACTATTAATTGTTATTTTAATCTCATTTCTAATATTGCTTATACTGCTTGGCTTATTCGTTTACCAAGCAAGAAAGCAAAGTAAGAAAGGTAAGAAGCAAACTAGTTTACATTATTACTATCCCTTAAACATGTTAGTTTTCTAACTTATCGCATTAACTATGATTGTCCTCAATTTCTAGGGGATGATTTGCTAAACTTTGAAGTAGGCATGAGCATGAAAGTTAATAAAGACTCCGACAAGGGTACAAAAGTTAAAAGGAAAGAAGTCAAGTTACCATTATTCAGTTTTGTGAGTGTTTCAGCAGCGACGAATAACTTTGCAGACACAAATAAACTTGGCGAAGGTGGCTTTGGACCAGTTTATAAGGCATGTATTGTAAAAACTTGCACTCTCTTGAAATGTTATTGATATAGCTTTGTTGAATAATCAACTTTTCGTTTCTAGGGTATATTGTTGAATGGTGATGAGGTTGCTGTAAAAAGGCTATCTAAAAGATCAGGTCAAGGATGGGAGGAGTTGCGAAACGAAGCCTTGTTGATTGCAAAACTCCAACATAATAATCTAGTGAGACTTCTTGGCTGCTGCATTGAGAGAGATGAAAAAATGCTTATTTACGAATTCATGGCCAATACAAGTTTGGATTGTTTTCTCTTTGGTTTGTACTTTTTCTGACACAAATTTCTCCTAAATATGCTGCTCCAATCTATTTCATCCAAGCTCTAGTTCTAACATCTTTTTATGCAAAACAGATGCAGAAAAAAGAGAGATGCTAGATTGGGGAACACGGGTTGGAATAATTGAAGGGATTGCGCAAGGACTTCTATATCTGCATCAATATTCTAGGTTTCGAATCATTCACCGAGATTTAAAAGCTAGCAACATTCTGTTAGACTCCAACATGAATCCTAAAATATCAGATTTTGGAATGGCGAGGATATTTAGTGAGAATGTTCTTCAAGCAAATACAAATCGGATAGTTGGAACTTAGTAAGTAAAATAAATTAGTATTATTTTCTTCAAAACTTTAAACAACTTATCAATCAACAACGGATGGTTTTTTAGCGGTTACATGTCTCCTGAATATGCGATGGAAGGCGTTTTCTCAATTAAGTCTGACGTATTTAGCTTTGGAGTCCTTCTGTTAGAGATTATAAGTGGCAAGAAGAATACCGGTTTTTATCAAACAAATTCCTTCAATCTTCTCGGATATGTAAGTTCCTAAATTCAACACAACTGATCTAAATTTGTCACAAATTCTCTTTATATTGTTAAAATTTTGAGTTCTTTACTTGTTGAATACTCAAGGCTTGGGATCTATGGACAAACAATTCTGGAATGGACTTGATTGATCCAAAAGTAGGTGATATGTCCAACAAGAATTTAGTAACAAAATACGTGAATATAGGACTTCTATGTGTACAACAAAGTCCAGAAGATAGGCCAACCATGTCTGATGTTGTCTCAATGATTGGCAATGACACTACATCCCTTCCTAGTCCAAAGCTACCAGCATTTCAAAATGTGAGAGGTATTGAAAATTCAAGTCTCTCTAGAAGCGCTGAAGAAAACATTTCTATCAATGTTGTCACAAATTCAATAGTTGAAGCAAGATGAGTTTTAGTTGAACCCGTGGCCAATCAGGGGGCGGATATGGCTCTGTGCAAGCTGGGTCGTAGCACAGGGCCTCATAAAATCGGGGGCCTGAAAATCAAGAGTTGAAAAGTTGTTTGGGTAACATTGAAAAACTTGTGGAATAAATGCTACTATTTTTGTTTTGTTTTCTTTTTATATGCCAATGTTGTTTTCTTTTCTACATTCCATCGAACACCTGGTGTGTCAACTAGAGGCAGAGTTGCAGAGATATTTTTTCCAACTATGTACCTCCGATCATCAACGCCGCGTTCTCAAAGTTTGGTTGTGCTTCATTTTCGTTTCAATTTCTTCTGCACATAGTTAAAAAATTAATGTTACAAATTTAAATTTTAAAGATGAAAAAAAAATAAGAAAAAAAGAGAAGTAACTTCTGTTGTGTTCTTTTCTTCATGGAGAGGAATTTTTTACCCATATACCCCACTTTTTGAAAAAAAATAAATTCCCCAAATACCTTATTTTTTAAAATATTTCTCAAAGTATCTCAGTTTTTGGAAAATTTATGAGGAGGAGTCAATCCAATTGGTGACCATGTACATCCCTTATAGAGGGGTCGCCAATTGGTTTGGAGACACCCTAAGGAGTCTCCATTCCAATTGGAGCATATGTACTAATATTGTATAAGGTTGTCAATTGGTTTGGTGGTAATGTACAAATTCAAATTTTCATTAAAAAAATAAATAATTTAAAATGATATTAATAATATATGATATTAATAATAATATTTTCATTAAATAATAATAGATGAAACATAATATATAATTATTATTAAAAGTACATAATTTAATGACCACGACCGGGTTGGGCATACCGTCTGTCGGTTCCACATCCCCTAGGTATCCTCACTCGCTGCACTCGTTGCCCTTGTTGTTGATGTGTTTGTGGAGTAGAGGACTCCGGAACATCATTAGACTCCCTCAGATATTCTTGCATTTCTAGGAAGTCTTGCGTATTGAAGGACGACATGCCGTAACTGAGGTCGTGATTCATGTCAGAGTGGTTTGGATGTGATGATGGGGTCATTGGTGTGCAACCTGGACGATTGAAAGGGGACATTGGTGTGAATGCTTCGTTGGTGAAAGGTTGAAATGGTAGTGGTGTTTGAAAGTCGTATGGTGGTTGTGATTGTTGTGTTTGTCGGCTGTGGTGTGATGTTTGTGTGTGTCGGCTATGGTGTGATGTTTGAGCGTTTTGATAAAAGTCATTTTGTTGGACACGGTAAGGGGGACGCTCTTGGTATTGTGGTTGGGTATCTGGCATGTTTGGAAAGTGGGTTTGTGTTTGTGTAAGAAGTTGTGAGTAACAAGGTTGTTGATAGTTTCTTCGTTGGTTAGACGTGGAAGCTTCTTGTGTGTAAGTGGTCTGACGTGGGTCGTGTAGATACC
The DNA here is from genome assembly GCA_963966055.1 of Lathyrus aphaca. NCBI lineage: Eukaryota > Viridiplantae > Streptophyta > Magnoliopsida > Fabales > Fabaceae > Lathyrus > Lathyrus aphaca. The sequence continues at coordinate 652,048,115 of OZ014519.1, forward strand.
TATCTTCGGATAGAAAACTAGTTGCAATTGATTTATCCCAAGCCATATAAGTATTAGTTGGTATAGACGGGGTTGCCATTACCGGTTCACGTAAGACATATTGGTGACGGTTCCTTCATTTACGACACTCAGATTTTGCAAAGTCTTTCCAATCCGTAAGGTTCCATTGGTCGTTGACTTTTTTTAGATGCCACTGACCAAGACCAGTTGGGGGATCTGGGATGTCTTGATGCATTCCGAACTAGAGTTTGACACGATAACTGTTGTGCAACTTCACAGTAATGTGTATGATGATCGGCACACATACAGTCCAAACAGCTGCGTCTTCCTCTCTGATTTGGTGATCATAGTCCATTCCTAGATATGGACGTCAAATGAATTGTAAAAGAGAAAAGTGTGAGGTTATAGAAAAATATTATGTTAAAAAAATTAATTGATTATTTTAGTGACATTACATCTGCTGGAGTAAGATGATCCAAGAGATTGCGGTACTGAATGATGCAGTGTCTTGGACATCTACTATAATTCATACCTTTTGTCGACCATCTGACACATAAAATAGTGTAAAAATAACAATTAGAAACAATAATCAATTAAATGGAATATTTAAGTGAACTAATTAATATGATACAAATAACTTACTTTTGAGCATACGGGAATGAGAATGCGTTTTCGTTGACCGGAGCAATAGATGGCAACCGAGACCAACCTCATGCTTGGAGCAAAACGACACATCCATAAAATGTAGATGTGCCTTTAGTTGCATTTTTACATAAGGAGCTATATAAATAAGACAAATATGCGGAACTCCAACTATACTCCCTAGTCCTTTCTAGGTTTCTTAGTAGTGGTAAATACATAACGTGCATAGAAGAACCAGTGTCTTCGGGAAATAAAAATGTACCAAATAAAAGCATAAGATAACACCTAGTTTTAATTATTTTTTCTTCTTCTGTAGAGTCTTCGTTTAAAACTAGAGAACTATAATATGTCTTGAGACGTGAAAGTAATATACCTTGGCCTATGTGATTCTATTCCAACAATTCGGCACCCAAAAGTTCCACACAAATTGAATTTGGGTGGTTTGTCGGTCCATTGACTTCCTTACCATCAATATGTAACCCAAGTAACATGTACGCATCTTCTAAAGTGACAGTACATTCACCCGTTGGCAAAAAGAAAGTGTGTGTCTCTGGACGCCACCGCTCTTGCAAAGCAAGTATAAACTTTGCATCCACTGAACAAGATATGATTTTACTTACATGTCTGAAACCGGAAAGCTCAATATAAGGTTCGATTAAAACATCGGGTGCAATATATTCATGGCCACGACAACGGAATCTAGAAATATTCTATAAAAAATTAAAATTTGTAAATAATAATGTAAATAATACAATGAGATAATACAATGAGATAATAAAATTTGAACGTACATATTCCGCAATGTTGACGACTGTGCCTCTGTGTGCTTCACCCATAGTCAATAGCGATATTATGTCAGATAATCGATTAATCAGGGAAGTAATAATCGGGAAAGAATATTTGAGATAGGAAGAAAGTGTTGGATGAAGTTACAAGATAGGAAGAAAGGGCATGCATTTGTAGGATTTTAGGGCATGCATGAACACGTAACATCTTGTACAATGTCGCCAATTCAAATGGCGAGGGTTCACAAAATTAAGGCATGGTCGCCAATTCAAATGGCATGTGTGTGACTACGTCTTTTGAGGTATCATACTGCATGCATGGGAATCTCTTAGGCTTATACGTAGCATGGCAGACTGCATGGGAATCACATGCATTTAAGGGAGTCACCAATTTGAATGGCGCCCTTGAACAATAATTAAATGTTGTCGCCAACTCAAATGGAGAGAGCTTTAATGTTCCATGCAAATAAATACGTGCCATGCATGAAAAGAGGGAGTGCAACTCAAACCTAGTTCAATAATATTTTACATACAATTGCATAAAATGTCATCTGGATTGAGGTACTTTGTTAACGCCCACTACAACGGAGATACTTTTACGTCTGATGAATACGGATTCAGTTTTTAAAACACTGATGTTGTTTTATTTACACTCAATAGAAAGTCAAATTTTGTCCACTTTAAAGATAGGTTAGAATCAAAATTAGGGTCTGGTCCTATCTCACAAATCATATGACAGAGTTGCATGATGAAGATGATGTCTCCACAGATGATTTTTGAACCCTTATAAACGCTCTATTGGTGAATTGAAATAGGGAGACCAATACCCTACAAAGGATGAATGCGTAAGAGCTATTATCAAATATCACATGGATAATTCTGTTGATTTCACCGTGGATCGAACCGACTCAAGAAGGTATGTCGTTGTTTGTCGTAACCCAATTTACAAATTTCGGCTTGTTGCGTCTTACAGTAAAAAAAAATTGTTGGAAGATAGTTTCATTAGCTCCACCACGTACTTGCACTGCCTCTAACATTGTCCAGGATCAGCGAAAATTAAGTGTTGCCTTGATATGTCGAGACATTTTGCCCATTGTCAACAGGGATCCATCAGTGAAGGTGAGTATAATAATCTCTCATATTGTACGTACAAAGAACTATACTCCCTCATACAAGAAGGCGTGGCTTGCAAGAACAAAGGTCATTGAACAGGTTTATGGAAATTGGGAGGATTCTTACAAAGAATTACCCCGATTTTTGATGGCACTAAAGACACAAACACCGGGGACTGTTGTAATCATGCAGACAGTTCCGGCATGTAGGCCTGATGGATCTGTTTTGGAAGGAAATGTAATATTTCACCGACTATTCTGGGCTTTTCAACCATGCATCCAAGGTTTTGCATTCTGCAAACCAATTATTCAGATTGATGGAACATGGTTGTATGGGAAATACAAAGGTACATTGTTGATGGCAGTTGCACAAGACGGCAACAATAATGTATTTCCCATTGCTTTTGCTCTAGTTGAAGGTGAAATTGCTTCTGCTTGGAGTTTCTTCCTAAAGAATCTCAGAATACATGTTGCTCCACAAGCCAATCTCTGTTTGATTTCAGATAGATATGCTGCTATTGAGAGTGCTTACAATAACCAAGATAACGGATGGCATAATCCTTCATCTACCCATGTCTATTGCATTAGGCATATCGCACAAAACTTCATGCGTGCAATCAAAGACAATAACCTTCGCAAAAAAACTTGTGAATGCAGGGTATGCTTTAACTTAACCATCGTTTGAATACTATCGTGACGAAATTAGATTGTCAAATGCAGATGCAGGAAGATGGTTGGAAAACATTCCAGTGGACAAGGGCATTTGATGGTGAATGTCGTTGGGGCCACATGACAACAAATCTTGTGGAATGCATGAACGGCGTCTTCAAAGGAATCAGAAACCTACCTATAACAGCAGTGGTACGATCAACCTGTTTTAGGTTGGCATCTCAATTTGCAACAAGAGGAAAAAAATGGAATGCAGTGTTAATGTTTGGCCAAGTTTACAGTCCATGCATAATGAAAGTTATGAAAGATGAAACTATCAAGGCTAGCACACATTCAGTCACAAACTTTGACCGTCATGGGAGAAATTTCAGTGTTAAAGAAATAATTGATCACAGTGAAGGAAGACCTTTTTTGGAATATGCTGTCAGACTAGACATATTCTGGTGTGATTATGGCAAGTATCAAGCCTTTCGGGTACCTTGCTCACATATAATTGCAGCCTGCGCGCATGCTCGTCAGGATCCCTACAACTATTTATCTTATGTTTACAAGACTATTAACGTGATGGATGTCTACAATGAAAGCTTCGCAATGTTACCAATGGAGGAATACTGACCTCCATACCAGGGGGACATAGTTTGGCACAACGATCAGATGCGAAGAAAGAAAAAAGGTCGTTCAAACAGCACGCGTATAAGAACAGAAATGGATACGGTTGATAAAATGATAGGATTGTGTACTATATGCCGTCAGCCTGGACACAACAAGAAAAAATGTCCAAATGTCGGATCCAGCTCTGCACAATAATAACTTGTTGTAACCTTATATTTTAATATATTAAGAACTTTTTGTTACAACGATGTTAACAGAAAATAACACAATAACTTAAATAAACTTAATCTAAACAACACATACAACAAATGAACACAACATTTCTAACTGATTACAACAATCAACATGATTTCATTAGGTCCAAACATCATTTTCCTAGCTTCCGCATCAGTCTTAACTCGGACTCATCCACGCATCCTATCATATCTCTCAATATTGCAAATTTTTTCGTCGTCGCCAATTTCTTCCTCTAGCCATCGATTCAGCTCCCTCCTCAGTTGATTCAGACTTTGGATATTCCAGAACAACTTATCGATCAGAGACTTCTCTCTCGAAAAAATCACGTTCCCATAGCGGCGTGTATACATGATATATGTGTTACGTGTGTACCATAAGAGATGAGAGAAAAGAATGTGAAAATACTTGAACACACAACTATTATTTATAGAAAATTTGAATTTATACATTGTCACCAAACCAATTGGCGACCCTATACAATATTAGTACATAGGCGCCAATTGGAATGGAGACTCCTTATGGTGTCTCCAAACCAATTGGCGACCCCTCTATAAGGGATGTACATGGTCGCCAATTAGATTGGTTTCTCCTCACAAATTTTCCAAAAACTGGGGTACTTTGGGAAATATTTTAAAAAATGGGATATTTGGGGAAATTTTTCCAAAAAGTGAGGTATATGGGTAATAAATTCATATGGAGAGAGACTTGTCAAAAATATTACTCCTCTCCTTTTATTTATAAAAAAATTATTTTTATTTTATTTTATTGAATAATCAATTTATCTAATACATTATAGAGTTTAAATATATAAATTATTCAATAAATTTAAGAATTTGATAGGAATATACCTGTCGGATAAAACAGTTTTAAGAATGGTAACCGTCAGATCCAAAATTATATTTGATTTTTATTTTAATTATATTTAAAATAAAGTCTTGAATGGTTGTAATAGATTGATGGTGTACAATTTTTTTACAGTGCATAACAATTAATCTCTAAATTTAAATAGTAAATTTTCTCTCATATTTAATATAATCAGAGATAGTAAAACACAATACTTAACATCATAATTAGTAGTGTTTTAAAAAGCGGATCGGTCATCAAATCGGTTAGGATACTGGATCACTGGTTTATTAGTTGAACCACTGGGTCACTGGTTGAACCGTATGACCAAACCAGAAGTGAATTGCACTAAAGTCTATGACTGGAGGTGAATACTTTGAACAATTGGATACATTTTGTATCCAAATATATTCAGAATAAGGATAAGAATATTCTCTATTATTCTTTCTCCACTTCTTAAGACTCGTGACGCACAATTTACATCATAATTAAGTGTTTTAAAGCTTAATCATTATTATACTACCTCAGTTTGTTTTATGTGAATGCAAATTTCTACAGATAATTCATGCAAATGGGGCAGACAGTCAAAACTTCTAACATAGTTGTTTCATACAGTGGAAATTATGAACTTGAATTTTTCACCACGACAGAGATAACTCCACCAAGTACTATGTAGGTATATGGTTCAAAAAGGTACCAAAGGACAAGAATATTTGGGTTGCCAACAGAGATTAAGCATTTCAAACATCCTCGGTGTTTTTTCTTACCATTCAACCTTATGGTAACATTACGATCAGAGATGGACAAATGACGTACCGTGTGACAAACATTTCAAACAACAGTTATAGTAACTATGCAACACTGTTGGACTCAGGAAACTTAGTAGTGTTGAACAACTCTAACAAAGTGATTCTATGACAGGTTTTGATAATCCAACTGATACTTTTTTACCTAAAATAAAAATCGGATACGGTAAATCATTTTTTTACCTAAAATGAAAATCGGAAACGGTAAATCACCGAAATCATGGGCAATGCAGACGACTCTGCTACCGGACCAATACTCTTCAATTTGATTTTGACTTAGCGAGTCTAAGTGTAAATAAAGGTTTTAATTTCTTGTGGATTGATGGTAACTCTTATTTATAATTTGTTTTATTAATGTCTTGTGGATTGATGGTAACTCCTATTTATAGATGTTCATGATTAGGTAACTATTTATAATAACGGAATATATAATAACTATTTATAAGTTCGAAATAGTAAACTAAATATCCTAAACTATAGGAGTTACTCTCATTAGTTTTATGCTCATATGACCACTAGGTATATAGTAAGGAGGTTCAAGAAAATCAATTCACACTCAGTAGCGAAATTAGTGTAATGAATTTAAGCAATCCATCCAAATATGTTATGGACCATTAACAAAATTCAGTAGCGACATTTAAAATCACAATATTTAAGATATTTGCCTCGACATATTAGGATAACAAGACCCGTTAATTTATTTATGAGGCACCACCCGATTCCTGGATTAGTTACATTAATAAAATCACATTCTTCCAATCAATTATATAAGAAAAAATAATTACTTTTAGTTAAAAAACTTAAGTGTAATTAAGTTTCTTAATTTTATGTACAATCTACATAAAATTTATCATAACATCTTTGATTATATTCGATGAAACAACAACTAAATATTACTATTAAATTAAATTAAGAGTATAGTAATAATACAAATATTAATTAATTTAATAATTAAAGTTATTGACTTCTACTTACAATAATGACCAAGATTTAATGTCACTTTTTTTTACCAATAATAGAATCCGGAGGTAGTACTTATCTTTTGGTGATTTCAGATCACCTCGTCAAAAATAACAATTAAATAAAACATTAAGAGTCACTTCTGAATAACTCCTATTTATAATCCTCTTCCTAAGAAAATACCTAAAGCTACCTGAACTTCATTGAAAGAGGAGATTTTAGTCTCTTTCTTCTAATTCATTTTACCAAATCAAATACAATTGATTTTTAACTAAAAATGAAAAAGAATGAAGGGGCCAAAATCCATCAATTACCTTGAATCTAGTAGTTTTCATAATTAACGGTTAGTTTTCTTACTTTATACTACTAAATTACAAGTTTGTTAAGAGCATCACACGCCATTTTTCTAACTTTCAACTTTCCTTTGATTTTGCAGAGTTTGCTAATGTTCCAAAAATAGCATTTTCATCATCATACATAACAGAGCATTCAAAATTAGAAACTGTGTCAAAATTGTTGCCCGAAAATGTTTTGCATGACATAGAAACATGTTCATGCAAAGCACTTTCCTCAACTTTGTCTATTTTGATATTCTTGTCCTCAATAAGTCCTAAACCTGATTCAGTACCATCTTTGTTAGCACAACAGTTCTCAATTTGCATTATGTTGCATGTTATCAATTCCTGCACATCGATTCCTTCAAAAGGGATAATTTCAACTGCTTGATTATTATCAACTCTGTCGGTTTCACTGTCAGTCCTATTGCCTGGTTGCTTTTTGCAGTCCACAGGTTCATACTCTGACTTACCACCAACTTCATTGGTAGTTACATACCCAAAATCTTGGGGCAATGATTCAGCAATGGTCATTCCTTCAGAACAGATTTCTACATCAAACAATTCATCTGATGCTAAAGTTGACTCATCACATGGTCCTGTTTCAGCAGACAAGTTTCAATTAACCACAAACAGTCAAAATATTTTACTTCAATCAATTTACCATTAAATTCATAAGTGCTTGGTTGACTGGTAAAAAATTATTACACTGCTGGTGTATCAAAACAATCTCATATAATAATAGTACACTGACCAAATACACCAAATGAAAATACCTTCACTTTTCTTGCCATACAAGGATTTTTCAAGTAATACTGTTCCAGGAAAAACCATTAAGTTGAGCATTTTTAATCTCCTCTTTTCAATGTCACCTACAGGTACGAATCCAAAGCCCTTAGTCCATGTCTCCACCAAATCGGGAATGGCTGATACCACAAGCTTTTCTACCTTGACAGATATTAACATCTGCTAATGAAAGAAATAGATTTAGAAACATGAAAAGCCACAAGAGATTGCCAAAAGAAGTAAATACGGAAACACTCCAAACTCAACTGTTATACAAGGAGCAATATGCTCTCCATTAACACGGTTTTAACATCTCAACTCATTTTTTATCATTAAGTGAAATTTATGTGCGTATCGCTAAATAATGTGGACCGCGACTCCCTGTTTAATGGGACTGGCGCGATTTGGCCCGGTAACTGAAAACACTCATCATTTCTCTAATATAAAAAGAAAGTCATCAAATGTAAATTCATATCAAATTTCGAAGAATAATTATTCTGATGAACAAGGGAGTGTTAATCCAACTAGGGTGAAATTGAAACAATATTTTATATCTGTTTTTTTAATTGAATAAACATGAAATTACAGCCAAATTTACCTCTTCAATTGAGTTCACGAGGAGTCGACACATTCCTTGGCGACGATACCGACTGCAAGTTGCAATTAGAGGCATCTCTGCAGCTGTAGTCCCATGCACTCTGCAACAAAGTAAAAGGCTTAGAACATTGCAAAAAAACAGAGATACTATTTGGAATAAAACAAAACTGTAACTATAACCCCAATTCATTCGTAAACCTACTAGAAGTATAAGCTTAAGCATAATTGAAAAACATTTAGATAATTGTCTTTACATAAATAGAAAAGTAGCAGAAATTGAGCCATTTCACATAGATGTCAAGAAAGAAGAATTTAAGTACAATTTGATATCATAAATAGCACAAGCCATGCGAGTATTATGTTTTCACCTGATAGATGCTACAGATATCAACACATCTTGTTTCTCCAACACCACGGTGTAAAACCCTTGAAAATTCAGACGAGCAAATTCAGACCTGAAAATCACATGGAAGTAAAAGCCTTTCAAATCAAGTTGAAATTATAAGAGAAGAAAACAAAAACCTAAAGATGAGGCTTTGAACGAGAGGCTGCGTATTATTCAGACACATTTAAATGATGAAGCACACAAGAGGTGAAAATTAGTCATTGGGAAGAACCACTAACCCCCAATTGTATAAAACTTGGGGTATCATGTGGATGCCTGTTCTTAGATCTAACATTGACACGAAACATTCCTCCATGATGGTAAGGGCAACAGCTAATTTTGTATTGCATACTGCCTTTAGGGATAACCACTGAGCAGAATGAACCTTTTGATCATCGTGTATGCATCTAAGAAGCGTCCATGAAAAGCCATCGGCAACTTGATTAACTAGCCCCACCTGAGATTGGAGACTAGAGTATACCTGCACATGCCAGAAAGTCAGGTGCTTGAATAAATAACACCAATGCTATGATGTTTTATTAGGTTACTCAGTAACTTCTAACAACCACCCATGAGAACCATCGTCTTGGTAGATGGCACCCTACGACGCTTCACTCGGCCTTTCTAGTAAGCCCCTCCCTAGGTTAGCCCTTTCCGAGCCACCAACAACTAGCTCTTATGCCTATTAATAAGTATCGAAGGAGTTTGGAAACCCTCCATTATAAGCTAGCTATCAAGGTAGAACAACCAAGTCACTTAAATACTTCATGGAGCTTCTAATAATATTCAATGTGGGACTCAGGCACCCCATAAATCCTAAGTTCCTATCACATACACTTGACCAAAAGAACCACATCAAGTAAAAACAATTATTCACAGGTAAATTTATTGATCTGCTCCTTAATCCACCTCTTAAAGGTCTGAATATATAGATAAATATTTCAAGAAGGATAAAAGCTAGTGGTGTATAACAAAAGCAACTGTGCCAAAAGATAGAGACAAAAGCAACTGAAACAAATAATATACTCTTCCATCCTTATATAAAACCATTTATGAACTTTCACCTGATAGCAACATGACTTAATCAATTCACAACACGTTTAGAGATAATTACAATCTTCAAAAACAATGAGAAGATTCAAAATTTCTCCTGTCATGTCTGTAAAAAGGTTTTGACTTATATGGTGAGCAGGTCAAAAAACATAAGAATAAACATCCATAGCAGTATTTACCTAAAAAGAAAGCATGTAATAGTTATGAGTAAAATATGGCACTGAATACAATCTATGGCTATTTTAGTTACCGCACACATTAGTTAAGAATGCTATAACTAGAAATCTTACTCACAATATTCTCTATTTTTTATCCTAATATTGTTTATCCAAGAACACAACCCTCATATACTTGCCACATTAAAAAAGAACTTTAATCAGAATATCAACACTTGACATGTCAGAAACTTACACAAGTAGCTTAAAACATAAAGCAAACATAACCTTCAAAAAGCAATGAATATGATATTCAGTTTATATATAGTAAAAATACTAGTTCATGACAAGCCACTACAGTACACTCATATAATGTCACAGACAATAAGCCATCCTTTTCTAAACTCAAGAAACTCATTTCAAATGGAAGTGTGGAAGTTAGAGAAATTGCAGTATAGTACCTCCTGACAACTCTGACTACAAAACCAAGTGTCTGAAATTGCTCCTTCTTGGTTAGCTCCTTCTCCTAAGCATTTCTCATGATCTATTCATTACAAGTCCGCCAAAATCAAATGGTATTGTCATTAAAGCATCCGAAAGGCAAAAAGAGTGCACAAACTTTCAGATAAAAAAAAAAATCATTGTCCATAACATAATCAAATTAAGTGATCATTTATTATAATAAATTACAACTAGTGCAGCTAAGCACAAAAATTGCAGAGATTGAAGAGATTCAAACATATGCAGCCTTTAGGCAGAAACAACAACATCAACAGCAGCAGCAATAAATACGAATTATATTAGCTGCAATATTTGAACCGCACAATCTATTACACAACGTGAACATATAGGTCAAACTTACATTTATGTTCGCATTGTGAACATTGTAATGAATCATGTGTAACTGAAGCCTCTTTATCAATGACCAAATTTCCACAAATCCGACAAGTGCAGTTTATGCAGTACCAGTTGCCTTCAGGGATCTCCTGATGTACAGAAACAAAACATGTATTATTCTTCTGAGACAGGGTAAGAGAAACCCAACAATAGTCAAATCTATAAAAATACAAATAATATAAAAAAGACTTAATGATATTTAAATGCACGGAATAAAAAGAAGTAGGCATATTAGATCAACGCGGATAGACATGTAAACGTGTTGGTAACACATAGCAACTCATTCATGTCATCAAATCTATATCAAGAGATAGAAATTACTCACTGAATCTACTCATTAAATCTCGGCCAAACAGAGCATAAAGTTTGACAGTTCATTTGGATTGGCTTGTAAAAAGCAAGTAAAATAGTGCATGCACTGAGAAAATTTACACTTGATCATGATTCGTTCATGTTCTCAAAAACAATAAGGCCTATGATAGAAAATTTTAATTGTAACAATATTTTCTAGTAGGAAAATCAAACTATCAGCAGGGTTTCATGCATGAAGGGGAGGAACTACGGGTGATTTGCTATTGTAAAGGTATCTATATGTGATAGCGATACAGTAGGATGTTATAACAATCACTCAATAACAGGTTTAAACTCCCAAAATAAATGATGAAAAGTAGAAAAAGATTAGAACAAAAGAAAAAAGAAAACCCGAGAGCAACAGACCTGAGCGGACAAACAAGCCAGGTGAAAAGTAGAAGGGCAGTTATCACAACATATCAGCTCACCTCCCTCACCACACAACCCGCACGAGTCATCATTTCTGTCATTATCAACAACATTCGCAGTTTGATTTTGACTTTTCCTGGCTTTGTATTCAGCTGACCAAGCTTGAAGGAGGCAAAGTGTAAAGGGCTCACCAGACTCCATGAAAAGATTCAAGCAAGGGCGACTCACTGTAAACCCAGCATGATTCATGAACTCTGATAATGTATGCACTTTACTGCAACACTTACAAACAATACCACCTTTAGTGATTTTACCATCCTTGGTGACAGAATCATCTTTAGGGTTTCGATATTGAATGATATCATTTAAAGATATGACCCCATTCTCAATCAACCAGGACAAGAGAGTCCTTTCCCCAAGATAATACTTCTTCCCATCCTTATTGTGCTTCCCTCCATAACAAGGGTTCATTGGTAGCAACCTACAACGACGACCTTTATGGCTTTTAAGCTTTCTCAAGCCCCTTGATTTGCCAGGTTTAGCTCTAGAATTGCCTCGGTTTGGCTTTGGGTTGAAGTCCTTATTCTTGAATATTGCTGACACTAAAAGATCATCATCTTGAATATGGCACCTATTGGACTTATTTGTTTTCCTAATATGTCGCTGGTTTGCAGTGCCCAATAACTTCCTGCAGTTCTTTTTTTTTCCCACACTGTCAACTACATAATCCTGAACTTCTTCCAAACCAGCTTGAGTGCCACATGCATCACCATTCAACGACTGCACCTGGTCAGTGATAGTTGATCCCGGTATGTCACTATGGTATAACATACTCAGTTTGATTTGAGATATCCTTTTGCACTTCCTCCGTATTTTCTTTTTAAGAATACCATTAGATGAGGACCATGTACTATCTTTCCCAAATACAGAAGCCACTGAGATTTTCCTCCCCTCTTCTTCATTATATTCAGACCGATTATCTGATGTATACTTATCAAAGCTTTTAGAATCTCTAAGTTTATCTTGATGAACAGCATTCACTTTAGAATCCAAGTCCAAATTTACTGAGCTTGGAATAACATCGAAAGAGGAAGCATTTGATTGGGTGACGGTGCTGCCCAATGCACGGGCAGGTAAGGACACTAGATCCATACTACTTTTGCTCACTGACATTTCCCTACATCGATTTTCTATGACGTTTGGTTTGTGTTCTCCAACATACATATCTTCTTGATTGCCACCAGATTTCTGAATACAAGCATGATTGTTTATCACAAAAGCAGATATTTTAGTGGCTCCGGTTGCTGTTGAAGAGTCGCAGAAAACGGCTTGGCCGTGCTTTTGATCAGAATGAGCACGAGAACTATCTTCCCAGGCTGAATTAACCGGATCATATGCTATTTTTCCCTTACTAGAAACTAAACTGCTAGATGCTTTTATTACCTCTCCCCTTTTCAGAGCACCGATCTTTCTATCAAAATATATAACTACTACAAAAGGATCCAAAAGCCACCATTGATAAGCCAACATAGCTGCTGTTTCTGACTGGGTTTTTGATTTATCAACATTTGTCAGAGTACTCAATAGATCAGACCAGAAATCACTAATACCCGCCCATTCCTTACGGCCTTCATATGGTACTTTGCATTTTTCAACAGACAAAAGATGGCCACATAATCTCCAAACTTTGGTAAATTCCCTAATAGTTTTTCCCTTTGGTGTCTTGTAGACTGACTCCATCCATCGCCTACAAGGCCGTTGCTGCTTCCCAATAGACCAGCCTGACATCGTAAGCAACTGCACAATGTGAAACTGCAGTATGAAACGGGGATCCTCTTTGTCTAGCTTTGACACTGAATTTGAGATTATCATATTAGAAGATTGAAACCCTTTTGCCATTTCCTCAGTTTTTAAAGGATAGGAAGACTTCTTCGAAACAGTGATTGATGAACTCGTTACAGCTAGCATGTTTGCCGAGCTCTCCTGGGATACCGGAGAAGCAACTACCTTATTTGCAGACATTTCTTTTGTGATGTTCCCATTTGCAGTTTCGGATTTACACTTTGTAACATCTACATCATTATTCAAAGCATATTTGTTCTGTACCAAGTTATGCTTCAATAGACAGCAACTAGATACTACGCCATGTTTAGATGATTCGACTGTCCGAAACGCAATTGGGTCACTATCACTGTCTGTAGCAGCACAAGGCCAGTTGGAAATTACTACTTTCGGAATTCCAGATGAACCCAGAACATCTTCTGAATTAGATCTACTACAAGGAAGTTCATGTAGAGAAAACTTCATTCGTTTAACATTTACAATCTCATCATTCGGGTCTTCACAAGTTAAACTCTCGGGGGCAGTCTCATTGGAATGCTGAATTATATTAACATCCTCCTCATGATGTGTAAATCTTGAAGACAAAGGACGCAATATGATCGAGTTTTCATTACTAGAACCAAATGATTTAAATGAGTTAATAGTGGATTCATGTTCAAGGTTGATGGCTCCAGAAACAACATGCCTCTGACTAGACTGAAAAGTGTCATCACCAAAAAAGACCTCTGTAAAAATCTGTCTTTCTTCCTTAGATCCTTCAAAGTTATCATCACATAAATATTCCATTTTTTTTTTGCTGACTAGCGCAGTTTCACTTCACAACTTCTAGTAGTGGTCTACATGATACCACCATTATAAATGGCTAGCTCTTGCATAGTACCGCGTTTTTTCAGCCATATTTCCCTAGTTGATGAACTTCATTTCTGCAAACCCAAGTAAACACAAATAAAATCACATGGTTGAGAATCTACGTAAGAGTATAGTTTCCTACTTTAGCCATTTATGCATTTAAACACCTGAATAAGGAAATTGTTTGTTTCAGAATAAGATAACTTCAGGTTTATAGAACAATCATGATTCATCCATGCATTGAACTAAAAGACCATGCAAAGCAATATCATCATATATTGCCCACAATTATCAATTCAGATGTTGTTTCCAAAATTAGTCTTGGGGTAGGGGATCAAACATGTATTGTGTTACATGCAGAGATGTTTTGAGCATATAAAGGGTTGTAATTATCCCAATCAAGTCTACTAATCAAGGATAAGTGCTACTTTGCACACTTTTCTTCCACATTATCTATCACTTACAAATGCTTCATTTTGCTTCTCCATAATGAGGTTGGCTCTCTCGAAATTGGTTTTATCTCTCTATCCCATTTTTCATTTCTACTATGTTGTAAGGAGCATTACCCCATTAATATATATAAGTTTTAACTTCTACATTAGTTGATTTAGCTCTAACAGCTTCTAGTTGTAGGAGTTACCTCCCCCAATTCAGTTCACATTTCAATCTATGCTTGGTTCCTATCAACAACAAAGACTAAATAACACTTTCCACAAAAATTTGCAAGGCAACATTGATGAATATGCATACATTCACTTACCCGTAAGCATCAAAAATCACATATCATGCAAATGCTAGCTTGAATCAAAACGCAGATAGCGATAAACAGCAAGTATAACTCACCAAAAGGTATTACCATCATTATAATCATCAAATTTCAAAAGCTAAAAATTGAAGAACATTAAAGAAAACACCAAAGCTTCAAATTAAAATAAATAAACAAAAAAACACATACCAGTTTATCAAACCACTTCAAACAGACGAAGAAACCCCAAATTCTAGAACCAAAGCAAACCCCAAAATCCACATGCATGAATGAACAAACAGCATTGAAACAGAAACCAGAAATGGAGGAAAAAAACAAGAAAAAAATTCAAACCAAAAACAACACTACTTTCACAGATCGAATCTAACCTAATCCACCACAGAATCTCAAGAAAACGAAATCACAAATCCATCCACAGAAACTTACTCAGAGTACCAAACCCCAGATTCAACTCATCCAAAATTAGGGTTCCTCACAACTTCTGAGCATAGAACAAACGAAACGCAAACTACTAAAGTTCCATTTCCGAAATCTTCCAGCAATGTTACCACCACGCTTGAACAAATTCCAAAGAAAAAAAGCTTCTCTCTCTAGAAAAGAGTTTCTCTCTCTAAAAGCATATCCCATGTGACAACTTGCCTGTACCCTATTTGATTCACCATTTTGGATTTGTCTAATTGTGGTTTTCTTTTAAGAACCCTTTTAGATGAAGCAAACTATACCCTCGTTTAGATTTTGTTGCCTCAACTCTCTATGGAAATTGCTAAATGGACCCCACCGATTAGGGAAATTAAACTTCTACTACCATCTTTTTTTTTCCATTTCCTTTTCTCAGGTGAAGAGTGACGCCATTTTTTTATGCGGCAAATTACATTAAATGTGATTAATTCGAGCTTATGCGGAGTAATAGTTATCTTGTCCGAAAATAAATTAGTTGTCTTAATTAAACACGAGGCTTGTTTATTTGAAGACGCGTGTGATTTTGTTTTAGATTGAGTTTTAACTTTTAACCCCGAGTTAATTAATAGCGGTTCCTATGGTGGAGCAAATTGTGTAAACTACTTTTGGGTGTGTTTGACAATATTTAGAATTTCATATGGTGGAGCAAATTATATTTTTATCAATTTTTTTGACAATATTTAGAATTTCATAATTTTTTCAATTTTATTTTGTTTAAATAAAATAGTTTTGTTAAAATAATATTAAAGTTAGTAGTTTTGATTAATTATTTTTATAAGTTTTTAAAATGTAAGATTTTTATTCTTTGACATGAAAATAAATAATCAAAATTTATGAATAAATTATATTTTAAAATTAACATTTTTAAATATTATTTTTAAAAATTTAAAATAAAAATAAAAATTTCATATTTTGAACATCATTCTATTACTTTTATAAATAAATTTATATTTATGAATCAAACATTTTTTTAATTAAAAATCACTTTTATTTAACGATCTTTTCGAGTTTTTGGAAGGATATAATTTTTTATAATGATAAATTATCTGACTTGATCAGGAGAAACCTTTCAGACTAGCGTAGCTTCTACAGTGGAGAAAGAGGGGGTGTACTTACAAGGTACTTCGATGTCAAAGTGAGAGTATATAATGGAGTAAGAGCAAGTACAGAAAAGGTAAGTGAGAATAGAATACTTGACCCTCTGGTGAAATAGGGTTTTTATAGTGCCCTCAGCACTATGCCAAAGTTCTCTTCATGGGTTGGATCAGCTAGGCCCATGGAGGAAACTGCCAGGATTTGCGTATGAGCATCTAAGACCTAGCACGTGGTCTTGCCCATGGTCCAACTGTTCCATTAATCTATGAGATTATTGCGGAAACGATTGACTAAAGGACTGAAGTACGTGGGGGAGGTGCTCTCCCCACGCCCCTTAACTATTGGATCTTGGACTCGCGCCCGTCGGACTGGGTCGTGCCCAACTCGCCTGGTGCCAAACCAGCCCAGAACAGGAGCCCCTAAGTCGCAACTCTGGTGCGGAGTGATAACTTAAGGATGGAATTACGTCGGGCAGGTCGCGTGAGGCGGTTCGTCGATTCTAGGCGTAGAGTGTGTTAGTGTCGACAAGGAACGCTTGCTCGAGGCCAGTCGTAGGCATCGTTTAGCTATGGCGGACGTATGTAGTTTCCATTAGTGATTTTTGGTTGTCGAGAAGAATCGCGTGATTTTTGGCTATCGAGGAGAATCGCGTGCTCGGTGATACAAGGAATGTGAATACCTGATCTTTGTGGGACTCAAAGGTGACATGTTTGTCCTTTCGTTTTTCATGTGATAATGGCAATTAATTTCAGTCCCCTCGTTTCTTACGTGGCGGCGTATTAAATGTCATGATTATCTAGGAGAATCTAGGTAGCCTAGGCAATGATGACCTAGGCGTGTTTCCCCGTGTGAGTAATATAAAAGAGTTTATGGGGGAACTATTTGCTCTTACCGGAAAGTTTTTTTTCCGTCGTCGAAATCGTCGTAAAGTTTCCTCGTCGTCGTACACTCAAGTAAGCCCCCTTTCTTTTTCTAGTAGCGATAGGTTTTTCTTTGGCTTTTTCTCGATCGTTATTCACCGGAGCAGTCGATGAGGCCCTTCCTCGGTATGTGCAGATGAAATTTTAGATGAATATGTCGGTAAGCGCATGTGTTTTCCGGTGCATATTCATCAGAAACTATCGAGGAAGACCCTCCCCGGACGTTAGTCAAGGGGTTTTTGATGGATCTCTCGTGCAGCATATGAACTTTCCGATGAATCTGCCGATCAATGCATGCATTTCCCAGACGTTGATCATGGGGGTTCCGATGAATCCCCTATTGAGGGTTCTCTTCGTGGGATCTCTCATGGATGTTTCTTTCTCCCCTTGTTGTGCATTTCTTTCCCCGACTTTGGTCCTCGCATTTCACTTGAACTGCGATGGAAGGGTGGATTTGATATGGCGTCGAATTCACTGATTTTCTCTGTTTTTCAAGTAAAGATGGACCCATACATAATGGATGAGGATGTGAAGGTGGATGAAGTGGATGAAGATGTAAAGGTGTACGAGTGTGAAGTGGACGAAGATGTGTCTGCCACCCGCGCAGGTGATCTCGCGGGTGTCGCCTATGTTGCGATCAGTTGATTGTCAAAGCTTGACCATTCCAAGTCAAAGAATAAGAGCCAAGGGTCTCTTAACAAGCCTCGAGGGTTTATCATATCTCATATCACTTTATTTGAATTCTCAAACCATTAGAAGATAGGGATTGATCAAGAATTTGAACCAGCGGATCACCTCCTAAGCAAATTGGTCCCAAATTAGTGTTTCTGATTTAAGAGGTTTCCTGATGAAATTTTGGCTCAAAGTTGATCTCAATGTTTTCTATATGTTATCAAGTGTCTAATGAGGGGATAGTATTCATTGGATCATTTCAAAAGGTTTCCAATTGATCAATTACTTGAATATCAAGAAATTGAGGGAAAGTCAATTGTGCAGAGGAAAAAGTCAACTCCGAACTTTTTGATGTCAAAATCATGTTCCACAAGTTAAATATGTTAAATGGTTGAAATTTGATCAATAAAAGTCAAGAGATTCATGGAAAAAAATCAAGAAATCACAAAATTGTCCAAAATAGAAACTTAGGGTTTTTATGTAAGACAACTTTTGGCCATTTTGCCCTCTACTTCTAAGCATTCTTTCTCCAATATAAAGGCTTCAAACTTCAGGCCTAAGTTGAGCCAATTAAAGATCACATCTTGAGCTTCAAATCCATAATAAAAACATATTCATTAGATCAAAATTGAGGGAGATATGATCAATCAAAGTTTGACAAAAGTAGGGCAACCTTGCCAAGAAACCAAGTCATAGGCGTGCCAGATGCTTGGCCTTTTGTCAAACACACGGTGTGCCATTTTCAAGTCCAATTTTCGCCATCAAGAAAGCTCCAAATGAATTTTTTTCTGAACATCAAAGTTGTTCATCTTGGTCTCCTATACAACTTTTATGTTTAGATATTTTTATAGAATCAATAGTTTGGGAGTTATGAAAGGTCAAAGTAGGGTTCCAAGATGGACATCCCTATAGGCCTATTGCCCAAGACACGCCTCTGTCCTAAGGCCCGTATATGCAGCTATGACCAACCAAGTTCCATGACACTTTTAAGTTACTTAGAGGGTTCATTTAATTTTAAATTGAACATCAATCTTGTTCTTTGATGCTTACTCTTTCCATTGACATCAAAAACTCATTAAACCATTCACCATGCATCAAGAATTTTTGCATCAAACCTCATCATTTCCACATGTGTTCTTGCTAAGCGAAAGTAGAAATTTGAGCTTTGTTATCATTGATGTCTTGGTTGTTTCTTCCCACGCACATGATACATACATACATACATCATTCATATTTCCATTTGCAGCCAAGCCAATCCCTCAAATACATGCACATATCCTCATGTCTTCATCGAAAGAGAAAATGATTCAATGTGAGACTTACATCAGGAGATTCATGATGTTGTAGTAGGCTTTCCATTACCACCCTTGAGTCCTAAACTCCACCGTAAACATTGTGATCAGCTTCACACATGAGCATACATGAGTAGCTACAATGCGGATTCACTCTTCCCTTTTAATTCCATTGCTTCAAACACCAAGGTTTTTCTCCTTTCACTATTGGATTAACTTAACCATAGTTGAAACTGTCAACTGAGATGGTTAAAGATTAACCATGCATATAAATGGAGAGCTATAACAAAATTTGACTCCAAGTCTCATTTCACACCTTTCAGATCAAAATTTCACATCTTTCTCGATCTTATTCTCTCTGAAATCTCGTTGAACCTCCAGAATCGTCATCAAGCTCTTTCATCTTCATCAAAGGCGCATTGAAAAGTGCAGAGATCTTCAAGTTTGTCAAGTTGTTTCAACTGAATCTCATTGATCTAAGACAATCTCTAAGCCTTTATTTGGCCACAAAGCATTGCAAGAAGCTCAAATAAAATTCTCTGGTTTTCTTATAACCTTGGTTTTAAGCTCTTTCAGGTTTGAATCTCTGAATCTTTTTGCTTTGCTTTCATATGTTTCTTATTGGTTTTATCTTGTTTGAGATTCAATTGAGGCTTGCGGAACACTGGATATAAGAATGTTGGTATGTATGAGTAGATTCAGTTTTTAGGGTAAATATTATAGTCTTCGATTCTCTTTGATCTTGCGTGATTCGTGTGATTTGTTTGTGGATTTGGAATGTCCTTGAGCTCGTCTTTCTTTTGATATGTTTTTGTAAGTTTCTGGAGATTTTGCTAGTTTACAGTTGCCGAAGATGGTCGGAGAAGATGACCGGAGGTCCTTCTTCGGCCGGTGAGATCAATTAGGGTTTATAAGTTCAATTTAAAATGTAACGTCCAATTGCTTTTGACCATATGCTTCATATCTTGACAACACATTAATAAGTACCCTCCCTTGCACGTGGCTTTGAAGTTCATACACTATAAGAAAATTGGCAAATTATGACGGTTAATTTTGGTAAACTGCGACAGTTAGAACGGACGCAAATTTCATGTCACGACGGTTCTTCTTCGGTCATAGAACGTGTGTCGCGAGGCTATTTTACGACGGTTGTAAAACCGTTGCTCCAACTGTCGTAGCATTCCATGACAGTTTTGTCTCCAATTTATTATTACGACGGTTGTAACCGCCATAATTATATAATATATATTTTATAAACAAAATAACGACGGTTGTAAGCGCCGTAATTATATAATACATATTTTACTAGATAATTAGCGACGGTTGTAACAGCCATAATTATACAATATATATTTCATTAAAATGCAATTGAGGTTGCCACTGCTGCTGCCGCCACAACAACACTACAAACACCAAACTTCATTTCCAACAAAAGAAAAGAAATGATTTGATGTTCTCAAAGTTTGATAAGAAAGTCATTAGTCGCATATACATGTAGCAAGTCTGTCAAAATAAAGTCTTAGTTAATTATATTTTCCTTAACATCACTCACACGATATTGAACTTACATCTCTTATCCCTAAAAAAATAGTAAATAAATTACCATCAAGGCCATAATATAATGAATGTATAATTACAACCCAAGATGCAGCAGAAATAGCTTTGAACTTTTGTTTTGTTGGTTTCTCTAACGAGTTTGGGGAAAAATTAATAAGCTCGATACGTCAGCATTAAATTATTAACAGTAAGTGAATAAGGCTATCAAATCAAAACCGATATAACTTATTCCTATTTCACAAACATGCTCCATTTCTAACATGCACAGTCTTTAATTTCTAATTTTATCATTCTCTCAAGCTTCTCTTTACTGTAATAACTTTGAGCTTGTTAGTTAGTGCAAGTGTGGGGTGTGTGCAACCAGTATGTAGCAACCAAGAAAATCACAATGGCCTCATACATGAGAATTGTAGTGACAAGAAGAGGAACAATAATGATGGAAAAGTAATGGCTTGAAAAGTGTGTTTGAAAACCATACCTGTGATTTTGCTTGTTATGTTGCATTTGAGCAGATCATGTCACGTGGATTGAACTTCTAGCTGTAAATGGTTGTTGTTTCCGTTTACCATGTTGGAGAATGGATCTCCCAGCATTATTTGTAGCAGTCATAGTTATTTTTTGATTTTTTGCTTACTTTAAAGTAGAATGTTGTATTTGAGCAGATCCTCCAACATGGATTGGACTTCCAGCTGTCAATGATTGTTGTTTCTATTGACTATGCTTGAGAAGAGATCTACCAGTGGTGTCCATAATTGTCAGTTTTGTTTTCTGATTTTTAGCTTGCTTTGAAGTGGAACTTTGCTCAATCCCCTACTTTAAAGAACATCCATTGAAAAACATCGACTTTATAATTTATGGAACATCTAGTAACCTTCATCGATTGAAATGTATAATTACTAAACCAAATTTAAGTATACTAAATTAATAAACCAAATTTACGCCTATCTTATTTAGTGATTGATGAGATGTAGCATCCAAGGAAAGTTCATGGTAGTAATAATGTGTCTCAATCTGGTTCTATGGACCATGTTAATAATTATGTAGATTATATCAGCATTGAGAAACTTGTGACAAGAACTAGAGATTTACAACAAATCATAAACATAACAGAACAATGACTCTCTAAGATATTTCAAACACCTTGTATAATTGAAACTCTATACAATTAAAACTCTAAGGCTATATAAAAATATCATTGCATTTATAATTACTTATGGCTATGTTATAGAAGAGAGACAAGGATAGTCATTGGCCTTTAATTACATCCCATCACTAGTCAATTGTAGCAGTCCCTGACCATGTAAGTCCAAGTTTGTATTTGAACTAATGACGAAACCTTGTCGTTAAGGTAAGAAATCACAATCACCGTGAACAATCTGATCGGTAAAGAATGAAATATGGTTCTAAAACCAAGAATACTACATAGTTTGAATTAATGATTAAGACAATTTACCCTTATGACCGCTAGATTTCTCACTTCAAGTACTGCAGCAGACATGACAGTACCTTTCTACCATCAATTTGTATTAGGGAGTTCGACATGAGTAGCATTTTAACATCAACTCTAAATTCCCCAAAAATCTTCAGATATATTAAAAGTAAAATTGTTAAATAATAAGTTGACAGTTGAAATTAACGCCCGCAAAAATAATATTCTAAAACAAAGAACCCATAAATGGAATGAGAATATAGTTTAAGATTGGCTTTATGATATTGTAAAATGCATTTGACTCCTAGGTATACATGTCAATTAAGTATAATGTTTCTTCAAATATTTTTCTTCCCATAATTAAGTTACATGCCACTTTTTATTCGATAAAGGACTAATAACCCAATGATTCAATATGAAAGGGCTAAGTCTAATTATAGGTATTTATATGCAAGAAAATGCAACATTTACTAATGAAGTTAATTAAAAAATATGTGATGCTAATGATAATGTGAAATTACCTAATGCAAATCCAATCATCAATTATGGTCTGTCTTTGTCTCACATAGCAGGATAAAATGATTTTAACTTAAGCAGGTCATGAAAATGTAACTATATAGATATATGTTCACATATAACCTGATAGTAATTAAATATAGTCTGTAACAACAAAAATCAATTACAAGTTCCACTTACAGTGAATAAATTCATGAATAAAGATACAATATTCATGAAAATTGAGGTAAACTAAACCATTGTATGTAGAGTTTTATTTAATACAATAATGAGCTCCATACTCCCACGTCAGGCCCAAGAAAACAGTGATGGAAAAATTATGAAGGTTGTGTTCTAAGAGTTTTAACTACTGGCATGGTGTTTCAATGATTTCCAAAAAACTTTATCCAATTATGTCAGAACATTAGCACACTAAATTTAACGTAGAACATTAGTATCTACTGCACTACTTCTGGTACTAATTACACATATAGTTCATTGATAGCTATCAGTTACAAAAAAAATAACTAAATTTATAATAGGTAATTAGAATCATTCCAGGCCTTGTACAACCTATCCAAGACTTTCACTCAATAGAACTATTTTCTTGTGTTTACAAAAGATTAAGCCATTTAAGTAAAATGGCTTCGCAACAATTCACAAGTAAATTAACTTATAAGGTTGAAGAGAAAATAGGATGAACAAAATAAAGATGAAACCGAAACAAAAACCTAAACTTACCGAGATGCTTGTTGATTATGGTGATGTCAGGAATTCCTTTGTCACTTTCATCATATCCTTCCATGTAAAATGGAACAGAAAAACAATGGATTTGAATCCCAACAAGGTTAAATTCTAAAGTTAGAACGGAATGACAATAATAATCTTTTTACCATTCCAACAAGCAGCCTAACTATAACCTCATTCTTCAGGTTACCTAGATTGAAGATGTGGCCATTGGCTCTAGCAAGGTTTTTTTTGTAAACAAACGTGTCACAAAATCTTCAGCACATAACTGACAACAATAATAAGTATTAGAGGAATAATATATCGCATAACCTACAATCATCAATATGTCAACTTCAATAACATATTTGATGTAAACAAAAGTTCTATGGGATTCGCCACTGTCAACAAGATTTAAGGGCTATCCACTAAGAAGATTATGCAGAAAAGGAGAAGCAAAATCAGCTTTCACCATAAACCAACCTCTCAATCAACTGTTTTGCACATGTATATGACCATATTTGGTTTTCGATTGAACCAAAAAATCATGGAGATTCATCTTCTATAGGCACATAATATATGCAAGATCTTAACATAACATTGGAAATAATAAGCAACCTTAATAAAAATGCAGAATAAAATCAATTTTAATATTAAGAAGGTGAAAGTGAATGTGGTCATTCCAAGGAAGGGTTTCAGGTTCCAAGAGGTTTTTGATTTTGTCATTATATAGATCTAAAGCAAGAATTTTGTGAGGGGTTTTAGACATAATATTCTCGCAGAGATGAGAACAAATGAAACCTCCGAAACTGATCATGCAGATTGTTAACGGCTTGATTGGGTTATCTTCGAGTTTACATAGAGATGGAAGATCGATAAAAATATCAGAGCTTGGTAATGCATGTATCATCCCATTTTCTACCCGAGATTTATATTAAAATCAGAGTTATAAAATTTCCAACATAAAATGGGATATCACATTTTCAACATAAAATCAATAACTTAATAAACAATCAAGAAAAATACATAACATGTTCAAGGAGAATTTCAATAATTATATAGTCTTCAAAATAAATTAACTTCATTAAATACTACGCAACAGATTCAATACTCAAATTATAGCATCTTTAACCAACAAAAAATCAACTTTAAAATAAAGCAACAAGGTAGTCTTCGGTAAATCAACTTAAAAATTCAGCATTTAGAAACAACTAAATAAAACAAGACATATGTCATCCCCCGAGTGCTACGTATCAGAGCGACAACCACCGACTCGGCTAAAGGTGACTGACTACTCCTCTTAAGTACCTGCATGTTGCCAACATAGGGACAACATTCAAACAGAAGGGATGAGATATCAAAAGTTATAAATGATATATGATAAATAATACATAGGAAAATATCATACGAATATCACCACTTCACATAATCAACAAAGCAACAATCAACAACAACTTGAAAAATGCAACTTTAATGTGACTCGACTATATTATGCATGTGGTACCATTAAGAGTAAAACTCTCAACTTAAAATTGCCAATTTACCAAGGCATCAAGGCATAATCTTTCAACTTTCAACTTAGTGTCAATTCAGGCCAACGTGGTGTAAGCAAACGGCTCCGGCATAATATGCAAATGTACTATATGACATATACAACTTCACAATATAAACAACATACGACATCAACGACATAAACAAATCATACAACATGAACAACTTAAATCAATGTTGGCTATCAAGCCTCCAATATGAACAACTTAGAATTTGTCTGTAAATCAGAACAAACTTACCAATTCATATGTACCCGCAACTCGAATTTTTCCAACAACATTTCACAAAACAAATCAACATAATCACCTACTAAACCACCGACTTACCCCAACAGTTTTCGTTAAATTCCGGGGAACTAAATTTTCCGCCTAATTCGGCTAAACCGACTAAAACTGCATTGTTTTTAACTTCTGTTGTTTATACAAGTTGATTATAAAAATTTGTAACTTTTCAGTGTCCTGATACAATTACTCATGTTATGAATCGCAATCATCTGTTATGAAATTTCCTCAATAATCTGTTTCTGTCAAAACTGCTAATTCAGTTCTTGTCACAAACCATTTTGGTCTTACTAAAATCTGCTATGTTGATATAATAATTCTTATCTTCAAAATTAGTCCTTCATAATTTAATTGATTCTTTATCTACTTCTTAAAGGAAACATGCTTAAATATTATTTTATTAAGTATTATACAAGTAATACAATTAGTTGTGTATATTATTAATTACATAATAATGGATTAAGGTGAAAATCACATGTCTCCCTTACTTTATGGGTGGCTTGCGCCACCCTTGGCCTAATAACAATGTGGCCAACGCCACATTACTCCTCTTGGTGGCCACATAATGTGGATGGTACCAAACATGATGGCTTGCGCCATGTCATGTGAGGGAGCAGGTGGCTCCCACCACCACCAAATGTGGCTCCCGCCACATGTCTCCTTCAAAATCTTGGGTGGCCTGCGCCACCCCTACTTCAATGATGGGTCGCCTGCGCCACCCGTGCACTTGCACACAATGTCGTCGTCCCCAACATAGTCTTTCCATAAATTCACAAATTTACAACAACATTATAACAATCAGTATTCATAAAATCAAGAAAATAATTCAACTTAATAACAACTTTATCATCATCGACAAATCAACAATCACCCAAGAAAATAATATCACAGCAGCAACAACATTTCACAGCAACAAACAGAACTACCCAATCATAGTACCAATTATCATACCCGATTATAAAAATCGAACTCACCCTTATCTTGGATTTAAGGCAGCTCTAACTCGATTGGATTCTGGGTAAATGCTCTGATTGCAATTTCTCTCCCACAACCTATTCTCTCACGATAATGTTATGCTTTCTTCTAATTTCACTTATTGATAAAAACCTAACTCTCTAACTTCTATTTCTTTCTATCAAATAATAATATTCTATTAACTTAACTAATTGGCCTAAACATGCACCCCTCTAATTGCTAATTCATACACGAATTCAAGCCCACTAAACCAACACACTCCAACAACAATAATATTACTTCTAATATTATTTCCACGACTTCCCAACTTAATAATTCGACTTAACGACTTAATTTACCGCAACACAAAATCGACCGAATAATTACAAATAAATAAATAATTTAATATTCGATTAAATAAATAATTAAATATTTGGGCGTTACAATGCAAGTCATTACTTTCATAATGCACCATGTATAAAAAACTTCATAATTTTGATTTCTCTACTAAAATACCAGTAATAACATTAAAAAAAATTCCTACATAAAATCCATTTCTCAATAAATCAATAATCTATCAATAGAAATTCTAAGAGTTTCTTTAATTACAGCTTTCAAGTAGTTCATGATAACCAAATCCTCTTCAGTTACATGAGTTTTGTTACCTACCACATTTGAAATCAAAAGAACCTGTTTTAGCACAACTTATGTTTTTCACACTCATTCTTATACCTGTGCAATTCTACCGAGAATGAAAAATCTACGGAACAGTCGATTTAAAATTTGGAAATATCGTATTACAAAACTGCAACATTTTATCGAAAATTGGAATGCAAGGACAACTGAACCTAATAACAGCACAAGGAAAAACTGGTCCAAGCATGAACACAGAACTTTCGATTCAAAATTGTAATGTTTTGCCTTTTGATAACTTGTGCAAGGCAAAACTAATCATATTTTATCGATGTAAGCAAGATATATATGACTACCATTTTGTGCAAGCATCTTAATATCAATTGAAACATATTTATCTCAAAACACTATGAAACTTATTGTTACCTTTCAACAAACATCTTGTTTTCAAAATCAAAGAATGTGCTAAAATAGTAACTAAGACCCATAAAAAAATGAAATAATATTAAGAGAAACAAGTCAAGCAGAACAATCAGTTGCACATGAAAAATATGTACTCCATAAGCAATACACCTAATTTTAGATTTAACGCAAACCCTAAAAATGATTTTTTTTAACAGCAAAACTAACAAAACACAAATAATAACAAAGTTTATAACTGTCCAGTGATTAGAGAAGTGACAATAACAGGAATCCGCATATTAGGGTTTAAGAAGGAACCTGTTAAGATACCAGAGTACGATGGTTGTGGTTTCTTAGACGACGATGTGAGTTAAGAAAGATACCAAGGCACATTGGTGGTGGTGGTTACATGAAACAGTACATGAAGAAAAGTGAAATAAAGCCCTTCTCCAATATTAGATAAAGCAAAACAGTACGTGAGTTTTATTCAAATGTTATAGTCTTTTCACTTCCCAACTTGACGCCATATTAAACTTTTGCAAATATATGGGGGACAGTTGTTGTTATACTGTCGTAACATAAGAATTCCTAACACTAAACACATGTAATTGCCTCTATTTGGGTGACGATGGTTTTTAACTCGTTGCAAAATGATATTTAGGGATGTTTGGAACAAAACTGTCATGAAAGTTAATGAGAATTTAAAATAATCAAACGATATTTGACAAAAACTGTCGTGGAACCCGTCGTAATTTACTAATATGGGCGGTTCTCATGGAACCGTCGCGAATTATGTGTCGCAAAACTCATTTTTTCTTGTAGTGATAAGCTGACCTTGACTCTGATTGTGTGTGTGTGCGTGTTGGCCTGATCTTGCATAATCTTTAGATCTCCTTCGTTCACGATGCGTACTTTTTAGGCTTCTGTGTGATAGATTGATCTTAGGGCTCATGATAAGTCAATAGGTTGACTGAGGGCGCACCTTAAATCCATAGACCACACGCGTATTGGACCTGGACCCTTTTGATATTTACACCCCCAACCTTAAGTCCAAAAGCGCTGTTCAATTGTGGTTTTGCTTACGATACGCCCCTGCTTTATTTTTACTACATTTTAATTTCTTTTTTCATATTGTTTTCATTTTCTATTTTAAAAAATATCAAAACACTCTTAAAAATCATACAAAAATTATGTTAGCATCTTACTTCATTTAATTAATTTTTCATAATTTTTGTTTTTGACTTTGTGAATTTTTTTCATCATTAAATCCATATTTTATTTTATTTCTTTTTGAACTTGGGTCTTTCTTTGATACCTTAACTTTGGTGAATTATTTTGCATAGCTCATGAAACATTTTGCTTTCATCCTGTTTTCTATGATTCATCAACATCTTGAAGTGTCTAAAAATATTTTTCTCATATTTTTAAAGTCATTTTGCATTGCATTTTAAACCATCCTTTTGTGCTTTTGGTTTATTTGTTTCTATATGACTTTGAGGTCACTTTTGACCTAGTTTCCTTTTGAATTTTAAAGTGATATTTTAACATGATATTAGCTTATGAATTAGGACTTTGGAGACCAATTTTCATAATTTTTACAAGTGGTTTGATAATTGTTTGATTCCTTACCATTATGAGGCATTTAGGAAACTTTTTCTCAACTTCCAAACCCTAGTTTGTTAGGTGGCGCTTGTGCCATTGTGTGAGCACACTTGTGTGAGATTATAGGTCATGCTTACACAATTATAGGTCATCTCTTGCATATTATAGGTCATGTTGGTTTGTGTTTTCATTGTGTTTGTATTTGTGTTTGTGTTTGTACATCCTACTTGGTTGTTTGACCTAACTTCTTACTTCATCTATTCTCTAACACTAGACATAATCCTTGTTTACCTTGAACATGATCATTCACTCATCCATAAGAATTTAATATTATGTATGCTAATGAACCATAGTCATATTCATTCATTCTTGTATGTCATATTGCATTTGTAACTTGCATCACAAGTAGTTGACATTTGATTCTTATATGACATCTTTTGATTACTTGTTTGAAATGTCTTGACATCTTTCATATGTGCATTTGGTATGATCATATTTGAAATTTCATAATGTCATATTGATCTTATGCTATTGACTTTCATTCATTCATGTCCATTGTTCATCTCTGACTTATGGTTTTGATGTGTTTCTTTCTTCTTATATGAACATGAACTTTTCTTCTTTTCTTCATCTCACCTCTTTATGAACTAACTCAAGAATCCTTTATATGTTCATCTCATATCATCTTAGGCATCATTATATGTCATCCTATTCTGACTTTGATGATTTATGCATGGTTTCGTTCATGTCATGCATCATATGCATCCATACTCCTTAAGGTGTGCCTTTTGTGAATTTGTTTGCTTTCTTGGTCCTTCTTTGACCTACTTTGAGGTTGTTTGGGCACCTTAGGTATCTTAGAACTTGGATAAGGTTAGTTAGTGACCTTAGAGGATTTAAAACTTTAGGATCCTTTTCACTTAGTTTATTTATTTGTTTGAGCTCTCATTTGCTTCTTATGTGCAATTGTGCTTCATTTCTTTTAGGATTAGAGTTCTTATACCACACTAACCCTTAGGATCTCCAAGCATGATAACATAAGGCGAGTCTTAGTTTCCCATTTAGTCTTACCTTTCTTTCCTTGGGTCTTTTTTTCTCATCTCAAAACATTTCAAAAACACATAATAATGGTTGATACCTCTTCATGTGCCAAGAGCCTTATGCCATGGGGTGCTTGCATTCATCCTGTCTCGGGGTGAGTTGTAAGTCATCTAGCATGTTGAACAAGTATTTAGCATGAAGTTGTATCGCAAAAAAATCAAAAACACTTCTTCATTCTAAAACAAAAAAAAAACTTAATAAAGGAAGTAGGTTAGTGTGTTTAAGCCTTGAACCTTGGAAATAAGTTTGAGGATTTCCCTCATACTTAGTATGCTTCATTGTAATTTCATCTCGGGGTGATGTATGAAGTATACACTTCATTGTAAGAGACTTCAGTACATTCTCTTACGCGAAACACTCAAATAAAAAAATCTTAAAACACAACAAACCTACAATACATATTCTCTCTTCTCACCCCATACTCATTTGCGGACGTTTTGACTTGTCACTTCAGTTCAATAACAAGATGGTAACACACTCGATTCAGCAAGCCTGCAACACCTAAGTTAGAATTTTGGACAACGTCATCATAAAAAACATAAACAAATATGTTTGTCTCCCTATGTTAGGGGAACTACGTTGACTCTGATTCTTGTCCCGATGAGATACGTAGGCAGTAAGGTAGGGCCCATTCGAGCATAATTATTTCTTTTCCTTACATTGTTTCTCATCCCATTTCGTTCTTGTTCTCTCTCTAGTTCCAGTTTAGCAGCAGATGAAGGAGATGTTTATACACTTTGAGCAATACAAACAAGCGTGGATCTCGTCGAGTACGACGGACGTGAAGGGGTGTTAATACCTTCCTTTCACGTAACCGACTCCCTTACCCGTTCTCTTTGGTTCGTAAGACATCGTCCTTTCCTCTTCCTTAGGTTTGTGCAGTATTACCTTTCCCTTTCTTTGGGATAAAAATGTATGGCTTGCAAATTTTCTTCTTTTTCCGCGTCATTTTCCCGTTTGTACTAGGATGAAAATCCCGGGAGCGACACACTACGACTAATAATTTCTACTATAGACAAACCGTAGCTGGCTCTGATTTTTACAATGTAAGACCTCATCTTGTGTAATTTTTGTGTATTCTGCCATGACTTAGTCCCAACTTTCCCCCTCATTCTATTTAACCTGAAACAAATAAAATCAAATATACAATAGTAAAATGCATGAAATAGAGGTTAAAATACTTTAAAACTTATAATAAAACTTATAGTAAAATGCATGAAGTAGATTGCAAGAATTTTTAAAATTAAAATTTTACAATTTAACTCCTTCTTGTGTTTGGAGTCGCTTGCTCAACAAATGTCTCACCTCTAAAAGGAACCACATCTAATATCTCAAGATCAACTACCCTAGTATGCAAAGATACCTCATTTATATCATCCCCACTAGATTAATCTATAAATGTAATATTTGGGCTTATATGTTTGTCATACCTAAGTCGTAAGGGAGAGAAACAATAAGGATAAAAATAGACAAATATTACCTTGACAAGCAATAAGGATAAAAATAGACAAATATTACCTTGAAAATACTACAAAGTCGAAGACGAACAAGGTGAATAATGGTCACTAGAGACTAAAAAACATTGCTCAGATGAGAAGATGAAAGAAGAAAAAAATTTGGTAACAAATCACTAGAAATATTGCTTGAGCTTAAGAGAAGATAACCAAAGAATAAGGGAGTGCAAAACATTTTTTATAGGAAAGCAAAACAACAAATTGTGGCATGAAAGATATTTATATAGACAAAAAGAAGAAGATTTTAACGGTGGATGATAAAAAGAAGATCAGGATGTGAGATCAACGAATCATGAGTTACCTCAAGACCATAATTACACTTTACACTAGAGTACCTCAAACGACATCCTTCACTTTTTATCTTCGATACCTAGAGCCACTTGGGAGATATGGCGAAAATTTTAAGCTACAAAGACAAACATTTAATGCCCATGTTCCCGAGGACACCTAGTCCCACTTAACAAACTTCCTCGGTCATCTCGTCCAAAATGTTGACCCTCAAGTAACTAAGATAATGAAGAAGGCCGATCTAGAAACTCCAGCTAAATCTTATCTACACATATGGCATCACGAACTTGAGAGACAATTGTTTTGGACCAGCCAATTGCTGAATAAAATTGACACAACTTTGAAGGTCAAACCCAATGCATCATCGCAAAAGAACGACGGACATGTGAAGTCTCACTAAAATGTCACACACCTAATCCCAACCATTGGTTCAACAAACACCTTCACATACAATTAGACGACCTCTTGCAACCAACAACGGGTTAAGTGTGAGCGAATTTAACTGCTCACTATATATAAATTTGTCACGTGCCAGAACAAATATTCATTTACTTTCACCTTTGTAAAATCACATCCACAACAGAGACTCATACCATCACATCAGAAAAACTTTCATATAACATATTTGATCCATTACACAAAATGATTATAATTGTCTTTTTAGAGTTTCCTTAACCTCTAAATATCGATGTTTTAAAGAAATACTAATCAATATCTTAACATATATTTTTACCCTGGATTTTCTTAAAAAAATAATCATATGGAAATAAATAAATATATTTTACTTTGAACAACTAAAATGTATTGCATTATTAAATTATACTATTATTATTTCCATTTGGTCACAATGCTAATGCTAATATGAAAGAAAGAAAAAAATGAGAGGTACAAATTTAATTTTTTGGTCTGACAATGAATTTGATAAGAATTACGGTTCGTCTTCCACAGCTATGATTAGAAGGAAATTAAAATCAATTGATATTAAAATTAATCCTTTCCACAACTATGATTAGAAGGAAATTGAAATCAATTGATATTAAAATTAATCCTTGAACAAGATTAGAGGGTCCAATAGATTAAATATTGAATACTCGTGAGGAAAAAAAAAGTAACCTATATACTAGTTCATCAACTCCACCCATTTTGTACTCTAAATCCCACGTAAGCAACTGAAGATAAATTGCATATTTGATCGAGAGAGAAAGAGAAACAAGTGTTGTAATAGTAATAAGTGAGTGCAGATAGAAATCGTATTTTCAATCCAACACAATGAGTATAACTGGGCTGTACCACCGGGTCGAATTTTTCAACCCGCGAAGTATTTGATTTCTTCATACATAAACCTGAAATCACAAAACCCAAGAAAAACAGAGTAGCGGTTACGCTGCCTCTTCACCCTCGATCAGAGTTCGTTATCGTAGCAAGTAACGCCGCCGCAAACACCGAGTAAACTCAGGTATTCCTTTTTCCAGTTTCGTATTTCCAACTCTCTAACGACGCGGCCATATATTTGCATTGTATCGTATGCTTCTTATTCAGTGTTCATTGCTCTGTTTGTTTCAATTTTAAACTAGATTTATTTTTCCTTGATTCTCTAGGTTAGGTTGATTCGAAACAAAAATGGTGCAATATAACTTTAAGAAAATCACTGTGGTACCAAATGGAAAAGATTTCATCGACATCATTCTCTCTCGGACCCAACGTCAAACACCTACTGTTGTCCACAAAGGGTATGCAATTACTCGTCTCCGTCAATTTTATATGCGAAAAGTGAAATACACTCAGACAAATTTTCACGAGAAGCTTTCGACTATCATTGACGAGTTTCCTCGATTAGGAGATATTCATCCTTTTTATGGTGATTTGCTTCATGTGTTGTATAACAAGGATCATTACAAGCTTGCACTTGGTCAGATTAATACTGCTAGGAATCTTATTGGTAAGATTGCTAAGGATTATGTTAAGTTGTTGAAGTATGGTGATTCGTTGTATCGGTGTAAGTGTTTGAAGGTGGCTGCTCTTGGTCGTATGTGTACTGTGCTTAAGAGGATTGGGCCGAGTTTGGCTTATTTGGAACAGGTTAGGCAGCATATGGCTAGGCTTCCTTCGATTGATCCAAATACGAGGACGATTTTGATATGTGGGTATCCTAATGTGGGGAAGAGTTCTTTTATTAATAAGATTACTAGAGCTGATGTTGATGTGCAGCCGTATGCTTTTACTACTAAGTCTTTGTTTGTGGGTCATACGGATTATAAATATCTGAGGTATCAGGTGATTGATACGCCAGGGATTTTGGATAGGCCGTTTGAGGATAGGAATATCATTGAGATGTGCAGTATTACTGCTCTTGCGCATTTGCGAGCGGCGATATTGTTCTTTTTGGATATTTCTGGGTCTTGTGGTTACACTATTGCTCAGCAGGCGGCTTTGTTTCAGAGCATTAAGTCGTTGTTCTTGAACAAGCCTCTGATTGTTGTATGCAACAAGACTGATTTGCAGCCGTTGGATGGATTATCTGAGGAGGATTTGAAATTGGTGAATGAGATGAAAGCTGAAGCATTGAAGACTGCAATTGGTCAAGGAGGTGAAGGGACAGAGGCTGATGTATTGTTGACCATGAGCGCATTGACAGAAGAGGGTGTGATCGCGGTGAAAAATGCAGCTTGCGAGAGATTGTTGAATCAGAGAGTGGAGATAAAGATGAAGTCTAAGAAAATCAACGACTGTCTGAACAGGTTTCATGTTGCAGTTCCGAAGCCGCGTGATCAGAAGGAAAGGCTACCTTGTATTCCTCCAGCTGTTTTGGAAGCTAGAGCTAAGGTAGCAGCTTCCGAGGAGAAGAGGAAAACTGAGAAGGATCTAGAGGAAGAAAATGGAGGGGCGGGTGTATACTCCATGAACTTAAGAAAACATTATATTTTGGCTGATGATGAATGGAAAGAAGATAATCTGCCGGAAATTTTGGATGGTCACAATGTGTATGATTTCATTGATCCTGATATTCTACATAGGGTGGAAGAGTTGGAAAGAGAAGAAGGGTTAAGGCAGGCAGACGCTGAAGAGGATGATTTTGAATATGATGGAACTGAATTGACACTGGAACAACAAGAGGCTTTAACTGAGATTAGGAGAAAGAAAAGCTTGCTGATCCAACAACACCGGATGAAAAAGAGCACTGCTGAGAGCCGACCAATTGTTGCAAGGAAATTTGACAAGGACAACCAGTTCACAACGGAAAGAATGGGAAGGCAGCTGTCATCTCTCGGGCTTGATCCTTCTCTGGCTGTTAACAGATTGCGCAGCAGATCTGTATCTAGGAAAGGCCGTAAAAGGGAGAGATCATCCGATGGTAGAAATGATGAAATGGATATTGATGGTGACACACCTAGCAAGAAACAGCGGCTAAGTCGATCACTGTCACGTTCCAGGTCGGTCTCCCGTCCACCTCACGAAGTTGTGCCTGGAGAAGGCCTCAAGGATTCTGCTCAAAAGATTAAGGCAATTAAAATTGCTAGGAAATCTGTCAAGAAGAGAAACAAGAATGCTAAGCGTGGAGAAGCTGATAGAGTCATACCTACTCTTAAACCGAAGCACTTGTATTCCGGAAAGAGCTCCAGTGGAACCAGGCACAGTCGCTAAAACAGGTAGTGATGTTTTTCTATTCAACTTGGATAACTTAACGTTGCAAAACAGCTACTCCAAAAATTTCAATACTGATCTTGTTTTCTCAGAA
The DNA here is from genome assembly GCA_963966055.1 of Lathyrus aphaca. Taxonomy (NCBI): domain Eukaryota; kingdom Viridiplantae; phylum Streptophyta; class Magnoliopsida; order Fabales; family Fabaceae; genus Lathyrus; species Lathyrus aphaca. The sequence continues at coordinate 652,083,873 of OZ014519.1, forward strand.
CTTGAAACTACCTACATTTTTGTTTATCTTCTGTAGTAGTACCCTGGCTGATTATTTTTCCTATCTTAACCATGGATATTATAGGGGTAGTTGTAGGCTTGTGGCAAAGTATTGTTAGCCCAGATTTTTAAAAAATAAATATTTGCATTCTTAAATTTGTTTTCCCAAATTTGAAATTACTTTCATTTTTGTTTGTACTTACATGATTATTACATTTCTGTGGTACTTACATGATTATTACATTTCTTATCTCAACCATGGATATTTTAGGGTATCAGTGGTTTAAAATTGATTCTGTAATATGAGTTTAATACCGATGAAAAAAGGGTTTAACACTGATATAATCTATTTAAATGCTGTTTTCCCAAACCACTGAATGAATAACTAGTTCTCTTTTCTTGTCATGGTTTAATGTTCAAAGATTTTATTTAGCTCCCGCATCTTTCCTCCCAAAATCCTTCTCGTTATTCCAACCAAAATCTTAAGTTTCATCTAATTAGACAATGTTTTGTCCTCAGACAATTTTTTCCTGTAACGTGCCACCCCCGACTAAAGTAATATATATTTTCTTTGCAGGCGATGATGGTGATGGCTTTGTGACTGTCAAGAATTTTGTTAAAACATATTATTTATGCTATCATGGACGTGGACTTAAGCAGATGGTGTTGGATGCGAAGACTTTTTTCTTATACACTTTTGCCTTTTATATTACTTTTAATAATCTTTATTTAGATCAATTTTGGATGCCCTGTATGAATATGGGACCTTTGAATTTTGAGTTATTGAGCATTTGTTTCAAATTTTACAACTGTGGTTGTGGTTATTGGAACTTTTTGTTTTGTTTCAAGTGATGTCTTGTTTCTCTCAAATGGTCTAAATGGAGGGTGGTTTTGTTCTTTTCATGTAGGATGGTCTTGTTTCTATTTTCTTCTGGTCATTAACAACTTAATGTTGAAGTTGAACCTAGTGACATTTTCAAAGAGAACATGACATAAGGCAGGAACAAAGAGCTATACGTAAAAAAAAAAATACTAGTCTTTACAACCGGCTGCATGGGGAAAATTTTGTTTTAAATGACATACTAATGAAGTACTAATTAACACTTTAAGTAATACTCTAATTTTCATTTGGCTTTTCTCTACCTTGTTTTAGTGTACCTTCAAATTAATGCTCAAAACAATATCTCAGTTTGAATCCAGCACTAGTAAAACCAAAGAACTCAACTATAGCCAACATGATCAGAACTGACTTTATATATGTCACATAACCTTTCCTCAATAAAATTAGAGAAATGCTCTTTCCAACCTATGAAATGCATCCAACACCTCTTGAAATCCAAAAATATCCTTATTAGAGTGTTTGAAGATATATTTACGAACATACTTAAAGTTACATAAGTGTTTGTAATTTTTGATAGCAAGTTCATTTTAAACAAATTTTGGTTTGGAGAAATATCTCAGTATATTATTCAGAGATACATCTCTGAAAATCCCCTGAATGATTTCAAGGAAGTCACATTGTCTAACATTAAAATTTTTGAGACCAACTTATATTTTAGACCAATTTAGGTAATAAATTAAAAAATGGACATATTAATTGATTCAAACATACATTAACTAAAACAAATCACATATTAATTAAAGTAAAATCAAAATATATTGATGATACATAATTTGTTCTGAAATTTGAAAAACAATACAATCAAATATGAACTAATTAGTATGTCTAACTCCAGGCTTCTCCGCATGTACAACAAGACATTATGAGTCTCAGCAATAATGCCTTCATGAGGGTCAATTGAAGAATGTCTTCCTCAATTCATATCTCTATGTCCAATCTCGCCATATCCACATACACTAATAGATGTTGCTTATGTGTTGGTGTGGTCATCTCTAGCCTAAAATACATCTTAATTAGATGACCTATGTGGTCTTCCAGAAGCGTATTGTGTCATGATACATAACTTGTTCTGAAATTAGAAAAATAATACAATCAAATATAAACTAATGTGTATGTCTAACTTCAGGCTTCTCCGCCTGTACTACAAGGCATTATGAGTCTCAACAATAATGTCTTCTATGAGGGTCAATTGAAGAATGTCATCCACAAAAGGCATACCTCTATGTCCAATATCGTCATATCCACAATACGTCGATAGGTGTTGCTTATGTGTTGGTGTGGTCATCTCTAGCCTAAAGTACATCTTAATTAGATGGCCTAAGTGGTCTTCCAGGAGCGTATGATGTCATGATAGAGTATGACACCCTATAGAACCATGTCATGTAATTGTCTACATAAGCCCAATGAACATGAGTTGTCACCCTGTGATAGTCCTTTGGTGCCAAATGACTCTCGAAATCCCCAAGTATCACTTTAAGATCTCTTCGGAGGACAGTGGGATGATAAAACTCTGAGGGTTCTCAGAATAATCTTCAAATATCCAAACTATCACATCACTCGCTCATGAAGATACAAATGCATCAGACCTGGCCCATATGTCAATCATCCAGAGTATAACGAAATGAGGTTCAGCTGACGCGTTTGGCGGTGACTACCGTATGGACAGAAGGCAACGTCATCTGCTACATGATGGTAATGATACACCTGGAACGACTCGATCGTCTGATTCTCTCTAACAGGGAAAGTGCGACAACACATGGCCAATCCTCAATGTAGTCAAACACAAGTTCCAACCCGAAGATGCGAGGAAAATTGGAGATGATCCATTTCTCAAAATGGTTCAAATAAAATATAAATAACAAGTGTAATAAAAGATTTATGATAATATTAGTAGCAATAAATTATTGTTAGCAGCGTTCAGATCTCTGTCATCTGTTTTATCTTCCAAAGACAACCATCGCCCAACTTCGTGTACATACATATCAAACAAGCATCCCCTTAATTGTACTCGTGAAACGCCGTAAAATCGATGAAGTATTTAAGGTATACCAGATTGATGTAGATTGCACTTTTGTCCACAAACATGGACGTGCTAACAGGAACAAGAGGTAACATCTTAATGCACACTATCAATGGTACTCAACATGCATATCATCACCGTCGACATCTACAACCATATGCAGATGATCTTTATAAAGTTATTCCAAGAATTTAAATCTAGCATGGGCACATATAATGTCAACTTTCTCATATGTGGCCTCAGTTGGGTCATCCTATAAATATGTAACCAACATTTTGCTAGCTTCCTCTCGATCGAGCCTTCTGTGGTCCAATAATTTTGACCTAATGGAAATATGCAAGAGGCATGAGATGTCATTCAGGATGATGGTCATCTCGTCAATAGGAAGGAGGAAAGACGACGTCTCTGAAAGCCATCTCTCTACAAGTTTTGCTTGCATTCCATGGTATATGGTAATGTACGTAGTAATACATAAACTGACAATACCAGAGTAGCGGAAAACATTCTTAAACCAATCATCATCGAGTTGTTTCAAATCAAATATCTTTTTTTCGTGGTTTATGAATTTTAAACAAGGATTCTCCTGCAAAAAAAATCACCATCAATAACAATTAAATTAGTTTAAATCAAATGTAATGCAAAGGTAAATAAATATACCTCTTTTTCCAAACATGACATGCAACATGGTCTCCATAGAGATGAAGTAAGAAGGTGTCAAAAGAAACTTTTGGATAACTATCTATATGGGCATTAACAACAGGTTACTCATGGGCTTCAAGGGCTTCATCAGTTGGTGACACATGGCCCCGTGAAGTACATCTCTAAGACAGACGATTACATGAAGTAGAATCAGATGATTGTGAACCTCAACCTTGTGAACCATCAAACCAGGTATCATTGATTCGTATTCTTGTAGTCCTCTAGCTCTCTTACGTCATACTGACGCGTGTTGGGACACACGACCGAGCCTAACTCTATCTGTATTATTTTCTGACATCACACATGTAATAAAACCATAAAATCACATAAACAAATTCAACCAAAATGCAATCAGACACAAATCCGGAGATGCATCTCCGAAAATAATTCAGACATAATTTGGAGATGCATCTACAGATGAACTTGCAATTTTCAACAATGGTAGAAACCTCATTTCTCCTCTAACCTCCAACCAAATGGCAATGCATCTATATATCAGCTACTTATTTCGATTCTACTACTATCTAATACAACTTAAATAACATATATTACCTAAAAACAACATTCAAAACACACCAAAAAGAATGTCTTCCTCAGGGGATAAGTTGACTTCGATATATGTGATCTCGAAAGGCAAGTGTCCGATCTGGACCTGTTTAGTTTCTTCATTAGGTGTTAAACTATACTCTGATGGATCATCACGGGGGTCTATGTTGACTAGATGAATCTTGAAATCACTGGTTGGATCAGCACCTCCGGTAGGACTCTTCTTTTTCAGCTTCAGACTGTCTTTATAACATTTTCTTTCCAGACCCTGGTTGCCTTTGACTATATCAACCTGGCCATCCCCTAGCGAGAATTTCATGGTAAGTACAAAGTCGAAAGTGCTTCCTCCAAGTCATTGAGTGATGGTTTGCCAATAATAATGATGTATGAGGAAACAACATTTACTAACAGATATCTTACTCGGACAAAAGCTCAAAACTATTATGAGTGAAGAGGTTTATCATGATGATATGGAAATAATAACCTCTCTCATGCGAGATCCCGAGAAAAGTCATACGTACGGGGAGTTCAAATTTTGGTTTAACAACTTTGATGGGCTTTGATTTCTTTATGATCATCTTAACACCATAGAGGATGCCAACAAGGTCAAGTCTATCGGTCGACAGAAGATTATGCAGAACATAAGCTCTTACCTTATTAGGTTTAGTGTTTTTAAGCAAGAACATAATGAAATGAGAAACTTATCAAATTAAAGTTGTGGATAAGAAGCTTGAATGAAGTGAGTAACTTTGCAGCAAATGAAGTAGAATGAAGCTGAATGCAAACTTGCTCAAGTGAGGTTTGGAAATGGTTTGCAGCAAAAGAGCTCAAATGGAGTTTTTGAGTGATTTTTCAGAAAATAAAGGATGGAGAGGGAAAGGGTTTGACACTAATTTATGAATAACATGCATCTGGAGATGCATCTTTGTAAAACTCCGTGAATTTTGAATTAAGGATGTTTATAGAGATGCATCTCCAGACGCACCCTTAGGTTATACGGAGATATATCTCCGAATTAAATTTTGGAAAAATAAAGACGACTCATTCATTTGCGTTGAAAGGTGTATAAAAAACGTGCATCCGAAGATGCATCTCTGGACAGTAAAGATAATTTTAACTTTTCACCGTGGTGGAGGAACATCCATTAGGGTCTAGAGAACAATCCCCCAAAATTAATATTTTCTAATTAATTAGGGCAAAATGCTACCTTATGGAACTACCATATGGTACTACACCACCTCATACAAACACATGAAGTCTTATAAAATTGGACTTCTCAATTGAGTTTGAACTTACCAAAAAGTTTTTTTAATATAAAACCTAAATGAGGAATAGGAAAGGCAATGTAAAATGGTGGATTCTTTAACAAAGTTTTAAAGGTTTAGTTTCACATGATTCATAGGGATGCAATATGCCTACACAGTCCAAATCTAATCATGATTTTCTTTAACAAATTGGACATAGTAATCAAGATTTCGATCTAGATCTTAAAATTTTATAATCTCACTCACCATCAGCTATCCAAATCTTATATCAAATCATGCATTGTAGTAAGGTCGAGTTAAGATAGTATAAAAATTAGGGTTAAATATGTTTTTGGTCCATGTATATATCTCAATTTTTATTTTTAGTCTCTGTTAAAAAATAATAAATTTTAGTCCCTACAAATTTTATTTGCATGCAATTTTAGTTTCTGTTGTTTTCTAAAATTTTGAAAACTGTTTAATTACCCTTAAACTTTTAAATTTTTGAATGATTTTTTTCATCTATCTTTAGAGTACTATAACATATTTTTTACTAAATTTTAGAATTTTTTAAAATGAGAAGAATTAAATATGAGTTTTTTAAATTTCAAAATATAACGATAAAAGTAATAAAAACCTCGGCTTAGAAATCAAATTTTGAGTTTTTTTTTTCGAGAAACTTTTTATAATATTTTAAAGATGTTTGTAAAATAATCATTTAAAAATACACATCGGTTTAACAAAAGAGACTAAAACTACGTATATAATATTTTATAGGGATTAAAATATCTTATTTTTTTAATAGTGACTAAAATTGAAAATTAAGATATTTATAGAAACTAAAAACATATTTATCCCTAAAAATTATATAAAGATACTGAAATAATTAATTTTCTACTATAATGACCGTATTCGACCATGATATGTTGTTTTTTAACTAACACCATCAACTAAGAAGAAACATCACTGATTATGCGAAAGATGAATTTTGGTTGAAGAAAATGAAAAGGCAAATGAAATAAGAAGCGATGATAAAATGAGAAAAACACATGTTTTAATTAAAGGAAACTTTTAATCTCAATCATCTATTTTAATCTAAAGATTAATAATCATTTTTTTAATTCTCATATATAAGAAACATTCTTTTATATATAAAAATTGTAGATGTTTAGAATTGGCAGAATTTTTGACCAACAAGAAGCTATGAATTTAGTTCAGGATGTCACACCAGATGTTGTGACATTATCAAACAGAGTATAAGTAAATGAACTTAATTCAGGATGTCACACCAGATGTTGGGACATTGTATCAGTTAATGAAGTAAGTTCAGTTTACAGGATGTCACATCAGATGTTGTGACATTGTATCAGTAAATGAAGTAAGTTCAGTTTTCAGGATGTCACACCAGATGTTGTGACATCTCAAACCTGCTACCAGAATTAATTAATGACTAACAGAACTGAGTAAATTAAGGGAAGTTATCTGGAATTAATTATGGATGAATGAAACAGAATAAGGCGCATCTGTAGGGAGTTTTGTTATGTGACTTCAGCATAATCAGAAGAACTGAATCACCTAGAATCTAGGAAGTAACAAACCCTAATTCAAGGTGATGGCAGCATGCGTATCAGGATTGGATAAACCTACAGAAAGCCTAAAATCCAAACACCTATTTAAGCAACAGAAACTCTCAGAATAAAGTACGAAAATTAAGAAGACCAAATAGAGTGTTTTGTGTTAATAGCAGGTTATTTTAATTGTACCACTTTATGAGCTTTTAAGCAAAAGTGTATTTGTGTCTTGATTGAAACTGTGAAGTAAGATCAAGCTGTTTTGTTTGAAGTATGACTTCAATTTTATTAAACTTGTAAAACATATCACTGTGTGATTGAGGGGGAGTGAGTTGGTACTCATATCTAAGTTGTGTCTTAGGTAGAAATTGCATTGGGTAGATATTAAGTGAAAGATTAAACTGGGTGGTTTAAGTCTAGAATTAATATTACTTATATTGGATTTCCTTCCTGGCTTGGTAGCCTCCAGATGTAAGTGTGGTTATACACTGAACTGGGTTAACAAATTCCTGTGTTGTTTAATTTTCCTGCACTTTAAGTTTTAGTTAAGTCTTCAAGTGTTTAAACATCTCATTCGACATCTCATACCTGATCACAGAATTTCAATTGGCATCAGAGCAGGCACCCTGCCTGTTTAACTGGGTGAGATCTAGGGACTGCAAATTCTGGAAACATGGACAGAGATGTAGGATCTATAAACAGACCACCTATATTGGATGGATCTAATTATGACTACTGGAAGCCAAGAATGGTAGCATTCTTAAGATCACTTGACAATAGGGCCTGGAAAGCAGTCAACAATGGATGGGAGCACCCTGTCCAAGACACCAAAGATGGAGCAAAAGTGTTGAAACCTGAAGAAGAATGGAGTAAGGAGGAAGAAGATTCAGCACTTGGCAACTCCAAGGCCTTAAATGCTTTATTCAATGGCATTGATAGGAACATCTTCAGACTTGTGCATCACTGTTAGCTGGCCAAAGATGTTTGGGACACTCTCAAAACAACTCATGAAGGGACATCAAAGGTGAAGATGTCAAGACTTCAACTTCTCACCACCAAGTTTGAAAACTTGAGAATGAAGGAAGATGAGACAATTCATGAGTTCTACATGAACATCTTAGAAATAACCAATACTTCTGGTGCTTTGGGAGAAAAGATGACTGATAAAAAGCTTGTAAGAAAGATTCTCAGATCTTTGCCAAAAAGATTTGACATGAAGGTCACAACAATAGAAGAAGCTCAAGACATATGCACAATGAAAGTTGAAGAGCTCATTGGTTCCCTTCAAACATTTGAGATGAGAATGAATGACACAATTGTAAAGAAGAACAAAAGCATAGCCTTGGTATCAAATACTGATAAAGAAGAAGAAAATAATGAAGAAGAACCTGAAGAAAATTTATCAGAAAACATTTCTATGCTTGGAAGACAATTCAAAAAGATTCTCAGAAAGATGGAAGACAAGACCAGACCAAGTGGAAGATACACAAACTCTTTTGAGAATAAAAGACCTTATGATGCTAATAGAAGGTCAAATTATGATGAAAAGACCAATAAAGAAAAAAGGATTAAATGTCATGGATATGAAGGATATGGACACATCAGAAATGAATGTCCTACCTATTTAAAAAGGCAGAAGAAAGGTCTCTCTGTAACCTGGTCTGATGAAGACTCAAGATGTGATTCAGAAGAAGAATTAGCTAAGCATATCACTGCTCTAGCTGGATTATGTGAATCTGAAAGTGAATCCAGTGATGGGGAGCTTACCTTTGAAGAGCTTGAGCAATCATACAGAGAACTGGTTAAAAGGAGCACTGAAATATGCATGGAGAGTATAAAGCAGAAGAAGCAGATTGAGGCACTAAAGGATGAAAAAACAAGTGATCTAGAGATCATTGACACCTTGAAAAGTGAAGTAAGCCTTCTCAACTCCAAGTTGGAGCATATGTCCAAATCTATTAGAATGCTGAACAGTAGCTCAAACACACTGGATGTTATTCTCAACAACAATAAACATTCAGGGGATAAAAGTGGATTGGGATTTAACAAAGTTTATAAGGTTGAAGCTAGCACCAGCAAAACTACTTCAAATTCCATACAGTCAAACAAGATGTCCCAACAGATGCTTCAACATCATGAAAAGAACACAAAGTCAAACATAATGTTCCAACAGATGTCTCAACATCATGAAAAGAACATAATGAAGAAGAAGTATCAAAGATGGATATGTCATCATTGTGGAAGGTTTGGACACATCAAACCTCATTGTTACAAGTTGCATGGATATCCAAATCAGATGTATCAGCAACCCCCTAAGCAGAAGACAGAGGACATCAAGAAAGTATGGGTACCTAAAGCTAGTCTTCATGCTGATCAAAGCTACATGCCCAAGAACAAGTTCAACAAACAACCTGGGAGCTCTTCTAATGGACACTACACAGGGCAGAGGCATCAAAAGAAACCTCAATACAAATGGTCAAAGAAGGGTGTTGCATTTATAGCTCATACATCTCTAAGAGTATCAGCTAAAGAAGACTGATACTTTGATAGTGGATGTTCAAGACACATGACTGGATTGAAGAATCTGCTAGTAGACTTAAAGTCATATTCATCCAGATATGTAACATTCGGAGATGGAGCTAAAGGAGAAATCAAGGGTGTTGGGACCTTGGACTGTCCAGATGTACCAAGACTAGATGATGTGATGCTAGTAAAAGGATTGACTGCTAACTTGATCAGCATAAGTCAATTATGTGATCAAGGTTACAGTGTAAACTTTACCAAAACTGAATGCATAGTGTCCAATAAAGAACAGGAGGTTGTCATGAGAGGAGCCAGATCTAAAGACAACTGTTATATGTGGGAACCTCAAGATTTCAGTCTCACTTCAACTTGCTCTTTAGCCAAAGAAGAAGAAATGAAACTATGGCACCAAAGACTGGGTCATCTTCATTTCAGAGGAATAAAGAAAATCATATTTATGGAAGCTGTGAGAGGTATTCCTAAACTGAAGATTGATGATGGCAAAATATGTGGTGAATGTCAAATAGGCAAGCAAACCAAGATGTCCCATCCAAAGCTCCAACATCTGACAACTTCCAAAGTTTTGGAATTATTGCATATGGATCTTATGGGACCTATGCAGGTTGAGAGCCTTGGTGGTAAGAGGTATGCCTATGTGGTGGTTGATGACTTCTCAAGGTATACATGGATAAATTTTATCAAAGAGAAATCTGATGTATTTGATGTATTCAAAGATTTATGCCAAAGAATACAAAGAGAAAAAGCCAGCTGTGTGGTCAGAATAAGAAGTGACCATGGAAAGGAGTTTGAGAATCAAAAATTCTTAGATTTCTGTTCTTCAGAAGGAATAAATCATGAATACTCTTCACCAATCACTCCTCAATAGAATGGGATTGTTGAGAGGAAGAATAAAACTATTCAAGAATCAGCAAGAGCTATGATCCATGCTAAAAAGTTACCTTTGTACTTCTGGGCTGAAGCTATGAACACAGCTTGTTACATCCATAATAGAGTCACTCTAAGGAAAGGAACTTTGTCCACAATCTATGAAGTTTGGAAGGGCAGAAAACCCACAGTTAAGTACTTCCATGTGTTTGGAAGTAATTGTTATATTCTGGCTGATAGGGAGCAAAGAAGGAAAATGGACCCTAAAAGTGATGAAGGGATTTTCCTTGGATACTCTATAAACAACAGAGCCTATAGAGTATTTAACTCTAGAACCAAAGTTATCATGGAGTCTATAAATGTGATAATTGATGATGCCCCTGCAGATGTTACAGAAGATGTTGGAACATCTGCTGACAGTCAGACTGAAGCTGAAGAAAAGAATGATCATTCTGACTTCACTCAAACTGATGCAAGGACAGAACAATCCAGCAAACCTCCCTCCATAAGAATCCAGAAGGATCATCCCAAAGATTTGATAATTGGGGATCCCAACATAGGTGTAAGCACTAGATCAAGAGAGGTGATTTCAGGTTCCTGTTTTGTCTCAAAAATAGAACCTAAAAACATCAAGGAAGCTCTTACTGATGAGTACTGGATTTGTGCAATGCAAGAAGAATTAGGTCAATTTACAAGGAATGAAGTGTGGGATCTTATTCCTAGACCTGATGACATAAATGTGATTGGCACTAAATGGGTGTATAAGAACAAGTCAAATGAGCAGGGAGTTGTTACAAAGAACAAAGCTAGACTTGTAGCTCAAGGATACACACAAATTGAGGGAGTAGACTTTGATGAAACCTTTGCACCAGTAGTAAGGCTTGAATCAATCAGACTACTTTTAGGAATAGCTTGTATCCTGAAGTTCAAGCTATTTCAAATGGATGTGAAAAGTGCTTTTCTGAATGGATATCTTAATGAAGAGGTGTATGTAGAACAGCCTAAGGGATTAGTTGATCCAAGCTGTCCAAACCATGTGTACAAACTAAGGAAGGCTCTTTATGGACTGAAGCAAGCTCCAAGAGTATGGTATGAAAGGCTGACTACTTTTCTTATCAAGCAAGGGTACAGGAAAGGTGGAATAGACAAAACCTTTTTTGTGAAGGATGATGAAGGAAATGTCATGATTGCTCAAATATATGTAGATGACATTGTCTTTGGTGGGATGTCAGACAGGATGGTTAAACATTTTGTAACTCAAATGGAATCTGAATTTGAGATGAGCCTAGTAGGAGAACTAACCTACTTTATTGGATTGCAAATAAAAAAATGGAGGATTCCATGTTCATTTCCCAAAGCAAGTATGCTAAGAACATTGTCAAGAAAATTGGGATGGACAATGCTACTCATAAAAGAACTCCTGCCCCCACACATTTAAAGCTGACTAAAGATGACAAGGGTGATAATGTAGATCAAAGCCTATACAGAAGCATGATTGGAAGCTTATTATATCTTACTGCTAGCAGACCAGACATAGCCTTTGCAGTAGGTGTTTGTGCAAGATATCAAGCTGATCCAAAAGTTAGTCATCTAAACCAAGTCAAGAGAATTCTGAAATATGTCAATGGTACTTGTGACTATGGCATAATGTACTTTCATGGATGCAAACCAATTCTCACTGGCTTCTGTGATGCTGATTGGGCTGGAAGTGCTGATGACAGAAAAAGCACATCAGGAGGATGCTTCTTTCTAGGAAACAATTTGATTTCTTGGTTCAGTAAGAAACAAAATTGTGTATCCTTATCTACTGTTGTAGCTGAATATATTGCAGCTGGAAGCAGTTGTTCACAGTTGGTTTGGATGAAGCAAATGCTCACAGAGTACAATGTCCCACAAGATGTCATGACATTGTACTTTGACAACTTAAGTGCTATTAACATATCAAAGAATCCTATCCAACATAGCAGGACCAAGCATATTGATATCAGGCATCATTTCATCAGAGATCTTGTGGAAGAGAAAGTAATCTCATTAGAACATGTAGCTACAAATCTGCAATTGGCTGATATATTTACTAAAGCTTTAGATGCTACCCAATTTGAAAACCTAAGGGGTAAATTGGGAATCTGCTTATGTGAAGTTTAGCAGTTATGGAGATATGGCAACATGTCATATGACATCGTGTGGCATGATCACCAGATGACAACACCAGTCTGGTCAAGCACTTTGTGTATTCCACTCCTAGAAATTCTCCAAGTAACGGCTCTTATAAGAATATCAACTCATTTTCAGCTATTCATCTTCTCATCATTCTCTCAAAACAACTTGTATGCTATAGCTAACTTTCAGAGATCATCAAACTCAACCAATCTTAATCTCTTTCTTCACCACATTCGAAAATGGCTCAACATCAAAACCCTAACCTCTCTGAAGAAATCCTCAACAAGGAAGATGTGGTACATGCAACCCCAATCTCTGTGGTACCCATGGATTCAACTCCAATGTACGAAATCAGAGGAAGTGTTCCTCTTGCTCAAAAGCCAAGAACTCCTACTATAAGAAGGGCAAAGGAACCTGTTTTCAGCAAAGCCAAAGGCATGCCTTCATCATCAAACACCACTCCAAAAGCTTCATAATATGTTGATGATTCTATAAAGGAACTGGTGAACAGGATCTTGTCTGAGCAAAGAGTTGTGAGTGGCATCTCTATCCCTCTGAACACCATGCCAACTCCACAAGAAGAACAACAAAATCAGGCTGAAAAGGACACTCCTGCTCAACAGGATGTCCCAATAGATGTTGAAACATCTGAGAACCAGCAAAAGGCCTCCTCAAATGATGCTGATGAAACATCTGAGGACCAGCAAAAGGCCTCCACTGATAGTGATGATGAAACATCTGAGGACCAGCACAAGGCCTCCACTGAAGATCAAGCTTCTGTTGATCCACCTGCTGAAGAGGAGACTGCTCAACCTCCTCCTGTTGTAAACATAGAGCATGATTTTGATATAGAAATCATTGCTTCTGTAAACCCTAGCATAGCCAAAAGGCTTAGTACTAGGAAGGAAAAGAAGAATGCAGGACATGCAACTCCTGAGAAGAAGCAATCTACACCAAAGAAGGACAAAGCTAAAGTTGCTTTTGGTCCTACAAAACAATGGAGCAAGGTGAATACTCAGAAGAGGAAAGTTGTCACCCCTCCAGATTCAGATGTTGAAGAGGATGTCCCAACAACCCCACCAAAGAAGAAACCAGCACCCTCAAGGTCCTCAGCTGCTGTTCCAGAAGCTCCTCTGGACAACATCTCTTTCCATCATGTGACAAGTGTGAACAGATGGAAGTTTGTATATCAAAGAAGGGTAGCACTTGAAAGAGAGCTGAGCAGTTTTGCACTTGAGTGCATAGAGGTAATTGATCTCATCTCTTCTGCTGGCTTGTTCAAAACAGTGTCCAACTTCTCTCCTTGCTATGAGCTGCTAGTCAAAGAATTCATTGTCAACCTCCAAGAAGATTGTGTTGATGGTAAGTCTGCTGACTTCAGAAAAGTATATGTAAGAGGGAGATGTGTGGAATTCTATCCTAGGGTTATCAATCACTATCTAGGAAGAGAGTCTGATGGACCTAATGAGTTAGGAAAGACAGATAACCAGGTGTGCAAGGTCATCACTGCAAATCAGGTAAAGACTTGGCCAGTTAAAGGGAAACTGTCTGTGAGTTTGCTGACAAGAAAGTATGCAATGCTGCATAGGATTGGCACTGCAAACTGGGTTCCTACCAACCACACCTCCTCAATAGCAACTGGATTGGGCAGGTTTATATATGCTGTGGGCACCCAAACAAAGCTGGATTTTGGGGCTTATATCTTTGATCAGACATTGAAGCATGCTGGATCATCTGCAACAAAGCTGCCAATTGCCTTCCCTTCCTTGCTGTGTGGAATAATGCTGAGTCAGTATCCAGGTATCTTCACTGAGAAGGACTCAATTTGCAAAAGAGAAAGCCCTCTGGCCTTCCACTACAAGCTGTTCTTGAGTCATCATGCAACTGATGTTGAGGCTCCCTCTGGGACATCTGTTGGATCTTCAAAGATAAAGACTCCAATCTCCAAAGCTGCATTGATTGCTGAGCTGAAGAATACATGCAAAAAGCTGGATGCTAGAAAGCAGAAGCTTGAGGAGATTATCCAAAGGTTGGAGATTGAAGAGAATGCTCAGAAAGCTGCTGCTTCTGATGAAGAGACTGAGGAAGAGGAAGACACTGAATATGAAGAGTCTGAGTGAAACTTGTATGTGAGGAATATGTAATGTCTGCTTCTGCATTGTAATTTTGAATTAGTAACTTTGGCCCTAATTTATGTCTAACAAGGGGGAGAACTGAACAACAACAACAATGTATGATGCTAACTACTGATTAATGAAAAACTTATGCTTGCTTCTGAACTAAAGTTGTGATTTTAATGAATAATTTTTGTTGCAACAAGTCTGAACACATGTATGTTTGAGGGGGAGTAAACTCACATATGACTCAATAGAAAAGAACTGCTGTACTCTGATAAAAGAAACTCTGCTGCACTCTGATAACCATAAAAGTATGTTAGCCAAAAATTAGCCAAAGGGGGAGTTTGTAGATGTTTAGAATTGGCAGAATTTTTGACCAACTAGAAGCTATGAATTTAGTTCAGGATGTCACACCAGATGTTGTGACATTATCAAACAGAGTATAAGTAAATGAACTTAATTCAGGAGGTCACACCAGATGTTGGGACATTGTATCAGTTAATGAAGTAAGTTCAGTTTACAGGATGTCACATCAGATGTTGTGACATTGTATCAGTAAATGAAGTAAGTTCAGTTTTCAGGATGTCACACCAGATGTTGTGACATCTCAAACCTGCTACCAGAATTAATTAATGACTAACAGAACTGAGTAAATTAAGGGAAGTTATCTGGAATTAATTATGGATGAATGAAACAGAATAAGGCGCATCTGTAGGGAGTTTTGTTATGTGACTTCAGCATAATCAGAAGAACTGAATCACCTAGAATCTAGGAAGTAACAAACCCTAATTCAAGGTGATGGCAGCATGCGTATCAGGATTGGATAAACCTACAGAAAGCCCAAAATCCAAACACCTATTTAAGCAACAGAAACTCTCAGAATAGAGTACGAAAATTAAGAAGACCAAATAGAGTGTTTTGTGTTAATAGCAGGTTGTTTTAATTGTACCACTTTATGAGCTTTTAAGCAAAAGTGTATTTGTGTCTTGATTGAAACTGTGAAGTAAGATCAAGTTGTTTTGTTTGAAGTATGACTTCAATTTTATTAAACTTGTAAAACATATCACTGTGTGATTGAGGGGGAGTGAGTTGGTACTCATATCTAAGTTGTGTCTTAGGTAGAAATTGCATTAGGTAGATATTAAGTGAAAGATTAAACTGGGTGGTTTAAGTCTAGAATTAATATTACTTATATTGGATTTCCTTCCTGGCTTGGTATCCTCCAGATGTAAGTGTGGTTATACACTGAACTGGGTTAACAAATTCCTGTGTTGTTTAATTTTCCTGCACTTTAAGTTTTAGTTAAGTCTTCAAGTGTTTAAACATCTCATTCGACATCTCATACCTGATCACAGAATTTCAAAAATAATTAATCTAAATTCTTTAAAATAATTAAGAATTTTTTTATAACATATAAAAATAATTTAAAGATTTTTTTATATTTTAAAAATAAGGGCTAAGTACGTTTTTCGTCCCACTAAATAGTTCATACTTCGTGTTTAGTCCCTAAAACATTTTTGTTCAAACAATCGTCCTTATAAAGTTTTCCATCCTTATTTTCCGTCACCACCATCTATTTCACTTAACGAAACTGATGTATCACGCCACGTGGCTTTGCTAGCGTGACAAAGATGCTGACATGGCATGCCACATGGCTAAGGTCAAAAACATACTTTGAACCCATAAAAAATCCTAGTTAATACCTTGTTAAAGTCGTAGCTACTCTCTAGCTAATTTATTACAGGAAATTACAGTCTCTCCATCAACCTCTTTGTCTCTTTGCATATCATCTCATCCAAAAGCTCCACAACCTCTCATCATTAGCACCCTAAATATCAATTGCTACAATCAATATAATATAAGTTATAACAGTTGGACTACAAAATAGGATTTTATTCCTAGTTATAACAACAAGACAATGAACGAAGGTTGAGAAAAGTTATTAGCACAAATCTGAAAAACTAATATCCTAAAATCACAGCAATATAGTGGCAAATAATTTAGGAATAAATTAGAAAATCCTAAATATTATTTTATTCCTAGTAATTTGTATAAAATTAAATTATAAAGTGGATACACTAAAACTTAAATAAGAACTTGTGAATAACATAGAAATATATCCTTATATTTAGGAAATTCAGAGACATAAAATTGCTTCTAAATAGAACAAGAATATGCACAAGAACTACACTACTACTAGAAGGGCAGAGAATTTGAAGATAAAGCTTAACCTGCTCCAAGTTGTTGGTTGCACCATGACCTTCCTTAAAACCATTGTCTATTTGTCCTTGAGTTCTGCTTCCAGATTTTGTATCCTTAGTATTAATCTCCTCCATTAAAAGTGATTCTTTAGCAGGAATTTTCCCTCATTAACCTATAAACATAATCAAATTTTATGATGGACACTATATACGAGGTACACCAAATAAAGTATATTTATCTCATCCACAGAGATATTAGTAATATCTAAAAATGTTTTGATAAAAACTAAAGTTATTTGTACATTGGTTTGATGATGAGCTTCAACTGGACCTGACTTTTGAGTACCATGTGAAATAGAGTGGATGTTCCTGTTTCCATTAACTTTTGCCTTAGACTTTCCCATTTTGTACAGTGTTTCTTAGTACTTTAGATGTTTTATGTAGAATTTCTTGGACAAAAGGAAATTTAAAAGTTTAATTCTTGCACCAAAGAAGTGAGGTAAAACATGAACATGAAACAAGAACAATTAATTGCACACTATAGAATTTTAGTGTTTCATCGTGAAGCCTGGTCATAAAGTGGCATCATCATGTTTTTCTGTATCAGCCTTTGCCGTTTGAATTGAGGGCAAGAGGCGGATATATCACAACCTTCGCAACCAACACATTAAATCCCCATTAATTTCATTTTTTTGTTTGACCACAGTTCTGATTTTAAAAGTGATTTTAATTAAGACTGCATAAATTTTTGCCCATCAGAATGCATATCAGGTTAAAAACCAACCATTTTTACTAGGTTTCTGCTTCGAGTCTTCGCATCACCAAAGCATTTTCTCGCAAACCCTTCCTTATCCAACAACAAATATGCTTTTGTTAGACTTATTATTATTGACAATTATAATTTTATTATCTGTAAGTGGTGTTGCTTAGTTTTAGGAATAAATAAAAGTAGGAAAAATAGTTATGTGATATATATTGAGTGGTTATGGGAGGAAGAGAGAAAGATCTTTAGTTCTTGGGAAAAAAATTGATTTGAATCGGCTTTGTTGGATGTTGAAACAAGCTTGTTCGATGAATGAATTAACTAGAGATTAGCTACGATTTTAGCTTAGTATTAGCTACGATTTTGTATGGATTCAAAATATGTTGTTGACCTTGGCCACATGGCATGTCACATCAACATTTTTGTCACGCTGAAAAAACCACGTTACGTGACACGTCAGTTCCGTTAAGTGAAATAGGCAATAGAGACAAAAAAAATTATAAGAACAATTGCTTAAACGAAAATATTTAGAGACTAAAAATAAAATTTGAACTATTTAGATGAACGGAAAATATATTTAACTTTAAAAATATAATCATAAAACTTAATTCATAGATGTTATTTTAATAAATGCAGTAAATAAGCCTTTTCATATTATATTTATAATTTATCGTATAAAATCCTTTATAAATATAATATTTAAATATTATCCCGTGCAATTATTACTTTTCAAGTTTCAACACAGGAGTAGGAAAAAAAGGAAAAAGAAACAAATGGCCTCGTGTCACATAAGATTCCACCCTCACACTCTTGTTTCTACAAACTTCACTCCAAAACTCAAACTCAACCGTAACCGATTTCTCTTCTCACCTTCACACTCTTCTTCTCCCACCGTAACTGCCATGGCTTCAAATGCTCGTAAAATCTTGGTTCCGATCGCTGACGGCACCGAGCCTATGGAAGCCGTCATCATCATCGACGTCCTCCGTCGATCCGGAGCTGAAGTCACCGTCGCGTCAGCCGCAAACAGTCTCTCCGTTCAAGCTCTCCATGGTGTTAAGATAATCGCGGACGCGTCTGTTTCAGATGTCGCCAACACTGCTTTCGACCTTGTCGCTCTGCCTGTATAGATTTCTCTATCTATTATTGATATCGCTTTTTTGTATCATTAATTATTTAGTAATCGTGTTTATGAATTATAATTGCGTTTATTCTGTTAATTATCAAATTAATCTCGTTTTCGGATTCAGTATTTGATTTTATGTGATTTGTAATCATTCATCATTGGAGTATCTTAAATTGTTTGAGTGGTTAAGGTTTTGTGAATTTTTATTTTATTTTATTAATAGTTACTAAAATATGTTCATAATAATTTTTTGTTTCTATATTTTCAGTTTTCACTATTTTCTGTTTAAATATTAGTTAGAAAGAAGTAGCTAGATTGAAGAGGTGTTTAGTGTAAACAAGTAGTTACATTCAATTATTTCAATTTTCTTAAATTATTATCGGTGTATTTGTCGGTGTAGCAACTTTTTGGGGGTCGGTTTTTTATTTATGTTGAATTTTTTGGGAATTTGTGTGTAGGGAGGGGTTCCGGGCGTGGACAATCTTAGAGACTCTGCAGTGTTGGAAGGGCTTGTAAAGAAGCATGTTGAGGATGGAAAGCTTTATGCTGCGGTGTGTGCTGCTCCTGCAGTGGTTCTTGGACCATGGGGTTTACTGAAAGGATTGAAGGTAAAGTTAACTAACATCTTGTGTTTATTCTCGTTTCACAATGTACTTTTGTGTAGCTGGTGATGATGATGGGTACTAACATCTTGTGTACTTTTGTGTGTGACTCTATTGTTTTTGGGCAGGCAACTTGTCATCCTTCATTTATGGAAAAATTGGCATCTTATACCACTTCTGTTGAGTCAAGGGTACAGCTGGATGGCAGAGTTGTGACCAGTCGTGCACCTGGTACCACCATGGAGTTCTCCGTGGCATTAGTTGAGCAATTATTTGGAAAGGAGAAAGCGGATGAAGTTGCAGGTCCATTGGTAAGGAGTAAGGACTTCATTTATGATGATTCTACTTCTTTATTAGGAGTAAAGAAATGTGAATTATATGTGTTATTGAATGGCTTGGTTTGGAGAAATAACAGTTTGGAAAAATATATTTCTTTAGCAATAGTCCCAATCAAGCAGGCGTTTATACATGAATAAAGCTATGTTTATAAAATAATGAAGCTATGCTTATACATGAATTAAGCTATGTTTATACACTGCTGAAAAAGCTTCAAATTTCTTGCATTACATCTTCACGGTCCAGAGTTGTAGTCTAATAGTTGATGATACATTATTTGTTTATAAGGAGGTATGGGATATCCACCTTTACACCATTAGTAATTGTGTCACCCCTCCCCTCTTTTTCTTCTTTTTGGAACATAATGAAAGAAAAAATCATTTTAACTCATACTTCTTTGTTGAGTGATTGAGGTTATTAGTAATGCATAAGCAGACTGATGCATGTTCTTGTATTGAGCTTTCTGATCGAAATTTTGAAATAGAAAACAAGTTCTATGAAGATATTTTTATGATAGACGATATTGGATTCCCTTTATGATACTGACTACTCTCCATTTCACATTGGATTCTCATTAATTCAACATTCAGGTTATGCGTTCTAATCATAGTGATGAACATACTTTTTTGGAGCTAAACCCTGTGCAGTGGACATTTGACAGTCCACCCAAGGTGCAGTTTAGGCCTGAACATTATCTCAGTTAATTTTCTTTATATTGACAAGAATATTTGAGAAAGGAAGCAGAATATTATGATTCTTTGAATTGTCATAATATAGTCTAAATTTCTTCGGTAATCATGATTCTCTCAGATTCTTGTACCAATCGCTAATGGCACAGAAGAAATGGAAGCTGTGATCATTATTGATATTCTGCGACGAGCAAAGGCAAATGTTGTGGTTGCTTCTGTTGAGGACAGACTGGAAATCTCGGCATCACGTAAAGTTAAACTGGAGGCAGACGTACTCCTTGATGAAGCAGCTAAACTTTCATATGACCTGATTGTGTTGCCAGTAAGGGGGCTTTAATTTCTTTGTACTAATTAATCAGCGTGTAATAGTTAGTTTGTGTAAATATATTCCAATTATCTACAGGGTGGACTTGGTGGAGCCCCAGCTTTTGCAAACTCGGAAACCTTGGTGAATTTGTTGAAAAAACAAAAAGAATCAAACAGATATTATGGAGCAATTTGTGCATCCCCAGCTTTAGTTTTGGAGCCCCATGGTTTACTAAAGGTATCTGTTTTCTGGATCAATCTATCACATTAAAATGTCAATCATACACATGTGTGTTTCTCTATAACCTGGTTTACCGGTTATAACTTCATTTTGCTTTGTGGTGTTAATTCGAGACACTGGTGTTTTCTTCGATGCAGGGTAAAAAGGCGACTTCCTTTCCTGCCTTAAGTAACAAGTTATCAGATCAAAGTGAAGTAGAAAACAGGGTTGTCGTTGACGGTAACCTTATTACCAGCAGAGGTCCAGGAACCACCATCGAGTTTGCATTAGTTATCGTGGAGAAGCTGTTTGGACGTAAATTAGCTCTAGAACTCGCAAAGACAACAGTGTTCACAAGCCAATAATGTAATTTAATTGAGCAACACTTTATGCTAATGTATCAGACATTTGTGTATGAATAACCAAGTCTTTGAATAGATTGGTAAGAACAAGAAAGAGAGTTCCTCTCGAATTTTACATGAGTGTAGTGCTTGTAAGATAAGGTCATTTGTGCCTAGTTTTTATTATGTTTTCAGCTTATAGGTTTTTATTCATAACTATAATAACAAAATATTATAATGTTTTTCATTTGTTTTTTAATAGTCGATGAAGGAAATAGTAAAATTATAAATACATAGAAAGTTTAAATATGTAATTAGTTATTATAAATATATAATTTTTTGGTTTTAGTTCATAAATTTTTTTTTTTGGTCTTTTAAAGTATTTTGTAAATCCTTATTCTTTTGTTTTTGTCACAGCAAAATTAACATTGAATTTAGTCTGAAATATGTATAATATTTAATTTTTACATGAATAGTATTTAATTTTAGTGTTTATGTTGATGCGGTTGGGCTCCCTTTTTATTCTTACATGGAGAAAGATCTAATCATTATTAATTTATTTATCTCATTTAAATAAATGGAGAAGATCAATTTAGGATTAAGAGATACAAAGAAAATAAGAAAAATTCATTTTTATTTTTTTTCAACCAGTCTCACTACATTGACGGTCTTTGATTCGTGTTCAAATTTGGAGGGTAGGTTTGTAACACACGTATCTAACTTTTGACTGTTCAGAATTTCAAAACAATGTCTGAGGTGAGAGTTATCCGCTTCGCACTAAAATTGCAGATTTGAGAAAATTTTCAGCTTTTTGATTTATATTTATAAACTAATTTGCTTTGTGATTTGCGATTGTTAACACTAGTTTGTGTCAAATCCCAAACACAATAAAAATTGCATATCTCAACATATCTGAAAAGAACCAGAGGTCAAAGTTAAGATTCTACCACAAACACTAATGAATCGTAGCTTGAGAAGCATATTCGAAAAAACAACCGAAAACTGATTGAAGTTCTACAAAGGCACAAGAGATCATCCAACAACGTCGGAGAAACAAAAACAACCACAAGAAGAAACTTTGTAAAGAGATCTTCTCTCGAAGCTTCATAAAAAACATAACAAATTGTCAACAAACACAATAGAAATAGACACCAACACTATTTGGTGTGTGTATGCTAAAAAAAAGGACGGAGCGATACAATCATATTTGATGATGCATATTTAAAATTTTTGTCCGACTTAAAAAAATAAGAAGAATTTATCATATACCCCCTCATTTATACCTTTACCCCTACATAATTTTTTTTGACAAAAATGCCCTTATATAAATAGTAAAAAGAGTAATTTTTTCCTTCATTTTCACTTTTCACCGCGTATACTCTTCAGAGAGAATTTTCATTAATTTTTCCGAAAGTCTTCAAGTAAGTCTTCCGATTTGTTTTTTTAATACCGGAACTCTTGATATGAAGTCTTCCGATTCGAAATATGTTGGATGTGCATACCGGAAGTCTTTCATTAAGTCTTCCGGTAGTTCAAATTTGCGCATTTTATTTTCGAAAGACTTACATAAAGTGTTCCGGTTTTGTTTTTTAAAAGTGTGTTACCAGAACTCTTAATGAAAGTGTTTTGGTTCTCTTTTTTTTTAATAATTTTTTGTGTGCAGTGGTACGCACACGAGACAGAGATGGTGGGATACCTGTTCGCTTTGTGGGACAGGGCGATACTTTGAGAAGGACACAAGAAGATCATATTAGTACATCTGCAGCAGCAGCAGAACCCGTTGGATATCTAGGAGGACCGTACGATACCAGTGTCTTGGTTAAGTATGAACATCTTGTCGTTAGACGTATATGGTTCAGTGAGGTAAGTAAATGATAATTATTTAGTATTGAATAAAAACTGAAATTTCAATGTTGTATTGTATAATTTGCTTAATTTTAATTGTTTTCAGTAGAGAGGTGTGAAGAAAGAGTTGAAGGTTGCAGGGCATGGATTGAAGCTGAGTCATATGGTTCCACGACAACTTCCACCAGAGATGGAGGCTTGTATATCTAGGTCTGGTTTATCTTCTCTACAGAGAACCAGTTTGTCGAAGATAGATACGAACTTAGTTTTCGTGTTTGTTGAGAGATGATATCTAGAGTCTTTTTCATTTCACATGCCGTTTAGTGAAATGATCTTTACTCTGGATGATGTTGCTTGTTTGCTTCACCTGCCCATCAGGGGGTATTCTGGATTCCTCAACATATCAGTGAAGACCTAGCTATTGAGTGGGTTGTTGACTACCTAGGAGTGTCACAAAGAGTGGCACAATTCCTGGTCAGTGATTGCAGGGGTTCGTACTATAAGCTGGAATGATTATATGATCGATTCATAGAGCATGAAGTTGTTTCATCGTGGGCATATGCAACTAGATGTTATTTGATGATGTTAGTGGGTTGCACGATTTTTGCGGACAAGACCTTTCCACTTGTTGAGGCACGATACCTGACACTATTTATGGACTTGAATGGGTTATCAAACTATAGTTGGGGAGCAGCTGCTTTGGTTACCTTGTATAGATATCTCGGAGATGCGTTTATGTTCAGTTGTAAACAGCTCAATGGTTACCCGACTCTCTTACAGGTATATATTTAAATTCATTTTATTGGTTTTTTTAAGTCTAATGTTAATTTTATTATGTTCATTATGTTATATTTAACAGTGTTGGATTCATGAATTTTTTCCAACACTTGGAAAAAAAGGAGAGAATTAGATACCAGCTAATAATTATGGTCTCTCGCGAGCGATGAGATGGACATACAGAAAAGGTGTGTTAAAAGTGGATGACTTGCGACCTATTCTAGATGAGCGGACACCTACCGATGTCATATGGCGGCCATTTGAGGATCACAGAGTTCACCGTCTGTTTGATGAGAGTTCTCTATACAGGGGCTGTTTGAGGTGGGGTGACACTATTGTTCCATATATGCGTGAAAGGTGTCTTCGACAGTTTGGATACCGTCAGTACATTCCACCTTCACCTCTTGATTATACGATGGCTGGTGATATCGATGTTGAGTGGATTAGTTACATTCAGGGTGTTGGGCAGGTGATTCGTCTGACAACACTGGCCAATATCCCATTTGAGACAGGTGATAGATATCTTCAGTGGTATTATCGTGTTTCGCATCCTCGATTGGTATTGCCTAGACCTGATGAGCCGAGAGTTGTTTTTGTTCCTGAGTACGATGCGAGACCATCTGATCCTACCTGGGGTCGTGTGTCTACATTAATTCATCGTTACCTTCAACAGACTGTGGCTGAAGAGGATGACCCACAGTTTGTTGTTCTGTTTGAAGCTTTACGTATTGCTCGTTCACAGTGACTTATATTTATGTTTATCTTTATGTGATAATTTTTAGACTTATGTTATATGTTATTGTTAATGTATTAACTTTTGAACTTATATGTTGAATGTATTAACTTTTGGAATTATATGGTTATGTTTATCTTTATGTGATAATTTTTAGACTTAAAAATTGAAATTAAAATTTAATACCATAGATTATAATTCATAATGTGTTGCAAACATATAATATAATTGATGAATAAAAATGAATAACATAGTTTATAATTCATAATGTGTTGGTAATATAGGCGTAAGTTGTTGCCAATGTTGTAGACGTCCTGCAAATCCTAACATCCACGAAGTTGTTGCTGGATAACGTAAGTTCTTCCAATCTGTTGTCATTGGTGGCAATGGAAATCCTTCTTTCATGTTAACATGGATACGAAAATAATCAAAATATTATTTAACATTAATCAAAACATTTACTAAAAATATCCAATTATAACAATGTTTACCTGAACCCAATGATTTGAGTTTACAAATCCAATGCAATAAAAGGAGACATTCGGTGAAAATGTAGTTGTCATAGGGAAGAAATTCAAGCATTTGAATCCTAAACAGACAAGTACCACATTATACCGATTCACAATCAAGTAACCCATGTCTGGTAGAGTCAACCATTTATTTGGTGGTTGAGGATCAATTCCCTTTATCCTCAAAGAATCTCTCACTTTGGCTAACCGATCAACAAATAAATTGGCATTCAAAGTTGATCTTTCATTATGTATAATTTCCAACTCTAAGTCTCGGCGAACGATTGGCCAACCATCTTCACCATAACCATGCAATGAAGCAATGACTCTAAATCCACAATTACCATATGACAATATATTGACTACATCATCAATAAATGACCTAATATGATTAAGAAATTAAAGGATGAACTGCTTATATGATTGCGAAGATTGTGATAATTTCAACTTCTTTTTCACAGGTTGTGATGGTTGGGATTTCTTCTTTGAATTTTGTGATGGTTGAGATTGCCGCTGTGAAGATTGAGATGCTTGATCAACATACTCATGATACGAAGGGTCTCTATAAACATCATACCCTACAAGTTTTTTGTCTTTCTTCTTGACTCCACCTTTTGTTTTTATTTTTTCAGGTGGTGGACACAAAGAAGTCGTTGTGGGGAATGCAAGTTCATAAACCCTACTTTGTAATGCCCTTCTTCCAACAACATCTATTGACCTATACTTTTTCCATAACTCATCCATTGCACAAATCATACCCACCTCTGATTCCTCGTCTAAGTCTTCTTCCAACTTAATTTCCATGATTAGTTTCCTCCAATGAACATGCACAACGTCAATTGGTATCAGAATACCACTAATTCTATATCCTGCCAACTCACACGCGCAAGGTAATCCATATGTTTCTCTAAGAGTACAATGATATTTGTCCTTGTTTGTTCCAACATAATCAATTCTTGTTAACTCTTCAACAATGCGCCTCAATGCAGCTCGAGACACTGAAGTACGTAAATATGTGTAAAATAGACTTAAATAGGCATTCACAACTTCATAGATACTCTTTTGAAAAGAAGCTCTAATGTTGCCAATTTGTAACTTTAAGTTGTCATTCATGGCCTCCCAACATTTGACCATGTCACCAATACTGTTACCCAACATCTGCTTTAACTTCCAATGAGCAGACTCAACCCTAAAATAATACATATTTAAAATAATTAAGAAAAATACAAAATGTGCAAAAATTAAATTTTGGGATCTAAAAGAAAATATACCGATTAGTTGTCGTGTTACCCATATGTAGGACTCGATTAATCCATGTGCAAACAAATCTCTGTCTATGTGGTGTCAACCATGTGTCGTTCACGTACTAAAAAAATCTAGGACAATTAACACACGCCTGCTCAAGTTCTTTTAAATGTTGAGCATACTCAACCTTATCACTAGCCCATACAACATCCGTCCATAATTTGCCAATTTAGTTTTGCATATCACGAGCCACAAATAGTTTCCGTTTTGCACCAACATTTTTGTTTATGTGAAACTGACATAGCAAATTATGTCCTTGGAAACACAGTCTTAACGAATTTCACCAAACCAAGATCTCTATCTGTCATAATCACTTGTGGACATAAATCTTTCTTCACAAACAATTGTTTAAGCTTATCTAACACCCAAAAAAAAGTTTTAGTCTACTCAGACTCAATATACGCAAATGTGACAGCAAAAGTCAACTCGGTTGATGTTATGCCAACAATTTCAAACAATGGTTGTCTATATTTGTTTGTCTTGTAAGTGTTATCCATAACTAACACAATGGGAAAAATATTCAACAACTTAATTGAATCAGGATGAGCCCAAAATATATCTTTAATAACTTCAGAGTCGTCTCTTTTTCTACTCCAATAAATATAACCTGCAACCTCAATAAGCTTAAACAAATGTTATATCTCACTTCTAGGACCTCTTTTTTTTCCTATCATACTCTTCTGCTTGTATATTTGCGTGATCCGAGTGACACAATCTGGATCTTGCTCGTGCAAGGAATGCAATATATTTCTAGGTGGAACCTTTCTCTTTGTTAAATCAGCAACATGTTGCTTCTGATCCGCTGTCAACCTACCATCAAATGAGTAACCTTCTAATCTATCATGTAAATCATGGTTATGAACCCCGCATTTTACATCAATCTTCCATCCAGATCCATCTTTCGCCGGAGTCGACCTGATCTTAAATGGACATCCACATTTTTTCGTTGCACTTTCGATTCCACTATAAATATCCTTGTATTTCCCACCTTTATCACAACCAAATATTATTTTATTACTTCTTCCTCTCTTGTCTGTTTGTGTATCTGAATGAGTGATGATATGATAACCGTCACTTTATTTCGTAATTCAATTTCTTTAACCCATCTTATCACCTCCTCTCGTGTACCAAATCTTTCTGACGTTGTAAAAACATCTGACGTATTCACACATATCGGTTCTTTTTCGTATATAGGTATTTCCGCACCTGCATAATAATTTTTTTTAATATAAAATTATAAAAAAAAATTAAAAATTAAAAAAAAATAAAATAAACCGGAAGACTTCATCAAAGTGTTCCGGTAGAGTATTTTATATGAAACACAACTCTTAATGAAAGTGTTACGGTACATGCAACATGGCAAACCGAAAGTTTTAATGAGACTGTTCCAAACCGGAACACATTCAATAAGTCTTCCGGTGAAGAAAATATATCAAACCGGGACTGTTTTTTTTAGTCTTCCGGAATGAGAAATAACATACCAAAAGTCGTCTTTTAAGTCTTCCGACACATTGTTTTTTGGGTAAATTTTTCGGAAATCTGACTGTCTGACAAGAATGGTAAAAATTAAAATAATAAAATAACAAATTAATATCAAAATTAAAATTGACATTTTGAAAAATTTACTGGGATATTGATTAAATTGTATGGGGGTATAGGGTACCATATTAAAAAAGAAATAAAAAAATAAAGACTGGGGTAGACCAGACTCTCACACATAATGCTTTTTAAGTTTAAAAATATAAACTAGTAATAAACCCGTGCTCCCACACGGGTGAATTGTCGAAAATATTGACTTAATTTATAAATACATATAATAGGAAATGAGAAAATGTAAATAATAAGGATGTCATCCTAAAATAACAAAATGTAATAGTGTTAATGTCAAAACACTTGTATTGTAAACAAAGAAGAACAAAATTCAACATGTGTTACAAAGGATGATGACATTGTATTGTAACACACTTTTGCAAAATGAATCCAATGGCCGAACCTGAAAGAGATGAAAAATGTATACTAAGTTTGTAAGTAAATGAAATAAATGGTTTTTTTGCATGGAATTCGTAGCGGAAGTTTAAAAATCATACCATTTAAATGTTTTGGAACACTTCTTTGAAGACAACATTGGTGGTGGTAGACAACGCTTCTTTATCTTTGTCATGTATAAGAATCTTGAGGCCCTTTTTTGATTTAACTCTAGAGATAGCCACATAAAGTTGGCCATGACTAAAAACTTCTTTTGGCAAGTACAACCCAACATTGTCTAGAGATTGTCCTTGAGACTTGTTAATTGTCATTGCAAAGGAAACAATGATTGGAAACTGGTGTCTTACCAATTTAAAAGGCCATGGTGATTGCGACGGTGACAAAGACATTCTAGGAATATAAATGGTATTCCCAATATTTTTACCATAAATGATCTTTGCTTAAATGACATGATTGGCAAGCCTAGTTACAGTTAGTCGTGTACCATTGCACAATCCTTCAGACTGATCAAGATTTCGCATTAACATTATAGTTGCCCCAACTTTCAACCTTATTGCATGATTAGGTAATCCAGAAGTTTTTAGAGCATTCAGGAACTCAGGTGTAACATGCTCATATGCACCAAAGTTAGTATCATCAGATTTATCTATAGAATCACCACTGAAGTATTCTTTCTCATTTCCTACAATAATTCAACAATATAATTAATGACTAAATAAGTATGGTTGGAAAAATAAAGCCATTACCATAATTGAAAATTGTTATTAAAAATCATATTTAAAATATTAACATAAGTAAGTATCTGACTAAATGCTAATTGCATACCTGGTAGAAGGTTTGTGATATATTGGTTGATCTCATCTACTACTTCAATTATTGAAGCTAAGATTGCACGACTTTGAAGATAATCCGAATCAAGATAGTTATGAATAAGATCAGGGTATGTATCCTCAACAATTGCCTTTATCGGATCAGAAAAATTTGAAATAAAAAACTCTTATGGAATACAAATATCAACATAACCTTCATTTGGCTCACCCATGGTCCCATCTCCAATTTTTAAAATCCACTCAGAAAAAACTTCTAATCTTTTCAACGGTAGAAGTGTTTGCACCTGTTTCCAAGCGCATGTTCTTTGTAAGCTTCAAGACTCTACATTCATCCCAAATATAAGAAGCATTAATGGTTGCATAGATAATATCAGTTCTGGTACCTCTTGGTATAACGGGGAAAATTTGTCTGAAGTCACCACCAAAAACAACAACCTTACCTCCAAATATTTTGAGATTTTGTAGTTCCACTTATAATATCATTTAAGGATTTGTCATGAGACTCAAAGCAAAACCTGTTAGCCATAGGGGCCTCATCCCAAATGATTAGATATGTCATCTTTAGAAGCTCGGCAAGATCATCCTTTTTATTAATGTTGCAAATAGAAGTTTCTAGAGTTGGGACTGGAATTTTAAATCTAGAATGAGCAGTTCTTCCACCTGGTAACAATAAACTTGTGATCCCACTTGACGCAACAGGCAAGACAATTTTTTTCCGAGACCTAAGTGCTGCTGATAAAATGTTCCACATAAAAGTCTTACCAGTGCCACCGTAGCCATATAAAAAAACACTTCTCCTTGTTGCCTGTCTACAATATCCATGATTTCCTTAAAAATGTTTCTTTGTTCATCTGCAAATAAGGGACAAATAATTTATATGAGAATTAACAATCATTTTAAGATATATAGTTTAAACATATTTTATGTCACACTCATATTACCTGTAAGAGAATAGTACAACTTTAAAAATAATGTTTCTTGAGCAACAAAATCATATTGACGCTCATCATAAAGAAGTCTATTTCCTAAGTTCAAAACAACAAAATCTCTTGGATATGGCATTGTATTGTAGTCCTTCAAACTTCTGTTATTATTTTGTAATAATTTCTCAATAGCGACCAGTGTCAGTTCTTTTAGCTCTTCATCAGTTAGTGTCAAACCTACACTCCATTAATAGTTTAACACAACAATCAAGATAACCTAATATATCATAAGTGCAAGACAGACACATCAAAATTATATGGCATTCATGATCCAAATTTGTAACATTTCATGAAATATTGAAGCAACTACACATGAACGTATCTTTGATTGATTTCATTCAACAAACTCTAAACTAATCCAAGAATATGAAGGATGTTCTAACCACAATTCTAAGAAAATTAGACTTATATCATGTTGGTGTGAGGATTCAAAACCAAACAACTTTGCCAATATATTTCTCAAGCTTCATAACACAATGTTATAATTTTTGCAAGCGAAGTTAGGTATCTCGTTATATCTAAAGTAACTCATAATTAAATTTTAACTAATATAATTCAAGCATAAGTCTGTAGAAATCATAAATAATTGAAAATGTAGTGAAATATAACCAAGATATCTAAAGTAATTCACAATTTATTCTAAGTAATTTAATTCAAGAATAAAATCGATAATGGAGTGAAATATGACTCAAGCATGGTTTTGTGAATAAGAAGTATTATGAGTCAACGACATGAATAGAAAAAATTAAGAAGGCCAGAATGTCATACCTTGATCTCTTGTATCACATCAGAAATTCGATCAGAACCTTTGTTAATGTATTTGAAAAGGTATTTGATTGAAGTACTTTGATTGCACCATTCCATGTTGATGTGTGCTTCGTACTTCAATAACAGACTTGGGTTACGAGGGACAACATGACGACTATCAAGAATGACTCCATTTTTCTCAATTGTGTGTCCATTGTTTCTTCTCCTATAAACGGGATATCCATCTTGGTCGACAATAGTTGTTACTTGAAATTTCTTTGGAAAAAACATAGAGCATTTACTATCCTTCATGCAAGGAGACTTAAGTTTTGCCAATCCACAAGGACCATGGACCATATGATATTTAACCAAAGTGTACAATCGTGGGTGTTCCAAGGGGTCGGGAACTTCAGCACTAATGATCTAGTCAATGTCTTCTGGTCCTGGATACTTGTTTGAGGGATGCAAAAAGATCAAGATATATGCATGTGGAAGTCCTCTCTTTTGAAACTCAATGGTGTACATATCTAGCATTGGAAAAATGTAATACGTTAAAAACTATTTTAGGAAGTAGTATATATGTAGAATAAATTAAATATCTAAAAAAAAGTATAGAGGAAGAATTTGCTCACATGCTAAGACTTTTCCTAGTACTCCCTTCTTGGTTAAATCTGATAGCATTTGATCAAACTTGATTTTGAATATTCTTGAAATAATATCAGGTCGATCTTGTGGTTTCAAATGAAGAGGTGCAAGTACTCTTTGAATCTCAGGCCAATTTGGGTTGCAAGTAAATGTTATGAACAAATCAGGAAATCCAACTTTACTACAAATAGCCATCCCATCATAGTACAATTGATCCATAAACCGACGACCGACGACAAAGGATGAAGGCAAAACAACTCTTTTACCTATGCTTGAACCTGGAGTTTGACTTTGATCGCCTTCTTCATTCAGAGTATTGTACTTGGACACCCGGAGTTTTGGTTGATTTTTACGAAGCCATTCTAACTTATTTGATTCTATCATAGTGTAACCATCGACCAAAAATTGTTGGAACAACCTTCGCGAACACAACAAAGTCTTAGATTCGGTTAATCTGGTTTGAATGCGATATGAAATCCATTCCCTAATTGTAAGTCGGTTTCTTATGCTATTGGTGAACATGGCCCTGTCTCTATGAGCAATGTTAGGCCTATACCCGTCTTCACCATACGGAAAAATCAAAGGATACTGAAAAGCCATGTAACTGGCATGGAGCTCATTGATTCTTTGAAGTCCTCCACCTTTTGTTTGCATTATTATACCCCTCATTTCTGTTGTGTCTATATCACCAACAATCAAGGCAGCAACTTCCGAAACTGTAGGTTGATTATATACCCTTCCATCCGTGGATCTATCAGAAATCAGTTTCAGCTTTAAGTTTTGAGTATCACCATTATCCAACCAATGCTTTGCCATTTGAAAACACTTAGCATGAGGATTATGTTCATAGAGCATTGTAGACAAAAGTTTTACAATCATGGGATCAATGTTGGTGGGGTTCCTGAAAATGAGAAGTAACAAAAATTTGTTAGCAAAAGTAATCCTAAACATTGGACATGAACATCTAATGACAATGTGCATCAAATCTTTTATACCTCAAACCTTGCATTCTATTTTGAACTTCATTCTCTGTGTCATAGATATATAATTGGGAAAACTTAGGTGGTTGACCTTCTGGAGGTAACAAACTTCCAATTTGATGACACGTTTGACCTTGTATCCTTAGGTTCAGAGGTCCGCGTCCATTGTTAAAACGGTTGTCCAACTTAGCCCCAGGTGATGTGAAGGAAAACATCATATTGTAAGTTCTAATTTGTTGTTGAAACTTCCTGCTATCTACACTATCGTGATCAAACAAAAGCTTTGCAAGTATGTTTAGAGGTTGTTTTAGCTTTGGTATTTCAACTTTGCATTTCCCACAACACAACATAAACTTCGGAGTAGCTAAGTGTGAACTTTTGTGCATCCTCTCTTGATACCACATCATGGCATTACAAAAACGACATTCTATAAGAAGCTCACCGATGTCGTAATAATCTGCATAGGGCATGGTATTCT
The DNA here is from genome assembly GCA_963966055.1 of Lathyrus aphaca. Lineage (NCBI taxonomy): Eukaryota > Viridiplantae > Streptophyta > Magnoliopsida > Fabales > Fabaceae > Lathyrus > Lathyrus aphaca. The sequence goes on from OZ014519.1 coordinate 652,116,940, forward strand.
AGATAAATGTCTTATATTGAAAATTATCATCCATGTTGTAATATCACAAAAAAAGTGTAATAAAAGTTCACCTTGAGAAGATCTGGCTGTTTTCTCATTCATTGTAAAAGTTGCATCGACGTTGTCTGGTTCTGATCCATAGTCATTGTCGGAGAGATATGCTATTTAGTAAAAGTTCGTTAATAAATTCCGTTATTCAAATATCTAACATATCCATCAGATTCGCAGTCATCGAATGCAAACATGTTACGATACTCCTAAAAATATAAATAAACTTACTTGCAAAAGGATCGAAGTCGCTATCATTGTCGGAGTCGCTATTAAAATCCAAATTAACCGTAGGTGTAAAAATAGGACATTTATCCTCATGCGTGTCTTTGTTCTTAGATATGGTATTTGAGACTGGTGTATGTACAGGAAAAACAGTTGGCTGAGTATCTTGGGGTACCTGCTGATTACTGACAAAATTGCAGCCCTCTTTCCTGTTTAAAAAATTATATGTTTATGGAAAGTTAAAACCAGAAATGAATTGAATGACCAAGTAGTCTGGTTATGATGATTGTTACAACATGTACCTAGTTTGTATGGATAAACCGGGAGTTCCGTTAGGCGTGGTATTCGTTGGATTTATATTCTCGCTAGGAAAGTTTCTGCTCAAGTTCAATGCCATATGTGGAACTCCCAACTACTTCCGCGGCCTTCCACGACCTAGTTTGTTTTTGGACTTCCCTCTGTTCACAAAACCACAGTTTGTTGCAACAAAGTAGATTTAAAGTAGCATGAACAATGATTGAACCAAATAAAAATTATGAGTTTGAAGAACCATTTTATAGTTCAACTTTGAATTGTAATATAAGGTCAGGTTCAAATTTGGATCACCATAACATTGTTCACATTAGATATCATAGTATCCTTTAACCAACATAATATGTAAAGTCTAAATCTCAAAATATGTGTGATACGACATTGGGTTAAATACGACAATGTGACTAAGTACTGTAGAATAAAACTTAGGAATGAAGAAAACTAACTTACATGTCATTTTGAGAAGAACTTCCAATCTCGATAAAGTTGTGTTGCTGAGAAGGCAAGGGTGCCGCATTAAAATTGATGGTCAAAGGCATAAATGTAACATTTTACTTCCCACTAACAACAACATGTCCAGTAGTAGCAATAAAAAAAAACTATGAGATTGAAGATTCACGTTGTGGTTCAACTTTGAACAGCATATCATTCTAAATTGTAATATAAGGTCAAGTTCAATTAGGTAATGTAGTTTACATAATTTCGAACAACATATCATTTTAAAAATAAGATAAAGGTGTTATGGTGTATAATAAATCTTCCGAAAGAATAAAACTAACTTACGCGGCATTTTGAGAAGAACTTCCAAACTCGACAAAGGTGTTTTGTTGTGAAGGCAATTGGGTAGCATTAACATTGATGGTCATAGGCATAAATGTATCATTTGTCTTGGCCTTATAAGTTGATGAAAACTTTGACAATAAATTTGTTCCCAATGATTGTATTTGGCAGGACTTTAGATTAGATCTCATACCATGTCTTGTCCGGCTAGGCTCTGAACCTAGTGTTGGTGGATTTAGAAAAGTACCGTCTACACGTATACTTGGCATTGACTTCCTATTTTGAAATGACGGAGTGATTTCCAGCAAAGGTTGTCTACTTGTGTCAACACTTGGAGTCATATGAGTAAGTTGTTGAGTCGTATGTCTCAGTCGTTTGGAACAGTTTTCTTTCATTATCAATGATCTCCTTGCTCTTGCTTTTTTGCCGGAACTAATGTTGGCATTAGGGTCCATTCTTGGTTTTAACTTTATGATCTACAACAGTCAGGTAAACATTAAATTAGGAGAATCATACCAGCCATTAGTGAATGCATCATTTGAGTATGTTCACAAAAACATAGAGTACAATGTCAAAGTTACATGATCTCAATACATTGTCAGCCTACCATTCAATTTTAAAAGTAAAACCGTGTAATTTTGACAACCAATGAGTAGTAGAATTATCTAGTACAATAGAAATAAATGGTTTCAATAGTATATCAGCCTACCAGGCAACATCAATACATGGTTTCAATACATGATCATTGGTTGTATAAAAAATATTCAGTCTCCCAGCTTACATTAATAGGTGCATGATCAAAATTTATTGCAACCAACATCATTCAGTTTTAGGTTTTGCTATAAAAGTGGTAGTACCATAGACAGGTTAAAATCAAATCCAATGGCTGTATTCTGCAACATTCTTATTAAAGTGGAATTCTGCAACAATCATAAGATACAATGGTATTTGCATCAACAATCAATGATTTCAATTTATAAAATTAAAAAACTTATGTGGTGTATGAGTTGTATTTGCTTCATGTTTGAACCATTTCTAACATAAACACTGAACATGGTCAAATACATGTTATCTATGTAATGCTCCATCAAGTGTCCTAATACTACAACATGGTCAAATATAGGTTTAGTAAGAATGCAAAGACTAACCTTGTTACAATGAAGATATTTTTTAGAAGGACAAAGGAATTGATTGTGTTGTAAGCAAATTCACCGATTGTTGGAAATGAGGTCCAATATTTTACTTGTTGGCGTAATCATAGATGGTTAACACAACATAGTACTGTTATTTGTTTTTGGAAATGTAGATGGTTTTGTTGCTCAAATTAGTTAGATGAATTAGCAAAACTAAACAGGCTTTTACCTAGTTCTACTTAGTTACAATTTAGTACTATTAGGTCGGCATCCAACTTTGTAACTAATAACTTAATGGTTTGGTTATCGCATGTCATGGTTTTGTTCAAAAGCAAGCATTGGCCATGATGGATCTCATATCTTGGGCAATGAGCAATCGAAAGTTGTACTGAAGTACAACTTAAATTATTTATAAATTCTGCTTGCAATAAAGTATGAGTTGAAAGGTATCATATTATAACTTATTTAATAAAAGGATATCATAAAAAATGAAACTAAATATGCCCTGATAAGAAGTTTTCAGACTGCCTATGCTGTACCTGTAGGCTATTTTCAGCTTAACACTCATTGAAAATCGTTCCATGGAGGTTGCTTTTGGGAGAGTGGTGCAGGTTGCATTTAAAGTTATTCTGAAAAATCCTGTGCTAGTTCCCTAATTTATGGAATAAGAAAAGTTCAAGATGGTTAATGTTAGTTGAAAAAGGAAAGTAGTAAAGCAAGAAAATGAAAAAATTGTTTTTTATATATAGATATACAACAAAGTGGAAAAACTTGTACCTATCTGTTTTCAAAGCAAGCTTATGCACAGTCTAGTAGTCACTGTCAAGTGCATAAAAGGCTAGAGGTTATTGTCAAACCTATGCAATGTTCAAACCGCGAAGCATCTGCTATGTAGCTAAAGGTCATTGTCAACTGCATAAAAGGCTTGAAAGTAAAACTGAATTATTCAAATTGTCAACCCAAATGTAAACTCACAAAAATAGTTTCCCTAAATCTGCACATTAATTTGTTGTGTGACTTACATGAGACAACCATTGAATTATTCATTAACTTAAAACACCTAAACAAAACAAACTCAGTCTTATATAGGTGACTCATCATATGTTTTGTAATAGTTCGGTCGGATGAAGAAGGATCTTGATAAATTGAGTTTAATAAAAGTATAATACATTTGTAAACTAAGTGAGATATTTTTCATTATCGGTAATGTGAATAGTATGACATCTAATAATATATATGTTGTCCCAGAAATGAAGAATTACACCTCAAACCAAAATTTTGTCAAAAAAATTTTGAGAACATTTTTAAAATGATTAATGAAACATGATAAATGAGTAGTGTGACAGTGTAAAAGAATTCTCAGCTGTGTATATCATAGTGTTATACATGTTGTTTTGTCTTTACTCTTTAAATTATGCAATGAGCATACATGTTGTTTTGGATATACTGTTATACTGTAAAAATATATTAAGCTAAAGTGTATATTTATGGTTTTAGAACCAAATCCAAATACTATGATGGGTATCCTGTTTCAAAAGTATTCAACAACCAATATAAATAAAAATGTGAAAATAAGAAATATATATAATGTTGTTAAGATTAGGAAATAAACTCGAATGAGTCATTACAAAATATGAAATAGATCAGTTTAGTGTTTGAAGTACAAATCAAATAGTAGAACATGCATAATGGCACAACACATAATACAAAATACAAAATGGCTATCCATACAAATTAGGTGTTTAGTCATTATGCATCAAAAACAGTAAAGGTCCTCAAGCAGGCCTTTGTTTCTACTCCTTCTTTAAATGCTTGACCTTCTTACTAGATTTTCCCTTGGCGGATTGTTTTGGAGTTAGTTCTTCAACATCAATAACATCATTTGCCAAGTTTATTATGGCAACCCTCTTGGAAGGTGTACTGCTTGAGCTTGCAGAAGGGCTCCAAGGATGGTTTGCATTAGAGGATGGTTGAGCTGAGTGAGATTGTTCGGAAATTTGTAAGACCTGTATAATTCATGTGATAATATCAACAACAACAAACAAAATAATAGATATTATTTCATAAAGAAAAACAGTAGGCGGATTTGAAGTAATAATAGATGGTGTAACACGGTGGGAGAACTGACTTTTAGTTATGTTGCAGATAGCAAGAGTTGCCACCGACTTTTATTTTATCCATAAGGAAGGGACATAAAAGAACAGGAAAGACCGTTTTGAAAAGACTTGAGTTCGGGGGGTAGGTTATATAAAGGGAAAGTGTTAACACCCTTTATATCCATGGTTATCCATGGGCTCTTAGTTACTTAGCTCACTTTAATTGTTTTGGAAAGTGTAGTGTATGATTAGAAATTTTCTAAGTACTTTGTAATGATCCTCATATGGATGTATACAAAGCCTTGTTTGAAAATGTTTTGAAAATATTGTGAGGTGTGAAAAGTATTTTTGAAGAGTGAGCAAGTAACTATGAGGTACCTACCCTAGACTAAGTCATTCATGTTCTTATATGTTCTTTCAAGGGTAAGACTGTCCCTATTATTAAGGAATAAGTAGTCATTACCTTGGATGTATTTAAGGGACGGGCGTAAGGTCATCGTATGGTCAATGAAGGCAACTTAAGGGGTGTCTTTAGCAATTCGTAGGGACTATCATCATTTTTTACCGAAGGGACCAGATCATTATTTCATAGGCAACCTCAGAGGGATTTATGATCTTTGGAATTTGTAGGGACTATGATGATTTATTTATAGGGACACTTGCTCAAGATACCCCTATTTTTCGAGGGACTTGACCATTTATTAAGGCAACCAAGAGGGGTAACCCTAGGAAGTGCAGATGGCGATCATAAAACGATCGACTTACGTGTGTGAGTGTTATTTTCAGATATTTATCTTATTATTTTTATTATCTAAGCCTTTTTATTTATTTCTTGGCACGCCCTATGTTACTAACCATGCAGTTAATATAAAAAATAAATGGCAGAAATTAAAATGCAGAAAATAAAATTCCTACACTATTACATGGCTTAGGGGCAGTTACATAATAATAATAATGGCGGAAAATAATTAAAAAAAAAACAATTATTACAAAGGTGAAGCAGTTACATAATCAGGCAAACAATGAATGAATAACATAAAAATGAGTGAATAAATTAGACAAAAAAAAGTTTGCAAACTAGGTTAAGAAAACAATTAGGGTTAGGGTTTGAGAAAAATTTTAAGGTTTGAGAAAAATTTAAGGTTTAGGAAAAATTTTAGGGTAAAAATTAGGGTGAAATCTGGGTTTTAAGATAAAGATTAAGGCTAAATTTTTAGGGTTTAAAGTTTATGAAAAAAAATCAAGACTTAGGTTTAAAATTAAGGTTTAGGGAAAAAAATTAAGGTTTATAATAAAAAATATAAGTTTAAAAAAAAGGATTTTGTTTTATCTTTTAGAAATTAGTTTAATAATAATAATAAGGAAATTCAAATAAAATACATAATTTGATAAAAAAAGGAAAAATAAAGTTAGAGATACCCAAAATATTGGTGGTTGGCGTTGAACCCCTGACTTTGCCTTTGCCAACAAAAACCTTCAGCCACTACGCTACGCCACGTTTCTTTGCCAAAATGTTGGGAATGAGTGTTGAACTCACGTTTCTTTGCCAAAATGTTGGGAATGAGTGTTGAACCCACACCCTCATACTTTCAACCTTAGGTCTTTGTCACTGGGCCAATCAGCGCATGCCACACACCATCTTCTTCCTCCCACCTGCATATTTTTGGTATATACTATTGGAAGAATAAAAAAAGAAATAAACAGGATCAAATAAAATCGCTGCAACTTTTAAAATAATGAAAAATAAGAAAAACGATTAAAATAAAATCTAAAAAATATTAAAACGATGCTAAAAATCTAATAAAAGCAAATAAAGAACGCACAATTTTTTTAGATTTTTTTGAGAATATGAAAATAGAAAATAAATCAAATAAAATAGAAAAAAAGGAATTTGCGATTTTGAGGGTCGAAATCGTTTAGAATTCTATTCTAAAAGAGTATTGTTTGTCGATTTTTTTCTGAACTTTGGAAAAATTCGGAGTAAATCGAAACAGTAGTACTTACCTGACTTACCTATCAGCCTGGAATTCTTATCACTACTGTAGCTTTCGAAGTATCGACGAAAACAGATTACAACATATTATCTAATAGTTTAGTTCTCTATGGTGCCCTATGATTCCTGCATCGAAACTTAAATCCAACTATCCAAAAACCATCTCAAGGATTCATTTGCAGCCTTTAATCAACTTGTAAAAGTGGTGGATTGTGGAAACCTAATTTTGAATTATGTGAAATTTTAAAGTACGAATATCATCCTCTTGCTCTCCATCCTCTTTTTTTTGTCTTGTGATGTTGTTGTGGTTATATAGTAATGTAATTAGGTTAAGAATTTGAGCCTTGGTTGGAGTTGTATGGGTTGCTTGAAGGTGAAGAAAGCTATGGTCAAAAATATCAAAATAAATCAAATGATATGTTTCCAAATTGGTTGTGCACAAAATTGGAGAGTATCAAATCAACTTAAATGATGTTTAAGAGCTTCTAGAAGAAGAATCAAATCAAATATTTGTATTTTCATATTTTATTTTGATTTAAAATGAATTTTAATGAATAAAATCCAAATAAATAATAATAAAAATATAAAAATCAGAAATTGGTTGAATTGGGTCGTGCATGATGTCATCTTTGAGTTTGGGTTGGAATTTGGTGGGCCCATTTGGAAATATTTGGATTTGAGACCTCATTTGCTTCATACACTCCTCAAACATTTCCCAACTTTAACAAGGCACATTTCCCTCAATTTTAAGGTTATGAAGGTTTTCTTGGACTTTTTAGAAAGCTCAGAGAGTCCTCTAACAAACCCCTTTGGTCTCATGTCCATATCCTTTACCATTTTCAAGTTATGCCCTTTGGAAGATGTTGACTTTTTATTGACTTTTGAAATGACCTGTAATATTTTGGCTCATACCTTTCAAATGAAGCATTTTTAGGCTTGGCTTGTGAGACACAAAGTTGTAGAGAATTCAATTTCCTTCAAAATGATATTTGGATGGGAAATTTTTGATGAAGCATGTGAAAGTTATGGCTGGTCAAAGTTCAGTTGACTTTCCTTAAGAAAACCCTAATTTAGAAACTCTTGATTCTCGATGATTTGAAATATCCTTGATGAATCAGGATCAATCCTTGATCAAATGATGAATTTTACTTCATAAACTTGATGTTGGGTAAAAATCATGAAGTTTGACTTTGGTTTGACCACAGTTGACCTCAGTTTGACTTTTTAACCACTTTGACTGATTTTTGCATATCTGATCATCTGACTGAGCAAACTTTTTGGGAAAGCCTTGAAACTTGACATAGGGATTCTTGAAGAAATGTGTGATGTTATGAAGCTCACTTGAGGCCTTGGAAGTCCATTTATCCTGATGAAATTCAAAACCCTAGTTTAGGATGCATTGCTTAGGAGGAGGCTTTGTCTGAGGGAATTTCCAAACTTTCTGACTAATTGTGAACCTTGTGAACCTCTTGGGATACATTGTGAACCTTGTGAACCTTGAGATGATCTTTGGTACACATTGCCTTGACTAGGGGAGGGCAAATTTTGGGGTGCAACGGCTGCCCCTGTTCAATTTTCTGAAACCCGAGGAGTTAGATTGGCTTCTGTGCCATTCGTGACTTGGAAGGTTGAAGGGGATTGAACATAAAAGCCCAAAAATTTGCACTCGTCGTTGCGTAAAGTAATACTGCTGATTGGTTGTATTTGCTTGAATGGGCTTAAAGATGCCACTCGGAGGGACTGAAGATGGGTTTATAGATGCCATCCATAATATCAGAAGGTGATAGTATCTTTATGTTGTCACTGGATATCAATACTAGGTCTTCGTATAGGTCGTCTCTGAATCATTTCTGTAACATGGTTTGAGTTGAATTCTAGCACTAGATCTTCTTATAGATCGTCTCTGCATTATCTCTGGGGGAAAAAATATCCTTCATTAAGTGTCAGTGCTTAGATCTTCGTATAGATCGTCTCTGAACCGTCTTTAGGAACATACTTTAACTTAAGCATCAAAATCAAATCTTCGTGGCGATCATCTCTGAGTTGCTTTTGGTGATATCCTGGGCTAAGTACAAGATCTTCGTATCAATCATTTATGTACCATCCCCAAGATCATCTGTTGAATTGACCATAAGAAATAAATCTTCGTAACGATTATCTCTTCAGGAAATATCCCGGATTAAGCACTAGATCTTCGTATAGACCATTTACATACCATTCCAAGGACAAAAAGAATATAAGGATTAAATCTTCGTGGCGATTATTCCTAAACTTCTTCTGAAAAATCTCTTGGACTAAGTGCTAGATCTTCGTGTAGATCATTTACACACCATCCCAAAGATAATTGACCATCAGAAATAAATCTTCGTAACGATTATCTCTTCTGGAAATATCCCGGATTAAGCACTAGGTCTTCGTATAGACCATTTACGTACCATCCCAAGGACAAAAAGAATATCAGGATTAAATCTTCGTGGCGATTATCCCTGAACTTCTTCTGAAAGAATATCTTGGATTAAGTGCTAGATCTTCGTATAGATCATTTACACACTATCCCAAAGATAATTGACCATCAGAAATAAATCTTTGTAACGATTATCTCCTCTGGAAATATCTTTGATTAAGCACTAGATCTTCGTATAGATCATTTACGTACCCTTCCACAAATAAACTGTTGCATAGACCATTAGAAATAAATCTTCGTAGCGATTATCTCTTATGGAAATATCTCGGATTAGGTTATAGATCTTTGTATAGACCATTTACATACCTTCCCAAGGAAAAAAAAGAATATTAGGATTAAATCTTCGTGGCGATTATGCCTGAACTTCTTCTGAAAGAATCTCTTGGATTAAGTGCTAGATCTTCGTATAGATCATTTACACAATATCCCAAAGATAATTGACCATCAGAAATAAATCTTCGTAACGATTATCTCTTCTAGAAACATCCTGGATTAAGTACTAGATCTTCGTATAAATCATTTACGTACCCTTCCAAGGATAACTTGAGCATCAGGATTAAATCTTCGTGGCGATTACTCCCGAATTGCTTCTGGTAATATCCTGGACTGAACACTAGGTCTTCGTATAGACCATTTATGTGCTATCTCAAGGACAACTTGTATTGATCATCAGAAATGAATCTTCGTAGCGATTATCTCTGAATTGTTTGATAGTGCTTATCTGCTTGCAACTATCCTGAAAAGAAAAAGTTAGTTTATTCAAGATTATTTGATGTATGCATGTATAACATGATGCTCTTAAGTAAAAATGTCATATGAGTTATGGATGCGTATGCCATGATATAATGTAAATGATGTATGTATGAATCATGTAGTTTGAAGTGTCTGGGTATCTTTGTATAACAACTGCTGGCTGGGGAAAATAAATCCTGGTTCATTGCTGAGGAACATGAGGACTTCGTTCCCATATTGTTTAATAATATGGTACTCAGAACCTCCCGTCTTCGTTCGTCGTGCTTTTTATTGAAGGAATAAGTTCCTACATATCCTGACTGAGGATAAAAGAGATGGACATAAATCTGGGAGACTTAATTCTTCGGAGGATATGAAACTTCTTGAAGACTTCGTCGAGTGGGAAGTATAAGATATTACTTGAAGAGTTATGTATGGATATCCGTAAAGATTACTCCGTGGGGATGAACTTGCGAAGCTTCATTGAATTCCTACCTCCGTTCGCCCTTAGTAAATGCTTTTATTGTATTTTATGCATTTCTGGTAAACATCAATCATATCCAAAAGCATATATACATTCAAACATAACCAACAAACGTTTTTCGCTTTAGTAAAAGGGGAAAAGTAATCCTGAATAAAGAGGGAAAAGTAACGCTGAACTAGAAAACATAATTGTTTCAACTTTGAGAGTGTATAACCAATTGGATTTAGAGCTCTTGAGATTCTTAACTTTCTGAATACCTTCCCAGAAATCCTCATAGTTGGATCTGAAGACATGATACTGACACCATCTGATACTACTGGCGTAGACAATTAATTTCCACAATGGCTTCTGCTGAGAATCTAATATCAAGGTAATACAATGAAAGGAATGTGTCTTCAAATTGTGATGGACCATATACGTTCCGGATATTAGATTTGGAAAGAGAGAGTTTCCCCTTGGTTGAGGATGAATTGTCCCATAATGGAAGTATCTGAATGGAGCTACCTCAAATAGAATGCCCCACAATAATATGCCCCTGGCATCATGAACTTTGTAATGTTACCCTTGGTAATTCAGATAGATGGGGAGATCTGCCCCGGGCTATTAAGCATTATTGAATCTGGACCTGATTGCCCCAAATGAATTGAACAGTAACTTGGTATGCCCCCTTGATTGGGAAACAGTGACTATGCACCTGGCATTATGAACTCTATAATATTACCCTTGGTAATTTAGATAGATGAGGAGATCTGCCCCTGGCTATTAAGCACTATTGAATCTGGACCTGATTGCCCCGAATGAATTGAACAGTTGCTTGGTATGCCCCCTTAATTGGGAAACAGTGACTATGCCCCTGGCATTATGAACTCTGTAATGTTACCCTTGGTAATTTAGATAGATGAGGAGATCTACCCCTGGCTACTTAAACATAGTTGAATCCTGTCCTGATTGCCCCTAATGAAATAGGCAGTATCATGGTATGCCCCAATGATTGGGAAGCAGTGACTATGCCCCTTGTATACATTGGCTTTTATTCAGGAAGAAACTTTGTCTATCAGAAGGACTTTGGTTTATTGAACATTCATCTTGTAAGTTTCTCTGTTTGTCAAACACTCAATTATATGCAAACAATGATATTAAAAAATGTAATGCTTATGTCTGTCTTGAAGTTTTGAAAAAGAATTATTTTAGCAAAACAATTTTTATGAAAACTGTGATATTAACTCAAGTTTTATAATAAGCCCTAAAGGAGTCAGGATACCTTTTGTAGTAGTATGCTTTAGAACTAACCATGCTTCAATTAGGACTTTTAAAGGGTTGTAACGTGGTATGGTTCACGGTTTAAGAAACAAAGGATAAAGGCTCAAATTTATTTGCACCCAACCCAATCTTCATGATGTTCTTCAATCCTATGTTCGGTTAACTTATGCATTGAGGCTCCAAAAGTATTTGGAATTATAACACTGATATTTGAGATGATTCAGAAACCATAACTTTATTTTAAAAGTCATCTCTTTTTTTATTTTTTGTTGAGGATTTGTAGTGCCCTCTTTTTTTCTTGATTTTGTTATCCCTTCTTTTTGCTTGAACTGTTTATTTCAAGGTTACAGTCAGCGGGATATCTCAATGTTTACTAAGTCTCCTTCATAGGTTATGACTTAGTGAAATTTTCTTTTGCTAGATATTGACTGTCAGACATAATGGTTTCCGGGAACCCTCATTAGTTGTGTACAAGAAAGACAACTAGCATAATTGAGTTAACCGAAAAACTACCATGCCCCAGGTTATGATGAAAGGTTTTAATTTGCATGAGAATAAAAACTCCTCCTTCATAGGCTCAAAAGGTTTTACTAGGGATTAACTTCCTTATATCTCCACTGTTTAGGAATTGAATCAATGCCTGTACATCGTCGGCATAGTCTGTTCAAAAGCATATTGCATAAGATTATGGTATTGTTTTTGTCATCCTCCCTCTATAGGATTTTAGCTTTATCAAGAGTTAAATATCATAAGATAGAAATAAGAAGCATAGTTTTAAAGATAGTGAAACGAATGGATTAACTCAAGACAAACATATGCAATGCATTAGTGAAAATAAAGTCTAACATAATAGTAAGTGTTTAGGCAAACAAAAGAAATTACAAACGAAAATTCAAATGTTCTCAAAGCCTCTTCCTCTAAACTCGTCACTCCAGTTATTTGGAAACTTTGATGCTTGATGGACGATAGAAGAACTCAACCTGGCCTTGTGGCATAACCTCGAGTATTCCTTCGTCAATTAGGTCTTGAATCTTATTCTTCAATGCCCAACAGTTATTAGTGCCGTGTCCGGGACTGTCATAGTGGTACATACACCTTGCTTTGGGATTATAGCAAGGAGAAGAGGTATTAGGATTTTTAGGAGAATTTTCCAAGGAAATTAGATTCATTTCCAACAAGCATTGCAGCATTTGTGACATTTGCGTGTTGAATTTGATGAACTGACTTTTATATTCCTTGTGTCGAAGTGGATTAATCTTACGGGGTCTTCCTTCTTCCATTGAAGAACAATCAGTGGTAGCATGTCTCTTTCCTTCTCTTATCCTTACTTTCCTTTCAGCCAAGTCGGCTTGTTTCAATGGAGGTTGACTGATGATTAGATTCCCAACTCCGTTATGTCGAAGCTTATTGACAAAGCTTCTCATCTCTTCTTGCCCCTGGGCCAAACTCTGGATAAGAGCCATTTGGCCATTCATCTGGATCCTCATCTCTGCCATCTCAGCTTGTAGTTGTTTCAGCTGATCATCCTTGTTGTCCTCAGGATTCTTCTTATTCATGTCCTTAGAGAGGAGTGCTTTTAACTCTTCTTGCCCCTTGGACAAATTCAGAATCACTTCTTGAAACTGATCATTCTGAGCTTGAAGATCTTTGACAGATTGTTCGAGAGCCATTTCTGCTGAAATAAACAGCAAGAAGATGAGAAACCTGTTGTGACAACCTGTCATGCAATGATATGGTATGTAGATGCATATGCAATATTTTCAAGGACCGCAAAATTTACATTTGTTAAACAAACGGAAATAAAAATTTTATTAGTAAATGTTAAAATTATTTTGCCCCTTGGGCTTACAATGAAGGGAAATAAGTACAAAAATGGGGTTTTAAGTCTCCCATGGACGTTTCCTCTTTGTATGAAGGTATGTGTTGAGGTTCTGCTCCTCATGAAGTTGTCTTGTCAGCTCTAGAATTCTTTCTTGACTAGCTTTGAAATGAGTCTCAAAAGTATCCCTTTGCTCCTTCAACTGGATCCAGGACCTCTGCAATTCCTCCATGCCAGTGGGCATGTCTGGATGAAGGATGGTATAAGGGGTATCTCCTTCAGCAACAGGCTCCATGGTAACTGGCAGGATAGCAGAATATGGCATCATAAGAGTCCGAGCACGAGATCGTACCCATCTGAGATAAGACTCCATAGGAATAGAATACTTTGGATCCAAAGTTTTGTTATCAATCCTATTCACCTTGTTCCAAGCTCGTATAAATCTTTGACGGTAACCTTGAAGATCATTGTCATAGTCAAACACAATACCCTGAATAAGCATATCACGAGGACCATTACTTAGAGCATAACCAAACTGACGTAGAGCTAAAGAAGGGTTGTAGCTAATGCCCCCTCTTATGCCAAGGAGTGGCACATTAGGGAACTCCCCACAACGGTCAATGATAGTAACATTCTCCATAGATCGAGAGCACCAATGAATGTCTGAATGAGAAAGTGACATAATCCTCTTAGACCACCTTAACCCTTGTTCATTCTTCATCACTGATCGAGGAAGGTGAGAAACAAACCACCTAGACAATAAAGGTATGCAACACATCAGAGTTCCTCATGCCTTCGTAGTACGAGTATGAAGAGAGTGTAAGATGTCTCCAAGTAATGTAGGCACTGGATTATGAGTCAGAAATATATTGATGGCGTGTACGTCTATGAACTGGTCTGGATTAGGGAACAACACTAAGCCATAGATCAATAGGGCTAAGATCTCCTCAAAAGCATCATAACTCATAGCCTTCAGGAACACTTGAGCTTTCTCCATCAACACCTTAGCAAGGATACCCTTAACTCCACTTCTTGTTTCTAGGACAATGTCTGATTTCTTCAAATGTAGGGTTGTAGCAATGACTTCAGGTTTAGGCTCTTTCTCTAAGCCTGTGAAGGGTCTCTGATCAAGGATAGGTATACCCAGTAGTTTGGAGAACTCCTCCATTGTAGGAACCAACTGATAGTCGGGGAATGTGAAGCAATGATGTTTAGGATCAAAGAACTGAAATAGGACACTCATCATGTCTTCATTGAACCCTGAAGTGACTAGATCCAGTAAGTGACCATGCTTCTTGATGAACTGGGATCTTTCAGAAACTTGAGAGACCAATTCCTTAAGCTTAGGAGGTATCCCTACAAAGTTGATCCGGATAGTATTCCTACGAGCAGAAGCCGTGACCTGAAACAAAGAACAAAGATAAATCCTTTGGTCCTTGAAATGGTTAGTGAAAATTCTATACTTATGATGCATGATGATGCTATGATGTTATGCTCAATCACAAACATGTGGCACACACAAACAAGTCACACAATAGCCCTAGGTTTGAAGACTTGCATGAGGTTTAAAGGTAAGTACTCTCCCCTGAAGTTTAGACGGTTCATCCTGTCCTACAAAAGTAACCAGGTTCTAAGGGATCTCAATATCATTGATCCTTCCCAAGGGTGGTTGTTCAGTAGGCAACTTACTTGCTAACCAAAACCCTCCAAGTTTAAGATCTCAATTAGTGTAGCATCGAGTATCAACCAACTTCAGTCTTCACCAAAGCCGGTTATCTCACTACTTTCTAAAGGCCAAGATGGGATGACTAAGGTTCTAAAAGTCAGTTAGTGTATTGACAACATATGGCAGCCTCATATTATCCTCAACTCTCTTAAGGAACTTAAGCACCAACCAAGAAGTCACACTAATTATGGCCACCAGACCAACCATATCGGTATACGCCGTACAGTTTCCTTAGTTTATTGCCATTTACCTAAGGTACACTAGATCCGGGTTAGGATCTTTCACACATAAAGCCCAACAAGTAATATAAAGCAAACAAGGCAAACAATTTAAGTGATCTAATTCCTAAGGGTACCCCTCTTTTATTAATCCCCAGCAGAGTCGCCAGTTCTGTAACACGGTGGGAGAACTGACTTTTAGTCATGTTGCGGATAGCAAGAGTCGCCACTGACTTTTATTTTATCCATAAGGAAGGGACATAAAAGAACAGGAAAGACCGTTTTGAAAAGACTTGGGTTCGGGGGGTAGGTTATATAAAGGGAAGGTGTTAGCACCCTTTATATCCATGGTTATCCAAGGGCTCTTAGTTACTTAGCTCACTTTAATTGTTTTTGGAAAGTGTAGTGTATGATTAGAAATTTTCTAAGTACTTTGTAATGATCCTCGTATGGATGTATACAAAGCCTTGTTTGAAAATGTTTTGAAAATATTGTAAGGTGTGAAAAGTATTTTTGAAGAGTGAGCAAGTAAGGTACCTACCCTAGACTAAGTCATTCATGTTCTTATATGTTCTTTCAAGGGTAAGACTGTCCCTATTATTAAGGAATAGGTAGTCATTACCTTGGATGTATTTAAGGGACGGGCGTAAGGTCATCGTATGGTCAATGAAGGCAACTTAAGGGGTGTCTTTAGCAATTCGTAGGGACTATCATCATTTTTTACCGAAGGGACCAAATCATTATTTCATAGGTAATCTCAGAGGGATTTATGATCTTTGGAATTTGTAGGGACTATGATGATTTATTTATAGGGACACTTGCTCAAGATACCCCTATTTTTCGAGGGACTTGACCATTTATTAAGGCAACCAAGAGGGGTAACCCTAGGAAGTGCAGATGACGATCATAAAACGATCGAGTTAGTGTGTGAGTGTTGTTTTCAGATATTTATCTTATTATTTTTATCATCTAAGCCTTTTTATTTATTTCTTGGCACGCCCTATGTTACTAACCATGCAGTTAATATGAAAAATAAATGACAGAAATTAAAATGCAGAAAATAAAATTCCTACACTATTACATGGCTTAGGGGCAGTTACATAATAATAATAATGGCGGAAAATAATAAAAAAAAACAATTATTACAAAGATGAAGCAGTTACATAATCAGGCAAACAATGAATGAATAACATAAAAATGAGTGAATAAATTAGAAAAAAAAAAGTTTGCAAACTAGGTTAAGAAAACAATTAGGGTTAGGGTTTGAGAAAATTTTAAGGTTTAAAAAAAATTTAAGGTTTAGGAAAAATTTTAGGGTAAAAATTAGGGTGAAATCTGGGTTTTAAGATAAAGATTAAGGCTAAATTTGTAGGGTTTAAAGTTTATGAAAAAAAATCAAGACTTAGGTTTAAAATTAAGGTTTAGGGAAAAATATTAAGGTTTATAATAAAAAATATAAGTTTAAAAAAAAAGGATTTTGTTTTATCTTTTAGAAATTAGTTTAATAATAATAATAATAATAAGGAAATTCAAATAAAATACATAATTTGATGAAAAAGGGAAAAATAAAGTTAGAGATACACAAAATATTGGGGGTTGGCGTTGAACCCCTGACTTTGCCTTTGCCAACAAAAACCTTCAGCCACTACGCTACACCACGTTTCTTTGCCAAAATGTTGGGAATGAGTGTTGAACCCACGTTTCTTTGCCAAAATGTTGGGAATGAGTGTTAAACCCACACCCTCATACTTTCAACCTTAGGTCTTTGTCACTAGGCCAATCAGCGCATGCCACACACCATCTTCTTCCTCCCACCTGCATATTTTTGGTATATACTATTGGAAGAATAAAAAAAGAAATAAACAAGATCAAATAAAATCGCTGCAGCTTTTAAAATAATGAAAAATAAGAAAAACGATTAAAATAAAATCTAAAAAATATTAAAACGATGCTAAAAATCTAATAGAAGCAAATAAAGAACGCACAATTTTTTTAGATTTTTTTGAGAATATGAAAATAGAAAATAAATCAAATAAAATAGAAAAAAAGGAATTTGCGATTTTGAGGGTCGAAATCGTTTAGAATTCTATTCTAAAAGAGTATTGTTTGTCGATTTTTTTCTGAACTTCTGGAAAAATTCGGAGTAAATCGAAACAGTAGTACTTACCTGACTTACCTATCAGCCTGGAATTCTTATCACTACTGCAGCTTTCGAAGTATCGACGAAAACAGATTACAGCAGATTATCTAATAGTTTAGTTCTCTATGGTGCCCTATGATTCCTGCATTGAAACTTAAATCCAACTATCCAAAAACCATCTCAAGGATTCATTTGCAGCCTTTAATTAACTTGTAAAAGTGGTGGATTGTGGAAACCTAATTTTGAATTATGTGAAATTTTAAAGTACGAATATCATCCTCTTGCTCTCCATCCTCTCTTTTTTGTCTTGTGATGTTGTTGTGGTTATATAGTAATGTAATTAGGTTAAGAATTTGAGCCTTGGTTGGAGTTGTATGGGTTGCTTGAAGGTGAAGAAAGCTATGGTCAAAAATATCAAAATAAATCAAATGATATGTTTCCAAATTGGTTGTGCACAAAATTGGAGAATATCAAATCAACTTAAATGATGTTTAAGAGCTTCTAGAAGAAGAATCAAATCAAATATTTGTATTTTCATATTTTATTTTGATTTAAAATGAATTTTAATGAATAAAATCCAAATAAATAATAATAAAAATATAAAAATCAGAAATTGGTTGAAATTGGGTCGTGCATGATGTCATCTTTGAGTTTGGGTTGGAATTTGGTGGGCCCATTTGGAAATATTTGGATTTGAGACCTCATTTGCTTCATACACTCCTTAAACATTTCCCAACTTTAACAAGACACATTTACCTCAATTTTAAGGCTATGAAGGTTTTCTTGGACTTTTTAGAAAGCTTAGAGAGTCCTATAACAAACCCCTTTGGTCTCATGTCCATATCCTTTACCATTTTCAAGTTATGCCCTTTGGAAGATGTTGACTTTTTATTGACTTTTGAAATGACCTGTAATGTTTTGGCTCATACCTTTCAAATGAAGCATTTTTAGGCTTGGATTGTAAGACAAAAAGTTGTAGAGAATTCAATTTCCTTCAAAATGATATTTGGATGGGAAATGTTTGATGAAGCATGTGAAAGTTATGGCTGGTCAAAGTTCAGTTGACTTTCCTTAAGAAAACCCTAATTTGGAAACTCTTGATTCTCGATGATCTGAAATCTCCTTGATGAATCATGATCAACCCTTGATCAAATGATGAATTTTACTTCATAAACTTGATGTTGGGTAAAAATCATGAAGTTTGACTTTGGTTTGACCACAATTGACCTCAGTTTGACTTTTTAACCACTTTGACTGATTTTTGCATATCTGATCATCTGACTGAGCAAACTTTTTGGGAAAGCCTTGAAACTTGACATAGGGATTCTTGAAGACATGTGTGATGTTATGAAGCTTACTTGAGGCCTTGTAATTCCATTTAGCCTGATGAAATTCAAAACCCTAGTTTAGGATGCATTGCTTAGGATGAGGCTTTGTCTAAGGGCATTTCCAAACTTTTTGACTAATTGTGAACCTTATGAACCTCTTGGGATACCTTGTGAACTTTGTGAACCTTGAGAGGATCCTTGGGACACATTTCCTTGACTAGGGGAGGGAAAATTTTGGGGTGCAACAGATGGCATACATCTAGTTTGTTTGGTTCATTGGTTGGAGAGGTATCGTCAATGAACATAGCAAGAGCATTTGAAGTATGCTGCAAATAGACAAACATTCACCTAGTTATTGTGAAGTTGTGCCTTAATTCATGTATAATAATTGTTCTAAATAGATAAGTTGTACCTCATTTGGAGTGAGGTAGTTGTCAAACTTCTTGTAAAGGTTGTCCTTGTTAAGAATTGTGACTATAGAGAATTGATCGTAAAACGATTGATACTTGATACAAAATACCATCTCTCTATTCAACAGAACATCTAGGTGAGCAGGCCAGATTTTAGGATTGTCCTCTCAATCCTACAAAACAAACAAAGTCATCAAGTCATGTGCCAGGTAAATAAATGAACTTTTTAAACAATTTTGATTAGTATAATATAATAATAGAATATTTCACCTCCTTCATAACTTGTCTTATTTCCCTAGCAGTCTTGTTAGTGTAAGGAATACAATCCTTATCCCAAAAAACAAAGGTTCCTTTGTGGTTATCATATTCAACTTCAACTTCTAGCTTGAATCTAGGCAAGCAAAAGAAGAAACTGTTACAAAGATTTGAATATACTTGAAATTACGG
Organism: Lathyrus aphaca; assembly: GCA_963966055.1. Taxonomy (NCBI): domain Eukaryota; kingdom Viridiplantae; phylum Streptophyta; class Magnoliopsida; order Fabales; family Fabaceae; genus Lathyrus; species Lathyrus aphaca. The sequence continues at coordinate 652,136,555 of OZ014519.1, forward strand.
ATCTTATAAACTCAATCATAAAACAGTCACACCTTTCCAAGTTCACAGATGGCACGAATACTCTTAACTTCATTGAGGCCCGTCCAATTTTTGTTACTTGATTGAATGGATGAATCACAAGTTAAAGAGATTGACATTGAAGGTGCATTAGGCAAATCACTTGCTCCAATACTGAAATGTATATAGATATCGACTAACATGTGTGTGTAATAAGGTTTGTAAATGCATTAATATGATGTGAACTGATAGACAATTACCTGAACTTGAATTCCACAACTTGGGGATGATCCAAGTTAATGTATAGCTTTGAACCGTTCCATGCGTTAGACAGACTAGGTAATCCAGATACTGTATTAATTTATTGAAGTTTTAATTAATGAAACTGAAAATTATATCATATTAAATATGCTATATCAATATATAACTGTAAAAAGCAAAGCCAAACCTTTATTTGGCTTGCACCAAGCATGTGTCAATACGATAACTGTAGGTCCTGCATCTTTGGTAAGTGATCTTACCTGATCAGGAGGTCCTTCCAGCAATTTGGTGTAACGGCCAAAGAATGGGAGAGAGGGGGTGTACCTGCAAGGCACTCCGATGCTTAAGTGAGTATAGGTACAATGAAGTAGGTAAGTTATAGGATGAATCAGAATACCTGACCCTTTAGTGAAAAAGGGTATTTATAGTGAGCCCCTAGTGCTGGGCCAAGGTCCTTCTTTGGGCTAGATCAGCTAGGCCCAATGAAGAACTGCCAAGGAACGCGTGAGAAGCGTGAAGACCTTGCTAAGAGGTCTGGTCCTTGGTCCAACTGCCCCTATCTTTCAGGAGATAATAGGGGACAGTTGGGTGACGTGGCAAGTGACCTGGCAGACTAGTTCTTTGCTCGTTCTGAGTGCATGCCTGTCGTATGAGAAACCTGCCCGACTGTGAGGTGCCCTTGCCCGTCTGCTAGGCGTCTCTGCTCGAGTATATGGGCCTCTGCTCGACCTGTTGAGCCGTAGCCTAATACAGTCTTAAGGCCCAGTCCGGAACAGGAGCCCCCCAAGTCGAGTCTCCGAGTCGGAGTGACGAATTGTAATATAGCCGAGCGTATGTGCGTTGGATAAAGCAGCGGGCGCATAGCTGAGTCGAGCATGATGTTAACAGAATCAATCGTTGCGTTTTAACGTCGGACACGTGTTGTTTAACAGAGTCGAGGACGTTTCATGTAGTCGGGCATATGTACAATCGCCCGACGTTGTTCAGGATTCTTGTGGATTGACGTGTCTCAGCATTAATGGTGCGTCGCTTCGTTTTCTGTGCAAACGGCGGTGTAGGCACTAGGCAATGATGACTCGGCGCGTTCGTCCACGCTCTTATGACTATATAAAGGGGATAAACCACTTCATTTGGACTTTTTCGCTCTGACGTTGACCGAAAGCTCTGAAGAAAACTCTTTCTCCGCCCGTCTCCGCCGTCTACACCGCCGTCTCTGCTCGTGCGCCACCGTTTTTTCCTCCACTTTAAATATGTCAGGTACCACTCTAGATTCCCTGTTTTCTGTGCTTTTCCGTTTAGTAGCTAGAAATTTGCATGATTTATTTGCGTAAAGTAGGTAGAATTAGTCTGGGGATAGTTTTTTAGGTTTTAGGTATGAAATTTTCTGGTAGGGTTAGAGTGTCCCGGGCAAAACATTCATATGCGTTTGAATAAACTGGGCGTGTTAAGCATGTCACGGGCGAAAAATTCATGCGTGTATGAATGTCCCGGGCGTAAAATTCATAGGCCCAAGGAAGAACTGCCAAGGAACGCGTGAGAAGCGTGAAGACCTAGCTAAGAGGTCTGGTCCTTGGTCCAACTGCCCCTATCTTTCAGGAGATAATAGGGGACAGTTGGGTGACGTGGCAAGTGACCTGGCATACTAGTTCTTTGCTCGTTCTGAGTGCATGCCCGTCGTATGAGAAACCTGCTCGACTGTGAGGTGCCCCTGCCCGTCTGCTAGGCGTCTCTGCTCGAGTATATGGGCCTCTGCTCGACCTGTTGGGTCGTAGTCTAATACAGTCTTGAGGCTCAGTCCGGAACAGTAAGGTTATTGTAATTCATGAATTGCTTGCCGTAATCGTCCCACAACACGAATTCAATAACATTGCCTTCAATGTCACGTAAAGTGATGTTGGCGCAAGACTTTTTACCACCGCCTCCCATTTGCGTCTTCACAACATCTTGTAAAACGCCGATAACATCTGTAATTACATAACAATAAGTATGGTTTCAAGTTCTTAGAAAACAAATACAATATAAGAAGCCATTTACTCACCATACAACAAATCAGGTTTGAAATTTCCATTGAGAAAGTTCTGTATAGCGTGGAAGTTAAACTTCTGAGTAGGTATTTCTGGTATCGCTACTTGTGTCACGGTAGTGCCTCCATTGAATACAACTTTAAGTGGGTTAGAACATACTTTGTATGAGCCATCGTTAATAACCGGCTCTCCGTTATACATATAGTATGTTTCAGTCTCCTTAAGTTGTTCTTGCCAGTCTTTGAAGTCCCGACTTCGTGTAATAACATGAATCTGATCTGCCTGTGATATAAAAGAACCATGAAACAATCAGTTCATTAAAAGAGATGTACAAATACATAAGAAGTTGAAGAACATTTAAATAACCTTGCCTTGTAAAGATTGATAACCATTTCAGATATTTTCAAAGAGTTAAGACATGTTTAAATAGATAGTCATTTCAGGAACATTATTAACACATGGTATTGTAAAAATAGATAGCAATTTTAGATTTTTACAAATAATATTGACATGAAAATATAGAAAGGCATAACATGAAGGTGTTGTTGTATGGCTGAATGTGTCATACCTTTTCATCCTGGATTACCATTTCAAGGTGTTGTTGGCCATTAATCTCCTTAACAACCCACAAGTCAACCACCCTTATATGCATCTTCCAAACTTGGTTACCTTTGACCAGATCCTTGATAAGAATGGGAGGCCTTGACATCGTACTTTAGAGCAACAAATGAAAGGGAAATGACATTAGAAAAAACATAACAACCTCCATATCGGAAACATTACAAAGCCATATACGTATGTTTTTTCGTATTTAAAATTGAAGAAAAACAAAGGCTTTCAATGAAAATAAAGTGAAATAACAAAAAGGTTAGAAACATGTAACTGAATCTGAAAGTGAAAATGAAAGTTTTCGTACTATTTCGTATTTTTTTCGCAGAAACAAAGCTTGAAACTTGGAGTGAGCCGGACCTTGACACTGTGAAATAAAAAAAATGTTAGAATCATTAAAGTGAATCTGCAAGTCAAAATGAAAGTGTTTGTGTTTGTGAAAGAGAAAGTGAAACTGAAAAACCAATATCGAAGGAAGTGAAACACAAATCCTTGTTAAAAAATCATCACATGAAGACACAAAATATTGTTGAAACGTCACTTGAATACAGAAAATGTTGTTGAAACACGCGAACATGAATGTTGAAGAAACAAAATGGAAATCTTCTACAAACCTGGTATTTCTGCCGAGTAAAAGCTTGAATACAAGCGAGAGTCGAACCTTGCCAATGAAATGAAAAATACATGTTAGAAAGATCAATGTGAAGAAACACAAAAGGTAATGTGAAAACCATGGACATAAATCAATGTTGTAGAAGCCTACCGAATATTTCAGAGTTTTGAGAGTCTTTGATTATCCTGTGTTACAAAGTTATGAAGTTGGTGAAATGAGAGTGTCTTGGACTTGTAAGAGAGTTGAAAATACATGTGGCCATTTGTTGTGGATAGGGGATAAAATTGTAGGATTAAATTTGTTAATTACGGTACACTCCTTTTGATAGTTTAATTGTTTTATTTTGAAAGGTTAATTTAGATAGATTGAACAACTTTTTAGTAATGGCTTGATAGTAAATTTATGTTAATTGAAAAAAAGAACGAAACGAGACCCTGTTTATGTTGACTTGTGAGTATTTATTATACAAAAATGTTGACTTGTGAGTATAAAAAAAGAAGTTTATGTTGACTTCACTGTGAAATGTTAATTGACTATTTTCCTTTCATGAGCCACTTTGATCTCATTTCTTTCCATTCGACTCAATCATGGCTGAACAAATCCCATACTGTTATTGTAACCATCATTAACAAATTAGCTTCTTCTACCTTCCACCAATTCTGAAGATTTTACGGTGTCCAAAACGACCTTCATAATCTCAACAAAACCCTATAATCCATCAAACAACATCACGATCCCACAATCCTTCATTACTTAACAATTCATGATACAAACCTCAACCTCAATAATCATGGAAATTTGTTGAATAAGGTAAGGATTTGTTTTCATTTGAGAAAAATCCACTTGCTTTTCGGTTTAAATTAGTCCGCGAGATTGATAATGTTCCGAAGAAATTCGATAATGTTGCAGAAGATATGTCTAAGTTGAAATTGAATTCTAGTTTAGTGGTAGCTTTTAAACAAAATGAGGGTTCTTGGAGGGAAACAAGTTCTTTTGTTTCGGAATCGAGGATAGTTGGTAGAGATGGAAACAAAAATGAGATTATTGAGTTGTTGAAAGGAGAAACAAATAGTGTTTCTTTTATTGCTGTTGTTGGTATGGGAGGTTTGGGGAAGACGGCTCTTGCTCAATTGGTTTACAATGATGCTCAGGTGGAGAAGATTTTTGATAAGCGGATTGGGGTTTGTGTTTCTCAGGAGTTTGAAGTTAAATCTATTTTGAGTAAAATGTTGAAATCGTTGAAGAACGGGGAAGTTGGTGATTTGGAGTTAGATATCTTACAAAGGAAGATTCGAGAAGAGTTGATTGGGCAAAGGTATATGCGTGTACTTGATGATTTGTGGAATGAAAATCAGCTAATGTGGGATGAGTTGAGGACTTATTTGATGTGTGGAGGTCAAGGTAGTAAGATATTAGTGACAACTCGTACTACATTGGTCTCGCAAATAATGGGTGTAAACAACCCGTATGTTTTGAAAGGTTTGAACTAAGAGAATTCATGGGATTTGTTAAAGAAGTTGACCTGGTGAAGTTGCTAATAGCATGAGCCCGAATCTTGAATCTGTTGGTCAAAGAATTGCAGAGAAATGTGGTGGAGTTCCGTTAGCAATCAGAACTGTGGGAGGCTTCTTGCAGACTATAAATGAAAAAGAAGATCAATGGTTAACGGTTTTAAACAGTGATGTTTGGAGGCTGTGCGAAAAAAGACAGAGTATTATGCCGGTGCTAAAATTGAGTTATCAAAACTTGCCACTAGGGTTAAGGCAATGTTTTGCCTATTGTTGTTTATACCCTAAAGATTGGGAAATTCAGAAGGATGGTTTGATTCAATTATGGATGGCTCAAGGCTACCTTGAAAGTTCAATTGAAACACAATCCATGGAAGATGTGGGCAATCAATATATAAGGATTTTGTTGATGAGATCATTTTTTCAAGATGCGTCATTGAACAAATACAACGATATAATCTCTTTCAAAATGCATGATTTGATGCATGACCTTGCAAAGGCAGTAGCTGGAAATGATTGTTGCTTGCATACTGAGGAGAAAGGATTTATTGGAAGCCCCATGCATGTCTCTTTTCTATCTAGTACTGCTTCTTCATTGGATCTTTTAGATGCTAGTAAGCTGCGCACCATTCTTTGGGCCAAAGCCAAAGCGGGAAGTATTTCGGATGCCAAATTGTCTATCCCCAAGAACTTGATGTATCTGCGGGCTATGGATTTGTCATATTATCCTATAACTGAGCTGCCACAGTCAATTGATAAATGCAGGCATTTAAGATATCTGAGCTTGTCGTGAAGAGCTTGTTAGTTTACCCAAGTCTATTGGTAGTTTGGTTAGTTTGCAAACTTTGAAATTGAGTAGGTTGCAAAGCCTTTGCAGACAAGATGCCTCTTGGATTAGGAAAATTGACTTCATTGCAGTCGTTATCAAGTTTTGTAGTGGGGGATGGTGAGGTGAGGGACTGTGCCAAACTAAATGAATTGAAGGAGCTAAATAACCTAAGAGGACATATGAGAATCAATAATCTGGGCTCGGTAAAAGACGTGGCATTAGAGTCACAAGAAGCAAATCTGAAAATAAAGAAGTACATCCAAGTCCTGGAGCTGAATTGGGGAGAAAGTCGATATGATTGGGTAGAAGTAAACAGTGAGACCAACTTGCAGTTATTGAATAACCTTTGTCCTAATCAGAATTTGAGAAAATTGAGAGTGAGTGGTTATCCAGGATTGAGGTTTTCGAGTTGGCTTCCTTCCCTAACTAATACTGTTCAAATCAACTTCTACCGCCTCTCCAATTGTCAATATCTCCAACCATTGGAAAGACTTCCACGGCTAAGGAGACTTCACATTAGTGAAATGAATGAACTAAAGTACATTCATTATGATAATATCTCTGATTTGTTCTTCCCGTCTTTGGAGAAATTCATCCTCTTTGGTTGCAAGAACCCAAGGGGATGGAAAAAGTTGGGAAATGATGTCGATAACCATCATTTACTCCCTCCTTTTCCTTGTCTTTCATATTTGGAAATTTGGGACTGTCCAAATCTGACTCGCATGCCTACTTATCCTTACCTCATTGAGTTGAAGTTAATTTCTTGTAACGTGATGTGCCAATGATCGAGACATGTTCGGTTCAGCTTCAGTCTTCCTCCTTCAACCCTCTTTCCGGCCTCAAGCACTTGTACCTCACAGAAATAGACCTTGAAGCAATGCCAGAGCAGTGGATGAAAAATCTCAAATCTCTTGAGCGTCTCTCTCTTTCGGGATATCTTGTTATTGTGCCTATGTTACCACACCTGCAGCATCTCTCTGCTGAACTTCGGGAACTAAGAATATGTCAAGTCGACAAGTTTGATCTATGGAGAGATGAGGATAACGCCAAGCATTACATGCCAAGTCCCTCATGGCCTCAGATCTCTGCAGAAAATATCCATAGAATTTTGTGACAACTTGAAGGCCTTGCGGGAGCAAATTCTTGACCTCCAATCACTTAGGCATATTAAGATCCTTCATTGCAATGATTTAGAGTCACTTCCTGAAGGCTTGTGTTGCCTTACTGATTTACAGAGACTTCATATTGTTCACTGTCACCTCCTTCGCAAGAGATGTCAATTTAACATTGGAGAAGATTGGCCAAGCATTGCTCACATCCCATACATAATTGTTGGTTGATTCTTTTTTAAGGTAGTAGTAGAGGCCAAAACTGCATTTAATTTCTCCAATTTTAACTTTAGGACATGGATTTAAACAATATCAGGGCATTTTCAGTGTTTTATAAATGTTTCATTGACAGATAAAATGTGAAGGTTCTCTCTTGTGTCTCTTCAAAACTATTTATCACATTAATCCTTTTTGAAAAGTGGCAATTTAAAGATTGTAAAAACCTGTACATATTCTGAATTATTGTGCATAAATGATTCAGGTGTAAATGATTTGCTAGAACAATACAAAGTTGTCCATCATCTTCTAACTTTTTTTTCTTTATTACTGGTTTTATTGCTCTTAAGCCCAATCCTCGGGTTTGATATGGAGTTACCAAATAATTGTTAATTATGTTATCTCGGTGTCTTGCAGACAATTAAGAATGCCACAAGTTGATGTCAAGATAATTTATGCAGAATTGGGGCTCACAAAATAACTTAAGTGAAGGAATCGTATACTCTAAGAGCCTGCTCTGCTGTTAGACTGGTCATTTTTCACAATGCATCTGTGATCTGTTGATTGGTAGGTGATACTTTCTATGATGTAAGAGACCATTGTTGTCAATTATGGATCACAGAAAATTGATGTTTGTTCTAATTCCACTATGTTATGGTGCTATAGCTGCTGTATCAAAACACTTTGTACTAACTCTCTTATTGCGGAACAATAGAAGAGTTAGATTTTTATATTTCACACAATTGTCTTTGAATAAAATGAGCAGTGAGCATTACATTACATGTTAGTAGTTATACAGGATGAAGCCATGAAGAAAACCATGGCAGTTACGTATGAATGACGGATGAGAACAATATCGATACTTTTTTTGTATAAATCAATAATGATAGTATTTTCTCTGCATGTAAACAAGATTTATGCATTATCATAAATGAATAAAAATTAAATTAAAATACGTAGGAAGACTGTAAAGTATTTGATTTGATACTGTTCTGATTTATTTTCTGCTTCTGTAACATCTAGACCAAAGAATTATAAAGTTAAGCACTCTATACCCTATTATGAAGCTTAACATTAAACCCAAATTTGTCCATTTCTGTGACTCTTTCAGACCTTGTTGACTTAAGAACTCAACTCCATATAATGTGCATTCCCCATTGTTGTTAACTCCTATGCATCTCTTTTTCCCTTGCTCACCTCCATACTCATTTATCATAAGGCACTCAAATGGATACTTGAATAGACTTATATAGTGCATAAAAATCCAGTAACTAGGTATTTTTTCCTTTGATATGAAATAGCCTGAGAATAGAAAGAAAGACCCCATTAGACCGGCAATCAACGAGCTTCCGAGAATAAAATTCGGGACTAGGGCGCTGAAACAAGCGACAAGAGAATTCGACATTAACAGGACCAACCAAACCACTAAGGAGAAGTAAAGGAAACCAGCGATGTCTTTTCGTAATCCTACCAGCCAATAAACAGGAGTTGTATACAGAAGACCAACCATTAGAAGAAAAGGAAGAAACACAAGTGTATTTGCTAAAACATATGAAGAAACTCGATAAGCTCCTCTTGAGGTCTCTCTCATGAATGTTGCTCTCTCCTCTAAGAAAATAGGCAGACCTTCTGTTGTTGATGATAACAAAAAGGTAAGGCTGAAAGCAAAGAAGCCGCTTCGCGTTTGTAATGCTATTTTACTTTGTTTGTTGCCAACATTCAAGAATATGGTCCCCAATACAAATCCAGCTACTAAGGCTTGTATGACCCTTGTAACAAAGAGTTGCTTGGTTCTGAATATGTTGCTGCAAAATCTTTGTCCTAGGATCAAAATCTCCTCCATTGGAGAATTTGAGTACAACATAGCCTTTTCTTTGACAATCGTAGAGCACTGCATCCGCATCTTGTGATCTTGGTGCTCTCTGTCATCATTGAGAAGAAATTGATTGTTCCGACCAGATTCTGAAGTATGTATAACCAAGGTTTGCATGACATCAAGAGCAAATTCTAGGACATTGACATGGTTAGGAATGCGATGACCGGATAAACTGAGCCTTGCCTCAAGAAGATTTAGTGAACCACTATGCGTGACAAATCCGTCAGATAGCAAAATGAGGCTATCGAGTTGCTCTAAGATTCGAAAACCGGGTTGGTGGATAGTTAAAACAACTGTCTTACCTTGATTAAATGCCATTAGTCTAAGCAACGAGATTACATTAAGAGCTGATGCTGAATCCAAACCTGAAGTTGGTTCATCAATCAAAATAATTGCAGGGTTGTGAACTAAGTCAACGCCAATGGAAACTCTCCGCCTTTCCCCACCTGATATACCATAGTCTGATCCATTGCCGATTCTTGAATCTGCAATAGGATCCAACCCGAGCTCCTTCATTAACTCTGCAACTCTCGGAGCAGCCACTTTTTGCCCACCGGGAAGCCTCAACAAAGCACTATACATGAGCGTCTCCCTAACCGTAAGCAACGGAAACAAAGCATCCTCTTGCGCGACGTGCCCGGATTCTCGTCTAAATCTGTTCACATCCATAGGCATGTGATTGACAAGTACTTGTCCAGAAACTTTACATGCAGGTATTCTCCCAGCAAGAATCTCAAGCAGTGTAGTTTTTCCAGCTCCACTAGGACCAGCAATAGCAGTAATCTCCCCTGGCCTTGCTTCACAGTTTACATCCTTCAAAATGAACTTTGAACCTCTCCTATGATTCAAACCAAAACAGAGACTACTTCTAAATTCATCAAATTTGCTGCACAATTTGTATGATAAGTTTTTGGTTTCTAATCTATATGAAGTTTTTCTAGAGCTTGAGATGAACTCAAATGATGGTTCCATTGTTGTGTCTGTGTGCATGCAAAGTGAGAGAAGAAAAACGTGTATTGTTTATGTTATGTGAAGAAAACACAAAGCAAGAGAAGGAAGATGAGCTAACACACCAAACTATGAGCTAGTTATAAGATATTATGTAAATATGCAATGAATGGACATTGACATTTTGTACAAGAGATTTGACTTCATCTACTTTTATATTTTCTATTGAAGTATAGGACTTGAAAAGTGTTTGGCTGGCTCAAATTGTTTGAGAAAACTCAGGAAAAAAAAGAACATAAGAGTGTATGCATAAGCAGCTTTTCTGGTGAGCTGAATATTGACTGTGCAATGTTGGTGTTTGGTTGCCCCACTATCTTCCCAATATGCATCATAGACTGAGACACCTCAAAGTTTGGTTGGTGGAAGATAAAAAGTATCAAATATTCTAGAGTTAATAGTATATATATATATATATATATATATATATATATATATATATATATATATATATATATATATATATATATATATATATATATATATATATATATATATATATATATATATATATATATATATATATATATATATATATATATATATATATATATATATATATATATATATATGCAATATTGTAAGTTTCTCATATAACAGATTGATATTCTGATATAAAGTCAAAAATAAATAAATGGGTAAACAACTGAAGAAAATTGTTAATTTAGTGAGCTAAATTTTTTTTGTTTTGATAAGCATCTTTGACAAAAATGAATGGACCTGCAATCTATAATTTTTTTGTTTTTTGTTTTTGTTTTTTTGATATTAGTTAAGAGTAAAACTTAAAACATAAACGCTATAAAAATGAATGGACCTACAATCTATAACGGATTGAAATCTTTTTTTTTTTTTTCAAAAATAATAGCAGTTGATAAATTATAGTGTTTCAAAATTTGGAATTATATTTTGGAAAATGTAATGTACTATTTTTTTAGTTTTTAAAAAGAGTGGTATTCAAGTTACTCCAAGAATATTATAGTCTTTAGTTTATATTTAATCCAAGGATTAATTGAATAAAAAATTAAATAAAAATATTAACTATTAAATTAAATTCAATTTAAAGATTGCGATTTAAAGTAAAAAAATATATTATTCCTTAAAATATATTTTTGAGAAATATTATTACATAACAAAGAGGCCCTTGACTCATAATAATTTATTAAAGATATGATTCATATAATTTGTTAGAGATTCTTTAGAGATGATTGGAAATTGAAAGTAAAGAAATTTTCTTTTCCAGCATTAGAGGTTCTCCTTAATTCATTACAAGAAAACTAATGTTTTAGTGTCGACCAAAAACTCTCACTAGAAGACTAAAAGTCGATGCTACAGTCTGTTAGCGACAACATAGCGTTGGGGTAGACATCCTAAAAGTGGAAACAAAGCATAATCACGAGTCGTCGCTATCATAAGTGTCGACTTTAGAAACGCGAGTGTGACGCTAAAATACTCAAATTGACGCTACCTAATAATTTTTTTAAAATATAGCGTCGACATAAAATAAATGTAGTGTCAACTTTAAGCGACACTTAAACATTCAATTCAATATATTAGCGTCGGTTATGAGCGGCGCCATTGTCTAAATATCAACATGTAGCGTCGGTTATCAGAGACACTAGTTGGGGTTTTATTGTGCTTTAGCGTTGTTAAGAACTAACATTATTTATCAATAATCGTGTATTATAGCATTACTAAGAATCGACGCTAGTATTTTTTAGGCATAATTAGTCTCCAAGTCCCATAACTTAATTTTGGATTTCGCTTTTGTCCCCTAACAAAAAAACGTTTCGAATTAGTCTCATAATATTTGTTTCATCTATAGCTAAAATCCTTTTCGTTAACTCTAGTGTTAGTTCGTTAGTTTATGCCATGTATGGTTGCCAGCGGTGTGTCTTGTCATAAAATAAGTAAATAACATATTATTTGAAGGTGTTCACAATCGTTTTAAAAGAGATGTTCATCATTTCCTCCATTGTTAGGGTTTCTGCATTTATTCCCTCAGTTTCTTCATCTTTCTTTTACCTTCGTCTTTCGTATTCCTTCATCGCTGCTATGTCTAAGTTTTCAAGCTTTGATTCAGTTGAAACACCTGACTCGGTTATTCACAGAAACAAGTGTAGGATATGTTTTTGTCCAGATGATTGTGTCATGTGTACGGTAGGTGACATGAATAGTGTGAATTTTGGATAAAAGTTTTGGGGATGCAGAAATTTTAGAAATCATGTCAATAAAGGATGCAATTTCTTCAAGTGGTTCGACGACGACATTATCGATGAAAAGACTTGAAGATCCAGAGGCAAAAGAAGAAAATATACAAGTTAAAGGTTGAGATAATAAACACTAATGGGTGGTTGAAATTGTGTATAATTATTGGAATAGTTAGTCTATTGTGTAATGTCATATTTGTAACAAGTTTGTTTTAGGTTGGTTAGGTTTTTTTGTACTAGTTGAAATGTATTAGGTTGTATAATTTATCCATGATTATCAATGAAATGTATCAGTTTTTGTCATATTTGTTAAATTATGGTTAAGTTTGTTTGATGAAATGTGTATTTGATATATGTTTATTTGATGAATTATGGTTAAGTTTGTTTGATAAATGTTGATCATAAAAGTTGCTTAAAAAGTTGCATAACCAGTGGATGCAGATACAATTACAGAACAAAAGTTTTAAACATAGAAGTTGCAATGTGTTGCATAACAAGATAGTAGTCAAAAGTGACTTTATAATCAATAGTCATATGTTGCTTTATAAGCATAAGTACATTAAGCCAAAGTACACAAAAGTTGCTTTATAAGCATAGACACACAAAAGTGGCATTATATGCCCAAGTACATATCAGTAGAAGTTACTTTATAAGCATAAGTTAAACATAAATTCTAGGGTTGACTAACATTAGGCTTTAGACCCTTTTGAAGTCTTTTCCTCTTTTCGGATACATCTGGTGCTGGTTGGGTAGAGGCAACTGGTGAAACTTGGATGGAATTAGGACCAGAAGAAGTTGATTGTTGACTTGTTGTAGGAGCAGGAGCAGAAGTAGTTGATTGTTGACTTGTTGACTTGTTGTAGCAGTAACAGTAGGAAGATTTCAGGTTGCCTTGTTGTGGCCATCCTTATGGCATCTGCTGCACTTTATACCAAACTTGACCCTTTTAAGCCGAGTAGCATTCCTTACTTGTTCCCCAGCCTCTTTGATCCTTCATACATGCTACGACATGACATCATGGTAACCCAGTCAACATCCACCTTCTACATAAGCACTTTTTCTTCGACAGATTAATAGAATACTTTTCTTCACTAACAAATGTATGTCTAACCTCATATTCTACTTCTCATGCACGAATATTACCAATACAGATAAATGTAACACATTACTAAATAATTTACCTAACAAGTTACTAAACGTTACTTAACAATTTACTTAACAAGTTACCTTACAAGCCAATTGTTGGTTTTGTGTGACTCATTTTCCAATTTCTTTTTGATATTGGGTAGTATGGTGTTTTCATATTTACCAATTTTTTGTCTGTTGGACTCCCACCTCTGTATCAGGTAGACTCTAATCTCCTTTAGCATGGTAATAATGGGTTTGGCTCTAGCAACTGCAAATACTGAATTAAATGCTTCTGACATATTGTTGACCAAAGTGTCACACCTTGGACCAGCTGTGAACCTAGACTTGCTCCAAAATCTAGGCAGGATCTTCCATAGGTGTTTGAATGCTTCCTTATTAACCTCTTTCATCTCACGCATAATTTTTTCCAAGCATTTGGATAACTTGCATTAGCAACCTTCTACATAAGTTCCTTTAATTTAATACCAGGAAATCTCTTTCTGAAGTTTCTATATAAGTGCCTGAAAATCATAAATGTAATATGTTAGGTATCACAATGTAGAGTGTAAGTAGGACAAAACCATAAATCATAATATATAAAGGTGTCACAATGTAATATGACAGGTAATACCTAACACAAAACCTCTGATCAACTTGTGGTAATAACTCATCAAGTGCAGGTAGCAACCCATGTAATTATATGATATACCAACAACAAAAGTTAGTACATACCAAAAACAAATGATATAAAACAATGGTCAAAAGATATAGAGGTATTGATACACACCTTTTGTTGATCACTTATAAAAGTATATGTTTGACATAGTCTGACACCTCCTAAATCAGTGGTTAAAAGATCCAAAAACCAACTCCAAGACTCTTTGGTTTCTCCCTTAACTACAACATATGCTATTGGGAGCATTTTGTCATTAGGATCCCTCTCAATGGCTGCAAGAATTTGTCCACAGTAATAGCCTTTCAAAAAAAAACCATCCAAACCTATTATAGGCCTGCTCTTGAAGAAACTATCTTTGCAAGCCTTGAGGCAGATATATATCCTTTGGAAATGTGGAGTCAAAGGCCTGTCAATGTTCTCACTATCTTCCTCTCCACCTACACTTGGTTGGCTAATAATCTTTACAGTTAAACCATGGTTTGACCTTAACAACTCATAACCATAATCATGAATTCTTGTATATTGCTCCCTAAATGAACCATCAACAATGTCTATAGCAATTGACTCAACTATGTAAGCAAGTGTCTTATTGATCCTTACATTCCACTTTTTTTGGTTTTCTCCACTATATCACTGAACTTCAAATTAGGATTCTCTCTTATATTACCTTGAATTTTGTTGACCAACCATTTAAAAGTTAGAAACCTTACCTTGTAGTCCCTATTACATATGTGTTTGTCCATAATCTTTCTCAGCTTCCAAGTATTGTTATCTTGTAGTTTTGCACAGTAGCACTTCCATGGACATCCTTTCTTACATATGTGTTTGTCCACAATCTTTCTTAGCTGTCAAGTATTGTTATCAGATTTCTACCAGAAAGTATAGCATAAGTTTTGATTCCCTTTTTAAATTCTTCCCTAGGAGCAAAATAAGTCCCTAAATTCCACTTGTAATTATCCATACTTTTTGGAAGCTTGAAAGTTGGAAAATCATCTTTCATTATCTCATTATCTTCACTATCATATGCCAGTGGTAACTCATCAGTGTCATAGTCTTCAATATCACTCAATCCATTAAATTTTTCCTTTGAAGCCTCACATTCATCTTTATCAGCAAATATACCACTACCCTCACATATTTCTTCCACCACTTTTTGTTTCCTTGGTCTCCCATTCTTCTTACCCTTCTTTGTATCATTCTTCTTAGTCTTGACATTCCCCTTTCCTTTACCATTATTTGTATCAATAGATAATCCTTCAGAAAGTCCATTTACATCATCACCAAAATCTTCAAATAAGTCTTTCAAAACATTATCATCTTCACTAATCCCACAATCTACTCCCTTACCTTCCTTGTTACAATCTGGTCCCTTACCTTCCTTGTTACAATCAGGTCCCTCATTAGTTTCTGTGTTGCAAATTAGTCCATCATCAGTTTAGATCCTAACCAAATAAGGTGTACCATCCAATATTTCATCTTGGTCAGTGGTCTCATCTAAAGTAATATCCACTAATGCTTCTTCAGACACAATATCCCCCTCAAAGTTAACTTTTATGGTCCCAACAACATTAACATTCTCAAATGCACATTCTTGGTCAACTGTGGGCCCTCCTTTATCACATTTGTTACCTAGATTATTCAAATCTTCAATTGTCCCCAAGTCATCAAAAGTTCTTATCACAACATTATTTAAATCGTCCACCGTGTCATCTAAGTTGTCATTTTCTTCATAAATGGGACATACTCCGTGTTCAATTGGAAGTATTTGCTCTTCCCTAAACACTTGATGCAGTACATATAGATGCACACTCCCATTGATCAGTGCAATAGTTCTCATCCTATTTATCCTCTCGTCGTCTTTTAACAACACTAACTCATTATCATCTATTGCATCATAATACCACAAACTATTAACTTTAGGATACCCTAACTCTTTTAACCCACCTTGAATTTCAAAATAACTCCAAAAATCAAGGTTAACACTTCATATCTCTTCCAAACTGTTGTAACCTAGCCTGTTAGACTCACCAAACATACCCCTATGGTGAACAACACACTCAAATCTACCAGTCATTGCCTAACAATAACAAAACACAACATATACAAAAGAATCAGATAACGAAATATAAGACAGTGAAAAAACGAAGGTCACGCATGCGATTTACAATAATAAGTAATGGTACTTACCGTAGCGTGTCACACCTTCGTCTTCTTCTTCAGTAGTCATCTTCTTCGACTGCTTACCGTAAGGTTTTTGCCTTTGAATAAGTAATGGATATCCTAAGTCTTTTGCCTTTGAAATGTGAAGGGTTTCTAAATGCCATACAATGCCATATAATTAAAAATAAAAATACCACATCATCTATTATAATGCCAGATAATTAAATAAAAATGTCATATGCACACTAGTTAACGGTTATCAACAAAAAATTAACAAAATAAATTTAGTGGTCTAACAGAGTATGGTTAAAGGACTGGAATGTTACGTTTTAAAGTTGTGGGACCAAATAGAAACACTAAATTAAGTCACGGGAAAAAAAAGATGAATTAAGCTTTTTTATGTTTTTTATTTATTTTAGCGTCGGTTTTGATTGACACTATATCCTTATAATATTGTTGTAGCGTCGAGTATAGTCGTCGTCGATATATATATATATATATATATATATATATATATATATATATATATATATATATATATATATATATATATATATATATATATATATATATATATATATATATATATAATTTGTACCTGTTAAAACCAAATAAACCAAATTTATTTGCTACATTAAATTTACCAAATCCTATTTTAAATTTTAAATTATTCATTGATATATTATCATATCAAAATTTCAACACAAAATAACAAATTGGTATAAATCCATGATATTGCTACATTAATTAAGATGTCAAAGTTACAACAAAGATGCATCTATAGTCGTATTGTTTTTCTACAAAATAAGTGCAAATGAGTGAATTTTTCTCACTTTGCCAAAATTAAATCCAAAGATGCATTTATGTATCTGTTTTAGAGTTTATCAACATATGCATATTCAGATTAATATTTATTTTCAAATTCAGTGAGTTCTTCAGATGCAATTCTAAATGCGTTTAATTAATATATATAATGCGCGTTAAACCTCTTTTTTCTCCTTTTTCATTTTCTGAAACTTTTGAGATACTCCCATGGGAGCTCATGAGCAACATTCTTGTAGTCCATTTTTCAAGGATCAACATTACCTCAACGTCAAGTTTTTCAATCCTAACTCACTACGCTTACTACATTCAACATTTTTCATCCGAATCAACACTTTTTTGAGTAAGTTTTTCATTTAACTTTTTTTGAGTTTTGATTATGGGTGGAAAACGGGCATGCCCCCGTTTAGGCCCACCAAGCAAAAGCCTGTAAAAAATGGGGCGGGGCGAGCGCGGTTGAGGATGTGAGTCTAAAACTTAGGTCCGTCCCGCAAAAAGTGAGTGCGGGCAGGGAAAGTCCTCGAGCACAACACCTTTTAAGCCTAAGAACACAAAATTTTATTTAAATACTCATGTTCGTAAAAGCATGCAAAGAAAACGGGGCGGGGGTGAGGCAGACACATTAGAGGGTGAAAACTTAAATCCTTGGTCCACCCCGCACTAAAGTGCAAGCAAAACGGATATATCCAACGGGCCGGACCCGTTTGGCTACCCCTAGTTTTGATTAACGTATTAGGTAAAATAGTTTGTTTTAAATGCATTAGGTAGTAGTAACATTCGAAATATGTAGACTTTAGAGACATGCATTTTTAGTTGGTTGTATTTTGGGTTGTTAGGACAAAACCGATATGCGTTTTTGCCATTGTTGATAAATACAAGCTTATTCAGACATGCATCTCCGAATTATGTCCTTACTGGTTTTTAGAGATGCTTATCCGAAAATATTATGATATGTCATGTTCTCATTTTTAAGGAAAGAATGGATGCAAACAACACTAACAGATTGAGACTCAGTCGTGAAACCCAACACGTGTCTGTTCGACGTGAAAATGTTAGACTTCAGAATGAGCAGGCCAGGGGTAGGCAGGGAATCATCCCTAGGACCATTGCCAAATAAGTACTGAAGCTGTAATAGTTAATAAAGTGATCTTAATTTCAACAATGCATAAAGACAAGCAAGTACTAAAGCCAATCGTCAAAGATGCCCAAGATGGTTGATCAAGTTATTCCTCAACATAAAGCTAAAGAATTAAGGTTTTATGATCACTAATAATATTCTATAATGATGATGTCTGAATTAAAAATATCTCAAGCTTCATCCACATGAATATTCAAGTGAAATTCTCATATGACAAGTATATTCGACAAAGGGATTGAATCTTTAGAGCATGAAAGAGAGGAAATGTGAAAACTCGTCTGATTGTGTCTAGTTGAGTGATTAATATTTTGTAAAAACACAATGACATTTGTGTATGTACTACAACTAAATTACACACACACTTAAAACTATTTTTGAAGCCTTTATTTTTCAAATAAGAACACCTAAAACGCTTTTAGAGCTTAGTCAGATGAATCAGGAATTGTCAGAATGATTAGGGAAAATTTTAAACTATCTAATCGACTAGAAGAAATGCCTAATCGATTAGATAAAGGCAAAAAAGTCTATAATCGATTATATCAGTGTTTTAATAAATAATAATGATTATTTATCAAAATCTTCTAATTTGGGCAATAATAATCGATTATTACATGTTCCTAATCAAATAGCCAATCGATTAATAATTAATTTTCCTATGGATTGTTTCCTAAAATGAAACATTCCTTAGTCTATAAATATATGCATTCTCATTCATTCCAAAACATCCAAAAAAAATGATCTCTCTCTAGTTATTTCTCTTTTCCTCACATAATTTTAGCCATAACGCTTTGAGAAAGCTAAACCTGATAAAGCTCTTTATGGGGATTAATGTTAGTATTCGTTTGGTTCGTGAGCTCCGCCACTTGAGAAAAAACTCTCCTTCTAGGTCCGTGAAGAATAACCGGTGAAAAATCTTCACATCGGTTCTTGAGCTTAACTTTGTACAAAAGATTAGTCATTTCAAGATCAACCCAATTAAAATTTCGATATAGTTTTTGCTCAGCCCGATACAAAACCATTGTTCAGTTTAGAGGACAGACAATTCAAAACTCCATCTTTGTTCAAGATAATTCTGTATAAAATTTATTATTAACTTAAAGACTAACTGCTTAAAGCTATGTTCGTTGTTTGGTTTGAAATAAACCAAAAACTTCATTTTCCTCGTGTAAGGGGTCGATGGTCTTAACCTTCTAAAAGCTTTCGATAATATTAATAATAATAATAAAATAAAAATAAAAATAATAATAATAATAATAATAATAATAATAATAATAATAATAATAATAAAAGTAAAAGAAAAAAGAAAAAAAAGTAGATATATTTGTAGATATTTTAGAGTGAAGTATAGCTTATAAGAAATCCGAAAACCCTAAACCCTAATTCATTTCCATTACCATTTTCTGAACTCACTCCATTCGCAACGATGGCGACCCTGATCTTCTCCCGTGTCATTCCCAAAACCCAAACCCTAACTTCCCTCTTCTCTCGCTCACTCTCCACCACCACCGTCCCCTCTTCCTCCGCCATCTCTCTCCTTCGCCGACTCCGTCCTTTTTCCGCTGCTTCCGTCACCCCCCGCCGTGTCCTCCTTCTCCCTAACTCCTTCCGCTCGTTCTCTACACGCGCTACCACCTCCTCACTCAACGACCCCAACCCTAATTGGTCCAACCGTCCCCCAAAGGAAACTATCTTGCTCGATGGATGCGATTTCGAACACTGGCTTGTGGTTATGGAGAAGCCTGAAGGTGATCCCACTAGAGATGAAATTATTGATAGTTACATCAAAACACTGGCGCAGGTTATTGGTGGAAGGTAATCATTTATCTCAATTTTCATTCAATTTTTTTTTTAAATTTTTCTGCTAGGTTTTCTTAAGATTAAAAGAGTGATTTTTGCCATTGTTCCTAGGAATATCTGCATAAAAAAAATAAATGAGAGACATGATGTTTTGTTTAAGCTATTTCTATAACAAAATATTAAATTAAGTTAAAAAAATGTTTTGTTTTTTAATAAGCTAAAAGCTGTTTTTGGAGAGCTTATAAACAAAGAAGCTAGCTAAAAACATGAAAAATGTTGCAAGTTGTTTTCATAAATTCTCTGAAACCATCTCATCAGTGATTATCTCGGTAGATGAGCTCAAATAGACCCTTAGTATGAGTGGTTTTTTTTGTTGACAGTGAGGAAGAAGCAAGGATGAAGATATATTCTGTTTCAACTAGACACTACTTTGCTTTTGGAGCTCTTGTGTCTGAAGAGCTTTCCTACAAACTTAAAGGTATAGTACACAGTTCTAATTTCCAAGACTCTTTCTTTTGAATTTTGTTTTTTCTTTTATATTAAGGGTTTTGTACTTTGCGAATTGCAGAACTTCCCAAAGTTCGATGGGTTCTACCTGATTCATATTTGAATGTGAAGGAGAAAGATTATGGAGGTAAATTCTAT
Organism: Lathyrus aphaca; assembly: GCA_963966055.1. Taxonomy (NCBI): domain Eukaryota; kingdom Viridiplantae; phylum Streptophyta; class Magnoliopsida; order Fabales; family Fabaceae; genus Lathyrus; species Lathyrus aphaca. The sequence continues at coordinate 652,157,175 of OZ014519.1, forward strand.
TTTCTAGTCTCATGGCTTCTAATTATATTCATTCAATCTAACGTGTATAAATATCTTCAACTGGGTCTGTATAGGGAATAACATGCACAATGCCCCTAGATTGAATTATAATAAAGTAGAAAGATGAAATGACCTGTTAAAGAAATGCTATGTAGATATTTAAGACTTTGGTGTAGGGCATTCTAGAAGCATTACCTTATAGATAGATATAGCATAACTGTTTACTCAATTATTCTAATCAATCAGTGTTGGGCTGTGTACTCGATCCATATTTATCTATCACATAATCTCTTAACTCATCCTCCTTGATAATGAAGGGAATTGATGTTTAATAACCTTTTGTGCTACATTAAGTGCTGAAGTTCACCGGAGAATAATAATTTGTTATTAATTTTTAGGTTGCACATTAGTCTTATTGATTTTTATTGTGATTAATATGAGCTGTTATATACTTGAGTTTTGTAATATCAGATGTTACAATAAGTATACCGTATATAGTCTTTCCATAGCATATCCTGTTTTTTTAATGTAAAATGACTGCAATTTTGATTTGATACCCATGGTGTACTTTTCTTGTTTCCCTCTCACCAGGTGAGCCCTTTATTGATGGGCAAGCCGTTCCTTATGATCCCAAGTACCATGAAGAGTGGGTTAGGAACAATGCCCGTGCAAATGAAAGGAACAGGCGCAATGACAGACCTCGTAATGCTGACAGGTCAAGAAACTTTGACAGAAGAAGGGAAAATGTGGTGAACAGAGATATGCAGACTAGGCCTCCAGTGCAGAATCCTGGGCCTAATATGGCTGGTCCACCTCACAATGCGGGTGGATTCCCTCCCAACAATGCAGGTGGATTCCCTCCCAACAATGCTGGTGGATTCCCTCCCAACAATGCTGGTGGGTTCCCTCCCAACAATACTGGTGGGTTCCCTCCCAACAATGCTGGTGGGTACCCTCCTAACAATGCTGGTGGATATGCTCCAGCCCCTCCTAGCAATCAAGGTGGATACGCTCCAGCCCCTCCTAGCAATCAAGGTGGATACGCTCCAGCCCCTCCTAGCAATCAAGGCGGATACGCCCCTCCAAATGCAGGCGGATACGCTCCTAACAACACAACTGGTGGTTACCCTCCTCCCAGTATGGGCGGGCCTCCTCCTAACATGGGCAGACCCCCTCCTCCTCCTAACAGTGGATATGGTATGCCTCAAAATAACTATGGCAACAATGGGGGTGTGCAACAAAACCCGAACATGGGAGGGTTGCCTCCAAATGCAGGATGGACAAATAATCAGTAGACTCTCAAATAAATTAAATTGTCTATGACGTGTTCTGGACAGTGGCTCCTCTCATACCCTCTCAGCATGGCACACCAAACTTTGAGCTAGTTATAAGCTTCTTAGCCAGCATAGATTGTGTAAAAATGTAATGAATGGGGCCTTGACATTTTGTACAAGAGTCTTGATTTGATCCACTTTGCTATTGAAGTGTGTGACTTGAAAAATGTTTGCTAGCTCAATTTTTTATAAAGAAAATCAAAGTATGGATGAACTTAAAACTGTGAATGCTTCTTGAGAAGCTTTTCTGATGAGATTGATACAAACTGTAGCGTGTCTGGTGAGTTGTGAAGATTTTATTCTACTGTAATTCACATTATTGGAAATTTCTTAATATAACACAATAGATTATTTATGAACCTAAGTATTTTTGGATTGGTGGAATAGGGTATCTTTGGATAATAGATTATTGATGAATCTTAATAATGAAATGTTATACAATTAGATTCTAATGTTAGTGTTTGTAAAAATGGATGAAGCAGAATAAAACATGATGTAATCTATTATATCCTATTTCATCCAATCCTTTAATTTCCATTCCCTCTAATTTAGAGTGTATGCAATAGAATAAATTAATTTATTCTCTTTTGTTCTATCCAATTATAAAAAATAGGCAAACAATGAAATGTTTGATTCATTCTGTTCCATTCAACTCTATTTCATCATGATTCATTATGTTCCGTTTTGATTTATCACATCAAATAATGTTTTTTAAAGATTTAAAGGTACGATTTTTTACAAACTTAATCATGGACAACACTAATCAATCTGAGCTATCCTTATAGTATCACAATTTAAACTCAGAAAGTAATATACCATTGATTCTTCCTCTGATATTGTAAACTATTGTTAGGTTAGAATTTATTTTGGGTGCAATCCCACTTAGATGACCATATGATCATTCTGTTGTCTATATATGCCTTTCTATTTTTTCTTCAATAATAAGTGTAATTAAAGGTAAGATTTTTCTTACCAAGGGCATTGATTAAATTCATAACTATAAGATTGTGTACCGTAAAATTGACAACCATAATAAAAAATGGAAGACAATACATTACATGGTGAGAAGAGGAAGAAATAACAAGTTTTAACAAATTAATTAGCATATTTTTAGCAAATTAATTAGCATCCTTGAATAATGAGGGCAGGAAATAACCTGATTGTAAAACTTTAGTAGCAATTATGATTTCTCCAAAATGTCCACCATAGAGTGTATTATGACACACTGATAAGATCTAGTGCACATCTAGGTAGTCCACGCATCTTTTTAAAAGTTGATCAACACATTTCTTATACAAAACTGATTCATCCTAATAATAATTCTTTGAATCACATAATAGCCTTTTCCTTTGTTGAGGATTGAATTCAGGAGGGACATACCTACTCACTAAATAGTTCACAATATAGGCATACCTTGGTGTGGTGACAAAAGTCATAAGAATCAAATGTTCATAAGGAAATTCTTCCTTGATATTCTCTCTATCATGCCTCTGATCATCAACTGGGAGTCTTGACAAATGATTAACCACTAAGTTTTTTACTCTCTTTGTCTCTGACTTTTATGTCAAATTTTTGTAATAGCAGCACCCACTTTATCAATCTTGGCTTTGCATCCATCTTGAAAATGAGGTATTTAATTATTGCACGATCAGTGTAAACTACGATTTTAGTGCCAACTAAGTAAGATTTGAAGTTGTCAAATGCAAAGACAACAACCAAGGAAACAATATAATTGCAATCAGATTGTAGCATGAATATCCATCAGTAAAACAATAGAATCCTTTCTAACAAGCTTATCTAGCATTTAATCAATAAATGAAATAGGGAAATGGTATTTCCTTGTAACATTGTTTAATTTCCTATAATCCATGCATATTCTCCAACTAGTGACTGCTCTTGAAGGAATTAATTCACTATTTTCATTCACAATCACAGTCAAGCCACCTATTTTTGGTACACATTAAATACAACTAACCCACACACTATCAGAAATGTGATAGATAATACATACATTTAGCCATTTTATGATCTCTTTCTTCACCACATCCTTCATGATAAGATTCAATCTTCTTTGGTACTATATTATTCTTGGCATTCTCTTATAGATATATTCTATGCATAAAAACTGTACCTCTAATCCCTTTAATGTCAGATATTTGTCAAACAATAACCTTCTTGTGCTTTTTAAGAAGTGCCAGAAGTTGGCATTTTTTCTCATCAGATAGATCAGTAATAATGATCACAAACAACATTTGTTTTGCCTCTAAGTAGGCATATTGCAAGTGTGAAATGAGTTGTTTCAATTCCAATTCATGGGGTTTATCTATGGATACACATTATTTTCCACCAACTCATTTGTAATTTCCACTTATGATATATTCTCTTACCAATGCATTCTTTTCTTCTTCATCCAACTTTTGTTCTAACTCATAATTACTTTTTATGTTCTGATTGTGAACAACTGAATCCCAACTAGAGATTAATGAATAAGCAACTATGGTTTCCTCAAGGTAATTCAATGCATTTAGGACATTGAATACAACTTGTTGCCCATTTACTCTCATATCGAGTTCTTCCTTTTCAACATTCAATTAGAGTCTTTCATGTAGCAAGAAATGGTATACCCAAAAGAATAAAAATTAGTCTCCATCAACACAAAAATCCATGATGATAAAGTCAACAAGGAATACAAACTTGTCAACCCTCACTAAAACATCTTCAATCTTCCCTTGAGGGTAAAAAATTCTTATGTTAGGTAACTGAAGTGTGATAGTTGTTGGCTTTGCCGCTCATATGCTTATCTTATTAAATATAGATAGGGGCATGAAGTTGATACTTGCTCAAAGATCATACAACACTCTTTCACAAAAAGAATCTCCTATCTTGCATGGTATGGTGAAACTTCTAGGATCTTTCAACTAGATGGTAGCTTTCCTGGGACAATTGGTTTCATTTTTGGGTTAATGCTACAATAGAAAATTTGTGGGATTTGCTCTTTAAATAAATTTTCGCTATCAGTGGACTCGCCCAAAGTTGAGGGACTCATCCTTTAAATAAATAACCGACATCAGTTGAGGGACTCGTTGGAGACCGAGGGACGTACCTCACAAATGAAAGAGACCTTGAATACACTTCTTCCTTAACAAAAATCTTGTGCTTGAGGGACTATATAATGTTATACTTATGAGTTTCCTAAACAAGGGCACCCTCACCTAAGAATGTTGTCATCTAGGCGGTATCCTCGTGGAACAGAGGGCTCTCCCTTGGAACTGATGACATGTGTAATGCCGTTGGTCAAATAGTAAAGACTACCACTATCCTCTGAAGATTAAGTGGTAAAAAACATCTCCTAATCACGAGGGAACGATTGTCGCCCCTAAAGGTTATCCAAACCCTAGATCCAAGAAGCCTATATAAATACCTCTTTCCCAGGGGGGATCAATGACATATTTAAACTCATACAAATCACACCTCACATACGTTTATACCTAAGCACACCATCAAATACAAATTCTCTCACCTCACGTGTGTAGATATTCTAAACCACCATAAAACACTATCATACATGATTTCTCGCCGCCGTGAACAAACCCTAACCACCATACAACGTAATATACCTACTAAGATCTGTAAGTGTCTTTGTCCTTGTAGGATAAACACACATGTATTTTTTGACCAGTAAAATAAACATTTTGACATCATATATTATTATTAGGTTTAATACCCTTTTTGGTTCCGTATATTAATTCATTTTGTTCCTTTAACTTAAAAAAAATTTATATTGACCCCTTAACTCTTCAAAACGTACTCTGTTAGTCATTTTCTTTTAGTTAACGACGAAATTAACATATATATCTTTTAGTTAACGACGAAATTAACAATATATCTATTTTTTAAATTAAGGGACCAAAATAAACCAAAAGAAATATTAATCCTATAATATTTGTAAGTTTTTTTATTTATTATTTATGATATGTTTTCCGATTTAAATTACACTAATACAATTTATAGTTAAAAAATAACATAATTTTTATTATAAAAAGAAGAAGGGAAATATGAAATATCTGCCTTTATCCATTTATCTATTATTATCTAATATTTATATATCAAACTTTGAATTCTACAACCGTTGCTGAGCAGTTTGACCTGAAAACACCGAGGATGATGACCAACGGAGTGTGCAGCCTCCGCTCGAGCCTCCGTCTCCCGGAGCATCAATTATTTCGTGCAGCCCCACTCTCCTACCATTTCCGGCGCCGGTTTCTCGTCACCGCATCATTATCGGAGAAAAATAAAGAGAAGGTGATAGTTATTTCTGGACCCACCGGTTCCGGCAAAAGCCATCTCGCAATAGAGCTCGCAAGGCGCCTCGATGGAGAAATCGTTAGTGCCGATTCCGTTCAGGTAACAAACAAAAAGGAACAGTCATTTTTTAAACTTTATTTTCAGTGTTTCTCTTTTTCTCGTGTTGTAGCGTTACTCGTAGGGTTTTAGAAGTTTGAAAATCCAATGTTCGCTCTCTCTCAATGAAAATTTCCGTTGAATTAAACATTATTCTGGTTCAGTGCTCTCAAATAGTGGTTATAGCAATGTTATAACACTGAATAAACGACTATTTTCTCTTATTAAGATTGATAACTTTATTCTAGATAGCGTAGTTTGTTTGTTCGGCTGACAGATTTTTCATTTTAATTAGGAAGTTTATAAGTGTTTATTTCTTCGTATATAGCCGAAATATATTAAATAGTAACATTCCTATCAAAGTTGTGTTAGTATTTGAAGGTTGAAATGTGTTATCCAAATGTATCCAATCATATTTTGCAATCAATAGAGCAAAAGTCATTAATATAAAATAAGATAATCAATATTCTACCAATGACATGTTGATATATGTTGGTCTAACTCATTAATAAGAATAGAAAGAATAAGATCCTGAACATGCACTGCTCGCAAACAAACGAAAATTACTTTTTGTTTTATGGTCATATCAAACTTTACGTCCGTGTTCGAAATACTTTTATTGAAAAGGACACTTGTCAAAATATATTGTGCATTAGGAGGAATAATGTTCTTGCTAGTAAAACTACTAAGGTTAAAATCTGGAACTGCAACACTAAACCATCCCAAACTCTGTCAAAATCAAGGTCCATACCATATATGATCATGTAACATTCAAGATTGAGTCTTAGAAACCACAAAAGTGTATGAGACAATCTCTATTGCGGAGTCAAACTCAAATCCCCAACTCTAATGGTTAAAAAAGCCACCCTCCATTGAAGGTCCTCGAAGAAAGAACCTTTACCAACAACAATGTCTTCAACCGTCCTTCACAACTCTTTATGAAATCAAATAGTTGTTTTCTCGAGATGGTTAGGCTATCATGTTCTTAGGCCAAAAAACAATTTGTAGATACCCATGCAGGATCAAAGTAAGAGAAACTCATTCAGAGGATCCCTTAATTGTGGCAGAAGACCCGTTAACTCAACAACCCTAATAACTCTCTTCATGGATAACCCCTTGATAAAGCCTCCATCTCGACTAACAACCCCTTCAAGCAACTTAACCCCCAACATCAACCTCCCAATGTTCGACGAGAATAACCCCCACGAAATATGCTATGGATATTTTGGAAGAAACAAATTTGTTGAACGCTAAACCAACTGATACTCATATGGATCAAAGTATCAAACTCCTACCAAATCAGGGGGAGCCTCTATCTGACTCAGGAGTCAGGAAGGTATATGTGATTGGTTGAAAAATTGAACTATCTCACAGTCACTCGTCCGAACATTTCTTTTGCAGTTAGTGTGGTAAGTCAGTTCTTAAACTTTTCTTGCCACAAACACATGGATGTTGTTGTCCGGATTCTGAGATACATCAAATGTGCTCCAGGAAAAGGTCTCGTGTATGAAGATAAATGACATATATAATTGGATACTTCGATGCTGATTGGGCAGAGTCACCAATTGATAGACGATCCACCTTTCGGTATTGTGTACTTGTTGGAGGAAACCTTATATTCTGGAAAAGTAAGAAACATAGTGTAGTTGCAAGATCAAGCGCCGAGGCAGAGTATAAGGCCATGGCAATGACAACATGTGAACATTTGGTTAAAACAGTTGCTCAAAGAACTTTAATTTGAATAAGCAAGACCAATGACAGTTGTTTGTGATAATCAAGCTGCATTGCACATTACTTCAAATCCAGTCTTCCATGAGAGGACCAAACATATTGAAATAGATTGTCATTTTGTCTGAGAGACGATTGAATCAGGCGACATTGTCACAAGTGTTGTCAACTCTAATGATCAATTGACAGATGTTTTTACAAAATCCCTACGAAGTCTCAAAACTAATTATATATGTGGCAAGCTTGGTGCGTTTGACTTATATGCTCAAGCTTGAGGGGGAGTGTTGATATTTGTAAATATATAATGTTAAGAATATTTGTATATAGAATAATTCCACATTGACTATATCATGTAATTAGCTGTAATATATCTCTATATAATAAAGTCTCCGTACTACTTTTCTAAACACACAGTTTATTCAAATGTCTCTTAGTCTCTAGTATTTCAACAACTTTCATCACATGAAGGCCAAAAGATCTCAAGTCTTACGTCATCAAGATACCAAGTATGAAGAAATTTACAATTATCTATAATCTGATGAATGAATGGGTGTAACATAAGAACAAAAAAGAGTTTCCCTAAGAGTTACCTTGTTGCACTCTGGTAGCTGACATAATATGTTCATCCCCAAGGTACAACCCCGCTGCCTAACCATAAAGAAATTTAACACACAAATAAATAGATGGGTATCTCACCCTCACCACGTGCAGAAGGGCAGATCAATCTCCCATGTTGAAAGCATTAGAAAAATCTATCGTGAGCATAGCCAAAGAACCATCTTCATATCGCTTGCTTAACACCCTGTTGACATTGTACAAAATGGGCTCAACACCATGATAGAAGTCATTGAGGTATCATGCCACATCTTTACTGATCCCTTTCATAGCAATCTTAGATACCAACTTACTCAAAATAGATCTCACAACAATTTTGATCGTATCCCACCATCAGGATTTAATAGCGGCGTCAAGGATGCAAAAGCAACTAACTCTGTCAAACTCATCGAACATCTTTCTCCCAACCATAAGTTAACAACTAGACTGTTTGTGCATAACAGGTTTCTTGCCACAACAAAACATTCTCCACACAACTATATAAAATGTATGTTGTGCTCACAAATCATTTCTACCGCATGATGTTCCTTTGAGAAATGATTTGATGCATATGAAGATAATATCAATTTCAACCATTAGAGGAGTTTCGAAAAACAAGGTGGTCGGTATGGTGAGAGGTGGTTTGTAGAGGTGCTTAGCCTCCAAAATCTTTATTGCATGTCTATGATAAGGGCCCACTCTGATGACCCCAACTCTTTTACAACCGCTGTGAAGTGCTATCTGTAACCTTGCGGAGAGATGTTTGACATTAGAGCTCATCTTTTTATCTTTTTCCTTAATATGAATTCCCTTATTACCTAAGTTATCTTGCTCAGAGTTTCCCAACACAATATCAACCAGCTTGGCAAGACCATCTGCATCTCTCCAAGTAACTGATCACTCTAAAATGTGTCTTTGTTGCAAGGACTCTGATTTTCAGACTTGCGATCCCACCTATTTTTAGTCTTGATCCCACCTATTTTTAGTCTTGACCACCTGTAAAGTGCAACAAGGAAGAAGTAACAACTGGATTGAGACACTACAAATTTCAACTTAGCAATCACCTTATAAAGAGCATCTTTCAATTTCTGAGAGAAAGTAAGATGACACCTAGGAGGAATATTCTTCACGATGAAGATAGGTATTTTCTTATGATTCCTTTATTTCCTATTGATTAGGTTTGTCCGGTTTGTTGCAAGACGTGTTTGGATACATTTGGGAAACATGCGATTCATTGTAAGGAGCTTCAGGCTTCAAATACCAACACGACATTGTTAAGGATGTCCTCTTTGATATATTTCGGTCGGCCAGAGTATCTGTGAAGATGCCACTTATGAATTTTTTGAATGACTCATTGGAGGAAAAGTCGACACTTCGGCCAACAAATGTTTTGGTGTACGGTTGACTATAGGGAAACATGAATGTACGAACTTGACTAGAGTTTCTATGGGACTGAGTCTGGTGATTTTACTGTGGGTCCCACAGGCAACCTTCAGAGCCGCTTCAAGTAAAGTGGTCAAAGAAGGCGTGTTCCGACAACCAATATTCTTTCATACCATTTTCCTTTTACTCTTTTGGTTTCTTAGCCCTAGAGGCCGTTGATCTTTTACAAAAAGTTTAAAAGTTCATGCATAGCAATGTGTGTCTTCTAGGTCAATGGATATAGTTTTTAAGATGATTGATTTTGCTATCTAAAAAGAGATAACAGTACAGTTTGTTGTGCGTCTGCCTTCTATTTTTGTATAAACTTTATTATATATATAAATTGTTAGGAAGTTAAGTTTATCTTTTAAGTGATAAATCAGTTGAGAATGATATGTGTTGATTAATTTGTGTATGAAAATGATACTTCTGTTCGAATTATACCATACAATGTTACCAAAAAAAGATTTATACATTACAATGGAGCTAGTTTTGATGTTTTCTTTTATTCAAGATGGCTTCCTTGGCTTTTATTACAGGTGTATCGGGGTCTTGATGTTGGATCTGCAAAGCCTTCCTTAAATGATAGAAAGGTGTGTATAGTTTTGCATTCATATTTATTTGCTATATATTTGTATTTGTTAGAAACATATACACTCTGTTCCTTGCAATTGTGACTTGGGTTGTCTGTTGTATCTTTTTGGATTTATTATTTAGTTGTAACATATGAAGGGGTTTTGAATCTTAGCTTATAGTTCTTTTCAAATTTTTTTTTTCCTGCTGTTCTTTCTAGGAAGTGCCGCATCATCTGGTTGACATACTTCACCCAATGGAAGGTATGTTTTCTTTTAGGTTAAGATTATCTTCATATTCATTTCTCTGTCGCTGGATTTTTGGAGCTCCTTCATTTCCCCAAATTGAAATTTGAAACTAATTCTTATTTATCAGATTATTCTGTTGGGCAGTTTTTTGAGGATGCAAGGCAAGCGATAAGGTCTATTCTTGACAAAGGTCGCATTCCGATAGTTGTTGGAGGCACTGGACTGTATTTAAGATGGTTTGTCTTTTTCAATAAACTGTTCTGAATTTGTATACCAATTCTTTCAAATGTATTTTCTTAATTGTGGCATAGTTGCTGTATCATGTTTCTGTAATGGAAAATGCTATATGGTACGAGACGCAAACCAACAAATACATATAATTGTTTTTATTTTTTTTTTACCATGCTTCCATTTTTTTTCTGCCAGTACTTTGACTTTGTATTTACTGGCACTTTGATCGGTCCGTACAGATTCACGTGCTTTCGACGGAAGTTTTCTTTCCAAGTGTCATTGCTGTTCTGTAACAGGCCAATAAGAGTGTATAAATCGTAAATGGAATCCACTTCTTTTATTCTGCAATCTACCGATGAAGTTATTCATTTCATTATGAATTCCCAGATATTTATATAGTTGCATGATTATACATTACTATTTTATGAGTAAATAGTAATACAAACTTGGTTGTGAGTCTTTCATAACTTACGTTAACTATACGTTAAGAAGCTAGAGGTTCGATTGGTTTGTCTTTTGTACAATATAAACTAACTTTCCTCAAAAACTACTGTGTTGACTGACACCCACCATTTTAGTGAATTATCACTGTTTTATTACATATCATTATTGTATTTATTTTTTGTAAGTATTTATAAATCCAGCTAATAGGGAATATATACCTTATGATTTTTGTTGTCTGATCTTTAAAATACAAGGTTCATATATGGAAAGCCAGATGTGCCTAAATCCTCTACAGAGATAACATCTCAAGTAAATATAGAGTTAGCTGAATTACAGAGACATGACGACTGGGATGCAGCTGTGCAGTTGGTGGTAAAAGCAGGTGATCAAAAGGTCCAACAAATTGCAGTGAATAATTGGTACCAATTACGGCGTCGTCTAGAGATTATTAAGGCAAGCTTGCTATTTTATAAAGTTACACATAAGCACACCTCTAAATCCTTCGCTGGCTACTCACCTTTAACAAAAGATTGTATAAGCCTCTCAATGTTGACATTTTAATATTCTTTCTTGCCTGTCTTTCTCTCATTCATTTGTAGCACATGTATGCAAGCTCAATCATATTGCCAGAAATTTATTTACTTTCCTCAATATGGTGCTCTTATCTCTTTCTAATGTGCTTAATTGTAACTGACTGCTTACTTCTTAGTGAATTATCTGTTTATGCATGTATTTTTCTGTGGATTTATATGTGGAATATGGTTTCTTTGGTCATGAAGTTAACTGAAATATATCATCAATTCACCATATATTTATTATCTTTTGAAATGGCAGTCTAGTGGATCACCTCCTTCTGCTTTTCGGGTACCATATGATTCTTTCAGGGAACAGGGGGATTCTAGAGTTGCTGATGGTTCTGATCCATCTGATACAAACACTAATTATGATGCAATGAAAGAAACTGATTCAGCAAAGTTAGACTACGATTTCAGGTGTTTTTTCCTTTCAAGCGACAGAGTTGACCTCTACAAATCACTTGATTATCGGTGTGAAGAAATGTTATTAGGTATATCATGAACCGGAATCACACGTAACTTGTATATGAATATGAATCCTATACATATCTAGCACATTTTTCTGTACGTGTATGCATGTTCATATCAATTTATGTTTACTGTTATAACAATGGATACGATGTTTTTTGTCTACATTATGTGAATATATAATTGCAATCAGTCTCACGGTTTTCTTTCATTGCAGGAGAGGATAGCATTTTGTCTGAGGCTCAATGGCTTCTTGATACCGGTCTTCAACCAAACTCCAACTCTGCAACAAAAGCAATTGGTTACAGACAAGTATACTGTTATTCACTTTATTTTCTACATTTACGTTTCACTATTACTATCTGCAATACTAAAATAAGGAAATAGATTTAGTGGAAATTTCTGCATATTGTGCACCACATGTGCTTTACGAAATATCTTCTTTGGTTGAACTTGAACATTCTCCCAATTTATGCACTGCTTATTTAAGGTTTTGGAAAATGTGATTTAAGATTGTGTGAAACAATGATATTTATATTTCAATTAATATAGTAGGAATTGCTTGAGATACATTATGCTTGTGATTCACTAATTTCAGGCTACGATGTACTTACTAGGATGCAGAAAACGAGAGGGTCTGAGTTCAGCCAGTGAATTTTACAGATTTTTATCTGAATTTCAAAAAGCATCACGGTAATTCATTTCATTTACATAAGCTAAAAGTACCCTTAACATCAACTCTATTATGTACAAAAAGTATTCCATGGGATAAAAGATAATTATGATTCATGAACATTCAGAAAAACACTATCCTAGTCATCTGACACCATTACTTTGGCAAGTTGATGGTTATATATATATATATATATATATATATATATATATATATATATATATATATATATATATATATGAGTCAGGATCAACTTATTACTCCAAGAGCAAATCTTTTTTAACTTATTCAATAATCGTAGCCTTTAAATTAGATTCAATCAATTGTTAAATTAACATTTATACTTATAACCATTAAATTGAATCTAATTTAAAGACTACGATTATGAAGTTAAAAAGACTTCCTCTTAGAGTAAGTTGATTGTGACTATATATATATATATATATATATATATATATATATATATATATATATATATATATATATATATATATATATATATATATATATATATATATATATATATATATTTGTTTGTCCTGCTTTAAAGACCGCGTATTCTGAACCAGTATTCTGTAAGTATACTTAAAAAAGCTTTCCATGCTCAACCTTATATATCTTAAGTCAAGGATGGGCTTATGCCTCAATAACTTATTTTTTCTTAAAAAAAAAAAGAAGCTTGACATCCTATCATGTATTTTCTAATTGCAACAATGGTAACAACGCAATTTAACTAAGTTCTTAGAAAATAGCAGAAAATAATGTATGCCCTATTGTCTTGTTTGTAGGACATGCATCATTTTTTGCTACTTTCTCAACTCGGTTAAATTGGATTCTTACAATTGTTATAATTAGAAAATACATATGCCCTGATATTAAACTTATATTTAAAGAGAAAAAGTAGAGAGTCTGGAATGCTATCCCCGACTATGAATCAGGATATTTGAGACTTCCCAATGCTCTTACTTGATTCGATTTTTACAGGAATTTTGCGAAACGACAGTTTACTTGGTTTCGCAATGAGCATATATACCATTGGCTTGATTCTTCTAAACCTCAGGTATAACGATTGATTGAATATTTTGCCATTAGCTGTTACTACATTTGCATATAGAGTTCATGTAACTTATTTTGTATTACCCAATCCATAATTTTTTTCTTAAAACTTATGCTGATTTTATGACGAACAATGAATTCCAGGAAACCATTCTCAACTTCATTCATGATGCGTATCATGATCAGAATGGAAGTTGTTTTGTGCCTAAACACCTTAGATTGTCAAAAGATATTTCTAATACCAAAATAGCTGCTAATCTAAAGACTTACCGCACTGCAAATAGGTACGTTGATTTTAGCATCGGGTATATATTTATTGAATATGCTATGTTGTTTGTATTTTTGCTGCAAAATATTAACTATTGTTTCTATATGAAGGCATTTTGTGAACGTTGAAGATTGTTATCCTATTTTAGAATGGATACAGAAGACCCAAAAGTGAGGGACGGAGATCATGATCAGCTTTGCAGTTATATAGAAAGTTTTGTTTTTGTTCTTGCTTGTAAACTGAATGTTCTCTACTTTTATGCAACATATTATTGATTGGGAGAAAACTAATGACAACTGAGTTTATAAGTTAATTTGCCTCCCTTTTTTTTTACACATAACAGTTTCCTTGATATCTTCATTATGTTCATTGAATTCTAAAACATTTGTTGTACTCAAGTAATATTTGGAATTGAATTTTATATTAATCGGTTTTTGCTTTACCTTCCGACCATATCTGTATATTCTTGCTTCCCCTATTTTGGTAGCATGGATAGCTGATGAAAGTGACAAAGTAGGAGAAATAATCTATATCTCAGAATTTGAATTGAGTCTAACTCATTTCTTCAAAACCGGTTTGTAAAGTGAGGATTATTCCCACATATAACCACAATACATGTCATATCTCTAAACAATAAGAGACTAAATCCATCCCTTAAAAGTCAACACAATGAAGATGTTTGGGGCTGCAATGAGACAAGTCAAAGTGCCGCAATTAAGGCGACTAGGGGCAGACCGTAATTAAGGCGGAAAGTCTAACACCCCCTCATGCTTAGGCCTCAATAAGTCCAAAGCGTGGACGATACGGAAAACCCAACAATATATCTAGGATAGACTCTGATACCATCTCAGAATTTGGATTGAACCTATCTCATGCCTACAAAACCGACTTGTAGAGTGAGTATTACCCCCACTTATAAACATAACACAAACCATATCTCTAAGCAATATGAGACTAAATTCACCCCTTCAAAGCCAACACACTGAAGGTGTTAAGGGCTGCAATTAAGGCGATTAGAGATGGACCGCAATTAAGGTGGAAAGTCCAACACTATACTTTGATTTTAACTTTATTTTACACTATCTTGCTCAATTTTCATTTATTTTGTGGCTGATAGGCCTTTAACACACATGGATAGTGTTAGATCTTTGTCTTGGGGTATGTTGCAAAACATTAATAAAAAAAAGATGAAAATTATATGATGAAAGTTGTACAAAATAAATTGCAAACCATGTATTTACACTAAGTTTTAGGTTCGATTCACCTGGAAATAAATGAGTAATTTGGCGAATCCGCTTCAGAATATTTTGGAAATTTTAACATGGATCACACATTCACATTAAACATATTGATCAACGATATTTTAAGAATAAATTTTTTTCACTTATTCTCGTACACTAGAAAAATAAAATATTAAAATCCCATTGATTTAAATATCCATGATGAAGATCCCATTGATTTAAATATTATCTTTCGAATAATGGGTTGATAGATTAAATAAATTTTCAAATGAAAGAAGATGAAATTTCTGAAGAAGCAGAACACAAGGAAGGAAGAATGAAAGAAATTACGCAATATTTATCTTTCAAAATTTTATTAAAATTAAAAAATTGTCTTTCCATTCTTATAATTATCTTGGATTTGAAATGATTATTTTCATTTGAAAAGATTTTTTCAGCAAGTTAAAATCTTTATTTACTATAATTACATTTTTTAGTCTTTATTGTTATAAAATCTTTATTTACTATAATTACATTTCTTTAACCTGTATTATTATAATTATCTTGATTTGAAAAATGATTATTTTCATTTGAAGAGATTTTTCCAGCAAATTTAAATCTTTATTTACTATAGTTAGATTTTTTAGTTTGTATTCCATTATTCTAGTAATCAAGCGAATTAGAAATATGCAACAATTTCTGATTTGTTTTACAACATCCCAGTACAAATAGAGAGTAATTTTACCATGAATGAACTAATTTAGTGTTTGTTTTACAACATCCCATTACAAATAGAGAACAATTTTAGAATGAATGAACTAACCATTTAAGTTTTGTTTATCATCTCTTTACAAATAGAGCCGTGAACAATTTTACAAGGAATAACATTCCATTATAAATAGAGCAATTTTATCATGGTTAATCTTCACCAATAATATCCAAATATTCCAACATCTGTTTCTTTATATGTGGAATTTTATAGCTGTGGGAACCTCTTGTTTTCATAATTTCAATCATGTAAAAAATATGATTGAAGTGTTCATCGATAGAATTAGGAAACTCTCTATGTTGTAAGGTTTGTATTGAACTGAAAAACCAAGATCTAAAACATTTAAATCCAGAGAATTTGGAGGTTAAAATAAGGTGTGTTCTTGCATTATCTTGTTGAATGAATATTGGATGATCGATTTCTTCTCTTGACCATTTTTCTTTATTAACGGGTAAAACTTTCTGAAGCAAAAATGTTCTCGCCAGCTGTTGCTCTTGGGATTTCCATTCTGGTACAAACGCGAAAGTAGCGCGGAAAATGAAGAGTCGTCAGCCTGACATTTTTATCCCAAAGAAAGGAAAGACAATGAAGAGTCGTCAGCCTGACATTTTTATCCCAAAGAAAGGAAAGACAATGTTGCACAAACCAGGGAAAAAGGAAAGATCAAGGTCTTGCGAACCAAAGAGACTGAGTTCGGTAGTCGGTTACGAATTGGGAAGGTATTAGCATTCCAGATCGTCCGTCGTACCCAACGGGATCCACGCTTGCCAGCATTGTTTCAAAGGGTGGAGATAAACTGTTGCTGAACAAAAACGGCTACTGGAACTGGATAAGAGAAAGAAAAGGTATGAAAAATGCAGGGAAAATAAAGAGAGTGCTCGAATGGGCCCCACCCCACTACCTACGTATCTCATTGGAATGAGAATCAGAGTCGACATAGTTCCCCTAACTAGGGAGGAAAACTGTTTGTTTGTGTTTTTTAAGATTGAACTGCTTATGCCTATGCTCAGGTGTTGCAGGCTCGTCTGACACGAGTGCATTTACCGTCTTGCAAAGAGAAAAGCCGAAGCGAGTTCTTTTGTTAAGAGTGAATGAGATGAGAAAATAATTCCCTCATGAAAGACGCTTACTGTTGGTTTGAATGCTTTTAGAAGCTTTTATTGAATTTGGCACAAGAAAGTGTATTCAAGTCCTTTTCCATGGAATGTGTACTTCTTACATCATTCCAAGATGGTATGATGAAGAAGCACACCCAAGTAAGGAGAAGATCCCCAAGACTTGGTTCCAAAGGTTTGGGCCTAAGCACACTAACTCATTGAATTTATTAAGTGTTTTTGTATTTTGAAGTGAAAAAGTGTTTTTTTAGTTTTCTTTGTGAGAATAACTTCAAGTTTAGACTTGTACATCATGCTAGACAATTTCATATTACCCCAATATGGGATATATGCAAATTCTCCATGGAATAAGTCCATAACACAAGAAATCACTTCAACCTTTATTAAGTCTTTTGAAGTTGTTTTGAGATGAGAAGAGAGAAAACACCAAAGGATCTCAAAGGTAAAAAAATATAAGGGAAACTAAACCTAATGAAATTATCATGCTTGGATATCCTAGGTTTTTGAGTTTTGAGGATCTCTATCCTAACGAAGAAGGAATAAGAGAAGAAGAAAAGAAATGAAGAATTAGAAAACAACTTACTTCCAAAATGCTTAACTAAATACAAGTATGAAAATTAAAAGGGAAAGGAGAGGCTGGAATGTGGAAGCACATCCACATCCCTATAACTTACCAAAGCCCCTGCAAGGTTAGTAATGAAGCATGAAAGTTCAAGAGGCAAGACTTAAGAACTAAACACACACAAAGAACCAAATAAATTGAAAACAATGGTACTAAGACCCTACAAGTTATAACCAAGTCATAAAAACACTCACCAAGTTCAAGGAACTCAAACATAATCAAACAACTTGCAAAGAGGTGCAAAAAAGATGAAGAAGTTCAAGGAAGATGCATAAGAAGAAGCAAGAGGAAAAAGACGCATGAACATGGCCAAAGACAAATAACAAACCACAAAGTCAAATATCAAACATCACCTTTAATGCCTAAAATCATCCTAAATGGTCATGCAAACGTTCATGAGTTAGTTCATGGTAGAATGGGAGATGAGTAGAAAAATGTAAGCACACATTCATGTTATAGTACAAGGTGGAGATGAAAATAGAAGATGAAAGGATGATATGGAATGGTCAAAATCATAAGCATAGGCATAATGAGACATATTAAAGATGCACAAATGATCATGGCAGAGATTCATGGTAATCAAGTTCATACAACTATGCAAACATGTACAAATGCAACACATTAAGGAATGAATGCTTCGTACTTGAAATGAGATGCAAAATGACATACAGTTATGAACGTTCATGGATGAGTCAGTACTATATCATGTATGGGATGTATGTGAGATGATATAATAGACACACTAAAGGCAAATAAATAAGCATAGATGCAAAGGATGAAAGCATAAGCAAAAACTAGGTCAAAAAGTCCCATAGGATGCTCAAAATCAAACATGGATCAAAACATGCTAAATACACTCAACAATGATCAAATATGATTAATACAAGTCTAAAAAAGTCTTACAAACTTAAACAAGAGGCCTCAAATGATGGCATAAATGCCTCATACAATTAGGGTTATAAGAAGTCAAGTAATGATCATGTAAATGCTTTTTCAAATACAAGCAACAAAAAATAGCAAATGACACAAAAAAATTATCAAATTAAGGCACAAGTATCATCAACCAGGGATCAAACACATATTAAAAGGTCATTAAAAAATTCAGAGAAGAAGGACCTCAAATAATCAAGCAAAGAAAACATAAGAACCATAGATCAACATGCAATGTTAAGGGACCAAAATACAATAAAGAAAAGTTTTGAAAATGAAATAAAAATATTTTAGGAGGTTTTGGATATCATTAATTGGATGCAAAAATAATTAGGCAAAAATATTTGATATGCTATGAGAAATAAAATCATGAAGTTGATGTATGAAAATAAGGATTATTTAAAAAAAAGAAAAAAAATATGAAACAATGTGGAAAATTATGAAAAATCAGGAATAAAAAATTTGTAAAATTATTTTAATGTATTTATGATGTTCATGAATTTTTGTAGGTTTTTATGATGAATTTTAATGATTTTAAGAAATTAAAATGCAAAATGATGAAAAAATAAAATAAAAATAAAATGAGAATGATGCAGGGGGTGTAGCACAAGCAACTTTCGTGTTGTAATATGTGATTGGGCTCTTGCGTGGGGTGTGGATATCAACAAAAAGTCTAGTCCATTCAACAAAGTCAATCAACGCAGGTCAAATATATTATCATGCACCCAGGTCAACACAATTGACTCCAAACAATGCCATCAGATCAATCCAACGCACTCAGACAGTCAACAGATAAAAAAGTATACAAAATGAACAACCAGGATAAAAGGATCACACTAACATGCGTGGAGAAGCAAACATTGAACATCAGATTTAAAATTATAAAACGCAAGCACGTGACCTCCACTATCCTTTTTTAATATGTTGTTAACACGCTGACCATCAGATCCATAAAATGAACGCACACAATTGCGTCTTCCTCACAAATCTACCTCGCCCGAGTTTATGAACCAAACACCGGAGCTAGGGCTCCGGTCGTCTTCTCCGGTGAACATCAACAGAGATCCTCCATGAATTTTCCAGAAATCAAAACAAACACCACTGTTCCACTCCAAATTCAATGTTGATTCCAAATATCAAGTTCAAATTAACAGATCATGCATGGATAATTCAAATCGAAGCAAAACATTTCTCACTCAAAACTTTCAGATCCATAATTCAGCCATAATACACGTCCAAAACACAAAAATTATATCAGAATGATCAGCACAACCAGATGAACACAATGCACATCATAAAAGCAAGAAACATGAGATTGAATTTCACTCACCTAAACACTTGCACAAGCTCAAATACTCCTAGAAAACCATCTGCAAGCTGCAGATCCACTCCTTGAGACCTCTAATTGCAAAATAAATGCAATTGGAGCTTGGATTCATGCTAGATGTTAAGATTTGAAATTGAACCTCCTTGAACTGCACTTGATGAAAACCTTGCTCTAAGCCTCAACCAATGGTGGATTTGTCATCTATGAAGCTTCTGGATCAAAAATATGTGAAGAGATTTCAATGAAACCATATGGAGAGAGAGTTTCAAAGAGAAGAATGTTGAGAGCAAAGTTTCAAAATATGGAAAATGTGAGAGTCTCCAGCCCTAACCAGAGGAGTTAGGAGCATATATGTGGTGGATTTTGGGCCTGACCATGATTAATTACCCAATGGAAGTGTGGTTAAGGAGTTATGAATGACTTTGCAAAAATGAAATTTCAAGTGAATGGAAGCAATGGCACGTGCATGAAGCTTTCTATGGTTAGGGATCACTCATATCTTATGCACTGATCAGAATTGAATTGGAAATGGGCCTTGTGGTTGCATGATTTGAGTGTTTTGAATGGTTTTGCAAATTTGCACTTTGTGAAATACATGAGAATTAAGCCATGAAAACCAATGATTCAAAGGCCAAAAATGCATCAAATGCAGTGTATTTGAGTGTGGGAATCTGACTTTGGTAATTAGAGTCATGTACAAGCCATTTGGAAGCCTTTTGCACAAATTGGAAAAATTGAAGTGTATGAAAACCCTAAAAGCAACCTTAAGTCTTTTGATCATATCTTGAGAACCACAAATGCTATGGATATGATTTAGTAATTTCTGAAAAGGGGAGAGAATGATCTTGAACTTTAATGTTTGGAAAAATTTCAATTGAAGCATTTTTTATGATGAAAAGTCAAGTTGAATGTGACTTTAAAAGCTTCCAAAAATAGAAATTTCAAATTACAAGTCATTTCTATTTTTAGTAACTTTTGTCACGAACTTTGATTCTTGATGAATGATGTAAATATTTAAATTTTAGGATCATATGAAGATACAAGACCTTAAAAATCACGATTCAAACCTCAAAAAGTCACAATTGACTTTTCTTCCTTCACAGTTGACTTTTGCTTAGATTACAAGTAACTGTCTGCCTAAAAACCTTCCTCAATGAACCAATGTCTCAATTTCATCCATGAGCACTTGAGAGAATATAGAATATCATGGTAACAAGTTAAAACCAAAAAACCTTCAAGAAACGCCTTGCAACCAAAACCCTAATTTGGGCCATTTATATAGGAGATGAAACCCTGAGCCAACTTCTTGAGGAATTCCAATCTTCCATGGACTTGAGACATCATTTGAGCTTGTGTGGGATGCAAGGAGACCTTTGAGCCTTGTTGGGAGACATTTGACCCTTGCCATTGCCTTGGATGATCACAAACTTGCCAGTCATAGATCATGCCATATGCCTCAAGCTATGGATGTTATCCTCAAATTCTTATGCTTAGAATGCAGTGATATGTATGCAAATGAAATGTTAAATGCTATGAGAATGAAAGGGAAACTTTTGGGGTGTTACAACTGCCCCTATTCAATCATCTGTTAATCTGAAAAGGATGAAAGCAACGACTGTCAGACGTTCAAAATAAACCGTGATTGAATACGAAAAACAAATCATAAATTTGCACTGTGATGAAGAAAAGGGAAATAAAACCAACCAAAGAAACTCTGCTTGAAGATAACTCTGATGCAGATAAAAAGTAACTAATAGTAACAACAGAGCACTGCATTTTGAATGAAGCTAGACGACTACTGGCCTGCCACAATGACGGTGGGTCTTAAAAATCCTGTCTTTTATACGAAGCTAGACAATTACTAGTCTACCACAACACCGATGGCCCTTAAAAATCCTCTTTTATACGAAGCTAAATGACTACTAGCCTGCCACAACACCGGTGGTCCTTAAAATGTCTTTTGAGTGAAGCCAGACGACTATTGACCTGCCACATTGTTGGTGGGCCTTAAAAATTTCTTTTGAGTGAAGCCAGACGACTACTGACCTGCCACAATGCTGGTGGGTCTTAAAAATGTCTTTTGAGTGAAGTCAGACGACTACTGACCTACCACAACGCTGGTGGGCCTTAGTGTGACCAAGTCTGTAAAACAAACGGGCGTTGATCATGATGCATTGTGAAATCCTCTTCTTGAAGTATGCATTCCATTTATCAAATAAATATGCATTTCAAGGTCTAATCCATCTAAATTGGATCATTTCTTTTATATTGAACCAGATGACTCTGGCCTGCCACAAAGACATGGACATTGAAATATATTTTGAGTGAAGCCAGATGACTACTGACCTGCTACAAATATGTGGGCCTTAACAATGTTGTCTTTTATAATGAACCAATAACTACTGGCCTGCTACAGGGATGTGGGCCTTGGAGTGTCTTTTGAGTGAAGCCATACGATTACTGACCTGCCATCGAGATTTGGGCCTTGGAATGTCTTTTGAGTGAAGCCAGATGACTACTGACCTACCACTACTCTGGTGGGCCTAAACAATAATGTCTTTTATAATGAACCAGATGACTACTGGCCTGTCATAGAGACGCGGGCCTTGAAATGTATTTTGAGTGAATCCAGACGACTACTGACTTGCCACTACGCTGGTGGACCTTAATAATGCTGAGAAAATAGTGTCACATAGGGAGTGACTCTGCAAGAGAAGAATTTGTAGGATCAAGCGCTTACCACTGCACTAAAAGCAATTGCTGTTAGTGAAGGCGCAACTTTATTTCCTTATAGTATAGAGTCTTTCAAGGGGCTGCGCCTATTAAGCGCCATGGGTTGGGATGTTAAGCCCATCGAATCCCTAAGGGTGACGCTGAATTAATAAATCCAACAATCTCCCCCCCAGTGTCAGCCGGGGGGATTCGAACCCATGACCTGGCTCTGATACCACTTGTAGGATCAAGCGCTTACCACTGCACTAAAAGCAATTGCTGTTAGTGAAGGCGCAACTTTATTTCCTTATAGTATAGAGTCTTTCAAGGGGCTGCGCCTATTAAGCGCCATGGGTTGGGATGTTAAGCCCATCGAATCCCTAAGGGTGACGCTGAATTAATAAATCCAACAGAATTTGTTGTAGAACTCCGCTAAGAAAGAGAACATCCTGACTGATAATCTGTTGAGGAATGAAACAAAGATGCTCTTACAAATATCTGACTCTTACCGAGTGTCGCACCTCGAAAAATACGACCTCGCGATAAAAAATACCGCGGATAAAAATTAAAACAACAGAGTCGCCACCGAACTTATTTTATTCCAATTAAGGAAAGGGAAAATATCGAGAAACCTTTTTTAGAAAAATGGATAAAACAAGGTCTTTGAAACCAGATTCTAGGTTCGGGAGTCGATTCCATAAAGGGAAGGTATTAGCACCCCTTACGTCCGTTGTACTCAACGGGAACCTCTTAGTTTGACTTGCGATCTAATGCTGACTTATGCTTTCTGTTTTCTTCGAATAATAAAATAAATGCGAAAGATCCTAATATAATGGTTATGGGAAAATGGGTTGTTTTGTTCCTAGGGTGCTCGACAAGGAGTAAGATCCGTGTGCCTACGTATTCCCGTGTGCAATGGGAAAGTCAGAGCCTCGTAGTTCGTGGTACTAAGGTTGATCAGTTGATTTAATGAACGAGTATTTAAATCGCATTCTAACTGCTAAGCGTTGACTTGTCTGCTCACGATAGGAGGCTGAAGCGCTAGCTTGTTTGTGAGATAGAAAGGATTAATATAATGCTCGCTTTAACGAAAAATGTTTGATCAGGTTAGGGTTTTTAGAATGAAAGGGTAAATAAACTGCGTCCTGAGGGGCGGGCCTCAGGAGAATTTATTCGAGAATTCGAGGAATGCGAGATTCCAGAATTCAATTATTTCATTATTTGATATGTCGATTAAATGTTTTAATTACGGAAAGTCGAATGAACGACGTCCCGCGGGGCGAGCCTCGGGAGTGTTCATTCAAGAATTCGAGGAATGCGAGACTCCAGAATTCAGTTTATCCGTTATTTTGATTATGAAAAATATTCGAATTGTCGAGTTCGGAAAAGTTGATGGCGAGGCGCGATGCTCGGCTTACATTAATTCGTGATTCGATTTAAGCGATAAAAAAGAAAAATAAGAAATTGAGTTGAATTACAATAATTTAGAATAAATATATGAATAGTCCAATTAAGTTGAATTTAATATAATATTAAATAAACGAAATAATATAATAAAAGTTAGATTAAATTTTTTGAAATTTGAATTATATATATAAAAAGAAAAGCCTCATATTAATAAAATTCCTCAATTAAAAATATTGGAAGAAGTTTAATTTGTTGTAATATCATTGGCCCATATATAAAAAATATAGAACTTAAAAGACTCACATAAAATTAAATATAAGCATAAGAATCCAAACAAAAATTAGAAAGTCTTAAGTAAAAAATGGAAATTAAATAATCAAAACAAAACTAAATAGGCTAAAAAAAAGAAATGAAAGATCTTAAATAAACAGGAAATGGGATATAGGCGCAGGCTAGTTGTGGTGCATAATGGTGATGATATGGTGTTATAATGATGCTGAATTTGAACTAAACCCAAATAACATATCAATAATGGTTGAATTAAAAAACCTAAACTTAAAAAAAAACTGAAGAAAAAAAAATATAAATATAAATGTATGCAACCCTTTTTAAATGAATAAAATAAAAGGAAGAAGTCAGAAGCAAAGCGAGCCTCTTCGTCTCCCTCACAAATGCGATAATAGAGCAAAAACCCACCCTAAATCGCTTTCACAACAACGATCTCTCTCGGCATCTCTATCTCAACTTCTCTCAGCTCGCGATCGTTCCGGCTTCGCTCGGCTCTCTCTGTTCTCCCTCTCCGTTCGCGTCCTTTCACGAAGTCCGGCAAGGGTGGTTTGAAGGCGCATGTGCGGCGGTGTGGTTTCCGAAGGACGGTGTTTCTCGCGGTGATGAAGGTTGGGTGTTTCAAGGGTTTCGGCGGTTGTCGTGTGGTGAACAATGGACTTTTCTATTTGGGTCTGGTTTGGTTTAGGTGGCGGTTTACGGCGAGGTATTTTCGGTGAGGTTAGGTCGCGGATTCAGGTGGTGATTTTGGATTTTGTTTTCAGATTCGGTTTTCTTATGGGTGACAAAGGTTGCTTTGAAATTAAACGGTTTGTGCGATTCAGATTTTTTTAGTTTTTTGGTTATTGTTTCACAGTGGATTTGAAGGATGATGGTGAATGGAAGAAACGTGTTGGTCTTGGAGGTTCGAGGGAGGATTCGAAGGTTATTTGAAAAAGAGGATGGTTGAGTTCTGCAAATTTTATGAAGGTAAGGTTTGTGATTCTATGAGAGAATTTGCGGTTTGTTTTTTTTCTTTTATATTTGTTTACTGATTAATATGAAGGTGGAGTTGAATGATGGTTGGATATGATTTGAAGCTTGGTTCTTGATTTTTCAGAGGTTTTGTAGGGCTGTCCCAGCTTCTCATAAATGAAGAAAAAAAGTTGATTTTATAGAGGGAAGATGGAAAGGGTATTATCGGGTGAAGTTTTGGATCAGGATGATGATAAATCTGTTAGAAGAATCAAATCCCTTATTTTTTGTGGTGAGTGAGTGGAAATGGTAGTGATGCTGCGGAAAAAATGGTTTGTTGCAGGGTAGTGCTTTGCGTCATGTACGGAAGAAATGTTTCTCTATTTTTGTACAGGCTGTGTAGAAAATATCACATGGGTTGTGGTGTTGTGGACAAAGGAAAGGTGGGGTCAACATGGTGTACTGACAGATATATTTTGTTAGCAATTGTGGTAGACTGAAAAAACAATGGGGATAGATGTTTATTGAGAGAAAAAAATTAACGATGGACTAGTGATATTATAACAAAGTTAGCCTAAATAATAATAATTAATAATAATAATAATAATAATAATAATAATGGACTATGATGATAAAAAAAGATAATTTCAAAATAATAATAATAGTAATAATAATAGTGGTAAAATTAATAATAAAAAATAAAAAATAAAATAGAATAATAATGATAATACTAATAAGAATAAAAAATAATAAAAGTAATAATAATAAAAGATATAGAGATTTTTTTAATTTTTCATAATGACTAAAAATGTTGAATGTGACTTAAAAAAGTAATGGCTAATGGTATATTGGAAATGAATTTTTTTTTTAAAACAATATTAGAAACAATAAAAGAGAATTTAAAATAGATATTAGATATTTAGAAAAAGAAATGGAAAATGATAATAATAATAATAAAAAAAAAGAAGATTAGATTAGAAAAATGATTTAGAAATAAAATTGAAAATATGGATATCGAATAAAAAGTATATATATATTTTTTAGAAAGACGAAAAATAATAAAAGAGAAAATTTAAATTTTTGCGATGAAAATAAATGATTAATGAAAAACAAAGGTGATAAACGAATGAAAGACCTCCACACAATAAATTGATTTTTTTTTGCGTCACACACACACACACTCCGAACCGGCAAAGTCATATGAATTCCAATTTTCACATAAAGCCTGAACCTTGAAGAGAAATGACATATTTTTGAATTTTCGAAATAATGGTTGGACAGTAACAATAAAATGGAACAGGTAGGACAAATTTGGGGTATGACAGATGCCCCTATCGAATTGGCTTAGACCGAGTAAAATGAGCTGGCATGCATTCATATTTTCAAGGTTTAAGACAATTAGATACAAAAAGACTCCGAATTTGTCCGAAAAGAAATGAAATGGCGAAAATAACAGATGATTAAAATTGGAAAAGATGGGTAACACAACAAGAATCAAATTGAGAAAATAAATCGCTTAGAAGATGAGGATAATAGGGCAAGTAAATAAACTCACTTATCAACAGAGGATGATAAGGCAATAAACTGAAAATAAAATCACTTATCACCAGAGGATAATAAGGCGAAAGACAGAAAAATAAAGGATCACTATCAACAGAGGATGATAGGCGAAAGGCAGAAAAAATAGAGGATCACTATCAACAGAGGATGATAGGCGAGTAACTGAAAATAAACTCACTTATCAACAGAGGATGATAAGGCGAATAACTGAAAATAAACTCACTTATCAACAGAGGATGACAAGGCGAATAACTGAAAATAAACTCACTTATCATCAGAGGATGATAAGGCGGATAACTGAAAATAAACTCACTTATCAACAGAGGATGACAAGGCGAATAACTGAAAATAAACTCACTTATCAACAGAGGATGATAAGGCGAATAACTGAAAATAAACTCACTTATCAACAGAGGATGATAGGCGAGAGACAGAAAAATAAAGGATCACTATCAACAGAGGATGATAGGCGAAAGACAGAAAAATAAAGGATCACTATCAACAGAGGATGATAGGCGAAAGACAGAAAAGTAAAGGATCACTATCAACAGAGGATGATAGGCGAAAGACAGAAAAGTAAAGGATCACTATCAACAGAGCATGATAGGCGAAAGACGGAAAAATAAAGGGTCACTATCAACAGAGGATGATAGGCGAAAGACAGAAAATAAAATCACTTATCACCAGAAGATGATAAGGCTAAATGAGTGAAAAATAAAATCACTTATCACCATAGGATGATAAGGCGAACGAAATTTAAATACGGCCATTGAATCTGCCGAGGAGATGCCCGGAATCTTCAATTGATATGATCCCGACTTCCGTTGGGGAAAGGATTGGAAACTTGGGTTGATCCTGGATCCTGAATTATGCAACTATGCTTATTGTTTTTGAAATGGTATTCCATAATGATGGAAGCATGATGCAAGTGTTAATGCACTAAGATGTAAATTAAAATGTTGGAAATATGAAAGATTGATTTATTGAGGCATGCATATGATGCACGTGTTGCAAATGATTGATGTAAATGATGCTTATGACGCTGATGATGCACAATGATGCATATGAGCGATTAACAGGTGCCAGCTTGGTGGACTTTTGGTCTGGTAGTTGCCAATAATGATTGAACTTTGGGTGGGTGGAGGGCTTGATTCCCCGACACTCGATCTTCGACGATGTATGGTCAGAAGATAGATCTGAAAGCTCCAAGTTTGGTTATCTGCTGGTGAGCGAAGCGACTTAATTGACACATGAAGACTGATTTTGCTTTGAATGATTGCCAACGTCTAGCAAGGATCTGTTTGTTTCAGCTGAGAAGTAGAGATAGGAAGATTTGCTCTTTGTTTGCTTGCCCCTATCTGTACGGTATTTGAAATAAATCTGGTGGGGAAGCTTTGAGAATGGCCATGACATAATCTGCCCTAGTGTCTGGATTTGGTAGGCGTCTGTCCCTGATTGAGCCTTTGAAGGTGATCTTGCCCTTGATTGAGCTGTTTGAAAATAAATTTCCCTGACTGGGCCACTGAGAATGGTTTTGCCCCTGATTGAGCTGATTTTGAAGAAGTGTTGATTCAAACTCCTCTTTTGATTGCCCCTTGTTAGGAGTGCACTGATGTCAAGCCCTGAATTGCAATTAAATTGTTCATACAAATGGTAATGTTAATGCAAAGTTCATGTAAGTTTTGAAAAAGTCAATTTATCTGAATGTTGTGATAGTGTGACGAATGGACCGTTAGCCCAAATGAGGTGCTGATTGAGAAAGTGCGTGAAAGATGCAGCAAGAATAATGTGCAATCGAGATTGAAGATTAACAAATATATGGGAGTCATTTTACACAACCTTGTTGGTAATACGCTTTCAGAATAAACCCTGCCTCAATTAGGTCTTTTGAGGGTTGTAACGTGGTCTGGTTAATGGTTTGAAAAACAAAGATATAAGGCTCAAAGTTTGATTTGTACCCATCCCTTCTTCATAATGTTCTCCAGTCCTACGTTCAGTTTATCTCTACACATGCATTTTTTTTTTGACTTTGCAAGAGTGAAGATGAAGCTTTTAAAGTTTGCTTGAAGATGGCAGTCATCTTATTTTGCTGGTGACCATTTGATTCTTGATTTGGTGGTCACTGATATTTGTTTTTGCTGAGGATTTGAGCTCCTCTTTTTGATTTCTTTTTCGACTAAGTCTCCCTTCGGGTGCTCAACTTAGTGGTTTTTTTATATTTTTTTTTTGTATTTTGTTGAATGTTGTGACTGCCAAGTCATTTGTTGATGGTCCTCTGACGAGATGTTTTATCTTGCGATTCAAAGTTGTAGTCAGGTTAACTGAGCAACTACCCTGCCCCAGGTTAAATGTAATGGTTTGTATCCGAAAGAAACTCCTACTTCTAGGCTCGAAGTGGTTGACTAGGGATTAACTCCTTATATCTCCAGTGTTTGGGAATTTGAATAAATGCCTGTACATCATTGACGAGGTTTTATCTGAAAGCATACCGCAACAGTTATGGGTATATCATTTTCATCATCCTCCCTCAAATATTTGCTAAAGTGAAGTGAGAGAAATATTTTTGTGATTTTTGCGGTAAATGATAAATAATGAGCAAATGCGAGTAAATTGATTCAAAACATGCATAAACATAACATTAACATAACCAAGTACAGATAACAATGTTCAGAGCAAATAGTACTTAAACAAACATTACAAAATAACAGAAATGCGGAAATCATAAATGGCGATGGCTGCCTTGATTTGAGGAATGAACTTCTCTTGATTGAATGCTTCAAAGTTGGAGACTACTCAGCTTGGTCTTCAACCACCTCTTCAAATGTCTTCACTTGTTGGCACCGTGCGGCGGCAATGGATTGTTCTGGACATTTGCATTTCTCGGGGTGAGGGTGAGATCCTTAGAGTTGATCATATCCTGAACCATGTGTTTGAAGGAATGGCAGTTCTCAATTGTGTGACCTGGAACGCCTTTATGATACTCACAGCGAGCATTGGCATCATAGTTCCGGGCATTACCAGTCTGAGGTGGCATATCTTTCAAAGTAAGAGATCCTTTTGCCATCAGCTGATTAAAGATTTCAGAATATGAAATAGGCAGGGGATCAATATGTCTATCATATCCTCTTTGCTGATATGGTGGGCGTTATGGAGGAACGCGTTGTTGTTGTTGACCAGGTCGTTGTGGATAAGCCGGTTGCTGGTATGGTCCAGGTGCATATTGAGCAGCAGCAACCATAGGATGTGGACGTGGTTGATGAGCCATCTGAGGCGGAAATAGAGCTTGCATGGCCTGCTGATAAGGCATTAGAGCAATTGGCTGATATGACATAGGAGCGTATTGCGCAGCAGCAACATAGGGATACTGGTAGTAGGGAATTGGAGTAGGTGCACTTTGTTGAGGATTCCCACTTGCAGCAGAAATGGCATTGGTTTCGCCCTTCTTGTACCCGTTGAAAGGTTTCTTGACATTGGCTTGGTTGCTAGAGCCTCCTTGGATCTTTCCACTTTTCAGACCCTCTTCAATTCTTTCTCCGACCATCACCATGTCTGAAAATCCAGAAGATACGTTGCTGATTAGCTTCTCGTAGTATTGCCCCTGTAAGGTACCCATGAAGATGTCGATCAATTCACGGTCAACCAGTGGAGGATGCACTCTGGCAGCTAACTCCCTCCAGCGTTGGGCGTACTCCTTAAAGGATTCGCTTTCCTTTTGAGTCATGCTCTGCAGTTGAGTACGGTTAGGAGCAAGGTCAGTGTTGTACTTGTATTGCTTTTTGAATGCATCAGATAGATCGAGCCAAGTACGAACATTGTTACGCTCGAGTTGCATGTACCATTCTAGAGATTCTCCAGACAGGCTGTCTTGGAAGCAATGGATCATGAGTTTGTCTTCTTTGGCATGAGCGACCATTTTTCTGCAGTACATTCTCAAATGGAGTTCAGGACAACTGAGGCCTTTGTATTTTTCGAATTCTGGCAGTTTGAACTTAGAAGGGATTACAACATCTGGAACTAAGCACATATCTGAGGCACTCAGAGAAGTTGAATTGTGTCCTTCCATGATTCAGAGTTTTTCAGCTAACTCGCGACACATCTTCATAGCTTCAGATTCTTGAACAACATGAGGATTGGCGATTGGAACAGCAGTATGCATCTCATACTCAACTTGATGATCCTCTTCAGCATGAGGAAACTGGACTTGAGTTGGAAAAGGTTGAGCTTGAGGAATAGCACCAACAGTAACACCAGAGCTAGGTATTGGTTGAGAAGTGACTTCTTCAATAGCAGGAGTGAAGCCTGGAGGCAAACCGTAGACCAAAGGATTTGGAACTGGAACTGAAGGCATTGATCGCGAGGCAGATCCTTGCACTAGAGCATTGTTCATTGCGGCAGCAGCTTCGCGACGTTCTTCCATCCTAGCCAAAGCTTGTATGGTCTCATAAATCTGGTCAATCTTGTTCTTGACTGAGTCAATCTCTTCCCTCATAGCAGCTTGCTCTTCTTGAATCACATCCATCAGTCTTCTAGTGTTGGCTCGAGTTAGATACGTGCGTCTAGCACGATACGAGCGTCGGGAAACCAACTTGATTTACTGAAGATGAAGGAACATGCAATGAGTTTACGGCTTTGGAATGAAATGCAAGATGAACAAATATGCAAATGAAATTAATATGCGCATGGATGCAATGCAAGATCCAGGATCACGAGTATAATTTGCTTTGAGGTGAACCATAGTAATGAGTAAATAAACTGGTATCTCTGATAAAAGTAACCTTAACAATAGGCTCTTATAGGATTGTTCTAAGTTCTTCACCCGTAAAACCACTCACATGATAGTTTCTACGATTATGGATAAGATACTCAAGGTCATGGACGCTAATCGTACTAACGTCCTGCCACAGGCTAGCTGTATTATGACGATAATAACGATAAGATCTACCTTGAGTGGAGTTCTCATGTTAGCCGTATGAGGAGCGGGTCCTCAGAGACTAACACTACGCAACTGCCAACATTGAAACCAGTTCTAAAAGTGGTCCCAGAGTCACAGCCCTTTCATGAATCAAGTCATGCGTCAGGCTAGCTGTGTTATGACGAGATATGTGAATAGGTCTACTCTCTGGGGGGAGCTTTCATGCTAGGCTTGCAAGGAGCGAGTCCTTGGAGACTAACACTAATAACTTCCAATTCTACACTAGGTGTTCCCTCTTCTTTTTCGAAAACTCAGATGTCGTCCCAGGATCCAACAAGAAAGTATGATCATGATGATAATAAGAAGAACGAATAAACAAGCATAAATAAAGAAGCGTGAAGAAAACAGATAAGCAAAGTCGACATTGATCGCAAAGTAAACTAAGTTATGCTTGACTCTCTGATTCTCCCCAGCAGAGTCGCCAGCTGTCGCACCTCGAAAAATACGACCTCGCGATAAAAAATACCGCGGATAAAAATTAAAACAACAGAGTCGCCATCGAACTTATTTTATTCCAATTAAGGAAAGGGAAAATATCGAGAAACCCTTTTTAGAAAAATGGATAAAACAAGGTCTTTGAAACCAGATTCTAGGTTCGAGAGTCGATTCCATAAGGGGAAGGTATTAGCACCTCTTACGTCCGTTGTACTCAACGGGAACCTCTTAGTTTGACTTGCGATCTAATGCTGACTTATGCTTTCTGTTTTCTTCGATTAATAAAATAAATGCGAAAGATCCTAATATAATGGTTACGGGAAAATGGGTTGTTTTGTTCCTAGGGTGCTCGAAAGGGAGTAAGATCCGTGTGCCTACGTATTCCCGTGTGCAATGGGAAAGTCAGAGCCTCGTAGTTCATGGTAATAAGGTTGATCAGTTGATTTAATGAACAAGTATTTAAATCGCATTCTAACTGCTAAGCGTTGGCTTATCTGCTCGCGATAGGAGGTTGAAGCGCTAGCTTGTTTGTGAGATAGAAAGGATTAATATAATGCTCGCTTTAACGAAAAATGTTTGATCAGGTTAGGGTTTTTAGAATGAAAGGGTAAATAAACTGCGTCCTGAGGGGCGGGCCTCAGGAGAATTTATTCGAGAATTCGAGGAATGCGAGATTCCAGAATTCAATTATTTCATTATTTGATATGTCGATTAAATGTTTTAATTACGGAAAGTCGAATGAATGATGTCCCGCGGGGCGAGCCTCGGGAGTGTTCATTCAAGAATTCGGGAGTGTTCATTCAGGAATTCGAGGAATTCGAATGAACGACTGTCAGACGTTCGAAATAAACCGTGATTGAATACGAAAAACAAATCATAAATTTGCACTATGATGAAGAAAAGGGAAATAAACCCAACCAAAGAAACTGTGCTTGAAGATAACTCTGATGCAGATAAAAAGTAACTAATAGTAACAACAGAGCACTGTATTTTGAATGAAGCTAGACGACTACTGGCCTGCCACAATGACGGCGGGCCTTAAAAATCCTGTCTTTTATACGAAGCTAGACAATTACTAGTCTACCACAACACCGGTGGCCCTTAAAAATCCTCTTTTATACGAAGCTAAATGACTACTAGCCTGCCACAACACCGGTGGTCCTTAAAAATGTCTTTTGAGTGAAGCCAGACGACTATTGACCTGCCACAATGTTGGTGGGCCTTAAAAATTTCTTTTGAGTGAAGCCAGACGACTACTGACCTGCCACAATGCTGGTGGGTCTTAAAAATGTCTTTTGAGTGAAGTCAGACGACTACTGACCTACCACAACGTTGGTGGGCCTTAGTGTGACCAAGTCTGTAAAACAAACGGGCGTTGATCATGATGCATTGTGAAATCCTCTTCTTGAAGTATGCATTCCATTTATCAAATAAATATGCATTTCAAGGTCTAATCCATCTAAATTGGATCATTTCTTTTATATTGAACCAGATGACTCTGGCCTGCCACAAAGACATGGACATTGAAATATATTTTGAGTGAAGCCAGATGACTACTGACCTGCTACAAATATGTGGGCCTTAACAATGTTGTCTTTTATAATGAGCCAATAACTACTGGCCTGCTACAGGGATGTGGGCCTTGGATTGTCTTTTGAGTGAAGCCATACGATTACTGACCTGCCATCGAGATTTGGGCCTTGGAATGTCTTTTGAGTGAAGCCAGATGACTACTGACCTACCACTACTCTGGTGGGCCTAAACAATAATGTCTTTTATAATGAACCAGATGACTACTGGCCTGCCATAGAGACGCGGGCCTTGGAATGTATTTTGAGTGAATCCAGACGACTACTAACTTGCCACTACGCTGGTGGACCTTAATAATGCTGAGAAAATAGTGTCACATAGGGAGTGACTCTGCAAGAGAAGAATTTGTTGTAGAACTCCGCTAAGAAAGAGAACATCCTGACTGATAATCTGCTGAGGAATGAAACAAAGATGCTCTTACAAATATCTGACTTTTGCCGAGTGTCGCACCTCGAAAAATACGACCTCGCGATAAAAAATACCGCGGATAAAAATTAAAACAACAGAGTCGCCACCGAACTTATTTTATTCCAATTAAGGAAAGGGAAAATATCGAGAAACCCTTTTTAGAAAAATGGATAAAACAAGGTCTTTGAAACCAGATTCTAGGTTCGGGAGTCGATTCCATAAGGGGAAGGTATTAGCACCCCTTACGTCCGTTGTACTCAACGGGAACCTCTTAGTTTGACTTGCAATCTAATGCTGACTTATGCTTTCTGTTTTCTTCGAATAATAAAATAAATGCGAAAGATCCTAATATAATGGTTACGGGAAAATGGGTTGTTTTGTTCCTAGGGTGCTCGGCAAGGAGTAAGATCCGTGTGCCTACGTATTCCCGTGTGCAATGGGAAAGTCAGAGCCTCGTAGTTCGTGGTACTAAGGTTGATCAGTTGATTTAATGAACGAGTATTTAAATCACATTCTAACTGCTAAGCGTTGGCTTGTCTGCTCACGATAGGAGGCTGAAGCGCTAGCTTGTTTGTGAGATAGAAAGGATTAATATAATGCTCGCTTTAACGAAAAATGTTTGATCAGGTTAGGGTTTTTAGAATGAAAGGGTAAATAAACTGCGTCCTGAGGGGCGGGCCTCAGGAGAATTTATTCGAGAATTCGAGGAATGCGAGATTCCAGAATTCAATTATTTCATTATTTGATATGTCGATTAAATGTTTTAATTACGGAAAGTCGAATGAACGACGTCCCGCGGGGCGAGCCTTGGGAGTGTTCATTCAAGAATTCGAGGAATGCGAGACTCCAGAATTCAGTTTATCCGTTATTTTGATTATGAAAAATATTCGAATTGTCGAGTTCGGAAAAGTTGATGGCGAGGCGCGATGTTTGGCTTACATTAATTCGTGATTCGATTTAAGCGATAAAAAAGAAAAATAAGAAATTGAGTTGAATTGCAATAATTTAGAATAAATATATGAATAGTCAAATTAAGTTGAATTTAATATAATATTAAATAAACGAAATAATATAATAAAAGTTAGATTAAATTTTTTGAAATTTGAATTATATATATAAAAAGAAAAGCCTCATATTAATAAAATTCCTCAATTAAAAATATTGGAAGAAGTTTAATTTGTTGTAATATCATTGGCCCCTATATAAAAAAAATAGAACTTAAAAGACTCACATAAAATTAAATATAAGCATAAGAATCCAAACAAAAATTAGAAAGTCTTAAGTCAAAAATGGAAATTAAATAATCAAAACAAAACTAAATAGGCTAAAAAAAAGAAATGAAAGATCTTAAATAAACAGGAAATGGGATATAGGCGCAGGCTAGTTGTGATGCATAATGGTGATGATATGGTGTTATAATGATGCTGAATTTGAACTAAACCCAAATAGCATATCAATAATGGTTGAATTAAAAAACCTAAACTTAAAAAAAAACTGAAGAAAAAAAAATATAAATATAAATGTATGCAACCCTTTTTAAATGAATAAAATAAAAGGAAGAAGTCAGAAGCAAAGCGAGCCTCTTCGTCTCCCTCACAAATGCGATAATAGAGCAAAAACCCACCCTAAATCGCTTTCACAACAACGATCTCTCTCGGCATCTCTATCTCAACTTCTCTCAGCTCACGATCGTTCCGGCTTCGCTCGGCTCTCTCAGTTCTCCCTCTCCTTTCGCGTCCTTTCACGAAGTCCGGCAAGGGTGGTTTGAAGGCGCATGTGCGGCGGTGTGGTTTCCGAAGGACGGTGTTTCTCGCGGCGATGAAGGTTGGGTGTTTCAAGGGTTTCGGCGGTTGTCGTGTGGTGAACGGTGGACTTTTCTATTTGGGTCTGGTTTGGTTTAGGTGGCGGTTTACGGCGAGGTATTTTCGGTGAGGTTAGGTCGCGGATTCAGGTGGTGATTTTGGATTTTGTTTTCAGATTCGGTTTTCTTGTGGGTGACAAAGGTTGCTTTGAAATTAAACGGTTTGTGCGATTCAGATTTTTTTAGTTTTTTGGTTATTGTTTCACAGTGGATTTGAAGGATGATGGTGAATGGAAGAAACGTGTTGGTCTTGGAGGTTCGAGGGAGGATTCGAAGGTTATTTGAAAAAGAGGATGGTTGAGTTCTGCAAATTTTATGAAGGTAAGGTTTGTGATTCTATGAGAGAATTTGCGGTTTGTTTTTTTTTCTTTTATATTTGTTTACTGATTAATATGAAGGTGGAGTTGAATGATGGTTGGATATGATTTGAAGCTTGGTTATTGATTTTTCAGAGGTTTTGTAGGGCTGTCCCAGCTTCTCATAAATGAAGAAAAAAAGTTGATTTTATAGAGGGAAGATGGAAAGGGTATTATCGGGTGAAGTTTTGGATCAGGATGATGATAAATCTGTTAGAAGAATCAAATCCCTTATTTTTTGTGGTGAGTGAGTGGAAATGGTAGTGATGCTGCGGAAAAAATGGTTTGTTGCAGGGTAGTGCTTTGCGTCATGTACGGAAGAAATGTTTCTCTATTTTTGTACAGGCTGTGTAGAAAATATCACATGGGTTATGGTGTTATGGACAAAGGAAAGGTGGGGTCAACATGGTGTACTGGCAGATATATTTTGTTAGCAATTGTGGTAGACTGAAAAAACAATGGGGATTGTTGTTTATTGAGAGAAAAAAATTAACGATGGACTAGTGATATTATAACAAAGTTAGCCTAAATAATAATAATTAATAATAATAATAATAATAATAATAATGGACTATGATGATAAAAAAAGATAATTTGAAAATAATAATAATAGTAATAATATTAGTGGTAAAATTAATAATAAAAAATAAAAAATAAAATAGAATAATAATGATAATACTAATAAGAATAAAAAATAATAAAAGTAATAATAATAAAAGATATAGAGATTTTTTTAATTTTTCATAATGACTAAAATGTTGAATGTGACTTAAAAAAGTAATGGCTAATGGTATATTGGAAATGAATTTTTTTTTTAAAACAATATTAGAAACAATAAAAGAGAATTTAAAATAGATATTAGATATTTAGAAAAAGAAATGGAAAATGGTAATAATAATAATAAAAAAAGAAGAAGATGAGATTAGAAAAATGATTTAGAAATAAAATTGAAAATATGGATAACGAATAAAAAGTATATATATATTTTTTAGAAAGACGAAAAATAATAAAAGAGAAAATTTAAATTTTTGCGATGAAAATAAATTATTAATGAAAAACAAAGGTGATAAACGAATGAAAGACCTTCACACAATAAATTGATTTTTTTTTGCGTCACACACACACACACACTCCGAACCGACAAACTCAGATGAATTCCAATTTTCACATAAAGCCTGAACCTTGAAGAGAAATGACATATTTTTGAATTTTCGAAATAATGGTTGGACAGTAACAATAAAATGGAGCGGGTAGGACAAATTTGGGGTATGACACCGAGGAGCAAATGATCACTGAATCGATCTAGGAAATCCTTAAGAGGATGACATTTCGTTGGAGAAGAAATGTGAACAAACATGTCTGCCTCGATTTGCCACTCCTGCCAAAAATAAATTGGCGACTTCATTGGGGAATATTTTAACAATGGGAGTGAATCCCAATCATGAAACTCTACAGGGAAATGACAAACTTCCTACTTGGATGGGGAGATGCTTTGTCAATACATTAGTTGGGGAAAAGAATTCTGACAATTATGATATTATGGGGAATCAAAGCATTTAGCTGGCTTATAGGAATACCTGATTATGTGATGATAACTCTGCTTGGGGACTATCACTTGTTCAAACACCTTTGGAATTCTACTGGGGAGACCACCTGCTCTGACTCAGCTGGGGAAGATTACAATCTAGACTCCCTAGGGGATGATGTGTATGAACCACCTTTCTGTTGGGGATATGAGTTGTAAGGCGTTCCTTGTTGGGGAGAAAATCTGCTTGGGAATGCCACCCTCTTGACACCTTGCTCTGAAAAGCATTAGAATCTTAAAGACTCTGATTGGGGAAAAGACTTCCACAATGTTTTCTATTGAAAATGATGTTATCTTTCAAGCCTCGGACTGCATTGTTTATGTGTAATACCCCGTAAATTATTTTAATGCTCTGAAAATATTTATTGGGTTCCGGGTTGCTCTGAGATGTTTTAACAAAAATAATTGGAGCAATCAGTGAATTAATTTATATTAACTAATATTATCTGACTCAGAGGTTTTATTAAATTGTTGTTTAAGAGACATTTTTGGATACCCTCTATTTGAACTCGTTTGGAGGAAAATATGTTTTTCCCGTATAAGACCTAAGTTTTTGTTTCCTATATGTTATGTAACATAGAAACAAAAACAAGAACATAGAAAGAGGAAGAAGAGAAAATGGAGAAAGAGGAAAAGCTTGGTGAAAAAGAAGAAGAAGCTCTTGGTCTTGAAAGCTCCATCACCCATTCATCACTCAATCTTCTCAATCATCTTTGGTAGAGGTGGGTTCTAGATAAATACTTTTATTTTTAGAGTTTTAATGTTCTTGGTATTTAGGGAGAAAATTGCTAGAAATCGTAGAATCGAGAGTTTGAACGGTTGAAATATCGATTAAATGCATGAGTATGTTGACTATAGGTGTAGGAACCTTGTTGATAATTGTTTTGATGTTTGGTGTTGTTTGGATAATGTTTGGAGAAGTTATGTACTTTGAAAATACTGATTTTCTGCTACTGACTGTCAGTTAATCGGTTAACCATATGGTTAACCTGTTAATAGAACTCAGTTGTGCTACTGGAACTGAAATTGCGTTATGGTTAACCGGTTAACACTGTAAGCTGAGGAAAAATATTACTTTTTGAAATACTTTGAAAATTCATAACTTCTTCATCCTTTATCTGATTTATCCGTTCTTTATATCATTTTGAAGCTAATAATACGTACTATCTTATGATACCAAGAAATATTATTTTTAGCCGACTTTTACCCAACATTTCTAATTAACCGTAATTATGTTAGTTAGGAAAAGTGTGAGCTATTGGAAATAAAAAAGGTATAACTTGTGAGATATTTAGGACTACCCTAGGCTGGTGTGAATCATTGGCATGTATTACATTAGGTCCTCCGTAAAGTCTTGAGTAAGTCTTGATGTAGATTACTTTGTGTCTCACGAGAAGCATCCGTAAAAGCTTGAGGTACCGTTGGCAAGACGTGGGTAGTGGTTTGAGTTATGTATTACATTGGGGCCTCCGTAAAGTCTTGAGAAAGCCTTGAGGTGGGTGATACTGAGTCCCATAGGAAGCATCCGTAAAGTCTTGATGTGTGTATGTTACTAGATCCTCCATAAAGTCTC
Organism: Lathyrus aphaca; assembly: GCA_963966055.1. Lineage (NCBI taxonomy): Eukaryota > Viridiplantae > Streptophyta > Magnoliopsida > Fabales > Fabaceae > Lathyrus > Lathyrus aphaca. Next base: position 652,196,871 of record OZ014519.1, read on the forward strand.
GAGTAAGCCTTGAGGTGGGTTATTTTGAGTCCAACGGGAAGCACCTGTAAGGACTTGAGGTGAGTGTTATATCGAGTCCTCCATAAAGTTTCGAGTAAGTCTTGAGGTGGGTTACCTTTAGTCTGACGGGAAACATCCGTAAAGGCTTGAGTTAGATGTTCCACTCATTTTGTGTCAAGAGTAGGCATGGACTTTTGTTCCTTTTGTTTTGGTTTCTTGTAGAGAAGTGGCCAAAGACTTGAAAATGCTTAGAATTGAACCCTTATAGATGAGAGAACTCTAAGATAGGGAATTCACTGAGATGTTGTTATCTCACCCCATGTTGTTGTTATATTTTACAGGTACTTCAGGTTCCGCAAAGGGTAAGGATAAAGCAATTTGATGATCCTTGCTTACCGATGGCCTTTCTTCCACTGTGGATATTTTAAGATCTTCGGATCTAGTTCTTAGTCTCCTTTTTGTTTTGACATCTTGTATTATTGTTAGCCTTTTGATGTAGTAACTTATGTATTTAGTTGGCTAATATTTTACAATGTGTTGTACTAAGAACTTATTGTATTTCAGTACCAAACTTGAACTTATATATGAAAAATATACTTTGATGTATGCATTTTATATATGGGCATTACATTATGAGGAAATCATCTCAAGAGAATTTTACAGGGGACATGGCATCCAAAATGCCCCAACGTCTTCAAACTCCTTGAGAGATTCATTGGATCTTGAAATGACTGCCCCAGACCTCATGGTCTATGAAGGAATTTATTTCAAGAAGATTCATGCAAGACCCTACATCATCATGATATATTCTGCCCCAGTATTATGAACCTGGGCTATCTTGAGTAATTATCTAGAGAGGGTAACTTCACATGCTCCTAGGGTGGCCTGCCCTAGTACGAGTCTTAAAATGATTTTCTCTGACTGACCATGCTTTGAAGAAATTCCCCGACTAACTGATCTTTGAGAGGTTTAAATCTCGAAGTAATTACCCCAGTTTGGCTTAATTGTGAGGACTTCTCAACTCGGCAAGATTAAGCTTCTGGACTAAGGTTCCAAATGTGAACTTCTATGATGCCAAATAAGTGTGTGCAAGCAGAAAATGTTTTATTCTGAGAATGATTATTCTAATGCAATACCCATGTTAATCTTGAAGTTTTTATTGAAAAGATGTCGCAAACCTTTGTGATTGAATCACTGGTTAAGATAAGACACTGATATTTTTTTTTAAATAAAAGAAAACCTGCACACGCAAAACCAACAAAGATATTTTAGCATAACTCATAGGAGTCAGGAACGTTATCTCATGCTAGTACACTCTCGAAATAACCCTGTTTCAATTAGGACTTTTGAGGGTTATATCGTGGCTTAGTTCACGATTATAGAAACAAATATTAAGGCTCAAAATTCTTTGTGCCCACCCCTCTTCATAATGTCATTTATTCTTATGTTCATCTAACTTTCACAAGCGCTCACCTTTCATAAGGGTTTCATATTGGTTAAGGAACCATTGCTACTAACGGTGTAAGCACCAATCAGGTTATCAGAGTAACAGTCACCCCTATTGTCTTTTGTGTCTGTATCACACGGCTTTGTTCTTGCAAGGATTTTTGTATCGTAATCCTTTTCCATTTTCCATCTTTCACTTTTTTGTTTATCCCTAACTTTTTCCTGGACTGATTCTTTTGAATCTTTTGCAATTGGAGTCCAATGGGATGCCTTAATTTTTATATAAGTCGCTCGTTTTCGAGTTCAACCTATCGAGATTTTTTATTTCTTTTTTTCATTCTTTTTCTTCTTTTTTTTGTTGAACAAATCGTGTGACACTGGTTGTCTTGATTGCTATGTGAGGTTGTGACTGCCTCGTTCTTTGGTTGATGAAGGATAACCATTGTAGCTTCCAGTCTTTGAACCTCTTGATTGAGATAACCATTGTGATTTTTGGTCTTTGGACCTTTTGATTTGGTACAGTGAAATGTGATGGATCCTCAAATACACTCCTTTATGAAAATCTGAATGCTTGGTCCAACTAGCTGACACCTACCTTGCCCCTGGGTTAAATATAAGAACTTTTTCATGCGAAAAGAAAACTCCTACTTCAAGGCTCAAAAGGTTTAGCAAGGGTTTATCTTCCTTATATCTCCAGTGTTTGAGGATTTGAAATAATTCCTGTCAACAGGGTTTTATTCAAAAGAACACAATTAGAGATTTTTGCGTTTTCATTTTGTCATCCTCCCTCATAGAGTTTAAGCACAAGAGTTGGAATTGCAATGCACACACACAACATTATGAGTGAATACGAATGGAATATTTCAAGAAAAACATGTGCGCCTTATTATGATTAATCATTCAAAAACAAACAAGTTCATGCATGCTTACAAATGCTTAGCAAATGAAAGAAGCTACAAATGAAAATGCGGTAAAAAAGATGAACATTGCCATCATTGAGGAGACTTGACTCCGTCTGGACTTATTGCTTCTGAAGATGCCCTTGCAAACTGGGTGATTAATTTGAATACTTCAGCTTAAAAGTAGACCACCTGGTGTAATGACCTTTGCATCAATCAAACCTTGTAACTTATGTTCGAACTCTCTATAATTGTCAAACGTATGTCCAAATGTTCCTGAGTGGAACTTGTACCGAGAATTCATATCATAGTGTGAAGGAAAAGGATATGGAACTGGCATAACATGACTCAACTTAATCAAAGAGCCTCGAAGAAGGCGAGCAAGTAGTTGGCTTCGAGGAATCAGAACTTGAGCAAGCACACTTTCAAATATCTCAGACCTTTATCTCCGTTGTTGACGATTTTGTTGATGATGTTGATTAGGACGCCAAAACTGCCCCTGTACATTCCTTCCTGAATTTGGCATAAGTTGTTGATGTGATGCCCTGGAAACCTTAAACTGAGGAGTGTGCCCATGACCTGAAATAAATCCTGGAGAAGGGAAAGTAATAACCACTTCTTTGGCAGCCACTAAAGAAAGATTACCAACTACCTTCAAACCAGTTGGTTCAAACTCGATTACTCTGGAGTCAATTAAGTCTTTCACTCTATGCTTGAAGGATTTACACCCTTCAATATCATGACCTGGTGCCCTTGAGTGAAAATCACAACGAGCATTGGCATCCCATCCCTCTGAAGCGTATCATATGGTGGCGACCACTTGCGAAGCTCAATCAATCTCATATGAAGCAAACACTGAAGTAGATCGGCAGGAGACATTGGTAAAGGGTCAAAAACTCTTTCTCGCGTCTACTTAAGAAAATCCCTGAACAATAGGAGGAACATCATTCTCTTTTGCAGCAGGTGAAGGAACATCCCTTTGCTTGGCCTCCTGGACTGGTGCGAACCCGATTGCCCCTGAATCGATGAGTTCTTGGACCTTATGCTTGAGAATCTTAAAATTTTCTACATTATGACCAATGCTCATGAATTTAATTCACACCTAGCTCTAACATTAGAACCCATAGGGTACCTGGTGTCTTAGGTCCCACATCAATCAACTTAATCAGCTTCAATTCCAACAAAAGTTGAAGCAACTGCACATACGACATCGAGATCATATCAAACTTTTTCTCAAACTTCCTTGCATTGAACTCCTCAGGAAATAGTGGCTGGTGAGAAAACTCTGACAGTGAAAGAGATTTGGAAACTAATCCATGATCCAACACATGTTCCACAGAAAGGGGAGAAGTCAGCACTTCAGTTGCAGCAACAGATAACCGACTGTTTTCTTTTTTCAATATAGCTTCCAACATTTCTATAATCCGACCCATCCGAGCCTTCATCTCGTCGACCTCTTCCCTCAACAGTTTCTAATCTTGGGACAATGCTCGAATGTCCATAATAAAATTCCCCAGCTGGGCCTTCATCTCATTCACTTCCACTTGGAATTGTTCCATGATACATGATACATTTTCTCTGATTAGATATAATACATGAAACATAGAGAAGTCATAAATATGAAACCTGTACTTGCAAAACAAGAATAAGGGTGATATGCATGCTATACAATGCTATGTCTTTCATTCTCAAGGCCACTTATGCCCTAGTTCTGGTATTTAATAATAATTAAAGAAATCCAGATGACTTTGGGACTTGACTTTTAAGAAACAACATTCACACAAGATTCATATATAGTTGGTATGAATGAACAAGTGTCGGTGCATGGACGACAATCAAGAAGATAAGCAAGAAACAAATAACATAAAAGAGCTCACAGAGCAACAAAAGATCTCCCCATAGGGTTACAATTTTTACATCAGCAAAGAAAATAAACAGGAAGATAAAACGAAGATTCCCACAACAAGCATGTGGGTAATCCAAATACAATAGAAGAAACTAAACTCTATAAAACTCTACATATTTCAGCCTCTAGCTAAGCTTCTTGACAGTCTCGAATAGTTGAGCAGAATCCGGATGCCCCGGGTCTTCAATTAGCTTCTGAATAAGCAAGTCTCTATGGTCAAAGGAAGCATGAAACTCACCGACTTGTTGCAATAACACTTCATCATTCTCCCTACTGGAACTAGGCTCCGACATAGCCGTCTTAGTTTCAACAAGAATCTTGAGCTCTTCAATTTCCTTTTGAGCATCCTCCATTGACTTCTGACTTTGCTTCAACTTTTGCAAGTACTCCCTTCTCCGCCCGTGAGCTTTCTGAAGTTCTTCAGCTCTACTATCTATTTGAACTTTCAAATCCTCAATCTTCTGTTGATATCCCTTTTCTACTTCTTTTTTCTTTCTCTTATTTGTCTCTGATTGCTCTTTCCAAAGAGTTATGGTCTCATTTGCTTCGTCCAAAGACTTCTTGATCTTTCTGCGTTCACCAGCCTTGCTAATTTCAGCCAAGCCTTTCTTTTTGAAGTACAACTCCCTGTCAGCTAACTCTTTATTCTTATCTTCCATCTCCTTCTAAGCCAAGTGAATTTTTTCCTCCAAAGCCTTGTTGGTGTGCACCAAATGCTGATACAAACTGTTGATCTCAGAGTTCTCAACTCTGACCTTATGAAACTCTGCCTCTAACTTCTGGTATTCTTTAATAGGTACAATAGTTTGAGGTTCAACCACCTTAGGATACAAGGGAGATTCCACTAAAAATGGAAGAAGCATAACTTCAACTCGATGCCTAAGCTAATCAGCACATGGTGCATAAGCCCTTAGATCAATTCTTCCAAATTCTTTCTTACCTTTCTTTACCCTTACAACCCAATCCTGAGAGACTTAGATTGATAAGTCTTCATTTCCCTTGGCAAGAAAGTAAAGGGATTATGCTACATCTTCTTCTTTGGGAGGAGCCTTCAGAGGATACCAAATTTTTTTAAGAGTCAATACCGGATTGTGGTTGATTCCCCATTTCCTACCAAGCAAAGGCACATTGGGGAAATACCACAGCTTGCAATCAACTCTTTTCCTACTAGATCTCTATTATAACACCAAGTGATGTCATATGAGGTCAACCCCATCAACATCTTGGACCATTTAACCTCTCCCTTGAGCTCCACAAAAGGTCATGACTTTGGGTTGTGTCGAGAAAACCAGGCATAAAATAAGGGTGCACAACAAAGTACAAGACCTCCCCTTTTCCTCTCATTCTTGTAGTGAAAAGAATAACAGAAATCTCCCAACAAATTAGTAACAAGGGTTCTTTTAATGAAAATAACTATGGCATCCATGCAGACAAACTCCTTCTCATTTGGAAACAAGCTTATCCCGTACACGATCAGAGCTAATACTGCACTGAAATCCGCCCATCTTTATTCTGCAACACACTTATTGGCTTTATCAATCAAGAAAGCTTGGTGAAATCCCTTACTTTCTCTCTTGGTCTTGATGTTGTTTATAACCAATCCCAAATTCAGGTGAGTGGCCTTGGTAATATCTTCATTTGAGGGGACCCTGTCTGAACTATAGAAATAAAGGTTGTCTCTGATTGGAACTCTTAAGAAATCTCCTCCAAAGTAGGCACCAAAACATAATCTGGGAACACAAATCACCTCAACTGAGGGTCATATAACTGAAGAAAAGTGTGAAGACTATCCCTTTGCTTTTGATTAGCCTCATCCAAGTAACTCAAAATCAAACCAAACTTCTTCCTGAAATCATCAATCACCTTTTCATTCATCAAACCAACCAAACTATGAATGTCTTCAGTTTCTTGCTTTGAGAAAGTATAATGAAAATTGTTTTTCCGAGGGATATTTGTAACACCCTAAAATTTTCCCTATTATTTATCATCATTTCCGGGTAGCTTATGATTTGTTTTCGTGTCATCTTGCATATCTGTCGATACATTGCATAATAAAAATAGAAAGCATACATCATTGGTCGAGGCGCATGGCATGTGATATAGGTTTATTTGGCAAGCATCGGGTCTCAGAGGGAAAATAATCTCAGGAAAGTATGACCAAGATCAGATACACAAGATTTCCCATCAAAAAGAAGAAAAATTCATATTTTAGTTGAAGTAACCTGTTACCTCAGGGGTAGTAACCGGTTACCTGTTGAAATTTAGGGAAAAAGAAGCCAATTTTTGCACTGGTAACCGGTTACCTCATAGGTAGTAACCGGTTACTTCACATAAATTTTCAAAAATTCAAAAATCAGTTGGTTGCTTCCATCATCCTTCCATTTTCACTTTGCCTTGTATTTCCACCAAATTCTAGAACATTCCACACTCTTCCAAAGGAATATTCCCAAAATATGCCAAGGAATATTCCACGAATATGCCATTGGAATATTCTAAGAATATTCCCAATCAACCCTTAGCTTAGGATCCGGGCCTAGTGTCCAAACCTAGCGCCAAACCTAGACCTAACTACGAAGATAACTCCTATATAAACCTTGCTCCTCAACCCAAAAAGGGATTAGCCACATTTCACAAATTTCACAAATTTCACCATTATCACAATCTCAATTCTCTCATTTCTCTCCATTTTCCAAACTCACACCAAAGCTTCATCATCATCAAGGTTCTTCAAGTTTTGCATTGAAACTTGAAGAATCATAAGCTAAGCCTCCACCATCTTCATCAATTCAGCAAATTATTGAAGAAGTTGCTACGGTTGCGGTGTTTATTTCACCATTCAGAAGAGTTTTCAGATAATTCTCACCAATCACATTTATTTTGCGCATTCGCGGATCGAAGCTTCGATCTCCGGTTTTCTCTCCTTTTGTGTATTGCTCAACATCACAACAATTGCCAAAGTAAGCCTCCGCTTTGTAGGTTGGTGAATCCTAAATCACTTCTCGTTTTAACTTATTTCTCTTCATCTCTCTTCGTGCATTCTTCGCACATTCTTTCTTTTTGATACTTTGGTTTGTTTGATAATTAGGAGCTAGAATCGTAGAGTGATCGTAACGTTAATAAGTGTTAGAATGTTGTATTTAGGTGTAATTTTCGTGCTAGGTTGATAGGCATTAGAAGAAAGCTTAGTTGAATAAGTTGCTACTGGTTTTTTCATGAAAATGCACTAATTTTTTATTCTGGTTGAAGAGTAACCGGTTACCTCATAGGTAGTAACCGGTTACCTGTGTTAAAATAGCAAAAAATCCCATTTTTTGAACTAGTAACTGGTTACTACATAGGTAGTAACCGGTTACCACTGAAATAGAATGAAAATTTCTTGTGTTTTCTTGCATTTTTTGTATCCATTCCCCTTCCGATCATCATGGATCTTTAGGATATGATTTTAGGGAGTTTTTAGGAGCTGTTTAGGAGCAGGTGGGTGTAGTTTCGATAACTTTCGACATGCTTTTCGTTAGGTTCCGATTTTCGGCATAAGTGTTGAATATATGCTCATAACATACTGTGATTGTTGTTTGTATGATTTAGCATCACCAATATCTTATTAATAAATGTCTATAGTTCTGCTTTACATTGCATTCGTGATCCGTTCATGTTTTGGTTGATTGTACGCGTAATTGGAAACGTTGTATATTGTTTAAAACTGCACAATTCACATAGTTTGCATCCATTGGTTATTGTTTATGTGTTACATTCCATTGTTTATGCCCATTTCAGATCATTGTATTTCATTGTTCGCATTAAAACTCCATTTTTGCATTTGAAAAATATTTGAAAATCTGCCATGTTTCACTGCTGCATTTTGAAACAGGAGCTGTAAAAGACATGCTGCATTATCTGCTTTGACATTTTTACACCCATTTTCATGTTGTTTGATAGCTGTAAAAGGCTGTTTACATTGTTACTTGCTTGTAGTGGCTGATTGTGTGTTAGAGAACTATAGTATCTGTTGACTCTATGCTTTGCTTAGCTTTTTAGTGTCTTTAGGCCTATGATTGAGTCTAATTTAGGTCATAGTTGTGATATGACATGTTTGGTACTTGATTATTGCTTTCCTTTTATCACTTTGGATTTAGTTTACTAACCTTTTTTTTGTAGGGGGTTATGGTAAGCCATGTGTGTGGGAGGGTATCCTACATACACCTTCTTCCTTATCCTTTTACGTTTCAACTTGTGGTTGCGATAAGCATTTTTGCTTCTTTGACATTTCACTTTTTTCATTCCGCTTGGAGTTGAACTCATTGTAACTTGCTTCCTTTTCCATTTTAGGATTAGAAAACCACACTAACCATAGGCCATCCCTTGAATAAACAACTTAGGGTGAGTCTTAGTTTCACCTAGTTTTGTCCTTTTTTCGATTTGAGTATTCTCTCTCATCTCCAAAAGAAAAATTGAAATACCTAATAAAGGCTGAGCTTTCTTGTGTGCCAGGAGACTTTACCGTGGGGTATTTGAATGCATTCGATCTCGGGATGAGGTGTAGGATATCTATCACGATGAACAAGTCTTAGCATGAAGATGTCTCACAAACAACAAAATCAAAACACTTCTTCTAAAAGATAGTGAACCAACAACAAGCGTCTATCCTGCGGGAATTCTCTTCTCATCTCCTTCACTCATAACGAAAGAACTCACTACAATTTGTCTCTTTGCAAGACAGTAAAACACTCGTTGAGGCGAGCCTACAACACCTGGGCATAGGCATAAGCAGTTCAATTTATAAAAAACACAAACAAAGTTCCTACCTTAGTTAGGCGAACTACGTCGACTTTGATTCTCATATCCCATGAGATACGTAGGCAGTGGGATAAGGCCCATTCGAGCACACTCTTTATTTTCCCTACATTTTCCCTATTATTTCTTTTCAGTCCTTTCTCCAGTAGCAGTTTCAGCTCATCATCAAGTTTATTTCTCACCCTTTGAAACAGACAAACAAGCATGGATCCCGTCGGTACGGCGGACAATCTGGGGTACTAATACCTTCCCAGTTCGTAACCGACTCCCGAACCCTGTTCTTTGGTTCGCAGGACCTTGTACTTTCCTTTTTCCTTAGGTTTGCGTAGCATTACCTTTCCCATTCATTCAGGATAAAAATACCTAGCTGGCGACACTACTTTTTCGGTGCCACTTTCGCGTATGTACTAGAATAAAAATCCCGGGAGCGACAATATCTTGAGCCATCTGGAATAGAGTATGGACAAACCACTGGAACTGGGAATGACAGACAATAACCTGAGAAATGAAAAACACAAAAGTTAATACACCAATCAATCCGTTAAATGTTACATTTTGCTGCAAATTAAATGTTTACCTAGATATGGATACTAGAAACATAACTTTTGGTATAAAATTCTTATTTTAACAAGTACGAATTGGATATTCTTCATCCTTTACCAAATAAAAATTTCTTGGCTTTTCTTTCATATAAAACCATTTTCCGTCAATGTGAACAACATTTTACATTCCTTTAAAAATAGGATCATTATTATGTATGCTATCACTATCTATCATATCAATGCAAAATTTTAATCTAGTTCGCTTATGTTGTTCGGTTAAATAAGGTTTTATTGTGAATCTTAATGTGAATTACATAAAAATTCAATATCAATTTTTGGGGAAAAGAACAATAGAAACCAAAATAAATGGTCTACAACAATAATAATTCGTACACAGATAATATAACAGAATAAGGTAAGAACACAACAAATGTTTGCTTACCTAATTCGATCAAACGATCTACTCGAGGGGAGAGAGCAACTCTACAATTCACTATACTAAAAAATTTGTTACAAGAGATTACAAATGAGTTACAAGAAAATAACCTTCATCTTCAGGTTCCCAAGAACAACCCTATTTTCTACCCAAGTGTTTCCCAACCTCTCAAACTCTCAATATATGAATCACTTAAACCCAAGGTGTAATCCAATATTTTCTTTTTGCTGAAACCTAATACTTTTAAACCCTTGCTCTCCCTTGTTAGTGTAAACCCTAATATCGTCAAACACCAAACATATAAGAGATACATATTTATAATAACAAATACCCAACAAACAAAGCCCAAAACCACAATAGCCAGAAACATGCCATACGAGAAACTGTTGGAAAGTCCAAAAACCTGAAATCACTATTCACCGTACGAATGTCATTTTTCATCCACACATATATCAATATTCATCCGACCAATTTTTTTCTTTCTTTTCGATTTTTCGTCCGATTTTCTAAAACTTCTGATTTTCGCGGTAAATGCAATCTCCAAAATATGTTTTTCTTCTCTTAACCAACTGAGGTTTTAAGGCACATTTACAATAATCTCCACATTGACTTAAATCGTGTTGATACCGATTTAACAATCAACAAAATTGTTGTTCTCTACCAAGTTGAAACTCTAATCAATAACCTTGATCAAATTCAATCAACCTTTGAATCTTGATCTTGCCACTTGCATCCACTTGTTTTCAGTTACCTTTTTCTGCCTAGGTAATTTAACAAGCCTACAAGTATGATTTTTCAACCACCCTTGACTCCACCTGTTTTGAAATGTCTCCCTGAAGGTTTTTCTTCTTTTATTTTGCAGTCCTTCAGCCACATTAAAAACATAATATTCAAGGCTAGCATAACCGTCCCTTTAAGATGCTATAATAACCCTCCTTACCTTATGTGAGTCAAATGATAATCAAAGATCTCTATAACTGTTCCCTCACAACTGCTAGCATCCATAGTAGGAAACTCCACCTTGTAGATGTTTTGATTGGCTATATTTTGTGGTAAAACTCTTGTGTGTTTCAGGATATCATAAGCAATGTTATGACATGTGATTTAAGCATTTCGCAGGTGTGTAGTTTGTTTGTGCAGTTGTTTGCTTTCAGGATGTCAAGACTCTTGTCATGACATTTGTGACTGAGCATGAAGACATAGTTTAATCCTATTTTGTACGCGTATCTTGCTGTCTTTATTGCTGAGATTTTATTGTGGTTTTAGCGTGGTTGTTTCAGAAGGAAAAGAAGGATTCAGTTTGGAATTGTTATAGCAGAACTTTTGTTCTTTCTATTTTTGTTCCTATAATTTAGGACTATTTATTCTGAGTTTTGTGCAAGTTCATCAGGCCTAATGCCCATTGGAGTTTCTATTTAAGGCTGCTCAACCCTAATGTGATTGTGTGGAAAATAAGGATTGTATTATTAGAGTTTTTCACGTGTGTTAGTTTTTGTGAGCCAAGCAATTGTCTTTTAATGATTGTTTAAGACTAGGTGTTTATTTGTATTTTGTCCACTCGAAGCTTTTAAGCAAGAGTGTTTGCATTGGAATGAAGCTTTTAAGCAGGTCAAAGATTGTCTTGAAGAGTGTCTTCGTTTTCTTTGTGTTGTTATTTAAGATCACTGACTGTGATTGTGTAGGGAGTGAAAGGGGTCTCATATCTAGGAGTTCCTAGGTAGAACTGTCACTGGGTGGAGATTAAGTGAAAAGATTGCAAACTGTAGGCGTTTGCTATGAATCTTTGAAATGATACTACTGATAGTAAAGTTCCTTCCTGGCTTGTTATCCCCCAAAGTAGGTGTGATTGTACTGAACTGGGTTAACAACTTTCTGTGTATTTTATATTCTATCATTGTCATTTACAGTTTTATTGTTGTTAAGTGTCGTGACATAGTGTTCGACATTGTGTGGTTGTTGCCAGAATTTCACACCTCAAACTGAGTTTTCTCCGTTATAGTTTTTTCCAGGTTTTTTCCATTGGTTTTCATTATTCTTCTTCTGAAGAAATTCTCTACCAACCAAGTAAGCTGTTTAAACTCAGCTCTTCCCCAAAAACTTGATAACAACTCAGCGGTAATATGCATTTTTATCCCTTGAATTCTGCAAAATTCATTACACTCCTCTGAACTTTTCTCAAGGCATTCATAACGCCTTAAACTCAAATCCCATAGCTCTTCCTTGTCATGAAAGCCTCCACTAGTTAACAATGAATGGATAACAACATTTGAACCTTCTAAAATATATATACTACATATTTTAGACCCTTTAGTAATAATAAATTCATCACACGAAATCATCATTACTCCATGTTAGACCTAATACAATAGCCTAGATCATCAAACATACTTATAGATAACAAATTTCGCTTGAGTTCTGGAACATACCTTACATTGTGAATAAGAAGTTCACGATCATTAAATTTTTTAAATCTGATCGTACCAATACCATGAACCTTGCATGTCTTATTACTACCAAGGCAAACTACTTCCCCTTGCACCATCTTCAAAATTTCAAAGTATTATATTCTTGGACACGTGTGATAAGAGCAAACTGAGTCAATGACCCAACTATCTTTAGTTTCCAAACTCTATACTATTAGTGCTTTGGGATACTCATAACTTTCCTCACCAAGGAAACTACAACTTGAACAAAATCTTCATTGACCTTCCTTCCAGGACAATCCCTTTTAAAGTGACCGATTTTTGACAATTAAAAATTTTACCTTTGACTTGTCAGACCTCTTTGATTTGGACATCCCTTTACACTTATCTCCTCTTATTGACACATTTAAGCCTTCACCACTATCTTCAATCTTCAAATCTTTCGACTTTGAAAATTCTTTGGATTTCACCGCCGTCTGGACTTCATCCAAATTAATAGTACCTTCCTTACCATAAAGAAGGGCATCCTTAAAGTGCTCAAAGGATTTGGGTAATGAACTCAATAGGAGCAAAGCATTATCCTCATTATCAATATTCTCAAGATCATCGATAATCTTGTGAAATTCTGTAAGCTGCTCAACTATGGATTTATTCTCCACCATTCGAAATGAATAAAGTTGTTGTTTCAGATACAACTTGTGAGTCAAAGACTTTGTCATATATAATGATTCAATTTTTGCCCACATAGCAACCCCATTTTTCTCCCTGGAGACTTCTCTTAGAACTTTATCCCCGGAGTACAAGATAATGGCATTCCTGGCCTTATCCACCGTCTCGGTCTTTTGTACTTGTGTAAGCTATGTATGCATCAATACTTCACTCTTCAAAGCATCGATACACTTCTCTTAAATTAAAATTGCTTGCATCTTAATTTTCTACAACCTGAAGTCATTTTTATCGGGAAATTTCTCGATCTTCCATCTACTAACTATGATGCTCACTTTGCTCCACGCTCACCACACCACTTATTGTGAATCTTGTTGTGAATTACAACAAAATTCAATATTAATTTGTAGGGAAAAGAATAATAGCAACCAAAATAAATGGTCTACATCAATAATAATCCGTACACAGATAATATAACAGAATAAGGTAAGAATAAAATGTAGGTTTCTTTACCCAGTTCGATCAAACGATCTACTCTGGGGGAGAGAGCAGCTCTACAATTCACTATATTCAGAAAGTTATTACAAAATATTAAAAATGAGTTACAAGAAAATAGTCTTCGCCTTCAGGTTCCCAAGAACAACCTTGAAGACACCCAAGAACAATCATATTTTCTACCCAGGTGTTTCCCAACCTCTACAACTCTCAATATTTGAATCACTCAAACCCAAGGTGTAATCCAAGATTTTCTTTGTGTTGAAACCTAATACCTTAAAACCCTTTCTCTCCCTTGTTGGTGTAAAACCTAAGATTATCCAACATCAAACATATAAGAGATGCACATTTATAATAGCAAACACCTAACAAACAAAGCCAAAAATCACAATAGCCCGAAACATGCCAAACGAGAAACAGTCGGAAAGGCCGAAAATCTGAAATCACTATTCATCGTACATACGCCACTATTCATCCTTACGGACGTTACTATTCATCTGTACGAGCGTAACTATTCATCCGACCGATTTTTTTTTCTTTTCGGATTTTCGTCCGACTTTCTAAAACTTCAGATTTTCGAGATATATGCAATCTCCAAAATATATTTTTCTTCACTTAATCAACCAAGATTTTAAGATACATTTACAACAGATTCGATATCATTTGAATGTCTTCTTATTTCTCTCAACTTTAAAGACCTTACCGATGTGCTTGTAGTCACTTCACATGAGAAATATACCAAATAGAGGTTCTTTGCTTCAAATGAATGTCACACGTTAGATTAAAGTCAGACTCTTTTGCGTCCTCAATTTCCTACCTTTTTTTGAGTCACATTTACATGTACTGCTTTGTTCTCAGCAAGTTTCCAAATAAGTTGTACTGTGCACACATCAACCGAAAATAGAGAAGACACTAAATTGGTCACATTTTTAAATTTTCCATCAACACTTTTCTCTAATAAATCCTCGTATAGTCCTTCTCTCAGAATTAGACATCACCTTTCTCTTTGTGATTACTTCTTAATTTGTATATATGAAAACTGACAACACATTAATTTCATATATTAAAAAGAATAAATTTAATAAATCCTTCTCTCGGAATTAGACAACACATTTCTCTTTGTGATTATTTCTTAATCTGTACATATGAAAACTGACACCACATTAATTTCATAGATTAAAAAGAATGAATTTAAAAATATTAACCCTATTCAAATTCAATGTTGGTATGTATGTTGTTGTTTTCCATATCATTTTCTTCATTTTGTATGTTGTTTTTTTTTTTTTTTTTTTTTTTTTTTTTGCATGTTGTTCAATTTCTTTTAAGAACACCGAGAAAATATAAAACCCATGTGTTATTAGGAAAAAAAAATGAAAACTCATATACTAGAAGAGAACAAAAAATCCCAAAGACAGGGTGAAAAGACACATAATAACTACAACAAAAATCACACCATAAATAAGGCAAAAATAAACCAATTAAATTCTAAAGAATTTTTGGTTGGGACCATGAAGAAACAAATGGTCATGAAAAGCGTAATAATATTGTTACCTACCAATTGAATCATGAGTATATTTTTCCAAAACACATAAGATATGTGTATATTTAGAATGTTGTTAAGATCAATACTTTCTATAATATTGATATTTAAATCGGGTAGATTAGACATTATATTTGAATTTTGTTGTTGAACATATTCTTCATCTTCCATTGGAATAACATTGAGATCAATGTTATGTAAAATCATTTTAATATCTTACTCACTCTGTTTTATTATTATAATTTGTTCTAGCTTTTTTACACATACCAAGTTATTAATTTTTGTTTTTAATTGTTGCACTATAATTTTTTATAATTACAAATTCATCTATTATATTTCCAATGCACTAATGAATAGATTTTGTTTGTTGGGCTCCATAAAAAAAATTGAAGCTTAAAAATCACAATTAGTATTTTGGAATACAAAATAGATGTTTTTTATGTGATTGTTATTTTCTAAATAATAAAATTTTATACTATTTAACATATAATTTAATTACATACCGTTTAATTTTTATATTGAAAAAAAATTATATAATTTTTCAAAAAAAATTATTTACGTTTCTTACATTCTATTCTATTATAACTATCACATTATCAAAAAATTATTTTAAAATAATTTTTATTTTTAACTTTTTTTAATGTAATTTTTATTGTGTGAGTTTGTGTTCCACATCTAAGTTGTTATTTTATATTTTATTTATGATAATGAAAATATATTAATATTTAATATGAATAAATAAATATAAAAATATTTATCTTTTTAAAACATTAAATGTGGGATAAAATATTTTATTTTAATTTTCATAATTATTTTTTAAAATAATAACTGATATGACACAATTTGTTTGTAAAAAAAATAGTTTGATATGATTGATTTATATACCTTAAAACCCGTTTTATAGTAATAATGGGATATACACATGATATAATTTAAGTTTGGATAATGATAAATGTTGGAAGACTTTCCCATATACCCCCACAATTTTTAAAAAATGCCCATTTTAACCTTAAAATATTTTATTATATTATTATTTTATTATTATTTTTTTTTACCATTTGTGTCAGACCGTCAGATTAAAGTAAAAATTTGTCCAAAAATATACGTTCCGGAAGACTTTGGGGATGAGTTCCGGTACGTTAATTAACATACCGGAAGACTTTATGTAAGTCTTCCGGTATTGTGATGTTTGTTCACCGGAAGACTTAATAAAAGTGTTCCGGTACGGAAGACTTTTATTAACTCTTCCGGTAGCAATGAATATGTGTACCGGAAGACTTTATGTAAGTGTTCCGGTATTGTAAGAGTACAATACCGGAAGACTTTCATAAAGTCTTCCGGTTTGATTTTTTTTATAATTAATTTAGTTTTTTTTATTCATTTTTTTAAAAAATATTTTTATTTTGTAGGTGCAGTACCTTTATACGAAAAAGAACCGATATGTGTGAATACATCAGATGTATTTACAACGACAGAGAGATTTGGTACACGAGAAGAGGTGATAAGATGGGTCAAAGACACCGGATTACGAAATAAAGTGACGGTCGTCATCACTCGTTCAGATACACAAACAGGCAAGAGAGGAAGAAAGAACAAAATAATATTTGGTTGCGATAAAGGTGGGAAATACAAGGATATTCGTAGTGGAATAGAAAGTGCGACGAAAAAATGTGGATGTCCATTTAAGATCAGGTCGATTCCGACAAAAGATGGATCTGGATGGAAGATTGATGTAAAATGTGGCGTTCATAACCATGATTTACCCGATAGATTAGAAGGTCACTCATTTGTTGGTAGGTTGACAGCGGATCAGAAGCAACATGTTGCTGATTTAACAAAGAGAAAGGTTGCACCCAGAAATATATTGCATTCCTTGTACGAGCGAGATCCAGATTGTGTCACTCGTGTCACACAAATATACAAGCAAAAGAGTATGATGGAAAAAGAGATAAGAGGTCCTAGAAGTGAGATACAACATTTGTTTAAGCTTATCGAGGCTGCAGGTTATGTTTATTGGAGTAGAAAAAGAGATGACTCTGAAGTTATTAAAGATATATTTTGGGCACATCCAGATTCAGTTAAGTTGTTGAATATGTTTCCTATTGTGTTAGTTATGGATAGCACTTATAAGACAAACAAATACATACAACCTTTGTTTGAAATTGTTGGCATGACATCTACCGAGTTGACTTTTGCTGTCGCATTTGCGTATATTGAGTCTGAGCAGACTGAGACTTTTTGTTGGGTGTTAGATAAGCTTAAAAAATTGTTTGTGAAGAAAGATTTATTTCCACAAGTTATGATGACAGATAGAGATCTTGCTTTGATGAAAGCCATTGAGACTGTGTTTCCAAGGACAAATAATTTGCTATGTCAGTTTCACATTAACAAAAATGTTGGTGCAAAAAGGAAACTATTAGTGGATCCTAATATGCAGGAGTCAATTGGCAAATTATGGACAGATGTTGTATGGGCTAGTGATGAGGTTGAGTATGCACAACATTTAAAAGAACTTGAGCAAGAGTGTGTTGATTGTCCTAAATTTTTTGAGTACGTGAACGACACATGGTTGACACCACATAGACAAAGGTTTGTTTGCGCATGGATTAATCGAGTCCTACATATGGGTAACACGACGACTAATCGGTATGTTTTGATTTAGATCCCAAAATATACTTTTTGTGAATTTTGTATTTTCCTTACTTAGTTTAAATATGTATTATTATAGGGTTGAGTCTGCTCATTGGAAGTTAAAGCAGATGTTGGGTAACAGTATTGGTGACATGGTCAAATGTTGGGAGGCCATGAATGACAACTTAAAGATACAAATTAGTAACATTCGAGCTTCTTTTCAAAAGAGTGTGTATGAAGTTGCACATGTCCATTCAAGTCCATTTTACACATATTTACGTACTTCAGTGTCGCGAGCTGCATTGAGGCGCGTTGCTGAAGAGTTAAATAGAGTTGATTATATTGGAACTAACAAAGACAGATGCCGATGTACTCTTAGATCCACCTATGGATTACCTTGCGCATGTGAGTTGGCAGGGTATAGAATTAGTGGTATTCCGATACCAATTGAGGCTGTGCATGTACATTGGAGGAAACTAAGTATGGAAATTAAGTTGGAAGAAGACTTAGATGAGGAATCAGATGTGGGTATGAAATCTGCAATGGATGAGTTATGGAAATGGTATAGGTCACAAGATGTTGTTGGAAGAAGGGCATTACATAGTAGGGTTTATGAACTTGCATTTCCCACAACGACTTCTTTGTTAGCACCACCTGAAAAAATAAAGACAAAAGGTGGAGTCAAGAAAAAAGACAAAAAACCTGAAGGGTATGATGTTTACAGGGATCCTTCGTATCATGAATATGTTGATCAAGCATCACAATCTTCACAACGACAATCTCAACCATCACAAAATTCAAAAAAGAAATCTCAACCATCACAACCTGTGAAAAAGAAGTTAAAATTAACACAAACTTCACAGTCATCTAAACGGTTCATCCTTCAATTTCCTTATCATATTAGGTCATTTATTGATGACGTTGTCAACGTAATGTCAGATGGTAATTGTGGATTTAGAGTGATTGCTTCATTATGGGGTTATGCTGAAGATGGTTGGCCAATGGTTCGTCGGGAATTAGAATTGGAAATTATACATAATGAAAGATCAACTTTATATGCCAATTTATTTGCTGATATGTTAGCTGAAGTGAGAGATTCTTTGAAGATATAGGGAAGTGGTTCTCAACCAATAAATAAATGGTTGACTCTACCAGATATGGGTTACGTGATTGCGAATCGGTATAACGTGGTACTTGTCTGTCTAGGAGTCGAATGTTTGACTTTCTTCCCTATGACAACTACATTCTCACCGAATGTCTCATTTTATTGCATTGGATTTGTAAACTCAAATCATTGGATTCAGGTAAACATTGTTATAATTTGATATTATTAGTAAATTATTTGAGTAACATTAAATAATGTATTGTTTAATTTTGAATATAGGTTAACATGAAAGAAGGATTTCCATTGCCACCAGTGACAACAGATTGGAGGAACTTTCGTTCTCCAGCAGCAACATCGTGGATGGTAGGATTTGCTGCGCGTCTACAACATTGGCAACAACTTACGCCTATATTACAAACACATTATAAATTATAAACTATGTTATTCATTTTTATTCATGAATTATATTATATGTTTTAATTTCATTATGTTTTTCATTTTTATTTTCACTTAAATAACATATAACATAAATTGGATTCAGGTAATCATTTTTATTTTGTCGAAAAACTATAAATAACATATAACATAAATATCAGTTCAAATGTCAATATATTAAGAAACAAAGTCTAAGAAATAATATGACATAAACATAACTATACATCACTGTGAACGAGCAATACGTAAAGCTGCAAACAGATCAGCAAAATGTGGATCATCCTCTTCAGCTGCATTCTGCTGAAGGTAGCGATGAATCAAGGTAGACACAGAACCCCATGCAGGATCAGATGGTCCCGCATCGTAATCAGGAATAGATGCAACTGGCGGCTCATCATAGGTAGGAGGTACCAATCGAGGATGCGAAACACGATAATACCACTCAAGGTATCCATCCTCTACCTCAAATGGGATAGTCGCCCGTGTAGCAGAACGAATCACCTGTCCAACGCTCTGGGTGTAACTAATCCACTCAATATCAATATCACCAACCATCCTAGGATCAATGGGTGCAGGTGGAATGGACTGACGGTATCCAAACTGTCGAAGACACCTGTCAGGCATGTATGGAACAATAGTATCTCCCCACCTCAAACAACCCCTGAATAGAGAAATCTCATCAAAACGACGATGAACTCTATGATCCTCGAACGGCCTCCATATGACATCAGTCGGTGTCAGCTCATCCATAATGGGTCGCAACTCATCCACCTTTAACGCCCCCTGTTTGTACGTCCACCTCATCGCTCGCGGGAGTCCACAGTTCTGAGCAGGTATCCAATTCTCTCCTTTTTTCCCAAGTGTAGGAAAATACTCGTGAATCCAGCACTGTTAAAAAAACAATAACATAATAATTAAATATAACATAATGAACATAATAAAATTAAAATTAGACTTAAAAGAAAATCAATAAACTAAATTTAAATATATAACTTTAACATAAGAAAATCAATAAACTAAATTTAAATATATAACTTTAACATAATAAACTGAATTTAAATATATACCTGTAGGAGAGTCGGATAACCACCAAGCTGTTTGCAACTAAACATAGACGCATCTCCAAGAAACCTATACAATGTCACCAATGCAGCTGTTGCCCAACTATAGTTGGACAACGCATCCAGGTCCCTAAATAATGCCAAGTATCGCGCCTCCACGAGTGTAAATGACTTATCCGCAAAGATGGTGCAGCCCACTAACACCATCAAATAACATCTGGTCGCAAATGCCCATGATGAAGCTGCTCGATGCTCTACGAATCGATCATATAACCACTCTATCTTGAAGTACGAACCTCTGCACTCACGAACCTGGAAAAGTGCCACTCTCGATGACACTCCAAGATAGTCAACCGCCCACTCAATGGCTAGCTCCTCACTGATGGGTTGAGGGTTCCAGAATACCCCCCTGATAGGCAAATGAAGCAGACATGCCACATCATCTAGAGTAATCGTCATTTCACCGAACGGCAGGTGAAATGAAGATGTCTCTATATGCCATCTCTCCACAAATGCAGAAACCAAGTTTGCATCAATCTTCTTCAAACTCGATCTCTGTAAGGAAGATAAACCGGATCTAAATATGATACCCTCAATCTCCGGTGGAAGCTGCTGTGGAACCATCTGGGTCAACTTCAACCCATGTCCCGCCACCTTCAATTCCTTCTTTGCCCCTCTCTCCTGAAATCAAATAAAATTAAACAAATTAGATAAACAAATTATATAATTTCGGTTATTATTCAAAACTAAATAATTATAATTTCCTTACCTCACCAAACCATACACGTCTCGCCACGTGATGCTCGTACGAAACCAAAATACTGGTATCGTACGGACCACCAGGATACCCCACAGGGTCAGCTGCAGCTGTAGATGTACCAGCATCATCTGCGCGTGTCCTACTCGTAACGCCCCGTCCCATCGATCGCACTGGAATCCTCCCATCTCTTCCGCGTGATCGCACCACTGAAAAAAAAACAAAAAAACAATTATTTAATAAAAAAAAAAAATAATTTCCGGAAGACTTTCTTCAAGTCTTCCGGTACACACAAAACCATTCCGGAAGACTTCATCAAAGTCTTTCGGTAGGCAATTTAAAAAACATCATTCCGGAAGACTTTGATGAAGTCTTTCGGTAGTCAATTAAACCATTCCGGAAGACATTCATAAAGTCTTCCGGTACCGGAAGACTTTCACAAACTCTTCTGGTACACAATTTTCCATTCCGGAAGACTTACTTGTAGTCTTCCGGTAAACACGTACGAAAAACAAAATTTTTTTTCTCTCTGTAACTTTTGGACGAATGGTAAAAATGGAAAGTAAATTTGATTTATTAACTATTTATATGAGGGCAATTTGGTCCAAAAAAAATTGCTGTGGGGGTATGGGATTAAGTGGGGGGTGTGAGGTAAAGTCTTCTAAATGTTGTTCTGGACTAGCCTAGCACGTGCCCCACGCCAAATTGAGGTCCAACTCAGAAGTCGATTGGGCACAAGCCCATTAAGGATCAGCGAGGATATGACCGTTGCAAGAAAAGAGTCGTGGGGACTTGCCTTCCACGCGACCAACTGCCCTTCAGATTTACAGGAGGCAATTATACTCATTCAAAGGCTACGCGCCCGCTTTATACGAGCATCCGCCCTTATAAAAACCCTCAATCTTTGGAGGGTCAGGTATTCTATTATAACCATCTCTTCCTTACGCTTTGGTTTGTCTCACATTGAAACTTACCTGAGCGTTGGAGTACCTTGCAGTTACCCCACCCTTCTCCTCTGGCCACTTATGATGGGATCACCAATCATGACGACCATATTGAAAATCTTGAAGCCATGTTCCACTACCACAACGTGGAGGGTGCAATCAAATGCAGGCTATTTCCCATCACCTTGCGCCTGTCGTGGTACAAACGTCTCCCCACAGATCCATCACTTTATGGAAGGTCTTAAAAAACCAATTCACTAGGCACTTCACAACATGACGTCATCCAAAGTCTTAGGCCACCTTCGAAGGAAGGAATTATACAGGGAAGGGAAGGACCCCTGAGAGACTACATCAACCAGTACTACTGACTGCATCAAACAATATATCTTGGAGAAGGGCATGCGCCCCAACAACAAAAGAGCGGTATGTATGTTGTTGTTTTCCATATCATTTTCTTCATTTTGTATGTTGTTTTTTTTTTTTTTTTTTTTGCATGTTGTTCAATTTCTTTTAAGAACACCAAGAAAATATAAAACCCATGTGTTATTAGGAAAAAAAAATGAAAACTCATATACTAGAAGAGAACAAAAAATCCCAAAGACAGGGTGAAAAGACACATAATAACTACAACAAAAATCACACCATAAATAAGGCAAAAATAAACCAATTAAATTCTAAAGAATTTTTGGTTGGGACCATGAAGAAACAAATGGTCATGAAAAGCGTAATAATATTGTTACCTACCAATTGAATCATGAGTATATTTTTCCAAAACACATAAGATATGTGTATATTTAGAATGTTGTTAAGATCAATACTTTCTATAATATTGATATTTAAATCGGGTAGATTAGACATTATATTTGAATTTTGTTGTTGAACATATTCTTCATCTTCCATTGGAATAACATTGAGATCAATGTTATGTAAAATCATTTTAATATCTTACTCACTCTGTTTTATTATTATAATTTGTTCTAGCTTTTTTACACATACCAAGTTATTAATTTTTGTTTTTAATTGTTGCACTATAATTTTTTATAATTACAAATTCATCTATTATATTTTCAATGCATTAATGAATAGATTTTGTTTGTTGGGCTCCATAAAAAAAAATTGAAGCTTAAAAATCACAATTAGTATTTTGGAATACAAAATAGATGCTTTTTTATGTGATTGTTATTTTTTAAATAATAAAATTTTATACTATTTAACATATAATTTAATTACATACCGTTTAATTTTTATATTGAAAAAAAATTATATAATTTTTCAAAAAAAATTATTTACGTTTCTTACATTCTATTCTATTATAACTATCACATTATCAAAAAATTATTTTAAAATAATTTTTACTTTTAACTTTTTTTAATGTAATTTTTATTGTGTGAGTTTGTGTTCCACATCTAAGTTGTTATTTTATATTTTATTTATGATAATGAAAATATATTAATATTTAATATGAATAAATAAATATAAAAATATTTATCTTTTTAAAACATTAAATGTGAGATAAAATGTTTTATTTTAATTTTCATAATTATTTTCTAAAATAATAATTGATATGACACAATTTGTTTGTAAAAAAATAGTTTGATATGATTGATTTATATACCTTAAAACCCGTTTTATAGTAATAATGGGATATACACATGATATAATTTAAGTTTGGATAATGATAGATGTTGTTCTGGACTAGCCTAGCACGTGCCCTACGCCAAATTGAGGTCCAACTCAAAAGTCCATTGGGCACAAGCCCAGGATCAGCGAGATATGACCGTTGCGGGAAAAGAGCCGTGGGGACTTCCCCTCACGCACCATGCCTTCCACGCGACCAACTGCCCTTCAGATTTACAGGAGGCAATTATGCTCATTCAAAGGCTACGCGCCCGCTTTATACGAGCATGCGCCCTTATAAAAACCTTCCATCTTTGGAGGGTCAGGTATTCTATTATAACCATCTCTTCCTTACGCTTTGGTTTGTCTCACATTGAAACTTACCTGAACGTTGGAGTACCTTGCAGTTACCCACCCTTCTCCATCACTTTATGGAAGGTCTTAAAAAATCAATTCACTAGGCACTTCACGTCATCCAAAGTCTTAGGCCACCTTCGAAGGAAGGAATTATACAGGGAAGGGAAGGGAAGGACCCCTGGGACTACATCAAACAGTATATCTTGGAGAAGGGCATGCGCCCCAACAACAAATTTCGAATAGCGGTAGGTATCGAACCTCCCTAATCCCTCAACGAGCTGATCCATAAGGCCCAAGCGTACGGTACGAAAAAAAGGAAGCCACATACAGAGATTCACGAAATCAGTGAGAAAAGAGTTTATTCTGAAAAATGTATGTATGCAACACCATTTCATTTTATCAAGTTTAGTAAAAGTTCAAAGTTATTTACCATTCCTTTATATTTCCAAGTCATTTAGTTGTTTTTCGCCATTTTACTTTATGCATTACCAAAGTTTATTTCCTTTAAGTTTTCGCCAGAACTTCTATTTTCGTACTTAGTCAAACGAATCATACGTAAAAAAACCCAATAGAAGTGAAACCATATATTGTTAAGAGTTAGAATATTTTTGACAAAAAGGATTTATAAAAAAACTCAATAGAAGTGAAACCATAGAATTGTTAAGAGTCAGAATATTTTTGACAAAAAGAAACGCACATGTATCCTAGGATTTGTATGGTTGATCCTGCAAGTAAACCAATTTTAACATAATTGGGAAACCAACTATTGTTCGCCAAAATCAAAACAGCGAATAGTGAGATAATTTTTTTTTAAATATTTGATAATAATGATTTTATCTTTCAAATTAAAATAATTATTAATTAAAATAAAATATGTATTGTGATTATAGTGACACGTGAAACAAAAATAATATTTGATATAATATAAAATATATTTATATATATGTAAATTTGAAATGAGTTATTTAATTGTAAATTAAAAAATAATTATATAATCTCAGTTGTATTAAATAATCATGAAAAAAAATGACTCGTAAGAGGAAGACAAAAAAGAATTGATGCAATAATGACCTGTGAAATTAAAAAAAAATTTCATGCGATATAAAAATATAAAATTGATTAATTAAATTAAATTAAGTAATAATTATTTATATTTTAAATATTTGTGAAAATAATTATTTAAAAAAAAGTAAATTAACAATAATAATTATATTCTACTTTTAATATATTATTGTTGAGTACTTTTATGAATGCAGAGAAATAGAAGAAACGATATTTTTTTATTATTTCTAATAGTAAAATTATTCGTTGATCCTACAATTATTCGATATAGAATATAATTATATGTTTGTTTTTTTACCAATAAATATATATATGTTATATAACACTAAATATTTGAATTCCATAGATCAAGTATATGAAATAATAAAATAAGAATCAAATAAATGTCTTTTACATGAACTTATAAATAAAAATATTTTAAATAAATATAAAATAAGTATATTTAAGAATGATATATAATTAACAATGTAGTATAGCTAATTAGTACACCTAAATATTTAGTTAAATTTTTGAATATGTAAGGTAAAATATAATGTGCTATGCTTAAATATATCAATTTAAAATATTAGTTGATGTTAACTAATTTATATTGTACTAATAGGCAAACAGAAAAATATAATAAAGTGTGTTATTATAAAGATGTATGTTTATTTTTTCTTCTTCCATAATTTAATAGTAGGTAAAATATTCATTTCTCACGAGACAACATTGAATTGGAAATAAAAACTACAATTAATGTATTTGGGGTAAACTGCAATTAACTAAAATATATAAGTAATAATATTATTCACATAAATTTAACACATGTATGCTTTTATGGTTGCCAACTCAGTTGGGTAATTTTACCCAATATTTATAAGTGGATAGATAAGAATCCACCATTTTATAAACATACGATCTTCCAATATTATTCTTTGGCAAAATACCCAAAATAGTCCTTTAACTCAATCACTGGGTCCAATATGGTCCCTTATCTCTAAAAAGTGACAAAAAGATCCTTTAATTTGTTAAATTGTACCAAATAGATCCTTTCCGTCCACCACCCCCAAACAGACGTTAACTATTGTATAGGTGGCAGCTGACATGGCTTCATCTTCCTCCTTTAATCTGAGAATCTTCATCTTCCTCCTTTTCTAGGGTTTATGCGAAAAATTTTCTTCATCCATTCCCAAATTGATTCAAGAACCAAGAAAATCATAGAGTCACGAAGATGAAATCCAGTGGGTCGACGCCAACGCCAGTGATGAAAGCAAAACACGGTTATGGTGGGTGTTCTTCGAAGGAAGAATCGAATGTTAACACAAGCACAACGTGGAAACCTATATGTCACTGTGGGGATTTAGCTGTTCTTCGTATGGCCACAACATTCAAGAACTATGGGAAACATTTTTGGGGATGTCCTAATTTTAAGGTATGTCATATGTATGTTTGTTTAAAATCTGTAGCTGTATTTGTGTTTTAAAATGGTTGATGTTGAAGATGGTATTTTGCAGGGATCAAGCAATGCTGGTTGTGGGTACTTTGGATGGTATTTTGAAGAGGTTGGAGATGAGAAGGAGCAATATTTGATGGATAGAATTGAGAAGCTCTCAAAGTCAGTGGCAAAGGCTCAAGTGACTATTAAAGAATATGGGAAACAAATAAGAAAAATGGAAAATGACATGAAGAAGCTCATGAAGTTGATAAAATTCTGGAAATTGATTTTGTTCATAGGCCTTGTTGTAGTTGTTTTTAGAATCCTTTAGGTTGTTGTTGAATCAATTTGTTCTCACTGTTTTTAGAATGCCTTAGGAAATTGTTGTTGTTGAATTAATTTGTTGTCAAATTGTTGTTGTTGTCAAATGTAATGGATTATTTGTGATCAATGGTAGTTACTATTGTTATGTTGACAATACCATAATGTTAGCATTTGACAAAACAAAAATGTTAATTGCTATAGAAATGTTACATTGATAGAACTAATTGAAATAATTGCTACAGAACAATAGTTGACAAAACAGAATTGACAAAACCATATGTCTCCATCATTGACAAAACAGAATTCTAACATTGACAAAACCATATGTCTTACATAATTCTTACATAATTCTTACAAAACCATCCTTGGAGTTGTATCATTCAAAGGATCAATGTTATCCCCTTCCATCCTTGGAGTTGTATCATTCAAAGGATCAATATTTTTCACCTCAGCATTAACTTCCTCAAGCATTGCAGCAAGCACTTTTTCAGTGTCATCCTCTTCCATCACATCTGCTTCCACTTCATCAATTGGACCATCATAAAAAGCAGGTTGTGACAAAATGTGTGTGATGTATATGTCAACCCTAAGGTGAACCCTAAACAAATCAGCAATCTCTAGGGCTCCTTTGTCATCAACCAAGGTGCTCATCCCAAATTGTGGATCCTTATAGTAAATTTTCCCAATACAGGTGTAACCTAGATCCTTAAAACAACCTAGAAGTTCAAAATAGCTCCATCTATCAACATCTATTTTCAATTCTGCAATCTCTCCCCCTTCGTATACACTCAGCTCGTCATCCACAAATGCACCACTGTGGTGAATAGTAAGACTCAGGTACTCACTCATCTCAACTGACAAAAATCCCTAATCGAAGTCAAATAACCCTAAATAGTCAAATAACCCTAAATCAGTAACTATTACGAAAAACCCTAAAACATATCAAATTGAAATCGAATAACTATTACGAAAAACCCTAAATTTTACAGTAACTGAAATCGAATAACATATCAAATTGTAAAATAGAATACCTGGTGGATTATGCTTCACGAATGGATTATGCTTCAGAAATGGATTATGCTTCAGTGCTTCATGCTTCAATGGCTGCGCTAGGGTTCCTCCTTACTAATTTTCACCAACATTCGTACAACTGGTAATGAGAGTCCTTGGTAATGAGAGTCCTTATGCAAACACATCCTACATGGCAGCTGAGTCACCCAATCATGGCAGCTGAGTCACCCAATCTAAGCTCCACATGTGTATGCTAAGTTAACTTTGACTAACGGTTGCTGACGGAAGGACAAACGTGGTACAATTTAACAAATTAAAGGATCTTTTTGTCACTTTTTAGAGATAAGGGACCATATTGGACCCAGTGATGGAGTTAAGGGACCAATTTGGGTATTTAGCCTTATTCTTTTTAAAAAGACTCAAAATCTCTTCTTCCATAATATACTATCAATTAATCATTATGATTTGATGATGAAATATATAAATTGCCTTTATTCCAATCTATTCCACGAACAAAACATATACGTAAAAATAAGAAAATAAAAAGATGATGGAATATCTATACTACCATTAATATGTGTCTTTTTTTTATCGCTCCTTTATTTTTCTCCCTCTCAAACTAAACTAAAATCCATACCACTTTACGAGAAACGCTTGGATAATTGAGAAAAAATTCTGGTTAAATTTTTCCCGCCAATATTTCATTATCTATCTAAATCAATTTCTTATGACTCTTCGTTGAAAAAAATCAATTTTCAAATTTCCCTCTAAATACTTCAATTTCTATAAATTCGTATCCCTTTTATGACTAACAAGTATTTTTATTTATAGAAATTTTTATATTAATTAATGACGAGAAATAATGTTTCAATGGTTTTAATATGGCTATTTGCGGACATCTATAATCTATAATATAATAAAAAATTGTTGTTATGGAAAAGTCATTTTTGCCCCACATTCAAAATTTGCCACATCCCAAAAATGGGGGTAATTCTTGTCCTAAAATTACTTTTTGTGATCAAACTAACAAATGAAACTGGTTTATTGATTTGGTTATGAATATTATACTTGTTTTTGTTCAACATAAATTGGTTTTGTTGTTTTGTAGTTGAAAACCAACAACATAAACCTAACTTTATGTACTTCCAACACGTCAAATCATATTTTTTCTAATGATCCAATGAAGCAACATTCGGAGTCATGGTTTTTCAAATTATTTCTGTCTAATGATCCAATGTTTGTTTTCTGGACTTTATAGTGAATATAGGAAGGAGAAGGTTTTTATAACGTACAATTTCATAAATTCTTAACTGATATATTAATGAATAAACTGCAGGAAAGTTTATCCAGTTGGTTTACAATTATCCTATTCGAATCCCCGAAAGGTTTTCATTTGTAATTCGTTTGTTTATTGACTCAAGAGGGCATCTGTTTTACTCTGAAGCCTGACTTCAAATTTCTTGAGGTACAATTTCCCATTTCTGACCTGTCAAGATTTCAAGTTGATTTAAAGGATGCTTGCTATTTATTTTAAGTATTTCAATTTTTTCTTTTATAAATAATGTTTCATAATACATATTTGAATAAAAATAATTACAACTTAGGTATGTTGGTGATGATGTGAGTGCAAGATTGGCACAAAGGGATGCTGGTATTTTTCATGAGGCTGTGAAAGATAAGAAAGGTTAGGAAGAAGCTGTCAGAATCTTGACTAAAAGGAGTAAGGCTCAACTTATTTGAAAATTAGGGTTTAAATTATCTTCATATGTATTTGTCCTTTTTTCTTGGTGCTAACTTGCTTTAGCATATACAACTGCTATAACTTTGTCTCAATTTGCTTCTCTAACAACGAGTTCACAACTTCTTTTCTCTGATTATCTTTTTATTCCTCGCAGTTTTCATTTTATGTTTGTTCATTAATTTGTTTATTGATTATATCTACTGTACAGAGTTGTTATACAAACTATGATTTTACAAATTGATGCATACGTATCCCACTGATACACGAAAACCGCATTCAAGTGGCTAGGTTTGAAAGCGAAACATGGAACGAGGCATCACTTTACAATTCAAATCAACATCGACTTCTTAATTATTTAAATATTGAAAGCAAAGATTATTAAACTGATGCATTGTTATGATTTTCTAGCTCATACTCTCTGTTTCCCCTCAGGTTTACTTTTATCATCTATCCTTGGTCATAACATATGAGTATCAGAACCTGTCATTTGAAGTGTTAATTTGCTCTATCCTGGTGTTTTTTCTAAATTTAGCGTTTGTATTGTATCTCTTATTAATGGAGTGAAATAAAGTTATCTTGTGTTGTGATATCATGTGATGTGAAGAGTTGACAATTTTTTTGGTAGATAAAAAGTAACCACACAAGTTCTACTTCAATCAGACAACTTCAATACTTGTAATAATACCTTAATGGTAGACATTCATTGCTCAATTTGTGTTGCAGAAAGGGGGTGCTGGTGTAAGTAGAGTTTTTCTCTATCCAGTTTGTTTGCAGTGTTTTTAAATTCTATCTTTGTATTCCATTGGTTGGTTGATATTGGTGTTTGGGGTGAGTGTTGGTGCTATAGTTTTGGTTTCATTCTGTATGTATAGGGTTTGTTTGGTTTCTTTTTAGCACCTCCAATCATGAATGAGTTCCAGAGGTTGAATAAAATCAACATGCTTTGATCAGAGGACTACAGTTAAATGTATCTTAGAGGACTGCAGTTAAACGTAAGTTGAGCATATCATGTATTCGCGTCCTTACAAATGGGAACAACTAGAATCTCTTACCAAGCTTGTGTATAAAGGATCATTTGGTTGACTTAAAAGGATGCTTAAGTTAAAACTTTTGGAGTTCTTTGGCTGGCTTATAAGGTTCCTTTATAATTATCTCAATCTGTTTTACAATTTTTTTTCAATTTGATTGATACGGTGATGCTTGTCATCTTTCACTTTAGAATTGTTAAACTTGAGTGATTTTGGTTTTCTGCATGCAAACTAAGTTTGATGCAGAAATAAATGAATCGATTTTGAAGATTTCTTTAAACAATGGCAAGGCTTTTGTCGTCATAAAGCCGCATGACCGAGTTGTTGGTTACCAGAAAGTTGGTGACTCATCAGTTGTGAAGATTATTGAGCTTGAAGATTAGAAATTGTTTTCATTTCAAATTGTGATTGGTAACTAATTTTTTCTTGATGATGCTCTCTAACATGTTATAGCAGTGATACAATGTTTCTATCAGTATTGTTTCTGTGTCTCCTACAATCTGCATATGTATTCAAATTGATAAACTATGTTTTTGTTTGAACTTGTCAGCAATATTATTTATATGAATATGATTCCATGTTTTGTCACAAATTAATTAGAATATTAATGCTTACTACCTGCACTGTAATCCATAATTCATCATTCATTTGTTCCTATCAATGTTATTTAAAGACAAATGCACCAGGTATATATGGAATCATGAATTAATGGTGATTGTATAAAGATATAGATTAATGGATATAGTTTGCTGTTACCTATGGAAACTAGGACTCACATTTGTAAAGAGCCCAAGTAGAAATTGAAAGCTTTAATAATTTACATGATTAAAAAGGGTATATGAGTTGATTTATTTTAATAATCTAACCTCTAGGAATCCAACTCTGTGTGGCAGTAGAGATCAATTAGATCCTTAATGTTTGATTTGGGCTATCATAGTTGTTTGTATGGATATAAATCCGTCTCCATCTTGTTATATAATGATTTATGTTTTTGTTTTATACTCTCTCTCTCTCTCAGTTCCTTCTTAATGTCACCTTTTGAGTTTTTACACATATCAAGAAAGATAATAATTATTGTTACTTTTCATACAATAATTCCTCTTTTACCTATAATACCCAAAATTATTTATTACATTCCTTTTATTTTTTTTCTTTATAATAATTATCTAAGGGTAATTTTGACAAAATACATTTAATACTACCTTGAATTTTGCAAATGACAATTAAAAAGAAATAAAAAATATTCAAAAAATGTCACTTAAAAAGGAATGATTTATGGACACATATTTCATTTCTCATTAGTATATGTTGTTATTTTTTATTTCTCATGTTTATAATACTGGATACTATCTACTTAATCTACTCTCTACAAATTATGACTGATTCAATAAACTGCAGCAGACTAAAGAACTACAATAAATGCTGAGATGACCTGCTGTATTGATCTTTGAACAAAAAGAAGAAGTATCCAAATCTGTCACCTATTGGTTTGATGGTTGACATGTTATAAAAAAGTTTTACAACATTACACATTAAGCAAGAAATATAAAAGCCAATAAATTGTAGAATTTATTTATTGGAACATGTGTTTACTATATTATAAATGGTAGTTATAGCTATGATAATAATTAATAATTATTGCTAATTTTACAATTTTGATTCCTTAGTTTTACAATTTTACAATTTTGATTCCTTAATTTTAAATTTTCTAAAATTGATCCCACCACTAACTTTTTGAGTAATGTGGTAATAGTAATATAATATGAAACATTACTATGAAACAATTGGACATATGTTGCTACTACATCAGCATATCAATGATTAATAACTTATAAAATAGTATCTACTATATATAAATCTTTTTGTCAATTGTCAATTGAAAATTTTGGAGAAATAAAGTTAATTGTCGATTGATACATACTAGCTCTTGAAATATTTTTATTTAATTTTTTTTAGCTTATTACAATAATATTGTTACAACATGTGTTTACTCCCGCCAAACAATATTCTATTTCCATACACATAATAACTCGTGTCACCATGATTCAAATATTTTTATAAATATTATTAAACCAAAAATAATATTTTGATTAAAATATTATTATATACGAGAATAATTTTACTATTGATTTAAATATTTTAATAAAAATGTCAAAAAATATATAATATTTATAAACGAGATACAATACATTGTTGATTAAAATAATTTTATATATGAGGAAAAAATATATTATTATAAACGAGATATAATACATTGTCTGATTATACATATGTGTTTTGAAAATTACTATTCTTTGTCACATCTTTGTTACATAAGGAATACATTAATTATTTTATGGTTTTGAATTGTATTTGTAAAATCATAATGTACACCTTTTAAAATATATTTGTCATATTATATTCTCACTATATTGTATTATTTTCTCATATTCATAATTTTTTTTCTTCTAATTTGACATTATTTATTTTTCAATTTGAGAAACAATAACACGTCCATTATATAAAATAATCGAACATACGTGCCCGTGCGAGACTGCGAGTCATGCCTGCCATCAATATGAATATTCTCTCATGAGAATTGTAATATCTTTAATTTATCACACTGTAAGGAATTATTCTCCCTATTGTAAGGAGCTAGTCTTCCTAGCATTACTAATATAATTAAATACACCCATATATTACTCTTATTGTATTTGTTATTGTTGTTGCACTTTATTAATTTGTATTCAGATCTTGATTTGGGTGTGTATGGTAGCTATGATAATGGAACATATTGAAAGTTTGGAGAAGAGGATGGAGGAGAATCACAGGGAGAATCTGTAGTTTATGGATGAGGCGATGGTGGAGTTATGTGTTTTGAATACACAACAAAAAATAATCACCACGAAGAGGATGATGCTACCGTACGCTAACGTCACTTGGATCATATGCAATAGCATATGTGCTATTTAGAAGTGTCGTATTTTCCCAGGGAAGACCCATATGGGTGGATTTATCATGCGAAGAGGTATTTCACAATCAATTACATTATCGATGAAGAAAAGGTGCAAATGGCTTCAATTTGTTTCAAAGTTAAAGCTCTTAACTGATTACAATGGCGGGAGGCCAAAATGGCTTCAATCTACATATCATGGCGCTTGTTACGACATGCGTTATTGAGCCATTTTCAAGACGCTACGTTTGAAAACCCTTGAGGTCTTGATGAGTTTGAAGCAAACTCAGTCGGTCGTTGAGTTCATTGAGCAATTTGAACTTGTATCATCACTTTTATGTCACATTAATGACGAGATACTTCACGATGCGTTTATGAATAGGTTAAAGGAGCTGACCAAGCGGCATTGCGTTTGCATGTTATTGTTTATTTGAGGAATATGATGAAGATGGAAAGGAAGGTGTGTAACTCGATTTTTGTGGCCTTTAATCACTATCGCATTTGTTCTACTTTCTAATTTCAATTTTTATCCTGTGAAACTGGTTAAGGAAGGGAAATAGGTATCTCAAACCAACCCTGCTTGCAAGTGTCATTCGGATGGGTCCTACCCGACTGGATCTTTCCGACAAGTGATATTTGTTTGGGTCCCTATTTCTTGGTTATTTTGCTCAAAGAGGGTTCCTAGGAATATTACTACTTTCATCTCCTACTGTAATTGTTTATGCTGAGAAGTGTGATTTGGGAAAGGATTGAGTGATAAATAGGCTGATGTGATGTATTTTGAGAATTTTTGTTGATGAGAGGGGTCTAAGGACCTGATTGGGTTTTGTTTTGTGTGTGCTCTTAAAAATCTTACGATCCCATGCCTATGTGCCCTCAAAAAGAGAATTGTGAGATTAGAGAGAATGTAGTTCCTCCTAAATCTATGGGTAAGAGAATATTTAGTTGTGTCTTGATTAAAGCCCCAAAGTGAAGCTAAAAGGGTGATTTGTGTCTTGATCAAAGCCCAAGAGTGAAGATGAAAGGTTTATATGTGTCTTAATCAAAGGCCAAAAGTGAAACTGAAAAGGTTGTTGTAACTGTCTTAATTTGAGTTCAAGGAAAACCGTTGAGGTCTTGATTTGAGTCCAAGAGGAGGCTGTTGAGTTAAGGTCTTGATTTGAGTCCAAGAGGAGTCTGTTGAAGGTTGAGTGACTTAGTTTGAGTCCCAAGAGATGACTGTATACTGGGTGTGTCTTAGTTATAGTCCAAGAGAAGACTGTCTTGGGAATGTGGGGGTCTCTTAGTTGTATTCCAAAAGAAGACTGTACTTTGGTGTCTGATGTCTTAGTTATAGTCCAAGAGAAGACTGACGTATTAGTTATAGTCCAAGAGAAGACTGATGTCTTAGTTATAGTCCAAGAGAAGACTGAAAAAGATTTCAATAGAGAATTTTCCATCTCTAAAGAAGGGGAAATTGGTTTTTATATGCCTTGATTGAAGCCCAAGGTTGAAGCTAAACAAAGAAAACTGACTCTACTGAGAAAAGTTTATCTGTCTTGTACAAAGCTCAAGATTGAGGCTAAAATTTGTGAGAGACTGACTCATGAGAGAAGCTTTATCTGTCTTGTACAAAGCCCAATATCGAGGCTAAAAGTTTGTTGGGAATTTGTGAAGATGTTTATTCACTTGAATGATTGTGATTGGATAAATTATGTGTAAAAAATCAATTGAATAAAGCCCAAGAGGAGGCTATCCCTGTGGGAATTTTCTTTTGCTTAAGGAATCTTAGAGGGTGAAGAGACTTTCCAAGTCTACTAGTTGATACCTTTTGTGGGAAGAGGTCAATTGAATAAAGCCCAAAAGGAGGCTGACCATTGTGAGAAATACATGGGAAAGATCAATTGCATAAAGCCTAATAGGAAGCTATCTGTGAGAATTTACTTTCAATTGATGGTGGAAGATACCCTAGAGGTTCTTAACTCTGACTATGGAGAGATGAATTGAACAAAGCCCAAGAGGAGGCTACCTGATTCATCTACTTATGAGGATAATTAATTGAACAAAACCCAAGAGGATGCTATCTCATCCATCTGTCGGGAAAGAAATCTATTGAACAAAGCCCAAGAGGAGTCTATCTGTTCCATTAATATGTGAGAGATTGTTGCCCTGAGAACACTGTTTGCTGGGAAAATTCCATTGGTGGTGGATGGGTTACTAGAAATCTATCCTATGCTTTTAGGAAGCATGTAGGTCCTTGTACAAATCCCAATAGGAGGTTGGCTGGGAGGTCATGATGTGGGATTAAATAATCCTACAGGTTTTGATGCTTCTGTAAGTGGGTGATTAACTACTGATCTATCCTATGATTTTAGGAAGCCTGAGGATCCTTGCACAAAGCCCAAGAGGATGATGGTACCTTTATGAGGCCTTAATGGGTCCTCGGATGAAGCCCAAGAGGAGGATGACTACATATATCTATCCTATGCTCTTAGGAAGCCTGCCAAGATAATTTGTATAAAGCCCAAGAGGAGGTTGTTTCAACCTTTTAGAGGCCTGAGGGACTATATTATACAAAGCCTAAGAGGAGGTTGATGTATAGTTCCAGAAGAGGTTTCACAAGGAAACAAGTGTCTTTTGTATATAAACTGTCTAAAGGGGGAAAGAGAAACTCAAGAGAAAAGTTTCACGGGGAAACATCGTATCTCTAGGGAGTTAAGTTCCTCTTGTAGATAGAGTTATTAGGATTTCTAAAAATAGTAAACAGAAAAACCTAAAACAATCTAAGAAGAGGTTCAAAAGAGAATATACCATTCTTATGTCCATATTATTTATGCCTAAGAGGAGGCTAGATTGTAAGGGTACTCCTATGGGGTTCTAGTCTGACTAAACTAGGGTTGCAAAGGTGAATGCATCCTATTGTTTAACTAAACTTAGTATTCTAACAAGATATGAACAGTGTATATACAATTTATATTGAAATCAGATAAACATATATACAATTATATAAATGAAAAGAAAAGGTGTTTTGTCTTACAACTTGGGGAGAGGCCTAGTAAGTGTATTGTGATTTGTTTGAAGTGTTTCAATTATATTCAATTTAATATGAAGATTGAGAAAGACAGAGACTTGTACGTCAGCAGCGATCCTTCAGCGGGAATCCGTTGCTGGGAAAAGAGAATGAGAAGGGAAATGGGACTTACACCTTACAAAGAGGCCCAAAAATTGATTTTTGAAAAGATTGAGAAAAGAAATCATTGGGACTTGTACAACAAGGAGGCCCAAATGAATTTCTTTTGAAAAGGCGATCACGCCGAGATTTTTGAAAACAGACGGGGAAAGTTGAAAAGATTGAGAAAAGAAATCATTGGGACTTGTACAACAAGGAGGCCCAAATGAATTTCTTTTGAAAAGGCGATCACGCCGAGATTTTTGAAAACAGACGGGGAAAGTTGAAACCCTAATTCTATCTATTTACAAAAAGGAATGAGTCTTATACTCCATTAGAGGCTCATAAAATGTTTTTGAAATTGAGTTTTGAGGGAAAAACAAGAAAACCCTAATTTTGATTTAAAAGGTATTTTAATATGAATAAAATCAAATAATTCATTTAAAATACCAAACAAATGTGGGAAAAAAAGGATAAAACCTTAAATCAATGTTTGGAAAATCAAGTTTGATTTATACAAAAGTTTTGAAATTCATTTGTATTGAAAAATCAAGAGAAATAATTTATTTTTTGAAATGTTTTGAAACAAATAAAAAAAATTCTTTAAAATATTCAAAATTATATCAAATGATAAATATTTTTTGATATTTTTTATAAAAATAATTATTTAAGTGTGTGAATGACTTATGTCCAAAAAATCATTCAATAATAAATTATTCTGAGTGTAGAAATAATTTATTGAAAATAATATATAAAAAATATATTAAAAAATCAATAAAATAGTGAAAAGTAGCTAACAAAACCAAATTGCAAAAGGGGGGGACTTGAACCTACGCGCTTTGTGAGAGAGAGACATGAAAATGCACACAGCTACCACTAGGATGGTGATACATCCGTTGATTTAAACCAATATATATATATATATATATATATATATATATATATATATATATATATATATATATATATATATATATATATATATATATATATATTAAGTTTGTTTCTAAGTTATGAAAATGGCACGCCATGGCCATCTTCTTCCTCAAGCTAGCTCATAGATTGCAAAACCTATTCTAACTTTTGGTATACGGAACCAGGTTTGATGCAATAAAGATGAAAGTAATGTGTTTTAATCCCACGAACTCAATGGTACAACTTAATTTCATTTATTTTAATCGTGCATCAAGATATATGAACATAATAAAATGAACCCTAATTATGAAATAACTATCATACAATCATGTTCATGAGGGTTATGACTCAATTAATTGAGGGGAAACAGTCAATATACGGTCTTGAATAATTGGCAAACTCAAGGCCTAACAATATATGCATGCATCATGAAGTTTGAGTTTTAGGCTTACCTTGTTGCAAGATGAGTTGTAACTTTTCTTTAGAGTTGTCACATAAAGCAAGTGATGATTCCTACAACTTCACTAGATGATATTGAGTGGATTGCAAGCTTTGGAATGCTTTGGAACTCCTTGAATTGAACTGTTGAATTTCAACTGCAGATTGGCCAAGTTGAATATGGAGATTTGGATTCTGGTGTTATGGAAGTTTTTTTAAGTGTTTGGATCACTTCTATAACTCATATGTGATGTGTTAGAAGAATTGGTTTGAGTTGTTTTGCTCTACAACTCAAAACTCGATAGCTACTTGCTCAAAAGATGGAAATTTTGAGAACGAGGAGGAAGAGAATGAAAGCAGTGCTTTCTAGTGCTTTGGTGTGATTTTAACAATCAATTGTGAGCTCTATTTATAGGCAAATATGATGCTCTGAAGTTTCCAGCTCGATCTCAAGGGATAAGCTCTGAAATTCTTGATCATTGCTTATGAAGTATCTTCTTACACAAGGCTTTATGAGTTGCTCAAATAGCTCAGTCATATCCTGAGAAAATTCACATTCTTGAGTCTTCCTATTGGTTGATAACTAAATCATATTGAGCATAGTTTGAAGGAATCTTGAATACTCGCTATTTTCTCATGATGACACATTGGTTTCCAAGAATATGCTCTTGTGCTCATTAATGCAAATGCTCTCATTGGATCATCTTGATTTGATTTTGCAGGTTGCTCAGGTTTGTGATCATCAAAGTGAGTGAAGTTGACTCATATGATCATTACTCCTTGGATCAAAATCAAAATTGGCAAGCCAGGCAACAAAATCTGTCATAAAACAGTTGTGGCAAGGTGTGTTTGGTCATGGATTCCTCTTACCTCAAGTTGAATAAATTCATGCAAATGGATTCTTTGGACTGCTAGCAACATTTGCATCAACTTTGATGTTTATGTTTGAGATTGATTCATCTTGGAACCATGTGAAAAATTCCTCAAAGTTTTGGTATTTTGACTGATTTTGGACTTAGGCAGATTTTGTCTAAGTGTTGAATATTTCCATATTTTTGGTAATTTTGATAAGCCTCTAACTTGAAATCCATGAAGAATTGGAATGAAGTGTAGTTGAATCTTTTGTAGTATGTGATAAAATATGTCCATCAAGCTTTGATTCACAAAAATCAGATGCTTGGATCATAAGTTATGATACTTGAAAGTATGGTACCTACACACTTTTTTTTCATAACTTAAAAAAAATTTCAAATTTTCTAAGTTAGCCCCTTTTACAAGTTACCTCAAATTCTTGTTTTTT
Source organism: Lathyrus aphaca (assembly GCA_963966055.1). Lineage (NCBI taxonomy): Eukaryota > Viridiplantae > Streptophyta > Magnoliopsida > Fabales > Fabaceae > Lathyrus > Lathyrus aphaca. The sequence goes on from OZ014519.1 coordinate 652,236,235, forward strand.
TTTGGGTTCAAATGTAACATTGGACCATTTATTCTTGTAATATAGGTCATGAATATCATCTTAGGTCAAAAAATTAAATTTTGACTTTTGGTCCTCAGATGAAAATTACACTATGAAACCCTAATTTCTAATTTTTTTGATTGGGCATCTCCTGAGGTATTGCAAACTTGTGAATGACCTTGTATGTTAGATATTCTAATCTATTCCCTTGGGTATCAACTCTTGTCCATATGAAAAATTCAACTTTTGGATCCTTGATCAGTCAAAACCCTAATCTCGTGATGCAGATGATCTTGAGGCTTGATCCACTTGAGTTATGAAATCTTGTGATTGATCCTTGATGTTTATGATCTCTTGATACTTATGAATGATAGAGGAGCTAGAGAAATTTGAATAGTATGTCCATTCTTGATTGATCCTTTGCCTGAATTCCTCTGTGAATTACAAAACCCTAATTCTTGATAGGTGAATCATAAGAAACAAACTTTGATCTTGACTAATGGATTAGTAATGCACAAAAATTGTATACAAATGATGTCAAATGTATGCAAATGTCAAAGGATCTTGAGGTCAACATTTAGGGTATATCAATTTCCCCTATTTAATCTTCTTAGAGCTGAAGATATGAATGATGAAGCATTCATATTTTCGAGGTAGAAGATGATTGTTCTGGACTGGACCAATGGCTAGAGAAGGTCCAATCCACTCATGCTCATAAGACAAACCATTGGCCCAAATGTAAAAGGGACCCATTAGCTCCATGCTCCTCAGTCGAGGAGAACCTGTCAACCATTTTCGCCCGTGGTCAGTTTTCCATGCTCATTCCAGACTTCTGCTCGGCAGCAGTAGAAGCCACCTAGGAGACCTCGCGGATCACACAGCAGGTCAGCTGGACGGAAAAGGGACCACCACCACCAAGAGGCATCTGGGTCCATTAAGAAACTGACCCATTCGTCTCCTCGATGAAACAAGTCCCCGGGAGTTTGAAAGACTAGGAGAACTCTCCAACCAGGAGAACGACCATCACCAGAGGGTGCAAGAAATCATTCAAGATCTCATACTCCTCGTCGACACCGAGACAACCACTATCGCTCTGCTTCCTATAGTTCTAGCAACAAGGATGAACCTTGTGGCCCCCTCTCAGATGAGATCATGTCTACTAGGTTCCCCATAGGGCTCGAGAAGCCCCCTCCCATGGGGACCTACGACGGAACGACATACGCAGACGAGCACATCGAGAACATCGACGCTCTACTTGATTATAGGGGCGTCTGAGGAGTAATTAAGTGCCATTTCTTCCCTATGACACTAAGGAAAGAGCTATGGCCTGGTACAAGATCCTTCCTCACGAATCCATCACGTCATGGAGGCAGCTCGGGAGAACATTCTCCCGACACTTCACCGCTTCACGACGTCACCCGAAAATGGAAGCCTCATTGGAAGAAATCATCCAAGGCAAAGAGGAACCTCTACACACCTACATCGAGAGGTTCAACAAAGAAGTCGTTCAGGTCTCAACCACACACGATATGAAAAAGTACCTTCTTGAGCGAGGACTCCATACCCACAACGACTCCATCCCCTAGCCGTACACCGGTCTTGCGTACTTCGACGCCTACTTCTCGTGAGAGTCTTTCCCATCTGCAATGGTCATCTCAGGGGGAGGGCCCAACAAAGTTATGGTGGGATAAGTAAAGTGACACTTTGATAAATTGATCAATACCAGTTCTAACCAAAGCTCAACTCTTGACCCTCCCCGTGGAGGATCTATTCCTATCTATTTCTATGAGGAATACCTCCTCGGCAGGGCACCTAATGCCAGTATTCCTCTGCTCATACATGCGCAGATGGCCAAATTTGACGTCTGGAGGATCCTGGTCGACCAGGGAAACTCCTTCGACATCATGTATTCCCAACTGTTCGCAACCCTGTAGTTCAATGAGACATATCTGGTGCCTTATGTGTGCTCAGATCTCCAAGGATTCAACGAGTCTGTCTCCAGACCTTAGGGTTACGTCGATCTGATTGTAACTTTTGGAGCAGGAGAAACCACCGGGTCCATTAAAGTACAATTCCTCTTGATCGGTTGCCAATCCCTGTATCAATGCATCTTGGGACGACCTACACTTTCCGAGCTCATTACCGTACCTTATATAGTGCACCTAAATATTAAATATTATACTTTTTCGGGACAGGTGGCCACTGTTGCACCCCAAAATTTGCCCTCACAATACAAGACTTTGTGTGCTAGGAAGGTTCACAAGGTTCACAAGATTCATAACACTTACAAGACCTTTCATGAGGTTCATGAAGTCTACAAGTCACTTTATGAAGTCACAAGGTTCACAAGATTCACAATGCTTACAAGACCTTTCATGAGGTTCATGAAGTCTACAAGTCACTTTATGAGGTTCACAAGGTTCACAAGATTCATAATGCTTACAAGACCTTTCATGAGGTTCATGAAGTCTACAAGTCACTTCATGAAGGTTCACAAGGTTCACAAGATTCACAATGCTCACAAGACCTCCCATGAGGTTCACAAGACATTTTATGAGGTTCACAAGGTTCACAAGGTTCACAATACCTCCCATGAGGTTCACAAGACATTTTATGATGGTTCACAAGGTTCACAAAGTTCACTATTGGTCAGAAGAGTTGACAATTCCCTCATACAATGCACCTCCTAAGCAGTGCATCCAAAACTAGGGTTTTGACTTTAATCAGGCTAAATGAACTTCCAAGACTTCAAGTGAGCTTCATAACATCTTATATGTGTTTAAGAACCCCCATGACAAGTTTCAAGACTTTTCTCAAAAGTTTGCTCAGTCAGATGATCAGATAAGTCAAAATCAGTCAAAGTAGTTAAAAAGTCAAACTGAGGTCAACTGTGGTCAAACCAAAGTCAAACTTCATGATTTTTTGCCAACATCAATTATATGAAGTAAAATTCATCATTTGATCAAGGGTTGATCATGATTCATCAAGGAGATTTCAGATCATCAAGAATCAGGAGTTTCTAAATTAGGGTTTTCTCAGTAAAAGTCAACTGAACTTTGACCAGCCATAACTTTCACATACTTCATCACCAAGTCTCCACTCAAATCTAATTTTGAAGGAAATTGAATTCTCTACAACTTTGTGTCTCACAAGCCAAGCCCAAAAATGCTTCATTTGGAAGGTATGAGCTAAGACATTATAGGTCCTTTTGAAAGTCAACAAAAAGTCAACAACTTCAAAAGGGCATAACTTGAGATTGGTAAATGATATGGACATGAAACCAGTGGGGTTGGTTATAGGACTCTTCAAGCTTTCCAAAATGTCCAAGAACACCTTCATAGCATTAAAATTGAAGGATGTGTGCCCTTGCAAAGTTGGGAAATTTTGGGTTGGTTTATGATGAAAATGGAGGTCTAAAACCAATTTCTTCCAAATGGGCTTGCCAAAATGATGACCCAATCCATACAATAGCTTCATGCACGACCCAAGTCAATAAAAATCAGATTTATTATTATTTTATTTTTATTTATTTTGATTTAATTCATTAAAAATCATTTTAAATAAAAATAAAATATGAAAATGTAAGATTTGAATTGGATCAAGCTTCTAGAAAATCATAAATTTGATTAGAATTGAAGTGGAAAGAAAATCATGAGACTTAGCCAAAAATAGCAAGTGTTCATACAAGAATATTTGATTTTTAAGGCATGATATTTTTGAATCTTTTCATATCAAATCTTCTACACAATGACCTAGTTTTTCAGCCTCATTTGATCATGCTATAAGTACTTGACACAACCCTAACCAAAGCCACGAATTTCACAGCCTCAAGGGTAAGTTTCACACTTCAAAAATTCAAGCAAAAACTCAAATTCGGTTTTGACATTCTAAGGCATTTGAAGGTAAACTAAGGACACAGCTATGATCCTTGGACATCATAGAATCGAAACCAATCTTCCATTGCATCAAAACCATGCCATATCGTGCTAACCGAATCATATTTGTTCTTGAATATAAATTTTTCGATTTCACTAATTCACTGCCTTTTAATGAATTTTGTTTGTCTAATATTATTTGTGATGATGTGTAGAACGTTTCTGGGCAAAGAAATCAAAGAAATCATGAATAACCTGTGAAACACCATTATTAGGGTTTGGACCAAGGTTTAGGGTTTTCTGATTTGTGGAATATAAATGGATTCTAAAACCATAGAATGAATCGCATGAATGTCTGGATCACATTGATAGGTTTAATTTTATGAAATTTTATGGTTTTGTTGATCATTGGATTTCGTAGGTTTTGCTGCCATTGTGATTTCGCAGGAAATATGGTAGGAAATTTTGTAATAAAATTCGCAGGAACCAAGGAAGAAGATGACTGGCCTGCGCGCGAAATTCACATTCAAATTATTGTTTTAAAATAATATGATTTGTTTCTACTATTATTTCACAAGCGAACGCTTGTCTCAGTGGTAAGACGCGTGCGTATTCTGTCTGCAAGCCTGGGTTCGAATCCTGGCTGTGACAATGTTTTTGAGTTTTTCTCTTTTATTCACTGAACATAATATATTATCAATTGTTGTTGGTTTGTTAACAGATGCGCTCACCCAGCAGGATTGGTCATGTACTTGTGTGTTTGTGTGTAAGGTCCTGGGTTCGAATCCCCCAGGCCTTTTGTTTTCTTTTATTTTCTGGATTTTTCAGGATATAGAATAAAACCAATTCCACCCTTTTTCTTACTGCTTGCGCGCATGGTGGCTTGGTGGTGGGTTTTGTTGCTGGCAAATAGAGTGACCTGGGTTCAAACCCCAGTCAGGTGAGTTCCAACTTTTTTTTTTTTTTATTTGTTTTGATTAATTAGAAATAATTGTATATATATATTATATATCTAAATAATTCCAAAATAAAACATATATATATATATATATATATATATATATATATATATATATATATATATATATATATATATATATCTATATATATATATATATATATATATATATATATTATATTTTTCTAAATTCTGAAATTATTATTCTTAATTCAAAAATTATTTTTTTTCTATTATTATGTATTTAGATTATAATATATGTATGTCCATTAAATCAATTTTGTAAATAAAACAAACCCTAATTTATTTTCTAAATAATTAAACCCTAATTTTCTTTTCTTCTTTTATATTATTATTTGTATTCATAATTTAATTAAAATATTTGATTTAATTTTTTTAAATACTTAAATTGTTTATAAACTTAAAATTTTGTATATCAATATGTGTAGAAATTAAAATGTCTAATTTATTTATAATATGAAAATATTTTCTAATTGTTTATAATTAATTATATATGTAAATAATTTCTAAATTTTTTTTGTAAATTTGATAATTTCTCATAATATGTTCATAATTTATTTAATTTGTTTGTAATTTTAAATTTTATAATTAATTAATATAATTGTTCATATTTTTCTATTAACCATTAAAATTTTGTTTTGTTTATTATTACTAATCATGTTTATTACTAATCCATTTATTTTTTAATTATGCTTATTATTATTATTTCACTAACCCCATTTATTTTAATTATTATTACTAACCCAATTAAATTGCTTATTTATTTTATTTATTATTCATATTTTGCTTATTTATTTATTCTTGCTATTTATTTAAATTGCTTTATTTTTATTATTATGTAATTGCCCCTTGGTGTAATTTTTTATAATATTTAAATTATTTAATTTTCATGCTATGGTTAGTAAAAATAGGGAGTGTAACATGTATTTGTATTTAAAATTGAATTTAGATCATTTAAATTAAAAGATAAATATAAAATTAAACACTCACACACGTAAGTCGATCTTTGATCGCCATCTCACTTTCTAGGGTTGCCTCTCAATGTTGCTTATTCAAAAAGGTCAAGTAGGGTGTATAAAGCCAAGTCCCTTAAAAGATAAAAAGATCAAGTCCCTTCATGGTTGCCTTTCAATATGATCTTGTCCCTTTCGAATAATGATGACAGTCCCTCCAAAATGCTTAATACACCCTACAGTTGCCTACATAAACAGATGTCCCTTCATATGTCCCTCACATCCAAGGTAATGACTACCTATTCCTTAATAATGGGGATAGTCTTACCAATTAAAGGATAAAGAACAGAAAGACTTAAACTTTAGGGTAGGTTCCTCATAGTTACTTGCTCACTACTTCAAAACAATTTCAAACACTTCAAACTATTTTCAAACACAAGTTTTTTACGCATCCGTACATGGATCATTATTAAACTCTTATGAAAATTTTTATCCACACACTTCACATTTTCAAAAACAATTCAAAGTGAGCTAAGTAACTAAGAGCCCATGGATAACCATGGATGTAAAGGGTGCTAACACCTTCCCTTTACATAACCTACCCCCCGGACCCAAAAATCTTTTAAAAGGTCTTTCCTGTTCTTTTATGCCTTTCCTTTGGATAAAATAAAAGTCGGTGGCGACTCTTGCTATCCGCAACATAACTAAAGTCAGTTCTCCCACCGTGTTACAGAACTGGCGACTCTGCTGGGGATTTAATAAAAGAGGGGTACCCTTAGGAATTAGATCACTTTAAAATTGTTTGCCTTGTTTGCTTTACTTTACTTGTTGGGTGCTCTTATGTGTGAAAGATCCTAACCCGGATCTAGTGTACCTTAGGTAAATGGCAATAGACCAAGGAAACTGTACGGCGTATACCGATATGGTTGATCTGGTGGCCATAGTTAGTGTGACTTCTTGGTTGGTGCTTATGTTCCTTAAGTCAAGTTGAGGATAATATGAGGCTGCCATATGTTGTCAATGCACTAACTAACTTTTAGAACCCTAGTTATACCATCTTGGCATTTAGAAAGTAGTGAGATAACCGACTTTAGTGAAGACTGAAGTTGGTTGATACTCGATACTACGCTCATTGAGATCTTAAACTTGGAGGGTTTTGGTTGGCAAGTAAGTTGCCTACTGAACAACCACCCTTGTGAAGGATCAATGATATTGAGATCCCTTAGAACCTGGTTACTTTTGTAGGACAGGATGAACCATCTAACTTCAGGGGAGGGTATTCACCTTAAACCTCATGCAAGCCTTTAAACCTAGGGCTATGGTGTGACTTGTTTGTGTGTGCCACATGTTTGTGATTGAGCATAACATCATGACATCATCATGCATCATAAGCATAACATTTTCACTAACCATTTCAAGGACCAAAGGATTTATCTTTGTTCTTTGTTGCAGGTCATGGCTTCTGCTCGTAGAAACACCATCAGGATCAACTTTGTAGGGATACCTCCCAAGCTTAAAGAGTTGGTTTCTCAAGTGTCTGATCATTCCCAGTTCAACAAAAGACATGGTCACCTATTGGATCTAGTCACTTCAGGGTTCAATGAAGACATGATGAGTGTCCTGTTTCAGTTCTTTGATCCAAAGCACCATTGCTTCACATTCCCCGACTACCAGCTGGTTCCAACCATAGAGGAGTTCTCTAAACTTCTGGGTATACCTGTTCTTGATCAAAGACCCTCCACAGGTTTGGAGAAGGAGCTTAAACCAGAGGTTATTGCTGCAGCTCTACATCTGAAGAAGTCTGACATTGTTCTAGAAACGAGAAGCGGAGTTAAGGGTATTCTTGCCAAGGTATTAATGGATAAAGCTCAAGTGTTCTTGAAGGCCATGAGCTATGATGCTTTTGAGGAGATCTTAGCCTTGCTGATATATGGCTTAGTATTGTTTCCCAATCCAGATCAGTTCATAGATGTTCATGCCATCAACATATTCCTGAGTCACAATCCAGTGCCTACATTGCTTGGAGATATCCTGCATTCTCTTCACACCCGTACTACAAGGGCAAGAGGAACTTTGATGTGCTGCATACCTTTGCTATCTAGGTGGTTTATTTCTCACCTTCCTCGCTCAGTAATGAAGAATGAGCAAGGGTTCAGATGGTCTAAAAGGATCATGTCACTCTCGCATTCAGATATCCATTGGTGCTCCAGATCTATGGAGAACGTTACTATCATTGACCGTTGTGGGGAGTTTCCTAATGTGCCACTTCTAGGCATAAGAGGAGGCATCACCTACAACCCCTCTTTAGCTTTACGACAGTTTGGTTACGCTCGGAGCGATGGTCCACATGACATGTTGATTCAGGGCATTGTGTTTGATTACGACAACGATCTTCAAGGTTACCGTCAGCGATTCATACGAGCCTGGGGAAAAGTGAACAAGGTTGACAGCAAGACTCTGGAGCCTAAGTACACTATTCCTATGGAGGCTTATCTCAGATGGGTGCAATCTCAAGCTCAGACTCTCATGATGCCATATCCTGCTATCCTGCCAGTTACCATGGAACCTGTTGCTGAAGGAGATACTGCTTATACCATCCTTCACCCAGACATGCCTACTGACATGGAAGACTTGCAAAGATCCTGGATCCAGTTGAAGGAGCAAAGGGACACTTTCGAGGCTCATTACAAAGTAAGCCAAGAAAGAATCCTGGAACTAACAAAGCAACTTCACGAGGAACGAAATCTCAACTCATACCTCAACACAAAGAGGAAACGTCCATGGGAGACTTAAAACCCCATCTCTTGTATTTATTGCACTTCATTTTGTAAGCCCAAGAGGCAAAACAAGTTTATTACTAATAAAAGTTTACCTTCTTGTTTGTTTAAGCAAATTTAAATCCTGTGGTCCTTGAAAACATTGCATACGCATTAAAACATCATATCATTGCATCACAGGTTTATTTGTGCACAGGTTTCTCATCTTCTTACTGTTTATTTCAGTAATGGCTCTTGAACAAACAGTTAAGGATCTCCAGGCACAGAATGCACAGTTCCAAGAGCTGATCCTGAACTTGTCCAAGGGGCAGGATGAATTGAAGACACTGCTGGCCAAGAAGACTAAGAAGACTAGAAGGTCAGGTGGCCTGATCAACATGGGAAGAAGGTTCAGAGGTCCTGTCAATACCAAAGAACAGGTTGAAGACTATGAATCTGAGGAATCTGAAAAAGAGGGAGGCAGTCTCCACAACACTATGGGGGACTCTGATTCTGAGGCTAATTACTACCATGACCCTAATGAAGACAAATTCAAGATGCTGGTGGATAGAATGGATGCTATGGAGTTGCAGAAGTCTTCTGGGCTGGATTTTGAAGATTTGAGTCTGATATCTGGGGTTGTCATACCCATTGGTTTCAAGGTTCCTACCTTTGTTGTTTATGATGGGGTCTCGTGTCCTAAGCTGCATCTGAGGTCTTATGTCAGAAGAATCCAACCTCACACTGCTGACAAGAAGTTGTGGATCCACTTTTTCCAAGAGAGCTTATCTGGAGCTCAGTTGGAGTGGTATTATCAGTTGGAGAGTGCCAATATCAGAGACTGGAATGATCTTGCTGAAGCTTTCTATAAGCAGTATCAATACAATGCTGACTTAGCTCCCACTCGCACGCAGCTGCAAAGCATGTCTATGGGTGCCAAAGAAAGTTTTAAGGAGTATGCTCAGAAATGGAGAGATTTAGCTGGAAGAGTTCAACCCCCTTTGACTGACAGGGAATTGGTTGATATGTTCATGTGTACGCTGAATGGTCCGTTTTACAGTCATCTCATTGGAAGCTCCTCATCTGGCTTCACTGAGTTGATCATGACAGGAGAACGAGTGGAAAATGGTATAAAGAATGGTAAAATCCAAGTGGGTACTTCTTCATCAGGTGCTGCAAAGAAGCCTCCCGCTGGGAAGAAAGAATCCAATGCTGTTTATGGTCAGCCTGATCGTAACAGAAGGCATCAGTCTGTTAGTGCAGTTCATATTTCAAATCCAACTCCTGCAACAACAGAGCAGCCACAGGGCAACCAACAGAGGGCTAGAAGGCAGTTCACAAAGATCAACATGTCAATGGCTCAGGCATTGCAACACTTGTTGAAGGCTGAACTTATTACTCTGAAAGAGGCTCCTCAGAATCCTAATGTTACCTCACCCAGGTACAATCCCAATGCACGATGTGCATATCATTCAAACTGTCAGGGACATGATACTAATAACTGCTGGGTTTTGAAGAACAAAATTCAAGATATGATTGAGGCTGGAGAGATTGAGTTTGACCCTCCGGGTACTCCAAATGTGATTACTGCTCCAATGCCAAATCACGAGAAGACTGTCAATGCCATTGATGAAGATTTACATATCCATTCAGTTGCGGAGTTGACCACACCATTGTCTGTCATCAGGAAGAAGTTAGTACAAGCTGGTTTCTTTCCGGGTTGTCGTGAAGATTGTGTCTATTGTGAGTATAATCCAGATAAGTGTTGGAGGTTGAAGGACGGGATTCAGCGTCTCATGAATAATTACACTATAGTGTTTGAAAGGAGACCACCTTCTGTGGAGAGTATGGTGGAGCATATTACTAGAGGTAAGAAGATTGAAGAGGTTGATATGGTTGACAAAGTGCCGGTGAGAATCACTTCAAAGGGACCTATTAAAATTACCCATCAGGGTCCAATCAGGATTACTGCTGAAGGTCCTGTGAAAGTTGTTGCTGAAGCCAGAGTGGCTCCTATGGTCATTACCACTCCTGGTCCTATTCCGTATACGTCTGATAAAGCTGTGCCTTGGCATTATGGATCTGATGTTTACATCCATGGTGTTAAGCAGGAGCCCTTAGCTGATGTGCCTGTTGATATTGATAATATTGCTGGATCTAGTAAGATCACACGTAGTGGAAGAGTCTTCTCTCCTCCAGTGACTTCCAAGAATGCAGTTACTCCTGCTACCACTTCCACCACTGATGCTCGGGGCAAGGGTCCTGTTATTGAACCAGTATCTACTGATGGGCCAGCTGCTGATGATCTTGCTAAGCAGATGGAAGAAGTATTGAAAATCATTCGCAAGAGTGATTATGACATTGTTGATCAATTGGGGCATACTCCCTCTAAGATTTCTATGATGTCCTTGTTGTTGTGTTCTGAGGCTCATGCCAAAGCTTTGATCAAGTTTCTGAAGACTGCTCATGTACCCAATGCAATTTCTGTTGATCAGTTTGAGAATTGCGTTGCCCACTTGACCTATGATAATGGGTTAGGATTTTCTGATGCTGATTTGACCCCTGCCAAGAGGGATCATAACAGGGCCTTACATATCTCAATTGAATGCAGAGGTACTACCCTGTCACATGTACTGATAGACAATGGTTCCTCTTTGAATGTGTTGCCCAAGGAAGTCCTGAATAAGCTGAGTCCTGAAGATGCTGTACTGAAGCCCAGTAATATTGTGGTGAAGGCTTTTGATGGTTCTAGAAGAGTAGTGCATGGGGAAATTAATCTTCCAATCAAAGTTAGCTCTCAGGTTTTTACTGCTACATTTTATGTGATGGATATTCGTCCTTCGTACTCTTGTTTGCTTGGTCGTCCCTGGATCCATGGGGCAGGTGCCGTAACCTCTATATTACACCAGAAGTTAAGATATCCGGTGGAAGGAAAGGTTGTTACTGTCTATGGAGAAGAAGAATACTTTGTCAGCCATGTAAACACTTTCAAGTATCTGGAAATGGAAGGTGAATACATTGAAACTCCGTGTCAGACGTTTGAAGTAGTTCCCTGGATTGTTAATGATTATGTAGCTCCTCCTGTTGCGAAGAAAGTTCCTGTAGTCACCAGAAAACCTCCAACAATGGCAATGGCCTCCCTCAACGATGCTAGAGCTGTGGTGGATGAAGGGGGTTGTACTATTTGGGGTCAGCTTCCTGATATCCCATACAAGTCTGACAAGTTTGGTTTGGGTTTCACTGCAGAGTCCCAGAAGGCTGTTCGTCGTGCTCGTGCTGTCCGTATCACCAGTCAAGGGGTTATGAAAGATCAGATCAATGCTGTGGGAGGCTATGATGAAGACTACAATCTGGATGCTTGGATTTTTCCTACTGTGGGTGCTGGACTCAATAATTGGAAAGCTGAAGATGTTATCCCTATCTCCTTTAGTCAGGAGTAAATACTATTACTGTGTTGTTGCTTTTTAAGTTTGTAATTTCTTGAACAATTAAAACTCTCAAGCCTTGTGCCTTACCCGGGGCACAATGGTGTGCTTGTTACGGGCTGTCATTTCATTTGCATACTTCATTCAATAAAATCAGTGGACGTTTCGTTTTCGTAAATATTGTGTTCTTTGTCTTTCCTTTCTTTTATTTTTGTTTTATCAGCTATGTGTTCTTACACACACCCACATCACTAAGATGCAGATCCTCATCCACTCTGGATCCTGTTGATAACAGTTCTACTATTGCCAATTATAATTTCGAGAATCCGATCTATCAAACTGAAGACGGAAATGAGGACGATTGTGAAGTACCTGTAGAGCTTGCTAGGTTATTACAACAAGAAGAGAAAGCCATACAGCCACATGAAGAGCCAGTCGAAGTTGTGAATCTGGGAACTGAAGAAAACAGGAAAGAGGTCAAGATAGGGGCTGATTTAGAGGATAGTGTCAAGAGCAGACTGGTTCAGATGTTACGTGACTATGTGGAGATCTTTGCTTGGTCTTATGAAGATATGCCGGGATTGGATACAGACATTGTGGTTCACCGTTTACCAGTGAAAGAAGATTGTCGTCCAAAGAAGCAGAAGGTTCTTCGTATGCGTCCTGAAATGTCAGAGAAGATCAAGGCAGAGGTAATGAAACAGTTTAATGCAGGGTTCTTAGCAGTAACTTCTTATCCTCAGTGGGTTGCAAATGTGGTGCCGGTACCTAAGAAAGATGGTAAGGTACGTATGTGTGTAAACTACAGGGATTTGAACAAGGCCAGCCCTAAAGATGACTTCCCACTTCCTCATATTGATGTTCTGGTAGACAACACTTCTCAGCATAAGGTATTCTCTTTTATGGACGGTTTCTCTGGTTACAATCAGATCAAGATGGCACCTGAAGACATGGAGAAGACAACCTTTGTTACACAGTGGGGCACCTTTTGTTATAAGGTGATGCCATTTGGTTTGAAGAATGCAGGGGCAACATATCAGCGTGCTATGGTGGCTTTGTTTCATGATATGATTCATCATGAGATAGAGGTATATGTGGATGATATGATAGCCAGGTCCCAGAATGAAGAGCAACATCTTGATCATCTGCATAAGTTGTTTGAGAGATTAAAGAAATACAAGTTGAGATTGAACCCAAACAAGTGTACTTTTGGAGTTAGATCTGGTAAACTCCTGGGTTTCATTGTCAGTGGAAAAGGTATTGAAGTGGATCCTGCAAAAGTGAAAGCTATACGAGAGATGCCAGCTCCCCGTACTGAGAAGGAGGTTAGGGGTTTCTTGGGGCGATTGAATTACATTGCAAGATTTATTTCCCAATTAACTGCCATCTGTGAGCCAATCTTTAAATTGCTGAAGAAAGACCAGGTGATGGAATGGAATGATGAATGCCAGACTGCCTTTGATGAAATCAAGAGATACCTGTTAGAACCTCCAATTTTGATGCCACCAGTTGATGTAAGACCCTTGATTATGTACTTAACAGTGTTAGACAACTCAATGGGGTGTGTCTTGGGGCAACATGACGAGTCTGGTCGAAAAGAGCAGGCAATATACTACCTTAGCAAAAAGTTTACCGACTGTGAAACAAGATACTCACTGCTCGAGAAAACTTGCTGCGCTTTGGCATGGGCTGCTCGCCGACTAAGACAGTATATGTTGACCCATACTACCTTATTGATTTCAAAGATGGATCCAATCAAGTACATATTTGAGAAACCTGCTCTCTCCGGAAGAATTGCAAGATCGCAAATGATATTGACAGAATATGATATACAGTATACTACTCAGAAGGCCATTAAAGGAAGTGTTGTGGCTGATCATTTGGCTCATCAAGCAGTAGATTATTATCAGTCAATGAGTTTTGAGTTTCCTGATGAAGACATTATGATTATTACCAAAGAACCTGGACAATATGACGGACCTGAACAAGGATCCCGATGGACTATGGTTTTTGATGGTGCCTCTAATGCACTTGGTAATGGTGTTGGTGTTGTGATTAGTTCCCCTGAAGGTTGTCATACCCCGATTACTGCCAAACTTTGTTTCTATTGTACCAATAACATGGCTGAGTATGAGGCATGTATCATGGGTATTAAAGCTGCTATTGATATGAAGATTCAGTTCCTTGATGTGTATGGAGATTCAACCCTGGTAGTTAGTCAGATTAAAGGAGATTGGGATACCAAGCATGATAACCTCATTCCTTACAGAGAGCATGTGTTGTCTTTGATTCCCCATTTCAAGGAGATTACCTTTGGACATATTCCACGGAGAGAGAATCAGTTGGCAGATGCATTAGCCACCATGGCATCTATGTTTGAGATCAGCTGGTATGATGAAGCTCCCAAGATTACTATTGACAGATTTGAGAAGCCTGCATACTGCAATGAGATTGACACAGAAGGGGCAGAGGAGAAGCCTTGGTTCTATGAAGTGAAAAGATATCTTGAAGCTCAGGAGTTCCCTGAAGGGGCATCTGTCAAAGATAGGAAGTTTCTAAGAAGGTTTTCTGCTAAGTTCTTTTTGAGTAATGGGATTTTGTACAAGCGCAATCATGATTCAACTATGCTTCGTTGTGTGGATAAGAAGGAAGCAACTGAGATCATGGAAGATATGCATGAGGGAATCTTTGGCACTCACTCTAGTGGTCATACTATGGCAAAGAAGATATTGAGAGCAGGTTACTATTGGTCTACTATGGAAGCTGATTGCTATCAACACTCCAGAACATGTCACAAGTGTCAAATTTATGCTGATAAAGTCCATGTACCTCCATCACCATTGAATGTGTTGACTGCTCCTTGGCCCTTTGCCATGTGGGGCATTGATATGATTGGTGAGATCAAGCCTACTGCTTCTAATGGGCATCGTTTCATCCTGGTTGCTATTGATTACTTCACGAAGTGGGTAGAGGCAGCTTCATTTGCATCTGTTACCAAGAATGTTGTGGCTCGATTCATTAAGAATAATCTTATATGTAGGTATGGCATCCCTGAAAGGATTATTACTGACAATGGCTCTAATCTGAACAACACTATGATTACTGATCTCTGCACTCAGTTCAAGATTAAGCATCACAATTCTTCTCCGTATCGTCCAAAGATGAATGGGGCAGTTGAAGCTGCCAATAAGAACATTAAGAAGATTGTACAAAAGATGACTGTTACTTACAAGGATTGGCATGAGATGTTACCATTTGCTCTTCATGGTTATCGTACTACAATACGTACTTCAACAGGGGCAACCCCATTCTCCTTAGTCTATGGTATGGAAGCAGTTCTGCCCATTGAAGTTCAAATTCCCTCCTTAAAAATTATGAAGGATGCATGCTTGGATGAAGATGAATGGATTCAGACTCGACTTGACCAAATAAATTTGATTGATGAGAAGAGACTAGCATCAGTTTGTCATGGCCAGATGTACCAAAAACGGATGATCAAAGCTTTTAACAAGAAGGTTAAGCCAAAGGTATATCAGGCCGGTGACTTGGTAATCAAGCGTATCATATTACCACAGGGTGATCCTAGGGGCAAGTGGACTCCAACATATGAAGGGCCATTTGTAGTCAAGACAGTGTTCTCAGGAGGTGCTATGATACTCACCACAATGGATGGTGAAGACTTCCCCCAACCTGTAAACACAGACATAGTTAAAAAATACTACGCATGAAAAGAGACCCGCTAGGTTGACAGGCCTAGGCAAAAATAAGGGCATCCCGGCAAACCAAAAGGATTTGGGCAAAAATTAGGGATATATATAAAAAGATGTACACCCGGCAAGTCGAAAACCTGAAAAGGCGGCTTGGGCAAAAAAGGGTATCCCGGTGGATTGAAAACCTGAAAGGGCAATCCAGGCAAAAGTTAGGGATTAAAGCGTATGACTATGTCTCGTTTGGATCACCCATGAAACTGCAACCAGTTGTGTTACTTACTCAAGCTCGAACAGATAAAGCTCAATCCAATCATTTCCGTCTCGACAGCAGAAGATGAGATACTTGAAGATAGTGGCAATAGTAGAATTGAAACTCAATAGGATTATTTCCCACATAGCTGATTCTCTTTGTTTTGTAAAAAACTTTATGACAAAATCCTCTTACTAGGGTTTATGTCTCTTTGTACAAATTTACCCATGTATGGGTCACTCTTTGATATAAATAAAATTCCATTTTTGAATCCAGATTTACTTTTACCCTATTTACATAAGCGAAACGTCCATTGGTTGTGTTTGAATGCATGTATGATTAATATGATTGATGTTTACCAGAAATGCATGAAAATGCAGTAATAGTATTTACTAAGGACGAACGAGGGAAAGAATTCAACGAAGCCTCGCTGGTTCATCCCCACAAGACAACTACAAGTCCCCAGTACGGCAAATCTACCATCATAGATACTTCAAGATACATCTCCCCTTGAATTTATGTCCATCTCTTTTATCCTCAGTTGGGATACTCAGGAACTTATTCCTTCAATAGAAGTACGACGAACGAAGACAGGAGGTTATATATACCTTACTATCCCCAGCATACGAGGGGTTATATATACCTTGCTATCCCCAGCAGACGGGAAGTTATGTATAATATATTATCAAACAAGACGGGAATAAGTTTCTCATACTCTTCAGCAACAAATCAGGATTTATTTTCCCTGGCCAGCAGTTGTTATACGAAGATATCTAGACGCTTCAGGCAACATCATATCATACATACATCATTTACATCATATCATAACATACATATCCATAGATACATAATACATTACTCAGGTGCATCATATCATACATGCATACATAATGCATAAACTAATATTATCATATAGAATGCTACCTTGTTTTCAGGTTAATTATCCAGCAAACAGACTTATGATTATCAGGACTGCTTTATCCTCCTGAAAGTTATCATCCCTCGGGATTGCTTTATCCTCCTGAAAGCTTCTTGTCCCTCAGGATTGCTTCATCCTCCTGAAAGCATATCATCCATCAGGATTGCTTTATCCTCCTGAAAACTTTTAGTACATCAGGATTGCTTCATCCTCCTGAAAGCATCACTACATCAGGATTGCTTTATCCTCCTGAAAGCTTATCATCTCATCGGGACTGCTTTATCCTCCTGAAATCATATTATTACCTCAGGGCTGCTTCATCCTCCTGATAGCTATTATCAATATCTCAGGATTGCTTCATCCTCCTGAAAGCTTATTATTACCTCAGGACTGCTTTATCCTCCTGACAGCTTCTTGTACCTCAGGATTGCTTTATCCTCCTGAAAGCATACTATTACCTCAGGGCTGCTTCATCCTCCTGATAGCTATCATCATTACCTCAGGATTGCTTCATCCTCCTGAAAGCATATTATCAATATCTCAGGACTGCTTTATCCTCTTGAAAGTTATCATCATACCTTCATATTTTGGACTGCTTTATCCTCCAAGAAATGCATCTGAAGAACTTTTCTCCAAGTGGCATCTTTAAGCCCACTCAAGCATATTCAACTAGCCATCTATATCACTCTATGCACTGGTGAGTGCAAATTTTTGGGCTTTTGTGTTCAATCCCCTTCAACCTTCCAGGTCACGACTGGCAAATATACCAATCTAGCCCCTCAGGTTTCAGAAAATTGAACAGGGGCAGCTGTTGCACCCCAAAATTTGCCCTCACAATACAAGACTTTGTGTGCTAGGAAGGTTCACAAGGTTCACAAGATTCATAACACTTACAAGACCTTTCATGAGGTTCATGAAGTCTACAAGTCACTTTATGAAGTTCAC
Organism: Lathyrus aphaca; assembly: GCA_963966055.1. NCBI lineage: Eukaryota > Viridiplantae > Streptophyta > Magnoliopsida > Fabales > Fabaceae > Lathyrus > Lathyrus aphaca. The sequence goes on from OZ014519.1 coordinate 652,254,047, forward strand.
AAGGTTCACAAGATTCACAATGCTTACAAGACCTTTCATGAGGTTCATGAAGTCTACAAGTCACTTTATGAGGTTCACAAGGTTCACAAGATTCATAATTCTTACAAGACCTTTCATGAGGTTCATGAAGTCTACAAGTCACTTCATGAAGGTTCACAAGGTTCACAAGATTCACAATGCTCACAAGACCTCCCATGAGGTTCACAAGACATTTTATGAGGTTCACAAGGTTCACAAGGTTCACAATACCTCCCATGAGGTTCACAAGACATTTTATGATGGTTCACAAGGTTCACAAAGTTCACTATTGGTCAGAAGAGTTGACAATTCCCTCATACAATGCACCTCCTAAGCAGTGCATCCAAAACTAGGGTTTTGACTTTAATCAGGCTAAATGAACTTCAAAGACTTCAATTGAGCTTCATAACATCTTATATGTGTTTAAGAACCCCCATGACAAGTTTCAAGACTTTTCTCAAAAGTTTGCTCAGTCAGATGATCAGATAAGTCAAAATCAGTCAAAGCAGTTAAAAAGTCAAACTGAGGTCAACTGTGGTCAAACCAAAGTCAAACTTCATGATTTTTTGCCAACATCAATTATATGAAGTAAAATTCATCATTTGATCAAGGGTTGATCATGATTCATCAAGGAGATTTCAGATCATCAAGAATCAGGAGTTTCTAAATTAGGGTTTTCTCAGTAAAAGTCAACTGAACTTTGACCAGCCATAACTTTCACATACTTCATCAACAAGTCTCCACTCAAAGTTCATTTTGAAGGAAATTGAATTCTCTACAACTTTGTGTCTCACAAGCCAAGCCCAAAAATGCTTCATTTGGAAGGTATGAGCTAAGACATTATAGGTCCTTTTGAAAGTCAACAAAAAGTCAACAACTTCAAAAGGGCATAACTTGAGATTGGTAAATGATATGGACATGAAACCAGTGGTGTTGGTTATAGGACTCTTCAAGCTTTCCAAAATGTCCAAGAACACCTTCATAGCATTAAAATTGAAGGATGTGTGCCCTTGCAAAGTTGGGAAATTTTGGATTGGTTTATGATGAAAATGGAGGTCTAAAACCAATTTCTTCCAAATGGGCTTGCCAAAATGATGACCCAATCCATACAATAGCTTCATGCACGACCCAAGTCAATAAAAATCAGATTTTTTATTATTTTATTTTTATTTATTTTGATTTAATTCATTAAAAATCATTTTAAATAAAAATAAAATATGAAAATGTAAGATTTGAATTGGATCAAGCTTCTAGAAAATCATAAATTTGATTAGAATTGAAGTGGAAAGAAAATCATGAGAATTAGCCAAAAATAGCAAGTGTTCATACAAGAATATTTGATTTTTAAGGCATGATATTTTTGAATCTTTTCATATCAAATCTTCTACACAATGACCTAGTTTTTCAGCCTCATTTGATCATGCTATAAGTACTTGACACAACCCTAACCAAAGCCACGAATTTCACAGCCTCAAGGGTAAGTTTCACACTTCAAAAATTCAAGCAAAAACTCAAATTCGGTTTTGACATTCTAAGGCATTTGAAGGTAAACTAAGGACACAGCTATGATCCTTGGACATCATAGAATCGAAACCAATCTTCCATTGCATCAAAACCATGCCATATCGTGCTAACCGAATCATATTTGTTCTTGAATATAAATTTTTCGATTTCACTAATTCACTGCCTTTTAATGAATTTTGTTTGTCTAATATTATTTGTGATGATGTGTAGAACGTTTCTGGGCAAAGAAATCAAAGAAATCATGAATAACCCGTGAAACACCATTATTAGGGTTTGGACCAAGGTTTAGGGTTTTCTGATTTGTGGAATATAAATGGATTCTAAAACCATAGAATGAATCGCATGAATGTCTGGATCACATTGATAGGTTTAATTTTATGAAATTTTATGGTTTTGTTGATCATTGGATTTCGTAGGTTTTGCTGCCATTGTGATTTCGCAGGAAATATGGTAGGAAAATTTGTAATAAAATTCGCAGGAACCAAGGAAGAAGATGACTGGCCTGCGCGCGAAATTCACATTCAAATTATTGTTTTAAAATAATATGATTTGTTTCTACTATTATTTCACAAGCGAACGCTTGTCTCAGTGGTAAGACGCGTGCGTATTCTGCCTGCAAGCCTGGGTTCGAATCCTGGCTGTGACAATGTTTTTGAGTTTTTCTCTTTTATTCACTGAACATAATATATTATCAATTGTTGTTGGTTTGTTAACAGATGCGCTCACCCAGCAGGATTGGTCATGTACTTGTGTGTTTGTGTGTAAGGTCCTGGGTTCGAATCCCCCAGGCCTTTTGTTTTCTTTTATTTTCTGGATTTTTCAGGATATAGAATAAAACCAATTCCACCCTTTTTCTTACTGCTTGCGCGCATGGTGGCTTGGTGGTGGGTTTTGTTGCTGGCAAACAGAGTGACCTGGGTTCAAACCCCAGCCAGGTGAGTTCCAACTTTTTTTTTTTTTATTATTTGTTTTGATTAATTAGAAATAATTGTATATATATATTATATATCTAAATAATTCCAAAATAAAACATATATATATATATATATATATATATATATATATATATATATATATATATATATATATATATATATATATATATATATATATATATATATATATATATATATATATATATATATATATATATATATATATATATATATATTATATTTTTCTAAATTCTGAAATTATTATTCTTAATTCAAAAATTATTTTTTTTCTATTATTATGTATTTAGATTATAATATATGTATGTCCATTAAATCAATTTTGTAAATAAAACAAACCCTAATTTATTTTCTAAATAATTAAACCCTAATTTTCTTTTCTTCTTTTATATTATTATTTGTATTCATAATTTAATTAAAATATTTGATTTAATTTTTTTAAATACTTAAATTGTTTATAAACTTAAAATTTTGTATATCAATATGTGTAGAAATTAAAATGTCTAATTTATTTATAATATGAAAATATTTTCTAATTGTTTATAATTAATTATATATGTAAATAATTTCTAAATTTTTTTTGTAAATTTGATAATTTCTCATAATATGTTCATAATTTATTTAATTTGTTTGTAATTTTAAATTTTATAATTAATTAATATAATTGTTCATATTTTTCTATTAACCATTAAAATTTTGTTTTGTTTATTATTACTAATCATGTTTATTACTAATCCATTTATTTTTTAATTATGCTTATTATTATTATTTCACTAACCCCATTTATTTTAATTATTATTACTAACCCAATTAAATTGCTTATTTATTTTACTTATTATTCATATTTTGCTTATTTATTTATTCTTGCTATTTATTTAAATTGCTTTATTTTTATTATTATATAATTGCCCCTTGGTGTAATTTTTTGTAATATTTAAATTATTTAATTTTCATGCTATGGTTAGTAAAAATAGGGAGTGTAACATGTATTTGTATTTAAAATTGAATTTAGATCATTTAAATTAAAAGATAAATATAAAATTAAACACTCACACACGTAAGTCGATCTTTGATCGCCATCTCACTTTCTAGGGTTGCCTCTCAATGTTGCTTATTCAAAAAGGTCAAGTAGGGTGTATAAAGCCAAGTCCCTTAAAAGATAAAAAGATCAAGTCCCTTCATGGTTGCCTTTCAATATGATCTTGTCCCTTTCGAATAATGATGACAGTCCCTCCAAAATGCTTAATACACCCTACAATTGCCTACATAAACAGATGTCCCTTCATATGTCCCTCACATCCAAGGTAATGACTACCTATTCCTTAATAATGGGGATAGTCTTACCAATTAAAGGATAAAGAACAGAAAGACTTAAACTTTAGGGTAGGTTCCTCATAGTTACTTGCTCACTACTTCAAAACAATTTCAAACACTTCAAACTATTTTCAAACACAAGTTTTTTACGCATCCGTACATGGATCATTATTAAACTCTTATGAAAATTTTTATCCACACACTTCACATTTTCAAAAACAATTCAAAGTGAGCTAAGTAACTAAGAGCCCATGGATAACCATGGATGTAAAGGGTGCTAACACCTTCCCTTTACATAACCTACCCCCCGGACCCAAAAATCTTTTAAAAGGTCTTTCCTGTTCTTTTATGCCTTTCCTTTGGATAAAATAAAAGTCGGTGGCGACTCTTGCTATCCGCAACATAACTAAAGTCAGTTCTCCCACCGTGTTACAGAACTGGCGACTCTGCTGGGGATTTAATAAAAGAGGGGTACCCTTAGGAATTAGATCACTTTAAAATTGTTTGCCTTGTTTGCTTTACTTTACTTGTTGGGTGCTCCTATGTGTGAAAGATCCTAACCCGGATCTAGTGTACCTTAGGTAAATGGCAATAGACCAAGGAAACTGTACGGCGTATACCGATATGATTGATCTGGTGGCCATAGTTAGTGTGACTTCTTGGTTGGTGCTTATGTTCCTTAAGTCAAGTTGAGGATAATATGAGGCTGCCATATGTTGTCAATGCACTAACTAACTTTTAGAACCCTAGTTATACCATCTTGGCCTTTAGAAAGTAGTGAGATAACCGGCTTTAGTGAAGACTGAAGTTGGTTGATACTCGATACTACGCTCATTGAGATCTTAAACTTGGAGGGTTTTGGTTGGCAAGTAAGTTGCCTACTGAACAAACACCCTTGTGAAGGATCAATGATATTGAGATCCCTTAGAACCTGGTTACTTTTGTAGGACAGGATGAACCATCTAACTTCAGGGGAGGGTATTCACCTTAAACCTCATGCAAGCCTTTAAACCTAGGGCTATGGTGTGACTTGTTTGTGTGTGCCACATGTTTGTGATTGAGCATAACATCATGACATCATCATGCATCATAAGCATAACATTTTCACTAACCATTTCAAGGACCAAAGGATTTATCTTTGTTCTTTGTTGCAGGTCATGGCTTCTGCTCGTAGAAACACCATCAGGATCAACTTTGTAGGGATACCTCCCAAGCTTAAAGAGTTGGTTTCTCAAGTGTCTGATCATTCCCAGTTCAACAAAAGACATGGTCACCTATTGGATCTAGTCACTTCAGGGTTCAATGAAGACATGATGAGTGTCCTGTTTCAGTTCTTTGATCTCCTAGAGGCACATTTTCGTTGATGGAGCATCGAGCTCAATGGGAAGTGGAACAATGATTATCCTGGAAAACAAGGAGGGAATCCTAATAGAAGTATCCCTCACACTATATTTTCCCACTTCCAACAACAAAGTAGAGTACGAGGCTTTCCTCGCAGGTCTAAAACTCGCGGACAACATGGGAGCCGAGGAGATAACTATATGTACAAACTCTCAACTCATGGCTTTGCAAGTCAAAGGTGAGTGCCAAGTCAAAAAAGATAACTTGTTAGAATATTTGGCCCTGGTCAAGGAGAAGATCACAAAGTTCACATTTGTAGAAGTCTAACATGTTCGTCGTGAACACAACAGAGTGGATGTACTATCGAAACTCACAAGCACGAAGAAGAAAGGAGGGTACAAATCTGTCATTTAGGAAATACTTCCTCTCCCCAACATTGAAAAAATATCCTTGACAATAGATGTAAACATCATCAGCGACACCAATTGCTGGATGACCCTAGTCTAGAAATACTTAACTAGTGACAAATTGCCCGAGGACACAAAAGAAGCCATTATAGTCAAGCGACATGTCTGCTCATACGTACTGGTCGAAGGGAAACTCTTTCGGCGGGGATTCTCCATTCCCCTCCTCAAGTGCGTCGAGGAAGAATTAATTCCGCATATCCTACACGAAATCCACGAAGGGATCAATGCCCAACATTTGGGCGAGAGATCTCTAACAAGGAAAGCTCTACGAGTAGGATATTACCGGCCAACAATGTAGAACGTGTTGCACTCCAAAATTTACCCTCCACAAGACAAGACATTGTTTAATAAGAGGTTCACAAGGTTCACAAGACATCTCATGAGGTTCACAAGGTTCACAAGATTCACAATTAGTCAGAAAGTTTGGCAATTCCCTCAGACAATGCATCCTCCTAAGCAATGCCTCTTAAACTAGGGTTTTGACTTTCATCAGGCTAAATGGACTTCCAAGGCTTCAAGTGAGCTTCATAGCATCCTATATAAGTTCAAGAATCCCCATTTCAAGTTTCAAGACTTTCCCAAAAGATTTGCTCAGTCAGATGATCAGATAAGTTAAAATCAGTCAAAGCAGTTAAAAAGTCAAACTGAGGTCAACTGTGGTCAAACCAAAGTCAAACTTCATGATTTTTTTGCCAACATCAAGTATATGAAGTAAAATTCATCATTTTATCAAGGGTTGATCATGATTCATCAAGGAGATTTCAGATCATCAAGAATCAGGAGTTTCTAAATTAGGGTTTTCACAGGAAAAGTCAACTAAACTTTGACCAGCCATAACTTTCACATGCTTCATCAAAATTTTTCCATCCAAAGCTCATTTTGAAGGAAATTTAATTCTCTACAACTTTGTGTCTCACAATCCAAGCCCAAAAATGCTTCATTTGGAAGGTATGAGCTAAGACATTATAGGTCCTTTTAAAAGTCAACAAAAAGTCAACAACTTCCAAAGAGCATAACTTGAGAATGGTAAAAGATATGGACATGAGACCAAAGAGGTTGGTTATAGGACTCTTTAAGCTTTCGAAAATTTCCAAGAACACATTCATAACATTAAAATTGAAGGATTTGTGCCCTTGCAAAGTTGGGAAAGTTTTGGGAAATTTATGAAGCAAATAAGGCCTTAAAACCAATTTTTGCTAAATGAGCCCACCAAATTTCCATCCAATCTTTACAAAATCACCAAGAACGACCCAACCCACACCTTTTATGATTTTTTATATTTTATTTAATATTTATTTGAATTTTATTCATTAAAATACAAATTAAATTAAAATAAAATATGAAAGTCATATATTTGAAAAAGATTTGGATTCTAGAAAGTCTTAATACTCATTTAAACTTGATTGATACCATAATATTTTGGATCATACCAATATAGCAATGTTATATAAAAAAAAATCAAGTTTTAATGACAAATCTTTTTCAATCTCATGAGGTCCAAAAATCCAAAGGAGTTATCAAATTCTTGACCTAATTTTGTTACATAGTATATAAACAACATTAAGCAAGCAAGAACATACGAATTCAGAGCCTCCAAGTGCATCCTCAAACTTCAAAATTTCATTCAAAAACTCATATTCGGATTTCAAGCTAGAGCCACTTTCAAGGAAATTTAAAGGTTGCTTTAGCTTCATCGAGATTCATTGGACATGTTTCAATCATCAACAACGCATAAAACACCACCATTTGCATAATCTGAATTGATATTCATGGCATATTTGAATTTTTCGGTTTCACGAGTTTATTGGTTTTTTTTATTGATTTTGATTGTCTAACCTTGTTTGTTTCATTGTACTGAAGCTTTCTGGGCAATTGAATTGGAGTTTCATGGACTGAATCAGATTATGCCATAGTTAGGGTTTTCGGACCTCGTTTAGGGTTTCGCCATTTAGCCAATATAAATGAGTTCTAAAGACATAGAAGAATCGTATATGTCATTAGGAATTCAATAGCATTATTAATTTCATGAAATTTTACTGTTTGTATGAAGTTTGAGATTCGCAGGTTGTATTGGCAAGAAAATCCGCAGGAAAAGTCATAGATAAATTCGCAGGAAAACCTGCGAATCCAAGGTTGAAGATGAAGATCTTCGCGTGCTTCAGATTTTTAAAATTTGATTTGTATATTTATTGTATTATTTGTATCTTATTTCACAAGATGATAAGTGGCCTGGTGGTTGATACGCGCATGTAAGAAGCAAAGGACATGGGTTCGAACCTGTCCTCAGTTATTTTTTGGTGAAAATTCCATTTATTTTCAGGTTTAAAATATAAGAATCAGTACCCATCCCATATTCACAAGCGCGTGTCTGGCCTGATGGTAGTAGTGTGCACCCAGTGGAAGCAAGGCCTAGGGCGTGGGTTCAATCCCTGCCCAGGTAAGTGTTTTTTTATTTCATTTTCTCATTATTTTGTTTATTGTTTTGTTTTTATTCTAATTATATTTCTATAAGAAAATTATTTTTAAAATAATAATATGTAAATATATATATTAACTTCATATTTTCTAAAAAAATCTCTAATTTGTTTTCTAAAACTTTAATCCTAGTTTATATTAAAATATGTATATATTATTATTATATATTTATTTTTGTAAATAATTAAATTAATATTGTAATTTAAATTATAAACCCTAATTTTATCTTTAAAATTTCTAACCCTAATTCTTTTTTCTAATATATGTAACCCTAATTTTTAATCTTAATTTTTATTTAACTTAAATATTAAACTTAATAAATTTTTCTTATATATGTAATTAAATATTTAATCATATTTTTTTTTAGTCTATAATTCATTACTATCCATATTATTTTATTTTTATATCAAAAATTCTTCAAAAATTGTTTATTTAATACTTAATTAAATTATATATATTTTTGTTTATTTGTGCTAACCTTTTCTTCTTATAATTGTTTTATTACTAACCCTTTTTTTATATTATTTATTGCTTATATTATTTAATTATTTTTATTATAATGTAACTGCCAAAGCTATGTAATAGTCGTAGTTTTTTATCGTTTATTTGTTTATAAATATTCTTGCCATGGTTAGTAAATATAGGGAGTGATAACATGTTTGTACTTTAAAATTAATTTAGAACCACTAATTTAATAAGATAAATATATAAATATGGACACTCACACACGTAAGTCGATCTTTGATCGCCATCTCTCACTTCCTAAGGTTATCCCTCATGTTGCCTAAATCAAAAGGTCAAGTAAGGTGTCTAAAAAGCAAAGTCCCTTCTCATGAAATATCATCAAGTCCCTTTAAAATTATAAGATCAAGTCCCTTCGAGGTTGCCTACGATAAATGTTCTTGTCCCTTCGAATAAAAGATGATAAGTCCCTTCGTATTGCTAAGACACCTTACAGTTGCCTAAACACAGATGACCCTTCACATGTCCCTTATAACATCCAAGGTAATGATTACCTATTCCTTAATAATGGGGATAGTCTTACCATTGAAAGAACATACGAGAACAGTAAAGATTTAACATAGGGTAGGTTCCTCTTAAGTACTTGCTCACTTTTCATCAAATTAATTCATTACACTTCACATTTTCAAACAAATTTGCAAAACAAAGTCTTCATATACATCCATACAAGGATCATTATAAAGTACTTAGAAAATTTTTCAAATACACACTACACTTCTCAAAACAGTTTAAAGTGAGCTAAGTAACTAAGAGCCCATGGATAACCATGGATATAAAGGGTGCTAACACCTTCCCTTTATATAACCTACCCCCCGAACTCAAAAATCTTTTAAGGTCTTTCCTGTTCTTTTATGCCCTTTCCTTTGGATAAAATAAAAGTCGGTGGCGACTCTTGCTATCCGCAACATAACTAAAGTCAGTTCTCCCACCGTATTACAGAACTGGCGACTCTGCTGGGGATTTAATAAAAGAGGGGTACCCTTAGGAATTAGATCACTTTAAAATTGTTTGCCTTGTTTGCTTTATACTTATCTGTTGGGTGCTCTTATGTGTGAAAGATCCTAACCCGAATCTAGTGTACCTTAGGTAAATGGCAATAGACCAAGGAAACTGTACGGCGTATACCGATATGGTTGATCTGGTGGCCATAGTTAGTGTGACTTCTTGGTTGGTGCTTATGTTCCTTAAGCAAGTTGAGGATAATATGAGGCTGCCATATGTTGTCAATACACTAACTGACTTTTAGAACCCTAGTCATCCCATCTTGGCCTTTAGAATATAGTGAGATAACCGGCTTTGGTGAAGACTGAAGTTGGTTGATACTCGATACTACGCTCATTGAGATTCTAAACTTGGAGGGTTTTGGTTGGCAAGTAAGTTGCCTACTGAGCAACCACCCTTGTGAAGGATCAATGATATTGAGATCCCTTAGAACCTGGTTACTTTTGTAGGACAGGATGAACCAACTAAACTTCAAGGGAGGGTACTTACCTTTAAACCTCATGCAAGCCTTCAAACCTAGGGCTATTGTGTGACTTGTTTGTGTGTGCCACATGTTTGTGATTGAGCATAACATCATGACATCATGCATCATAAGTATAGCATTTTCACTAACCATTTCAAGGACCAAAGGATTTATCTTTGTTCTTTGTTGCAGGTCATGGCTTTTGCTCGAAGGAATACTATCCGGATCAACATTGTAGGAATACCTCCTAAGCTTAAGGAATTGGTCTCTCAAGTTTCTGAAAACTCCCAATTCATCAAGAGGCATGGTCACCTACTGGATCTAGTCACTTCAGGGTTCAATGAAGACATGATGAGTGTCCTATTTCAGTTCTTTGATCCTAAACATCATTGCTTCACATTTCCCGACTATCAGCTGGTTCCTACAATGGAAGAATTCTCCAAACTATTGGGTATACCTATCCTCAATCAGAGACCTTTCACAGGCTTAGAGAAAAAGCCTAAACCTGAAGTCATTGCTGCAACCCTACATTTGAAGAAATCAGACATTGTTCTAGAAACAAGAAGTGGAGTTAAGGGTATTCTTGCTAAGGTATTGATGGAGAAAGCTCGGATATTCTTGGAGGCTATGAGTTATGATGCTTTTGAGGAGATCTTAGCCCTATTGATCTATGGCTTAGTATTGTTCCCTAATCCAGACCAGTTCATAGACGTACACGCCATCAACATATTTCTGACTCATAATCCAATGCCTACATTACTTGGAGACATCTTACACTCTCTCCATACCCGTACTACGAAGACACGAGGAACTCTGATGTGTTGTATACCTCTCTTGTCTAGGTGGTTTATTTCTCACCTTCCTCGATCAGTGATGAAGAATGAACAAGGGTTCAGGTTGTCCAAGAGGATTATGTCACTTTCTCATTCAGATATTCATTGGTGCTCTAGATCTATGGAGAATGTTACTATCATTGACCGTTGTGGAGAGTTCTCTAATGTGCCACTCCTTGGCATAAGAGGGGGATTACTTACAACCCTTCTTTAGCTCTACGTCAGTTTGGTTACGCTCGGAGTGATGGTCCTCATGACATGCTTATTCAGGGTATTATGTTCGACTACGACAACGATCTTCAAGGTTACCGTCAAAGGTTCATACGAGCATGGGGTAAAGTTAACAAGGTTGACAGCAAGACCCTGGAACCAAAGTACACTATTCCTATGGAAGCTTATCTCAGATGGGTGCGATCTCGTGCTCAGACTCTTATGATGCCATATCTTGCCATCCTGCCAGTTACCATGGAGCCTGTTGCTGAAGGAGATACTTCTTATATCATTCTTAATCCAAACATGCCCACTAACATAGAAGAGTTACAGAGGTCCTGGATCCAGTTGAAGGATCAAAGAGATACTTTTGTGACTCATTACAAAGCAAGTCAAGAATGAATCCTGGAGCTAACAAAACAACTTCACGAGTAGTGGGATCTCAACTCATACCTCAACACAAAGAGGAAACGTCCATGGGAGACTTAAAACCCCATTTTTGTATTCATTTCATTTTTATTGCAAGCCCAAGGGGAAAACAAGTTTATTACTAATAAAAGTTTACCTTTTTTATTGTTTAAACAAATTTAAATCATGCGGTCCTTGAAAACATTACATACGCATTTACATACCATATCACTGCATCACAGGTTTCTTATGTACAGGTATCTTATCTTCTCACCGTTTATTTAAGCAGAAATGGCTCTTGAACAGACTGTCAAAGATCTCCAGGCTCAGAATGCACAATTCCAAGAGTTGATTCTGAACTTGTCCAAGGGACAAGATGAGTTGAAGACACTGCTAGCTAAGAAGAATAAGAAGACTAGAAGATCAGGAGGACTTATTAATCTGGGAAGAAGGTTCAGAGGTCCTGTCAAAACAAAGGAACAGGTTGATGATTATGAGTCTGAAAATTCTGAGAAAGAGAGAGGCAGTCTCCATGATACTGTGGGAGATTCTGATTCTGAAGCAAATTATTATCATGATCCTAATGAAGATAAGTACAAGATGCTGGTGGATAGAATGAATGCTATTGAGTTACAAAAATCTTCTGGGTTGGATTTTGAAGATCTGAGTTTAATATCTGGAGTGGTTATACCTATTGGTTTCAAGGTTCCTGCTTTTGTGGTGTACGATGGTGTCTCATGTCCCAAACTGCATCTAAGGTCCTATGTCCGGAGGATTCAACCACATACTGCTGATAAGAAGTTATGGATTCATTTCTTCCAAGAGAGCTTGTCTGGAGCCCAATTGGAATGGTACTATCAATTGGAAAGTGTCAATATTCGTGATTGGAATGATCTTGTTGAGGCCTTCTATAGGCAATACCAATACAATGTTGATTTAGCACCAACTCGCATGCAACTCCAAAGCATGTCTATGGGTGCTAAGGAGAATTTCAAGGAATATGCCCAGAAATGGAGAGACTTGGCTGGCAGAGTTCAACCTCCTCTGACTGACAGGGAGCTAGTGGATATGTTTATGAGTACGCTGAATGGTCCTTTCTATAGTCACCTTATTGGAAGCTCATTATCTGACTTCACTGAGTTGATAATGACTGGAGAGCGTGTGGAAAGTGGTATAAGAAGTGGTAAGATACAGGTGGGTACCTCTCATCAAGCACTGCAAAGAAGCCCCCTAGTGGAAAGAAGGAGTCTAATGCTGTATATGGTCAACCTGATCGTAACAGAAGTCACCAATCCGTAGGAGCAGTTCACATTTCTAATCCTACTCCTGCAGCACCAGAGCCACCACAGAGCAATCAACCAAAGCCTAGAAGACAGTTCACCAAGATCAACATGTCACTGGCCCAAGCCTTGCAACACCTGTTGAAAGGGGAACTCATTACTTTGAAGGACCCTCTTCAGAATCCTAATACTTCCTCTCCTCGATACAATCCTAATGCACGATGTGCCTATCATTCTAATTGTCCGGGACATGACACCAACAACTGCTGGATATTGAAAAACAAGATTCAAGATATGATTGAAGCTGGAGAGATTGAATTTGACCCTCCTGGGACTCCAAATGTGATCACTGCACCCATGCCCAATCATGAGAAGACTGTTAATGTCATTGATGAAGTTTCATATATTTCCTCAGTTGCAGATGTGACTACTCCATTATCCATTATCAAGAAGAAGTTGGTACAGGCTGGATTCTTTCCAGGTTGTAATGAAGACTGTTTCTATTGTGCTTACAAACCCGATAGCTGCTGGAAGTTGAAGGATGGTATTCAACGCCTCATGGACAATTACACCATATTGTTTGAGAGGACACCTTCTGTAGAAAGTATGGTTGAACATCTAACTCAAGGTGCGAAGGTTGAAGATGTGGATATGGTTGATAAAGTGCCAGTGAGGATTACCTCCAAAGGCCCTGTCAAGATCACTCATAAGGGACCTATCAAAATTACTGCTGAAGGCCTGGTAAAGACTGTTGCTGAAGCTAGGGTGGCTCCCATGATTATTACCACTCCTGGCCCTATTCCTTATACTTCTGACAAAGCTATACCTTGGAATTACGGTTCCGATGTTTATATCCATGGTGTTAAGCAGGAACCTTTAGCTGATACACCTGTTACTGATAAAAACCTTGATGTTGATAATATTACTGGATCTAGTAAGATCACCAGAAGTGGAAGAATTTTCTCTCCTCCGGTTACCTCAAAAAGTGCAGTTACTCCAACTACTACCTCCAATTCTGAGCCAAGTACTGATGCTCGGGGCAAAGGTCATGTAATAGAACCTGTGCAAGCTGAGGCACCGACTGCTGAGAATCTTTCTAAACAGATGGAAGAAGTGCTGAAGATCATTCGCAAGAGTGATTATGATATTGTTGACCAGTTGGGGCATACTCCCTCCAAAATTTCTATGTTGTCTTTGTTGCTGTGTTCTGAGGCTCATGCTAAAGCCTTGATCAAGTTCTTGAGGACTGCTCATGTTCCAAATGAAATTTCTATGGATCAATTCGAAAATTGTGTTGCACATCTGACTTATGATAATGGGTTAGGCTTTTCTGATGCTGACTTGACTCCTGCCAAGAGAAATCATAATAGAGCTTTGCATATCTCCATTGAATGTAGAGGCACTACCTTGTCTCATTTGTTGATAGACAATGGCTCTTCATTGAATGTACTTCCCAAAGAGGTTCTGAACAAGCTTAGTCCTGAAGATGCTGTGTTAAGACTAAGTAATATAGTGGTGAGGGCCTTTGATGGTTCGAGAAGGGTGGTGCATGGAGAAATAGATCTCCCAATCAAAGTAGGCTCTCAAGTCTTCAATTCTACCTTCTATGTAATGGATACTCGTCCTGCATACTCTTGTTTGCTTGGGCGACCCTGGATCTACGGGGCAGGTGCTGTGACCTCCACTCTACATCAGAAGTTGAGATATCCAGTGAAGGGAAAGGTTGTCACTGTTTACGGAGAGGAAGAATATATGATCAGTCATGTGAATACATTTAAGTATGTTGAAGTGGAAGGTGAATACGTTGAGACTCCTTGCCAGACATTTGAAGTAGTTCCTTGGGTCGTTCCTTCTACTGAAGCTCCCTCTGTTGTTAAAAGAGTTCTTGTGGTTACCAGAGTACCTCCTACAATGGCCTCCCTCAAAGATGCCAGAGCTGTGGTTGAAGAAAGTGGTTGTACTATTTGGGGTCAGCTTCTTGATATCCCTTACAAGTCTGACAAGTTTGGTTTGGGTTTCACTGCAGAGTCCCAGAAGGCTGTTCGTCGTGCTCGTGTTGTCCGTATCACCAATCAAGGGATCATGAAAGATCAAATCAATGATGTGGGTGACTATAATGAAGACTACAACCTGGATGACTGGATCTTTCCTACAGTGGGTGATGGGCTCAACAATTGGAAGACTGAAGACGTTATTCCTATCTCCTTTAGTCAGGAGTAAATACTATTACTGTGTTGTTATTTTTAAGTTTGTAATTTTGAACAATTAGACTTTTAAGCCTTGTGCCTTACCCGGGGCACAATGGTATGCTTGTTACGGGATGTCATTTCATTTGCATACTTCATTCAATAAAAATCAATGGACGTTTCGTTTTCGTAAATATTGTGTTCCTTTGTCTTTCTTTTATTTTTTATTTTTGTTTTATCAGCTATGTGTTCTTACACACACCCACATCACTAAAATGCAGATCCGCATCCACTCTGGATCCTGTTGATAACAGTTCTACTATTGCCAATTATAATTTCGAGAATCCGATCTATCAAACTGAAGATGGAAAGGAGGAAGATTGTGAAGTACCTATAGAGCTTGCTAGGTTGTTACAACAAGAAGAAAAAGCTATACAGCCACATGAAGAGCCAATCGAAGTTGTGAACCTAGGAACTGAAGAAAACAGGAAAGAGGTCAAGATAGGGGTTGAATTAGAGGATTGTGTTAAAAGCAGGTTGATTCAGATGTTACATGATTATGTGGAGATCTTTGCTTGGTCCTATGAAGATATTCCAGGGTTGGATACAGACATTGTGGTTCACCGTTTACCGGTAAAAGAAGATTGTCGTCCAAAGAAGCAGAAGGTTCGTCGCATGCGTCCTGAAATGTCAGAAAAGATTAAAGCAGAGGTGATGAAACAGTTTGATGCAGGGTTCTTAGCTGTGACTTCTTATCCTCAGTGGGTTGCAAATGTGGTACCAGTACCTAAGAAAGATGGTAAGGTACGTATGTGTGTAGATTACAGGGATTTGAACAAGGCCAACCCTAAAGATGACTTTCCACTTCCTCATATTGATGTTCTGGTAGACAACACTGCTCAGCATAAAGTATTCTCTTTCATGGATGGTTTCTCTGGTTACAATCAAATCAAGATGGCACCTGAAGATATGGAGAAGACTACATTTGTTACACAGTGGGACACTTTTTGTTATAAAGTGATGCCATTTGGTTTGAAGAACGTCGGGACAACATATCAGCGTGCTATGGTGGCTTTGTTTCACGATATGATTCATCATGAGATAGAGGTATATGTGGATGATATGATAGCCATGTCCCAGAATGAAGAGCAACACCTTGATCATCTGCATAAGCTGTTTGAAAGGTTGAAGAAGTACAAGTTGAGATTGAACCCAAACAAATGTACTTTTGGAGTTAGATCTGGTAAACTCCTGGGTTTCATTGTCAGCGGAAAAGGTATTGAAGTAGACCCTGCAAAAGTGAAAGCCATACAAGAGATGCCAGCTCCCCGTACTGAGAAGGAAGTTAGAGGTTTCTTGGGACGATTGAATTACATTGCAATATTTATTTCCCAATTAACTGCTACCTGTGAGCCAATCTTCAAGTTGTTGAAGAAAGATCAGGTAATGGAATGGAATGATGAGTGTCAGACAACCTTTTATGAAATCAAGAGATATCTTCTAGAACCTCCAATTTTGATGCCACCAGTTGATGGAAGACCCTTGATTATGTACTTAACAGTATTAGACAACTCAATGGGGTGTGTGTTGGGGCAACATGACGAGTCTGGTCGAAAAGAGCAGGAAATATACTACCTTAGCAAAACGTTTACCTACTGTGAAACAAGATACTCACTGCTCGAGAAAACTTGCTGCACTTTGGCATGGGCTGCTCGCCGACTAAGACAGTATATGTTGACTCATACTACCTTATTGATTTCGAAAATGGATCCAATCAAGTACATATTCGAGAAACCTGCTCTCTCCGGACGAATAGCGAGATGGAAAATGATCTTAACAGAATATGACATACAATATACTACTCAGAAGGCCATTAAAGGAAGTGTTGTAGCTAATCATTTGGCTCATCAAGCAGTGGATGATTATCAGCCAATGAGTTTTGAATTCCCTGATGAAGACATTATGATTATTATCAAAGAACCCGGACAATATGACGGACCTGAACAAGGATCCCGATGGACTATGGTTTTTGATGAAGCTTCTAATGCACTTGGTAATGGTGTTGGTGTTGTGATCATTTCCCCTGAAGGCTGTCATACCCCAATTACTGTAAGACTTTGTTTCTATTGTACCAATAACATGGCTGAGTATGAGGCATGTATCCTGGGTATCAAAGCTGCCATTGATATGAAGATTCAGTTCCTGGACGTATATGGAGATTCAGCCCTGGTAGTGAGTCAGATCAAAGGAGATTGGGATACCAAGCATGATAATCTCATTCCTTACAGAGAGCGTGCGTTGTCTTTGATCCCATATTTTGAAGAGATTACCTTTGGACATATTCCACGAAGAGAAAATCAGTTGGCAGATGCACTAGCCACCATGACATCTATATTTGAGATTAGCTGGGATGATGAAGCTCCCAAGATTACTATTGACAGATTTGAGAAGCCTGCATACTGCAATGAGATTGACACTGAAGAAGCAGAGGGGAAGCCTTGGTTCTATGAAGTGAAAAGGTATCTTGAAACTCAGAATTTCCCTGAAGGGGCATCTGTCAAAGATAAGAAGTTTCTGAGGAGGTTTTCTGCTAAATTCTTCTTGAGTAATGGAATTTTGTACACGCGCAATCATGATTCAACTTTGCTTCGTTGTGTGGATAAGAAGGAAGCAACAGAGATTATGTAAGATATGCATGATGGGATCTTTGGCACTCATTCTAATGGTCATACCATGGCAAAGAAGATATTGAGAACAGGTTACTATTGGTCTACCATGGAAGCTGACTGCTATCAACATTCCAAAACATGTCACAAGTGTCAAATCAATGCTGATAAAGTACATATACCTCCATCACCATTGAATGTGTTGACTGCTCCTTGGCCTTTTGCCATGTGGGGCATAGATATGATTGGTGAGATCAAGCCTACTGCTTCTAATGGACATCGTTTCATCCTGGTTGCTATTGATTACTTTACTAAGTGGGTGGAAGCAGCTTCATTTGCATCTGTTACTAAGAATGTGGTGGCTCGATTCATTAAGAATAATCTCATATGTAGGTATGGCATCCCTGAAAGGATTATCACAGACAATGGCTCTAATCTGAACAACACTATGATTACTGATCTCTGCATGCAGTTCAAGATTAAGCATCACAACTCTTCTCCGTATCGTCCGAAGATGAATGGGGAAGTAGAAGCTGTTAATAAGAACATTAAGAAGATTCTGCAGAAGATGACTGTCACTTACAAAGATTGGCACGAGATGTTGCCATTTGCTCTTCATGGCTATCGTACTACAATACATACTTCAACAGGGGAAACCCTATTCTCCTTAGTCTATGGTATGGAAGCAGTTCTGCCCATTGAAGTTCAGATCCCTTCCTTAAGAATCATGAAGGATGCAGGCTTGGATGAAGATGAGTGGATTCAGACTCGACTTGACTAGATAAATTTGATTGATGAGAAGAGGTTGGCAGCTGTTTGTCATGGCCACATGTACCAGAAACGGATGATCAAAGCTTTCAATAAGAAGGTTAAGCCAAAGGTATATCAGGTTGGTGATTTGGTAATCAAGCGTATCATACTACCACAGGGTGATCCTAGAGGCAAGTGGACTCCTACATATGAAAGACCATTTGTAGTCATAACAATATTCTCAGGATGTGCCATGATGCTTACTACTATGGATGGTGAAGACTTTCCACAACCTGTAAACGCAGACATAGTTAAAAAAATACTACGCATAAAAAGAAACCCGCTAGGTTGACTGGCCTAGGAAAAAATAAGGGCATCCCGGCGAACCAAAAGGGTTCGGGCAAAAATTAGGGATATATATAAAAAATTTACACCCGGCAAGTCGAAAACCTGAAAGGGCGGCTTGGACAAAAAAGGGTATCCCGGTGGATTGAAAACCTGAAAGGGCAATCCAGGCAAAAGTTAGGGATTAAAGCGTATGACCATGTCTCGTTTGGATCACTCATGTAACTTCCACTGATGGTGCTACCTGAATCAAGTTCAAACAGATAAAGATCAATCCAACCGTTTCCGTCTCAATAGCAGAAGATGAGATGCTTGAATATAATGGCAATAGTAGAATTGAAACTCAATAGGATTATTTCTCACATAGCTGATTTTCTTTGTTTTGTAAAAAAAAAAAAAGTTTCTCGACGAATTCCTCTTACTAAGATTTCTGTCTCCTTGTACAAACTTGCCTATGTATAGGTCACTTTGTGATATAAATAAAATTTCATCTTTGAATCCATATTTACATAAGCGGAACGTCCATTGGTTGTGTTTGAATGTATGTATGCTTTTGAATATGATTGATGTTTACCAGAAATGCATAAAATGCTTGAATATGATTGATGTTTACCAGAAATGCATGAAAATGCAGTAATAGTATTTACTAAAGACAAACGAGGATGGTAGTTCAATAAAGCTTCGCCAGTTCATCCCCACAAGACAACTACAAATCCCCAGCAGGGAAAATCTATCTTTATAGATACTTCAAGTTACATCTCCCCTTGAATTTATGTCCATCTCTTTTATCATCAGTCGGGATATTCAGGAACCTATTCCTTCAATAGAGGTACGACGAACGAAGACGGGAGGTTATAAATACTATACTATCAAACGAAACGGGAATGAGGACCTCATATTCTTCAGTAACGAATCAGGATTTATTTTCCCTAGCCAGCAGTTGTTATACAAAGATATCCGGACGCTTCAGGCTGCATGATACATACATCATTTACATCATACCATAACATATCCATAAATGCATAATACATTTACATAGATGCACCACGCCATGCATGCATACATATTGCATAAACTAACCTTTTCTTTGCAGGATGGTTATATGCAGATAAAACAATATCAACAATCCACAACAGGTCAGAAATGATCTATACATTACTCAAGATGTCCTCGGAGAGTAGGCAAATGGTCTGTACAAAGATCCATTCCCTAATCCAGGATATTTTCAGGAGATTTAATCCTGACACTCTTTTGTCCTCGGAGAGTAGGCAAATGGTCTGTACAAAGATCCATTCATAATCCATGATATTTTCAGGAGATTTAATCATGGCACTTTTTTTTCCTCGGAGAATAGGCAAACGGTCTGTACAAAGATCCATTCCCTAATCCAGGATATTTTCAGGAGATTTAATCCTGACACTCTTTCGTCCCCGGAGAGTAGGAAAACAGTCTGTACAAAGATCCATTCCCTAATCCAGGGCACTTCCAGAAGATTTAATCTATTTGTTCTTGAATAGTAGGCAAACGATCTGTACAAAGATCCATTCCCTAGTTCAAGATATTTTCAGAAGAATTAATCCTGATATTCTTTTGTCCTTGGAGAGTAGGCAAACGGTCTGTACAAAGATCCATTCCCTAATCCAAGATATTTCCAGAAGAGATAATCGTCACGAAGATTTATTTCTACTGGTCTATTCAACAATTCAAACTATGTTGCATAAACGATTCAGAGACGGCCTATACAAACACCTAGTACTGATATCCAATATCAACATAAAGATATTATCATCTCCTGATATTATGGATGGCATCTATAAGCACATCTCCAGTTCTTCCAAGTGGCATCTTCAAGCCCATTCGGGCATATACAATTAATCATCGGCTTTACTTTACGCACTGGCGAGTGCAAATTTTTGGGCTTTTGTGTTCAATCCCCTTCAACCTTCCAGGTCACGAATGACACATATACCAATCTAACCCCTCAGGTTTCAGAAAATTGAACAGGGGCAGCTGTTGCACCCCAAAATTTGCCCTCCACAAGACAAGACATTGTGTAATAATAGGTTCACAAGGTTCACAAGACATCTCATGAGGTTCACAAGGTTCACAAGATTCACAATTAGTCAGAAAGTTTGGCAATTCCCTCAGACAATGCATCCTCCTAAGCAATGCCTCTTAAACTAGGGTTTTGACTTTCATCAGGCTAAATGGACTTCCAAGGCTTAAAGTGAGCTTCATAGCATCCTATATAAGTTTAAGAATCCCCATGTCAAGTTTCAAGACTTTCTCAAAAGATTTGCTCAGTCAGATGATCAGATAAGTTAAAATCAATCAAAGCAGTTAAAAAGTCAAACTGAGGTCAACTGTGGTCAAACCAAAGTCAAACTTCATGATTTTTTGCCAACATCAATTATATGAAGTAAAATTCATCATTTTATCAAGGGTTGATCATGATTCATCAAGGAGATTTCAGATCATCAAGAATCAGGAGTTTCTAAATTAGGGTTTTCATAGGAAAAGTCAACTGAACTTTGACCAGCCATAACTTTCACATGCTTCATCAAAAATTTTCCATCCAAAGCTCATTTTGAAGGAAATTGAATTCTCTACAACTTTGTGTCTCACAAGCCAAGCCCAAAAATGCTTTATTTGGAAGGTATGAGCTAAGACATTATAGGTCCTTTTAAAAGTCAACTAAAAGTCAACAACTTCCAAAGAGCATAACTTGAGAATGGTAAATGATATGGACATGAGACCAAAGAGGTTGGTTAGAGGACTCTTTAAGCTTTAATCCTAGTTTATATTAAAATATGTATTATTATTATATATTTATTTTTGTAAATAATTAAATTAATATTGTAATTTAAATTATAAACCCTAATTTTATCTTTAAAATTTCTAACCCTAATTCTATTTTCTAATATATGTAACCCTAATTTCTAATCTTAATTTTTATTTAACTTAAATATTAAACTTAATAAATTTTTCTAATATATGTAATTAAATATTTAATCATATTTTTTTTTAGTCTATAATTCATTACTATCCATATTATTTTATTTTTATATAAAAAATTCTTCAAAAATTGTTTATTTAATACTTAATTAAATTATATATATTTTTGTTTATTTGTGCTAACCTTTTCTTCTTATAATTATTTTATTACTAACCCTTTTTTTTAATTATTTATTGCTTATATTATTTAATTATTTTTATTATAATGTAACTGCCAAAGCTATGTAATAGTCGTAGTTTTTTTATCGTTTATTTGTTTATAAATATTCTTGCCATGGTTAGTAAATATAGGGAGTGATAACATGTTTGTACTTTAAAATTAATTTAGAATCACTAATTTAATAAGATAAATATATAAATATGGACACTCACACACGTAAGTCGATCTTTGATCGCCATCTCTCACTTCCTAAGGTTATCCCTCATGTTGCCTAAATCAAAAGGTCAAGTAAGGTGTCTAAAAAGAAAAGTCCCTTCTCATGAAATATCATCAAGTCCCTTTAAAATTATAAGATCAAGTCCCTTCGAGGTTTCCTACGGTAAATGATCTTGTCCCTTCGAATAAAAGATGATAAGTCCCTTCGTATTGCTAAGACACCTTACAGTTGCCTAAACACAGATGACCCTTCACATGTCCCTTATAACATCCAAGGTAATGACTCCCTATTCCTTAATAATGGGGATAGTCTTGCCATTGAAAGAACATACGAGAACAGTAAAGATTTAACATAGGGTAGGTTCCTCTTAAGTACTTGCTCACTTTTCATCAAATTACTTCATTACACTTCACATTTTCAAACAAATTTTCAAAACAAAGTCTTCATATACATCCATACAAGGATCATTATAAAGTACTTAGAAATTTTTTCAAATACACACTACACTTCTCAAAACTGTTTAAAGTGAGCTAAGTAACTAAGAGCCCATGGATAACCATGGATATAAAGGGTGCTAACACCTTCCCTTTATATAACCTACCCCCGAACTCAAAAATCTTTTAAGGTCTTTCCTGTTCTTTTATGCCTTTTCCTTTGGATAAAATAAAAGTCGATGGCGACTCTTGCTATCCGCAACATAACTAAAGTCAGTTCTCCCACCGTATTACAGAACGACGCCAAAGAACACGTGAAAAAATGCGATAAATGCCAACGACACGAGGACATGCACTTGGCACCTCCAAGCGAGCTTAAGACAATGTCCTCCCCGTTGCCATTCGCATTAAGGGGCTAGGATATCCTATGTCCTTTTGTCGTCTGTTCGAGCCAGAATAAATA
The DNA here is from genome assembly GCA_963966055.1 of Lathyrus aphaca. Taxonomy (NCBI): domain Eukaryota; kingdom Viridiplantae; phylum Streptophyta; class Magnoliopsida; order Fabales; family Fabaceae; genus Lathyrus; species Lathyrus aphaca. The sequence continues at coordinate 652,277,093 of OZ014519.1, forward strand.
TTTGATCGTTGGAGTAGACTACTTCACGAAATGGATAGAAGCTAAGCCTCTAGCCAAGATCACAACCCTCAATATACTGCGTTTCTTCAAACGTAACATCCTCGCTCGTTTCGGAGTACCCCAGGCCATCATTACTGACAATGGCACCTAATTCACAGATAAAAACTTCCAGGAATTCGTCGCTAATGTTGGGGCTAAACAACACTTCGCGTCAGTCGAGCACCCGCAAACCAACAAGCAGGCCGAAGTAGCAAACATGGTCATCCTTCAGGGACTCAAGTGAAGACTGGATGAGATCAAGAAACAATGGGTCGAGGAATTATATAGCATTTTGTGGCCATATCGAACTACGACTCATTCTACAATGGCGGAAACCCCTTTCTGATTAACGTATGGAACAAAGGCTGTTATTCCCATAGAAATGTATATACCATCTAGACGAACAAAAGCTCCAATGGATGAGGATACAAATTCAGAAACTTTATGCGAGGAGCTCGACTTGGTCGAGGAAGTTCCATCAGGGGAAGCCCTACGCGAGGCATCACTTAAACAAAAAATTGCCATCAGATATGACTCTAAAGTCATAAAATGGGCATTCAAAGTCAACAGCCTCGACCTCAGGAGAAACTACAAGGACTCAAGAGAAGGAAAGCTAGCCATAAACTAGGAAGGTCTATACCGCTTCCGAGCAAAAACAGAGAACGAGGCCAATTACTTAGAAAATCTAAATGGGGAATAACTTGCTCGTCCTTGGAATGCTGTAAAACTTAAGCAGTACTACAGTTAAGGCGTCCGTCGGCATGCTCGGATTCAAACAAAGAAGCATTAATACCGACCTAACATGCATACCTAGGTACAAGATTTACATACCAAACTTAATTTTCGATGGGATCCCCCTCAAGAACGAGGAAGGACACCATCACATGATTGGATCCTCAACCGAGTTCGTCGCTGTCTTCGTACCGCGACCAGGCAGAACACCTATCTCATGATGGGATGTCCACGCTGTGGAGTATGAGTCATCATCATGATTCGAGCACTGTTTTCCAACCAAATATGGCATTCTGCCTGGTTCCCCAAACCGCCAAACATACACAAACTGAGCATAGTTTCCCAAACATACAAATAAAACCCAAGTCCCCTACGGGCGCACAAAAAGAACATCGCACACATTTATTAAGCGGACATTGAGACAATCAAGCATTGTAAAAACACTTAGCAAAAATTGTAAACAAAGTGTGCCCTCTAACGGGCACAGAAGCACACACAACAAGAAAATGAAGAAACGACCATCAGGGTCGTAAAACATAATGAAATTAAACAAAATGCGGCCCCGAGGACCGACTTGTTCTCATATTACATAAAATAAGGGAACGACCCCCATCCCAAATTAAAGCCATGGCGCGCAGGCCAACAAGGGAAATTAAAAACAACAAAATCTTCAAGGATCGACATAGGCAGCAGGTTGAGCATCAGCGGGGACCCATTGATCACCATCAGACATGGTTGTGTTGTCTTGCTATGACTGTTTGAGGAAATCAGGGATAAAGATTACCCCTTCCTTGAATTTGTATAGAAAATAGATGCCCTTCTCGTTCAATGTCACCTCGGGGTTAACAATCTTTAATTGATCCACCACATTCTTAAACACCACGCCCACTATTTCATGAGTTCCTCCTCCCCTTGCCCTATTCTTGAAATCAGTTCAGCCCGGGTCTTCAGGTACTTTAGCTCCTCAGGTTCATCCTCAGCAGGAGCCATTGCGTCCTTAAGACGAGCAATATCCTCTTTAGCTGATTTCCTTTCAGCGACCGAAGACTCTTTTAGCTCTTTAATCTTCTTGGAGGCTTCCTTCAAAGATTTCGAGGAAGCCTTAGCCATATCCTTGGAAACGGACAATTGAGCCTTCAAACTCTGTATCTCCTGCTCCTGAGTGGCAGTACCTTCAGCGTACATGGAAGCCATTGTCAGGACCCGCATCACCGAGCTTGCATCCTGAACCAACCATGATCGTCTATCCGGCCGACTTAGCTCCTCCAATTTGAGCGTATCCGCCCTATGAACCTAGAGAGAGGTCTCCTTGAAGAAGCCCGACCTTAGAAAGCATGTGGGGAGCTCAAACAAAGGCTTTAGAGAGAATTTGTTAGATGTATGACCTCTTCAGGCCTTGACCTCTTACCCATCCTAGAAGCAGTTCCCAGTGAGCCATGAGGAGCCGAGGAAGAGTTGCTTAAGCCCGTGCCTATGAACATCAGTCGATCATCGATGCGAGTCTATTTCCACTTCTTGGATCCCCGTTATTTGGTAGCATTGTCCATCAACTTGTCTTGTATGTCAATCATTGAATCTGAAAAAGACAAAATAAAAAATAAAGGTTAGAGCATAAAAGACAAACAAGCATAAAAATCAGTATGAACAAACTAATATAAAAGCTACCGAGAAGTTTCGTCACTTCTATAAATCTTGGAGTCACTTTAGAACCCTCATCCTTGTCCAGGATCGCATGACCATGCTCGTCTATGTGCGCGGTCATAGTGATCTGTGAGACATAGTTCATGAGGACATCACAGCTGGTGCGATCCTCCTCGCCTAGCTCAAACGAAATAGCCAGAAACTCATTTGTCCCACGTAAAAAGTGGTCACGCAACCAAGAGAATGAAACCTCAACATAAGACGGGGAACCTCCTTCCCGTCCTCGTCCAATAAAACATTTCCTTCATTGTCTGTGTCCATTCCCCAGAACTTACAAGAGTTTTGAGCATGTTCAGAGATTGGCTTGACCAAGTAATTCCGATCCTTGAAATCTATGATCGACTCAGAGTACGCCTTGAAAATCTACTTCTTCTGCTTGAGGGAGACCCAACCATATCTCCCATGTATAACCTGTCTCTGGAGGTGGAAGATATGGAAAAATAGAGGGAGTGTCGCCCCAATATTCAAATACCCACAAGTCATCTTGAAGGCTCGTATGAAGGCAAAAGAGTTTAGATGTAGCTGGGAAGGGGAGAGATCCAAATGCACAAACATGGATTGTTGAAAATCCTAGAAGGGGAGTCTAAACCTGAGCTCCTTGAATAATATGTCATACATAGGGAATCTATTGGGCCCGTATGACCAACAAATACGGTAATCCACGCCAGGGTACCTCACAAACCAGTCTTCGGATTCCCCGACCATAAGATCTGGACCCTCCAAGGGCTTGGAATATATGGATTAGATGCTCACAGGTTCCTCGGTAGCCCATTCTTCAACAGGAGTGTCATGTTCCTCCTCGTCATCCCCTTCGAGATTAGCAGAATCAACTCTAGTTGAGGTAGTCTCCTCTGAATCACTAGTAGACGAGGAACTTTTCCTCGACGATATTTTAGCGGAATGAGTTGGGCACAATGTAGTGTCATTGGAGAGGTCCTCGACATCCATCTGAGTAGGAATGTCATTTGACACGGGTACACCTGAAAAGCAGCGAAAGTAAATGTGATTTTGATGAGTAAATCAAATCCACCCTTCCACCGTTGATCAAGTGAAAGGGCACGCTAAGGAACGAGCACGCTGTCGTCGATCTAAGTCCTTATTCAAAAACAGGCCACAGTCGTCGTAACGAGCAGGTACCCGCACGGGGAAGGGAAAACACTAACATCAATTTGCATAACCTAGTAGGTACGACCACACTAAAACCCAGAACTCCGGTTGAAGTTCAACCGGAGCCTCCATGCAGAACCGCGAAGGACGACGATAATAAACCATAAGTACCACAACGACTACAACGTAAAACACTGTAACCACCGTATAAAAGTGGAGACGACACATCAGAACCCTAATAGTCCGAACTATGGATCCTATTGACCCTAAATTTCAGCCTAACCACATGTATCTACGCCATTAGAACAAATAATAAGTTTAAGCAAGTAAGAAATGGAAAAACTTACAAGTTTTAGAAGAGTTTCTATGTTCTCGGTGATCTTCCTCACAAGGTACGGCGACAAACGGTGGCTAGCGGCGGAGTTCGAAGAGTTGATTTTGTCGAGCAGTAAAACAAAGAGCGAAAAGTATGAAACTGGAGCTCAATGCCCTATTTATAGCCTCTATCAGCACGTGGGACCTATAACCTATAAATGGCACACTCATTACTTAGGGACAACCGCAGAGTAGCCATCATTATGCATTAAATGCGCACGCTTCCCCAGACACAGGCGTGACATAATCTCTCATCACAATTGTTGGGATCTTCGTCTAACGATCGTATTTTAGAGACCAGATGTACACAGGTTCAGTTGAACCGAGCCAGGAAATTAAAAAATATTATAAGTCTTAGCTTCGCCCCGCGTCTGGCCGACCACACTTAAGTCATCACTTATACGACGAGAAGCAACAACTTGGGGGGGGGGGGGCTCTTGTTCTGGACTAGACCAATGGCTAGAGAAGGCCCAATCCACTTATGCTCATAGGACGACCCATTGGCCCAAATGTCAAAGGGACCTACTATCTCCATGCTCCTCAGTCGAGGAGAAACTGTCGACCATGTTCGCCCGTGGTCGGTTTTCCCTGCTCATTCCGGACCCCAGCTCGGCAGTAGCAGAAGTCACCCAGATTCAGCCGAAGACAATTCCTGTTCGGATATCTCTCTGCTCGACGTACCTCCTATTCGACCAGGTATGCTCGTCCAACAACTAGTTTCTGACAGTTACCTATTTTCGGGATCCGTGATCCAGTCCCTAAGTAGAACCGTTGGCCAAGTGTTGGGGGCTCTCTATATAAACCCTCTCACATGAGAGGGACAAGTATTGAATATTCACTCCCTAAACACTTTTACTTGTAATTTCATACTCTTCTTCCTGTTCTTACTTTGGCATCAGAGTACCTTGCAGGTACAACCCCATTCTCCTCGAAGACCGAGCTAAGATTTCAAGATCCACATCAGCGTCCACAGCTGTTGAAGATTCTGATCATAGTTACGATCAATGATAAAATATCAGAATACCCAAAATTTTGGTCGTGCATGCGAATGATGTGATTATGAAGTTTGAGACTCGTGGTGTTGTCACTTATGGAGGACTGACACAATTGAAAGACAAAGATCTGTTTGTTTAGATCTTGTTGTGAATGATTTGCAGACTTCTCTTTTGTTCGAGATGCCATATGCGAGAAATTTTGAGAATATGCAAACTTCTCGGTTGGGATGCCAGTTGCTCCGAGTTATGAAAAGGTGAAAACTTCTTAGTAGAGATGTCATTTGCTCTTGCAAACTTCTCGGATGAGATGCCATTTGCTTTTTTGAAGAGATGTCCTATTTACTCTAGAGGTTCAAGTTATCAAAATGGTCCGAAGACCTACTTCAATCCAGGAATGAACTGGAGATAGGACTTTTCAAATGCTTGACGCAGGAAAATGCAACTATGAGATGCAAAATGATAATGAATATGATAATGCATGAGTATTTATGGATGCGTAAGTTGATAAAACAGACACGACACAAACGTGAGACACAACAGTTAAATACTGGGCCAATATAAAGATGAGAGTAGTGCAACTCTTGATGTGTGATTCCTTGTTGAGGAAAAAGCTCTTTCTTTGCTTTCTAATCCCGGAGATATATACTCACTGAAGATTGAAACTGATCTTTTGAAAGGGGGGACCCTTGCTGTAGATGAGGGATGATGTGCCCATCTTGCTTGAAATGAAGCTTGGTTACCTCGAGATATGTGACCTTGTCACCTCTGAGTTTAATCGTTTCTGGAGAATCAAAAGGAAAACTCCGTCTATATTTTTTGTTTGCAAGTAAATTCATTTTTATTTCAAGAATGAAAATCAAGTTAAAAAATGTCATTTTACAAAGAAGAATAAAACAAGAATAACAAACAAGTGCGCAAAGGCTCAAAATATCATATATGAAATGGAAATAAGCCGAAGGCGTGATACCATAGAGCATTACAAAGCTAGAAAATGGTAAGTTTAAGGGAAAAGGGTTACGTTGAAACAAAGTGACCATTATCCTTCTACCGATTGTGAGTTCGGAGTCTTCTTGAGCTTCGGTTGAAGGCGACTTTGATTGATGATGACTTTGATAGATGACATTGTTGTTGTTGATCCAATCTGTTGGATGCGGTTACTTGCCATGAATCCCTAACTTTTTCATGGATTAATTCTTATCAAACCATCGGGATAAAGTTCTTTTATGACATGTCTCTAATTTTTTTTTCCTGGATCTCCCTTTGCGGGTTTTCAATCTACCGAGACTTTTCTCTATTTTTTATTGTTTAGGCGAAGTATTTTGTGACTACATCAACATTTGTAGGATAAGTTAAATCCACCTTCCATGGTTGTGATTATCAAGGCACCGTATGAGAATACTTTCTTGATGATATAAGACCATCATAATTTGGAGTACACTTGCCCCTGGAATCACTGAGAAATGATCGGATCTTCTTGAGCACATGATCTCCTTCTCTGAAGACATGGGGTCGGACCTTCTTGTCAAATGTTTTCTTCATCCTTTGTTCATAGAGATGACCATGGCACATAATCGTCATTCTCTTTTCATTGATCAGATTTAGTTCATCGTATCGACCTTGGCACCACTTAGCATTTGTGAGTTTGGCCTCCATTAAATTTTCAAACCGAAAGTGTTTTGATATGTGTTCTGGTACACTCTAGCCAAGTCTTTCGGAATAGAAAAAAATATACCGGATGTCATATTTCAAGTGTTCAGGAGCGACTTTGGTAGGGTCCTATTTTTCGAAGTAAAAAATAAAAATAAAAAAATTAAAAATAAACAAGGATAAAATTGGCATTTTTCAAAAGATGCAGGGGTATTAGTATAACTGTAGAGGTATGGGGTAAAATTTTCTTTATACCATTATAACATCCCCATACAACGATAAGATACGACTGATATTTTTATTGCTGAAATTGCAATTACATGGTTTCCATTCTTCTACTATCTTGGACAAAGATAGGTTGTTAATGAGAATATTTTTGAAAGAGTTGTTCAAAATGTCAGGGTCAAAATTGAAGTATAGTTCAACATATCATCCTTAAACAAATGGGTAGTCAGAGGTGACTAATATGACATTAAAATATAAGATATTTTATGATTGGACATCCAAAGAGTTGGATTAAGTGGCAATTTTGGTTTAACTATGCTTTTAATATATCAATCTGTATGAGTCCTTTTAAGGAGGTGTATGGCAGAGAGTTTCCAACAATTATTAAATATGCTAAAAAGAGTTATAGATTTCATGAAGTACACCAGTTATTTTGGGAGAGGGATACCATTTTAGAAGAGTTGAATGGACAATTGTGAAAATCACAAAATAACATCAAACAATAGGCAGACATATGAGTTGTGCATAATGCATATAAATTTGGCCAATATCGGTGCTAAATCGCTTAAGCAGAGCGGAGACCGACCACTATACGAAGAGTCTTAGTGGTGCAAAATACTATAGTGACCGTTACATGGTAAATAGTTGGATAGCGGATAAAAGCGGTTCCCAACCCAATATCCCTTTCCCCTCTAAAAAAACTGAAATTACCTTTTTTTTTGTAACGTTTTAAGGGTAATTTTAGAGTTTTCAATTAAATATGGGTTCAAACTCAACCTTAACCTTCTTTTATAGTCATTTATGTACTTCAAGAATTATGTTTGCTTTGATTTATGAATATTTTATGCATTGGGTTAAGTTTTTAATTTTAAATTAAATATATATATATATATATATATATATATATATATTAATTATTAAATGTAATTCGTTAAAAAATATCAAATAGAGCAGTCATCCAGCTATCATACGTTTGGAGCCGACTGCTCCATACCGCTCGAGATTGACTACTCTGGCTAAGCCCTAGTTTCTCCTTAATTTCTTACTGTTGTGACTATGAACTACAAAATTGGTGAACAATAATGGAGAAACTTTGAAAATGGTGGGTGAAAGAGGAGAATTGATAGAGAGAGATAATTGAGGGTGATAAGTGAATACTGCATTATATTAGGATAAGAATGCATCCTATACATTTATACAAAAGTTACAATGTGATTGGTAATCAAAACAACCAAGTGAAATAACAAAAAAGTACAAAAATCAAACACGTAACTGGTTACATTTGGCATGAATTAAATTACCATTCATTGGTAACCAGTTAACGCCATAGGTTATCGATTACATCAATGAAGACTTAACTTTTCTGCTATTGGAATGAGCTCATGGCCGTGTTGTAACCGGTAACACACTCGCTTTAATCAATTACAACATTTTAATTACCTTAAAAACATTCAACACACCACCTTAAATAAAGTGTTCGAAATCTCCCATGCTCATATTCATCTTAAACCTCTTGAATACATCATTTATGACTCCCTTAGTCAACAAATCAACAACTTTCTCCTCACTTCTACAGTATTTCAATCATAATCTTCCTTCACTAACAAGTTCTCTCAAGTAATGAAACCTCATTTCAATATTATTTCTCCTCCCATGCGCAATTGGGTTCTTAGCAAGATTAATCCCGAAAACATTATCAACCAGGAATGTAACAAATTCATCCCCACTACTGCCAAACTCCTCCAATAGATTCATAAGCCACACGTTTTGACCTGCACATAACGAAGTGAAAATGTACTCGACCTCATTAGATGTGAATGCAACTACGAATTCCTTCTTCAAACACCAAGATATTGGTGTTACACCGAACATAAATATGTATACAACTCTATACTTTCGATCATCTTGATCTCCATTGAAATCGGTAAAATCAGGAAAATTGAATTTTTTGGCCCGTATCCGCTACAGGAAAGAGAATTACATAGCCAAGAGAACTTTTGACGTATCTCAGGATCCTCTTGACTGCTTCCAAGTAAGACACCTTCGGTCTCCCTATGAATATACTCATAATACCGACATTAAACGCCAATTTCGGTTGCGTATTGCACAAGTAACACAAGGATCTAATCAACCTCATATATTGAGTTGGATCAACATCTTGCTCATCCTCATCTTAGACAACTACAAACTTGGTTCACTTGGGGTAATGGTATCATTACAATGCTCCATATTCAAACTTCTTCAATATCTTAAGAGCATATCTTCTTTGGTGCATAAGCGATCCTCTTTTGGACTTGTGGAAATCAATACGAAGGAAGTATGTCATGAGGCCAAGGTCGGTCATCTCAATTTCTTTCATAAGTTCACTTTTGAACTTTGAAATAAACTTTCCGTTGATTCCCGTGATTAACAAGTCTTCTACATATAGATAAAGGATAATCACTCATTCACTTGTATCTGCATTCACATACACTTCATGCTTCGATACACATTTCTTGAACCCAACATCCTTTAAGAAATCATATATTCTTTTATTCCAAGTTCTTGGAGCTTGCTTCAAACCATATAATGTCTTCTTCAACTTGTAGAACTCCAGTTCTTGGTTTTTCACAATAAAACCAATGAGCTCTCTTACATATACCACCTATTCAAGCGGTCTATTAAAAAACACATATTTGATGTCCATTTGGTAGATTGGCCAATTGTGGTTATTTGCAATACCAACAACAAGCCTAAGGAGTTATTCTCCATCCATCTTAGTAGTAAATCCTATTGTAAGGAGGTAGCCTTCATAATAGTACTCATATAATTCAATACACTCATATGTTACTCCTAGTGTATCTATTATCATTGTTGCACTATCTTAATGGCTTTTTTTCTCAACCCTGTTGCGCCATTACACCCCTGTTGCAACAACTCTACAAGAGTTGTATTCCCCATCAATTGCCTACTGCCTACTAGACCTATTCCTTACCTACCGCCACCTCATGTGGCTGAGCTTAAAGTAGTCAATAGTGGCCAATAGCGGCGCTAACCCGCTTAAGAGGAGCGGAGGTCGACAACTATAAGAAGATTCATAGTGGTTTAAAATACTATAACAAGTGATGCATGGTAAATAGTTGGATAACGGATCAAAGCAGTTCCCAACCCACTATCCCTTTCCCCTCTAAAAAACCGAAATTATCTTTTTGTAATGTTTAGGTGTAATTTTAGTGTTTTCAATTAAATATGGGTTCAAACTCAACCTTAACTTTCTTTTATAGTCATTTATGTACTTCAAGAATTATGTTTGCTTTGATTTATGAATATTTTATGCATTGAGTTATTTTCCTAATTTTACATTAATAATATATTTCTAATTATTAAATGTAATTCGTAAAAAAATATCAAATAGAGCAGTCATCCAACTATCATACGTTTGGAGCCGGTTATCCATACCTCTCGAGAATGACTACTCTGGCTAAGCCCTAGTTTCTCCTTAATTTCTTAATGTTGGGACTATGAACTACAAAATTGGTGAACAATAATGGAGACACTTTGAAAGTGGAGGGTGAAAGAGGATAATTGATAGAGAGAGAGAGAGATAATTGAGGGTGATAAGTGAATACTGCATTATATTAGGATAAGAATGCATCTTATACATTTATACAAAAGTTACAATGTGATTGGTAATCAAAACAACCAAGTGAAATAACAAAAAAGTACAAAAGTCAAACTCGTAACCGGTTACATTTGGCATGAATTAAATTACCATTCATTGGTAACCAGTTGACGCCATACGTTATCCGATTACATCAACAAAGACTTAACTTTACTGCTACTGGAATGAGCTCATGGCCTTGTTGTAACCGGTAACACACTCGCGTTAACCAGTTACAACATTTTAATTACCTAAAAAACATTCAACACACCACCTTAAATTAAGTTTTCGAAGTCTTCCATGCTCATATTCATCTTAAACCTCTTGAATACATCATTTATGACTCCCTCAGTCAAAAAATCAACAACTTTCTCCTTACTTCTACAAAATTCCAATCACAACCTTCCTTCACTAACAAGTTCTCTCAAGTAATGAAACCTCATTTCAATATTCTTTCTCCTCCCATGTGCAATTGGGTTCTTAGCAAAATTAACCGCAAAAACATTATCACCTTGGAATGTAACAACCTCATCCCCACTACTGCCCAACTCCTCCAATAGATTAATAAGCCACACGTTTTGACCCACACATAGCGAAGAAATAATGTATCGGCCTCACAAGATGTGAGTGTAACTACCAGTTCCTTCTTCAAACACTAAGATATTGGTGTTACTTCGAACATAAAGATGTATACAACTCTATACTTTCGATCATCTTGATCTCCATTGAAATCAGTAAAATCAAGCAAATTGCATTTTTTGCCCGTATCCGCTACAGGAAAGAGAATTACCAAGCCAAGAGAACCTTTGATATATTTCAGGACCCTCTTGATTGCTTCCAAGTAAGACACCTTCGGTCTCCCTATGAATATACTCATAATACCGACACTAAATGCCAATTCGGTCGCGTATTGCACAAGTAACGCAAGGATCCAATCAACCTCATATATTGAGTTGGATCAATTTCTTTCTTATCATCATTCTTAGACAACTACAACCTTGGTTCCATTGGGGTAATGGTATCATTACAATGCTCCATATTCAAACTTCTTCAATATCTTAAGAGCACATCTTCTTATGTGCATGAGCATTCCCCTTTTAGACTTGTGGAAATCAATACGAATGAAGTATGTCATGAGACCAAGGTCGGACATCTCAAACTTTTCCATAAGTTCACTTTTGAATTTTGAAATACACTTTCTGTTGTTGCCTGTGATTAATAAGTCTTCTACATATAGAAAAAGGATAATCACTCATTCACTCGTATCCGCATTCACATACACTTCATGCTTCGATACACATTTTTTGAAGCCAACATCCTTTAAGAAATCATATATTCTTTTATTCCAAGGAGCTTGCTTCAAACCATATAATATCTTCTTCAACTTGTATAACTCCAGTTCTTAGTTTCTCACAATAAAACCATTGAGCTCTCTTACATATAACACCTATTCAAGCGGTCTATTAAAAAAACACATATTTGATGTCCATTTGGTAGATTGACCAATTGTGGTTATTCACAATACCAACAACAAGCCAAAGGAGTTATTCTCCATCCATCTTAGTAGTAAATACTATGATATGGAGGTAGCCTTCATAATAGTACTCATATAATTCAATACACTCATATGTTACTCCTAGTGTATTTGTTATCATTGTTGCACTATATTAATGGCTTTTTTTCTCAACCGTGTTCCGCCATTACACCCCTGTTGCAACAACTCTACAAGAGTTGTATTCCCCATCAATTGCCTATTGCATACTAGACCTATTCCTTGCCTACCGCCACCTCATGTGGCTGATCTTAAAGTAGTCAATATTGGCCAATAGCGGCGCTAACCCGCTTAAGCGGAGCGGAGGCCGACAACTATAAGAAGAGTCTTAGTGATTTAAAATACTATAACAAGCGATGCATGGTAAATAGTTGGATAACAGATCAAAGCAGTTCCCAACCCACTATCCCTTTCCGCTCTAAAAAATCGAAATTATCTTTTTTGTAATGTTTAAGGGTAATTTTAGAGTTTTCAATTAAATATGGGTTCAAACTCAACCTTAACCTTCTTTTATAGTCGTTTATGTACTTCAAGAATTATGTTTGCTTTGATTTATGAATATTTTATGCATTGAGTTATTTGTTTAATTTTACATTAATAATATATTTATAATTATTACATGTAATTCGTAAAAAAATATATCAAATAGAGCAGACATCCAACTATCATACGTTTGGAGCCGGCTGCTCCATACCTCTCGAGAATGACTACTCTGGCTAAGCCCTATTTTCTCCTTAATTTCTTAATGTTGGGACTATGAACTACAAAACATGTGAACAATAATGGAGAAACTTTGAATGTGGAGGGTAAAAGAGGAGAATTGATAGAGAGAGAGATAATTGAGGGTGATAAGTGAATACTGCATTATATTAGGATAATAATGCATCTTATACATTTATACAAAAGTTACAATGTGATTGGTAATCAAAACAACCAAGTGAAATAACAAAAAAGTACAAAAGTCAAACTCGTAACCTGTTACATTTGGCATGAATTAAATTACCATTCATTGGTAACCAGTTAACGCCATACATTATCCGACTACATCAACAAAGACTTAACTTTACTGCTACTGGAATGAGCTCATGGCCTTGTTGTAACCGGTAACACACTCGCGTTAACCAGTTACAACATTTTAATTACCTAAAAAACATTCAACACACCATCTTAAATTAAGTGTTCGAAGTCTTCCATGCTCATATTCATCTTAAACCTCTTGAATACATCATTTATGACTCCCCCAGTCATCAATTCAACAACTTTCTCCTTACTTCTACAATATTCCAATCACAACCTTCCTCCACTAACAAGTTCTCTCAAGTAATGAAACCTCATTTCAATATTCTTTCTCCTCCCATGTGCAATTGGGTTCTTAGCAAGATTAACCGCAAAAACATTATCACCTTGGAATGTAACAACCTCATCCCCACTACTGCCCAACTCCTCCAATAGATCAATAAGCCAGACGTTTTGACCCACACATAGCGAATCGGAAATGTACTCGGCCTCACAAGATGTGAGTGTAACTACCAGTTCCTTCTTCAAACAATAAGATATTGGTGTTACTCCGAACATAAAGATGTATACAACTCTATACTTTCAATCATCTTGATCTCCATTGAAATCGATAAAATCAAGCAAATTTCATTTGTTGCCCGTATCCGCTACAGGAAATAGAATTACCTAGCCAAGAGAACCTTTGATGTATTTCAGGATCTTCTTGATTGCTTCCAAGTAAGACACCTTCGGTCTCCCTATGAATATACTCATAATACCGACACTAAACGCCAATTCGGTCGCGTATTGCACAAGTAACGCAAGGATCCAATCAACCTCATATATTGAGTTGGAACAACATCTTTCTCATCCTCATTCTTAGACAACTACAACCTTGGTTCAATTGGGGTAATGGTATCATTACAATGCTCCATATTCAAACTTCTTCAATATCTTAAGAGCATATCTTCTTATGTGCATGATCAATCCCCTTTTAGACTTGTGGAAATCAATACGAAGGAAGTATGTCATGAGGCCAAGGTCGGTCATCTCAAACTCTTTCAAACGTTCACTTTTGAACTTTGAAATACACTTTTTGTTGCTGCCCGTGATTAACAAGTCTTCTACATATAGATAAAGGATAATCACTCATTCACTCGTATCCGCATTCACATACACTTCATGCTTCGATACACATTTCTTGAAGCCAACATCCTTTAAGAAATCATATATTCTTTTATTCCAAGTTTTTGGAGCTTGCTTCAAACCATATAATGTCTTCTTCAACTTGTAGAACTCTAGTTCTTGGTTTCTCACAATAAAACCAATGAGCTCTCTTACATATACCACCTATTCAAACGGTCTATTAAAAAACACATATTTGATGTCCATTTGGTAGATTGACCAATTATGGTTATTCACAATACCAACAACAAGCCTAAGGATTTATTCTCCATCCATCTTAGTAGTAAATCCTATTATATGGAGGTAGCCTTCATAATAGTACTCATATAATTCAATACATTCATATGTTACTCCTAGTGTATCTGTTATCATTTTTGCACTATATTAATGGCTTTTTTTCTCAACCCTGTTGCGCCATTACACCCCTGTTGCAACAACTCTACAAGAGTTATATTCCCTATCAATTTCCTACTTTCTACTAGACCTATTCCTTGCCTACTGCCACCTCATGTGGCTGAGCTTAAAGTAGTCAATAGTGGCCAATAGCGGCGCTAACCCGCTTAAGCAGAGCGGAGGCCGACAACTATAAGAAAAGTCTTAGTGGTTTAAAATACTATAACAACCGATGCATGGTAAATAGTTGGATAACGGATCAAAGCAGTTCTCAACCCACTATCCCTTTCCCCTCTAAGAAACCGAAATTATCTTTTTTGTAATGTTTAAGGGAAATTTTAGAGTTTTCAATTAAATATGGGTTCAAACTCAACCTTAACCTTCTTTTATAGTCGTTTATGTACTTCAAGAATTATGTTTGCTTTGATTTATGAATATTTTATGCATTGAGTTATTTGTTTAATTTTACATTAATAATATATTTATAATTTTTAAATGTAATTCGTAAAAAAAAATATCAAATAGAGAAGTCATCCAACTATCATACGTTTGGAGCTGGCTGCTCCATATCTCTCGAGAATGACAACACTGGCTAAGCCCTAGTTTCTCCTTAATTTCTTAATGTTGGGACTATGAACTACAAAATTGGTGAAAAATAATGGAGAAACTTTGAAAGTGGAGGGTGAAAGAGGAGAATTGATAGAGAGAGAGAGATAATTGAGGGTGATAAGTGAATACTACATTATATTAGGATAACAATGCATCTGATACATTTATACAAAAGTTACAATGTGATTGGTAATCAAAAAAACCAAGTGAAATAACAAAAAAGTACAAAAGTCGAACTCGTAACCTGTTACATTTGGCATGAATTAAATTACCATTCATTGGTAACCAGTTGACGCCATACGTTATCCGATTACATCAACAAAGACTTAACTTTACTGCTACTGGAATGAGCTCATGGCCTTGTTGTAACCGGTAACACACTCGCATTAACCAGTTACAACATTTTAATTACCTAAAAAACATTCAACACACCACCTTAAATCAAGTGTTCGAAGTCTTCCATGCTCATATTCATCTTAAACCTCTTGAATACATCATTTATGACTCCCTCAGTCAACAAATCAACAACTTTCTCCTTACTTCTACAATATTCCAATCACAACCTTCCTTCACTAACAAGTTCTCTCAAGTAATGAAACCTCATTTCAATATTCTTTCTCCTCCCATGTGCAATTGGGTTCTTAGCAAGATTAACCGCAAAAACATTATCAACCTGGAATGTAACAACCTCATCCCTACTACTGCCCAACTCCTCCAATAGATTAATAAGCCACACGTTTTGACCCGCACATAGGGAAGCGGAAATGTACTCGGCCTCACAAGATGTGAGTGTAACTACCAGTTCCTTCTTCAAACACTACTCCGAACATAAAGATGTATACAACTCTATACTTTCGATCATCTTGATCTCCATTGAAATCGGTAAAATCAAGCAAATTTCATTTTTTGCCTGTATCCGCTACAGGAAAGAGAATTACCTAGCCAAGAGAACCTTTGATGTATTTCAGGATCCTCTTGATTGCTTCCAAGTAAGACACCTTCGGTCTCCCTATGAATATATTCATAATACCGACACTAAACGCCAATTCGGTTGCGTATTGCACAAGTAACGCAAGGATCCAATCAACCTCATATATTGAGTTGGATCAACATCTTTCTCATCCTCATTCTTAGAAAGCTACAACCTTGGTTCTATTGGGGTAATGGTATCAATTCAATGCTCCATATTCAAACTTCTTCATTAAATTAAGAGCATATCTTCTTATGTGCATGAGCAATCCCCTTTTAGACTTGTGGAAATCAATACGAAGGAAGTATGTCATGAGGCCAAGGTCGGTCACCTCAAACTCTTTCATAAGTTCACTTTTGAACTTTGAAATACACATTTCGTTGCTTCCCGTGATTAACAAGTCTTCTACATATAGACCAAGGATAATCACTCATTCACTTGTATCTGCATTTACATACACTTCAGGCTTCGATACACATTTCTTGAAGCCAACACCCTTTAAGAAATCATATATTCTTTTATTCCAAGCTCTTAGAACATGCTTCAAACCATATAATGTCTTCTTCAACTTGTAGAACTCCATTTCTTGGTTTCTCACAATAAAACCAACGAGTTCTCTTATATATACCACCTCTTCAAGCGGTCCGTTAAAAAACACATATTTGATGTCCATTTGGTAGATTGACCAATTGTAGTTATTCACAATACCAACAACAAGCCTAATGGTCTCAATCCTAGAAACCAGTGAAAATACCTCTTTAAAGTCTATGCTTTATCTTTGCAAAAATCCCTTAGCAACCAATTGAGCTTTATGCTTGATTATCTCACCCTTGAGATTTGCTTTCACTCTGAATACCCAATTCACACCAATTGGATTCTTTTCATCTGGTAGATCAACTAACTCCTAAGTAATGTTCTTCTCAATGGATTCCAACTCCGCCTTCATAACACAAATCCCCTTTGGACCACTTAAAGCTTATTTTGTATTAACGGGTTCAGATTCATCCACAAGTGCAAAATGAACGAATCACCACCATCATTGAATTAATTATCTCGGAACAAATTAAAATTTTGGAGTCTTAGAGGCAAACCCATTTTCCTTGTTAACCTTATAATAGTTTCCTCAATTCTGGCTCGACGACAGGTTGTTATGTACTTCCCATTTATGCAGAACTTGAAATTTCCAAGTTATAATAGTTTACAACTTTTGGGTAATCAGTTAACGTCTGCATGTAATTGATTAACTTCAATTTATAACAGGTCACACGTTGTTGCACTTTTTAAAACCCCAAATTTTCCCTCTCATTTCATATCATATAGCATAGCATAAAGCATACATATCTTGGCATTTTGCATAGAAAAATGAGGTATGACATCCATAGTTACAAGCATAAGGCATGTGATCAGTCATCCGACAAATTGTGATTCTTCAAAGTCAAGATGATAGTCAAGTGGTCTTGAAAGAATCTCACAAGGGATCTTCATATCTTATACAAGTTCAAATTCATCCACAAAGCCCTAGAAGGGATGAGAATCATCAGAAGCTCAGCAGTGCAACATCCTCATATGTAGAGAAACCCTAATTAGGGTTTTGCCTCAGATCCTCACATCCTCATAGCTTTGAAAATTTCTTGTGGTCAAAGGCTTCTCTATGGTATATGGGGCCTATGTATGAAACTTGGTTCAAAAATTCGTTGAGGAAGTCAGGTTTTGATCCAGTTACTTGTGCATGAAGAAAGAAAGTCAACTGTGCTAAATAAAAGTTAACTAGTGGATTTTTAGGGTTTTAATCTTGTCCATCAAATTCATGAGGCCATTTTGATCAAGGAATAACTTTGAAGATCTCAAATATCAAAAATCAGGGAGGTGCAAAAGTTGCTAAATTTGGAAGTTTCAATTTATAAGTTTCTATTTTTGGAAGTATTTGCCCTAAGCCTTCAAGCTATTATTTCATGTGTAAAAAAGCTTCAAATGTTTTTTCCTTGAACATGAAAGTTGTAGATAACAATTTTCCCTTTCCAAAACCTCCTAGAGCACCTTCATAGCATTTTTAGAACTCAAGATATGATTTTTGGAAGTTTTGATTCATTTTAGGGTTTTTTTGGGTACACTTGTCAATTTTGCATTGGTCCATTATTCTTTTATTTGGTGTCACACTTTTTTCCATTTTACTTACACTTTTTTGATGCCCCCACAACTTTTTGCGTGGCCTATTTGTTTGTGTGTGTAGGTTACTTCATTGGTTATCTTTTTTAATAAGAAAATTGAAAAAAAAAGTACAAAGAGGTGATGATACAAAAGTGGTGGTATGTGCATATGATGATCAACATTATACATACCTCATTAAATGCCTCACTATCTCTCTCTCTCTCTCTCTCTCTCTCTCTCTCATTTTCTTGGCAATTTGTCACACTCTTATTGCATACACACACACACATTTGGCAAAAGGGAAAGAAGAGGTATCACACGTGAAACATCACCATGCAATATACATGCACCCTCATCATCAACCAACCATCAACACTGATTTCCATATTGTTTTCATCATTAAACTTCCAAGTGATACCACATCAGGCTCACCATAACTAGTTTATGGCCTCATGTACAAGATCATTTTCAAAAAAACCAAGTGGAAAGTGTGAATAAGAGCATACACAAGCTCTGCGTTTTTGGTGCAACAAAATCGGTGCAAACACCAACAATTGAACCTCACACACCCTTGCTTTATAAGCCTTATTTCACGATTTTTGAAGAGATGAGAATCACATTTTCATCACACATTTCATCACTCTCAACTCAGTTTCTCTCTCTCTCTCTCTCTCTCTCTCTCTCATTCATGTGCTCTTATTTTTCATCCAAAAGCAAAAGTTCAGATTTGATTTCTTCCATTTAATCTCACCATTTTCATCTGTGAAGCAAACTAATCTCAACCTCCATTAACATCATCATCCTCTTTTTCATTTGCCTGAGAATTTGGTGGTTTGTTGATCATTTGGAGATCAACATCATTTTCATATTTCTTACTTTCTCCTCTAAAATCAAGCTACAATTTATTTGGCTTCAAGAAGACACAAGGAAGCTTGCACGGCCTCTGGATTTCTTTCAATCTCAAGAAAAGCTCAATCTCAGGTTTGAACTTCATCTTATTTTTGCTTCATTTTGGATATATAGTGGCTTTATTCATGCTCTAAATGTTTATTTAACTTAGTTGAAGTGTTAAGAAGCTTTGAGGTGTAAAAATTCATGATTTGCAGTTTTATGATCTGATCTTGTTGGCTTCGTTTTTCTACGAGTTTTAAGTGTTTGTGAAATATTTTTGCATATCTAAGATCCTTGTAGTGTGTGCTTTTGTTTGATGTAAGATTTATTCATTTCTGGAAATTTTCGTGAAGCTCTCACCTGAGGCTGGCCGGAGAAGACGACCGGAGCTTCTCCGACCGATGACCATTGTGTTATCCATATGTTTGAACCTGGACCGTTGATTTGAGTTGATCTGAGGATTGTGCGTGTGACACCTCATTTAATGAGGCATGAGCTTGGCACATGTTTTATATTTTTGAATTAATCTGTGTGTGTGCTTGTGTATCATAGTTATGGTGAGTGTGCAGGCTGATTGTTAGTTCTGTTGACTTGGTTGTTTGGTTGACCTCATTATGTGCGTAGGATGGATCCAGTGTATGAGATTGATTCTGAGATTTAAATGAGTTCCATAATATTGTTGTATGCTGCGTATGTAAGGGACTTGGGCCCCTAATTTCTAATCAAACCCCACCTTAAGCCCAATTTTTTGAATCTAAACGTGATCCGGATTGCTATTCTTACCTCTCTTGCTTTATTTTTTTTTTAATTTTCATTTTATTTCAGTTTCAAAAATTATTTTAAAAATAGTAAAACATATTAAAAAATTCCAAAAAATAGGGGCCCAAGTCCATTACACACGCAACATACAACAATATTATGGAACTCATTTAATCCTGAATTAATTTCTCAATTAATTGTTTTTTATTTGCTTTCTTCCATGAACAATATGGCTTGTTTATTTTCTAATTTTAATTCTATGATATGTATGCTTCTGATTCTTTTTTCTATGCTTTTCTAACACGTTGAAGTGTCTTAGTAATTTTTATCATGATTTTTAGGCTTTTTTTGGATTTTGTTTAGCTTGTTGCTTTGTGTGAAAGTTAATGGAACCCTAATTGCCTTTTGATCAATTCTTTGATGTTGTTTGCTTCTGATTCTTGACCTTTTCTTTTGGTATGATGTTTACACATGTTTTAAGATATTTTTGTTTAATGCCTTAATTTTGTAAGCATGTTTCCTATTTGTTTCAGAATTGAACTTAAGATGCCTTATTTGTGAATGTTCTTGAGATATGCTTGCTTGCTTGATTAGGAAGGCACTTGTGCCATCACTTAAGGTCTTGTTTGATGGTTGATAACATGTTGTATGAATTCTGGCTGTGGTATATGATCTCCATATTGTCTTTTCAATGTGTTTACCTTGTGCACTAAGTCACTTACTTCACAAGCATGAACATGTCTCACTTCACTTCACATATTATTCCATCTTTTTCCATGACCTATACTTATTTGCTTTGAGTGGTGATTGAATATATTGTTTAGGGACATGTTTAGGATTATTTCACTTCTGACTTTGGTTTATTTTGTGGAAGTTTGACTTGTTTACTTCACATGTTCATTTCTTCCCATCATGTTTCTTCTTTAGTGCCGTGTTTGATTCTTTTGAGACTTTTCCCACTTTCTTTTGATTGGGTTTGCATGATTAACATTAGAGGTCTTTGGTGACCATTAGATTCTGACTTTGTTGGTTTGTGTTGCTTTGATCTTTATTCTTCCATGTTTAGAATTTGTTTGAACTTCTCTTATGCTTATGTGGATACTTCTAACTTTTCGGGGGGTTTATGGTAAGTGATGTGTGTGGGAGAGCATCCCACATGCAACTTCTTCTTTCATATTTTCTTTAAGTTAGATTGGTTTGTCCGACCTAAACCTAACCGTGAATCGATTTCAATTGGTCCGATTGAAAAAGCATTACGAACATTGCAAAATAAAAACTTAAGGGGAAAACATAATCTCATTGAACAAATCAAAATAGATTCATTACATGTCTATTTAGGGACACCCCTTATAATTGGAGGGTTTATCCTCTCATAGTTCTAAAAGCAATAGCAAACATAAAATTAAAGGTAGACATTACAATTTGATCGCAGGAAAATTTTATCTTCAATTGCTTCTGCTCATAAACGATCTCCTTTCTCCAAATCTCCTTGATAACATAAAACTCTTTAAACTAAATTCTATCGTCCAAGTAAAAGTTTTTTTTTCTTCCTTTTAAAAATAAACTTAAATAGTTCCAGATCACTAATCAGTCAAGAAAATTCCTAAAATGTCCTCTGGACTCAGAACAAGTCAAAACCCCAAAATAAGAAAAATATACGCCCAGGCTAACACGGGTCATGTTTGCTGACATGGGTACCCGTGTTAGCTTTATGTCCTCCATTCTTAAAATTCCTTTTTTTTCTTCCCATGCCAGACCTTCTGACACGGGCACCCGTTGTCGCTCCCACCAAATGACACCTGGTCAGAAGGGGTACAGACGCGAACGGTCGGCGAGAGGAGAAGAACACACAAAGGTGAACTGAAAAGAAAAGAGTCGCCAGCTAGGCATTTTTATCCCGAAGGAAAGGTAATGCTGCATAGACCTAGAAAGATATGGATAAGACAGTTGCGAACCAGAGAAACTGAGAAAGGGGGTTGGTTACAACCTGGGAAGGTATTAGCACCCAGATTGTCCGCCGTACTCGACGGGATCCACGCTTGAATGTTTGTGCTTAAAGGGGTAGTGTCAGTGCTGTTTTGTGTATCAAAGCTGGAAAAGAATGCAAGTGTCAGTGCAAAGGATGTGTGAAGTGAAATGAAAGAGTGTCAGTGCAAGAAAATAGTGAGAAGCTCAAGACTATGAGGCTCAAAGGATAATGCTGGAAGGAGGGGGAATATACAGAGACTTTTGTTCGATAACTGTTAAGTTATGCCTACGTATCCTCTCGTGCAATGAGGAAGTCAGAACACCGTAGTTCGACTGAAAGGTAAATTGACTTGTGAACTGCTTACTTGTCTATGCTCAAGTGTATGACCTATCTGGCTCAGGTGAAAACTGTCTTGCATTAGACGGAAGAAGCAAGTTCTCGTTTGTGGGTGAATGAGATGAGAAAAGAATCCCGGAGGAGACGATTATTGTTTATTTTTGTGTTTTCAATCTTTTATTGCTTTTTGTGTTTGTCATAAGAAAATGAGCTTAATCCTAAACCAAGGGTTAGTAAACTCATCACATCCTCCCTCTGATTAGGGGTAATGAGAATACCTTAAGTATGAAGTAAACACCTCATACTTAATCACCATGATGTAGGATTAAGATCATTAACCTACTTGTGATTATTTAGATGTTTTTGGAGTTTTGTTTAGTGTTAAGTAATGAGTTTAAGCCATAATCAAGGATTTAATGGACTCATTACACTATCCTAATAGAAGGATAATAGATGAGAACATTTAAGCTGAGGAAGATACCCCAACTTAATCCATGATTAGGGATTAATTTCATGACAAAAAAAGCCTTTGTTAAGTGGATTTTTGTTAATGATAAGGTTAATAAGTGGATTTTATGGTTTGTAAGACAACTTGAGGGGGACTTGTAACACTAGGGTTAGTCCTTCTTAACCAATTAAGGAAGAATTAGAACCCTAATGCAAGGCCCAAGTTACAAGCTTGATGTCTTAGTGATTATTAGGTGGATTGATTAAGAGATTTAAACACATTAAGGGTTTAACACTTAGGATTAAAGTTACACACTCCATCCTAAGAGAAGGATGCAGGCATAAGCTTAATCACAAAGCCTTAAAACCTTTAAGATTTTAGTCCTTGATTATGAGATGAGAAGAGAGACACAAGAGATGACACAAAGGTAAAACTAATGGGGGACTAATTAAACCCTAATTGTGATCATGCTTGGGTATTCCTAGGGTTTATGAGGCTTGCAAAAGATCTTCAAGAGAAAAGCCACCAAGGAAGAAGCAGATGAAAGGAGAAGGAAGCAGAAGAGGCAAGTCAACTTACTTCACTTAAGAAGATAAGTTGCTTGAAGAAAGGAAGTGATAAGGAGACATGAATGAGCAAACTCACTCTAATACACAAGTAAAATGCAGCAATGAATGCATAAGAGAGATGAGAAGAGATTATGAGGAGTGAAGGCAAATTCACTTCTCAATGACTTACCACCTGAAAAGTTAGTAACAAGAGGTGAAATGAAATGAAAATGAGATGAATGCAATGATGCAAACCAAAGTCAGACGCAGAAACATGATGTTAATGATGCTAAGAGATGATGCAAACACAAGTCAAGAATTGTGGATAATCATACAAGGATAAGGATGCAAATGAAGCATGTTTTGAACCATGGGAGCTCATGAAAACTTATGAAATGCAATGGAGGCATAACATGGCAAATGAATGAAGAAATGGCTTATCATGATTCTAATGTATCCTAACATGTCTTAGGAGTCATGTGAATGCACAAAATGTCATGGCAAGTTCATGAATGCAAGCATATGGAAGATGGATGCAAATGAAGGCAAAAATTAGGGTTTACATACAATATACAATGCAAAATTCAAAATTAGAAGCAAATGACAAGATAGAAAATTGAAAATGGGATCAAAGGTACCCTAAACCTATACAAGTTCACTTCCCAAAGGAGGGGACCTAACTCTTAACCTAATGGGAGTTGTGATTTTCTCAAGTTAGCTAGGGTTTCAAGGCACCTCAAAAGGAAAAATGCTCATCAAATTGAAAATGAAAGATAAATTCAAACCAATTTTACCCTAGAAACTACATGATATGTGGAGTGCAATGCAAAAAGAAACAACATCAAACTCTTCATGGTTAGGCAGAATGAATTTTTCTAAGTTAGAACAAAAATATTGCCTTTTAAGAACTTTAATTCCAAAGAAAAATGTCAAAATAGGTTGAGAGCCAAAAAGAAATTTGTTTGAGGAGTTTGATAATGTTTCTAAATGTATCAAAATGCAATGTGATTTTTTTTGTGATTTTTAAATACCTAAATGCATTTTTTATTAATTAATTTTCATTAAATAATTAAAAATAAACATTTAAATGATTTAAAAATAATTTTTAATGCAAAAAATAAAAATAAAAATATTTTTGGGTTCTGAAAATTAATTAAAGTTTGGATAAAAATTTTCATAATTTTTTGATGCATTTTACTATTTTTAAAAATTCGTAGAAATTAAATACAAAACAAATGAAATAAAAATGAATTTAAAGAGAAAATGAGAAAGTCAGCCCATCCAAGGGCCCAGATTCAAACTCAAAAGGGAGGGAATTGACTTCGCGCGCTATCCAAGGGCCAGAATTCAAACTACGCTAATTATGTCATCAACCCTAATCTGAGCCCTAATCACTTTCAGGTGACCGGAACAGTGTTCCGGTCATCTTCTCCGGCCATCCAATTCTTCAATCTCACTCAATACGCAATCCTAAGCTCTCTAACTCTCCAGAATCAATCATCTAACAACCCTAAACATGAATCCAGCCCTAAAACTCATTTATTTCTACTCAAGATCAAGAATCAAAGCCAAACGAAAAATACGCAGAAAATTTCAGAGGTTCAATACATGCTTAATACTTGACCATTTTCAAAACTAAACACATCAGGATCATCAGTGAATCATGGAGAACCAATTAGAAACTTAAGAACACGTTTCTGGAAAAAAAAGTTCTTGATGATACCTGAACTGAAGCTTTCGAAAATGGAGCTTTCTGGCCAGTTTCTTGCTTCAAACAAGCTCCAATGATCCTCCTCAGGTGTTTGTGATACTTAGCTGGAGTTTAAATGGCCTCAAGAAGAAGTTGGCAGAAGTTCAGTTTGTGAAGTGTGAAAATCGTATTTTGATTCTGGGCTTTTTAGGGCAAAGTGATGATTGGGAAATGATCAGAGGGTTAGGGTGAGTTGTTCTGTGGAATTTGTTTTGAGGTTTGAGGCTTGTGTGATGAGTTTCGAAGCAAAATGCATAAGAGAGGATTTTGGTGAATGCTGTGTTGTGAGAGGTTTCAGCTTGTGTTGTGTGGTGTGTTGGGTTGCTTTTGGTCCATGTATCAACTTCTGATAGGTCAGAGAGTTGTTGTGGGCTATGCTGATTGGTATGGCTTGTTTTGCAAAAAGTCAAGGTTAGGTGTCCTTTGAGGTATGGGCAAGTTCAGGCCAAAGACAAAGGCATGTCTGGTGCAGCTGTGATCAAGGAGAACCATGGAAGTGAGATTGAGGCAAATCAGCAAGTGGATTGAAGTTTATGGGGAGTTTTGCAATTTTCATGAAGTTTGGCCCTTTCTTGATTTCTTCATGCACAAGTCATGAAACTTGGAAATTCTTGGGCCAATTCTTGGGCCAATTCTGACTTTTAGGCATTGCATTATGTTTTTATGATGATTAGAAGTCACTTAGAGGTCACATTTGGTTTTGGTATGTGTTTTTGCAAGTTTCCTCTTTGGCAAAAAGTGAAAATTAAGTGCTTTTGTCCAACTTTGCAAGGCCATAACTTTTTTTCTAAAATGAATTAGAATGAGTTCTTATACTTTTTGAAAATGGGAGGATCCAATCTACAACTTTCATGACCAAGAATTTTTCATTTGAAGCATTTTTGAATCAAAAAGAGGAGGTTGAAAAACTTTCCCAAAATGGCAAGTTTGCATTATAAGTCACTTTCCAAAAATGGCAACTTTGCAAATGACTTGAAATCCTTCAATTTTGTGAACTTCTAACTTCTTATAAGATCAAATAAAGATCATACACATTCAAAATGATGGAGAAACCCCTTTGGTTGGATGATTGGGGGCCTCAGATGCCCTGATTTTGCACTGACTTGCTCAAGAAGTCATCTTGTGATCAGATGCCTTCCCCATTGAATTTATTCATGAAAATTGGTATGCATGATCCTCATATCATATAGAGTCCAATAGAAACAAGAATGACCAGAAAATTTGGAGTTATGGCCTCTGAAACCAAAACCCTAATTTTAGGTCATCTGTGTAGTCAAACTTGGCTCTGCTTCCATGCCTTTCTCAGTTCTTGTGATTTTCTATCTTTCTTGATCTTTGGAGGACATAATATGATGCTTGAACATACATGGACCCTCTTTAGAAGATTGATGACCTTTGGAGTGGCTCAGATAGCTCATGGATTGCTCAGATCACAAACCCTAGATGCAGATGACTTAGAACCAATGCAGTGAAGCAAAAAATGCAATATGAGATGATATGATTGAACTTATGCAAATGAAAAGAATCAAAAGTCATGGTGAAATGAGTGAGGTCAAATTTGGGGTGTTTACACCCGTGCCAGCCCCCTGCCGATATTCTTCAAATTCTTCTTCTTAGTACCTCCCTGACACGACCTGTGTCAGGTGACACTGGTGACCGTGTCAGAGTCTCTTTAGTGTGAAAAGTACTTCTTTGAACCTCTAAAAAGACTTCCTTCGCGCACGTCTGTTGCACCCCAAAATTTTCCCTCACAAGACAAGACTTTGTGTACTAAGAGGTTCACAAGGTTCACAAAGTTCACAAGACCTCTTATGAGGTTCACAAGACATCTTATGAGGTTCACAAGGTTCACAAGACATCTTATGAGGTTCACAAGGTTCACAAGACATCTTATGAGGTTCACAAGGTTCACAAGACATCATTTGAGGTTCACAAGGTTCACAAGACATTTCATGAGGTTCACAAGGTTCACAATTAGCCAGAAGATTTGACATTTCCCTCAGACAATGCATCCTCCTAAGCAATGCATCCTAAACTAGGGTTTTGACTTTAATCAGGTTAAATGGACTTCCAAGACTTCAAGTGAGCTTCATAACATCTTATATGTGTTTAAGAATCCCCATGACAAGTTTCAAGACTTTTCCCAAAGGTTTGCTCAGTCAGATGATGAGATAGGTCAAAATCAGTCAAAGTAGTTAAAAAGTCAAACTAAGGTCAAATATGGTCAAACCAAAGTCAAACTTCATGATTGTTTTGCCAACATCAAGTATATGAAGTAAAATTCATCATTTTATCAAGGGTTGATCATGATTAATCAAGGAGATTTTAGATCATCAAGAATCAGGAGTTTCTAAATTAGGGTTTCCTCAGGAAAAGTCAACTGAACTTTGACCAGCCATAACTTTCACATGCTTCATCAAATTTATCCCATACAAAGCTCATTTTGAAGGAAATTGAATTCTCTACAACTTTGTGTCTCACAAGCCAAGCCCAAAAATGCTTCATTTGGAAAGTATGAGCTAAGACATTATAGGTCCTTTTAAAAGTCAACATAAAGTCAACAACTTCAAAAGAGCATAACTTAAGAATGGTAAAAGATATGGACATGAAACCAATGTTATTGGTTAGAGGACTCTTTAAGCTTTCCAAAATGTCCAAGAACACCCTCATAGCATTAAAATTGAAGGATTTTTGCCCTTGCAAAGTTGGGAAATTTTTGAGTGGTTTATGAAGTAAATGGGGTCTTAAAACCATAATTCTTCAAATGGGCTAACTTTTTTGTGACCCAATGTGTTCCATGACATCATGCACGAAATTTATTTAATATTTTCATAATTTTCATAATTTTATTTTTATTTATTATGATTTTTTATATTAAAAATCATTTTAAATTCAAATAAAATATAAAAATATGAAGATTTAAAAATATTTTGATTCTAGAAAGTCATGAAAGTTAATTGGATCAGATTGATATGAAAATTATGGTGATTGTCTTAAAATAGCAATGTTATATCAAAGAATATTTGAATTTTAAGGCATGATCTTTTTCAATCTCATTAATCCAAAAAGTCCAAAGAACAATCACTTCTCTTGACCTAATTTCACTCACTATATGAACATGAACGTAACACAATGCCAAGGACACGAATTTGCTGCCTCAAGAACCAGTTCCAAATTTTCAAAATTCATCAAAAACTCTCAATTCGGATTCTCACTTAGAGGCTCTCTCAAAGCATTCTAAAGGTTGCAAAACATTCCTTGGACATCACTGATGCTTCCTCAATCATCAAAAGCATCATAATCATGCCCTACTGCATAAACCGAATCACACTTGTTCTTGCATTTTGATTTTTTCGATTTCATATATATCCTTATTTTAAATAAATTTTGATGGTTGATTAATGTTTATAATGATGTTTAGAATGATTCTGGATAGTTTGATTGGAGATTGGATGCAGGAAACGTGAGAAGCCATTGTTAGGGTTTCGACCAAGCTATTAGGGTTTCATGATAAACCTAATATAAATGATTTTTAAGGACATAGAAAGATTGTATGAGCTCTGGGGATCATAATGCACTAATCAATTGGAAGAAATTTTGCTGTTTCAATGGTGTTTGATTTTCGCAGGTTGTACATATTGAAAAATTCGCAGGTATCTTCGTAGGAGAAAGTGCAAGAAAAATCGTAGGTAATTTGGAGAAGACGAAGACCAGTGGCGCCAAAATCTGATTTCAAAATTTGTTTTAATATTTTATTAATTTGTTTGAGGTTATTATACGAATGCGTTGATGGCTCAGTTGGTTGGTGTGCGTATGCGTGATGTTCAAGGTCCTGGGTTCGAATCCCCCATGCCTTTTTGCTTTGTTGTTTTTATTTTGATTTTTTCAGGATACGCACAAAAGCATATGAAGGCAGTATGTTGACACCAAACGCGCGCTGGCCTAGTGGATGGTATGCTGGTCTTGGAGGATGCAATGCCTAGGGCCTGGGTTCGAATCCCAGCCCCAGGTAAGTCTTTTTTCCACTTTTTCTCATTTAATTTAATTTGTTTATATTTTAATTTGATTAATGAATAAAATGTTAAAACAAAAAAAAATGCTTATATTATTTTCTTGTATATATTTCAAAACTTATATTTTCAAAAATTAAACTTTATTATTAAAATCATTTAATATTTATTCTATTGTAAATTATTAATATTATATGTTTTATATAAATAAATTAATTAATTAACCCTAAAAATTTTATATGTAAAAAAATCTAATTTTTTTTATATAAACCCTAATAATATTTTATAAACCCTAATTATTTTGTTAATAATTAATTTAGTTGTTTATTTTAATTTTATAATTTGTTCATATTATATGTAGTTTTCTAATCTAAATAATTTAATTAAATAGTAAACCCTAATTTATTTTTCTAAATAGTTAAAAACCCTAATTTTATTTTATGAATTTAATTTATTATTTTGTATGCTTATAATCAAATATTTTTATAATATGTATATAAAATTAAATAATTAGACTATTAATCATATTTTGTTAGTATATAATATTTATTATTTATTTCTTTTATTAAAAAATCTTAAAAAAATATATTTATTTATTTGTTCACTTTTAATTTATTTCTATATTATATTGTTATACTAACCATTTTATACATATTTATTTTATAACTAACCCTCTTATATTTATTTATTTTTGTTTATTATTACTAATCCATTTAATTATATTATTTATTTGCTTATTTTAATTATTTTGTAATTGTATCCACTATGTAATAATTGTAGTATTATTTTTATTATTTATTTTTAATTGCTATGGTTAGTAAAATAGGGAGTGCAAGACATGTTTGTATTTAAAATTTAATTTAGATCATTAATCTCAAGATAAATATATGAATTTGTACACACACACACGTAAGTCGATCCTGGATCGCCATCTCACATTCTTAAGGATACCTCTCATGTTGCCTAAAGAAAAAGGTCAAGTAAGGTGTAAAGCAAAGTCCCTTCTCTCATATCATCTAGTCCCTTAAAAGATAAAAAGATCAAGTCCCTTCATGGTTGCCTTCGTAAATGATCTTGTCCCTTTCGAATAAAGATGATAAGTCCCTTCGAATTGCTTATACACCTTACAGTTGCCTAAATAACAGTTGTCCCTTCACATGTCCCTTATAACATCCAAGGTAATGACTACCTATTCCTTAATAATAGGGATAGTCTTACCATTTAAAGGATATTCAAGAACAGAAAAGACTTAACTTAGGGTAGGTTCCTCTTATGTACTTGCTCACTCTTCAAAACATTTCAAAACACTTCACAATTTTTCAAGCAATTTTCAAAACAAAGGCTTTATATATATCCGTACATGGATCATTATAAAGTACTTAAGAAAATTTCTATTCACACACTACACTTTTCAAAAACATTTTAAAGTGAGCAAAGTAACTAAGAGCCCATGGATAACCATGGATGTAAAGGGTGCTAACACATTCCCTTTACATAACCTACCCCCCGAACCCAAAAATCTTTTTAAGGTCTTTCTTGTTCTTTTATGCCCTTTCCTTTGGATAAAATAAAAGTCGGTGGCGACTCTTGCTATCCGCAACATTTAACTAAAGTCAGTTCTCCCACCGTGTTACAGAACTGACGACTCTGCTGGGGATTTAATAAAAGAGGGGTACCCTTAGGAATTAGATCACTTTAAAATTGTTTGCCTTGTTTGCTTTATACTTATCTGTTGGGTGCTCTTATGTGTGAAAGATCCTAACCCGGATCTAGTGTACCTTAGGTAAATGGCAATAAACCAAGGAAATTGTACGGCGTATACCGATATGGTTGATCTGGTGGCCATAGTTAGTGTGACTTCTTGGTTGGTGCTTATGTTCCTTAAGTCAAGTTGAGGATAATATGAGGCTGCCATATGTTGCCAATACACTAAATAACTTTTAGAACCCTAGTCATCCCATCTTTGACTTTAGAAAAGTAGTGAGATAACCGGCTTTGGTGAAGACTGAAGTTGGTTGATACTCGATACTACGCTCATTGAGATCCTAAACTTGGAGGGTTTTGGTTGGCAAGTAAGTTGCCTACTGAACAACCACCCTTGTGAAGGATCAATGATATTGAGATCCCTTAGAACCTGGTTACTTTGTAGGACAAGATGAACCAATTAAACTTCAGGGGAGGGTATTTACCTTTAAACCTCATGCAAGCCTTCAAACATAGGGCTATGGTGTGACTTGTTTGTGTGTGCCACATGTTTGTGATTGAGCATAACATCATAGCATCATCATGCATCATAAGCATAGCATTTTCACTAACCATTTCAAGGACCAAAGGATTTATCTTTGTTCTTTGTTGCAGGTCATGGCTTCTGCTCGTAGGAATACTATCAGGATCAATTTTGTAGGAATACCTCCTAAGCTTAAAGAATTGGTCTCTCAAGTTTCTGAAAACTCCCAATTCATCAAGAGGCATGGTCACCTACTGGATTTAGTTACTTCAGGGTTCAATGAAGACATGATGAGTGTTCTGTTTCAGTTCTTTGATCCTAAACATCACTGCTTCACATTCCCCGACTATCAACTGGTTCCTACAATGGAAGAGTTCTCTAAACTTTTGGGTATACCTGTACTTGATCAGAAACCATTCACAGGCTTGGAAAAAGAGCCTAAATCTGAGGTTATTGCCGCAGCTCTACATCTGAAGAAGTCAGACATTGTTCTAGAAACAAGAAGCGGAGTTAAGGGTATTCTTGCTAAGGTGTTGATAGAGAAGGCTCAAGTGTTCTTGAAAGCTATGAGCTATGATGCTTTTGAGGAGATCTTAGCCTTGCTGATTTATGGCTTAGTATTGTTCCCCAATCCCGATCAGTTCATAGACGTTCATGCCATCAACATATTCCTGAGTCACAATCCAGTGCCTACATTACTTGGAGACATCCTACAATCTCTTCATACCCGTACTAAAAGGGCAAGAGGAACTTTGATGTGCTGCATATCTTTGCTATCTAGGTGGTTTATTTCTCACCTTCCTCGATCAGTGATGAAGAATGAGCAAGGGTTCAGGTGGTCTAAAAGGATCATGTCACTCTCTCATTCAGATATCCATTGGTGCTCCAGATCTATGGAGAATGTTACTATCATTGACCGTTGTGGGGAGTTTCCTAATGTGCCACTTCTAGGCATAAGAGGAGCCATTACTTACAACCCTTCCTTAGCTTTACGACAGTTTGGTTACGCTCGGAGTGACGGTCCTCATGACATGTTGATTCAGGGTATTGTGTTTGACTACGACAACGATCTGCAAGGTTACCATCAAAGGTTCATTCGAGCATGGGGAAAAGTGAACAAGGTTGACAGCAAGAATCTGGAGCCCAAGTACATTATTCTTATGGAAGCTTTTCTCAGATGGGTGTGATCTCGTGCTCAGACTCTCATGATGCCATATCCTGCCATCCTACCAGTTACTATGGAACCTGTTGCTGAAGGAGATACTTCTTATACCATCCTTCATCCAGACATGCCCACTGACATGGAAGACTTACAGAGGTCCTGGATCCAGTTGAAGGAGCAAAGGGATACTTTCGAGGCTCATTACAAAGCAAGTCAAGAAAGAATCCTGGAGCTAACAAAGCAACTTCACGAGGAGCGGAATCTCAACTCATACCTCAACACAAAGAGGAAACGTCCATGGGAGACTTAAAACCCTATCTTTTGTATTTATTTCATTTCATTTTCATTGTAAGCCCAAGGGGCAAACAAATTTATTACTAATAAAAGTTTACTTTCTTGGTTGTTTAAGCAAATTTAAATCCTGCGGTCCTTGAAAACATTGCATACGCATTTATACACCATATCATTGCATCACAGGTTTCTTGTGCACAGGTTTCTTATCTTCTCGCTGTTTATTTCAGCAATGGCTCTTGAACAAACAGTTAAAGATCTCCAGGCACAAAATGCATAGTTCCAAGAGTTGATCCTGAACTTGTCCAAGGGGCAGGATGAATTGAAGACACTGCTGGCCAAGAAGACTAAGAAGACTAGAAGGTCAGGAGGCCTGATCAACATGGGAAGAAGGTTCAGAGGTCCTGTCAAGACCAAAGAACAGGTTGAAGATTATGAGTCTGAAGAGTCTGAGAAAGAGGGAGGCAGTCTCCATAACACAATGGGGGACTCTGATTCTGAAGCTAACTACTATCATGAGCCTAATGAAGATAAGTTCAAGATGCTGGTGGATAGAATGGATGCTATGGAATTGCAAAAGTCTTCTGGGCTGGATTTTGAAGACCTGAGTTTGATATCTGGGGTGGTCATACCTATTGGTTTCAAGGTTCCTACTTTCGTAGTTTATGATGGTGTCTCTTGTCCCAAGCTGCATCTGAGGTCTTATGTCCGGAGGATCCAACCCCATACTGCTGATAAGAATTTGTGGATCCATTTCTTCCAAGAGAGCTTGTCTGGAGCTCAATTGGAATGGTACTATCAGTTGGAGAGTGTTAACATCCGTGATTGGAATGATCTTGCTGAAGCCTTTTACAAGCAATATCAATACAATGCTGACCTAGCCCCTACCCGCATGCAACTACAGAGCATGTCTATGGGTGCTAAAGAAAATTTCAAGGAGTATGCCCAGAAGTGGAGAGATTTGGCCGGAAGAGTACAATCTCCTCTAACGGACAGGGAGTTAGTTGATATGTTCATGTGTACGTTGAATGGTCCCTTTTACAGTCATCTCATTGGAAGCTCATCATCTGGCTTCACTAAGTTGATAATGACAGGAGAGCGCGTAGAAAGTGGTATAAGGAGTGGCAAGATCCAAGTGGGTGCTTCTTCATCCAGTACTACAAAGAAGCCCCCTAGTGGGAAGAAAGAGTCAAATGCTGTTTATGGTCAACCTGATCGTAACAGGAGGCACCAATCTGTGAGTGCAGTTCATATTTCCAATCCAACTCCTACAACACCAGAGCCATCACAGGGCAATCAACAGAGGCCTAAAAGATAGTTCACTAAGCTCAACATGCCACTGGCCCAAGCCTTGCAACACTTGTTGAAGGGGTGAACTCATCACTTTGAGGGACCCTCCTCAGAATCCCAATGTTACCTCTCCCAGGTATAATCCTAATGCACGATGTGCATATCATTCAAATTGTCAGGGACATGATACCAATAGTTGCTGGATATTGAAGAATAAGATTCAAGATATGATTGATACGGGAGAAATTGAGTTTGACCCTCCGGGTACTCCAAATGTGATTACTGCTCCCATGCCAAATCATGAAAAGACTGTTAATGCCATTGATGAAGTTTCACATATTTCCTCAGTTGCAAATTTAACTACACCATTGTCTATTATTAAGAAGAAGTTGGTACAAGCTGGGTTCTTTCCAGGTTGTCATGAAGATTGTCTCTATTATGCTTATAAGTCGGATAGTTGCTGGAGATTGAAGGACGGAATTCAACGCCTCATGAACAATTACACAATATTGTTTGAGAGGACACCTTCTGTGGAGAGCATGGTTGAACATATAACTAAAGGTGCGAAGGTTGAAGAGGTGGATATGGTTGATAAGGTGCCGGTAAGAATTACTTCCAAGGGACCTGTAAAAATCACTCGTAAGGGTCCAATTAAAATTACTGCTGAAGGCCCTGTGAAGGTTGTTGCTGAAGCTAGAGTGGCTCATATGGTCATTACAACTCCTGGTCCTATTCCGTACACTTCTGATAAAGCGGTACCTTGGCATTATGGCTCCGATGTTTATATTCATGGTGTTAAGCAGGAACCTTTAGCTGAGACACCTGTTGTTGATGAAATTGTTGATGTTGATAATATTGCTGGATCTAGTAAGATTACACGAAGTGGAAGAATTTTCTCTCCTCCGGTTGCTTCCAAGAATACAGTTACTCCAGCTACTACCTCTACTGCTGATGCTCGGGGCAAAGGTCCTGTTATCGAACCTATGCCAACTAATGTACCAACTGTTGATGACCTTTCTAAGCAAATGGAAGAAGTATTGAAGATCATTCGCAAGAGTGATTATGACATTGTTGATCAATTGGGGCATACTCCCTCCAAGATTTCCATGTTGTCTTTATTGTTGTGTTCGGAGGCTCATGCCAAGGCCTTGATTAAATTTTTGAAGACTGCTCACGTACCAAATGAGATTTCTGTAGACCAGTTTGAAAATTGTGTTGCACACTTGACCTATGATAATGGGTTAGGTTTCTCCGATGCTGATTTGACTCCGGCCAAGAGGGATCATAACAGGGCTCTACATACCTCTATTGAATGCAGGGGCACTACCCTGTCGCATGTGTTAATAGACAATGGTTCCTCGCTGAATGTGTTGCCCAAAGAAGTTCTGAATAAGCTTAGCCCTGAAGATGCTGTGTTGAAGCCCAGTAATATAGTGGTGAAGGCTTTTGATGGCTCGAGAAGAGTGGTGCATGGAGAAATTGATCTCCCAATAAAAGTAGTTTCTCAAGTCTTCAATGCTACTTTTTATGTAATGGATATCCGTCCTTCGTATTCTTGTTTGCTTGGGCGTCCCTAGATCCATGGGGCAGGTGCTGTAACCTCCACCTTACATCAGAAGCTGAGATATCCAGTAGAAGGAAAAGTTGTCACTGTTTACGGAGAGGAAGGATATATAGTTAGCCATGTGAACACCTTTAAATATCTTGAAGTGGAAGGTGAATATGTTGAAACTCCATGCCAGACATTCGAAGTGGTTCCTTGGGTTGTTAATAATTATGAAGCTCCTCCTGTTGTCAAGAAAGTTCTTGTGGTCACCAGAGTACCTCCTACAATGGCCTCCCTTAAAAATTCTAGAGCTGTGGTGGATGAAGGTGGTTGTACTATTTGGGGTCAACTTCCTGACATTCCTTACAAGTCTGACAAATTTGGTTTGGGTTTCACTGCAGAGTCCCAGAAGGCTGTTCGTCGTGCTCGTGCTGTTCGTATCACCAATCAGGGGATTATGAAAGATCAAATCAATGCTGTGGGTGACTATGATGAAGATTACAACTTGGATGCTTGGATTTTCCCTACTGGGGGTGCTGGGCTCAATAACTGGAAAGCTGAAGATGTTGTTCCTATCTCCTTTAGTCAGGAGTAAATATTATTACTGTGTTGTAACTTTTAAAGTTTGTAATTTTTGAACAATTAAACTCTTAAGCCTTGTGCCTTACCCGGGGCACAATGGTGTGCTTGTTTCAGGATGTCATTTCATTTGCATACATCATTCAATAAAAATCAGTGGACGTTTCGTTTTCGTAAATATTGTGTTCCTTGTCCTTCTTTCACTTTATTTTTGTTTTATCAGCTATGTGTTCTCACACACACCCACATCACTAAAATGCAGATCCTCATCCACTTTGGATCCTGTTGATAACAGTTCTACTATTGCCAATTATAACTTCGAGAATCCGATCTATCAAGCTGAAGATGGAAATGAGGACGATTGTGAAGTACCTGTAGAGCTTGCTAGGTTGTTACAACAAGAAGAGAAAGCTATACAGCCACATGAAGAGCTAGTCGAAGTTGTGAATTTGGGAACTGAAGAAAACAGGAAAGAGGTCAAGATAGGGGCTGAATTAGAGGATAATGTCAAGAGCAGATTGATTCAGATGTTACATGACTATGTGGAGATCTTTGCTTGGTCCTACGAAGATATGCCAGGGTTGGATACATACATTGTGGTTCACCGTCTACCGGTAAAAGAAGATTGTCGTCCAAAGAAGCAGAAGGTTCGTCGCATGCGTCCTGAGATGTTAGAGAAGATTAAGGCAGAGGTAATGAAACAGTTTGATGCAGGGTTCTTAGCTGTGACTTCTTATCCTCAGTGGGTTGCAAATGTGGTGCCGGTACCTAAGAAAGATGGTAAGGTACGTATGTGTGTAGACTACAGGGATTTGAACAAGGCCAGCCCCAAAGATGACTTTCCACTTCCTCATATTGACGTTCTAGTAGACAACACTGCTCAGCACAAAGTATTCTCTTTTATGGATGGTTTCTCTGGTTACAATCAGATCAAGATGGCGCCTGAAGATATG
Organism: Lathyrus aphaca; assembly: GCA_963966055.1. NCBI lineage: Eukaryota > Viridiplantae > Streptophyta > Magnoliopsida > Fabales > Fabaceae > Lathyrus > Lathyrus aphaca. The sequence continues at coordinate 652,314,166 of OZ014519.1, forward strand.
GAGAAGACAACATTTGTTACACAGTGGGGCACTTTTTGTTATAAGGTGATGACATTTGGTTTGAAGAATGCAGGGGCAACATATCAGCGTGCTATGGTGGCTTTGTTTCATGATATGATTCATCATGAGATAGAGGTATATGTGGATGATATGATAGCCAGGTCCCAGAATGAAGAGCAACATCTTGATCATTTGCATAAGTTGTTTGAGAGGTTGAAGAAATACAAGTTGAGATTGAACCCAAACAAGTGTACTTTTGGAGTTAGATCTGGTAAGCTCCTGGGTTTCATTGTTAGTGGAAAAGGTATTGAAGTAGATCCTACGAAAGTGAAAGCTATACAAGAGATGCCAGCTCCCCGCACTGAGAAGGAAGTTAGAGGTTTCTTGGGACGATTGAATTACATTGCCAGATTTATTTCCCAATTGACTGCTACCTGTGAGCCAATCTTCAAGTTGTTGAAGAAAGATCAAATGATGGAATGGAATGATGAGTGCCAGATTTCCTTTGATGAAATCAAGAGATATCTACTAGAACCTCCAATTTTGATGCCACCAGTTGATGGAAGACCCTTGATTATGTACTTAACAGTGTTAGACAACTCAATGGGGTGTGTGTTGGGGCAACATGACGAGTCTGGTCGAAAAGAGCAGGCAATATACTACCTTAGCAAAAAGTTTACCGACTGTGAAACAAGATACTCACTGCTCGAGAAAACTTGTTGCGCTTTGGCATAGGCTGCTCGCCGACTAAGACAGTATATGTTGACTCATACTACCATATTGATTTCGAAGATGGATCCAATCAAGTACATATTCGAGAAACCTGCTCTCTCCGGAAGAATTGCAAGATGGAAAATGATCTTAACAGAATATGATATACAGTATACTACTCAGAAGGCCATTAAAGGAAGTGTTGTGGCTGATCATTTGGCTCATCAAGCAGTGGATGATTATCAGTCAATGAGTTTTGAGTTCCCTGATGAAGACATTATAACCTGGACAATATGACGGACCTGAACAAGGATCCCGATGGACTATGGTTTTTGATGGAGCTTCTAATGCACTGGGTAATGGTGTTGGTGTTGTGATCAGTTCCCCTGAAGGTTGTCATACCCCGATTACCGCCAGACTTTGTTTCTATTGTACCAATAACATGGCTGAGTATGAGGCATGTATCCTGGGTATTAAAGCTGCCATTGATATGAAGATTCAGTTCCTAGACGTGTATGGAGATTCATCCCTGGTAGTAAGTCAGATTAAAGGAGATTGGGATACCAAGCATGATAATCTCATTCCTTACAGAGAGAATGTGTTGTCTTTGATCCCACATTTCAAAGAGATTACCTTTGGACACATTCCACGAAGAGAGAATCAGTTGGCAGATGCATTAGCCACCATGGCATCCATGTTTGAAATCAGCTGGGATGATGAAGCTCCCAAAATTACTATTGATAGATTTGAGAAGCCTGCATACTGCAATGAGATTGACACTGAAGAAGCAGAAGAGAAGCCTTGGTTCTATGAAGTGAAAAGATATCTTGAAGCTCAGGAGTTCCCTGAAGGGGCATCTGTTAAAGATAAAAAGTTTCTGAGGAGGTTTTCTGCTAAGTTCTTTTTGAGTAATGGAATTTTGTACAAGCGCAATCATGATTCAACTTTGCTTCGTTGTGTGGATAAGAAGGAAGCAACAGAGATTATGGAATATATGCATGATGGGATCTTGGGCACTCATTCTAGTGGTCATACAATGGCAAAGAAGATATTGAGAGCAGGTTACTATTGGTCTACTATGGAAGCTGATTGCTATCAACATTCCAGAACATGTCACAAGTGTCAAATCTATGCTGATAAGGTGCATATACCTCCAGCTCCATTGAATATGTTGACTGCTCCTTGGCCTTTTGCCTTGTGGGGCATTGATATGATTGGTGAGATCAAGCCTACTGCTTCTAATGGGCATCGTTTCATCCTGGTTGCTATTGATTACTTCACGAAGTGAGTAGATGCAGATTCATTTGCATCTGTTACCAAGAATGTTGTGGCTCGATTCATTAAGAATAATCTCATATGTAGGTATGGCATCCCTGAAAGGATTATTACTGACAATGGCTCTAATCTGAACAACACTATGATTACTGATCTCTGCACGCGGTTCAAGATTAAGCATCACAACTCTTCTCCGTATCGTCCGAAGATGAATGGGGCAGTAGAAGCTGCTAACAAGAACATCAAGAAGATTATACAGAAGATGACTGTTACTTACAAGGATTGGCATGAGATGTTACCATTTGCTCTTCATGGTTATCGTACTACAATACGTACTTCAACAGGGGCAACCCCATTCTCTCTAGTCTATGGTATGGAAGCAGTTTTGCCCATTGAAGTTCATATCCCTTCCTTAAGAATCATGAAGGATGCAGGCTTGAATGAAGATGAGTGGATTCAGACTCGACTTGACCAGATAAATTGGATTTTGATGAGAAGAGGTTAGCAGCAGTTTGTCATGGCCAGATGTACCAGAAACGAATGATCAAAGCTTTTAATAAGAAGGTTAAGCCAAAGGTATATCAGGCTGGTGACTTGGTAATCAAGCGTATCATATTACCACAGGGTGATCCTAGGGGAAAGTGGACTCCTACATATGAAGGGCCATTTGTAGTCAAAACAGTATTCTCAGGAGGTGCCATGATACTTACTACTATGGACGGTGAGGACTTTCCACAGCCTGTAAACACAGACATAGTTAAAAAATACTACGCATAAAAAGAGACCCGCTAGGTTGACTGGCCTAGGCAAAAATAAGGGCATCCCGGCGAACCAAAAGGGTTCGGGCAAAAATTAGGGATATATATAAAAAAAATGTACACCCGGCAAGTAGAAAACCTGAAAAGGCGGCTTGGGCAAAAAAGGGTATCCCGGTGGATTGAAAACCTGAAAGGGCAATCCAGGAAAAAGTTAGGGATTAAAGCGTATGACTATGTCTCGTTTGGATCACCCATGAAACTACAACCAGTTGTGCTACTTAACCCAAGTTCGAACAGATAAAGATCAATCCAATCGTTTCCGTCTCGACAGCAGAAGATGAGATACTTGAAGATAATGGCAATAGTAGAATTGAAACTCAATAGGATTATTCCCCACATAGCTGATTTTCTTTGTTTTAATTGTTATGACGAATACCTCTTACTAGGATTTCTGTCTCCCTGTACAAACTTGCCTATGTATAGGTCACTTTGTGATATAAATAAAATTCCATCTTTTAATCCAGATTTGCTTTTACCCTATTAACATAAGCGAAACGTCCATTGGTTGTGTTTGAATGTATGTATGCTTTTGAATATGATTGATGTTTACCAGAAATGCATAAAATGCTTAATATGATTGATGTTTACCAGAAATGCATGAAAATGCAGTAATAGTATTTACTAAGGACGAACGAGGGAAGGAATTCAACGAAGCTTCGCCGGTTCATCCCCACCAGACAGCTACAAGTCCCCCAGTAGGGCAAATCCATCTTCATGAGTACTTCGAGTTACATCTCCCCTGGAATTTATATCCATCTCTTTTATCCTCAGACGGATAGTCGAGAATCTATTCTTTCAATAGGAGTACGACGAACGAAGACGGGAGGTTATGAATACTATGTTATCAAATAAGACGGGAACGAGTTCCTCATATTCTTCACTATATTATCAAACGAGATGGGAACGAGTTCCTCCTATTCTTCAACAACAAATCGGGATTTATTTTCCCTGGCCAGTAGTTGTTATACGAAGATATCCGGATGCTTCAGGCTGCATGATTCATACATCATACCATAACATACATATTCATAAGTACATAATACATTTGCTTAGGTGCATCATACTATGCATGCATACATAATGCATAAACTAATACTTTCCTTGCAGGATAGTTATATGCAAGTAAAACAATATCAACAACTTACAACGGGTCGGAAATGATCCATACATTACTCCAGATGTCCTCGAATAGCAGGCAAACGGTCCGTAAAAAGATCCATTCCCTGGTTCAAGGCATTTTTCAGAAGAACAAATCCTGACGTTCTTTTGACCCTTAAGAGCAAATCCTGACGCTCTTTTGGCCCCTTGTTCAAGACATTTTTCAGAAGAACAAATCCTGACGTTCTTTTGACCCTTAAGAGCAAATCCTGACGCTCTTTTGGCCCCTTGTTCAAGACTTTTTCAGAAGAACTAATCCTGACGTTCTTTTGACCCTTAAGAGCAAATCCTGACGCTCTTTTGGCCCTTTGATCAAGACTTTTTCAGAAGAACAAATCCTGACGTTCTTTTGACCCTTAAGAGCAAATCCTGACGCTCTTTTGGCCCCTTTTTCAAGACTTTTTCAGAAGAACTAATCCTGACGTTCTTTTGACCCTTAAGAGCAAATCCTGACGCTCTTTTGGCCCTTTGATCAAGACTTTTTCAGAAGAACAAATCCTGACGTTCTTTTGACCCTTAAGAACAAATCCTAACGTTCTTTTGACCCTTAAGAGCAAATCCTGACGCTCTTTTGGCCCCTTGTTCAAGACTTTTTCAGAAGAACTATCCTGACGTTCTTTTGACCCTTAAGAGCAAATCCTGACGCTCTTTTGGCCCTTTGATCAAGACTTTTTCAGAAGAACAAATCCTGACGTTCTTTTGACCCTTAAGAGCAAATCCTGACGCTCTTTTGTCCCCTTGTTCAAGACTTTTTCAGAAGAACTAATCCTGACGTTCTTTTGACCCTTAAGAGAAAATCCTGACGCTCTTTTGGCCCTTTGATCAAGAATTTTTCAGAAGAACAAATCCTGACGTTCTTTTGACCCTTAAGAACAAATCCTGACGTTCTTTTGACCCTTAAGAGCAAATCCTAACGCTCTTTTGGCCGCTTGTTCAAGACTTTTTCAGAAGAACAAATCCTGACGTTCTTTTGACCCTTAAGAGCAAATCCTGACGCTCTTTTGGCCTCTTGTTCAAAACTTTTTCAGAAGGACAAATCCTGACGTTCTTTTGACCTTGGAGAATAGGCAAACAGTCTGTAATCCAAAATATTTCCAGAAGAGATAATCATCACAAGATTTATTTCTACTGATCCATTCAACAACTCAACTCATGTTGCATAAATAATTCAGAGACGGCTTATACAAAGACCTAGTACTGATATCCAGTATCAACATAAAGACATCACCACGTCCAGATATTTTAAATGGCATCTCTAAGCCCATTTCCAGTTCATCCTGATGGCATCTCTAAGCCCATCTCCAGTTCCTCCAAGTGGCATCTTTAAGCCCACTCAAGTATATACAACTAATCATCAGTATAGCACTATGCACTGGTGAGTGCAAATTTTTGGGCTTTTGTGTTCAATCCCCTTCAACCTTCCAGGTCACGAATGGTACAGATACCAATCTAACCCCTCAGGTTTCAAAAAATTGAATAGGGGCAGCTGTTGCACCCTAAAATTTGCCCTCACAAGAAAAGACTTTGTGTACTAAGAGGTTCACAAGGTTCACAAAGTTCACAAGACCTCTTATGAGGTTCACAAGACATCTTATGAGGTTCACAAGGTTCACAAGACATCTTATGAGGTTCACAAGGTTCACAAGACATCTTATGAGGTTCACAAGGTTCACAAGACATTTCATGAGGTTCACAAGGTTCACAATTAGCCAGAAGATTTGACATTTCCCTCAGACAATGCATCCTCCTAAGCAATGCATCCTAAACTAGGGTTTTGACTTTAATCAGGTTAAATGGACTTCCAAGACTTCAAGTGAGCTTCATAACATCTTATATGTGTTTAAGAATCCCCATGACAAGTTTCAAGACTTTTCCCAAAGGTTTGCTCAGTCAGATGATCAGATAGGTCAAAATCAGTCAAAGTAGTTAAAAAGTCAAACTAAGGTCAAATATGGTCAAACCAAAGTCAAACTTCATGATTGTTTTGCCAACATCAAGTATATGAAGTAAAATTCATCATTTGATCAAGGGTTGATCATGATTCATCAAGGAGATTTCAGATCATCAAGAATCAGGAGTTTCTAAATTAGGGTTTCCTCAGGAAAAGTCAACTGAACTTTGACCAGCAGTAACTTTCACATGCTTCATCAAATTTTTCCCATCCAAAGCTCATTTTGAAGGAAATTTAATTCTCTACAACTTTTTATATCACAAGCCAAGCCCAAAAATGCTTCATTTGGAAAGTATGAGCTAAGACATTATAGGTCCTTTTAAAAGTCAACAAAAAGTCAACAACTTCAAAAGAGCATAACTTAAGAATGGTAAAAAATATGGACATGAAACCAATGAGATTGGTTAGAGGACTCTTTAAGCTTTCCAAAATGTCCAAGAACACACTCATAGCATTAAAATTGAAGGATTTGTGCCCTTGCAAAGTTGGGAAATTTTGAGTGGTTTATGAAGTAAATGGGGTCTTAAAACCATAATTCTTCAAATGGGCTGACTTTTTTGTGACCCAATGTGTTCCATGACATCATGCACGAAATTTATTTAATATTTTCATAATTTTCATAATTTTATTTTTATTTATTATGATTTTTTATATTAAAAATCATTTTAAATTCAAATAAAATATAAAAATATGAAGATTTAAAAATATTTTGATTCTAGAAAGTCATGAAAGTTAATTGGATCAGATTGATATGAAAATTATGGTGATTGTCTTAAAATAGCAATGTTATATCAAAGAATATTTGAATTTTAAGGCATGATCTTTTTCAATCTCATTAATCCAAAAAGTCCAAAGAACAATCACTTCTCTTGACCTAATTTCACTCACTATATGTACATGAACATAACACAATGCCAAGGACACGAATTTGCTGCCTCAAGAACCAGTTCCAAATTTTCAAAATTCAACAAAAACTCTCAATTCGGATTCTCACTTAGAGGCTCTCTCAAAGCATTCTAAAGGTTGCAAAACATTCCTTGGACATCACTGATGCTTCCTCAATCATCAAAAGCATCATAATCATGCCCTACTGCATAAACCGAATCACACTTGTTCTTGCATTTTGATTTTTTCGATTTCATATATATCCTTGTTTTAAATAAATTTTGATGGTTGATTAATGTTTATAATGATGTTTAGAATGATTCTGGATAGTTTGATTGGAGATTGGATGCAGGAAACGTGAGAAGCCATTGTTAGGGTTTCGGCCAAGCTATTAGGGTTTCATGATAAACCTAATATAAATGATTTTTAAGGACATAGAAAGATTGTATGAGCTCTGGGGATCATAATGCACTAATCAATTGGAAGAAATTTTGCTGTTTCAATGGTGTTTGATTTTCGCAGGTTGTACATATTGAAAAATTCGCAGGTATCTTCGTAGGAGAAAGTGCAAGAAAAATCGTAGGTAATTTGGAGAAGACGAAGACCAGTGGCGCCAAAATCTGATTTCAAAATTTGTTTTAATATTTTATTAATTTGTTTGAGGTTATTATACGAATGCGTTGATGGCTCAGTTGGTTGGTGTGCGTATGCGTGATGTTCAAGGTCCTGGGTTCGAATCCCCCATGCCTTTTTGCTTTGTTGTTTTTATTTTGATTTTTTCAGGATACGCACAAAAGCATATGATGGCAGTATGTTGACACCAAACGCGCGCTGGCCTAGTGGATGGTATGCTGGTCTTGGAGGATGCAATGCCTAGGGCCTGGGTTCGAATCCCAGCCCCAGGTAAGTCTTTTTTCCACTTTTTCTCATTTAATTTAATTTGTTTATATTTTAATTTGATTAATGAATAAAATGTTAAAACAAAAAAAAAATGCTTATATTATTTTCTTGTATATATTTCAAAACTTATATTTTCAAAAATTAAACTTTATTATTAAAATCATTTAATATTTATTCTATTGTAATTTATTAATATTATATGTTTTATATAAATAAATAAATTAATTAACCCTAAAAATTTTATATGTAAAAAAACCTAATTTTTTTTATATAAACCCTAATAATATTTTATAAACCCTAATTATTTTGTAAATAATTAATTTAGTTGTTTATTTTAATTTTATAATTTGTTCATATTATATGTAGTTTTCTAATCTAAATAATTTAATTAAATAGTAAACCCTAATTTATTTTTCTAAATAGTTAAAAACCCTAATTTTATTTTATGAATTTAATTTATTATTTTGTATGCTTATAATCAAATGTTTTTATAATATGTATATAAAATTAAATAATTAGACTATTAATCATATTTTGTTAGTATATAATATTTATTATTTATTTCTTTTATTAAAAAATCTTAAAAAAATATATTTATTTATTTGTTCACTTTTAATTTATTTCTATATTATATTGTTATACTAACCATTTTATACATATTTATTTTATTACTAACCCTCTTATATTTATTTATTTTTGTTTATTATTACTAATCCATTTAATTATATTATTTATTTGCTTATTTTAATTATTTTGTAATTGTATCCACTATGTAATAATTGTAGTATTATTTTTATTATTTATTTTTAATTGCTATGGTTAGTAAAATAGGGAGTGCAAGACATGTTTGTATTTAAAATTTAATTTAGATCATTAATCTCAAGATAAATATATGAATTTGTACACGCACACACGTAAGTCGATCCTGGATCGCCATCTCACATTCTTAAGGATACCTCTCATGTTGCCTAAAGAAAAAGGTCAAGTAAGGTGTAAAGCAAAGTCCCTTCTCTCATATCATCTAGTCCCTTAAAAGATAAAAAGATCAAGTCCCTTCATGGTTGCCTTCGTAAATGATCTTGTCCCTTTCGAATAAAGATGATAAGTCCCTTCGAATTGCTTATACACCTTACAGTTGCCTAAATAACAGTTGTCCCTTCACATGTCCCTTATAACATCCAAGGTAATGACTACCTATTCCTTAATAATAGGGATAGTCTTACCATTTAAAGGATATTCAAGAACAGAAAAGACTTAACTTAGGGTAGGTTCCTCTTATGTACTTGCTCACTCTTCAAAACATTTCAAAACACTTCACAATTTTTCAAGCAATTTTCAAAACAAAGGCTTTATATATATCTGTACATGGATCATTATAAAGTACTTAAGAAAATTTCTATTCACACACTACACTTTTCAAAAACATTTTAAAGTGAGCAAAGTAACTAAGAGCCCATGGATAACCATGGATGTAAAGGGTGCTAACACCTTCCCTTTATATAACCTACCCCCCGAACCCAAAAATCTTTTTAAGATCTTTCCTGTTCTTTTATGCCCTTTCCTTTGGATAAAATAAAAGTCGGTGGCGACTCTTGCTATCCGCAACATTTAACTAAAGTCAGTTCTCCCACCGTGTTACAACGTCTTATAGGGGTCTTACCTTGTATCTGAGAGAAACAACAAACACTGCCAAAATGCATAAAAACAACAAAATAACGTAAAACTATGAAATATAAACTAAGAGAATGAAATTTCGAAACAGACAAAATTAACTTAGGAAAACAATAAAAACATGAACTTAAATGTTACCGATTTCTTGACTTTAGGCCGAATAAAAGGACGAAAACTCATAGAATTGGTGACCGATCATTATTCATGGATCATTTTCCTTTCGATATCTTGTCCTTCTCATTGAAGAGATCTTGCAATGCGATCTTTGCCTTTGCCATATCATTATTTGTCTCCTTCATCCTTTACTCATGAGCCTCAAGAGAGTCTTGCATCTCCTCTTTGCTCATCGCACTATGCCAAACAAGACCTTAGACAACGCTTTTTTTAGCCTTAGACAACGCTTTAAAGCGCTGTCTAAACCTCCGCTGCTAAAGGTTTAGACAACGCTTTTATAAATCTTAAAAGCGCTGTCTAAGCCCCCCCTTTAGACAGCGCTTTTTAAAAAGCGCTTTCTAAGCCCCTATACCTTAGACATCGCTTTTGGTGAAAGCGCTGTCTAAACCCCTCCTATTTTAATTTTTTTAGGTATACCTTAGACAGCGCTTTTCAAAAGCGCTGTCTAAGCCCCCCCTTAGACAGCGCTTTGGCCAAAAGCGCTTTCTAAGCCCCTCCTATTTTAATTTTTTTAGGTATACCTTAGACAACGCTTTTCAAAAGCGCTGTCTAAGCCCCCCCTTAGACAGCGCTTTTGCCAAAAGCGCTGTCTAAGGTATACGCAATTTTTTGTAGCTTTTGTTTTAAACCACATTTTTTCCAGGTTTATAAACCAGAATTTCTACCTGTATTCAACCAAATTTTGGCAGACAAATATCACATTTTATATATGCCATTTCAAACCATTTTGGCCTTTTTTCTACCAATTTTTGGCTAACAAATATATATATACCAATTCAAACCAATTTTGCCTTAAATGTATCAAAATATATACAAATTTATGTACACATTTACAAGTCATTACATATACTACAAATGTACAATATAATTACACAAATTTATGTACAAAGTTACAAGTCATATACAATATACTACAAATTTACAAGTCATTACTTAAAACATTGAGCTCTATCATGAATTGACATCATTCCTCTTTGATTTCGTCCACTTGATCCTTTGTATAAAATGCACACTTGAATTCATCAAAGTACTACATAATAATATAACATAGTTTGAATTAATTTCAACTATTTAATTATATGAGATATGTGTAAATATAAAAATAAATCATAAGTTAGAAATACATACATCGGTGGGAATCTCTAATCGGCCCAAAACAAGAGTATCTCGCATAAACCTCAACATGAAATACCCGCAATCTATTTGATTACGTTGTTGAGGACACTACATATGAAAAAAAATATGGATTATAAATACTAAGTTTTATCAAGTGTCATCACTAATATAATAAAAAATGTGATAATTAAAAATATACCGCCACTTGAATCCATGTAATGGAGTTGGCGCCCCTCCTTGAGGTTTGGATATCTCGTTGGGCCCGAAAAGCTTGTAGAATGCTAATAAAATAAAAATGAAGCAATTAGAACAATTCACATAAACTAAGAAATTTTTTGAACATTCTCACTTACGTGTCAATTATGACCTTCATATCCGGGTATGTTGTCCAATCATTTCCTAACGAGTCAAGATAATACACGATTTCTCGGATAGGATTGATTGCGAGCAACAACCAATGTCCACTGTAATGATTAAGCAAATGTTAGATGTTAACTTGGAAAAAAATTATAATAGATGAATTTAGAATGAAATTCTAACCCGGTATTAAACGGTATAAAAAACAACTTCTCCGCATCTTTATTGTCCATGAGGATCCGAAGAACGTACTCCGTCACGGTATCCGGTCTACTTAAGATTAAACTTAAGTTGACGGTCGCGGGTGCTAAGAATCCGAATGACACGTCCAAACCATTGGGGCGCATCAATTTGTCATACAAAAACCTAATATAAAAACATCATTAACATTAGACACCTCTTTTGAAACATAAAGTAAACCGGATTAACATAAAGTAAACATCATTAACATAAGTTGTTCAATTAATAAAACAAAGTAGACCGGATTTACCTAATATATGTATTGACAACGTTGACGCCGATTTCTTCACGACCAAAAACTTGCATGAAGTCTTCATTACCAATCATTTGGTCGTAATCAAAGCCGAAAATCCCTACCTCCATATGTACAGTCCGAACACCTCCGGTCGGTATATCGGTCATCTCTAGAAATGTCCTGAGGCACGACCTATACTTGGTGGTAGGTTTTTTTCTAGCTACGGTCTTCTTAGCACCAGCACTTTTTACCCGTGCGGAGGCGTTGCTAACCTCTTTTTTTTGTTGTGCGGAGGCATTGCTAACCTCATTTTCTTGAAGCTACATGTCATATAAATAGTTAGATCAAATTAAGAATGAAACAACTTCCATGAATATATGTAATATAATTGTATATTACCTCTTTTCTTGAAACCACGGACTCGGTATGCTGCGGAATCGCATTATCTTTTGATTTGGATTTTGTGGGAGTCTATTTAACATAACCAAGGAAAATATGTACGTAAAATGCACGTAAAAACTTTGAATATACACATTAAAGTTAACATAAGTTTTAGGCATACCTCATATCCTACGCATATGAGGTTTGTCGGCCATGCAACAAACGAACCTACTGCTTCTTCCACCGTTGTTGCATCCGAATCATCGTTAGGATATGGTAATGATGCATTCGGCTCAACTGCAATATCAACTGATACCTTCAAACATCCAGCAGGGAGCTCTCTAGTGTGGAGTAATACTCCGCTAATGTTATGCACTTTTCCCTTGCCAACCATCCGATAGTATGGTGACGACAAATATAGCTGACAATGGGAAATGCCCTAAAACCAATAATAACAAGAAATTGTTAATGTGTATATATGTCAAATACATAATTTAAGCAAAATAGTTCAATTTCAGACAATTATATGTAATTACCTATGGAATGTTCGGCTGAAAGGTACAGTTGATACTGTCTTTGTCCGAACCATCTTTGAAACATGCTGAGGCGCTAGCCTCTCTTTCTCTCCTCAATGCATCAAGCTCAGCTTGCATGGCTTCCAATCTTGCATGAAGCTCCCGATTACTAGGAGCCTTTCCTTTTTTTAACACTCAGGGAGGTCGGAGTGACTCCAAATCCCTTACCCCTCACCCGACCAGAATACTCAGGGACATCTAATGCCTGACTAAGTATGCTCCTAGTATCATCGGGAGATAAAGACTGAGATAGCGCCTCCTGAAAAATCAGATGAATACCGTATACTTGTCAAATATTTGTGTATAAAAATGATATTCAATTAATGAAAAAATGTTATACTTACACATCTCTGGTATACGTGTAAAACTTCTTCTTGAGGAACTCCAGATTTGCCCACACGGGCTTCCTTCCACAAAACATGTGCAGGAAGAGATGTTTCTGAACTTTTCTCCTTCTGCAGCTACACATTAAGTCATACAATTTGATCAGATAAAACTAATATATGATGAACAAATTTGTTATCGCAATTTATAAATACTTACCATGGATTGTTCTAAGCGTCCATATCCGACACGTCCTTTTCGGTACGGATATGCGGGACTTGATGCTCTTTCCCGATTTGTGGCACTTATTCTTTTAAAAACCGGGTCTTGTCGTTTGGATTTGAAAGCTTCCCATTCTTCAGTTGATATCAAACTTTCATATTTTTTAGGAAGCTCCGCATCCACATAATTACCATCCGCATCCCTAAGGAACTTAGATGATAAAAATGTTCGAAACCCTCTTAGAAGCTTTCCGGCCAATTTCATACAAAAACCTCTTCTTTCTTCTTCGATGTTAAAACATCGCTAAGAAAAACATACAGATTGATAGTTAGTACCGGTAATTGAAAAAACATAATTGATACCGTATAATTAAGGGCCAAATGATTGTACCTTTATCTCACTCCAAATTTTTTCTTTGGAGTCATTCAGCTCTTTGTTTCTCCAATCATCACAGGTAATGGGAATTTCATTCCTTACTAGTGCACCGATAAAACTAGTTAAGGTATGCTCATTAGGTTCTATAAGCTGTCCCTGGTGGCTCCAATAGACATCTAGTATGATGCCTCGAGATCTTCCTTGGACCACCCTTCTCATTACTGTGATGCCTCTTCGAATTTCTTCTTCCGCGGATACTTTTTTACTAACTTCCTCATGTTGGTCATCAGCCATGTCTAACCTGTAATAAACCAAGGAAACCATCAAATATCAAATATAACTTATAATCATAGCAATTGAAAACAAAAATATAACGAAATCATGCATTATCAGATATAACTTATAATCAAAGCAATTGAAAACAAAAAAATAAAGAAATCATGCATTATCAGATATAACTTATAATCAAAGCAATTGAAAACAAAAATATAACGAAATCATGCATTATCAGATATAACTTATAATCAAAGCAATTGAAAACAAAAATATAACGAAATCATGCATTATCAGATATAACTTATAATCAAAGCAATTGAAAACAAAAAAATAAAGAAACCATGCATAATTTACCTCAGTCACTAACATCTCTTTCTTTTCTTTGTTGGAATATTAATCACTTGTTTCTTAGCAATGCGTACGGATGAATTGATCCAAATTCCCTCATTATGATCGTTTCTTATATATGACTCATCCGGTATAAGATCCTCAACTTCATCATTTCTATTCAACTCATTCCGTCTAATGCATGACTCATTCTCAACATCAATATCACATTGATCGACACCGCTATCATTAGTCACTTTGTTAGAGAAAAGCACTATAGACCATTTTGTACTCTTCGGGTCATTCACATAGAACACTTGTTTAGCTTGAGATGCTAGAATAAAAGGTTCATCTTTGTACCCCACCCTAGTAAGATCAACTTGCAAAAATCCAGACTTATCCATTCGTATGCCACTACTATTCACCCACTTGCAACCAAAGATGGGAATCTGAAACTTCTCGTAATCAAACACCCAAATGTGCTCAATAACTCCAAAATATGACAAATTTGCATATTTGGGGTTTAAGTCCTTCATACTTGATATATGCATTGCTTCAGCTAGCACGGTGACACCACTATTTTGCATAGTACTCTTATCATCTTGTTCTTTGGTATAAAATGTGTATCCATTAATTGAGTATGCGCTATGAGAAAACACATGCAAACTTGGACCATATGCCAAACATCTCAACCTTTATGTTACCGAAGAAGGATCTGAAGAGCGCTTCGAATAAATATGATCCTTCAACCATTGTATGAAACTTTGATTGTGCTCTATAACTATCCAATTTTCATTTATGTTCGGATTTAACCTTCGGAGTACATCCTTGTGCATTTCAACATATGGCTCAACCTCATTATTATTGTGCAGAACATACAAATGAACTTGATCCCGTTCATCCCTTGATATTGTCACAATTTTATTCCCAATTAATTTTTTACCTTCCATTTTTTCGAAAATCTGAGCTCTGGGGAGTCCAATCGATTGAACGTTAGACAAATATTCAGTACAAAACTCAACAGCTTCTTCAACAATGTATCGTTCAACAATACAACCCTCTGGTCGACTTCGGGATTTCACGTACCCTTTTAATATTTTCATATACCGTTCAGCAGGATACATCCATCTCATATAAGCTGGTCCACACAACTGTGTCTCTTTCACAAGATGAACAACTAAATGAACCATTATGTCAAAAAAAGACGGAGGAAAATACATTTCAAGCTCACACAAGGTAATTACAATCTCTTTTTGTAGTGTTGGTAAGATCTCGGGATCGATCACCTTACTACAGATTGACCTAAAGAAAAAACACAATTTAGTTATGGCACTTCTTACTTTTTCTTGCAAAATAGAACGTATACCTATCGGTAGAAAATGTTCCATTATAACATGGCAATCATGTGTCTTCAAATTCTTCAACTTGAGGTCTTTCATAGAAACAAGTCTTCTGATATCTGATGAGTATCCTTCTGGAACCTTAACTTCACTCAAAGACTTACACAAATTTTTTTTCTCCTTTCTAGATAAAGTAAAAGCAGCAGGTGGTAGATATGTTCGTCTTCCTTTCTTCACGGGTGCTAATTCAGTTTTCATTCCCATTTTTAACATGTCCTCCCTTGCTTTAAGGCCATCCTTAGACTTGCCTTTTATATTGAGTAATGTACCGATAACACTTTCAAATACGTTTTTTTCAATATGCATAACATCGAGAAAATGTCTCACGTACAAAGACTTCCAATATGGCAATTCAAAAAAGATCGACCTTTTCTTCCACCCACCTTTCACAATCTTATGTGCAAAAGGCTTGCCAAACTCAGTACGCACATCTTTCACCTTTTCAAAAACTTGTTCACCTGACAATGCAGGTGGAGCTCTACGATGTTCGGTGTCTCCATTGAATGCTTTTCTCCACCCACGATAGTGATGTTTAGAATGTAAGAATCTACGATGACCGAGAAACACATTCTTCTGGCAAAGTTCCAATCGAATCGTATCGATTCCGTCTTCACAAACAGGACACGCACGTTGACCTTTAATGCTATACCCAGATAGATTCCCGTATGCTGGAAAATCATTAATTGTGCCAAACAACATCACCCTCAAATTGAAACTTTCTTTCCTATATCCATCATAAACCTCCACACCGTTCTCCCACAAAATCTTTAAATCTTCGATCAAAGGTGTCAAGTATACGTCTATGTCATTCCCTGGTTGTTTAGGCCCAGAGATTAACATAGATAACATCATGTACTTACGCTTCATACATAGCCATGGAGGTAGGTTATAAATCATAAGAATCACAGGCCATGTGGTATGTGAGATACTTTGAAGACCATGTGGGTTCATTCCATCAGTAGATAATGCCAATCGAAGGTTTCTTGCTTCTGATCCAAACTCAGGATAATCATTATCAATCTTTGACCATTGTGGTGAATCAGCCGGATGCCGATACTTTCCATCAATAATTCTTTCATCTACATGCCAAGTAAGATGTCTTGCATCGGTTTCACTACGAAACATGCGCCTAAATCTCGGAATTATCGGAAAATACCATAAGACTTTTGCGGGAGATAATCTTTTCTTATATCGAGACAAACCGCATTTAGGGCACTCAGCTAACGTTGCATATTCGTTACGAAACAAAATGCAATCGTTAGGACAAGCATGTATCTTATCATAGCTCATGCCAATAGAGCACAACATTTTTTTTGCCTCATAGGTTCGATTAGGAAGAACATTATCATCCGGTAGCATTTCTCTCATAAGGGCCAACAACTCTGTGAAACTTTTATCCCACCATCCATTGCCCGCCTTTAAGTTGTACAACTTTAATACCGCAGACAGTCTTGAGAATTTAGTGCAACCTTTGTACAACGGTTTCTCTGCATCGCTTACCATCCTCTCAAACATTTCAGGACAATCATGAAGATCTTCTTCCAGTGCTTCTACAATCTCTTCAACTCGATCACAATCGTATGTTTTCGTGTCTTTGTCGTATGAAGCATAGGTCGTATTACTTTTTCCACTCGATTCAACATTCTCGTTAATTTTCTCACCATGAAATATCCAACACTGATAACTTTGATCAATTCCATGCCTCAGCAAATGCGATTTCAATCCATGTGCGTCAACCTTACCAATATACCAACAATGCAAGCAAGGACAATGCATTCGTCTGGGGTTTTCAGCGTGTTGAACAACATACTTAACGAATTCCGCAATCCCACTCTCGTACTCTTTGGTCATTCGATCGGCACAGATCCATGTTTTATCCATGGTTTTCCTACTTATTAAGGTAAACAATCAATCCAGACGAAAATACATAACTCAGGTAGTATCTTTGAATATTCTAACAATTTTAAAGTTCAATTCATTTTAAACTTCAATAACGTATACATAACCAATATTAATATAAACTTCAATAACGTATCCGATACGCTGATATACCAACTTTAATTACCTCATCACTTTCATTTTTTCTATTACAAGAATCAAACTTTTTCTATTACAATATACCTATAACTATACCTATAACTATATAAGAGTTCGTTCAATCATTTTATGGGAGAAATCTTTTGGCTAGATTTGCAGCCAGAAAGCAAACTGTTGTTGCTTTAGAATGAAATGTTAGTGGACCTGTCATGTCCTCCATGGATTCTATCTTGTGATGTGGCAACTAAAAGTGAGATGAACAACACTTTCACAGTTAAAAAGAAAAAAAAACTACCAATTCAATCTTCAAGTAAAATCACTAAGGAAACATGAAGTTTGAACAATATTGAACATCTCAACAAAGTTAAACCAAAAAACATCAAGTTATAATTATTAGTCATCACACAATCTTTTTGATTGCTTTCCAACATTATATCACCAGAACCATAGTACTCTGAATAAATAACCATTTAATCTCAAAATACTGATATTTCCCTAAATAACATAGCATGAAAAATCAGAACAACTGTTAAGAAACAAAAATCATAAATAAAGGATTTGAGATACTTCACTCTAGTAACACATTATTGGCTCTACAAGCATCAAATGTAAAACTCAAATCCATGATAATACTACTGAAACCGAAGAAATGAAGAAATGAAGAACATACCGCAATGAAGAACAGTAGAAACGAAAAACGAAGTCAACACCCAAATGTCAAGACACGTACGATTCTTCAAACACGTTCAATGATTGAAACCGAAAAATGGAAGAGTATTCGTGTTCGCTGTTATGGTTTTCACTGTTAGGGTTACAACGGTTCGCAGGAGGGAAAATAAAAGAACAGAGTACGAAAATAGAAATGGAGTCTGAAATTTTATTTTAATTAGACCTTAGACAACGCTTTTGTGGAAAGCGCTTTCTAAGGTATGTCTTAGACAGCGCTTTCTAAAAGCGCTTTCTAAACCCCCCCTTAGACAGCGCTTTTGGTTTTAATTTTTTTATTTAAATTTAAAGACTTTAGACAGCGCTTTATCAAAAGCGCTGACTAAGGTCTATATTTAAAAGCGCTTTCGAAAAGCGCTGTCTAAGGTGGGGTCTTAGACAGCGCTTTCTCAAAAGCGCTGTCTAAGACCCCCCCTAGACAGCGCTTTCATTATTTTTTTGGAACATTTTCCGTGTTTTATTTTAATTTTAACCTTAGACAGCGCTTTCTTTTAAAAGCGCTGTCTAAGATGCGCTGTTAAAAGTCATTTTTGGCGTAGTGTCGTCACAAGGTTCTTTGATTCCTCAATCGCCGCAACTATATTGTCAAATTTTGGTTGTTAAAGAATGCAAGATTTCTGCGAACATACTTCTCCATAACAGTTTCTATGCATGCTTTTACTTGATTAACCAAACGAGTGATTCTCATTGTTAAATCGTTGATTATCTCCTTTTCTTCCACTTGAATCAATTTGTGATGACGTTTGTGAGTTTATAACCTCACCTCCTTTGCCTTGTCAGCCCCTACATAGGCTTTCTCTAAGATCTCTCACGCTTGCTTTGACGATTCACAGTCACCAATTTTCTCAAAATTGTCACCATCAACACATTGATGGATCACGAACAACACTTTGAAATCTTTCTTCTTCTCTTCCATATGCGTCGCTTGCTGTGCATTTGTCGCACCTTGGACAAGAGGAGTAATCTCGTTCTTGATCACTTCAAAAACATATTGGTAGGCAAACAATACCTTCATTTGTTTGCACCATTTTTTATAATTATTTGCATTAAAGATGAGTAGGTTTGCAAGGATTCTTTCATAGGGAACATAATTCATATTGCACACTAGGTGTTTGTGGATCAGAACCATACTCTTGATGCCAAATGTTGGGACTATGAACCAAAAGATTGGTGAATAGTGGTGGAGAAACTTTGAAAATGGAAGGTGAAAGAGGAGAATTGAGAGTGAGATAATTAATCGTGATAAATGAATACTGTATTAGCTTAGGATGAGAATGCATCCTATACATTTATACAAAAGTTATAATGTGATTGGAAATCAAAACAACCAAGTGAAATAACAGAAAAGTATAAAAGTCGAGCTTGTAACCAATTATACCATTTGGTTAATCGGTTACAACTGAAATGAATTAAATTCCCATTCAGTGGTAACCGGTTAACGCCACAGATTAACCGGTTACAACAACGAAAATTTCACTTTTCTAATACTGAAATGAACAACTGATTTTACTGTAATTGATTACAGCACTTAAATTACCTAAAAAAACATTCTAACACTTACGACACACTCTCCCCACCACCATATCAAAAAAAAAAAAAGTGAATGCCACATAGATAGAGTAAAGGGTATGTAGTCTACAAAATAAATTGGTAGAGAGATATGATACAGGGATGAAAGTGAACCAGAAGTAACCATATCTCTCAACATGGTTTTGGAAAAGTAGAAACAAAGTTGATAAATGAGAAAGAACTTCTTTATATTTATTTATTTTGTTCCTTTTCTGAATAATACAATGACACGTCACTAACTATTTTGATGAAGATCTAAAAATGCTTATGTCATGAAATAAATAAAACATAAACTTAGAAAAACTAACAAGATAACACATCTTGATAAGGATTGAAGTATAACATTAATTATGTCAATACATAAACAAAATTTGTTGCTAAAGTCACCATGTCTTTGATTTTATTCCATATGGTATTAATAACTCCAATCAAAGTTTCCTTCACACTAGTGATGATGAGGATCTGGCCCAGAAGGTGCAACTCTCTCCAATTGGTCACCAAGCATTGACCTCTTGTGAACATACTCACTAGTATTAATTCTCACTATATTTTTCATCATGTCACTTAAAAGCACTTCACTTCTAACCTTTTTAGTACTCATCATGGTTGAGAACTTAGGAAAAACTCTAGCTTCTGAACTCATAAATAATGGAAGAATAATTAGAAAGAGAAACAATGCTCTTGATACCATTGTAGTAGCCATAATAAGAAGAAAATTCTAAATAGCTAAGAAATGTTATATGATGTGTATGTTTTGAAGTAGCTTATTTATAAGAAGGAAAAAAAACACATTATGATAATTGAGTTTGGATAAAGTAAGTGAACACTTACTAATGTCTTGTCTTTCTTTTGAATAGCTCATCAACTT
This sequence comes from Lathyrus aphaca, assembly GCA_963966055.1. Lineage (NCBI taxonomy): Eukaryota > Viridiplantae > Streptophyta > Magnoliopsida > Fabales > Fabaceae > Lathyrus > Lathyrus aphaca. The sequence continues at coordinate 652,334,737 of OZ014519.1, forward strand.
TATGGTGTTTAATTTGTTTTGTGTAAGTGATGAATGTACTTTGTTTTAATCTAGTTGGAAGAAGCTATTTTTGGTTGGTTATTTTGGTGTAAATAAACATGAATAGATGTTTAAGCCGACCAATCCCATTCATAAATTGTTCTTTCCACGCTAGAGCTTATGTTTAGATAGATAGATTAAAGAAAAAAGTGAAGACAAATTATCCTCTAGCCAACCTAAATTTGCATCAATTTACATAACATGATCAAAGTGTTTGGGTTGGGTTCTATAAGCACATGACAACAACTATATTTTAAACAAGAAAATCACATGGCCACGCAACATATGACTCCATCTAACATGGTGTTTCTTTAAGAGGGAAAGATAGGCTCATTTTTCATTTTTTTTGAAAAGGGTAGGGTGAATTTCATGCAAAGGGAATTCACTCTATTTCTTTTTTCTTTTTTAGTTCTTTTATCCTCAAAGTCCTCTGCTTTATTTCCTTATATACTTTCAAACAAAGCATAAATGCTTATCATGATTGACCGCAGTAAATATTGATGGAGATACACTATCTAGAATTATAAATAATTCGATTTAGATTTAATCTCAGTATTTTGAATTATACAATAAATATTAATCGTTCATTATTTTGAACAAATATATCAAAATAGAAGAGAAATACTATCCCAAATGTGTGAGTGTAGGAAAGTATTGACTTCATGAAATCTTATTTCCATAAATACAAATGTAGTTTTCATAGACTTTGTTAAGAAAATTATTGAAGGAGAAATAAACATCACTAGAAGAGGTGGTTGAATAATGACCACTTTAATTTTTTTTCCGATCCTATTTTTCGAGTTCTTAGTTCAGGTCTTTCTTTACATTGCATCTTTTTATTAGGGTTTCCAAGGTATCAGAGTTTTACTCGAACCTTTTACGACACTTACAGTGATCTTGTGAACAATATACACATCGTTTAATTATGGTGATAATTTCAATTTCAAGCAAGAAAGTTGGTAAGGATGTTTTAGGCAATTTAGTGGATCCCAATATACTAGGAATTGCTTCTACCCTTGCTCATGAATGTGCATTTAACCAGTTCTTGACTAATGTGGGTTCCACGATCGATTATGGGTGTTTCTCCTAGGTGAAGATAAAAGGATATGCATCTCTAAGTTAGCATATGGCATTATATCTCTTCAACGATTTCTAGGTTAGCATCTCTAACCACCTTTTGATAACCCATTCACAACTACATTGTATGAGTTAGGTGTTTATCAAAATCTTTCATTACTGGTGTGAGTATAAAGGAGGCAAGTCGTCTCTGACACTATTGTTCTATTTTTTTAAGATTCAAAACAATCCCAACAATGCAAACGATTATGGTTTGTTTTCATTGTGGCAACCTGTCAGGTATTTCAAGACTTATTCTAAAAGCATGATGGATTTTGATGGTCGTTTTTACTTGGTTACTCCTTTGACTAAAGAAGTGTACAATCATTTGGTTTATGATTCTCCCTTTTCTTACTCGAATATCTTTCATATGTATCGGCTCAAAGCTACTACCTAGCGGGGGTTGGCTCAGATACTTACAAGGAATAAGACTTGTCTTGGGAGGAATTGAACCTAAAAAGTAAGTTGATGGATTTTTGCAAGGAATTAAACCGTGCAGATGGTGCCTCCATGCACCGATTGAAGAAGAGCATACATACACAATGGCTAATGGATGCCAAATTAAAGAAGGAGAGGAAAATAATATTTAGTTGTAACATCTAGGGTTTTATTTTCCTCATTCTTCTTTCCTCGAGCTTCTCTTGACATTTACTCCCTTTATAATGAATATGTGATAAAGAATGACAGCACCATGTGAAAATTGATGAAAGAGATCAGAGTCGCTCTTGGTTTTGTCAATTTCCAAACACTCCTTATATAAGGGGAAATTTGGTCCTGGGCATACCGAATGGAATCCATTCATTTCGGTCTTCGAGTACGTCTTTCAGGATGCCACTCCTTCCTTTCAAGTGGAAGTTCGAAATCCCTCCACCAGAACTGTAATTGGATGGTTAGCCTCCATCTCGGAGGTGGATGAGATTTATATGGAGAGACCTCGTCATAAACATCCCTGTTTCAGAGGAATAAGGTTTTTAGCCCATGATTCGTCGTCTTCATCTAAGGCAAAGGCTGATCTAGGAAAAACAAATTAGTTATAAGACCCTGCTTGGAAAAGAATTGACGAATTGGAGAAACCTTTGGAAGAATACTGGGAAAGTCAGAAGAAAACCTTGGATGGTCTTCATGTTGTTCTATGTACTTGCAGGTATAATAAAAAATTGATCCAAGATAGTGAAGCTTATGGATATTAAGATACAATTCAATAAGTAATTACTTAGATTTGACAGTGACATGGTTTTGATGATGAAAACACCCAACGTCAAGCAAATTGTTCAAGGTGACTCAAGCGATCAAAATGCACATTATTTGATGATGACATGGTTGATCAAGCTATCCTCCATGATCAAGCCAAAATATTTGATTAAATTCAACATTATAGTCCAACGACTCCTAAGTGAAGACTTAGGGTTTATGATCACTGGTGGTTTAAACTCTTAACATCTCAATCGATGGTAACTAACATGGAAATATCTAAAGCCTCATAAAAAAGACTCAAGGTTTTTGTGTGATGCTAAAATCAAAGATAATGATACCAAGACCTAAATCATTAGAGTGTGTAAGAGAGGAAGTGTGAAAACTCTCTTGATAATATCCATTTAAGTGATCAGTGTATTGTAAAGGCACAAGAGAATTTCAGCAAGTATTATGGATGAAATCACACACACACAAATCATAGAGAAGTCTATCACTTTAGATTAAAATCACCAAAAAGAAATGTTTTTGGAGCCTATCCAGTTGATTAAAGATCTGTCTGCTTGATTAGAAAACGTTTTCTAAATTATGTACTCAAGATTTATAGGCTAATTGATTATATAATGCCTAATCGAGTCTTAATAGAATTATGACAGTATCTTAAAGATTGGTAATGACTATATATATAAACCTTCCATTTTAGGAAACAACAATCTGTTATTTGCATTGCCTTATCAATTAGGCCATTTATTTAACCCATTGATTATTTCAAAATTAACACCATTTCTTAGCCTTTCAATAGAGAGATTCTCTATCATTTCAAAACATCCAGAAAACGTGAAAAAACACACTTTTCATTTCTGTCATCACCTATCTAAATCATTCATTTTTCTCACATATTTAGATGATAATTCTTTGAGAGTGTTCTTTTGAATCTCAGGGAGGATATTGTTCTGGGTGAAGGTACAACTGTAAATTTATCAAGAGTAGACTTTTTTCTCTTGAGTAAATTATTCTTCCTTAGGAAGTGATTATTTTGGTTGGGAGTTAAACCACTTAAGACTCTAATATCTTGGATATAATTAATTAAGACTCTAAAACCAAACTTTGTGTATTAAATGTCTTCCAAAAATAATACTAATTGTCTTCATAATCGGTTATGCTTTGTATTTTAGTTGAATAGTCTAATATGGACCTTTTGATAAACGATTATACTATGTTAAATACTTGTTTCCTTAAATGTTTTAACTAATTGATTAACGAAATTGATAATCGACGATGAACCTTATAACGGACCTGAATTACGATTATCCTTAATTTGGCCAGTCATGTCACATAAACTCTAAATAGGAGCCTTGGAACACAAATGACACCTTTGACTATGAGATCCTTTTTACTATATAGTTACTATTATAACCCTCTTAGCTTCAAAATATTTTATCTATACTATTGGTGTAATCTATTATCATATTTTTGCATGTGATCCCATTGTAAACCAAGAAAGGTGATACCTATTGGATTGAGACTCTTGTTTGAAAAGTGTCAGTAAGCTATATAGGTTGCAGTATGAACATGTGTTAAAATCTTGGTTACAGTGAAATCTCAAGATGTTGTCATTAGGGACTGGGCATAAGCCTTGTTGGTTTTAGGTCGAACCCCTACCCAAATATGGATTGAATAGAGGACAAAGAAAGTCTACATGAAAAAGAGAAACATGCCAATTTCCTAGCCTTATACAAGAAAAACTCAATGTGGTACATCATTTATAATAGATGACGTGGGACATGACGTCATCCTAGAAGATAAATACCTAAATGCATAAGGATTCTCTAAGTAGGAACGATCTTTGATCATTCCATGCATTATGGAACTCATTCTAACTAGATACATACCATCACATATTTGAGATTTCAATCATGCAGACACATAAAATTTTTTAAATAAAATATTGACAATCATCTTAGTAACAATAACATTAAACCAAGGCATCTACTTTAGAAATAAAAGGTTCACCCCTCTGTCGCTCCCAAAGATTTGCATCCCGGTACAAGCGCGAACGGTCGGCGAAAAGAGAAATGAATAGAGTCGCCAGCTAGGCATTTTTATCCCGAAGGAAAGGTAATGCTGCATAAACCTAAGAAAAGATAGATAAGACGGTCGCGAACCAGGGAAACTGAGAAAGGGGGTTGGTTACAACCTGGGAAGGTATTAGCACCCAGATTGTCCGCCGTAATCGACAGGATCCACGCTTGAAAGTTTGTGTTTACAAGGGGTAGTGTCTGTGCTATTTTGTGTACAAAAGCTGGAAAAGAATGCAAGTGTCAGTGCAAAATGTGAAGTGAATAAAAGAGGTGTCAGTGGAAGGAAAGAATGGAATGCTCAAGACCATGAGGCTTAAAGAATGAAGCTGGAAGAGGGGGAGATATAGAGACTTTTGTTCGATAACTGTTAAGTTATGCCTACGTATCCTCTCGTGCAATGAGGAAGTCAGAACACCGTAGTTCGACTCAAAGAGACTGAAAGATAAATTGACTTGTGAACTGCTTGCTGGCCTATGCTCAAGTGTATGACCTGTCTGGCTCAGGTGCAAACTGTCTTGAATTAGACGGAAGAAGCGAGTTCTCGTTTATGAGTGAATGAGGTGAGAAAAGAATCCCGGAGGAGACGATTATTGTTTGTTTTTGACATTTTCAATCTTTTATTTCTTTTTGTGTTTGTCATAAGAAAATGAGCTTAAGCCGAAACCAAGGGTTAGTAAACTCATCACATCCTCCCTCTGATTAGGGGTAATGAGAATACCTTAAGTATGAAGTAAGCACCTCACACTTAATCACCATGATGTAGGATTAAGATCATTAACCTACTTGCATTTATTTAGATGTTTTTTTGGAGTTTTTGTTTAGTGTTAAGTAATGAGTTTAAGCCATAATCAAAGATTTAATGGACCCATTACACCATCCTAATAGAAGGATAATAGATGAGAACATTTAAACTGAGAAAAGCTCCTCAACTTAATCCATGATTAGGGATTAACCTCATGACCAAACAAGGCCTTTATTAAATGGATTTTAGTTAATGTTAAGATTAAGAAGTGAATTTTATGGTTTGTAAGACAACTTGAGGAGGACTTGTCCATTAACACTAGGGTTAGTCCTTCTTAACCAATTAAGGAAGAATTAGAACCCTAATGCAAGGCCCAAGTTACAAGCTTGATGTCTTAGTGATTATTAGATGGATTGATTAAAGGATTTAAACACATTGAGGGTTTAACACTTAGGACTAAAGTTATACACTCCATCCTAATAGAAGGATACAGGCATAACCCTAATCACAAAGCCTTAAAGCCTTAAGGGTTTAGTCCTTGATTATGAGATGAGAAGAGAAGACACAAAGATGACACAAAGGTAAGAACTAATGGGGGACTAATCAAACCCTAATTGTGATCATGCTTGGATATCCTATGGTTTGTTAGGCTTGCAAGAAGATCTTCAAGGAAAAGCCACCAAGGAAGAAGCAAAATGAAGGAAGGAGAAGCAAAAAGAAACAAGACAACTTACTTCATTTAAGAAGATAAGTTGCTTGAAGAAAGAAAGTGAGGAAAGAACATGAATGATCAAGCTCACTTTAATACAAAAGTAAAATGCAGCAAAGATGCTCAAGAGAGATGAGAAGAGATTAGGAGAAGTGAAGACAAATTCACTTCTCAAACACTTACCACCTGAAAAGTTAGCAACAAGCAATAAAAAGAAATGAAAATGGGATGAAATGCAAATATGCAAACCAAAACCAGAAGCATATTCATGATGCAAATGATGCTAAAGGATGATGCAAAGTCATGTCAAGAGATGCAAATGATCATACAAGTAATGAGGATGCAAATGAAGCATAAAGGAAGCATGAAAGTTCATGAATGCACATGACATGAAATGAAAGCAAAAGCATGGCAAATGGATGATGAAATGATCAAACATGATTCTAAGGTGTCCTAGGATGTCTTATACATCATATGGATGCACAAAATGTTATGGCAAGTTCATGTATGCAAACATATGAAGGATGAATGCAAATGAAGATGCAAATTAGGGTTTACATACAATATGCAAAGCAAAATTCAAAATCAGAAGCAAATGACAAGATAAAAAATTGAAAATGGGATCAAAGATACCCTAACCCTATATAAGTTCACTGCCCAAAGGAGGGGACCTAAATCTTAACCTAATGGAAGTTATGATTTTCTCAAGTTTGCTAGGGTTTTAGGATGCCTTACAATGGAAAATGCAAAAAAAATTGAAAATGAAAGATAAATTAAAACCAATTTTATCCTAGAAACTACATGTCATGAAGGATGCAATGCAAAAAGAACCATCATCAAACTCTTCATGGTTAGGCAGAAAGGATTTTTCTAAGTTAGGGCAAAAACATTGACTTTTAAGGACCCTAAATCCAAATAAAAATGTCAAAGTAGGTCAAGAACCAAAAAGAAATTTGTTTGGAGGGTTTGATAATGTTTCTAAATGTATCAAAATGCAATGTGATTTTTTTTGTGATTTTTAGAAACTTAAATGGTATTTTAATTAATTAATTCTCATTAATTAATTAAAATAAACATTTAAATATTTTAAAAATACGAAATTTATGCAAAAAATAAAATAAAAATTATTTTCAGAATGAGAAAAATATTTTAGGTCATGATGCAAAAAATGAAATTTTTTAGAAGTGTTTTGCTATTTTTAATAAAATGTAGAAAGAAATGCAATAAAAATGAAAATTAAATGAATTAAAATGGAAGTCAACTGATCCAGTGGTTCAGATTTGAATGGGAAAGGGAGGGAATTGACCAGCGCACGCATCTGGATGGTTGAGATTCAAACTACACTAATTACGTCATTAAGCCCTAATCTGAACCCTAAACACTTTCAGGTGACCGGAACAGTGTTCCGGTCATCTTCTCCGGCTACCCTCTCAAGCTATCTCACTCAATACGCAACCCCACGCCCTAAAACTCTCTAGAAATGATCCTCACATCAACCCCAACAAGAATCAGCCATCAAAATTCATTTATTCATCATCAAAAATATGAATCGAAGCAAAACGGAAAACATCTCAAAAATTTCAGAAGCTTATGAAATGCTTATTTCTCAACTATTTTCGAAACCAAACATATCATTGCAATCAGGGGAACACATAGAATCATTCTATAACATAAAATGAAGGTTCTGGAAAAATAAATGCCATGGCTACCTGAAGTTAAGCTTTCAAACTAGGAGCTTTCTGGCCAGTTCTTTGCTTCAAATCCACTCCAATGACTCCCCTCAAGAGCTTGTGATGCTTGGTTGGAGTTTAAATGGCCTCAAAATGAAGTTGGCAGAAGCTCAGTTCATGAAATGTTGAAATCGTGTTTTTGATTCTGGGTGTTTTAGGGCAAAATGAAGGGTGGGAAATGATCAGTGAGGATTTGTGTAGTTGAATGGTGGAGGAAGTTTTGATGTTTGTTGGCTGAGTTATGAGATTCGATAGCTTTTGCAAATTTGGGGGATTTTGTGTATGCTGTGTTCTTGGAGGTTTCAGCTTGTGTTCTGTTATGGAATGGCTTGCTTTTGGTACACATATCATGTTGGGATAGGTCAGAGGGTGGGTGCTGGCCTATGTTGATTGGTATGGGCAAGTTGCCAAAATGTCAAGAGTTGGTGTACTTGAGGTATGGGCTGGTTCAGTGGTTGTTTCAAGGCATGGCTCGAGTCAGCTTGGTTCAAGGATAACCATGGAAAAGGTTTTGTGGTGATTCAGCAAGAGTGTGAGAGGTTTTGATCCATTTTGCAAATTCATGAAGTTTTGGCCCCTTTTGGATTTTGTAAAGTTCAAGGCATGAAACTTGGAATTTCTTTGGGCAATTCTGAATTATAGGTCATGTGTGATGTTTGCGCAATGGTTAGAAGTCAAATTGAGGTCACAAAATGCTTTGGTAAGTGTTTTTGCAAACTTCCCTCTTTGGTGCATAAGTGAAATTTTGTGATTTTCCCAACTTTGCAAGGCCATAACATGAGTCCTATGGTGAATTAGATCAAGTTCTTGTACTTTTTAAAAAGGGAATGATCCAATCTACAACTTTCATGACCAAGAATTTTTCATTTAAAGCATTTTTGAATCAAAAAGAGGAGGTTGAAAAACTTCCCAAAATGGCAAGTTTGCATTACAAGTCACTTTCTCAAAATGGCAACTTTGCAAATGGCTTGAAATTATTCAATTTTGTGAACTTATAACTTCTTCTAAGATCAAATAAAGATCATATACACCCAAAATGATGGACAAGACCCTTTGGCTGGGTGATTGGGGGCCTCAGATGCCCTGATTTTGCACTGACTTGCTCAAGAAGTCATCTATTGATCAGATGCCTTCCCCATTGAATTTATTCATGAAAATTGGTATGTATGATCCTTATATCATATAGAGACCAATAGAAACAAGAATGACCAAAAAATTTGGAGTTATGGCCTCTGAAACCAAAACCCTAATTTTAGGTCATCTGTGCAGTTAAACCTGGCTCTGCTTCCATGCCTTTCTCAGTTCTTGTGATTTTCTGACTTTCTTGATCTTGGGAGGATATAATATGATGTTTGAACATACATGGACCCTATTGATATTGTTGGAGACCCTTGGGGTGGCTCAGATAGCTCAGGGATTGCTCAGATCACAAACCCTAGATGCAGATGACTTGGAACCAAGGCAGTGAAGCAAAAATGTAATATGAGATGATATGATTGAACTTATGCATATGAAAGAATCACAAGCCATGGTGAAATGAGTGAGGGAAAATTTGGGGTGTTTACACCCTCCCCCTATCCAAGGATGACCATTCAACTCATTTCATTAAAACCTGTGTATACCCTAACATACATTGACATTAGAGCTTCTTTGTAGGTGTACCCTTCCCTCTACACCGTCTAGAGACAAAACATACAAGTGAAATGTGTCAAAATTAGATTCCAAAGAGTTGAAATTCACATCATGATCCAAAAAATGACTTGTGTTTCATACCTAAAAATTTGGTATATTTACTAAAATATCAGTTGAGATCATACTAGGACAATCGTTACATATATTTGTACTTGAAATTAGGGATAAAATGAAGTTCATATCTTAGAGAAATGAGTCTCTTGATATATAGATCATTATAGTGACTTTGATGCTTCTAACATTATGATTCTATAACGTACTTATTAGGGTTGGACAAAAACCGCATATCCGACCTAGCCCGTTATAAACCGAAAAAATAAATGGAAATGAACGGGTTGAATGGGTCAAATGGGTCTAGTGGTTTAGTGATGCAGTTTTAAGGGGGTTTATATGGGCGGGTCGGGTACCAAATACTGAACCATGGGTACCCTGACCCGTCTGAATGGAAGAAGCAGTACTACTTCATTTTAGAAACACAAGAGATAATATTATAGGCCAAACACATTTCCCCCATTTACTTTCATTTCCAAGTGTCTCTCTCTCTCTAACATGAAAATGGAACCCTAGCAGAGCCTCCACCGTCCCTCACCCTCTTCTTGTGAATCATTGTCTTCTCTCACCCTCTTCTCCTGAATCACCATCGTCCCCTACCCTTTTCTCATCAATCATTGCATCCACTCACATATCCGTTTGTAAATCACCTTTACGAAGAACAACACCACGACGAACAACACCATCATTATATTCTTGAAGTCGCGACTTTCGTTCTTCTATTTTTTGCCAGGTTGTTGGATTTTATTAAGTTTTAAAGTTTGATACTTGTATGTTTTATTGTTTAGGGTTTGAAATAGTCATTGTTCTGATATATTGTCTTGTGTCTTGTATTATTGTTTCCATTCATGATACTTTTAGGTCCAAACCCTCCCAAGCCGGTTCGTTGTCCACCCCTAGTACTTATAATATAGGATGACATCATGAACTATTGCTACACAATGTCTGTCATTTATAATCTATGTATTCATATTGGCATTGAACTCTCTAACTTTAAACTCTATCTTTCTCTAAAGCTTCCTCTATCTCTCTCATGATTTACTTTTTCTCACATATTTTTCCCTTCAAAATAAATAATATCTCTTTTTTATCTTATTCACTTTTTTGCTTAAAGTTACTCCACCTTTCGCTTCATAAAGATAAGGGATCCTTACTTATTCATATCTGATTTTTCTTATTGAACTAAGAAATTGAGTCAGATTTCTCCATTCTATAAAGATTTTGTTGGGATTTGATCTAATAATTATTTGGATTCACCCTCTTAACCTTATATATTACATTTGCCATTTAATTTCAAGTGTTTTCACTTTTTGCACTTATTACTTCAAATTATTTAAACTTTTGCTTAATGTCACTTTAATTATAAGTCTTCTTAAATTCAATCCATTTATTTTCAACTAATTAACCAAATTCAATATCAAAATGTAGACTAATTTTAGAGAAATTCTTAAAACTATCTCCCACTTAAATAAGAATTGGATATATTTCAGATGTCTTAGAAACAAAGTATAATAGGTTTTTTATGATCGAGAAACCCACAAGGATTAGGGTTTAGGGTAACCAAGGATAATAACGAGGATGAGTTATAAACTGCTATTCTTTTCTTTCTCTTGAAACAAGATTACAAGTATACAGGAATAACAAATAACCTCTCTCACTTTTGAATTAGGGTTTTATCTTCCTATTTTCTCTTATACAAAATATGAGAGACTAGCTAGTATGCTATTTATAAAAAAAATTAACACATTAATCTAATGGAATTTTTCACAATTACCGATTACAAGCTAATTTAGGGTACAAGCTAACTTAAACAATTGAATCCATAAAATAAGGCCAAATTTGACAACAGAATGTGAGTGGACTTCGACAATATGCTAAACCTAGAGTTCGTTCATGTGGAATATTGGAACAAACCCTAGTACGATAGTATGTCGTTGAAGTCCGCTCACATGTTGTTGTTTAATTGGGCCTTGTTTTAAGGATCCAATTATTTAAGGTAGCTTGTACCTTAAGTTAGCTTGTGATAGGTAATTGTTAAAAAAACCTTTAGGTTAGTGTGTTAGTTTTGTTATAAATAGCATACTAGTCTCTCATCTTTTGTATAAGGGAAAATAGGAAGATAAAACCCTAATTCAAAAGTGAGAGAGGTTATTTGTTATTTTTGTATACTTGTAATCTTGTTTTAAGAGAAAGGAAAAAATAGCAGTTTATAACCAATCTTTGTTGTTATCCTTGGTTACCCTAAACCCTAACCCTTGTGGGTTTCTTGACTGATCAAGGAACCAATTATACTTTGTTTCTAAGGTATCCGATTCACAACAAATTAGTGCGGTGAATGTGGATAAGATGCCTTCAACAAAGTATGAGATTGAAAAGTTCACCGGTGTGAACGACTTCAGTCTGTGGCGCTTCAAGATGAAAGCCCTACTTGTTCAGCAGGATTGTTTGGAAGCGTTGAAGGGAGAGACAACCATGCATGATGCATTAATGGCAGCTGAAAAGACAACCATGATTGAGAAAGAACACAATGCAATATTGTTGAGCCTTGGTGATAAGGTTCTTCGACATGTATCAAAGGAGATGACGATGTCAGGGTTATGGTTGAAACTTGAAGGTTTGTACATTACCAAATCGTTGGTGAATCGACTCTACCTGAAGCAAGCTTTGTATTCATTCAAGATGAGCGAAGACAAAGTGTTAGCTGAGCAGTTGGATATGTTCAACAAGATGATTCTTGATCTTGAAAATATTATTGTGAAGATCAACGATAAAGATCAAACGTTGTTGTTGTTATGCGCTTTGCCTATAACACATGCTCACTTCAAAGAAACACTCTTGTATGGAAGAGAGTTCATGACCTTTGAAGATGTTCAATCTGACTTGTACTTTAATGATTTGAATGAACGAAAGGAGCATAAACCTTCGACGGTTGGTGAAGGTTTGACCGTTAAGGAGAAAGTCTTGCAAAGGACGATAAGTTCGACAAGAAGGGTAAAAGTCAACAGAAGTCTTATAATGGAGAAACATCTAGTACTCGATGCTATCATTGTGAGAATGAGGGTTACATTTGAAAGGTGTGTCCTGAACGCTTGAAAGGTCATGGAGGTAACGATAATGGAAATGCGACCATTGTTCAAGATGATTTCGAATCATCTGATGTTCTTGTAGTTTCAAGTGGCGACTCAAGAAAATAGTGGATTATGGATTCAGGTTGCACTTGGAACATGACTCTAAACAAAGATTTGTTCAAGGAATCAATGTAAACACCCCAAATTTTCCCTCACTCATATCACACTATGGCTTGTGATCTTTCATTTTTGCATAAGCATAAGCATTGCATCTCATATTGCATTTTTGTTTCACTGCATAAGTTCAAGTTCATCTGCATCTAGGGTTTGTGATCTAAGCAATCCAAAAATCCATCTGAGCCATCCCAAATGCCTCAAAGATTTCCAAGAGGGTCCATGTGTGTTCTATCATCATATTATGCTCCTCAAAGTTCATGAAAGTCAAGGGATCACAAGAACTGGCAAAGGCATGGAAGCAGAGCTAGGGTTTTCACTACACAGATGACCAAAATTAGGGTTTTGGTTTCAGAGGCCTTAACTCCAAATTTTTGGGTAATTCTTGTTTCTAATGTTCTCAATATGTTATAAGGATCATGTATACCAAGTTTGATGAAGAAACTCATTATGGAAGTCAGTTGATCACTGGGTAACTTCCTGAGCAAGTTAAGTCAAAATTAGGGCATCTGAGGCCCCCAACAATGGAACCAATGGGGTATTTTCATCAAATTGAAGTTCTATGATCTTTATTTGATCTTATAAGTGGTTGGAAGTTCACAAGATTGAAGAATTTTGAGCCAATTGCAAACTTGTCATTTTTGGAAATGACTTGAAATGCAAACTTTCCATTTTGGGAAAGTTTTTCAACCTCCTCTTTCATAACCAAAAATGCTTCAAATGAAAAATTCCTGGTCATGAAATTTGTAGATTAGGTCATTCCCTTTTCAAAAAGTACAATATCATGTCTTGATTCATCATAGAACTCAAGATATGGTTTTTCAAAGTTGGCAAAAATCCTATAATTTCAAGTTTCATGTCAAAGAGGGATTTTGCATTTTGGCATGTTCAAGCATTCTAATGACCTCTAATGTGCACAAACACTTCACAATATGTCAAATGAACTTCAAACAATCAGAATTGTGCATTGAACCAAGTGTTTCCATGACTTGAACTTCAAGAAATCTCAAAAGGGCCAAAACTCTCAAAATTTGCAAAACATGTGATAACTCTTCATCCAAGCCTTCCAGCACATCAAAACCAAACCCATGGCCATCCTTGAACCCAGCTGAGGCCAGACACCCCATGAAATCTCCTCTGACCCGTGCCCAAACCTCATGGTACACAATCTTGACTTTTTGCAAAAACTCCCATACCAATCAGCCTGTGCCACCATCCACTTTCTGAGCAATCCCATTGGCTTAAACAAACATTATGGATCACATTTCATAACACACGATAGCCTGAATCACTCCCACAACTCAGATTGCCAAAAACCTCAAAAAAACCTTCCTCTCTTTGAATTTCATAGCTCAGCCACTCAAACTTCAAACTTCTTCCACCAATCAACTCAGCATCACCCCAGGATCATTTCCCACCCATCACCATAGCCTGAAACACTCCCAAACACAAACACGATTTCTGCAACCTCAGAACTGAAACTCATAAAGGAGGTCATTTAAACTCCATTCAAGCTTTCCAGAAGCATCAGAGGGATCATTGGGGTGGATTTGCACCAAAGAAATGGTCAGAAAGCTCAAGAACACAAAGCTTCAACTCAGGTAGCTATGATGAACATTTTTCCAGAACTTCTTTTTTAAGTTTCTAAATGATTCCTCATGCTTCACTGATCACCCTGATGTGTTTAAAATTAAAAATGGTTGAGAAATAAGCATTTCACGATGTTCTAAAATTTTGCCCGTAAAATGATTTTTGCTTCGATTCATCATGTATGCGTGAAATAAATTGTTTTTGATGCTTGATTCTTGCTTGTTGATGTTTAATGATCATTTCTGGAGCTTTAGAGAGTTTGATTTAGCCTAGGGAAGAAGATAGCATGAACGGCTCGCCGGAGAAGATGACCGGAGCTTGCTCCGGTCACCTGAAAGTAATTAGGGTTAGGATTAGGGCTAATCTCCCCAGTTTGAATGTGGGTCGTAGGATTAGGATTAGCGCGTGTTTGGAGGGTCCATATCATTTCATTAAACCCTAAATCTGAATTAATTAATTTAATTAGGTTTTTAACCCATAAGCCATCCTGACCATTGATTCACGCGCGCAGTCAATGCCCCCTTCCCCAGTTTGAATCTCAACCATCAGATCTGCATACTTCTCATTTTATTTATTTTTATTTCATTTTCTTTGCATTTTCTTTCTCATTTTATTTAAAATATCAAAAAGCATCCAAAAAATATTTTCTTTTGCATTCTGACTTTAAATATTTTTTTCCATCCAAAAATAATTTTTATTTTATTTTTTGCATTAAAAAAGCATTTTTAAAATATTAAATGTTATTTTTAATTAATTAATGGATTTTAATTAATTAAAAATACATTTAGGTTTCTAAAAATCATGAATCATCCCAATGCATTTAGAAACATTTTCAAACTCTTCACACAAATTTATTTTTAGGTTTGATCATAGTTTGCCAATTTTATTTGAATTAAGGGTCATAAAAATCATATTTTTGAAACCTAACTTTGAAAAATCATTTCTGCCTAACAAAGAAGAGTTTGAAGGTGATTCTTTTTGCATTCTGTTACATATGGCATGTAGTTTATAGGTCTTTTTCCTCATGAATTTATCTTGCATTTTCAATTTGATTTGCATTTTTCCCTTTGAACCACCCAAAAACCCTAGAAAACTTAGGAAAATCATAACTTTTGATAGGTTAGGCTTATGACCTTCTCCTTTGGGGTTAGGGTTTGTTTGAGCTTGATTGCAAATTTTTATCATGTCATATGCTTCTGTTTTATCCATTTGCATCTCACATGTCCATGTAACCCTAATTTCTCATGTTCATTTGCATTCACCTTGCATATGCATCATTACATGAACTTGTCATGACATTTCATGCATTCATATGTCATCTTAGACATCTTAGGACATGTTAGAACCTTGCTTGATCATTTATTCATCCATTTTCCATTTTTAGCATTCATTTCATTTCATAAACTTTCATGTGTTTTCAAACTTCAAAGTATGCTTCCTTTGCATCTCATCCTTGTATGATCATTCATATGCATATTGTATGACTTTGCATCATCTCACATGACATTTACATTGCATAAACACTTCTGACTTTGGTCACTTCATCTCATTTCATCTCATTTTGCTTCATTTCTTTATGCCTTATACTTTATGCATACATGCTAACTTTTCAGGAACTTTTGGTAAGTTACTTTGGGAGGTGGATTTTCCTTCACCTTTCACTTCTTCTTATCATTTTCATATGAATTTTAATTTGTCTTTGAAGTGAATTTGATTCACTTGTGTTCCATCCTTCTCACTTTCTTTCTTGAAGTTACTTATCTTCTTCAGTGAAGTAAGCAACTTATTCTTCTGCTTCCTCCTCTTTTCATCTGCTTCTTCCATTGGCGGCTTCCTTGAAGATCTTTATCAAGCCTCACAAACCATAGGACATCCAAGCATGATAATGATTAGGGTTGTAATTAGTCCCCCTTAGTTTTTACCTTTGAGTCTCTTTGAGTCTCTCTTCTCATCTCAATAATCAGAGACTAAACTCTTAAAGTTTTAGGACTTTGGAATTAGGGTTATGCATGCATCCTTCTCTTAGGATGGAGTGTATAACTTTAATCCTAAGTGTTAAACCTTTAATTTGTTTAAACCTCTTAATCAAATCACTTAATAATCACTAAGACTTTATCTTGTAACTTGGGCCTTACATTAGGGTTCTAACTCTTCCTTATGGTTAAGAGGGACTAACCCTGGTGTTTAATGGACAAGTCCCCCTCAAGTTGTCTTACAAACCATAAAATCCATTTCTTAATCTCATCCCTTTAATTAAAATCCACTTAATAAAGGCTTGTTATATAATGAATTTAATCCCTAACCATGGATTAAGTTGAGGTATCTTCCTCAGCTTAAGTGTTCTCATCTATTATCCTTCTATTAGGATGGTGTAATGAGCCTACTAATCTGTGATTAGAGATTAAACTCATTACTTAACACTAAACAAAAACCCAAAAACATCTAAATAATCACAAGTAGGTTAATGATCTTAATCCTACATCATCATGGTAATTAAGTTGAGATGCTTATCTCATACTTAAGTAGGCTCATTATCCCTAATCAGGGAGGATATAATGGGTTTACAAGCCCTTGATTTAGGCTTAAGCTCATCAACTTATGCAAAACACCAAAAGCAATAAAAGATTGAAAACACAAAAACAAATAATAATCGTCTCCTTTGGGATTCTTTTCTCATCACACTCATTCACAAACGAGAACTTGCTTCTTCTGTCTAATGCAAGACAGTTAGCACTCGAGTCAGACGAGTCATACACTTGAGCATAGGCAAGCAAGCAGTTCACCGTCAATTTATCTTTCAGTCTCTTTGAGTCGAACTACGGTGTTCTGACTTCCTCATTGCACGAGAGGATACGTAGGCATAACTTAACTGTTATCGAACAAAAGTCTCTGTGTCTTCCCCCTCTCTCAGCATTCTTTTCTAAGCCTCAATTCCTGAGCAATTCACCTTTTTGCACTGACACATGTACATTCATTCTTAGTTCTTGCACACAGATAGCACATACACTACCTCTTTAAACACAATCTCGTAAGCGTGGATCACGTCGTGTACGACGGACAATCTGGGTGTTAATACCTTCCCAGGTTGTAACCAACCCCCTTTCTCAGTTTCTCTGGTTCGCAACCATCTTATCCATCTTTTCTTAGGTTTATGCAGCATTACCTTTCCTTCGGGATACAAATGCCTAGCTGGCGACTCTATTCATCTTCATTTCATTTTCTCTCTTCGCCGACCGTTCGCGCTTGTACCGGGATGCAAATCTCCGGGAGCGACAATCAAGATTGTGGATCGGTGCTGCTAGGAAACAACAAAGCTTGCAAAATTGTAGGTATTGGATCTGTGAGATTCAAGCTCCATGATGAATCAATAAGGCTATTGACTGAAGTCAGGTATGTACCTGTTTTGAAGAGAAATCTGACTTCTCTTGGTGAATTCGACAAGAAAAGAATGTCTTTCAAGGAGAGAAAAGTATCCTAAAAGTCATGAAGGGGTCGAAGGAAGTCTTGAGACACTTGAAGAAAAAAGGCTTGTATACCTTTGTGGTTGAAGTTGTAAGTGGTTCGACAAATGTTAAATTCATGAAACTATTGTCGAAGATAAAATTATGGCACATGAGATTGGGCCATGTCAGCGAGAGAGGCCTGGTCGAACTGGGGAAACAAAACCTGCTAGGTGGTGACATAGTCGAGAAGTTGGATTTTTGTGAACCTTGTGTATTCGGTAAATCTTGTAGGGTGAAGTTTAACAAAGGTAAACAAAGAGCACATGGATCCCTTGATTACATCCATGCTGATCTTTGGGGGCCTACAAGGAATCCTTCACATTCTGGTGCAAGGTATTTTTTATCCATAATTGATGATTATTCCAGAAAGTTATGGGTATTCATTCAGAAGACAAAGGATGAAACTTTTGAGAATTTCAAGAGTTGGAAGGTTCTGGTCAAAAGTCAAACTGGCAGAAAGGTCAAAAGGTTGAGAACTGATAATGGCCTTGAATTCTGGAATGAAGCTTTCGATAGTTACTATGTCGAGTCTGGGATTGCAAGGCATATAAATATAGTAGGTACTCCTTAGTAAAATGGTCAAGCTGAGAGATTCAATCCAACAATCCTCGAAAGGGTTAGATGCATGTTAGTTAGTGCTGGATTGAAGAAGATGTTTTGGGCTGAGGTTGTTTCGACAACAACATATCAGATAAACAAATGTCCTTTGACTGTGTTAGATATTAAGATACCTAAAGAAGTTTGGTCGGAACATCCACCTGATCTTGACAAACTGAGAGTATTTGGTTGTGTAGCCTATGATCACATTAGGCAAGACAAGGTCGAACCTAGAGATCTGAAATGCATGTTCATGGAATACTCTAAAGGATTTAAGTCTTATAGGTTATGGTGCCTAGGGCCAGGTCACATGAGGTGTTTCACCAGTCGAGATGTAGTTTAAAATGAAGCGGATATGGCTTTCAAGAAAACTGATGATGTTTTCGAAGAGCTGAAACAGGGAGAAATTCTTGTTGAGGTAGAGCATAGTGATAATAAATTGAATGACCCAGATGAAGTCAAAGAAGAAGCATAAGTTGTTGTTGAAGATGAGGAGACTGATAATGACTACCTGCTGGCAAGAGGCAGGTCGATAAGAGTCATCAAGCCACCTTAGAGACTTGGGTATGCAGATCTTATAACTTATGCCTTAATCTTTGCAAGTGAGGTTCTAGACGAAGAACCTAGAGTCTGTAAGGAAGTTATGAGGAGTCGAAATAAGATTGAATGGCTGAAGGCCATGGATAATGAGATGAAATCTCTTCATGATAACAATACTTGGAAACTGTTCAAAAAACCTGTTGGAGCCAGGTTAGTCAACTTAAATGGATTTGTAAGGGGTTTCACTCAGAAAGAAGGTGTCGACTTTAATGATGTGTTTTCTCCTATTGTGAAGCACAAATCCATTTGAATGTTGCTTGCCATGGTGGCACAGTTCGACCTTGAACTGGAACAGATGGATGTGAAGATTGTGTTCTTGAATGGTGATCTTGATGAAAAAACCTAATGAGGCAACCTGGAGAGTATGTTGAAGAGGGGAAAGAAGAGTATGTGTGCAAACTAAAGAGATCTTTATATGGGCTGAAACAATTTCCTCGATAATGGAAAATGAGATTCGACAAGTTTATGGCACGCATAAGTTTCATCAGAAGTCAGTTCGATCACTGTGTTTACTTCAGATTTCGACCTGGTAATTCATTTGTTATTTTGTTGCTTTATGTGGATGATATTCTAATAGCAAGCAACAATGTTGAAGATGTAATGAGGGTAAAGGCTGAACTCAATAAGGAGTTCAATATGAAGGATCTGGGAGTTGCGTCCAGGATTCTTGGGATTGACATTCAGAGAGATAGAAAACAGTCGAGATTATGCTTATCTCAAAAGGCATACCTGAAGAAGATTCTCGATAAATTTGGTATGTCGAATTCAAAGCATGTTGTGACTCCGATAAACCCTCAATTCAAGATGAGTATATATCAGTGTCCCAATACTGATGTCAAAAGAACTTATATGGATAACATTCCATATGCTAATATAGTAGGTTCTTTGATGTATGTTATGGTATGTATTAGACCCAATATATCATATGCAGTAAATCTTGTAACCAGGTACATGGCGAATCCGGGAAATGATCACTGGAAAACATTGAAGTGGATTCTAAGGTACATAAATGAGTCTCTGAGAAGAGTCCTAATTTATGGTGGAGCCTTGGGTGAAGAAAGTAAAGCAGCAATCGAAGGATATGTCGACTCTGATTATGCAGATTGTATGGATTCCAGAAAATATATTTCTGGATATGTTTTCACTATGTTTGACACATAAATTAGTTGGAAAGAAACACTAATGTTGTTGCCTTATCAACCACTGGAGCAGAATATATCGCCCTAACTGAAGCTATAAAGGAAACAATGTGGCTTGAAGGTTTTGCAAAGGTGTTGAAACTTCAATGTCGAGGTATCACTATTAAATGAGATAGTTAAAGTGCAATACACATGTCGAAGAACTCATCCTATCATGAGCGAACCAAGCACATTGATGTGAGGCTGCATTTTGTTAGAGGAGTAATCAAGCGTGGAGAAGTCCAAGTGATGAAGGTTTCGACAAGTCATAATGCTACTGATATGATCACCAAGACATTTCCTAGTTGCAAGTTTTTCCACTGTATACAGTTGATAAAGCTGCATGAAGAAAGCTATTTTGTTTCTTTTTGGTATATGATGTGTTCCAAGGTGGAGCTTAATTTGTGGAATATTGGAACAAACCCTAGTACGAATATCATGTCGTCGAAGTCCGCTCACATGCTGTTGTTTAATTGGGTCTTTTGTTATGGATCCAATTGTTTAAGGTAACTTGTACCCTAAGTTAATTTGTAATGGGTAATTGTTAAAAAGCCCATTAGGTTAGTTTGTTAGTTTTATTATAAATAACATACTAGTCTTTCATCTTTTGTATAAGGGAAAACAGGAAGATAAAATCCTAATTCAAAAGTGAGAGATGTTATTTATTCTTCTTATATACTTGTAATCTTGATTTAAGAAAAAGAAAAGAACAACAATTTATAATCAATCTTTACTGTTATCCTTGATTGCCCTAAATCCTAACCTTTGTGGATTTCTTGACTGATCAAAAAACCAATTATACTTTATTTCTAAGGTATTCAATTCATAATTGTTACATTATCTCACACATTTGTATTAGCTAGTTAGTGCATTGTGGGAGTATTAAAGGTTTATGATTTTGTTACCAACCAAAGCTTGGGAGTGAAATTGTTTAATCACTAAGTTGTTTTTACATTATATACTATAATAATGGTGTTCTATCAGATTTTTAGCCTACTTGTAAAAAATTATCATTAATTCCTCCGAAAGTCAAAATCTCTTTTTATATTCATTCTTTTTAAATGGAGGTTAATTAATTGGGTTATATAGTAAACTATCACTTTGAGAAAAGGCAAACTATTATCTTACTCCTTATTATCTTTTCCTTATTTTGACCTTGAATTTTGAAGTGTTGCAACCTTTAGCATTAACAAATATGAGAGATAATATTGATGATCAGTTACTTACATGAGTGCTCTAATGTTAATGAGTGCTTGAAATTAAGAAGCCTTTAAATAATAGACACTACTAAATGCTTATAAATGTTCTAAGAGTATTGAGTACTAATAATATTTTTATATTGTTAGTTAATGTTTTTTTGTACTTTTGTCCAAAATATATATGTTATTTTACTAGTACTTTTTTATTTTTTAATTTCTCATTCAATATTTTAAAGTCTTAATATAATAATGATAATGTGAGCTACTATCATTTTAGAGTCCATGTTATTTTGTAAAGTATATAAGTGGCACACTTGTGGGTCGGTTATAAGAAAATTTTATGTTACCACATGAATGACACTTTTCTATAAGTTAATTAAAGGTATAAAACTCCTATAAATAGTATTCCAAAGGCACGTTGGTAGGGATACTATACCTTATATTATAGGATAATAAAGATAATCTTTTATATATAGTTATTATATGCATAATACATTGGATAAAATAATATATAATACATATACATCATATTAAAACTCAACTTGTTATCCATAATGGGTTGAGGACATATGAAAGTGTTTTATTTCCCATGACGGCAAAAAGTAATATTAGAAAAATCAATCATTAATAATGGGTCATCATAAATATTATTAATAGAGTTTTAAATAAGGATTAAATATATTTGTGATGTTTCTCAATACTTAAATTTTATTTTTAATTTTTTATTTGTTTAATAAGTCTTCATAAAATTTTATATTCACATTTTTTTTTTGTCTCTCATGCAATTTAATATCTCTTTTAACAAATTAGACATAATTTAATTACTGTTTTAGCAACAATTTGTATTAAGACCAAAGATGTAGATAATTTTTTTTTAGAAGAATCAGTATTTGAAGAAAATATTTTGAGATTAAAAATAAAATTTGAAATATTTTTGAGAACCACAAAGATATTTAACTCTTTAACTAAATAGTATGGGATTTGAATCATAAACTATTTTTATTTAAAAAATAGTATAATTTCTATGTATTATACAAATATAAATTTTTTTAGCATGCATTTCATTTTATTATATGTATAATTTTCAAGTGATTAAAATAAAAGTTAAATACTTATATTAAATTAATGTTAATATTTAATTAATTGTATATAGATTTTTTAAATGGTAAGAAAAACATATTAATAAATAGGTCATAACCACCAAAATATAAATTAAAAGAGTTACAAAACACAAGAAATTAATGTCTAATGAATATCGATGATACAAATAATACAACAAGAAAAACACAAGAAATTAATGTTTAATGAATATCGATGATACAAATAATACAAGAAGAGAAACCCAAAATCAATAATTCAACAAATCAAACAAAGCAAGCCATAGGAGTCCTATCGATAAAAACACAAGCAGCTAAAATCCCAGTATCATAGGAATCGTGCTAGAGTTCATAATGTCAGAATCACCATCAACAAACCAATATCCACCAAGAGAATAACAAAATCACAAACCAAAATCTACCTCAGAACTAAGGAAAACACTTTATCTACTATTGTTTAAGACAATAGATGTGATTATGAATCCATTCAAAGAAAATACAAGAGTTCACCCCTAATTTACCTAGAAATCATTTCCATGCAAAAAAAAGAAACTCTTCTCCTTCACTTCTTTCACAGTTTTTGAAACACCATTAAAAATGACATCATTACGGGCTCTCAAAGTAGACTAGACTACAACATGCTAGATCATAACAAAACCACTTGTAGACTTAGCCATATCACCTAAAGAGAGGAAATACTAAAAAAGAAGCTTATGACCTCTAGGAAGCGTCACCTGCCAACCATGACCATCTTTGAGGGCGTGAGAGACGACCTACAACACATGAAATCATATTTTTTTATTGATTAATTTCTGACAAAAAGGGTCTCCATACACCAATTCCACGATTATTTTACGACTAAATAAGGCCTCTTAAAAACATTCCCCAATCAACCGAAGATAACTTCAATTTTTTACATAAGGCCTCTTAAGAGTTTGAGACGACTCTATTGCCAACCCAAACACTAGAATATCTTATTCCAAATAGATAATGCTAATTCACATGTAGCAAATATATGGGACACTAAATTAACCAAATCCCCGCACAAGGGACACGAGATCCCACTAGGATTAGTAATCAATCCCTGTTTAGAATGGTTTCTCTAGAAGTGAGTCTATCTTGAAAAAGCTTCCAAGAGAACACCAACACCTTTGAAGGAGTCGAGTAAACCTAAATAAGAGGGGTGTAATATTTTCAAACATATTAGAAGAGAAAAAAGAGATAGAACTAATCATCTTAAATGGTAAATAGAGGTAATATAGATAATACCCTTTTCAAGGTGGCAAGAATCTTCCAATGAAAGTCCAACATTCATTTTTCCATTTTCAATGCGGAAATGATCTTTTAGTGGGAGTCCAAAACTCATATTTCCCTTTTCAAGGCGGCAATGATCTTTCAGTGGACATCCAACATTCATATAACCATTTTCAAGGTAGTAAGAATCTTCTTGTGTAACTCCACCATCTATATTGTTAGAAAATTCATAATGACCTGCTGAAAATGATAAAAGTTTCAAAGAGATTATTACACTCATAGGATAATCACCCTCTTAATAATCACCTATAATAATATCTTAGATTGACAAAAATTCAAGTTCTGGGAATGGGTTTTCCATCTAATTCTTCGGGCTTGTAGGATCCATGAGGTAGCTTCTCGTAGATACAATATGGTCTTTCCTAGTTAGGTTGCAACTTTTACCACTAGACGGGAATGACGACCTGTCTCAACACCATGCCGCTCTCATCCATTTCCCTTCGAACCACTATGAAGTTATATCTTTTGGATACCCTTTGCTTGAAGGTGAATTCTCATACTTGGGTAAGGTCTCTTGTTTTGTAAACCAGATATGCAACACCTTTACCATGTCTTGTTCTACTATGAATTAAACTAAGAGTCTTGCAAGGAAAATGTGTCGATTTTTATAGGCAACATGGAGTCCTCCCCGTATACCAAAGTGAACGGAGCCTCCTTGGTGGCAAAATGAGTAATCATGTGATATGACCATAATACATCGTGTAAATGTTATTCCCATAATTCTTTGGCGCTATCCAACCTCTTCTTGATCCTTTTCAAAATTATATTGTCCATTGATTCTTCCTGTCCATTTTCCTGTGGGTGGAAAAAGGAGATAAAATTTGTTTGAACTCCTTAGTTGTGACAAAAATTATAAACGGAGGTACTGGAAAACTGATTTCCATTGTCTGAAACGACGAATCCTAGCAATTCACATACACACATGATTCTTTGACAATAAAATGGTGAATCATCTCTGTTGTGATCTTTGATACGACTTCAACCTCTATCCATTTTGTGAAATAGTTTACCCTAAATATCAAGAACTTTAGATGGCTTGGAGCATAGGGAAACAAATCTAGAATATCCACACTCATTGAAACACTTCCCTTCATGTTAGAAGTGCCATCTACTGACAACGTCTAGGTGGGTGAAGTCTCCTCAACTATTGATGAACTGAATTCTGCCAAGAAATCTTCCATTACCTGTGATTTGATGCTTCTGCGGGGTTTGTATTGGATGTCATACTCATACAAATTAATGACACAAGACACCATTCTTCCTTCTGGATCTATTTTATTGAGGACTTGGAAATTAGATAGTTTGTATTAACATTACTCGAAGTCTTTAAAAATAAGGTCTAAGCTTCCTTGTAGTCACCACCACTGCCAGTGCGAGCTTTTCAATCTTCTGATAGCGAGCCTCAATGCTATTGAACACCCATCTCACGAAATAGACATGTTTCTCCATTTATATGTTTCCTCGACGAGTATTGAGCTCATCGTCTAGTCGATAATAGATAAATAAAGGTACAAGGGAGAACATGATATAAGGCACGTCAAATTAGGCGAAGATACTAGGAACACCTTTAAATTTGAGAAACCTCATTTTATCCTCTCGTCCTATTGAACCTCTCATTCTTCTTCGGTGTGGCAAAGAAGTGGACAACTTTATCACCTGTACAAGAAAGAAAAAAAAAAGATAGGTCAGCTAGGCATCCTATTAGATATTGAGCCTCTTTCACTTTTGAGGGACCCTCATATCAATGATGACTTTGCATTTCTCACGGTTTACTTATATGCATCTCTTGGTCAACATGATTCATAAAACCAAGGAATTTGAATGTTTGCATGTTGAATGAGGATTTGGAGGGATTCAAATGCATATTGTAATTCATTATTGACTCCAAGACATCTTGTAAATATGTCGCACGACTCTCCCCTTCTGAAGTCTTTAGTATCACATCATCAATATACACCTTCAGGTGTGCCCTGTCTTTTTTAAGAACACTACATCCACGAGTCTCTGATAGGTAGCGCCTCAGTTCTTGAGCCCAAAGGGTATGACGTTGAAATGATAGTTACCATGATTGGACATGAATGTTGTCTTGGTAGCATCCATGAGATCCATCTTAATTTGATTGTATATGTGGTAGGCATCCATGAAACTAAGTCTGTTGTACCCTGAAGACTCATCAATCAAATGATTTATATTAGGAAGAAGGTACATATCCTTTGGGTATATGACATTAAGGTCTGTGAAATCAACGCACATGTTCCATCTCTTTGATGTTTTTTTGCCAAGACCATGTTATCTAGCCATGATGGGTATTTTACCTTGGTTATGAAGTTGACGTCTATCAACTTCTACACTTCCTCATCAATCATTGTCCTTTTTTTCCTCCCAACCTTGCGCTTCCTTTGAGTCATTAGTTTGACTTTAGGGTCAATGACAAGATGATGGCACTCCACTCTGGTATTTATTCCTGGCATAACTGAAGGTTCTTAGGATAACAAGTCAATGTTCTTCCTAAGCATGACGACCAACTCTTATTTTTCACATTAAGACAAGGAGGTGCCCGCATTGATGACTTGGTGGTTCAGGGGCCAATATGGACCTCTTTCAAGTATTTTGTTAGGGTAATCCTTTCATTATCTTCCCTTAACATAAGGTCCCCACTTGCGCCATTGGCGTCACTTACGTCTAGATGAGGGGAGGCGCCCAAAGCAATAGGTTCCCTCATTTTTCCAGGTTGTTCTGATAGCATTTATGGGAGATCTTATAGTCCCCATAATAATGTCAACCCACCCTCATGTAATGGGTATTTAAGGCTTAAATTGAGGGTGGACAGGGCCTCCCATGATAAGTTATAAGTAGATCTCCCTATGATGACGTTGAAAGCAGACAAGGCAACTACCACAATATTCTTTACTTGAACTGTTCTGGCATTTTCCTATGAGCAAAATGTCGTTTTAAGTTTTATGTTGCCTTTTACCTGTACATTTTCACATGAAAATCCAAATAAAGAACCTTGGAATTTTTCGATGTTGTTGGGGTCAAGTTAGAGCCTTTGGAAGACGTTCTATAATAAGACACTTGTGGAGCTACCAAAGTCGATTAATACTTGTCTCACATCATAATTATCGTATTGAACTGTGATGACCATTAGATCATTATTATGAGGAAAAATACCAAAAACGTCTTCATTCGAGAATGTGATAATGGATTGACGCCCATTGCTTAGGATTTTGGCAGAATTAGCAGGTATATCATTTGATGTAAAAACATGACATGTGTATTTTCTCCGAGAGGACTTGATTTTCCTCCACCAGCCAAACCTCCAGCGTTGGTGTTGAAAGTGGTGTTAGAGTTTTTCCTAAGCTTCCTCATGAGCTTTGTCTCCTTCTTTACCGTTAAATAATAGGGACACATTATTCCACCACTTCCCTATATCTGGTGACAGTTCTCAAAGGAGAACGATGTAATCAATGAAAAAGACGACATGTCTAATAAACAAATGCCCGAACCAAAAAACTGACGATCGGAGAGGCACTTTAAACTCAAATCAAATCCTTTATTTTCAACTCACCACTTATGATCCCTTTTGAGATATACCAATATAACCCTCGATAAGTAATGTTGTATTCTAAAAAAAATAGTTATAAAGTAAAAAATAACTCAAAAGATGTAAATTGTGTTAATTATAGAGTACAAATAAAAAATTTAAAATAATTCTGAAAGTCAAATGTCATAATTTTTTAGACAAATAATTTTGTTAAATGTGATAATTATTTGGAGGCAAAAAATATCTCCTTTTGTCTTAAATTATAGATTTTATTTTTTATTTTATTTATTTTTTACTTTTTCTTTCTAATATAAGACAATTGGTAAAATTCAACATATTTTCCTTATTATTTTACAAAATCATTTTATTTAACATATTATTTATAATATATAAATTATATTCTTTGTTATTATATCAACAAATATATGAATGAATATCTATCTTTTAATATTAGTGAATGATGTAGGAGAAGCTTATAAATTAAGAAGCTCCTATAGATAGTTATAATTCATACATAACCCACTAAGCCATATTATTTTAGATGATAAGTCCATCATATTCTTTTTTATACATACATGGAATTAAGTGGTGTAAATTGTTAACATTACTTTTCCTTATCTTGACTAACCGCCCATTCACATGAAAACTTGAGAAATCCAAAAACACAAAGAATCAATCTAGGATCACTCAAAATGTCATTGTTGTATTTCATCTAATAGTCTCACAACTTTTGCATTAAAATAAAAATGATACATACACCAATACAAATTTGAATCATTGAATGTCTCATTTGTTACACTAAGATCAAATGATTTATATTCTAAATATATCAAAAAATCATAATCTTTTGATCTTAGTTTTGATGAGATATACTTAATGTTTATATGACATTTTGACCTCATTAATGATGATGAGGATCCGGTCCACTTGGACTAAGACGATTCGTCGAGTACCGTGTTCCCAACAATCGCTTCCTTCTCATAATTTCTTTCACCACTTTCTTAACACTCTCAACAAATGCATGGCTTCCATTACCACTTGAAAGAGAAGAAGAAGGAAGAGAACGAGCATCAAGGCAAATCAAAAATGATGTGAAGAGAAGAACAAAGCATAACATTCTCCAACTTGCCATAGCAATTAACTAATGGGTTCCAAGTTATATAGCAAAACCAACCAAATTGTGAGGAGACTCCACATGGTTGATGGGTCAATATTTATAGGGGCACAAAAATTGTCTTCATGCTTCATTTGACACGTGTAGGAAATAATGTCTAGTCAATATTATTCATTTTGATTGGAAGACATTGCTTTCTATAGTGTGCATTCTTAATTAAACATTGCTTTTTGCAAAGTCAATCACTATTGAGTGCTTGCTTTTTTTAATATCCAATGTCATAAGTCTTACATGAAATAGATAACTATGTTATAAAATAAATTTCTGATAGAATACAAAAGTTCTTCAATTTCACCATCACTAATATATTTATTTATTTTACATAAATAAATAAAAAAAACATCAAAATATTTGATCAATTATTCGTGTCATTAACCTTAATATAAAATACAATTATTCGTGTTTTTTAAGTGACAATTATCACAAGTACTAAAATTTAAAGTTTAGAAGAGGATGGCATGTGCATAAGCTTTTGTATCTGTTGATGTTGAGACATGTCATGATAGTTGTTGTGGGTCTTGTCTTGTTTACCTCTTTTTTCAGATTTCCACCCCCACATATCAATTCATTTCTACACAAATAACACATTATTAGTTATGCAATATATATCACGACGTAAGGTGATGTGTTCCCCCATAAATATGCATAGTGTGTATTTGGAAACATAAAATTTCATCACAAATGGGTGGTTCAAATGGGTGGTTCAGGACATTGCAACATCTTTAGAATATCTCTAGTCCATCTTATAATTGTCGCATCCATTTCAATCAGAATCTTTGATGAATAACATTAAAATATACTCCACATAATCTTTAAATCTTCATTCGTCTTCAGTTCAAGTTTGGTGAACCATACCTTCTATTTGTCGTCAATCGAGGGTGAACGATACTAACTTGACAACGCTTTAATTTTCTGGATATCGCGGGAAATTATTCATTTTGGATTTCAGATCGATGAGGGGTATGTCCTCGGAAATCCTAAATCTGCGCCATTGAAATACACAAATATAAGATAAAAATATGTATGACAAAATAGCACTAGAGATCATTTAAGTTATTTTGAAGTACCAAATAAGTCCTTTAAGTTTTTTTTTTGTAACGATCAGGTCCTTTAAGTTATTTTAATTAATAAGTTAGTCCCTTAAGTTTGTTTTGTAACAGTTTGATCTTTTTTTTTAAATCTCCGTTAAAATAAATTGCAAACTCATGTACCATTTGAACTGGTTTTTCGCGTTAATCATGAATATGTAATTAGTTTTGCGTTTGATTGTGTATTTTGGCCGGATCGACGATTTTTCATTATGTATTTCATCATTTTTTACCTGATTCTCATGAACCGTAACTTTTTTGATAAATTTGATTGCATAATCGTGATCAACGCGTAAAACCAGTTCAAATGGTATATGAGTTTATAAAGTAGATTTTTAAAAAATGACCAAAATTGTTATAAAACAAACTTAAGGGACTAACTTATTAATTTAAAATAACTTAAAGGACCTAATCGTTACAAAAAAAACTTAAAGGACCTAAGTGGTACTATTAAATAACTTAAAGGACTAAAATATGTATTCATTCTGGTTTGTTTTGTTTTTGTAAAGAACATGGGATGAGAGACCCCCTATTTATACAAGTTTTAGATCAATTTGGACATTAGAAACATTATCATGTCATCTGGGCATTTCAAATATAGGTTTTACGAATATCCACTTCTGTAAAATCTCATGTTTTAGTTGTTTTTACAAATAAAATATGGTGTGTCCAGAGATGCATATTCGGAATCACCTAGAGCATTGTTCATACAGAACCAAGATATATGTAAGGCCAAATTTTTAAATTGAAAAAGTGTCTAAAAAATACCCCTAAATTTTGTAACACTTCGCGTGTCTCAAATTGTATCGAGATTACATCATTGACAACATTACATACAAAAAAACGAGTTACATTATTAGATAAAAACTAAAATGTACCAAAACATATGTCACCACATAAATCTATATCTATTAGTGGTTTCTTCTTTAACCTTTCCTTATTTGATTTTTTTTCAATGTTGCTCAACTTGGTGAACTCTTCCATCCTTTCCAGAAATTTATCCGACCAAGTTTCAGCCTCTTTTCAAAAATGTCTCATCCACTTCTGTGATGTCTTTGGTATATGACACTCAAGTTTACAATAAACTTGAATAAAATGTTGTATTTTTGAAAGTCGTCCAATACACATAATGCATCCGAATGGATTTTGAGGTGGCATACTCCAAAGTAGAAAAAAAGTTTTAGAGAAATCATATCTTGTCAAATCAATACACACCATATCATAAAAACTTGCAATAAGATGTCACATTTTAGGTAGGCACATCCATCTTTCAAATGACATTGGGCTACTAACACAAGAAAGAAGAGCATTGATAATTGCATTGTAATTTTCTTTTTTCTCGTATAATGATGTCTATGATTCTCTATGCAATGTCAACTCTTGTATAATCTAATAGAGGAAAAATTGATGGTTCTACTCTCCTTTACTAGGAAAACACGAAACAACTCAAAAATCAAAGTTGTCGTCGCCTTCAACATCTATAATTCGCTCAATGTAATTGTGCATAAAATGGACATCTCTTTAATGTAAATGATTTTTGGTAATAGTGATGGGGGAGACATTTTGCTAATTGTCATACCTTAATTTTGTCTGGACTTTAAAAAACTTTAGTTTGACTTAGCATCTCATTTTCTTGCATTTTATTTAACTTCTAAAAAGAAAAAAAGTTTGATTTTTTTTTTTGCATTTTATAAAAATAGTTTGATTTAGAAAAATAAAAAATGTAAAATAATGTGTTAATTTTATTGTTATCTTAAGACTTAAGAAAAAATCACGAGAGATTTTGTGTGAAAGTAATTGGTTGATTCTTACTTTAAATTTGTCATATGATTCCCACCATAGCCATGTGATCATAGATGCCTGATCTTAATCTTGTGGCTCTTTGTGTATGACTTTGTTTGCATCGTAAAATGCGATCAGGACCGTTTGATATCCATTAGGGAGTTGGGAGAGTCCTAGACTCCCGTTTGTTTTGTTTTTGTTTCTATTGAGCTGAAATCAATGCACTACTACAAAATGCGTAAACAACGACGCCATGTTCACCACGGTTCATCCCTACACCATTGTGACATATCGAAACTAAGGCGCGGTTGTATTATATTTGCTTTTTGATTAAAATATTATTTGTATATAACAACGGTTATTAATCCAACCATGGTGATATCTTCAAGCTTTTATGGGTTCGAACCTCAGCGCCATCATATATATTATTCTTTTTATGTTAAGGCACGCCTTTTCAATTTTATTTACTTTTAAATAAAAAAAACTTAAAAGTTATGACTACAGTTGTTTTGTCCACCGTTGTGATATAATTTGTTGTTTTTTATTTTATTTTTAATTCTAAATATAACTATGGCGCTTCATTATGAAATTTCATTATGAAAGGTATATATTACAACAATTTATAGTATTGACCGTCATTGTAGCTTTACAATATTTTTAGTATCACAACGATAAAAGTACTGACCATCGTAGTAGCTTTACAATATTTTTTGTATCATAACGGTTGATGTTATAGACCGTCGTAGAAGCTTTACATTATTTTTTACTAGCTCCTAGTTTGCTTGTCTCTTCAGTATCCTTTTTCCATTGAAAATAGAAACTAGACGAAATGTTATACGATTTCAACACTAAACCCTAACATTCAATACTGTGAAAATTACAGGATTTCAACAAAAGCCTACATCATCAATATCCATTATTCACCGTGTTGTTGTCATTTTTGTCATCATCATCACAATCGTTACAAAAGAAAGATTACACACCAACAAAGTTGTCACTGTCGATCAGAAAGATAACAACAACACCGTCGTCATCGTAAGGAAGGAAGACAACATCAATACCAACACCAACATTGGTGACTTAGTCTCCATGTTTATGGTACGTAAAATATTTTCCCCATGCATCTACAGTAAACCCATTTACCATTGTCGTGGTTGTTGTTCTTGTTATTCATGTTATTGTTGTTTATGTTCTTGTTGTTCATGTTGTTGTTGTTGTTGTTTTAACATAGATGTCGACCTTGTCGAGTTCTTCATCAGGAAGTGAAATTTTGGTTATGCAGATACTCCAATGTACTATCTTAATGTTAATACAATGATTACTGCACTTTAGGAAACAAGAGAATTACACAGTTGTTGTTTTGAAGTAGTGCAACAAGAATACCAACAGATGTCAAGACAATATGTTGGGACATCTCAGTCAAGAACATACATACATAAAACTATAATCGTAGAATAATAAGAACACATAAATTATTGATTCAACTCGGTGTTAACAAACCTACATCTGGGGGATACCAATCCAAGACGAAGACTTCAATATATCATAGTATTATCACAAAGTTAAACTCCTTTGTTTACAACTTTGGCTCTTAATCACTACCATAATGAACATCATTACCAAAGCTAAACTATATGGTTTACAACTTTGATATGAGAGATGTAACTTCCTAAATTCCTCAGAATAATTTAAGCGAAAAATCAGAATAAAATGGTATTACTTTCAACAAATACTTGCTCATAAATAAGACATGTAACATATAATAATATTGATGCAAATTTAATCCACATATCATCTTTATTACACAACATAAATTATTCATTATGATCAACAAAATACAATTGTTTCAATTAATAAAACTAGTTTTCGTATTATAAACAACTAATAATTCTTTAACAAATAAAAATATGCATAAATCGTTTCTGACTCCCAATGTTACATATCAGAGTAGACTCCAAACTAAAGTGAAACATCTAGTCTTCACTACTCCTGATTACCTGCATGTTACCCACGTAGAGGCAACATTCAAACATAAGGGGTGAGATTCTCAAATCAAACAAAAGAGAAATATGATGTAAATATAAGAGTATAAATTATTAAGTACAAATAATGAATCCAATCACAATGCAACACACACACAAAAAAGAAATACAAAGAGACACCAACTAGACTTAATGCATGTGGTACCATTTATGATCCCTGTTTCATGATCCAATTCCTGTCGGAACTCTCGACCCCTATTTCAAGGTCCAATAGAACCCCTATTTCATAATCACACCAACGACCCTTGTTTCGTGGTCACGTACGATCCCTATTTCATTACCTCACAAAAAATTGAGATTGTACACAATCACGCCAACAACAACAACAATTCCATCAAGGAATTCAGATAGACAATAACACCCCATATGGGCTCGCCATCCCACAACTTATGCACATGCCAATGCACTATCAATGACATCATACAACAATAACTAAATGCACACCTATAGTATTTCATTACCACACCAATACCAGTCAACACTCAACATGCATTTACCGAAGCATACCTCGCTATGCAACTACAACATTTACACATTGTTGCATCATTCAACCATGCATTGCATTTTATCACATCAAACATCAACAAAACATGCATATAACGCAGCAATACATTACCTCTTTGTTGTCCAACATACATCATATACCTGTTCAAACATGCAAACATCGCAACCCACAACAACAACACGCATTCACACAACTAATTTCCACATTTCACGGTTTGACATAACACAACAAAATGCAAACACACACCGTGCATCAAATATTTGGAATTTTGTAATTAAAAATAATTTTAACAAAAAGTACATAAAATCAGCTTTCCAACTATTCGAACGACGTCCCAATCCAACTTACGAATCAAAAGTTATGAATTTTCAAAGTTTTTCAACAAACACCGAAACTGACATCATACACCTTCACCATAAAACCTCATTACACTCTAGTTAGTTTTAATTTCAGGGTTTTAGACTATTTTTATAAGAAAGTATATTGTATTAGCTTTCCACAGGTTTGAACGGCGCGTCAAATGGACACCGAGGCTCAAGATACGGATTTTTGAAGTTTTTAGACAAAGTTGTCCCAGAGTAATTGGTTATCACCTGGTGGGTAACCAGTTACTTTGTTACATAATCACTTTTCTGTAGTATTTTTATGCGAAAATCACTTATTTAACCCATCCCAACATTCCCAGACATCATCCATCATAGAATCTGAACTTCTAAATCCGTATGCAACAATACACGTTCGTTAAAATCACTTATAACACCAAATCCCACAGTTCAAACAATCAAATTACGCATTATAAGTATTATTACTATTACCGTCACGCGAATTCAATTTCTTACCGGAAATATCAGACGAATCAACAAACACACGGGTAAAAACCTAACAATTTGACTACCCTCATACATATATCATATATCGCTTAAGCGATTAAAGAACTCCACTCTTACCTTAGATGACGAATCTCTTCTTTTCTGCGAAATCTCTTCCTTTGCTCTAGCCCCCTTTTCGATTCTTATTTATTCTCCCTTTTCATGATCGATAAGAATGATTTCCTTTTCCTCCACTTTTCACTACAAAAGTCCCTCAATAGTGTTTTTCTTTTTTACCTTTACTTACTCACCTTAAATTACCACCAAACCCTCCATACATATTCATAATACTATTTCTATTATTATTATTGATATTATTATTATTATCAGTTATTCTAACTAATGAAATAATAACAATAATAATTATTTTACTGAATATTTAATTAAATTAATATTCTCCTAATATTATAATTAAATATATATTAACTAACATAATTTAATTAGTTTTGCTCACCAAACCATCAATCTCTACACTTTTGATCACACACCCCTACTACTTTAAAGTCTCACACTTAAGGCTACTATCCCTTACTACGGGTACATAACTTACAACGAATACACACCAAAACACACAATCAATTACATCAATTCATAATTATTTCACAAATAATAATCAAAATAAAACGCGGCGTTACAACTCTCATCCACTTAGAATATTTTCGTCGTCGAAAATTTATTCAATGCAAAATACTCCAGATACGTTCTCGCATCCAACCAATCAACTTTCATGCCATGAATGGCAACACCACGAATAACACAATACAACAATACACCTTATCAATGACAACAATAACAAGATGCAATGCTCACGCAATGCACTCGACGACCAACTCAAAACACAAAGAATAACCTAGTTAAGAACACACAGGTTCACTATGAACCAGAACACAACACGATCGTTACCATCATCATAGGCAATACTCACCTAATTCCCCGTCAAAGAAATTTGCTACTCGCACTTGAACCATCACCATAGGTAACGAGCCAACAACAAAGATAAGAACACAAAAGCCCATAACATAACATCAACGTAACTAAAATACCAACATTTTTGTTACCCACATAAGTACAAACTGCGCTACACCATGTTTTTGCTACGCACTCTGAGTACTCGCAACTATCAAATCTGCCAATTCACATCAAACTTCCGACCATCAAAGGATACATAAGAAAAGACTTTCGACTTAACTCATCAGGAATTCCAACCAAACAGGTATTCTACACTCTTGTTATTACTGAATACTTCGAACCTAGATCCATAAAAATAATACCTCCGAATATCCAACACAACTACAACCGTAGCCAATTCCAAATCTTGAATAAGATAGATACTTTCATGAATCCCCAATTATCGTAAAATATAAGCTACAACTTTACCATCTTGTATTAACACATTGTCTAAACTCATCTTAAACACATAACAACATTACAACAACATAAGGATGCATGTGTCCCATTAATTTCAATAAGAAAAATCATCTTTTTCACTCCCAGACCGCGCTAAGAGACCACCACCCCGCGCTAAGTGCACTCACTACTGCCTGGAAGAGGCGGAGTTTCTCAAAATCGCGCTAAGCGCGCTAGGCCGCGTTAAGCGTGTTCTGCAGAAAAACCCTGCGGTAAAACACATATCCTACTGCGATTCAACACTTTCCAAACAATTTTTTTAACACCAATTAACCACAAATTTTACATCAATAACCTACACTTAACATATGCACATTAACCAAACCAATCAAACAAAACTAATTCATTAACTCTACCCATACTAACACAATTCTTCATAAACCCTCATCTGAATTAACACAACCAAGTAAACTCATCTTTACTACCCAAAACTCACACTTTGATAACTTAACATATAACTTCACTTCTTTCAATACCTTTTACTCAATTCTCAAATACTCTATGCGCTCTTCTTCTGATTTTATAACAGATCAGAACATCCACAACGAACACTAGTTCCAACTTATCCAAACAAGTATGGAAGATACAATTCAAATTCCATACATACACTTTAAGGCATACTAGCCCCTATTATTCTCTATCCAACATCCTAGGTCAAATCATGGTCTTATATTTTCATTTTCTTCCTCCTTGGATCATCTATACAATGCTTCAAGTCTCATGTCAATCGAATTCTCGATTCATCACAAATAAAAATTCAAGTTATCCAAAACACAACTGTGAGTTTCCATACTACTCATCGATAAACTCACAACCTCATGTTATCATCCTCGAGTCTGCCTTATCTTCCTATATAGGAATCTTCATTGACTAATCAAATAATCCTTAAGCAATTTGCTATACTCCAAACAATTCACTGGACATACAATCTCAGAAGGCATGACACGTCTATTCCATCCAACATGATTCCATCTACTATCAACAAGAGATTAAGGGTGATCAATTCCTCAATTTATCAATAGACAACCGACAACCATAACAGTGGCATAAATAATCATTATCCAACTACAATAGTGTCCTTTGCTTTGTGCCCAAAGTTACCTAAGTATAATGCTCTACCACCTATATAGGGCTTACAATAGTTTCTTAATTTCCTTATTTCCAACCTCGTCAATGATACAAAACGCCCAAAATCCAGTACATATTCTCCTATACACGCTTGTAGCATAACATAATTATTAAATACCCTTCTAACACCAGAATTGCTACTACATCAAGTACAATCCAAATCGGTCCACTCCAATCGAAACATTTATCCAAGTGGAGAACTTTAACAACACTAATGAATCCTTCATCTTTCTTTTAATTTCACAACCTCTATAATCCATATAGTTTCACACTTGGGCCTCATTCAAATCACAATCTAAGCAATACCATCTTATCATTTGGTTGGCGGTAGAAACTCTCCAAAAATTTCCCTGCTACATGTCAACACCATAGCAACAATAACACACAATTTGCCTTACTATCTAACTTTCTTCAAGGACATCTATACTCTAATAATTCTCCACTGGCATATTCCGCATCTCTATGTGCTCCTCCGATACCCTTACCTCCTTCCCATTTCCAAACATTTTATACTTG
The DNA here is from genome assembly GCA_963966055.1 of Lathyrus aphaca. NCBI lineage: Eukaryota > Viridiplantae > Streptophyta > Magnoliopsida > Fabales > Fabaceae > Lathyrus > Lathyrus aphaca. Next base: position 652,372,463 of record OZ014519.1, read on the forward strand.
ATCTTATCTTACTCATCTCTAGCAAGAATTGTTCAACTTCAAACACAATTATCTCCTTCTATACAGACCTCCATGGAATTCTAGTATCAGATACGTGATGTCTAAGGCGATGTCACAACATTATTATCTAAGTATTAACAAGATAAAAGTAGTATAAATAACAACATTAAGAACACACAGGATTGTTAACCCAGTTCGGTGCAAACACACCTACTTTGGGGGCTACCAAGTCAGGAAGGAAATCCACTATTAGTAGAACAATTCAAAGGCTAAAATAGTCCCAGTTTACAACTTCTCACTTGAACCTACCTAGTGAAACTTCTATCTAGAAATCAACATCTAGATATGATAAATCACCATCTCACTCCCCCTCAATCACACACTGTGATAAATAACCAATTTAAAGAAAATAAAAGATCATTCTTCCAAAAACAACACCTTGATCTTGCTTAAAAGCTTTGATCAAGAACAAACACTCATGCTTAAAAGCTTAGAGTGGACAAAATTATAACTCAAAAATCAGTTCAATTCAAACATCTAGGTGATGTATGAATGACTCACAAAGAGTACACACGCTAAAAAAACCCTAACACTCAAAAGAACTTTGCTTTACAATCCACAATATTTCGTGCTGAGAAATTAGGTTAAACATCAATAATATAGAATTCTGAATGGGCCTGGATATGATTAGAATGTTCCTAAAAAATGTCACATGAATCAAGCAACAAAATATCTTCAATAATCTCCAAAAACTAACGCATAGCAGCTTCTGATTTTACAACAACACTCCTTTGATTTTCTCACATCCTGGAGTAAAACAAAAGACTAAAAACCTACTAAAAATTATACAGAAATTAAATCAAAACTTTATGTATTTAGAAAGTCCCAGAGCTGTCAAGACAAATGTTACAACATATGTTTTGACATCACAAAAGCACTACACACCAGAAGATCTTCAAGCATATCAAGGACATCTTACAAGACATCAAGGAAAATGATAATGTTTTTCTACATATGCAGCCAAATCAAGAACTTCAATCTCCCCTTTGGCAAATTGTGGCTAAAAACATTATCAGCACCAGTTAGCACCAGTCAACCAGAAGAAACCAACCAATAGAGATCAAAGAAGCAGAAGAAAAAATAAACAACACAACATTCTGGTTGCACATAGTAGAACACCTAGTACCACAACACCCAATCAGAACAACAACCCTCCTTATCCACTCAACCAGACACAACATCAGAAGAAATAATATAGATTTAGCTAACTCCCCCTTTTTAGCCATAATATGACAACCACGCCAACAACTTCTCCCCCATAACACATGATTAGTACTCAACACACAGGGAGAGAGAGAGAGAGAGACCACACAAGCTTCCCATATCAGCATTGGAAGCAACATCACCATACTTCTTTTCAGCAACTTTCTTTCCAAGGGTAATGTTCTCAACATCATCTTCAATATTATAGCCTGAGACGTTATCAAACCCAAAAAATTATTATTAGCAAGAGAAACAGCAGCAACAAATGTGTCTCTCCTTGTCTTGATCTCCATGTCATCATCAGGATTCACACTTTTGATCCATCCATCATTAATAGGTACAAAATGACACAATTGCAATAGGAGAACTGAAAAGTCTTGACTAGTTTTCCCACACAACTTTAGTTGTTATAGATCCTCATTGATGCAAATCCTTAGCCTACCTCTCAGGATTTCAAACTGATTAGCATCCAAAGCTTTAGTAAAAATGTCAGCCAATTGTAAATCAGTGGCTATATGTTCTAAATCAACAATCTTTTCTTCAACCAGTTCTCTGATGAAATGATGACGAATATCCATATGTTTGGTTCTGCTATGTTGAGTAGGATTCTTGAAAATGTTGATAGAACTCAAATTGTCACAGTACAATGTCATGACACCTTGAGAAACATTGTATTAGGTTAGCATTTGCTTCAGTCAAACCAAATGAGAACAACTACTTCCAGCTGCTATGTATTTAGCCTCAGTTGTGGATAGAGAAACACAGTTTTGCTTCTTACTGAACTAAGATATCAGATTGTTTCCTAAAAAGAAGCATCCTCCAGATGTGCTTTTTCTATCATCAGCACATCTTGCCCAGTCAGCATCACAATAACCACTTAGCTCAGAATTGGAACCATGAGAGTATAGCATGCCATAATAAAATTTACTATTAACATACTTCAAGATTCTTTTCACTTGGTTGATGTGACTCATTTCGGATCAACTTAAGACCTAGCACAAACTCCTACAGCAAAGGCAATGTCAGGAATGCTTGTTGTTAGATATAATAAGCTTCCAATTATACTTTGTAGAGACTTTGATCCATATTTACACCCTTTTCATCTTTAGATAACTTCAGATGAGTAGTAACATGTGTCCTTTTATGGTGTCGCTCCCGGGATTTTCATCCTAGTACAAACGCGAAAGTGGCGCGGAAAGGTTAGAGTCGCCAGCCAGACATTTTTATCCCGAAAGAATGGGAAAGGTAATGTTGCACAAACCTGAGGAAGAAGGAAAGGACAAGGTCCTGCGAACCAAAGATCTGAGTTCGGGAGTCGGTTACGACCTGGGAAGGTATTAGCACCCCAGATCGTCCGTCGTACCCGACGGGATCCACGCTTGCTTGTTTGTTTCAAAGGGTGAGAAATAATATGATGCTGAACAAATGAACCGCTAACTGGAAACTGGAATGAAATGAGAAAAGGAACTGAAATAAGAAAATGGAAAGAAATGGGGAAATGTAGGGAAAATAAAGAATGTGCTCGAACGGGCCCTACCCCGCTGCCTACGTACCTCATCGGGATAATGAGGATCAGAGTCGACGTAGTTCGCCTAACCTAGGCGGGAACTGTTTGTTTGTGTTTTTTATAGCTGAAACTGCGTATGTCTATGCTCAGGTATTGCAAGCTCGTCTGGTACGAGTGCGTTTACCGTCTTGCATATGAGACAAGTCGTCGCGAGTTCGCGTTGTGAGTGAATGAGATGAGAAAGAGAAGTTCTCGTAGGATAGTCGCTTGTTATTTGTTTTTGTCTTTTAAAAGAAGTGTTTTGAATTTGTTTGTGAACGGTCTTGTACTAAGACCTATCCATCACGGGAAGTATTTACACCTCGCCCCGAAACAGGACGCGTATAAACACTCCGCAACAAAGTCTCGTGTCGTATAAGATTGTTCGGTTTATCCTTAGATGTTTTATTATTTTCTTTATAAGGAGAGAAAGAATGACTCAAGTTGCAAAAAGGACAAACTAAGGGGACTAAGACCCAACCCTAATTTTATTTGTTTTATTTACATGGGAGATCCTATAGTTAATGAGGTATTCTAATCCTAAGAAAGAAAAGGAAAAGAGAAAAAAAAAAGCTAGAAACTAACTTACTTCCTAAGGAAGTTAAGTTGTCTCTAAGGAAAGGGAAAGCCTACAAGCAAAGCACAAGGTGCTAAGGCAAACATAATTAAAATGCATAAGAGATAGGAATGAAGTAATGCTTACCTCAATCTTCCCCCCTACAAAACAAAAGTTAGCATGACAATGCATATTGAAAGTAAAATCGAAGCATGAAAGCGATTAAGTACCATAAACGTCCTAGAATGGAACTAGGGTTCAAAATAAGACCTAAGTCTAAAGGTGAAGGTACCTAAAGGTCACATGACTTATAAAGTCAGTAGCTACATGATATAGGTCCCTAAGTATGCTAGGATATCTCACAAGATCAAACTATGTCAAACTATGTACAAAAAGTTCACCTAAGTTCACCTAAATGCAAGTTAGGGTTTATGGACGAAGTATGAATGCATATGGCTTACAAACATGAATTAATACATGGAATGAACATCAAAGTCAGTAGTGAATGCTTATAAAGATGGATGAATGAATATACAATCATGGATGCAATGGATTAGGCATATGGAGCAATGAGAAGAAGATATGAGAAGAAACGAACAAACATCGCATAAGATCGCAAATGATGCAAACTAAGGAAGAATGACATATGAATATGAATGAAATGATTATGGGTCAGTAGCATACAAGGTATGAGATGCAATTAGAATGCATGAATAGGCATTGATGCTTTCCACATAATTAATGTTATTATTTAGAGGAGAAGAGAATCTAGTTTAGGTTAAACATGTTCAAATAATTATGCACTTTGAATCACAAAACAAACCAAATGAGTATGGTTCAAAAAAGTGATCTATGACTGGAATTAAAGGCATACAAATGACCTATAATCAACTCTTAAAAGCTACCAAAAAGTTCCTCAATCAAATGGCATGAATGCCTTCTTAACACTTAGGTTATGCGACACATAAACACATGAATCACCCATCAAAATGTCACAAATTACAGTGATTAATCACACACAAAAAATAGGTTTCACACCTATGGGGAAAAAACAATTTCGGTCCCTTATGCTAAAACACTCCCTTTTGGGACAGCTCATGATCTAAAATCCAAATTAATTATTAAAACCATCCAAATCTGGAAAAAAAAATATGACAAATTAATTAAGAGGATGAGGATCACTCATGAATTTTTCCAGAATTTTATCACACCTAAAACTATTTTTAATAATTGCGACGAAACGGGAAAAAAAGTGGATTTTGAGGGGAAGTGAAAGGAAGCGATCCTAATGGTTCGTAACCTAATCCCTAAGTTCCGAAATTGATACATATTATCAAAATTCACAAATAAATCCAATGCCTCAGGTGGGAGGGCTCAATATGCACCTTAAGTTATATGATCCTAAGTCGCATACAACTAGAATGATGCATTAAAGTAGAGAATCGAGATTACTTACTTGGTCGAAGTGCCGATTCTTTCACATAAAAGAAATCCAAAAAAAACTTCAAGCCAAGCCTTGTAATCTCCCATGAGCAAAATAAATGCTCATATTCCATAATTGCTTTGTGAAGATCCCCCATAATCGAAACAAAAACAACGGCACAAAATATCATTTGAATCCAAAGGTATCCCACAAATAAAGTGGAATACCAACCAAACAACCGTCGTTAAGATCTTTGCGAGAACCTTGCATGAACTCAACAAACGCATTAGAAACCAAAAAGAGGTGCAACCGGAAGTTGCACCTATGCCTCACAACTCCAAATCAAGTAGAAATATGAATATACGAGTCATGGACATGCATTGAAATTTACGTTTCAAAACGGGGCAGCACTTATGCTCTAACATAAACAACATGCAAACTCAAACCGGAATCAAACAAATTTACATGCAATGAATGGCAAATGATCAACAAACATATATACAAGTCAAAACAAGACCAATGCATCAAAACCGCACCAAACCGAACATAAAAAGCCTTGAAACGGAAAAACGCATCAAAAATCACCGACTCGGAATTGAACGAAAATCGCATGGTAACTTGCAAACGTGCCAATGGATTCAAATATGCAATCGGTTTTTGAAAATTCCGCTTGGAAGTGATACTTTTTGGCCGATTTTGTCGGCTGGCAGTAGCAAAATAGCCGGGAAAAATTGTCCGAAATCAACTAAAAAGTTCACCAATGGCTCCGAAATAATCAACAAAGTCAATTTACACTATTCACATTCGCAAAAACGCGCTACGGTTAGGAAGTTATGACCAAAACATATTCTCGACACGCGACACATGAACAACATCAACAATTAAGCCTCAACCTATCCTATTTCAAATTTGCACATTGAAACAAGCATGAATTTAAAAGTCAAGCACTTCAATCAATATCAAGTTATAATAATTAGCTCTCTTAGGAATTTTGTCAAACACCTAACATTCACCGATTATTCTATGTCAACTTTACCAAGCCTTTTCAATCATGCACCACAACAATTATTAGGATAAATTAATTAAGAATCAATCAATAATCAAATCATGAATCAATGCACATAATTTCCACAAGATTAATTCAACTTCAAAATTCAATTCAAGAAACAATTCAACAATTATTCATGAATTAAAGTTTAAGAAGCTTACCGAATGAAGAATCGACGAAGAAATTGCGAATCCGAAGGAAGTGAGACGCGATCATGAACGGAGGAGAGGAGGAGAGGCCGCGTGGCTGCCGGCGGCGGAAGATGGTGGTCGCACGGTGGTGAAGTTGACCGGAGGTGGTGGTTCGTGGCGACTCGGCTATCGGAAGCTTGATCGGAATTGTTGTGTTCTTGAGTTCTTGATGAAGTTGTTGTTGTGTTCTTGAGAAAGAGTTGAGAGAATGAACTTTGATCCTTTAGAGAGAGTTTGTGAGAGTTTTTTGGTGTTTGTAAATTATGATTGAAGTTATGAGACAAATTGTAGGTCAAAAGAATATATAGTGGAGTGTAAAATGAAAGGCAAAAGGTAGAATTTCGGCTTAAGTGAAAATAACAATATCTTCGGCAAGAAATTTCGACTCTGAACCTTCCACAACATCGTCCGTCTCTGAATCACGGTTGCAATGCAAAAATAACGAACGTCATACGATCAAAATCGAGTGCGATCGATACGTTTAAGCTGCAAGACGTCACTGAATAAGTTGTTTTTTCGGCTTATTTGATGTCCGCTACTCGAAAATGTGACGAGGTCAACCTCTTCGGAGAATAATCTCGACTCGACTTTGTCATCAAAGTTGTAGATATATGAGTCAGTGACCTGGTGTTAAAATCTAAGCTCAACCGGACAAACGACGAGGGAGATATGAATTTTCTCGTGAAACCACTTTCAGCATTTTTCTTCGGTTCAGCACTTCAGTTTTGTGAAATAAACCAAAACGACAATCTTTGGAGCACCGTTCGAACTCACTTTTGTATTTGAAATTGAAGAGGATAAAATTTGTGAACCAACGCTTCAAGAACGAGTGATATCCGATGAAAATTGACCGAGTTATGAATTTTACAAAATCTAACAGACAGTGCACTGCATCAAAGAACCTTACTGGTAATTCGCATTTTCGAGATCCTTCCGCTCGGACCTAACCCAAACTGAATTCACATAATGAAGATAACATCTAAACGGAATTTTAGGCACCGAAACAACATCAATTCGATGAACGAGCCAAGAGTTATGAATTTTTTAGTGTTCAAAACTCACCGGTTCAGCACTGTTTTTCACTATGTCGACTCTAAAGACTCGCACATTCTGAGATCTTCTTCAAAGAATTAGTTCTCGGCCAAAACCCAAAAGTTAGAAAGGATATCAAGACGGAACTTTTGGCATATGAATCTCTCAGACATGTTGACCCAATCAGAAGTTACGAACTCTTGAATACCGCTAGCACAGTTAATCGGCAAAACCGAAATTTCAAAAACAAATAATTCCCGCCATTTTCCTTGATGAATTGGCCTCCGAGCCGAACACAAAAGTTGTAGAGAATACCGAAATAGTCTAAACTATTGAGTTTCAAGCCAAAATGAGTTTCCGAGCATAAGTTACAACTTTTGCAAACTGCACCATAAAACTGATATTCTGCTTAAACTCCTTTGAATCAACCGAGAACTTTTGGTTTCTTCTAAGATTCTTGTGCACGTTCCGCATGAAGAAATAAAGGTCAGTTGCAACCTGCGAAAACTCAAATGGAGATGTATATTCATGTATGTTTATGATGCAATTGTAATCTAAATGCAATGCAATGTATGAAAGGATATGCTAAATGGCATGAAAATGAGAGGGCAAATTTTGAGGTATTACAGCTGCCCCTATTCAATCAACTGCAGACCTGAATGGATAATTGTAACAGCTTTTAGACATTCAAGGTATGAAGTGATTGAATACTCGAATAAAACCTGAAAATTTGCACACTGGAGTAATAGAAATGCCATCTGCCCATTTATTTATTTATGTTTTTTTTTATTTTGACCTCTGAATAGGTAGCGAAAATAGAACCAGGTGGAAATATGCTGGAAAGAATGCCATCCTCAAATGACCACTCACACGGGATCCTCGGATCCAGTACTAAAACCCTCCTTGAATAGAAACACAATGGCATATCGGCCGCAGGCGATAACCATCAACAACAAAGACTGACCTTGGATAGACTTTGCAAAAGAGACAAATTGACCTCGATCAATAAGCTCAAAAAGTGAACTACTATCCTCGAATAATAGCCGCACCAAACAAAAACAAGACCAACCGCAGAAGGACTTGAAGAAAAGAAATGTCATCCTCGAATGACAAATCAAAAGATCCTCGGATTTAACACGAAACCATCCTCGAATGGAGACGCAAAGGTATACCGGCCGCAGGCGGTAACCAAACACAAAGCTGACCTCGGACAGACTTTGCAAAAGAGACAAACTGACCTCGATCAATAAGCTCAAAAAGTGAACTACTATCCTCGAATAATAGCCACAACAACAAGAAATGCCATCCTCGAATCACAAATCAAAAGATCCTCGGATCTAACACGAAACCATCCTCGAATGGAGACGCAAAGGTATACCGGCCGCAGGCGGTAACCAAACACAAAGCTGACCTCGGACAGACTTTGCAAAAGAGACAAACTGACCTCGATCAATAAGCTCAAAAGGTGAACTACTATCCTCGAATAATAGCCACACAAAACAACAAGACCAACCTCGGAAGGACTTGAAGAAAAGAAATGCCATCCTCGAATGACAAACCAAAAGATCCTCGGATCTAACACGAAACCATCCTCGAATGGATACGCAAAGGTATACCAGCCTCGACTGATAACCAAACACAAAGCTGACCTCAGACAGACTTTGCAAAAGAGACAAACTGACCTCGATCAATAAGCTCAAAAAGTGAACTACTATCCTCGAATAATAGCCACACAAAACAAACAAGACCAACCTCGGAAGGACTTGAAGAAAAGAAATGCCATCCTCGAATGACAAATCAAAAGATCCTCGAATCTAACACGAAACCATCCTCGAATGGAGACGCAAAGGTATACCAGCCTCGACTGATAACCAAACACAAAGCTGGCCTCAGACAGACTTTGCAAAAGAGACAAACTGACCTCGATCAATAAGCTCAAAAAGTGAACTACTATCCTCGAATAATAGCCACATAAAACAACAAGACCAACCTCGGAAGGACTTGAAGAAAAGAAATGCCATCCTCGAATGACAAATCAAAAGATCCTCGGATCTAACACGAAACCATCCTCGAATGGAGACGCAAAGGTATACCGGCCGCAGGCGGTAACCATAAACAAAGAAAATATGACAAGATGGAACGGGATCGTTGTACATAAACGAGAGCCCAGGAAAACATGACCGTTGTACAAAACGGGAACCTGCGACGCGACTGTTGTACCAAACAAGACGCGGAATAAGTGAAAAACATTGACTTGAAAAGACAAGGATGTCTGAAAAATGATATTGGTATCCTCTGTGCGGAGTACTTCAGGTTGAAAAGATATTATAAGTCGTACGTAATATACCTCAAAACTGGCCCATGCTGGCATGCATATGTTTGAATTTATGGCGTAATGCTCCATAACGATGGAAATGCTACGCTTTGGAGGATGCAGACGCAATGATGATTATGCGAATAACGATGCAAAGAGGTCTCCTGACAAGGAGACTACAGGTATCACAGATAACTTGGCTGGGAAGAAACGACGATCACTGCATTGATCTAGTTCATCCTGGTGAGGAGGAAACAACTCTGCGGGGAAAGCTGCTAATAATTCACTAGCTCCGAATAGCCGCCACTGCCAAAAATAAATTGGACTTTGAGATTGGAGCGCCAAGACCCTTCTGTAGGCGAACCCTTCTTGAACTCTGATGGGGAAGTGAGGACTTTCTGGGAACCAAAGGCCTGACACCGCTGAGGAAGCAACTGCAGGGGAGGCAAGACACTCCTTATACTGCCGAGAATTGCTCCTGTCTGAAAGGAGACTTCTGCTTGGGGATGACACCAACTTTTTGTTGCCTTGCTGAGGGAGATTTCAACTTCCACCTCTACTGGGGATGATGGAGGATGTCAATGAGAAGGCTTCCTGTTGAAGATAAGGGTTCAAGTTGCCTCTCGCTGGGGATAAGAGATAAATCCTCTCATGTTGGGAATGAGAGATGATAATACCCTTCTGCTAAAGAAGCAAACTTCCATTTGCCGCACTACTGGAGAAGGAATTGTCTCATGAGACTTGCTAAGGAATTCTGATCAATGAAGTCCGCCGACGAAATAACTCTTGAATTATTGTGCTGACAATGGCTTTGCTTCCAGACCCTGGGTTGATAGATCGCCAACTAACCATGATTGAATAATGGTTCTCTGAAATTTTCAACTTGCCTCAGACTAAGGTCCATCGGAAGAAAATGCCTCAAGAGGATTTTACAGAAAACATGACATACGAAATGCCTCAGTGTCTTCAAACTCTTGGAGAGATTCGTTGGATCTCGAAATAACTGCCCCAGATTGCATGGTCTATGAAAGAAATTTTCCTCGCGAGGATTCATGAAAAACCTCATATCACCATGAAACATTCTGCCCTAGTATATTGAACTTTGGATAGGTGCTTCGGGAGAGAGTGACTTCTCATGCTCTTGGGGTGTCCTGCCCCAGTATGAGCCTTGAAGTGATCACCTCTGAATGACCGTGCTTTGAAGAAAACATCCAGATCAACTGTTCTTTGAGAGACTGGATCTCGAAGTAACTGCCGCAGTTTGGCTGAAATTTGAATAGTGCCTCCGACTAATGGCTCTTTGAGAGATTTGAATCTCGAAGTGATTGCCCCAGCTTGGCTGATTTTTGAAGAGATTTCTCGACATGATTGCCCCGGATTAGTTGGCTCTTACCACGACTGTTGGGAAAGTCCCTACTCAATGGAGTTTTCTTGAAAAGTGCACCTCGATAAATTGTCCTTCGGAAGTTTCAGACTTCTCAACTTGGCAAGATTAAGCTTCTGGACTGAGATTCCATATGTAAACTTTTATGATGCCAAACAAATGTATGTAAGCAGAAAATATTTATTTTGAGAATGAAAATTCTAATGCAACACACATGTTAATCTTGGAGTTTTACTGTAAAAAGATGTCGCCAACCTTTGTGAGTGAATCACTGGTTAAGATACGACATTGATTTTTGATGAATGAAAGCATGCACATGCAACACCAACAAAGAACTTTTAGCACAACTCATAGGAGTCAGGAACGCGATCTTGTGGTAGTACGCTCTCAAGATAACCCTGTTTCAGTTAGGACTTTTGAGGGTTGTATCGTGGCCTAGTTAACGGTTATAGAAACAAAGGATATAGGCTCAAAATTTATTTGTGCCCACCCATCTTCGTTATGTTCTCCATTCCTATGTTCAGCTAGCTTTCACAAGCGCTCACTTCTCAAAAAGGGTTTTATGATGGTTGAGGAACCAATTACACTAACGGTTTAAGCACCAATCAAGTTGTTGTTTGGAGTCATTCATCCCTTCGTCTTTCGTGTCTGTATCACACGACTTTGTTCTTGTTCAAGGATCTTTCTTGTGTAATCCTTTTCTTCTTTCGCTTTTGCATTATTTTGCTTATCCCTAACTTTTGCCTGGACTGATTCTTGTGAATCTTTGATTGTGAAGTCCAGCGGGATGCCCTAATTTTTTCCTAAGTCGCTTGTTTTCAAGTTTCGACTTAGCGGGCTTTCTCATTCATCATTTTTTCAATTCTTTTTTTTTTAACAAATCGTGTGACACTGTTTGTCTTGATTGCTTTGAAAGGGTCGTGACTGCCTCATTCTCTGGTCAATGATTAATAACCAATGTGGTTTCCGGTCTTTGGACTCTTGATTGGGATAACCATTGTGGTTTCTGGTCTTTGGACCTCTTGATTTGGTACAGCGAAAGGTAATGGATCCTCAGATTTGCACTCCTTTTCGAAATTTGAACGATCGGTCCAGCTAGCTGACACCTACCCTGCCCCTGGGTTAAAAGCAAGGGTTTTTTCATGCGAAAATAAACTCCTACTTCAAGGCTCAAATGGGTTGGCGAGGGTCTATCTCCCTTATATCTCCGGTGTTTAGGACTTGAAACAATGCCTGTACATCGTCAACAGGGTCTTTCTCAAAAGCACACAGTTAGAGATTTTTGCGTTTTCATTTTGTCGTCCTCCCTGATAGAGTTTAATCACAACAGTTGGTATTGCAATACACATACGCAAAATCATGAGTGAATACGAATGGATTACTTCAAGAGAAACATGTGCATTTTATTATGGTTATCATTCAAAAACAAATAAGTTTCATGCATGCATACAAATGTTTAAACAAACAATATAAACTACAAATGAAAATGCAGTAAAGAAGCTGAACATTGCCATCATTGAGGAGACTTGACTCCGTCTGGACTTATTGCTTCTGAAGATGCCCTTGCAAACTAGGATGCCAATTTGATAAGGAGATTTCAATATGTGAGCAGACCTTCTGGCATGATGACCTTTGAGTCGGCCAAATTTTGCATCTTGTACTTGAACACATCACAGTTGTCAATTGCATGCCTAAATTCCCCTGAGTGATACTTGCATCTAGCCTTCACATCATGGTGGTCATTATTGAGGAGGTTTGACTTCGTCTGGACTTATTGCTCTCGGAGACTTTCAGCAGTCAGTAGTCTGGATGTTTACTCAATCAAATTCGCGACCTTATTTTTACCTTTGCCTCTGAAAGATTTGCAATCTTCAATTAAAAGGCCAGGTGCCCCAGAATGGTAATCATACTTGGCATTGAAACCCCAAAGGAAGCTTTGTCGGAGATGATCCTGATGCAGTTAGCTCAACCACTCCAAATTTGCGTAAATGAGGAAACTTATTGCACGTACGTCATCAGAATATGATCAAACTTCTTCTCAAGTGGTTTTGGCCTTTACTCTTATGCTCTGCCCGCTGGACTCTCTTGGGAAGCTGAAATTGGATGCCGACAAATGATGTCTGGAGGGAAGAGGTTGATAAATGAAGTTGATAAATAAAGTTGCTCGGAAAGATCTTGCACGATCTCCTGCCTACGTATCTCCATTGACCAATGGAGAATCAGAGCAGCGTAGTTCCCCTCAATAGGGATGAAAATAGCTTCGTTCATAATTTCCAAAACCAAGCTCATCTGAGTCTTCATCTGGTTGACTTCCTCTTTCAACAGCTTCTGATTCTGAAATAAAGTTTACACCTCTGTCCTGAATGGCCTCAGTTGGGTCTTCCTTCGATTACCTCCGCCCGGAGTTGCTTCAAATATATACCTTGATGAATGTGATTCAAGTTGTCCATTCTGATGAGAAATCAAGTCAGGAAAAGAATTTGTCTCTGAACACCTGTCAAGAATGCAAGGATGTATGCAAATGCCATGTTCAATTATTTCTGAGGAATCTATCCGCTTTGATTCGAGTTTTCACACAGACAAAGTCCAATGGCATGATTCAGATATGTGATCCTCATAAATAACTGAACATGTCTGCAGAAATGCTATGATGTCATGTATGCAACAGGCATGTGATCAATGATCTGATGCTGGTGCCGGTGTTGAGCAATGAGTCAAGTGTCCGAATAGAACCATAATAGTAGCACCATCTCTGTATAGAACCCCATAACTGAGAACCCAATAACTGTAAAACTGGATCACATAATAGCATAATCACTGATGGTGTTGAAGCTGAACAACGAGCCAAGTGTCTGTGGAGAGTCATAATAGCAATCACAATATCAGGGTCACCATGGTAATCATAGTAACAATCTCTCTGAATAGAAATCCCGGATCTCAGAATCAAAGAACCATATAGCACCAGATAATATCATAAAACAACACTGGCAAAGCGGGTATGTTGAAGTTTAGGGTTCCTGCAAACCTGTAAACCCCTCCCAATCTCACGGGTGTGCTACTCGGGTCAACATCACGGACTCTCAAAGCCGAATAGCAATAATACGTTCACCATTTCCGAGAAATGGATCATGACCAAATCAGGGAATTGATTTGGCATTATGTACTACTCAGGGAGGCCTCAGCTGAGCCCAAGGAAACAAGGATCCCTCATAAGTCCTTAGCTTCAAGCACTGAATCGAGAAACAATAGTACATTCATCCCGAAGGATACAATACTACCGTCATACGAACAATTTTCCTTGACTGGATTCCTATGAGAGAATCAGGTCATCCTATGCGAGTTCCCAGTGGGCCCTCGGATGCGAGTGGGTTTGCCAACAAATGTGGTCTGCCACTGTCATCACTGGAGAGGGTTGTTTCCACTAAGGTTATCGAAGATCGGTCACCAAATGCATATAACTATCAAGGTCGTACCCTGAAGTGAGGTAATCCCCACACAGAATAGTTCCAAGACGGTCGCAATCTGGGTGTGGAACACATCGCCACCCATCATGGTGAGATACCATGGGAGTACAATGTCTGTCCACGCTAATCCTATAGTGCACTCAAGCCGGGTATTTGGCTTATCTCACAGTAACTCCCATCCCACAGAAAAAATGAAAACCAGCACAGCCAGACAGTCCAGTATAATATGATGCATGGAAAATAAAATACTGAAAGCGGTAAATAAATGCGATAAAGTAAAGCTGTAAATAAAACTGTAAAGCTAAACTAAAGCACACAACAGCAAACAAACACCCAAAGAAGCAAAACCAAACAGGCGCTAGGATTGACTCTACAAGGGAAACCGGAAGAATCAGGTTAGTCCCCAGCAGAGTCGCCAGCTGTCGCTCCCGGGATTTTCATCCTAGTACAAACGCGAAAGTGGCGCGGAAAGGTTAGAGTCGCCAGCCAGACATTTTTATCCCGAAAGAATGGGAAAGGTAATGTTGCACAAACCTGAGGAAGAAGGAAAGGACAAGGTCCTGCGAACCAAAGATCTGAGTTCGGGAGTCGGTTACGACCTGGGAAGGTATTAGCACCCCAGATCGTCCGTCGTACCCGACGGGATCCACGCTTGCTTGTTTGTTTCAAAGGGTGAGAAATAATATGTTGCTGAACAAATGAACCGCTAACTGGAAACTTGAATGAAATGAGAAAAGGAACTGAAATAAGAAAATGGAAAGAAATGGGGAAATGTAGGGAAAATAAAGAATGTGCTCGAACGGGCCCTACCCCGCTGCCTACGTACCTCATCGGGATGATGAGGATCAGAGTCGACGTAGTTCGCCTAACCTAGGCGGGAACTGTTTGTTTGTGTTTTTTATAGCTGAAACTGCGTATGTCTATGCTCAGGTGTTGCAGGCTCGTCTGGTACGAGTGCGTTTACCGTCTTGCATATGAGACAAGTCGCCGCGAGTTCGCGTTGTGAGTGAATGAGATGAGAAAGAGAAGTTCCCGTAGGATAGTCGCTTGTTATTTGTTTTTGTCTTTTAAAAGAAGTGTTTTGAATTTGTTTGTGAACGGTCTTGTACTAAGACCTATCCATCACGGGAAGTATTTACACCTCGCCCCGAAACAGGACGCGTATAAACACTCCGCAACAAAGTCTCGTGTCGTATAAGATTGTTCGGTTTATCCTTAGATGTTTTATTATTTTCTTTATAAGGAGAGAAAGAATGACTCAAGTTGCAAAAAGGACAAACTAAGGGGACTAAGACCCAACCCTAATTTTATTTGTTTTATTTACATGGGAGATCCTATAGTTAATAAGGTATTCTAATCCTAAGAAAGAAAAGGAAAAGAGAAAAAAAAAAGCTAGAAACTAACTTACTTCCTAAGGAAGTTAAGTTGTCTCTAAGGAAAGGGAAAGCCTACAAGCAAAGCACAAGGTGCTAAGGCAAACATAATTAAAATGCATAAGAGATAGGAATGAAGTAATTCTTACCTCAATCTTCCCCCCTACAAAACAAAAGTTAGCATGACAATGCATATTGAAAGTAAAATCGAAGCATGAAAGCGATTAAGTACCATAAACGTCCTAGAATGGAACTAGGGTTCAAAATAAGACCTAAGTCTAAAGGTGAAGGTACCTAAAGGTCACATGACTTATAAAGTCAGTAGCTACATGATATAGGTCCCTAAGTATGCTAGGATATCTCACAAGATCAAACTATGTCAAACTATGTACAAAAAGTTCACCTAAGTTCACCTAAATGCAAGTTAGGGTTTATGGACGAAGTATGAATGCATATGGCTTACAAACATGAATTAATACATGGAATGAACATCAAAGTCAGTAGTGAATGCTTATAAAGATGGATGAATGAATATACAATCATGGATGCAATGGATTAGGCATATGGAGCAATGAGAAGAAGATATGAGAAGAAACGAACAAACATCGCATAAGATCGCAAATGATGCAAACTAAGGAAGAATGACATATGAATATGAATGAAATGATTATGGGTCAGTAGCATACAAGGTATGAGATGCAATTAGAATGCATGAATAGGCATTGATGCTTTCCACATAATTAATGTTATTATTTAGAGGAGAAGAGAATCTAGTTTAGGTTAAACATGTTCAAATAATTATGCACTTTGAATCACAAAACAAACCAAATGAGTATGGTTCAAAAAAGTGACCTATGACTGGAATTAAAGGCATAAAAATGACCTATAATCAACTCTTAAAAGCTACCAAAAAGTTCCTCAATCAAATGGCATGAATGCCTTCTTAACACTTAGGTTATGCGACACATAAACACATGAATCAACCTAGGATCTAGGTGACATGGAAAAATAGCAAAAAGCCTTTAAAAATTATGAAATTAAATCCCTGGAATGATATAGTCATTATCTTACATTGTCCAAAAGGATTATACAAAATTATGCACCAAAGTGCCAAAACAATTCCTTGACTAGCAAGGTAACAAAACATGATCACCAAAAACAACTCCACAAAGTGGATTAAAAAGGGAATCTAAAATTATGAAAAAAAATGCCTAAGGAGCATAAAAATGTCAAAAATTACAGTGATTAATCACACACAAAAAATAGGTTTCACACCTATGGGGAAAAAACAATTTCGGTCCCTTATGCCAAAACACTCCCTTTTGGGACAGCTCATGATCTAAAATCCAAATTAATTATTAAAACCATCCAAATTTGGAAACAAAAAATATGACAAATTAATTAAGAGGATGAGGATCACTCATGAATTTTTCCAGAATTTTATCACACCTAAAACTATTTTTAATAATTGCGACGAAACGGGAAAAAAAGTGGATTTTGAGGGGAAGTGAAAGGAAGCGATCCTAATGGTTCGTAACCTAATCCCTAAGTTCCGAAATTGATACATATTATCAAAATTCACAAATAAATCCAATGCCTCAGGTGGGAGGGCTCAATATGCACCTTAAGTTATATGATCCTAAGTCGCATACAACTAGAATGATGCATTAAAGTAGAGAATCGAGATTACTTACTTGGTCGAAGTGCCGATTCTTTCACATAAAAGAAATCCAAAAAAAACTTCAAGCCAAGCCTTGTAATCTCCCATGAGCAAAATAAATGCTCATATTCCATAATTGCTTTGTGAAGATCCCCCATAATCGAAACAAAAACAACGGCACAAAATATCATTTGAATCCAAAGGTATCCCACAAATAAAGTGGAATACCAACCAAACAACCGTCGTTAAGATCTTTGCGAGAACCTTGCATGAACTCAACAAACGCATTAGAAACCAAAAAGAGGTGCAACCGGAAGTTGCACCTATGCCTCACAACTCCAAATCAAGTAGAAATATGAATATACGAGTCATGGACATGCATTGAAATTTACGTTTCAAAACGGGGCAGCACTTATGCTCTAACATAAACAACATGCAAACTCAAACCGGAATCAAACAAATTTACATGCAATGAATGGCAAATGATCAACAAACATATATACAAGTCAAAACAAGACCAATGCATCAAAACCGCACCAAACCGAACATAAAAAGCCTTGAAACGGAAAAACGCGTCAAAAATCACCGACTCAGAATTGAACGAAAATCGCATGGTAACTTGCAAACGTGCCAATGGATTCAAATATGCAATCGGTTTTTGAAAATTCCGCTTGGAAGTGATACTTTTTGGCCGATTTCGTCGGCTGGCAGTAGCAAAATAGCCGGGAAAAATTGTCCGAAATCAACTAAAAAGTTCACCAATGGCTCCGAAATAATCAACAAAGTCAATTTACACTATTCACATTCGCAAAAACGCGCTACGGTTAGGAAGTTATGACCAAAACATATTCTCGACACGCGACACATGAACAACATCAACAATTAAGCCTCAACCTATCCTATTTCAAATTTGCACATTGAAACAAGCATGAATTTAAAAGTCAAGCACTTCAATCAATATCAAGTTATAATAATTAGCTCTCTTAGGAATTTTGTCAAACACCTAACATTCACCGATTATTCTATGTCAACTTTACCAAGCCTTTTCAATCATGCACCACAACAATTATTAGGATAAATTAATTAAGAATCAATCAATAATCAAATCATGAATCAATGCACATAATCTCCACAAGATTAATTCAACTTCAAAATTCAATTCAAGAAACAATTCAACAATTATTCATGAATTAAAGTTTAAGAAGCTTACCGAATGAAGAATCGACGAAGAAATTGCGAATCCGAAGGAAGTGAGACGCGATCATGAACGGAGGAGAGGAGGAGAGGCCGCGTGGCTGCCGGCGGCGGAAGATGGTGGTCGCACGGTGGTGAAGTTGACCGGAGGTGGTGGTTCGTGGCGACTCGGCTATCGGAAGCTTGATCGGAATTGTTGTGTTCTTGAGTTCTTGATGAAGTTGTTGTTGTGTTCTTGAGAAAGAGTTGAGAGAATGAACTTTGATCCTTTAGAGAGAGTTTGTGAGAGTTTTTTGGTGTTTGTAAATTATGATTGAAGTTATGAGACAAATTGTAGGTCAAAAGAATATATAGTGGAGTGTAAAATGAAAGGCAAAAGGTAGAATTTCGGCTTAAGTGAAAATAACAATATCTTCGGCAAGAAATTTCGACTCTGAACCTTCCACAACATCGTCCGTCTCTGAATCACGGTTGCAATGCAAAAATAACGAACGTCATACGATCAAAATCGAGTGCGATCGATACGTTTAAGCTG
The DNA here is from genome assembly GCA_963966055.1 of Lathyrus aphaca. Classification (NCBI taxonomy): domain Eukaryota; kingdom Viridiplantae; phylum Streptophyta; class Magnoliopsida; order Fabales; family Fabaceae; genus Lathyrus; species Lathyrus aphaca. Next base: position 652,391,446 of record OZ014519.1, read on the forward strand.
CAAGACGTCACTGAATAAGTTGTTTTTTCGGCTTATTTGATGTCCGCTACTCGAAAATGTGACGAGGTCAACCTCTTCGGAGCATAATCTCGACTCGACTTTGTCATCAAAGTTGTAGATATATGAGTCAGTGACCTGGTGTTAAAATCTAAGCTCAACCGGACAAACGACGAGGGAGATATGAATTTTCTCGTGAAACCACTTTCAGCATTTTTCTTCGGTTCAGCACTTCAGTTTTGTGAAATAAACCAAAACGACAATCTTTGGAGCACCGTTCGAACTCACTTTTGTATTTGAAATTGAAGAGGATAAAATTTGTGAACCAACGCTTCAAGAACGAGTGATATCCGATGAAAATTGACCGAGTTATGAATTTTACAAAATCTAACAGACAGTGCACTGCATCAAAGAACCTTACTGGTAATTCGCATTTTCGAGATCCTTCCGCTCGGACCTAACCCAAACTGAATTCACATAATGAAGATAACATCTAAATGGAATTTTAGGCACCGAAACAACATCAATTCGATGAACGAGCCAAGAGTTATGAATTTTTTAGTGTTCAAAACTCACCGGTTCAGCACTGTTTTTCACTATGTCGACTCTAAAGACTCGCACATTCTGAGATCTTCTTCAAAGAATTAGTTCTCGGCCAAAACCCAAAAGTTAGAAAGGATATCAAGACGGAACTTTTGGCATATGAATCTCTCAGACATGTTGACCCAATCAGAAGTTACGAACTCTTGAATACCGCTAGCACAGTTAATCGGCAAAACCGAAATTTCAAAAACAAATAATTCCCGCCATTTTCCTTGATGAATTGGCCTCCGAGCCGAACACAAAAGTTGTAGAGAATACCGAAATAGTCTAAACTATTGAGTTTCAAGCCAAAATGAGTTTCCGAGCATAAGTTACAACTTTTGCAAACTGCACCATAAAACTGATATTCTGCTTAAACTCCTTTGAATCAACCGAGAACTTTTGGTTTCTTCTAAGATTCTTGTGCACGTTCCGCATGAAGAAATAAAGGTCAGTTGCAACCTGCGAAAACTCAAATGGAGATGTATATTCATGTATGTTTATGATGCAATTGTAATCTAAATGCAATGCAATGTATGAAAGGATATGCTAAATGGCATGAAAATGAGAGGGCAAATTTTGAGGTATTACATATGGCTAGCATTATCCATTCCAAACTTTTTAACTATATTCTTGGTGTATTTACTATGAGATATGAATATAGAGTCTTCCATCTGCTTGACTTGAAGACCAAGAAAATAAGTTAATTCACCAACTAGGATCATCTCAAATTCAGACTACATCTGTTTAACAAAATGTTGAACCATCTCCTCAGACATCCCACCAAACACAATATCATCAACATTAATTTGAGCACTCATGAGTTTCTTTCCTTCTTTTTTCATAAAGAGAGTCTTGTCTATGCTACCTTTTTTGTATCCATGTTAATCAAGAAATCCAATAAGTGTAACACCACATTTCTACCCGACTTTATAATTTAAATTAGAGTTATAAAAATTTATCAACAAACATGGGATATTACACTCTCAACTTAAAATGAAATAATAAAACTCCATTAATGAAATACTTTGAAAACAACACATCGGATTCAACAAAGTTACAACTTTAAAATCAACTTTCAAATAATATTCAACATCAATACTTCAACATGGTTTTCAACATAAAACAACTCAAATAAATTCTTCAACTAAACAAAAATTCAGCATAATATAAAACATGCATTCATCCCCCCGAAATGATACGTATCAGAGTGACAAACACTGATTTTAGACGAATAGGTACTCGAATCTTGGTTACCTTCACGTTACCAACAGAGGGAAATATTCAAACAGAAGCGGTGAGATATCGAATAACATAAACATGATATGATAATCAATATGTAAGCAAGAAAATCATATAATCACACCATTTCACAAAACAAGCAACATCAACGTACAACTTACAACCAATAACAATTAACAACGTAATAAAATGCAACTCGAATGCGACTCAACTTAAATATGCATGTGGTACTGATTAGAGTAAACTCCCAACTTGAAACATTGCCAGTTTATCGAGGCATCAACAACTTATTTTCCAATCCAGGCCAACTTGAATCGAGCATTCGCTCCAACTTGAAAATATGTAAATGTATGCAACTATAAATGGCATACATTGACAATGACATAATCAACGACTTAGCAACATAACAACTTAACAACTCAGTAACATGAATCAATATTGGTCATAGGACTTGCAACTTAATAATCTTCCCAAAGATCGGGACAACACAACTTATAACAAATTCAACGTGGAAAACGACAAATTTCAACTTAATCGATTAGATTACTAAATTAATTATTTTTAAATCTTCAAATCTACTATAATAAACTTATTTTATCTCTACTTAAAGTCTAAGAACGAACCAACTCGAAACAGATGCGAAAACAGGACAAATCGCCAAAAACTGCATTTTTCTGCACTCACTATGCCCATACGCGTAATGCCCAATTTTGTTACGCGTAATGCCTGCATAAGGGAACATGTTAGTGTAATGCTTTGCTTGATACGCGTAATGCTAGATCTGTTACGCTAACCACCAGAATACATACAATTCCAACTCTGCTATGAATTCTTACAACTTCATCATTCTATTCAAGTCTAATTGGGTTTCTACATCGATTTTACTCTAAAAAACTCCTATATCTATTCATTTATCACTTTCTATGATTGGTTTTACGAACCATAACTTCTTTCTACACAAATTCATGCAACATAAACCAGTCCAACGACACAGACAACAAAAATACTACAACGATTATATCAGCAATACAAGAACAACAACATGCTACTTCATCAGTTATGAACATGAAATTGATGACAACAATTCATACTAAAAACACAACAACTAAAATCATACGAAAATCCCTACTAGATACAAATTATCTAGTCCCGGTTATGGAATTCGAATCCCACCCTTATATTGGATTGAAGGAAGCTCGAATTCGCCGAAAAAATATCCGCAAAAAATCTAACCTAGCCTCTTGTTCTTCCTCTAGACTTGTTCTTCTCTCACCAAAATTCTGATTATTCTCCTTATTAGGTTTTCAGCTTTTTTTTACTAAACTCTCACTAATCAATCCCAATTACTAATGCGCCTAACTTAGCACCCCCAAATTACTACTCTTACACCATAAACTAGCTCAACTTAATATTATACTATTAACACTTATTTTATTTATTCAACTTAACTAATCTGACTTATTCAACTTAAACAACTCAAACACAACTTAAACCGCAACGTAAAAATCAACTTAAACAACTTTTATCAACTTATCAACACAAACGATACAATATACCAACTCAAACAACTTAACAACACAAATGACTAAACGACACCCAATAATAAATAATCGGGAAAATATGGACAATATTTAATTAAATTAATCAATTAAATACGGGCGTTACAACTCTCTCTCACTTAGAACATTTTTGTCCTCAAAAATCTCACCTTGCTCAAAAAACTCAGGATATGATTGCTGCATCTTGTTTTCCAACTCCCAGGTTATACTTTCTCAGGCAACCCCCAGCCAAACAACTTTCACTAAAGCAATATCTTTGCCTCTTAAAGTCTTCATTTCAAGACCCTTAATTCTTATCGGAATTGTCTCCACAATGAGATTATCCTGGAGTTGCGACACGTGGAACAAATCATGCAAATTCGACAAGTTTGGCGGTAAAGCCACTCTATAAGCAACATTCCTAACTCTATTCAAAATCTGATACAGACCAATAAAATGAGGAGTAAGTTTCTAGGATTTCAACACTCACCCAACACCGGTCACAGGCGTAACTCTTAAAAAATTCATGATCACCAGCTTGGAATTCTAAATCTTTCCTTCGCTTATCATGATAACATTTCTACCGACTTTGAGAAGCTTTCATCTTTTCTCCATTCAACTTCACCTTCTCAATGGTTGCTCGAACTATCTCTGGTCCAAGCACCACACTTTCACCATATTCATACCAACATAACAGAGTCCTACATCTCCGAACATACAACGCCTCAAAAGGTGCCATTTCGATACTAGAATGGTAACTGTTATTATACGTGAACCCGATTAATGGAAGATAAGTATCCCACGAACCTCCCTGCTCAAGTACACAAGCTCTCAATAAATCCTCCAACGACTGAATCATCCTCTCGATTTGACCATTTGTTTGAGGATAATATGCTGAACTCAACCTCAACTTAGAACCCAACGCATCTTGCAAACTCTTCCCAAACTCCGACGTAAACCTCAGATCTCGATCTGACATAATACACAAAGGGACGCTATGCAACTTCACAATCAATCTGACATAAATCTCAGCCAACTTTGATACTGGAAATCCGATGTTAATAGGAATAAAATGAGCCGACTTAGTAAGCCTATCAAAAATCACCCAAATCGAATCATGCCCTCTTGAAGTATTATGAAATCTCGTTACAAAGTCCATAGAAATACTATCCCATTTCCATTCTGGAATTTCCAACGGTTGCATCAAACCAGTAGGCTTCTGATGTTCAACTTCGACTTCTGACAAATCAAACAAGCATACACAAAACATGCTACATCATTCTTCATTCTAGGTCACCAAAACACCTTCTTCAAATCTTGATACATCTTAGTTGCTCCTAGATGAATACTCAATTTACTTCTATGACTTTCCTCCATAATCATTCTTTTCATATCATCATCATCATCAGGTATTCAGATTCTATCATGAAATCTGAAAACACCATGCGCATCCAACTTAAAACCATTCTTTTTAGACTCGCCGCAATCAACTATTATATCCACTAGTTTCACATCCAATTTCTGAGCTTCTCTAATATTGTCTAGAAAATCATTATTAGTCTTCAACATACCCAACTTAACACTCTTCGGCGTTACTTTGCAAACCAAACTCATATCCCGAAACTGCTTAATCAACTCTAACTCTTTAACCATCATAGTCGACATATGCAATGTCTTCCGACTCAATGCATCAGCTACTACATTAGCTTTACCCGAATGGCAAATCAAACCAAAATCATAGTCTTTCAATAGGTCCAACCATCTTCGTTGTCTCATATTCAATTCTTTCTGATCAAACAGATACTTTAAACTCTTATGGTCGCTAAACACTTCAAATCTAGAACCATAAAGATAATGCCTCCAGATCTTTAATACAAAAACAATTGTAGCAAGTTCCAAATCATGTGTAGGATAGTTCTTTTCATGAATCCTCAATTGTCTCGACGCATAAGCAATCACTTTACCATTCTGCATAAGAACAGCTCCTAAACCTATCAATGAAACATCACAATACACAACAAACGGTTCCTCTGAATTCGGTAAAGTCAAAACTGGTGCCGACGTCAACCTCTCTTTCAACTCTACAAAACTTTCTTCACATTGGACATCCCAAACAAAAGTCTTACTCTTATAAGTCAACCGAGTCAATGGGAAGTGCCAACTTAGAAAATCCTTCAATAAACCTTCGGTAATAACCAACTAACCCCAAGAAACTACTAATCTCAGTAGTCGACTTTGGAGTTTCCCATTGCAACACAACATTTATCTTAGAAGGATCCACCGCAATACCACTACCTGAAATTACATGGCCAAGAAAACTGATTTCCTTCAACCAAAATTCACACTTGGACAACTTCACATCAACTTCTTATCCTTCAAAACTTCCAATACTATCCTCAAATGCTATGCATTCTCTTCTTCTAACTGGAATAAACCAAAATATCATCTATAAACACAACTACAAAACAATCTAGATAAGTATGAAAAATATGATTCATGTACTCCATGAATACTCCTGGTGCATTAGTCACACCGAAAGGCATCACCGAATACTTGTAATGTCCATACCATGTTTTGAACACCGTCTTCTGAACATCCTCATCTTTCACCTTAATCTGATGATAGCCCTGTCTCAAATCGATCTTGCTAAACACACGAGCACCTACCAACTGATCCATCAAATAATATATTCTCGGTAACGGATACTTGTTCTTAATTGTCACCTTATTCAAATGTCTATAATCCATACAAAGCCTCATACTTCTATCTTTCTTCTTAACTAACAAAACTGGAGCTCCCCACGGCGATACACTAGGTCTTACAAACTTCTTCTCAAGCAAATCTTCTAACTGCTTCTTTAGTTCTTCCAACTCAGATGCGGACATCCTGTATGGTGCCATAGAAACAGGTCTAGTACCAGGTACAAGGTCAATCGCAAACTCAACATCTCTCTCTCAGGCGGTACATTAGGAATTTCATCAGGAAACACCTCAGGAAATTCATTCACTAATTGCAACTCTTCAATCTCAGCTTTACTTTCCATAGATAACGACGCCATCAATGTAAACATCTGGGTTTCTTTTTTCATCAACTTCTGCAACTCTCTAAACGACAACAATCCAACTCCTTCCTCTTCTGGAGTAGAAAACCTCACTGACTTACGAAAACAATTAATATGAACATAGTTATACTCTAACCAGTTCATACCTAGGATTACATCCATCCCAGTCAATGATAAACACACCAAATCAACATAAAAGTCTCTATCAAAGATAGACAACAAACAAATCAAACACACTAGAGAAGTAGTCACTGATCCCTTAGCCAGAATCTCTACGACCATTTCTCCTTTCATCTCAGACAACTCAAGACCCAACCTCTTAACACCATCAGTAGTAATAAAACAATGGGTAGCACCCGTGTCAATAATAGTAATTAAAGGAATACTATTAATGAAACATGTACCTCTGACGAGCTTGTCCTTATTAGTTGTCTGAGTCCCAGCTAAAGAGAACACTTTTCCTCCCAATTTTGCTTTCTTTGGCTTCTGGCACTGACTACCAATATGCCATTCTTCGCCACAGTTAAAGCATATCATCTTTTATGCGTGCAATCAGATATCGCATGCCCAACGTTTCCACAATGGAAACAACGCTTCACCTATGCACTATACACATTGCTCTAGTGTCTAGCTTGTCCACACTTGAAGCAAACAATATAACCAGGAGCATCTCCCCCACTAGTTCTCTGCCCTGAAGAAACTTTCTGCTTACCCTTACCAGCTGGAGTATCATAAGGCTTGCCACGATTTTGTTGACTCTTGTCCCTTTGATCAGTAACAATCTTGTAGTGAGCATTATTATCTTCCTCGAAGATCCTGCAACTATCAACCAGATCAGAAAAAACACGAATCTTCTGATACCCTACAACTTTCTTAATTTCTGAATGCAACCCATTCTCAAACTTGATACACTTCGAAAATTCAGCAGTCGCCGCATCATGGTGCGTATAAAACTTCGACAACTCCATGAACTTTATGGAATAATTCGTCACTGACATATTTCCCTGTTTCAGCGCAATAAATTCAATCTCTTTCTTACCAAGCACATCTTCAGGGTAATACTTCCTCAAATACTCTCGACGAAAAACAGCCCAAGTGATCTCTCCACCTGTAGCTTCCAACCTTTCTCTGGTTTCCAACCACCAGTCATCAGCCTCAACTTCCAACATGTGAGTCCCATAACGAACCTTCTGTGCTAGAGTGCCATCCATTGCATGGAAAATACTTTCAATCTCCTTCAACCAGACCAATGCAACATCAGTTTCATACTTGCTCTTAAATGTATGCGAATTCTCCCTCTGAAAAGTCACAAAAGTACAAGACTTATCATTCCCACCAGCATTCGGTAAATTCTACACAACTTGAGCCATTGCTTTCATTGCAGCAGCCATCGCAACATCATTTCTTCCAGCCATCTCAACTTAACACTACAACACAACAAAAGTTAGAACCACATAACAATACTCGATTATTAGACAACCACGACTCAACAACTTGGTCAGAATGACTGACCAGCTCTGATACGACTAATGTAACACCCCATTTTTACCAGACTTTATAATTTAAATCAGAGTTAAAAAATTCATCAACAAACATGGGATATTACACTTTCAACTTAAAATCAAATAATAAAACTCCATTAATGAAATACTTTGAAAACAACGCAGCGGATTCAACAAAGTTACAACTTTAAAATCAACTTTCAAATAATATTCAACATCAATACTTAAACAGGGTTTTCAACATAAAATAACTCAAATAAATTATTCAACTAAACAGAAATTCAACATAATATAAAACATGCGTTCATCCCCCCGAAGTGCTACGTATCAGAGTGCCAAACACCGATTTTAGACGACTAGGTACTCGAATCTTGGTTACCTGCACGTTACCAATAGAGGGCAACATTCAAACAAAAGGGGTGAAATATCAAATAACATAAACAGGATATGATAATTAATATGTAAGCAAGAAAATCATATAATCACACCACTTCACACAACAAGCAACATCAATATACAACTTACAACCAATAACGATTAACAATGTAATAAAATGCAACTCGAATGCTACTCAACTTAAATATGCATGAGGTACCAATTGGAGTACACTTCCAAATTGAAACATTTCCAGTTTATCGAGGCATCAACAACTTATTTGCCAATCCAGGCCAACTTGAATTGAGCATTCACTCAAACTTGAAAATATGCAAATGTATGCAACTATAAATGGAATACAGCGAAAACGACATAATCAAAAACTAAGCAACATAACAACTTAACAACTCAGCAACATGAATCAACATTGGTCATAGGACCTGCAACTTAATGATCTTCCCAAAGATCGAGACGATACAACTTATAACAACTTCAACATGGAAAACGACAAATTTCGACTTAATCGATTAGATTACTAAATTAATTATTTTTAAATCTTAAAATCTACTATAATCAACTTATTTTATCTCTACTTAGAGTATAAGAATGAACCAACTCGAAACGGATGCGAAAACAGGAAGAATCGCAAGAAATTGTATTTTTCTACACTCACTCTGCCCATATGCGTAATTCCCATCTCCATATGCGTAATGCCTAATTCTATTACGTGTAATGCCTATGTAAGGGAACATGTTACGCATAATGCCTTGCTTGATACGCGTAATGCTAGATCTGTTACGCAAACCACCAGAATGCATACAATTCCAACTCTGCTACGAATTATCACAACTTCATCATTCTATTCAAGCTTAATTGGGTTTCTACATCGATTTTACTCTAAAAATCTTCTGTATCTATTCATTTATCACGTTCTATGATTTATTTTACAAACCCTAACTTCTTTCTACACAAATTCCTGCAACATAAACCAGTCCAACAACACAGACAACAGAAATACAACAATGATTATATCAGCATTACAACAAGAACAACATGTTTCTTTATCAGTTATCAACATGAAATCGACGACAATAATTCATACTAAAAACACAACCTCGAAAATCATATGAAAATCCCTCCTACATACAAATTATCTAGTCCCAGTTATGGAATTCAAACCCAACCTTACCTTGGATTGAAGGCAGCTCGAATTCGCTGTAATAATCTCTACAAAAAATCCAACCTAGCTTCTTGTTCTTCCTATAGACCTGTTCTTCTCTCACCAAAATTCTGATTATTCTCCTAATTAGGTTTTCAGCTTGTTTTTATTAAACACTCACTAATCAATCCTAATTACTAATGGGCCTAACTTAGCACCCCAACTTACTACTCTTACACCATAAACTACCCCAACTTAATATTATACTATTAACACTTATTTTATTTATTCGACTGAGCTAATTCGACTTATTCAACTTAAACAACACAAATACAACTTAACCTGCAACGTAAAAATCAACTTAAACAACTTTTATCAACTTATCAACACAAACGATACAATATACCAACTCAAACAACTTAACGACACAAACCACTAAACGACACCCAACATCATCCATGACATCATCTTCTTTGTTCAAGTCTTGATCATCAACAACAAAATTTATAGACTCCGTCATTACTTTAGTTATGGAGTTGTAGACTCTATAAGGTCTGATGTTGGTAGATTATCCTAGAAATATTCCTTCAGAGGAGCAAAATTCAGCAAACTTGGCATTCTCAAATTCCTTCCCATGATCACTTCTGATTCTAAATACATTGCTTTCCTTCTCTCTTTGAATTTTTTGACAGAGATCTCTAAAAACTTCAAAAGCTTCTGACTTTTCTCTGATGAAATTTATCCAGGTGTATCTTGAATAGCCATCCACTAGAACATAATCATATTTCTTTCCACCAAGACTTTCTACCTGTATAGGTCCCATCAAATCCATGTGAAGAAGTTCTAAGACTCTTGAGGTGGTAAGATGTTGAATCTTCTGATGTGACATCTTAGTCTACTTTCCTACTTGACATTCTACACAAACTTTCCCTTCTTCAATTTTGAGCTTAGGAGTCCCTTTGACGGCTTCCATGGATATGATTCTCTTCATGCCTTTCAGATGCAAGTTTCCAAGTTTTGATGCCAGAGTTTAACTTCCTCTTCTTTGGCTAGCAAGCAAGAGGAGGCATAACTTGATTCTTGAGATGCCCATAGATACCAATTGTCCTTAGATATATCTCCCTTCATGATTAATTCTCCTTTTCCATCTGTAACAAGACATTCAGATTTGGAGAAATTAACTTTCAATCCTTTGTCACATAGTGACTAATGCTAATTAGATTAGAAGTCAACCCTTTTAAAAGTAGCACATTGTCAAGTATAGGCACTCCTGAGCAGTCTAGCTGTCCAATTCCCTTTATTTCACCTTTGGCTCCATCACCAAAAGTAACAAAACTAGTAGCATGGGGTCTCATATTCACCAGCAGATTAGTAACTCCTATCATATGTCTTGAACATCCATTGTCAAAATACCAGTCATTTTTTTTGCTAAAACTCTATGAGAGGTATGAGCTATCAAGCTGTTGGTACCAATCTTAGGAGTACATTGATTTCTTACCTTAGGTATGTTCTTAATTAGAAGACGTTGAGGGACATGCTTAGGGTATCCATAGAGTTTGAAACAGCAGGGCTTCAAGTGACCAAACTTTCCACAATAATGAAACCTCCATTTATGTGAATTTCCTCTTATATAGGCAACACGTCTTCTTTTATGATGTTGAGACACCTAATACAACATCTTTGGTTTGAACTCAGAGGAAGCAAGATTTAAGTCAGGTTCTTTCCTTTTGTCAAACCCTAGACCAGTCACATCTCCAGATAACTTCCCAATTTGTAGAATCTCATCTAAAGTCTTTGAACTATTTTTCAACATTCTTATAGACTTGGTTATTTGATCAATTTGGGAGTTTACTAATGTTACCTCATTTTCCAGCTTGGAGATGGTTTCCAAGTGCTCTTCCTTTTCATTCTCTATTTGTGATATAATTTTATTCTGTTATTCTCCTTGTTGGCATACTTCTTCATTTTTGAGACATAGTTCTCTATAGAAAGTAGCTAGCTCATCATATATGACTTCATCATCAATGAAATCAGAATAATATCTACTAGTTAGAGCAGTAGCATTCTTAGCAAATTCTTCTTCAGCTTCACTTTCAGTATCTTCCTCTGACCAAGCCACAGTAAGACCCTTTTTATGATTCTTGATATATATAGGACATTCAGATCTGATGTGCCCATAACTTTCACATTCATAACACTGAACTCCTTTTCCTTGAGAAGAGTTCTCTCCAGCCCTTGTCTTTCTACTAGAATCATTTGGCCTATTGATGTTAGATGAGTTGTTCTTAACATTTGGTCTTGACATCCTATCCATCATTTGCATAACTTTGTTGAACTGTCTCCCAAGAAGAACTATAACATTAGATAGACCTTCCTTAGTATTCAGATTACAATCTTCTACTCCATTTTCAGTGTTAGGAGGGAAAGCAATATTTTTGTTTTTCTTGACAGATTTGTCACTTATGCTAATCTCAAAAGTTTGAAGAGATCTAATAAGTTCATCTAATCTCATCATTCTAATGTCATGAGCTTCTTCTATGGCTGTGACCTTCATGTCAAATCTTTTAAGTAGAGATCTGAGAGCTTTTCTTACCAACTTTTCTTCAGATATTGGTTCTCCAAGAGCACTTGAGGCATTAGATATTTCAAGGATATGCATATGAAAATCATAAATACTTTCATCCTTAAGTTTTCAAATTTTATGGTGAGCAGCTGAATTCTTGACATTTTAACCTTGGAGGTACCTCCATGAGTAGTTTTGAGAATATCCTAAGCATCTTTAGCAACAATGCAAGTATTGATCAATCTGGAGGTGTTTTTGTCAATTCAATTGAATATGGCATTCAAGGCTTTAGAATTTTCCAAAGCAATCTCATCTTCTTCCTTAGACCAGTCCTCTTCTGGCTTCAACTTAGTATTATCAATCCCATCTTTGTCCTTAACAACATGATGTTTCCATCCTCTCAGAACAACTTTCCAGGCCTTGTTGTCCAAGGAATTTAAGAAGGATACCATCCTTGGTTTCCAGTAATCATACTTAGTTCCATCCAAAATGGGTGGTCTATTCACAAACACCACCTCCTTGTCCATTATACCAGAAAGTAACTTCCCTGGATCTCACCCAGATACATAGCAGGATGCCTGCTCTGATACCAATTGAAAATCTGGTATCAGATATGTGATGTTAAAGGCGATGTCACGACATTACTATCTGAGAATTAACAAGATAAAAACAGTATAAATAACAACATTAAAAACAGATAAGATTATTAACCTAGTTTGGTGCAAACACACCTACTATGGGGGCTACTAAGCCAGGAAGGAAATCCACTATTAGTAGAACAATTCAAAGCCTAAACAGTCCCAGTTTACAACTTCTCACTTAAACCTAACCAATGCAACTTCTATCTAGAAAGAAACATCTAGATATGAGAAATCACCATCTCACTCCCCCTAAATCACACACCGTGATAAACAACCAATTTAAAGAAAACAAAAGATCACTCTCCCAAAACACAACACCTTGATTTTGCTTAAAAGCTTTGATCAAGAACAAACACTCATGCTTAAAAGCTTAGAGTGGACAAAATTACAACTAAAAAATCAGTCCAGTTCAAACATCTAGGTGATGTATGAATGGCTCACAAAAAGAACACATGCTAAAAAAACCTAACACTCAAAAGAACTTTGTATGGAGGCTGACCAAGAAGATCTTCAAGCATGTCAAGGACATCTTACAAGACATCAAGGAAAATGACAATGTTTTTCTACATATGCAGCCAAACCAAGAACCTTCACTCCCAAACACAAAATTATATTCCAAAATAAAGAGAATTTCATGTAGATTTCAGAACATCAAAAATCGCTTAAATCTGAGTTACGAGTAAAATGTTATCGCCCTTGCAATAGAGGCTGACCAAGAAATCCCGTATCCATACTTCCACCAAAACCAGCATCAGAACCAAATATCTAAACACGTTTTTCTCCCTCTTCAGAAACATGATGAAGTAAAAATTTATATGCAAACTTTAAGGAATTTCCTAAGCTTTCCAAAAAGTCCAGAATCGCTTCCATCGGAGTTACGAGTGAAAAATTATGCCCCTTTTTCTGAAGTTTGCTCCATAATTGCGAAAATGAAAATTGAAATTGATGAACATGAGTTCTACCTCCCTCTCTCTCTCTCTCTATTGCTTCCAAGATCCTCTAACAATCCTTGCTTTTCACCCAACTCTAAAAATCTTCCAACTTCAATCCAATTATACTTAAGACATACTAGTCTACCAGTTGATCCATCAAATTGTCATTTTCTTTGGAGTGGATCCTTATTTTCAATCATCTCTTTAATCCGCCGTCAGTAGTCTATGCATATCCCATATAATCGTATCACATACATGTACTCATATAAGTTTCATTCTATAAGATTTATCTTACTCTCTTAGCAGATAAAAACATCATTTCTTAACTGTCTCCAAACTCCGATCTATACTCCAAAGGTAAGTCGCAATTATCGTCTCGTCCTCCCTCAAAGGAATCACAAACTTGACTGACAGGTAAGAATCATTAATATGTACTATCGTCGGTTTGCAACAATACAGTTCCAACAACGCTTGCACTCTTGCAATCAATATCATCTTGGACCAACTCCTCATACCATAAACATCTCTGAGAAGCAAACTTCTCCCCCACATGTTCCAAACCAACTCCTGGAGACAAATAGTTAGAAACTAATAAGCAAGTATCGACATTGTTTCACACACATGTCACATATTAAGGAATAAACAACACTAGACAACTTGGTCGGACATATTGACCTGCTCTAATACCAGTTTATAACACCATAAATTCCCCCGAATAATTTAATCAAAAAATCAGAGTAAAATGAAACAACTCGGAATAAAAGAGTATTACTTTCAACAAATACTTGCTCATAAATAAGACATGTAACATATAATAATATTAATGCATTTTAATCCATATATCATCTTTATTACACGGCGGAAATTATTCATTATGATCAACAAAATATAATTGTTTCAATTAATCAAATTAGTTTTCGTATTATAAACAACTCATAATTCTTTAACAAATAAAAATATGCATAAAGCGTTTCCGATTCCCAATGGTACATATCAGAGCAGACTCCAAACTAAAGTGAAGCATCAGGTCTTCACTACTGCAACTTCTACACTACTCCTGATTACCCGCACGTCACCCACGTAGAGGGAACATTCAAACAGAAGGGGTGAGATTCTCAAATCAATCAAAAAATAAAGATGATGTAAATATAAGAGTATAAATTATCAAGTATATCACCTGCATCACCAACTTCAACATAATTCAAACCATACAATATAATACAGATAATCAATCCAATCACAATGCAATAAAAAAATGTAAAGAAACACCAACTAGACTCAATGCATATGGTACTATTTCTGATCCATGTTTCATGATCCACTTCCCATTGGAACTCTCGACCCCTATTTCATGGTTTAGTATGACCCCTATTTCATTATCACACCCACGACCCCTGTTTCATGATCACGTACAATCCCTTTTTCATGATCATACCAAAAATTGCAATTGTACACAATCACACCAATAACAACAATTCCTTCAAGGAATTCGGATAGACGATTACACCCCATCCGGGATCTCCACCCCACAAGTTATGTACATGCCAATGCACCATCAATGACATCATGCAACAACAACTATATGCACACCTATATCATTTCATTACCACACCAATACCAGTCAACACTCAACATGCATTTATCGAAACATACCTCGCTATGCAACTACAACATTTACACATATTTGCATCATTCAATCATGAATTGCAATTTATCACATCAAACATCAACAAACATGCATATAACGCCCCAATACATTACCTCTTCGTTGTCCAACATACATCATACACCTGCTCAAACATCCAAACATCGCAATCCATAATAACAACACACATCGCACAACTAATTTCCACATTTCACAATTTGACATAACACAACACAAAACGCAAACACATACCGCATGTCGAATATTTGGAATTTTGTCATTAAAAATAATTTTAACAAAAAGTACATAAAATCAGCTTTCCAACAATTTGAACGGCAACCCAAATGAACTTACGAATCAAAAGTTATGAATTTTCAAAGTTTTTCCAGCAAACACTAACACTAACATCATACACCGTCACCATAAAATCTCATTACGCTCTAATTAATTTTAATTTCAGGGTTTGAGACTATTTTTACAAGAAATTACACTGCATTATCTTTCCACAGGTTTGAGCGGCACGTCAAACGGATAGCCGAGGCTCAAGATATGTATTTTTGAAGTTTTTAGACAAAGTTTTCCCAGAGTAATCGGTTATCACCTGGTGGGTAACCGGTTACTCTGTTACATAACCACTTTTCAGCAGTATTATTTATGCGAAAATCATTTATTTAACCCATCCCAACATCCCCAGACATCATCTATCGCATAATTCGAACTTTTAAATCCGTATGCAACAATACACATTCATTAGAACCACTTATAACACCAAAAACCATAATTTGAACAATAAAATTATGCATTATAAGCATTATTACTATTACTGACACGTGACTTCAATTCCGCACTGGAAACATCAAATGAATCAACAAACACACGGGTAAAAACCTAACAATTTATTTACCCTCATACATATAGCATATATTCCCTAAGAGATTTAGGAACCCCACCCTTACCTTAGATGACAAAACTATTCTTTTCTGTGAAATCTCCTCCTTTTCTCTAGCCCCCTTTTCTCTTATGCTCTATTCTTCCTTTTCATGATTGATAAGAATGATTTCCTTTTCCTCCACTCTTCGCTACAAAAGTCCCTCAATAATGTTTCCTCTTATACCCTTACTTACTCACCTTAAATTACCACCAAACCCTGCATATATTCATACTACTATTTCTATTATTATTATTATAATAATAATTATTATTATAATTGTTATTATTATTATTATTATCACTTATTCTAACTAATGAAATAATAAGAATTATAATTCTTCCATCCAATATTTAATTAAATTAATATTCTCCTAATATTATAGTTAAATATATATTAACTAACATAATCTAATTAGTTTTTCTCACCACACCACCAATCTCTACACTTTTGGTCACACACCCCTACTACCTTAAAGTCTCACTCTTAAGGCTACTATCCCTTACTACAGGTACATAACTTACAACGAATACACACCAAAACACACAATCAATTACATCTATTCACATTTATTTTACAAATAATAATCAAAATAAAAATGGGGTGTTACAAGAGACCTTACTCACATCCTTCACAACCTGCGTTGTATCTGTCTTTTGCCATCACAAAACCTGTCACGGTTTCTTGACCTATAAGTCATCTTGAACTTGCTTCAAATATTCTTCCAATAACATTATACTAACCATTAACTAAGGGCTTATGGTAGTGTACATGTACATATGTTGTCCTCTCTGCATCCCATACTGCATGTTGGAACTACAACCCTAAGAGCCAGCGACTCTCAAAACCTAAACCTTATTTTAAAAAAGAGTACTAGGTTACAATTGTTACATAAGGAATACTTAACCGTAGGTCTAAGTCTTCATATTTATCGTATTCTATTGTTACTTGGGTCTTCTATTTTTACTCCTTGATCCAGTCTTTTAGGAGTATTTAGAGTATCTTCACAGGAATCTGCAGAATTAACTGGTCCTTCTACTGAATTAACATATTTAGAGTATCTTCACAGGAATTTGCAGAAAAAAATAAATTCTCCCAGACTGATCAATGATCCTTAAAGCATCCAACAAGAATCATATATTATATATTGTCAAGTCTCCCCCAACTTGCAACAATACAATGTCAATACATGACCCTTGACATCTTCATCCCTCCTGGATGGAAAAGTCTGATTGTTACTCACCACAAGCTTGATGTTAAAGATCCTTAGATCAAGAGGAAACTCCCACTATCTAAGATAAAATTTCTCTCCCTGAGCACTTGCGTAGGAATGAATGGAAAACATAAGACGTATCTTCAATATCTTCAAGAACAACACTCACTGTCAGTCACCCGCTGAAACACATTCATTTTGGTACCACTATCTCTTCTGACAAGAAATAGAAGTCACTCACACATGAAAGCCATCATGCTATCCGTAAGGCACATAAGGATCACCATCCTCATAGTAACAAACGGTTGGAACAACATCAAAATCAGTTTGTTTTCCTTCCATTAGTGTCAGATACTGGACATATGCTTTAGAAAAGCATGACTTGCTAGACAAAGTCCTTCCACAAGATTTTCAAAAATAGACAATCACCCCACTCCTTCAAAGGAAGTCATTCCCATCATTCTCCCGTATGATAATATGGAGTGCTCCTAACTATTGATTATCTATATGCATAATTCCAATCAATCAATACATGATCTTCTTCGGTCTTCTCTACATTCTACATCCAAGGCAGACCTTCTACTTCATCATTCCCCCATATGACTATGTAGATGCTCCTTAGGAAATTATGTAGGTAATAAACTCCCAAAACCAGATCACAATCATCCTAACTAAGGATATCCAACCCAGATAATGTCATAACACCAAGTTAGAACATCTTCCACACACCAAGACAAAATTCTTAATATGCTCCACCAATTGGACTTACTATATCATCTTAATCAAAAGAACTGAAGAAACTTCAATCAACATTGTGCTACCAGCTTGAATAAGAACTCCAGAAAGAGAGAAATAAACTCTCATCCACCTTCAAGAAGAAAAACATCTCCTTGAGTCTTTAACTTATCACCCTTCAGCACAAGAGTAATTTGTTACAAGACAATCCTCAAGAATAACCAACTGCCACCTGCTAATTATCTTGATTCTTCGAATCCACTTCTGAGATCAACCAAATGCCACAAATTGATCATCTCCTTCATGAATCCTCATATGGAAAATCAATTTCCATATATTGTCTTCTTCATGGATGTCAGAACTCTAACAAAGATATCCTGATCTACCAACTGAACTTGATCTTCAAGTTACATGTATCCCCTTGCTCAATAGCAATACACACTTATACTCCCTAAGCCATGGATATTGTAACGTCTTGTCCTTCCTACAGATCTCGTAAGCTACCATGAGAACGATCTTTTTGAAGCATCTTTGTTCATTCCTGTAGATCACCCTATCTTAAGTTGACGTGACACTCCACCAACTGAGATTCTGATGTTGAACTAGAAGTCAGAAAATTATGATTCGACATCTAGCTATTGAGATCTTCTCCCTCTTCTGCTACTTAAAGGAAATTCCTCCCTTTATAGAACAAGAGTCCCATGCTCTCATAGACTTGATTCACCAACCAAGTTTGAGTAGACAACCTCCATTCTTTTGATTTTGTAATTATTCCAAACAATCTCACACATTGATGAATACCTACCAATGCTTCTCTAAAGACTTCAAACTTGCCACTGTGTGAATCTTCGAAGGACTAGTTAAAAAAAACTCCCATAGATATACCAAGGATTCCACCTTTCCTTGAGTAGTGTCGTTTTCACGAAGTTCCTGATATGCCACCTATCTGAACTCCATGATGAGCATTCTAGAATGCCCTAAAGTACCTGGATCATGAATAAACCAATCTAAGTAGTTATCAAGATTATGATGTCTTCATAGTCTTCCATGTTGTAAACACCCCAAATTTGCCCTCACCCATTCACACCATGGCTTGTGATCATTTCATATGCATAAACACAATCATAACATCTCATACCACAATTTTGAGTCTTTGCATTGGTTCTAAGTCATCTGCACCTAGGGTTTGTGATCTGAGCAATCCAAGAGCTTCTTGAGCCACTCCAAGGGTCATCAATCACTTCAAAGCGGTCTATGTGTGGCCAAGTATCATATTACATCCTCTCAAAGTCAATAATTCCAAAGAATCACAAGAACTGGGATTGTTGTGGAAGCAGAGCCAGGTTTGACTGCACAAATGACCTAAAATTAGGGTTTTGGTTTCAGAGGCCATAACTTCAAATTTTTTGGTCATTCTTGTTTCTATTGGTCTATATATGGTATAGGGAGCATGCATATCAATTTTTATGAAGAAATTCCATGGGGAAGTCATCTGATCAAGAGTTGACTTTTCAGACAAGTCAGTGCAAAATCAGGGCATCTGAGGCCCCCAATGACCCAACCAAGGGGTGATCTTCATCATTTTGAGTGTATATGATCTTTATTTGATCATAGAAGAAGTTGGAAGTTCACAAAATTCAAGAATCTCAAGTTTTTGCAAAGTTGACTTTTTTTGGGCAAGTTTGACTTTTAATGAAATGTCATTTTATGTAACTTTTTCAACCCTTACTTTTTGATCCAAAAATGCTTCAAATGGAAAAACTTTGGTCATGAAAGTTGTAGAATAGATCTTTCCCTTTTCAAAAAGTACAAGAACATGACCTAATTCATTTTGGATCAAAAGTTATGGCTTGTCAAAGTTGGCAAAAATCACAAAAATTCAAAGTTTCTACCAAAGAGGTATTTTGCAAAATGACTTGATCAAGTGTTCTAAGGCTATCAAATGGACTTCTAATTCACATAACATGACAATGTGGCATCTAAAGTTCAGATTGGACCAAAGAAATCACATGTTTTATGGCTTGTGAGGCAAGATATTTTTCATGAAGATCAAAAGCAAGCAAGTTGCAAAAGCCATCATAACACTTCATCCACTTGCTAGCTACATTGCTGAACCATCCTAGACTTTCCCTCACACCATGCTGCGCAGCCCACACCCTTTGTACTTGGCTAGAACATGACCCATACTTCTCTTACACAAAGTTGACAAATTGGCAAAAGTAGCTACACCTATCACAAAAGGGCATGTCACATCTTCTGACCAATCAGCATTGTTTATGCAAACAATTTGCAAGCCAAACATCATAACACACAAGCCTGAAACCAGCAAGAACCACACATTCTCATTTTCACTCTCAAAAGCAAAAGCCTTCGAAACTCAGAAAACAAGCCACAAACACTTAAACAAACTTCATAGATCAACTCAACTCATCATCCTGGTCACAAAGCACCCCTCACCCTTGCCTTAAACTGCCTGAATCATAAACACGATTCTCACCTGAGCTTGAGCAGAACCTGTTCAAACTCTCAAACCAGCCAGCACAAGCTCCTTCTAAGCATCCAGACATCATCAAGGGACCAAAAGGAGTGGATTGCATCAAGAGGAGAGGCCAGAAAGCTGCAAACTGAAAGCTTCAAAACTCAGGTAGCTCAAGAACTTTTTTTCCAGAAATGATTTTTTAAGTTCTTAATAGCTTCTACATGCTTCCCTGATCATGAATATGTTGTTGGTTTTGAAAATGGTGAAGAGATGAGTATGTATGCAGTCTCTGAAACTTTTTGCCCTAGAACTAGATTGATTCGATTCTCTTTGTTTAGGAAAGATAAATGTTGTTTGAATGGGGGTTTTGATTCGTTTTTGAGTGGGGATCATTTCTGTTTAATTAGAATTTGTTTTAGATGCGTTTAGAGAGAGTTTGAAGTTTGGAGTGATCGGAGAAGATGACCGGGACACTGTTCCGGTCACCTGAGAGTCATTAAGGCTGTGATTAGGGCTAATTAATTAGGGTTAGTGAGTTTGAATGTAGGCCGTCCAGATACGCGCCTAGTCAACTCCCGCGTGTGTGACTTTGAATTCAGGCCTTAGGATCTGTTGACTTCTTCAATAATTCATTTAATTTCATTTTATTTTCATTTAAATACATTTGTTTTCCATAATTTATTTAAAATAGCAAAACCTTTTCAAAAATTCTGAAATTTTTTACACAAGTTGTTATTTAATTTCAGAACACAAAAATATTTTCATTTTTATTTTTAGCATTAAAAAAGTATTTTTAAATATTTAAAAGTTTCTTTTTAATTAATTAATGAGAATTAATTAATTAAAAATAATTTTAGGTATTTAAAAATCACCAAAAAATTCATGAAACATTTAAAAACATTTAGAAACATTGTACAACCCTCAAACCAAATTTATTTTTTGATCTTGATGCATTTTGAGAATTTTCCATGGAATTAAAATCATTTTGATGCATTATTTTGATCCAAACTTCCAAAAATCATTTCTGCCTAACCATTGAGAGTTGTACTTTGATTCTTTTTGCATTGTGTTTAGCATATCATGTAGTTTGTGAGATTAAATTGGCATGATTTGATCTTTCATTTTCCATTTGTTTGGCATTTTTCTTGTTAAGGAACCCTAAAACCCTAGAAAATTTAGGAAAATCATAACTTGAATTGGGTTAAGAGTTGGAACTTCTCCTTTGGGCAGTGAGTTAGTATAGGTTTAGGGATCCTTTGAGTGCATTTTCAATTTTTTGTATTGATGTTTGCTTCTGATTTTGGTTTGTGTTTGTTGCTTTGATCATAAACCCTAATTTGGGCTTCCATATGCATCCATTTTGCATTTGCTTGCATAACATGACTTGCCATAACATTTTATGCATTCTTGTGATCCATTTGACACCATAAGACATATTGAAAGCATGTTTGATCATTGCATCTTGCATTTCCCATGTTGTATGCCATTTGCATTTCATAACTTTTCATATATGTTCATGCTCCTCGACTTGTTCCATCTGCATCCATGAGCTTGTATGATCATCCCCATGTGTTGATTCATGCTTGTAGCATCTCATAGCATCATTAACATCATATATGTGCTTCTGGTTTTGGTTCACATCCTACCATTTCATTCCATTTTGCATTGCATTGCATTTCTTTCACTAACTTTTCAGGTGGTAAGTGACTTTGAGAGGTGAATTTGCCTTCACTTCTCATAACTTCTCTTCATCTCTTTTATGCATCCTTGCTGCATTCTTGTATGTGTTTGAGATTGGGCTTGCTTATTCTTTTTCTTCTCACTTTCTTTCTTCAAGTGACTTGGCTTCTTGAATGAAGCAAGTTACTTTGCTTCTCCTGATCCTTTCATCTACTTCCTGGTGGTTCCTATGAAGATCTTTCTTGGAAACCTCACAAACCTTAGGAACAACCAAGCATGACAATGATTAGGGTTTTGATTAGTCTCCCTACTTAGTTTTACCTTTGTTTCTCTTTGAGTCTTCTTTTCTCACCTCATAATCAGGGACTAAACCCTAAAGGCTTTAAGGCTTTATGATTAAGCTTATGCCTGCATCCTTCTATTAGGATGGAGTGTATAACTTTAATCCTAAGTGTTAAACCCTTAATGTGTTTAAATCCTTTAATCAATTCACTTAATAATCATCAAGACATCAAGCTTGTAACTTGGGCCTTGCATTAGGGTTCTAATTCTTCCTTAACTGGTTAAGAAGGACTAACCCTAGTGTTAATGGACAAGTCCCCCTCAAGTTGTCTTACAAACCCTAAAAATCACTTCATTATCTTATCATTAACTAAAATCCACTTAATAAAGGCTTTGTTTTGTCATAAGTTTAATCCCTAATCATGGATTAAGTTGAGGAGCTTTCCTCAGCTTAAACACTCTCATCTATTATCCTTCTATTAGGATGGTGTAATGAGCCTGTTTAATCCTTGATTATGGCTTAACCTCATTACTTAACACTAAACAAAAACACCAAAAACATCTAAATAATCACAAGTAGGTTAATGATCTTAATCCTACACCATGGTAATTAAGTGTGAGAAGCTGACTTCACACTTAAGGCATTCTCATTACCCCTAATCAGAGGGAAAATGTGATGAGTTTACTAAATCCAGTGGTTTAGACTTAAGCTCATTAACTTATGACAAATTTTCAAAAGCAATAAAAGACTGAAAACTCAAAAACAAACAATAATCGTCTCCTCCGGGATTCTTTTCTCATCTCATTCACTCACAAAACGAGAACTTCTTCTTCCGTCTAATGCAAGACAGTTTGCACCTGAGCCAGACAGGTCATACACTTGAGCATTGACAAGCAAGCAGTTCACAGGTCAATTTATCTTTCAGTCTCTTTGGGTCGAACTACGGTGTTCTGACTTCCTCATTGCACGAGAGGATACGTAGGCATAACTTAACAGTTATCGAACAAAAAGTCTCTGTATATTCCCCCTCCTTCCAGCATTATTCTTTAAGCCTCATGATCTTGAGCATCTTATTCTTGTTCTCACACTGACACATCATTTATACACTTTACACTTCCTTTACACTGACACCTGTACACCTTTTCCAGCTCTCTTTTATACATAGACTGCACTGACACTACCCCTTTAAAACACAAATCTTTTAAGCGTGGATCCCGTCGAGTACGGCGGACAATCTGGGTGCTAATACCTTCCCAGGTTGTAACCAACCCCCTTTCTCAGTCTCTCTGGTTCGCAACCGTCTTATCCATATCTTTCTAGGTCTATGCAGCATTGCCTTTCCTTCGGGATAAAAATGCCTAGCTGGCGACTCTATTCATTCCCTGTGAGTTCACTCCTGTGTGTTCTCACGCCCTCCTTTCGCCGACCGTTCGCGTCAGTACCCCATTTGACCCGGCTTCATCTGGTGGGAGCGACAGCTTGGCGACTCTGCTGGGGAACCTTATACTGCAACCAGGGCTTCTGGTTCTTTTTGTGGGTTCCTCCTAGCGCTTGATTGATTTGTGTTTACTGGGGTGTTATGTGTTATTTGTGTTTGTATATTTGTATTTATTTTTTCCTTATGTACAGTTGTTTTACTACTTTCTGTATAGCTTTGCATTATATCATATTGTCATACTGTGCTGGCTGGATCTGTTTGTTTGCTTTGGTGGGTGGGTGTTCTATTGAGAGTTGAGGTCCTATACCTGGGACCTGAGTGACACCTAGGCTAGATTGGTTCATATTCTTTCCCATTCCATCTCGGTCTGGTGCGGGAATATTGAAACACGGTTCAGATATGGGTTTCTTCTTAAGAACTCTGTGTTGCAGATTTCCTGCAATACTAGGGCTATCTAGGAAGCCTGCTAAGTCTGGATGACCTTTAGTATTGACCTTCAGAAACTGAGGTGAATTAGAGGAGGATCTTTTATGGTTATTGTAAACACTGTACCTCCGGGTTAGAAGTGTTTACACTTCTCATAACTGATCCAAGTCTGAGGATCCTTGTTTTAGAACACCACCTGTGAGGGGGTTGGGCTGTTTACAGGTTTGCAGGTACCCTTGACCTCATCATACCCTTGTTACTTTGTATGATTAAGAGTACTCCATCTTGGAATAGTTCTTGTGATTCTAAACCCTGGACATGTGGCTCTTTATTTGAGTCCCCCACCTTGGTTACTGGACTTATAGACCTCCATCTGGATTTCTTGAACATACCTGGACTTATATCAGAGCATTTGATCAGATCCAGCTCAGTCACAAACCCTTGCATATCATTTGCATACATAATCATTGCATCATTTTAACATTTGCTTATTTGTGTTTCAGGGTATCCATCCTTTATTTTTGGCTTGGTTTTGACCCCATCATCAGTATAGACCTATTTTCATCAGCAGCTGCTTCAGCTATCAGCTATCTGCTTCAGTCACCAGCACCAGCCAGTCAGTGGCCCATTTTCAGTATTATCATCAGCACCTGTCTCAACTCTTCTTCAACAACATGGCACCTAAAAAGAGTAACATCTCCTACCACTTCTTCCAGCCTGAGCTAGCTGACATCAGGAGGATTCAGACCCTGATCACTCCAGACCATATACCACTTTTCAGGGAGCACTATGGAGACATACTTGATGTGGTTATGGATTTGGACCCTTCACAGAGGAGCCTGATTCATACTTGCCTTCAGTTTTATGATCCCCCACTGAGGTGTTTCACTTTTCAGGATTTTCAGTTGGGCCCTTTATTGGAAGAATACTCATCATTGGTTGGTATACCTATCAGGGGTGGAGTCCCTTTCAACCCTGAGATGGTCTTTCCTGGTAATGAAGAAGTAGCAAAGGCACTGCATCTGGAACCAGTTCTGATTGGGCAGCATATGACTACTAAGGCTGGAATCTCTGGCCTGCATCTGGATTTCTTGATCTCTCAAGCTACCCTGAAAGCTTCTTTGGGAGAGTGGAAAGCAGTCTGTGCTTTATTGGCCCTGAGCATATATGGGATCATATTATTTACAGATGAGCCTAGATTCATTAGCAAGAATGCAATCCATCTTTTCATCCTGAGGAACCCAGCGCCCACTTTATTGGGGGATTTCTACTATTCAGTGCACCAGAGGAATGAAAAGCAGAGGGGGAGATTAGTGAGGTGTTGTGCTCCTTTGTTCCATACTTGGCTTCTCAAGCATTTGCCCAAGACAGATGCCTTTTTGAATCCTCATCAACAGAGAAACTGGGCTAGAAGACTCACTGCTTTGACTTCAGCTGATATCAGGTGGTGCACTCAAAGCACAAAGGGCAGGGATATCATTACCAGTTGTGGGCAGTTTCCCAATGTGCCCCTGATAGGAGTTAAGGGTTGCATTAATTACAACCCTCTGCTGTTCAAAAGACAACTGGGCTATGCATTGGTCCACACTCCTAAGGCACAAAACTTGGCTGAGACTCTTTACTGTGAGAACAAGCCTAATCTGGCTATTGTTAGGCAGGCAGCCTGGGCCTGGGACAATGTTCAAACTAAGGGAGTAACCATTCTGGGGAAGTGCAACAATGTAGCATCAGCACAATACTATGATTGGTCCCATGCCAGGGCTCAATTTTCTGGGATGCCCTTTACCATGGAGGATATGCCTGGATCATCCTCAGCACCACCTCCTGCCACTGTCAGCTTAGAGGAGTTTGAGAGCTTGAAAGAGAGAAATGAGAAGCTGACTCAGGCTTTGCAGAAGACCCTCTGGGAGAGGAGTGATGGTAGGTTGGATATTGAAAGGTTGGAAAAGTTGAGGGTGGAGCATCTGGCTAAAATTGAGAAGTCTGAGGAGTATATCAAGAAGTCTAGGGCTGGAGAGCAGATTCTGAAGAATGCTTGTAAAGAAGCCCAGTTCCAGAAAGCCAGGACTGACTTGTATCTGAAGGAGAGTCAAGCTAGGTGGGTCAGGATCACCGAAGCTCGTACTCTGGAAGATAAGAGGACTCAGGACAAGATAGAGCAGCTGGAAGCTAGTGCAAAAGAGCAGCAGGAAGCCCTGGCAGCAGCCCAGAGGGAGATCTCAGAGCTGAAGATCAGAGCTGGAGTGAAGAGGTCAAAGGACCAGAGTCAACACAAGAAGCTAACTGCAGCTGTTACTACCCGGAACCTCCTTATCAGGAATCTCACGGAGCGTCCAGCTGATCCTGTGACTGAAGCACTTCTTAAGGAAGTTCAGGAGGATGAGTTTGGTCTTGGTGTTTGACTTTTTGCTTAGTGTTGCTTTCATTTTATGTATTTTTATTTTCTTATGATGTATTTTGACCCCTCTGAGGGCACGTTTTGTAAGAGAACAAACTATGTACCATTTGCCTTTTGTAATATACGTATCAGTTTGTTCCATCCGAGTTTACTTCAAAAGCAACATCAACAGCATCTTCAAGGGTCTGGAAGGGTCAAAACTGAATGCCGAGCCGGATACCTTGAAAACAAATAAGCATACTGCATTGCATGCTAACCTTTTGTTTTGTTTTACAGGCTTTTGTTTTATTGTTACTAACTCTGTTGTGATATTCAGGAACTATTGCTCGACGTCGGGTATTTCCACTCAACCGTCCACACCGATATCCAACCCGTAACAACCTTCCGGACATACAAATGGATCAGGTACAACAGGACCTGGCAGAGGTCAGAAACCAAATGGCAAACGAAAGATTGGAAATGAGAACTCAGATGACGCAGTTTATGGAAGTGATGAACAACATGGCTCAGAGCCAAGAAAGATTGAGAACAATGGTGGAAAGGCAGAATCAGGAAGATCCCCATATAGGGACTGCTGGCACAAGCAACAATGAGAGGGTCCAACCCCATGTCAACCCCCCTGTATTTGGACCCCACCTTCACCCAGAGATCAACATTCCTGCTAATGTTCAAGGGACTGCCACTGCAGGCAGAGTGCTGCAAGAAGACCCCCAGGAGGATCAGTTCACAGTAATGGGTGCTGGGGAAGAAGCCTATGACAGAAGGCTGGAGGAAATCGCTGAAAAATTAAGATCCTTGGAGTCTCAAAACTCTTTGGGTTTTGATGTTATGGACATGGGCTTGGTGGACAGGGTCAGGATTCCCCATAAGTTTAAGCCTCCTTGTTTTGAGAAATACAACGGGACTTCCTGCCCACGGACCCACTTACAATCCTTTTTGGGAAGGTTGAAAGCATATACCATGGACGAGAAGCTATGGATGTTTTATTTCGAGGATAGTTTGACTGGAGCGTCAAGGGAATGGTACTCCCATCTAACTAGAGCGACCATCAGGTGTTGGAAGGACTTGGCAGAGGCCTTCATCAGACAATACCAGTATAATTTGGATATGGCACCCAACAGGACCCTCCTGATGGGGATGTCACAGTCATCTAGGGAAAGCTTCCGCGAGTACGCCCAAAGGTGGAGGCAGTTGGCTGCTGCTGTCCAGCCACCTATGTCAGAGAGGGAGATGGCAGATATGTTTATGAACACCCTCCAAGGAACATACATTGACAGGCTGGCTGCTTTCTCTTCTACCAGCTTTGCAAATGTCGTTATAGCTGGAGAAAGAATCGAGAGCCTGTTGAAGATGGGCAAAATTACTGACAACGGTGCCAGCTCATCCAGCAATACATGGAAACCTTTCGTAGGTCCAAGAAGAACTGGCGAGACCAATGCTATCCACACCAGCAGGGGCAGGCCCCAATATGTTCATAGGTCTGTGGCAGCAGTCACTATCCCCGCTCCAGTTCATCCTCAACCAACTTATCAACCACCGCAACAAAATTATCAGCAACAACCTCAGTACCAGCAACAAACTCAGTATCCTCCGAGAAACTACAACAACACCAGCAACAACAATCAGCAAAGACCGTTCCAACAGAGACCTTCTCAGGCCAATAGGGTGATCGATCCGATCCCTATGCCCTATGCAACATTATTGCCACAACTCCTGAAACTCAACCTGGTTGAGCTAAGGACGTTGGCACCTCCAGACCCCACCAGTCTACCCAGAAATTACGACTCCAACGCCAGATGTGCTTTTCATTCAAATGCACCTGGCCACAGTACAGAAAAGTGCAGAGCTTTGCACATGAAGGTACAAGACTTGGTGGACTCTAAGGCTCTGAATTTTGCACCACCACCAAATGTTAATAAGAACCCTATGCCAAACCACGGAGGTCCCAGAATCAATGCTATTGAAGAAGACAAGCCGTCTTACTTGATAACCAGTGTGGGTCAGATCCGGACACCGTTGGTAGAGATTAAAGCCCAACTCCTTGAATGTCAAATATTCCCGGGATGTGAGCTAGGGTGTGCTTACTGCAACATTTCAGTGAATGGCTGTGATAACTTGAGAGATGGAATAGATGGCCTCATCCAGAGTGGCCTGCTCCAAATCACAACATCAATTCCAACAAATCCAGCAATCTCATTAACAACAGTTCCAGAGTCTTCTACAAATACAACAACCATTGTTCCAAGCAACTCTTCAATTTCATCAACAAATGCTTCATCTGTTACTTCAACGGACCAGATATCAGCAAACGTCCCTTCTACAACTTCAGCACCACTTCATTCAGAAACTCCTACAACAACAACGCCCATCCTTCCGACAATGTCTCCTACAACTTCAGCAGCAAATGTCTCAACAGTTATGATTTATTATGATCCTGAAAATGATTCCGCCTACAACTCACAAAATGCCACTCCCATCAGAGCACCAGTCACAATATACTATGATCCACAGACTATCACAGTCCCTTCTGCAGCTGCCATCAGTCCAGTCACCATCACGGTGCCTGGGCCAGTACCTTATGAAAGCAGTAATGCCATCCCCTGGCATTACGGCTCTGATCTATACTGCGGAGGACAGAAAATCACTCTTGAATCATCAACCCCTGCACCACAAATAGATAATGTGGGAGGAGGCGGAGGCTTCACTCGAAGCGGACGTCTCTTTGCCCCGCAAATTCAAAGACCCACTGCCGAAGCAGAAGCTGCTGCCAAGGCAAAAGGGAAAAGCTTGGTGCAGGAAGAGCAGATTGTTAAGGAAGCTTTGAAAACACCCTTTGATCAAGAAGTTGATGAGTTCATGAGAATCATCAAGAAAAGTGATTACAAAATAGTGGATCAGCTTCACCAGACGCCTTCCAAGATCTCTATTCTATCATTACTTATGTGCTCCGAAGCTCATCGGAATGCACTACTAAAAGTCTTGCACGCAGCTTATGTGCCTGAAGAGATCACAGTCAATCAATTGGAAGCTGTGGTTGGGAATGTTAATACTAGTCATGGACTAGGGTTCACCAACACTGATTTGACTACTGAAGGCCGCAATCATAACAAGGCTTTGCACATTACCATGGAATGTAAAGGTGCAGTTCTTTCCCATGTGCTGGTAGACACAGGGTCATCCCTCAATGTCTTACCTAAAAAAGCCCTTGTGAAGCTAGAGTATGACGGATTGGGATTACGTCCCAGTAACCTGGTGGTGAGAGCCTTTGATGGCTCTAAGAGATCGGTTCTGGGAGAGATTGAGTTGCCTATAATGATTGGCCCACAAACTTTCAAAACGACCTTCTACGTGATGGATATACAGCCTGCCTACAGTTGTCTATTGGGTAGGCCATGGATTCACGCCGCTGGCGCCGTGACCTCAACCCTTCACCAGAAGTTAAAATTCGAGTGGGAGGGTCAAGTCGTTACTATCTGTGGAGAGGAAGATATTTTTGTTAGCCATCTGGCTACCTACAAATACATTGAGATGGATGGGGAGATCCACGAAACTATGAGTCAAGGGTTTGAGGCCTTGAACATAAATGAAACATCTGCTGTACCTGGAACCTCAATGACATCTTATCAACAAGCCCGGAAGGTTGTTGAAGAAGGGACTGCCCAAGGCTGGGGCAAATTGTTACCTGTGGAGAAGAAAGAGGATAGATTTGGGTTGGGTTACAAACCAACTCAACAAGATCAAGCAGAGGCTGCTAAGGAGCCCAACTTTGTTAGTGGGGGAATGCTCACCCCTGATGCTGTCAACAATTTGGAAGACGAGGATGAAAGCGACCGCAACCTGGAGAGTTGGATCCGTCCAAAGATCCCGGGGAGCAGTATCTCCAACTGGTCTTCCCAGGAAATTATAAGAGTTACTCCTGCAGAGTAATTATTATTCCCTGTATTTTATAGCATGCATCAAAGTCATGCATCTTGCCCAAGATGACAAGACTCATTTTGTAATCGGGCCATCTGTAATTTTTGTGCAAACAAGATTAATCAATGAAATATCAGACATCTTTTGCAAATGAGTCTTTTTCTTTTCTGCTCACTGTTTTTCCATTTTTCTTTTTGTACAAAAAAATAAATGGCAGTGTTTTCAAAATGACAACTTTATTTCACTTTTCTAAACAAGATTAAAATCAAATCACTAAAATGAACAAACTGAACCCTTGCAGAGTGTGCCTTCCCGACAGCACCGACAACAACACGGCTATGACTTCGTATGACTTTGACAATCCGATCAATCAAGCTAATGAAGGGGTTGAAGAAGAATATGAGCTTCCTGAAGAGCTAGCCAGGTTGTTAAGACAAGAGGAAAAGGTTATTGCTCCTCACCAGGAGGAGGTTGAAACGATCAATCTTGGTACAAATGAAGACGTGAAAGAAGTTAAAATCGGGGCCTGCTTACAAAACTCAATGAAGAGACAACTGATTGACCTGCTGCAAGAGTATGTGGACGTGTTTGCTTGGTCTTATCAAGATATGCCAGGGTTGGACACCGACATTGTTGTGCACAAGCTGCCTTTGAGAGAAGAATGCCCACCGGTTAAACAGAAACTGCGCCGTACTCGCCCAGACATGGCAATGAAAATCAAAGAAGAGGTACAAAAGCAATGGGACGCCGGGTTCCTTGCTGTAACTAGCTATCCACCGTGGGTTGCTAATATTGTGCATGTGCCTAAGAAAGACGGCAAAGTAAGAATGTGTGTTGACTACCGGGATCTGAACAGAGCTAGCCCGAAAGATGACTTCCCATTACCTTACATTGATGTATTGGTGGATAATACGGCTCAGTTCTCGGTATTCTCCTTCATGGATGGATTTTCAGGATACAATCAGATCAAAATGTCCCCTGAAGACATGGAGAAGACAACCTTCATCACACCCTGGGGCACGTTCTGCTACAAGGTAATGCCATTTGGGCTGAAGAATGTCGGTGCAACATATCAACGGGCTATGGTGACATTATTCCACGATATGATACATAAAGAAATCGAGTGTTATGTGGATGACATGATTGCCAAGTCCCTTACTGAAGAAGATCACCTGGTAAATCTGTTGAAGTTATTCAAGCGTCTGAGGAAGTACCAACTGAAGCTGAACCCCAACAAATGCACATTCGGGGTGCGATCCGGTAAACTGCTGGGATTTATTGTAAGTGAGAAAGGGATTGAAGTTGACCCTGATAAAGTCAAAGTCATTCAAGAAATGCCTGCACCGAAGTCAGAAAAAGAAGTTCGGGGGTTTTTAGGTAGATTGAACTACATTTCACGGTTCATATCTCACCTCACAGCAACTTGTGAACCTTTGTTCAAGCTGTTGAGAAAAGAACAAACGGTCAGGTGGAACGAAGACTGCCAGAGGGCTTTTGACAAAATCAAGGAATACTTGCAAGAACCTCCAATCCTTATGCCTCCAGTTGAACGAATACCTCTGATAATGTACTTGACAGTATTAGAAGAGTCGATGGGGTGTGTGTTGGGCCAGCATGACGAGTCTGGTCGAAAAGAGTATGCAATATACTACCTAAGCAAAAAGTTTACCGACTGTGAACAACGTTATTCACTGCTCGAGAAAACTTGCTGTGCTTTAGCGTGGGCTGCTCGCCGACTGAGGCAGTATATGTTGACCCACACTACTTTGTTGATCTCAAAGATGGACCCAGTTAAGTACATATTCGAGAAGCCAGCACTTACCGGACGGGTTGCAAGATGGCAAATGATCCTCACAGAATATGACATCCAGTACACCTCTCAGAAAGCCATCAAGGGCAGTGTATTGTCTGAATATCTTGCTGAGCAACCCATTGATGACTACCAGCCTATGAGATTTGACTTCCCTGATGAAGACATCATGTTCATAAAATCAAAAGATCATGAAGAGCCTATTCACACTGAAGGGCCCGACCCAGAAGAAGAATGGACTATGATGTTTGATGGGGCTGTTAATATGAATGGTTGTGGCGTTGGTGCAGTACTCATTACACCCAAAGGAGTTCACATGCCTTTCTCGGCAAAACTCACTTTCAACTGCACTAACAACGAAGCTGAATACGAAGCTTGCATTATGGGTCTTGAGGAAGCCATTGACCTCAGGATCAAGACATTGACCGTATTCGGAGATTCAGCTCTGGTAATCAATCAAACCAATGGCAAATGGTACACCCACCAGGATCATCTGCTACCTTATAGGGATTATACAAGGAGGTTATTGACTTTCTTTACAACAGTCAAGCTTGAGTATATCCCTCGGGACGAGAATCAATTTGCAGATGCTCTGGCTACCATTTCGTCCATGATCAAAGTTCAGGCTGCCAACTTTGTACCTCAGATCTCAGTGTCCAGACTTGACAGACCAGCATATGTGTTCGCAGCGGATGTTGTTGAAGATGATAAGCCTTGGTTCCATGACATTAAGTGCTTCTTGGAGGATCAAACATACCCACCTGGGGCATCATCCAATGATAAGAAGACATTAAGAAGGCTTGCTGGTAGTTTCTTTCTGAACACCGATGGTTCCCTGTACAAGAGAAACTTTGATATGGTACTCCTCAGATGCGTCGACAGGACAGAAGCAGATTTGCTAATGCATGAAGTGCACGAAGGATCCTTTGGTACCCATGCGGGAGGGCATGCCATGGCTAAGAAGTTGTTAAGTTCGGGCTATTACTGGATCACAATGGATGCTGATTGTTGTGCCTACGCCAGAAAATGCCATAAATGCCAGATTTATGCGGATAAGGTACATGTGCCTCCCAATCCTCTGAATGTGATGTCTTCACCCTGGCCCTTTGCTATGTGGGGCATTGACATGATTGGTAAGATTGAGCCAACTACTTCGAATGGCCACAGATTCATCCTGGTTGCCATTGACTATTTCACCAAGTGGGTCGAAGCAGCCTCCTATGCCAATGTTACAAGACAAGTGGTAGCCAGATTTCTGAAGAGAGATATCATCTGTCGGTATGGGGTTCCCGAGCGAATCATTACTGATAATGGTTCCAACTTGAACAACAAAATGATGGCAGAGCTGTGCCGGGACTTCAAGATTCAGCATCACAATTCTTCTCCTTACAGGCCAAAAATGAACGGCGCTGTTGAGGCAGCTAATAAGAATATCAAGAAGATTGTGCAGAAGATGGTAGTTACCTACAAAGACTGGCATGAAATGCTACCGTTTGCCTTGCATGGGTACCGCACGTCAATCAGAACATCCACTGGGGCAACACTGTATCAGCTTGTGTATGGTATGGAAGCAGTCCTACCTGTTGAAGTTGAATTACCCTCCCTACGGGTACTAATGGATGTTAAGCTGAACGAAGCAGAATGGGTCCGGTCCCGATATGAACAGCTGAGTCTGATTGAAGAGAAAAGATTGGCTGCAATTTGTCATGGGCAGTTGTATCAGAAAAGAATGAAGAAAGCCTTCGATCAGAAAGTCAGGCACCGAGAGTACCAAGTAGGAGATATTGTGCTGAAGAGAATCCTCCCTCCTCATATAGACCACAGGGGCAAGTGGACTCCAAATTATGAAGGACCATTTGTAGTAAAGAAAGTTTTCTCGGGTGGAGCACTGATGCTCAGCACTATGGATGGTGAAGACTTCCCGTCCCCTGTGAATTCAGATGCAGTTAAAAAATACTTCGCATAAAAATGACCCACTGGACACAAAAACAGAATGTAAGTCCAGGAAAAAATAGGGCATCCCGGCGAGTCAAAAACAGAATAAAAAACTCGGGCAAAAATAAGGGAAAATAAACAAAAGAAATGTGTACCCCCGCTGAGTTGAAAAGCCGCATTGGACAGCTCAGGCAAAAATGGGTATCCCGATGGATTGAAAACCCGAAAGGGCGATCCATGCAAAATAAGGGAATAAGCGAACAACTGCATTTTGAATTCGTCTGTATCGTTTACAAATTGGTAAGCTTCGAAAGGATTAAGCTTCAATCAGAATCAGCATTCTTCAGAAAGCAAGATGAGAAGAACGTCAAAAGTCATACGAGTCATAGTAAAAAGGAAGCTCCTTAAAGCGTCATCAACATTGCCAGCATTTTGTTTCTCAATTTGTAACAATCTCCTCATTTCAGGGGATTTATTTCTTTGACTATATCGCGCCAATTCAGGGCATACGAATTAATAAAATCAGATTTTCAGTCATGTCTCGTCTTGTACATTTTTTATTTTGCAAAAATGTATGATGTCTTAAGAGGAAAAAACTGATTGCATAGAATACAGATGTTTATCTTCAAAAAATAAAAACACGTGCTTGCAGGAAATATACTTACTCCCAAAAGTGTCTAACTCCTATGACGGAATCCAGTAAAGGATACCTCGGGATTACTTGTACGTTTCCCTATCTTTGCAGGATTGCAGGTACCCAGAACGCAGCTTGGGGCATGAAAGCTTCAGCCCAGCAAGCTGGCAGATCAATGTTCGCTCAGTCTTAACACTCAAAGTGTTTTCTCCCCAGCCGAGTACAAAAGTCAAGGAACCATCTCCCCACAGAGCTCCAGCCTCTATCCAGAAGAGCAGCGCACGAAGGAATCACAACAGAGTAAAGAAATCTGCTACAAACCCCAGCTGGGTCCCTCATTACTGAGACAGGTCTATCAGTGACCTGAATGCCCAAGCAATATCATCTCATCAGATCTATCAAATGACCTCATCCCCAGCTGGAATGTCCATTTCAAGCAGATCGGTCGGAGATCTTCGTGGCGACGGGATCCGAATCCCGGTTTGGGCACCTTTTGCATAATCATGGCATTCGCATCATATTCACCCACAAAGCGTAGCATTCCGTTTAATACGGAGCATTACGGCAAAAATCAAACATATAGCATAATCATAAGCCATGCTTTAAATCAACACTTGTGAATAATGACAATCCGTCAATATACAGAATACTTCCCCCAAATCCCCAGCGGAGATTCCCCAGCAAAATCAGTTGCCTCACATTCACAAACACCGGTATATACTCTCTTTGGCACCCGTCCGTGTCAATACTCCCCAGTAAAGTCGCCTGAGCACTCTGTGCAAACAGTACCACTCGTATTACAGATACTTTTTGACACCCGTCTGTGTCATAACCCCAGCAGAAAGCCAAAGACGTCCTCTTTGCACCCACATATACTTACATAGGACAAACCTTTGACACCCGTCCGTGTCATATCCCCAGCGCAGTCGCCTACACTTTGTATATCAGATACTTGTTCATATCACACTCTTCTCCTTTTGACACTCGTCCGTGTCACTCTCCCCAGCAGTTAAACACTCATCTATACACCACTCACACTTATACAGGTACTCGTCCGTATCTTGTATACACCTTATATCCCCGCAGATTCAACACTCGTCCGTGTTCTTTGTTAACCAGTTGGTACTCGTCCGTACCATCGTCTCATAGCATGCGTCAAGCGTTTGTTTCTACCTGATACTCGTCCGTATCATAGTCATAAGGATGCTCGTCCGCATCTTTAATCCATACACTGTGTCAAACACTCTTGACTTCTCGAATATAGACATTCGTCTGTGTCTATCATTCCCCAGAAGAATCCCTTCAGATTCAACACTTGTCCGTGTTCCTTGTTAACCAGTTGGTACTCGTCCGTATCATCATCTCTGAACACGTGTCAGTATTTGTTTCTACCCGATACTCGTCCGTATCGTAATCTTAAGGATGCTCGGCCGCATCTTTAATCTATACACAAATATCTAAACACTTATACCTTTTGTTTCTTGGATGTAAACACTCGTCCGTGTTTACTATTCCCCAGGAGATCGCCAACAAAGCAATTTTCTTTTTATCTGACATTCGTCCTGTGTCACGATAAACCCTGAGAGCAGCCGTACCCTGCTAGGTGGTCGTCCTCCACCTCTTGATGGTCATCCTCCATCATGCTCATCCGATGGCCGTCCCCATCGTTGATTTTCTATCCGACATTCGTCATATGTCGTGATATTTAGCAGTCGTCCCCTGCTAGGTGGTCGTCCTCCACCTTTTGATGATCGTCCTTCATCATTTTATCCAATGGCCTTCCCCATTGTTAGTTTTGGTTATCTGGAATTCGTCCTGTGTCATGATAAACCTTGAGAGCAGCCGTCCCCTGCTAGGTGGTCGTCCTCCACCTCTTGATGGTCGTCCTCCATCATGCTCATCCGATGGTCGTCCCCATCGTTGACCTTTTATCCGGCATTCGTCCTATGTCGCGATATTTTCGGCAGCCGTACCCTGCCAGGTGGTCGTCCTCCACCTTAGATGACCGTCCCTCATATTATCCCCAACAGAGCAGCCGTCCCCTGCTAGGTGATCGTGCTTCACCTTTGATGACCGTACCTCATCATCTGTTTATTTCATTTATTCTTTAACCCGATGGTCGTCCCCGTCGTGGTCCCTTTTTCTTTTTCCTGATGATCGTCCTTCATCAGTTTAGCCCGATGGCCGTCCCCATCGTTGGTTACTTTACTTTATGAACTTGATGGCCGTCCCCGTCATGTTTCATTAATCCCCAGAGAATTTTACAGCTTTACTTGATGGCCGTCCCCATCATAATTCTTTTTATCCCCAGCATGTCGGCCGTCCCCGTCATTGCTTCATTTCCCGCACTTTTTCCTGCATGTCGGCCGTCCCCGTCATTGCTCTTTACCCAGCAGTCGTCCACTGCTCGACGGTCGTCCCCCGTCGCCCACACTTTACAATATACTTTATTTTACTTTACAATCTATATCCCTATTCTTCTTCATTTTGTGAGTGCAAATTTTGGACTGTCTTTGGTATTCAACCACAAGTTATCTTGTTTGCCTGTTAAGCCATTGCTTACATCCTGCACAGCTAGCTCATGTTTGAATAGGGGCAGCTGTAAACACCCCAAATTTGCCCTCACCCATTCACACCATGGCTTGTGATCATTTCATATGCATAAACACAATCATAACATCTCATACCACAATTTTGAGTCTTTGCATTGGTTCTAAGTCATCTGCACCTAGGGTTTGTGATCTGAGCAATCCAAGAGCTTCTTGAGCCACTCCAAGGGTCATCAATCACTTCAAAGGGGTATATGTGTGGCCAAGTATCATATTACATCCTCTCAAAGTCAAGAATGCCAAAGAATCACAAGAACTGGGATTGTTGTGGAAGCAGAGCCAGGCTTGACTGCACAGATGACCTAAAATTAGGGTTTTGGTTTCAGAGGCCATAACTTCAAATTTTTTGGTCATTCTTGTTTCTATTGGTCTCTATATGGTATAGGGAGCATGAATATCAATTTTTATGAAGAAATTCCATGGGGAAGTCATTTGATCAAGAGTTGACTTTTCAGACAAGTCAGTGCAAAATCAGGGCATCTGAGGCCCCCAATGACCCAACCAAGGGGTGATCTTCATCATTTTGAGTGTATATGATCTTTATTTGATCATAGAAGAAGTTGGAAGTTCACAAAATTCAAGAATCTCAAGTTTTTGCAAAGTTGACTTTTTTTGGGCAAGTTTGACTTTTAATGAAATGTCATTTTATGTAACTTTTTCAACCCTTACTTTTTGATCCAAAAATGCTTCAAATGGAAAAACTTTGGTCATGAAAGTTGTAGAATAGATCTTTCCCTTTTCAAAAAGTACAAGAACATGACCTAATTCATTTTGGATCAAAAGTTATGGCTTGTCAAAGTTGGCAAAAATCACAAAAATTCAAAGTTTCTACCAAAGAGGTATTTTGCAAAATGACTTGATCAAGTGTTCTAAGGCTATCAAATGGACTTCTAATTCACATAACATGACAATGTGGCATCTAAAGTTCAGATTGGACCAAAGAAATCACATGTTTTATGGCTTGTGAGGCAAGATATTTTTCATGAAGATCAAAAGCAAGCAAGTTGCAAAAGCCATCATAACACTTCATCCACTTGCTAGCTACATTGCTGAACCATCCTAGACTTTCCCTCACACCATGCTGCGCAGCCCACACCCTTTGTACTTGGCTAGAACATGACCCATACTTCTCTTACACAAAGTTGACAAATTGGCAAAAGTAGCTACACCTATCACAAAAGGGCATGTCACATCTTCTGACCAATCAGCATTGTTTATGCAAACAATTTGCAAGCCAAACATCATAACACACAAGCCTGAAACCAGCAAGAACCACACATTCTCATTTTCACTCTCAAAAGCAAAAGCCTTCGAAACTCAGAAAACAAGCCACAAACACTTAAACAAACTTCATAGATCAACTCAACTCATCATCCTGGTCACAAAGCACCCCTCACCCTTGCCTTAAACTGCCTGAATCATAAACACGATTCTCACCTGAGCTTGAGCAGAACCTGTTCAAACTCTCAAACCAGCCAGCACAAGCTCCTTCTAAGCATCCAGACATCATCAAGGGACCAAAAGGAGTGGATTGCATCAAGAGGAGAGGCCAGAAAGCTGCAAACTGAAAGCTTCAAAACTCAGGTAGCTCAAGAACTTTTTTTCCAGAAATGATTTTTTAAGTTCTTAATAGCTTCTACATGCTTCCCTGATCATGAATATGTTGTTGGTTTTGAAAATGGTGAAGAGATGAGTATGTAAGCAGTCTCTGAAACTTTTTGCCCTAGAACTAGATTGATTCGATTCTCTTTGTTTAGGAAAGATAAATGTTGTTTGAATGGGGGTTTTGATTCGTTTTTGAGTGGGGATCATTTCTGTTTAATTAGAATTTGTTTTAGATACGTTTAGAGAGAGTTTGAAGTTTGGAGTGATCGGAGAAGATGACCGGAACACTGTTCCGGTCACCTGAGAGTCATTAAGGCTGTGATTAGGGCTAATTAATTAGGGTTAGTGAGTTTGAATGTAGGCCGTCCAGATGCGCGCCTAGTCAACTCCCGCGCGTGTGACTTTGAATTCAGGCCTTAGGATCTGTTGACTTCTTCAATAATTCATTTAATTTCATTTTATTTTCATTTAAATACATTTGTTTTCCATAATTTATTTAAAATAGCAAAACCTTTTCAAAAATTCTGAAATTTTTTACACAAGTCGTTATTTAATTTCAGAACACAAAAATATTTTCATTTTTATTTTTAGCATTAAAAAAGTATTTTTAAATATTTAAAAGTTTCTTTTTAATTAATTAATGAGAATTAATTAATTAAAAATACTTTTAGGTATTTAAAAATCACCAAAAAATTCATGAAACATTTAAAAACATTTAGAAACATTGTACAACCCTCAAACCAAATTTATTTTTTGATCTTGATGCATTTTGAGAATTTTCCATGGAATTAAAATCATTTTGATGCATTATTTTGATCCAAACTTCCAAAAATCATTTCTGCCTAACCATTGAGAGTTGTACTTTGATTCTTTTTGCATTGTGTTTAACATATCATGTAGTTTGTGAGATTAAATTGGCATGATTTGATCTTTCATTTTCCATTTGTTTGGCATTTTTCTTGTTAAGGAACCCTAAAACCCTAGAAAATTTAGGAAAATCATAACTTGAATTGGGTTAAGAGTTGGAACTTCTCCTTTGGGCAGTGAGTTAGTATAGGTTTAGGGATCCTTTGAGTGCATTTTCAATTTTTTGTATTGATGTTTGCTTCTGATTTTGGTTTGTGTTTGTTGCTTTGATCATAAACCCTAATTTGGGCTTCCATATGCATCCATTTTGCATTTGCTTGCATAACATGACTTGCCATAACATTTTATGCATTCTTGTGATCCATTTGACACCATAAGACATATTGAAAGCATGTTTGATCATTGCATCTTGCATTTCCCATGTTGTATGCCATTTGCATTTCATAACTTTTCATATATGTTCATGCTCCTCGACTTGTTCCATCTGCATCCATGAGCTTGTATGATCATCCCCATGTGTTGATTCATGCTTGTAGCATCTCATAGCATCATTAAAATCATATATGTGCTTCTGGTTTTGGTTCACATCATACCATTTCATTCCATTTTGCATTGCATTGCATTTCTTTCACTAACTTTTCAGGTGGTAAGTGACTTTGAGAGGTGAATTTGCCTTCACTTCTCATAACTTCTCTTCATCTCTTTTATGCATCCTTGCTGCATTCTTGTATGTGTTTGAGATTGGGCTTGCTTATTCTTTTTCTTCTCACTTTCTTTCTTCAAGTGACTTGGCTTCTTGAATGAAGCAAGTTACTTTGCTTCTCCTGATCCTTTCATCTACTTCCTGGTGGTTCCTATGAAGATCTTTCTTGGAAACCTCACAAACCTTAGGAACAACCAAGCATGACAATGATTAGGGTTTTGATTAGTCTCCCTACTTAGTTTTACCTTTGTGTCTCTTTGAGTCTTCTTTTCTCACCTCATAATCAGGGACTAAACCCTAAAGGCTTTAAGGCTTTATGATTAAGCTTATGCCTGCATCCTTCTATTAGGATGGAGTGTATAACTTTAATCCTAAGTGTTAAACCCTTAATGTGTTTAAATCCTTTAATCAATTCACTTAATAATCATCAAGACATCAAGCTTGTAACTTGGGCCTTGCATCAGGGTTCTAATTCTTCCTTAACTGGTTAAGAAGGACTAACTCTAGTGTTAATGGACAAGTCCCCCTCAAGTTGTCTTACAAACCCTAAAAATCACTTCATTATCTTATCATTAACTAAAATCCACTTAATAAAGGCTTTGTTTTGTCATAAGTTTAATCCCTAATCATGGATTAAGTTGAGGAGCTTTCCTCAGCTTAAACACTCTCATCTATTATCCTTCTATTAGGATGGTGTAATGAGCCTGTTTAATCCTTGATTATGGCTTAACCTCATTACTTAACACTAAACAAAAACACCAAAAACATCTAAATAATCACAAGTAGGTTAATGATCTTAATCCTACACCATGGTAATTAAGTGTGAGAAGCTGACTTCACACTTAAGGCATTCTCATTACCCCTAATCAGAGGGAAGATGTGATGAGTTTACTAAATCCAGTGGTTTAGACTTAAGCTCATTAACTTATGACAAATTTTCAAAAGCAATAAAAGACTGAAAGCTCAAAAACAAACAATAATCGTCTCCTCCGGGATTCTTTTCTCATCTCATTCACTCACAAAACGAGAACTTGCTTCTTCCGTCTAATGCAAGACAGTTTGCACCTGAGCCAGACAGGTCATACACTTGAGCATTGACAAGCAAGCAGTTCACAGGTCAATTTATCTTTCAGTCTCTTTGGGTCGAACTACGGTGTTCTGACTTCCTCATTGCACGAGAGGATACGTAGGCATAACTTAACAGTTATCGAACAAAAAGTCTCTGTATATTCCCCCTCCTTCCAGCATTATTCTTTAAGCCTCATGATCTTGAGCATCTTATTCTTGTTCTCACACTGACACATCATTTATACACTTTACACTTCCTTTACACTGACACCTGTACACCTTTTCCAGCTCTCTTTTATACACAGACTGCACTGACACTACCCCTTTAAAACACAAATCTTTTAAGCGTGGATCCCGTCGAGTACGGCGGACAATCTGGGTGCTAATACCTTCCCAGGTTGTAACCAACCCCCTTTCTCAGTCTCTCTGGTTCGCAACCGTCTTATCCATATCTTTCTAGGTCTATGCAGCATTGCCTTTCCTTCGGGATAAAAATGCCTAGCTGGCGACTCTATTCATTCCCTGTGAGTTCACTCCTGTGTGTTCTCACGCCCTCCTTTCGCCGACCGTTCGCGTCAGTACCCCATTTGACTCGGCTTCATCTGGTGGGAGCGACACATGTCCATCTTCAAAGCATAATG
This sequence comes from Lathyrus aphaca, assembly GCA_963966055.1. NCBI lineage: Eukaryota > Viridiplantae > Streptophyta > Magnoliopsida > Fabales > Fabaceae > Lathyrus > Lathyrus aphaca. The sequence continues at coordinate 652,434,050 of OZ014519.1, forward strand.
CATCACCGTCTAGACAAGTCTCAATAATTTCTAGGAAAAGATGTGAAGCCAATAATCTTGGGTCAAAATCCTAGGAGACTTATGAACGAATGTAGAACCCCATCCATGATTCTTAAAACCTCTAATAAAGAGGTATTAGAACATCTGAGATAACATCTTCAATCTTGAATCACAAGGATGATCAAATCTGCACTAAGCAATTGATCTTTAATCCTTGTTGTGATAACCCTTGCCTGATTCCAGCATTTTCTGAGTATCACATAGATATTCCTCTTCATGTTGTCCTCTTCTGTTGATGTGCAAGTTGTTAAGATATCAACGTTTCCTCTTAACTCAAGCTTTTAAGATTCTCTCTAAACGAATCCAAATTACCTTAACTGTGTGAACTCATCCTTAAGGTTAAGAAGTATGAGTTCTTCCTTGCACACTGTTTGTGGACGGTGAAAATAAATTACCTCCACTATCTTCACTTCCATGATTCCAAGAAAACACCTCCTAGTCTGAAGAACAACTAGCAGACTCCAGAATACAGCTGAATTTCCTTGATTAGACTTGATCATCATATCAAGTGTTTTCAACAACTTAGCCAACAAGAAATCATCAAACCTATAGAGCATGGGTTTGATAATTCATCTTACCTCTTCTATCTAGACTAACTTCAACATACCTGATGACGCCACTCAATCATGTACCAAGTCACATAAGACTCAATCATCATAATAATATCCCTCTGCTCCCGACTTTGGAATGCTATGTGTCTTTAAACCGACTGACAGCTACAAGAATATAACCAGGTAAGGACAGCTACAAGCTTTCTTCAATTAATACGATAGTATCCCATACTACTGGAATTCTTCAATCAGAATATATGTAGTGGAATCACTAAAGAAAAACTTCAAGTTTCTATAGACAAGATGTCAAGACATGTTTTAGGACATCATCCAAGAGAACTAGCCACTCCTCTTGTTTGTTGTTCAGAACCCTTCAAAAAATAACTCCTCCTATTTAATCACTAGAAAGTACTCCATAGATCTCATCTAGAAAATAGACAAGGGTGCCTGCTCTAATACCAATTGAAATTCAGGTTATGCAGATACTCCAATATCCTATCTTAATATTAAGACAATGATTATTTCATTCTAGGAAACAAGAGAATTACACAGCTGTTGTTTTGAAATAGTGCAGCACAAATACAAACATATGTCAAGACAACATGTTGGGACATCTCAGTCAAGAAAATACATACAGAAAACTATAAATTTTAGAATAATAAGAACACATAAATTGTTGACCCAGTTCGGTGTTAACAAACCTACATTTGGGGATACTAATCCGGGATGAGGACTTCACTATATTGTAGTATTATCACAAAGTTAAACTCCATCATTTACAACTTTGGTTCCTAATCACTACCTTAATGAACATCTCCACCAAATCTAAACTCTACGATTTACAACTCTGATATGAGGGACCTTACTCACATCCTTCACAACCTGTGTTGCACCTGTTTTCTGCCATCATAGAACCTGTCAAGATTTCTTGACCTATAAGTTATCTTGGACTTGCTTCAAAGCTTTATCCAAGAACATTACACAAACCATTACCTAAAGGATTTCGGTAGTGTACATGCACCTATGTTGTCCTCTCTGCATCCCATACTGCAGATTGGAACTACAACCCTAAGAGCCAACGACTCTCAAAACCTAAACCCTTATTTTACAAAAGAGAATTAGGTTACAATTGTTACATAAGGCATACTTAACCCTAGGTCTAAGTCTTCATATTTATAGTCTTCTGATGTTACTTGGGCCTTCTATCTTTTCTCCTTGATCCAGTATTTTAGGAGTGAAACAAATCCTAAAAATATTTGTTACAGAATTAAACCTGCTAAAGTAATATTTCAGGATGTCCTATTAACATGATAGGACATCTTCTTCGACATCTTTGAATTCTGCAGTTTTTCTTCACCATTAGGTTTTACCAAAATTTTGTCAAACACTGGGAGCTTTCAGGAAGCAGCGAAGATACTCAAACGAATGAGTGTTTTGAAAATACAACTCAAACGACTGATACTTAATCGAAAATATCACAAAGAGGTGTCATAGTGATGCCCCAATTCACATCACTTCGCAAATCATTAGATGTGAAAATTCCAATTGAGTTTGATTCATTATATAGAGTAGTGGATTTTCCATATGAGTCTACTTTTGAGAGTTATGTTACGTTCCTCACACGTAGAAAAGTGAGTATACTGATAGATGACTGGAGAAAAGTGGATGTTAAAGTCAAATAAAACATATGGACACATGTTATGGTGTTACATAGTTTCTAATTCATACTTTATAGTTTCTAATTCACTACCTATAGTTTCTAATTCATAATTATATATTGATTTAAATATAATTGAATTTTGAGATTGCTGATAACTCAAAGTTTAAACATAAATGGATTATTTATGTCGGTGTTCGTTGTAGGGGATTTAAGTATGTTCTCACGACTGATTACATTACAAGGCCTACGAGCGGTATTGAACGTCCATGGATTCAGTATAGTTTTATATCGAAGAAGGTGTGGCTCAAGTTTGCGAAGAAACACCGTTATGAGGAATTCAAGGTTAGTACTAGTATTATGTAACCAATAATGTTATGCTAATGAGTTATAGATATTAATCATACACATTTTTCACTTTGTTAATAACAAGCTAAAAGTGAAATAGGAGTTTAAAACAAGGAGAAAAACATGTGCCCTCATAGATTGTCTCGTGGGGGTTATAGGAAACTTGATAAGAGAATCATGCAGGAAAAACAACAACAAATACGAAATGGCGACATCCCATCTCCATCGTCAAGACATGATAAATGGAAGAGGACTCGAGTAAGACCTAATGAAGAGTACACCTCTAAGGCTTCAAGAGTAGTTGTTGAGAAAATTATCAGTATATGTTTTTTTTGCTTATGTTATTTAAATGTGTTTTCTTATGTAAGTTGTTTATGTTGTGTAGGATAATTTGGTTTTGGCAGCCCGTGAAGGAACATTTGTTCAGGTAGCCCAACATGACATATTAGTGGAATCTATTAGAACAACTGAGCATGTAGGTCGTGTCTGTGGTGTTGGAGAAGGTGTCAGCTTGAGGACATACTTTGATTCTCAAAGAAGAAGCACCAACACATCTGAATTGAATGCTCAGTGACAAAATATTGAGAATGTTTAGAAGAAATTGGAAGAACAAAGGAAGATGTTTGAAGAGGAGAGGGAAAAAAGGGAGAAAGACATGAAAAAGTTACAAAAGTTATATTTGGTATGTGCTTTACTTGAGATGTTAGTGTTTTATCATAAATGTATGATATATATTGTTCTTAATTTTGTTTTATGTTCTAATTGAATGTTATGATGTAGAGATTAAGTGAAAACCTCGAATAAGGAACAAATGAAGATCGTTGTTACGTTAATGGTGATGATCAAACTCCAAGTAGAAGTGTAGTAAATTGAGCTTCTACAAAAGGAAGTAATTGTATAGCCCATCCCTCTTGAGATAACCACAATGGAATATTGGACCCTAGACCCAATGAAATAACCACTTTATACTTGTACATTGCAACAAAAAATACATCGCAAGCTATTCCGCTAGAACATTTCCTAAAATTGGATGTAGTGTATTACACTCCTGAAGATGTAAGGTATTTTCTCGTAGGATTTAAGTGTTTTGACATATGTATATTGCAAGTTTGGTGCACATAAGTATATTGCATTATAGAACATTATCATTTTTTTTGTATTTTCCCCCTTAATTTATTCATTTTCTTTGACCATTTAGGTACATTCACCGTCTTTGTATAGATTTAAATAAATCAAGTATTTATGGAATCTTGGACCATACTTATATTAATTGGGCGAATAGTGGACAACGTATCATTCAAGACTATGTGAAAGACCGAATAAATAAGGGAGGAAAAGAATGTTACCTTGCACCATTCCTCCATTGGTAAGTATTGTTGTAATTTATTTATATATTCTATATTTAGTTTTGTTTTAGTAAAACTACTAATATATATATATATATATATATATATATATATATATATATATATATATATATATATATATATATATATATATATATATATATTCTCGTTTTCATTCCATGTTGGCAATTGATCATAATATCAATTAAAACAAATACAATGACATTATTGTGTTTTATGCATAGTACACTCCACAAACCAATGAAAGATATAATTCAAATGTAAGTGTCTATGTTTAATATCATTTTCTTTAACATTAATTGTAATTATTTTATCATATAATATGTTTAATTCATTTTCAATGTACAATTATGTGGAGCAAGTTAACATGCTGAGGAATGTTAGAAAAAAGCTCAGATGGATCGCTCCTACTGTAAGTGGCTCGATTACCTTATTTCTTTTATTTACATTCTTTTATGGTTATATTCATGTTATTATATTCTTCTTAAATTTGTAGACGAGGAGAAAACCCTGTAATTACGAGTATGGGTATTATGTCATGAAGCACGTGTAAACATTGTATTGGGCCACATTGTTTATTCATGGGATAAGGTATATATGTCATAAAATGTTTACATGTATTAATATATAAGTTGTCTATTAAATTATTATATTTCATGATATTGTATTTTTTTCTCTTTCTTATGTAGGTGTTTAATGACCAAACCCTAATCCCCACCAAGGACTTTGTAGATCTTCGTAAATGATTGATGTATATCCACAATGCGCTTAAGGGTCCTTGTAACACCCTAAATTCCCCCGTAATATTTAATCAAGAAAATCATAGTAAAATTTGAAACCAAAAATAATTTAAGGCATTACTTTTAACAACATACTTGTTCTTAATTTCAATTAACTTAAAGGAATTAATTTTCACATCATAAAACCACTAATCATTCTTTGATAAATAAATAACATGAAACATTCCCAACTCCCATTGTTACATATCAGAGCAGACTCCAAACTAAAGTGAAGTACTTCGACTTCACCAACCACGAAATCTAATTACTCCTGATCACCTGCACGTTGCCCACGTAGAGGAAACATTCAAACAGAAGGGGTGAGATTCTCAAATCAAACAAAAGAGAAAGATGATATAAATAGAAAGCATTCATCATCAAGTTATTCACCATGTCATAACATCCAACGAGAATCACACACCTCAATTTATGCATAGACAATCCCCGATAATCATACAAGACATCATATAACACAACCAAAAAGAGAATGCAAATGAGACCCAACTAGACTCAATGCATGTGGTACCAATTAACAATCCCTATTTCATGATCCAAGATCCCGTCAAAACTCTCGACCCCTATTTCATGGTCCAGTATAATCCCTATTTCATGATCACACCCACGACCCCTGTTTCATGGTCACGTACGATCCCTATTTCATGACCGCACCAACAACTGTGATTGAATTCAATCATTCCACCAACAATTATCCCATCAAGGAATTCAGATAGACGATAACATCCCATTCGGACTCGTCATCCCACAACTTATGCACATGCTAATGCACCATTAATGACATCATGCATCAACTAAATGCACACATATAGCATTTCATCACCACGTCAATACCAGTCAACACTCAAAATGCATTTATCGAAACATACTTCGCTATGCAACTACAACATCTACACATCTTTGTATCATTAATCATGCATTTCATTTTATCACATAAAACATCAACAAAACATGCATATAACTCACCAATATATGCCTCTAACATAGAATACCATAACAACTCAATGACTTCATCAAAATACCATATAAACAATAGTTAATTCATTTACAAGTTATGCTACAATAACATCACACAACATCATAAGCAACAACGACAACACACATTCATATGACTAACTCCCACATTTCACACTACAACATATATGAACTTACAAAAAAAACATATATGACACGTCAAATAGTTGTAAATCTATCATTGAAAATAATTTTAATATAAAATAAATGAAGTTAGCTTTCTAACGGTTCGAACGGCGGCCCAATCGGACTTACGAGTCAAAAGTTATGAATTTTCAAAGTTTTCAAAATCAAGCTGCCGAAGGGACCGCACTAAGCGGACTAAGATCCATCTTCCTTCCTCTTTCCCTAGCTCTTCCTCTTTTTCTCCATTTTTTCCTTCTCTTTCACGTAGAATAAGAATAATGACTCCCACTCTCTAATCCTCTCATTTATAGCCCAAATAAAGAATTGTCTTGTTTACCCTCACTTACTCTCCACATAATTACCACCATGTCCGTCTACTTATACCTCTAGTTATTTTATTTATTCCATTATATTATCATTATCACCTAACTAATGAAATAAGTTAACAATAATTCCCTCCATAATTTAATTTAAGTACTTATTCTACCCCATGGTCAACAAATATTAAATTAAAATAGTAGAATTAGTCCTTACTCTCTTCACCACCGATTTCAACATTATTAGTCACACACCCCTACTACCCTCAAGATTCACCACTTAAGGTCACTGCCCCTCGTCACGGTTACACTGAACACAACAAATGCATAATACACACACACACACACACAATTATTCACAAATAATAATTAAAAAGGAAAACGGGTCGTTACAACTCTCCCCCACTTAAAATATTTACGCCCTCGAAAATTTACCGGATATGAACTACCCCGGACACGCTCTCGCGTCCAAATAGTCAACTCCCATACCATGAAAAGCAACACCACTAATAACACAAAACAACAAACTACCTTATCAAGGACAACAACAAAAAGACACAATGCTCACACAATGCACTCGATGACCAACTCAAGACACAATGCATAACCAAGTTAAGAACACACAAGTTCATTATGAACAAGAACACAACATGATTGTTACCAACTCCATAAGCAACACTCCCCTAATTCCCCATCATAGGAATTAACTACTTACACTTAAACCATCACCATAGGAACGAGGCTAAAACAAGGATAAGGACAGAAAGTTCGACGACACAACAATGGCCCAACTACCTCCACATAGCCCGACTACCAATCTTGTTGTCGCACAACATCAAGACAACGATCCTACAATTTAATATCCGACCATGCAACGAATACCTTCATCTACCTAGTAGTACATGATTAACAAAAACTTATTGTTCACTTTTAATATACCCAACTTTTCACTCTACTCCGTTAACTCGCACACCAGACACAAGTCTCTGAAATTTTAACTCAATTCCAGCATTCTAACCATCATAGAAAACACATTAAAAGGTTCCCGACTTAACTCATCAGGAATTCCAACCATCCTTGTCATCCCATACTCTATTCCTTTAGACCAATCACGTATTCTACACTTGTGTGATTACTAAACACTTCGAGCTTAGATCCATAAAAATAATATCTCCAGATTTTCAACACAAATACATCCGCAACCGATTCCCAATCTTGAACGGGATATATACCTTCGTGACGTCCCAATTATCGTAAAGCATAAGATGCGACTTTACCCTCTTGTATTAACACACTGTATAAACTCATCTTAAACACATAAAAACATCTCAATACCATAACACCATTACAAAGACATGGATACATGTTTTCAATTAATTTCAACAAGAAAAATTACCTTTTTCATTCCCAGACTGCGTTAACCGACTGCCAGCTCACGCTAAGCATGCTTACTTCTACCTCGAGAAGGAGAAAACCTTCCAGACCGAGCTAAGCACGCTCAACGAGACTAAGCGCCCTTTGCAATTCTTGCTACAAAACTCTGTGAGAATAACCAACTAATTCCAAAAATATTATACTCCCCTTAACCCACTTCCGAGTTTCCTCATGGTAGAACTACCTTTACTTTAGATGGATCCACAACAATACCCTCATCTGAATTAACACAACCAAGTAAATTCATCTCTATCAAACAAAAATCACACTTAGATAACTTAATATATAACTTCATCTCTTTCAATACTTACTACATCAATTCTCAAATCTCTACACATTCCTCTTTTGATTTTTATAATATATCAGGACATCCCCAACGAACACCACTTTGAATTTATCCAAATAAGTATGGAAGATACGATCCATACTCTCTACACACACTTTAAGGCATACCAACCACTACTATCCCCTACCCAACATCCTTAGTTAAATCATGGTCTCACCTTTCCATTTACTCCCCCATTGGATCAACTTTCCAACACTTCAAGTCCCACACCAATTGGATTCTCGATTCATGAATTCCGAAGGAAATAATGATTACGTAAATCATGTTCTATATTTACCTTATCAATCCAAGGCATATAACCATACTTCTACCTCACCATTATAGTTCCACGACAACAACGGATAATGCACAATCAATATCACGTCTCGCGGTTCAACATATCAAAACATCGACAAAAACACACATACATCGTGTTAACACATACTCACAATTACAATAACATTGATACCATGAATCTCAACTTCTTATACCCATAAACCACAAGATATTTATCCAAAAATAGCTTAACAACCTCCGGTTCCGGTTACCACCTTCCATATTTATTCTTCTTACAGGATCCCGACTCACTCAGGATTTCTGTTGACACGAGATTTCAACTCATAACAAAAGTAATACCATCAGGGAATTTCTAATCATTCGCGATTCATCACAATTCAAAATTCAAGCTATCCGAACACAATTATGAATTTCCATACTACTTGTCGCTCCCGAAAAGACTTACGTCCTGGTGCAGACGCGAACTGTCGGCGATGTTGGAGGTTGAGGTTGAATAGAGTCGCCAGATAGGCATTTTTTATCCCGAAGGAAAGGTAATGCTGCAAAAACCTAGAAAGATATGGATAAGACGGTTGCGAACCAGATAAACTAAGAAAGGGGGTTGGTTACGACCTAGGAAGGTATTACACCCAGATCGTCCGTCGTACTCGACGGGATCCACGCTTACTTGATTGTGTTTAAAAGGGGTAGTGTATGTGCTATCTGTGTGCAAAAAGCTAGGGAAAGAAAGTACATGTGTCAGTGCAAAAGGTGTGAATTGCTCAGGAACTGAGGCTTAAAAAGGAAGACTGAAAGAGGGGGAAGACACAAAGACTTTTGTTCGATAACTATTAAGTCATGCCTATGTATCCTCTCGTGCAATGAGGAAGTCAGAACACCATAGTTCGACTCAAAGAGACTGAAAATGATTTTGACTGTGAACTGCTTGCTTGTCTATGCTCAAGTGTATGACTCGTCTAGCTCGAGTGCTAACTGTCTTTCATTAGACGGAAGAAGCGAGTTCTCGTTTGTGAATGAGTGTGATGAGAAAATAATCCCGGAGGAGACGATTATTGTTTGTTTTTGGTGTTTTCAGTTTTTTTATTGTTTTTGGTATTTTGCATAGGATAATGAGTTTAAGCCTAAATCAAGGGTTGTAAACTCATTATATCCTCCCTGATTAGGGATAATGAGCCTACTTAAGTGTGAGATAAGCATTTCAACTTAATTACCATGATGATATAGGATTAAGATCATTAACCTATTTGTGATTATTAAGTGTTTTTGGGTTTTTTGTTTAGTGTTAAGTAATGAGTTTAATCTCTAATCAGGGATTAGCAAACTTATTACATCCTAAGAGAAGGATGATAGATGAGAACACTTAAGTTGAGGAAGACTCCTCAACTTAATCCATGGTTAGGGATTAAATTCATTATATAACAAGCCTTTATTAAGTGGATTTTAATTAAAGGATGAGATTAAGAAATGGAGTTTTATGTTTGTAAGACAAACTTGAGGGGGACTTGTCCATTAAACACTAGGGTTAGCCCCTCTTAACCAAAAGGAAGAGATATAACCCTAATTTAAGACCCAATTACAAGCTTATGTCTTGATCATTATTAAGTGTTTTGATTAAGAGGTGTAAACAAATCAAAGGTTTAACCCTAAGGATTAAAGTTATACACTCCATCCTAAGATAAGGATGCATGCATAACCCTAATTCAAAGTCCTAAAGCTTTAAGTGTTTAGCCTCTGATTATGAGATGAGAAGAGAGACTCAAGGAGACTCAAAGGTAAAATCTAAGGGAGACTATATATAACCCTAAGATTATCATGCTTGGGTATCCTATGGTTTGTGAGGCTTAAGAGAAGATCTTTAGGAAGCCACCAAGGAAGAAGAAGCAGATGAAAAGAGAAGAGAGGAGAGAATAAGTTACTTACTTCCTGAAGAAGATAAGTAACTTAAGAGAAAAGAAAGGAACAAGAGAAACACAAGTGAATCAAGTTCACTTAAAAGACAAATAAATATGCAAATGAGAAGATGAGAAGAGGTGGAATGTGAAGGAAAATCCACATCCCAATTAACTTACCATAAGCCCCTGAAATGTTAGTATGGATGCATAAGACATAAAGCACAAAGAAATAAGATGAATAAGGATGCAAAGTACAAAACCAGAAGTGATTATGCAATGCAAATATGTCATAAGGTGATGCAAAATCAAACAAGATGCATATGAATGATCATACAAGGATGAGATGCAATGGAAGCATGTTTAGAAGCATGAAAACACATGGATGTTCATGAAATGTAATGGATGCAAAGCATACCAAAATGATGCAAAAATGATCAAGCAATGTTTCAACCATGTCCTAAGATGTCTAAGGTGACATACAAAAGAATAGAATGGCATGACAAGTTCACAAGTTCATGATTTGCAAAGAAGAATGCAAATGAAGATGCAAAATTAGGGTTTTAAGTCAACATGAGATGCATATGACCAAAACAGAAGCAAACATCATGATAAAAATTTGAAATTGAACTCAAACAAACCCTAATCACATATAAGATCACACCCCAAAGGAGAAAATCAGAAGCTAACCCTAGGAAAAGTTATGGATTTCTTAAGTTAACTAGGGTTTTTGGGTGGTTCTTAAGGGAAAATGCAAATCAAATTGAAAATGCAATGCAAAAATGTGAGATAAATAACCTAGAAACTACATGCATTATGTGAAACAATGAAAGAAGAACCAAGTTCAAACTCATCATGGTTAGGCAGAAATGATTTTTCAAGTTAGGGTTAAAAAATAAGAATTTTATGAACCCTAACTCAAAGAAAATTGTGAAAATGTAATCAAACCTAAAAATAAATTTGTATGGTGAGTTTGACAATGTTTCTAAATGTTTAAGAATGCTTCATGAATTTTTTTGGTGATTTTTAGAAACCTAAATGCATATTTAATTAATTAAAATCAATTAATTAATTAAATAAAACATTTAAATATTTCAAAAATACTTTTTTAATTCAAAAATTAAAATAAAAAATGTTTTTAGGTAAAGAAATATATTTGAAACAAAAATGCAGAAAATGAGATTTTTTTAATTGTTTTTGCTATTTTTAAAAATTATATGAAAGAAATGCAATAAAAAATAAAATAAAAATGAATTAAATGGAAAGTCAAATGATCCAATGATCCAGATTCAAACATGGGGGGATGAGTTGACTGCGCGCGTGTTTTAAGGGTCAGGATCCAATCTGGCAAAGTTTAATTAATTATAATTAATTAAACAGGATTTATTTAATTAATTAAATTAGGGTTTTAATGACCTAATCCTAACCATTCACGTGCGTAATTAAAACAGATCCAATGGTGCACATTAAATCTAGAAAACTAACCCTAATAAAACCCTAAACATTTTCAGGTGACCGGAGCAAGCTCCGGTCATCTTCTCCGGCGAGTCCTTCAACCCAACTTCCATCACAGGCCATGAAATCTCACCAAAATCTCCAGAAATGATCTATGAATATCACTAAACAAGAATCCAACACCAAAAATCATTTATTTTCAAAAACCAGCATGAATCGAAACAAACATCTCTTAGGTCAAAAATTTCAGAGATACGGTTCATGCTCATTTCTTCACCATTTTCAAAAACAACAAGTGCAGTGTGATTAGGGGAGCATGGGGAACATTTCTAAAACATAAAATAAAGCTTCTGGAAAAAAGTTTGAATGAACTACCTGAGATGAAGCTTTCACTCCTTGAGCTTTCTGGCCTCTTTCTTTGTTCAATACACCTCCAATGAACTCCCTGATGATGTTGCAATGCTTAGAACAAGTCTATGTGGCTTGGTTTGAGAGGTGCATCTCCTCTGCACCAGGAATCGTGTTTTTGTTTGGCTATGTTTCAAGGCTTTTTAAATGGTGCTTTGTGTTCTATGGACCATTTGGAGATTATTGGTGAAGTTTGTTTTGAGGTTTGTGGCTTGTGTGATCAGATTCGAAGAGATGAAGGTTTGTGGCTTTGTGTTCTCTGTTTTTAATATTGTGATTTAAACAGAGAAATGATTAAATTTTTATTAGGGTGATTTAAATAGAGAAATAGTTAAATTTTTTATTAGGGTGCTCGCGAAGGATTAAAATCCCCGTGCCTACGTATTCCCTTGTGCAATGGGAAATTCAGAGCTTCGTAGTTCGTGCGACTACGGTTTGTGTTTTTTATTGAACAATTGTTTGAAAATGCTTTCTAATCTGCTAAGCGTTGACTTTTACTCGCGGCGGAGGTTGAAGCGCTAGCTTGTTTGCGAGATAGAAAGATTTAAACAATGTTCGTTTAAGCGAAAAGTGTTTGACTTTTGTTAATGTGTTTTAAACGAAAGGGCGAATGAACTACGTCGCGTGGGGCTAGCCCAGGAGAGATTCACTCTAGAACGTGCGGAATGCTAGACTCCGGAGTTCTGTTTTTTCGCTGATTAATTATGAAAATGATTTAAATTGGTTGGTAAGCTTTAAGTTGTTTTAAGTATGAAAGAGCGAATGAACTACGTCGCGTGGGGCTAACCTAGGAGAGATTCACTCTAGAACGTGCGGAATGCTAGACTCTGGAGCTCTATTCTTTCGTGAGTTAATTGGTACGATTAAGATATTTCGAAATACGGAAGGCGAATGGACCACGTCGCGTGGGGCTAGCCCAGGAGCGATCCATTCCAGAACGTGCGGAATGCTAGACTCCGGAGCTCTGTTTTCGTATTAAATTTATAAAATAATTGAGATATTTTGATATACGAACGGTGATTGAACTGCGTCGCGTGGGGCTAGCCCAGGAACGATCCAATCCAGAACATGTAGAGTGCTAGACTCCGGAGCTCTGTTTTCGTATTAAAAATAATAAAATAAGTTGAATAATTTGTTTAGACGATTTTTAGGTTTAGCGTATTTTAGTAACGAAGGAGTGAACGAAACACTACGCGTAGGGCTAGCCCAGGCGTGATTCGTTCTGAAGCGTGCGGAATGCTAGACTCCGGAGCTCCGTTCCTTGTTAAATTAATTAAGACGCACAATAAGTCGTGCAGACGGCGATCACATAGTGACCGACTTACGTGTGTGCAAAAATGTAGGAGAGAAAGAAATATTTATTAATTGTTTTAGTGAATCGAGTGTTTTAAATACGAGAGGGCGAATGAATCCACAACGCATGGGGCTAGCCCAGGAGTGATTCACTCAAGAACGTGCGGAATGCTAGACTCCGGAGTTCAGTTCTTTCGCAAATTGATTAGTTTGAAAAGTTTTGATGAAAATCTCATTTTGTTCTAAGAGATTTACGATTTAAAATCGATGGTGAGGTGCAAGTGAATAGTTAAACGTAAACGCGGCACCAAGACACAAAAGAAATGAAATCGAGGTTTAGTGATACCTAATGGAGAAGGTCCATTGCCTCTTCAATACGCGCAAAATAAATCAAAGATAATTGTCAGAAGCTCTACACAATCAAAAAAATTAGTCCAAGTATTCAACATCATACTATAACCAGGGATCAACTAAACCAAAATTCTGAGTGTTTATTCAAGAGAAATCAAAGGTCTAGCAAACTATTTATCAAATCTTAACAAAAAGATTATTCTAACAATTAGTTAAAGATAAAAATAAAATCTAATCAAAATTAACTACAAACAAAGCAATCAACTAAAAATTAATATAGAATTTAATCAACCTTTGACTAATATCAAACAACATGAAATTTTAAACAAAATCAACAAAGAAACTTATAGAAAAATTATCAAACAAAATTATAATGTTAAGATCTATTAACTAATAATAAACAAGTAGTGGTGACGTTAGTAAAACAAATGGTGTTGACAGCAAAATCTATGGGCTTTGAAGCCCAAAATAAATCCAAAAAAAGGAGTGCACAAGTGCATGTGGGGTGATGAACATGAAATATGGGTGGTGCAATCAAACTCGATGGGTCTAAGCCCATGCTTACCGTCAACAATCAACAACAGATTTCATGACCTTATTATTAGTGTTAAAACATAAAATAAAAATAATATAAAAAGGTAATGAACAAAAATAAAATAAAATAAAGAGGAACAAGTCAAAGGGTCAGAAAGCAAAAAAACCGCAACGGAATGCTTCCTCATCTACTTCGCATACACATGATCTCAACTCTCCCATGGTCGTCACTGTTCACGGAACTTCCTCTACCTTCTTATTCTTGTCGGCAGTTGTTCTTCTCACCTCTCTCGATCCGACTCACTGCATTCAAGTCAGTTTTTCGATCTCTCTGTTTCGGACGAATCTCGCTCACTCTCTTAAGATCTCGTCGTGGATCTCTTGCATTTCCGATGGTTCACTCGCGATCGGTTTTTCACGGTGATGTTTCGGTAGTGGTATAAGTGAATCTGAAGAAAAAGAACGGCGGTGCGGTGATGGTGATTGGGAGATTCGCGGATGGTGATTTTGGAGAGGAGAAAGGGGTTTTGTGCACGGTGGTTCTGATGAATGAGGGCGGTGGTTCGCGATTGGATGTCGATTCACAAGTTGTGTTTGCAGGAAGTTGAATGGTTGCGTACGGTGGTTGTGGTGGGTTTGGAGGAGGACGTCGAAAGTGAAGATTGGTGATGACGGCGAGAGAGTGGAAGAAACCTAATTTGAGATCGAGTTGAGGTTCTTCTCGAAGCCATGGCTGAAGTAGAGACAATATTTGCGGCAGATTAAGCTATTCACGAGCATTGTGATGGGAAGTGTTGTTGTAGTATCAGGGATGGATTGTGTAGAGTAGGGCTGCGATGGAGAAAGTAAGTTTGAAAGAAAGGAAGTAAGAGTAACTGACTTTTTGGTTAACGCTGGGATGGTTGAGTGAATCGGCGGGAAAGGGTTTGATTACAGAGGTTTCGCGGTTTGATGTCGTTTTTGGGCAGAGATGGTGATGAAGTTATACAGGTTATTGTTATTTTTTCGGATTTTTTTTCTGTGAGTGAAGTTTGAAAGTCTGCAGTTTGATGCAGAGGGTCAATTGTTTGTGATGTTTTAAGGTTGGGTTGAGGGTTGAATGATGACTATAGGTTTGTGTTCTAGGTTTGTGAGAGTTTCGGTTTCGAATGGTTTGAGAGGTCGCAAGGTAGTGTTGTTTTTTTAGTTTTTTTTCTGTGTTTTCATTTTTTGGTTTTTTTATGAAGGTTGTGGAGAAAAGGAAAAAGGTTTGGTTTTGGTGAGTGATGAAAGTTCAAGATCAGTGGTCTCCCCCCCCCCCTTTATTTTGTCTGTTATTGATGAATCCCTTTCATGTGCAGAATGTTGCTATATGGGTTCATAATTTCTCTTTGCATTCTAGCTTGCAAATTTGACTTTGGTCATTTTGGTGTATAGCTTGGATGGAGTGTTGCAGGACTTATGTGTGGAATTGGTGCTGTTATTCTCATGTAAAACAGGCTGTGTTGTTTGGAGGGTAGCACAAGGCATACGAATATTGGATTAAATGAAAAAAAAATACTGAACTAATTTAACTATAATCAAACTTAAGTAAATAAAGAAAATAATAAACAAATAAACTTTAATTAACTTAAAATTAAAATCAAATTGAATCAGAAATAATTTTAAATATAAAACTAATTTGATTAAACTATCTTAAAAAATAAAACCTAATTAAATCTAAATACTAAAATAAATTAAACTAAATAGAAATAACTAATTAAATTTACCTAATTAAAATTAGCTAATAAATAAAAAAACTAAACTTAAAAATTAAAATTAACTAACTAGATAAAATTATCTAATTAAAATTACTAAATAAAAAATAAAAATTAAATTAAAACTATAATTGTCATGGAACTAATTAATTATAAATGGTCTAACATAAACATTTAAACTATAAAATGACACAACATCCTATATATATATATATATATATATATATATATATATATATATATATATATATATATATATATATATATATATATATATATATATATATATATATATATATATTTAAAAAATTGACACAAAATCTAAGATAAAAACAAAATTAAATTAAAACAGAAAATGCAATGAGTTATGATTTAAGGGATAAAATGCAAAAGGAAACTGATTATCTGTAATGCGATGTAAATGTGTCGAAAAACGAAATGATTCTTTTTTTTTATAAAAAAAGTTCGGTCAAAATTTATGGTGTGACAGTTGCCCCTATTTAATCTTCTTGAACCTGAATGTATGAATAACAAAGTTTTTGGACATTCGAGGTAGAAGAGGATTAAATATTAAAATACCTAAAATTTTGACCGAATGCAGATGGAATGCAATGATATGCAATGTTACGAAATTGCGAGAGACTCTTTGGGGATGACAATATGCTGGGGATGACAAGACGGAAACAGAGTGTATTCAAAGTGATAGATCAACAGGTTCAAGTGTAACTGCTGGCACTAAGAATAACACAAGACGGGAAACAAAATTAGAGTCCAGAACACAAGATTAATGAATGGACTGATGCCCTACGATAACATGAAAATGGTTCAAAGTGAAAACGTAATAGCTTGATGCGACCAAAACTGACACTATGAACAAACAGACTATCTGAAGTGACGAGTTAGCAAGTTCAAGGATAACTGCTGGGGATCCCAATACAGCAACTCGGCGATTAAGGAAAAGTTGAAATGACATCGACTCGGCAGTTGGAAAGCAATTCAACACGGCGGTCAGGAAATAACAAACATTGACACGACGGTCGGGAAATAAAATAACAGACCTCGACAACGATGGTCGGGAAAATAAAATGACAGACATCGATAACGGTGGTCGGGAAAATAAAATGACAGACATCGACAACGGTGGTCGGGAAAATAAAATGACAGACATCGACAACGGTGGTCGGGAAAATAACAGACAGACATCGACAACGGTGGCCGGGAAAATAAAATAACAGACATCGAAAACGGTGGTCGGGAAATAAAATAACAAACATCGACAACAGTGGTCGGGAAATAAAACTCAACATGATGGTCGAGGTAATAAATGATCCAAAGTGATAAATCAACAGGTTCAAGTGTAACTGTTAATGCTGAGGATAAAGAAGATGAACTTAGTGTCTGGGCAGTGGCCCAATGCGACCAACTGAGTACCGGGAGTAGGAAGCAACATACTCAAATATAAATCAAGGACTCTAAGCGACCGGCTGGAAATAAGAAAAAACCTTAGAGTTTTAATCAAGATAAACGTCCAACCTCTGGAAATTCCCTAAATGAAGGGCTTAAAGGATTTATGCCAATGACAATTGGACTTAAGAAAAATATTTGTGGTAAAAGGGTGGATATCAATAACAATGAGGACCTCTGCAGGGGATATCAGTGTTACTGGGAAAACACTTTGATTAACCACACTAAAGGGTATCAACAACAATGGATTTTCAGACAAAGCTGCTAGTGACGAATGATTTTTTCCTTGACATGCCAGACGGGAACGAGTTTCTTTTGATTCATTGTCAGGCGGGGACTGACTTTGGAAATGGTCTACCAAACAAGAATTGGTTTTGAACTAGAATTGGAAAAGGGATAACTGTCAGACAAGAACCGACTGTCAATTAACTTTTAAATGAAATACTAGGCGGGAACTGGTTCAGAATGGACTATCAGACGAAAACTAGTTTGGAAAGAAAATGAATATCAGATAGGAATTGGTTTGAAAAGAGATTGACTACCAGATAAGAACTGGTTTGGAAAGAAATTGACTACCAGACAGGAACTGGTTTGAAAAGAAATTGACTACCAGACAGGAACTAATTGACTAACAAACAGGAACCGGTTTGAAAAGTAATTGACTACCAGACAGGAACTGGTTTGAAAAGAAATTGACTACCAGACAAGAACTGGTTTGAAAAGTAATTGACTACCAGACAGGAACTGGTTTGAAAAGAAATTGACTACCAGACAGGAACTGGTTTGAAAATAAATTGACTACCAGACAGGAACTAATTGACTAACAGACAGGAACCAGTTTGAAAAGTAATTGACTACCAGACAGGAACTGGTTTGAAAAGAAATTGACTACCAGACAGGAACTGGTATGAAAAGTAATTGACTACCAGACAGGAACTAGTTTGAAAAGAAATTGACTACCAGACAGGAACTGGTTTGAAAAGAAATTGACTACCAGACAGGAACTAATTGACTAACAGACAGGAAACGGTTTGAAAAGTAATTGACTACCAGACAGGAACTGGTTTGAAAAGAAATTGACTACCAGACAGGAACTGGTTTGAAAAGTAATTGACTACCAGACAGGAACTGGTTTGAAAAGAAATTGACTACCAGACAGGAACTGCTTTGAAAATAAATTGACTACCAGACAGGAACTGGTATGAAAAGTAATTGACTACCAGACAGGAACTAGTTTGAAAAGAAATTGACTACCAGACAGGAACTGGTTTGAAAAGAAATTGACTACCAGACAGGAACTAATTGACTAACATACAGGAAACGGTTTGAAAAGTAATTGACTACCAGACAGGAACTGGTTTGAAAAGAAATTGACTACCAGACAGGAACTGGTTTGAAAAGTAATTGACTACCAGACAGGAACTGGTTTGAAAAGAAATTGACTACCAGACAGGAACTGGTTTGAAAATAAATTGACTACCAGACAGGAACTAATTGACTAACAGACAGGAACCGGTTTGAAAAGTAATTGACTACCAGATAGGAATTGGTTTGAAAAGAAATTGACTACCAGACAGGAACTGGTTTGAAAAGTAATTGACTACCAGACAGGAACTGGTTTGAAAAGAAATTGACTACCAGACAGGAACTGGTTTGAAAAGAAATTGACTACCAGACAGGAACTAATTGACTAACAGACAGAAACCGGTTTGAAAAGTAATTGACTACCAGACAGGAACTGGTTTGAAAAGAAATTGACTACCAGACAGGAACTGGTTTGAAAAGTAATTGACTACCAGACAGGAACTGGTTTGAAAAGAAATTGACTACCGGACAAGAACTGGTTTGAAAAGAAATTGACTACCAGACAGGAACTAATTGACTAACAGACAGGAACCAGTTTGAAAAGTAATTGACTACCAGACAGGAACTAGTTTGAAAAGAAATTGACTACCAGACAGGAACTGGTTTGAAAAGAAATTGACTACCAGACAGGAACTGGCTGTGAAATAAATTTCAAATGAAAATACCAGATGGGGACTGGAATAAAAGCTGACTGTCAGACGAGAACTGACTGTGAAATAAATTTCAAATTAAAATACCAGATGGGGACTGGAATAAAAGCTGACTGTCAGGCGAGAACTGACTGTGAAAAAATTTCAAATTAAAATACCAGATGGGGACTGGAATACTTGGGTTTTGACCTGGACATATGCTAGATGAGTAAGACGATATGCAAGGTTAACTCTATGAGCGGAGCAACATGACTAAAGCATGAGAGTGATTATGCACTGACTTGGTGATTTCAAAAAAAAGTCCATGTTTGGGTAAGAATGGAATAATTCTTTTGCAAACAATTCTCTAAAAGGAGACAAAGATGACGATATGATTCCCGACACCCGTCTTGAACTCAAAATTTGTTGTTGTATGGGGCCTGCTTGAACAACTTGTAGGAATGGAGAGGACTTTCCCCTGTGTGATTCATCTTGCCCTTAATCAATGGGTTTGAAATTTTCCTCTTCGCAAAAGGTTTGGGATCAACCTGCCATGACATGGCCTTTGAAATGGTTACTCTAATGCTTGATTATCGCAGATTTTCCCCTGGTTATTTGGTCCTTGACTGGCCACTTGAACTCTTAAATTGTTGTGATAGATCAACTTTAGTCTGAGTCTTGAGAAAAGGTTCAGCCTCTGAGTAGCCGACTCTTGAAGAGTTTGATTGATTTATTCCCAAAGTGGTTCCCCCTAGCTGGGCCTCTCTTACCAAGTTAAATTCCCTAACTGGCTGAATTCGTTGGTATTCCTCTGATGCCGAATTGACTTACAAATAAGCATTATACATTTAAAAATTGGCAATTTTAATGCAGCGTTTATGCAAGTTTTGGAATCACAATTTATTGGTATGATAGTGATACAGTGGAGTTGATTAAAATTAAAATAAAATAAAAAGTGGATCTAGCCATTTATGGAATGGCAGATGAAGTGATCAATACAAATGATTAGCAAAGATCGTTAGGAGTCAGGTTAACACAACCTTGTTGTAGTATGCTCTCGAAATAAAACCTGCCTCAATTAGGTCTTTTAAGGGTTGTAACGTGGCTAGATTCACGGTTTATGAAACAAAAGATAAAAGGATCAAAATTTATTTGTACCTATCCCATCTTCCGGTGAACTCCAATCCTATGTTCAGTTAATTTGACATACGCATTCATATCTCAAAACTCTTTTGACAATGCGTGATAAGGATCAGGATTTGAAAGTGATGGCAGCCACCTTGCTTTTTCCTGCTTTGTAGAGGATTTGATGACTTCATTAATTTCGCCTAAGTTATCTTTTTCTGTTTTTGACTTAGCGGACTTTTTCTTTGTATTTCTTTTTCCTTACGTCATTCTTTTGTTGAGTGGTTATGACTGCCATTTTATTGGAGGATAGAGAATACGTACTACAAACGTTTGACCCTTCGCGACTTCTTTGGTGCGCGGAGGAAAGTATATAGCTGATCCTTCTTGAATGATGGACTGAATCTCTTGAAAATTGAATGCAACCAGATTAACTGAACCGACTACCCTGCCCCAGGTTTGAAATTAAGGGTTTTTGCATTTTTGAAAATGAACACTCCTACTTCTAGGCTCAAAGGGGTTAGCAAGGGATTATCATCCTTATTTCACTGGTGTTTGGGAATTTGAAACAATGCATGTACATCATTGACAGGGTTTTAATTGAGAGCATACAAACGGAGAATTCAGGCATCTGGTTTTCATCATCCTCCCTCCAATATTTGGTAAAACAAAAGTTTGATAAGGATAAATAAATGGGAGAAATATATCTTTTTTTTTTAAAACAATGAAAGAAAACGAGTGAACACGAATGGATCGATTCAAAAGATGCATAAACATTTCATTAATCTTGCCAATTCAAAAACAAAAATGCTAATAAGCAAATACAAACTCAACATGCAAAGAAAATAACAACAACGCTGAAACAAACTGGTGATTGCCAGCTTTAGGGAATTGAAGATGTCTTGATTTGATGACTTCAAGAGATGCACCAAGAAGTCACTCAGGCGAGAGGTTGACATGCACCAACAGGCTTCCTTCTGAAAAGGATATGTACCTCTTGTCGATCAATTGTTGTACCTTGGCTTGAAAAGCTTTGCAGTCTTAAGTTGAGTGCTCCATTGATCCAGCATGATATCCACATTGCTCATGTGGATTATACTCAGGCGAGTATGGCTTTGTCAATGGCTTGAGAGACTTGGGAACCACCAATGAGCGTTGAATCAAAGGTTGCAGAAGCTGAGTGTACGATAAAGGTACTGGATGAAGAGGAGCACTCCTTCTTTCCAAATTGTTGCGAGGCTTATGTTGACTCTGATGCTGATTCGGATATCCTCGACTTTTGGCTCGCTGACTTTGATGAGGAGAAATCCAGGGTTGCTGGTAAGGTACCCTAAACATTGTTGGTTGCCTACAAGGGTAGTAAGGCACACAAAGTGGTAATTGCTGAAAAGACAGAGGGTCATAGGGTCTTGTCGATGCACCACAAGAATACTCGACGTCTGCCATGACTGCATTGATTACATCCTCTTCCTCCTCTTGGGAACTGCTGAGGGATTCATTCTCACTGGCCTGGTTGCTTGAGGCGCCTTGGATCTTTCCGCTTTTGAGACTAATCTCAATATGTTCTCCCGTTTTTACTAGGTCAGAGAAACTCGTTGATGCGGTGCTTACCATCTTCTCAAAGTACGGGCTCTATAGAGTGTCCATAAACAGGTTATCTAACTCCTTTTCTGAGAGCGGTGGTTGAACATGATCAGCAAACTCTCTCCATCTCTGGACGTACCTTTTGAACGGCTCATTATTCCCTTGAGATATGTCCTTCAAGTGAAAGCGACTGGGAGCTTCTTCCAAATTGTAATGGTATTGCTTCACAAAAGCATTGGCTAGGTCCAACCATGACTGAATATGACTTCTTTCTAAATCCATGTACCAATTCAACAGCGCCCCACTCAAACTGTCTTGAAAACAGTGAATCATCAACTTATCGTCAAAAGCATATGCGGTCATTTTTCGACAGAACATCACCAAATGGTGCTTTGGACAACTATCACCTTTGTACTTCTGAAAAGCAGGTGCTTCAAACTTCGGAGGTATAACCAAACCAGGTACTAAGCACATGTTTAAAGCATCCAGGTCAAAAGCATTATGCCCCTCTATAACCTTGAGTCTTTCATTCAGCATTCGACATTTCTCATTCATCTCAGCAACATCTGGTCCCTTGGTCTTTCTCACTGGGATTTCCCCTTGGGAATTTGGCTCAGAGAACCCAAAGCTTTGGTACTCGACGGCATCGTGAGGTAAGGAGTTTCCATCTCGAATAATGGTATGCTCTTTTATAACGGGTGCCCCAACTAGGGTCCTGGCAGACTGAGGTTGAACAAAACTATTCCTTTGAGGTGGGGAGACATCTCCAGTTACGACAACTTGTTGAACATTATCCCCTCTCCTGATCAAAGCTGTCACATCATCCATGAGTTGGTTCATCTGGTCCTTTTTCAAATCAAAGTCTCCCCTTGTCGCAGTCGGTTTTTGTCCTTTAGGGTCCATGATCAATCAAGAACTACTTCAAGTCCAAAGTAGGTGTCGGGAAATCAACTGCGGGTTGAACACAGGACGAGGATAAGCTTTCTCTGAGGAAAGAAAAATGACATGCAATGCAGATGCAATGGTATGCAAACAGATGCAATGTAAGGATGCTTAAGATCACAAGCACAAACAGACTTGGAAGCTGGAAAAGCTCGAAACTTCCTAAATGGTAGGCTGTAAGAGATTGGTTTTATAGTCTGTGCCCATAAATCCCACTCACAAGATGGCTTCTACGGTTATGGTTTAAGGAAACTCGAGGTCACGGACGTTTATCGTACTAACGCCCCGCCGCAGGCTAGCTGCATTGTGACGATAATAACGATAAGGTCTACCTTGAGTGGAGTCCTCATGCTAGGATGATAAAGGGGCGAGCCCTCGGAGCCTAACATTACACAACTACCAAGATTGAAACAGGTCATAGGGGGTCCCAGAATCACAGCCCTTTCGTAAATCAGGTCACGCGACAGGCTAGCTGCGTTGCGACAAGATCTACGAAAAGTCTAACTATCTGGGGGAGCTTTCATGCTAGGCGTGCAAGGAGCGAGTCCTTGGAGACTAACACTAATAACATCCAATTCTAAACTTAGGTGTTCCCTCTGCTTTTTCCACAACTCAATTTTACTTGCAAAGTGACCCCAAGATCCCACAGTCAAGTATAATAAGTAATAAAAGAAAGCGAATAAAAGAACAAATAAACAAAACATAAATAGCAAACAAAGAGAAGACAAAAGACAAAATCAAACAGATAAACACACAAAGCTAAGTTAGGCTTGACTCTCTCTAGCATGGAGCTATCTCCCCAACAGAGTCGCCAACTGTCGTACCTCGAAAAATACGATCCTAAAACAAACAACAGAGCCGCCACCTAATTCTATTTATTCTACTTAAAGAAAAGGGAGATATAGATACAACCTAATAAAGGATAAGAAATGGTTTACGAAACCAAATTCTAAGTTCTGGAGTAGGTTACACAAGGGGAAGGTATTAGCACCCCTCACGTCCGTTGTATTCAACGGGAACCTCTTAGCTAACTATGCGATTAAATGTTTGATGAATGTCTTTTTGTCTTCTAAATGATTGTTAATATGTTTGTTAAAGTTTTAAATTATTATTATTAAGACGGAGAAAAGATTAAATGTTTTTAATATTGTGATTTAAACAGAGAAATGATTAAATTTTTATTAGGGTGATTTAAACAGAGAAATAGTTAAATTTTTTATTAGGGTGCTCGCGAAGGATTAAAATCCCCGTGCCTACGTATTCCCTTGTGCAATGGGAAATTCAGAGCTTCGTAGTTCGTGCGACTACGGTTTGTGTTTTTTATTGAACAATTGTTTGAAAATGCTTTCTAATCTGCTAAGCGTTGACTTTTACTCGCGGCGGAGGTTGAAGCGCTAGCTTGTTTGCGAGATAGAAAGATTTAAACAATGTTCGTTTAAGCGAAAAGTGTTTGACTTTTGTTAATGTGTTTTAAACGAAAGGGCGAATGAACTACGTCGCGTGGGGCTAGCCCAGGAGAGATTCACTCTAGAACGTGCGGAATGCTAGACTCCGGAGTTCTGTTTTTTCGCTGATTAATTATGAAAATGATTTAAATTGGTTGGTAAGCTTTAAGTTGTTTTAAGTATGAAAGAGCGAATGAACTACGTCGCGTGGGGCTAACCTAGGAGAGATTCACTCTAGAACGTGCGGAATGCTAGACTCTGGAGCTCTATTCTTTCGTGAGTTAATTGGTACGATTAAGATATTTCGAAATACGGAAGGCGAATGGACCACGTCGCGTGGGGCTAGCCCAGGAGCGATCCATTCCAGAACGTGCGGAATGCTAGACTCCGGAGCTCTGTTTTCGTATTAAATTTATAAAATAATTGAGATATTTTGATATACGAACGGTGATTGAACTGCGTCGCGTGGGGCTAGCCCAGGAACGATCCAATCCAGAACATGTAGAGTGCTAGACTCCGGAGCTCTGTTTTCGTATTAAAAATAATAAAATAAGTTGAATAATTTGTTTAGACGATTTTTAGGTTTAGCGTATTTTAGTAACGAAGGAGTGAACGAAACACTACGCGTAGGGCTAGCCCAGGCGTGATTCGTTCTGAAGCGTGCGGAATGCTAGACTCCGGAGCTCCGTTCCTTGTTAAATTAATTAAGACGCGCAATAAGTCGTGCAGACGGCGATCACATAGTGACCGACTTACGTGTGTGCAAAAATGTAGGAGAAAAATAAATATTTATTAATTGTTTTAGTGAATCGAGTGTTTTAAATACGAGAGGGCGAATGAATCCACAACGCATGGGGCTAGCCCATGAGTGATTCACTCAAGAACGTGCGGAATGCTAGACTCCGGAGTTCAGTTCTTTCGCAAATTGATTAGTTTGAAAAGTTTTGATGAAAATCGCATTTTGTTCTAAGAGATTTACGATTTAAAATCGATGGTGAGGTGCAAGTGAATAGTTAAACGTAAACGCGGCACCAAGACACAAAATAAATGAAATCGAGGTTTAGTGATACCTAATGGAGAAGGTCCATTGCCTCTTCAATACGCGCAAAATAAATCAAAGATAATTGTCAGAAGCTCTACACAATCAAAAAAATTAGTCCAAGTATTCAACATCATACTATAACCAGGGATCAACTAAACCAAAATTCCGAGTGTTTATTCAAGAGAAATCAAAGGTCTAGCAAACTATTTATCAAATCTTAACAAAAAGATTATTCTAACAATTAGTTAAAGATAAAAATAAAATCTAATCAAAATTAACTACAAACAAAGCAATCAACTAAAAATTAATATAGAATTTAATCAACCTTTGACTAATATCAAACAACATGAAATTTTAAACAAAATCAACAAAGAAACTTATAGAAAAATTATCAAACAAAATTATAATGTTAAGATCTATTAACTAATAATAAACAAGTAGTGGTGACGTTAGTAAAACAAATGGTGTTGACAGCAAAATCTATGGGCTTTGAAGCCCAAAATAAATCCAAAAAAAGGAGTGCACAAGTGCATGTGGGGTGATGAACATGAAATATGGGTGGTGCAATCAAACTCGATGGGTCTAAGCCCATGCTTACCGTCAATAATCAACAACAGATTTCATGACCTTATTATTAGTGTTAAAACATAAAATAAAAATAATATAAAAAGGTAATGAACAAAAATAAAATAAAATAAAGAGGAACAAGTCAAAGGGTCAGAAAGCAAAAAAACCGCAACGGAATGCTTCCTCATCTACTTCGCATACATATGATCTCAACTCTCCCATGGTCGTCATTGTTCACGGCACTTCCTCTACCTTCTTATTCTTGCTGGCGGTTGTTCTTCTCACCTCTCTCGATCCGACTCACTGCGTTCAAGTCAGTTTTTCGATCTCTCTGTTTCGGACGAATCTCGCTCACTCTCTTAAGATCTCGTCGTGGATCTCTTGCGTTTCCGATGGTTCACTCGCGATCGGTTTTTCACGGTGATGTTTCGGTAGTGGTATAAGTGAATCTGAAGAAAAAGAACGGCGGTGCGGTGATGGTGATTGGGAGATTCGCGGATGGTGATTTTGGAGAGGAGAAAGGGGTTTTGTGCGCGGTGGTTCTGATGAATGAGGGCGGTGGTTCGCGATTGGATGTCGATTCGCAAGTTGTGTTTGCAGGAAGTTGAATGGTTGCGTACGATGGTTGTGGTGGGTTTGGAGGAGGACGTCGGAAGTGAAGATTGGTGATGACGGCGAGAGAGTGGAAGAAACCTAATTTGAGATCGAGTTGAGGTTCTTCTCGAAGCCATGGCTGAAGTAGAGACAATATTTGCGGCAGATTAAGCTATTCACGAGCATTGTGATGGGAAGTGTTGTTGTAGTATCAGGGATGGATTGTGTAGAGTAGGGCTACGATGGATAAAGTAAGTTTGAAAGAAAGGGAGAAAGAGTAACTGACTTTTTGGTTAGCGTTGGGATGGTTGAGTGAATCAGCGGGAAAGGGTTTGATTACAGAGGTTTCGCGGTTTGATGTCGTTTTTGGGCAGAGATGGTGATGAAGTTGTACAGGTTATTGTTATTTTTTCGGATTTTTTTCTGTGAGTGAAGTTTGAAAGTCTGCAGTTTGATGCAGAGGGTCAATTGTTTGTGATGTTTTAAGGTTGGATTGAGGGCTGAATGATGACTATAGGTTTGTGTTCTAGGTTTATGAGAGTTTCGGTTTCGAATGGTTTGAGAGGTCGCAAGGTAGTGTTGTTTTTTTAGTTTTTTTTCTGTGTTTTCATTTTTTGGTTTTTTTATGAAGGTTGTGGAGAAAAGGAAAAAGGTTTGGTTTTGGTGAGTGATGAAAGTTCAAGATCAGTGGTCCCCCCCCCTTTATTTTGTCTGTTATTGATGAATCCCTTTCATGTGCAGGATGTTGCTATATGGGTTCATAATTTCTCTTTGCATTCTAGCTTGCAGATTTGACTTTGGTCATTTTGGTGTATAGCTTGGATGGAGTGTTGCAGGACTTATGTGTGGAATTGGTGCTGCTATTCTCATGTAAAACAGGCTGTGTTATTTGGAGGGTAGCACAAGGCATACAAATATTGGATTAAATGAAAAAAAAATATTGAACTAATTTAACTATAATCAAACTTAAGTAAATAAAGAAAATAATAAACAAATAAACTTTAATTAACTTAAAATAAAAATCAAATTGAATCAGAAATAATTTTAAATATAAAACTAATTTGATTAAACTATCTTAAAAAATAAAACCTAATTAAATCTAAATACTAAAATAAATTAAACTAAATAGAAATAACTAATTAAATTTACCTAATTAAAATTAGCTAATAAATAAAAAAAACTAAACTTAAAAATTAAAACTAACTAACTAGATTAAATTATCTAATTAAAATTACTAAATAAAAAATAAAAATTAAATTAAAACTATAATTGTCATGGAACTAATTAATTATAAATGGTCTAACATAAACATTTAAACTATAAAATGACACAACATCCTATATATATATATATATATATATATATATATATATATATATATATATATATATATATATATATATATATATATATATATATATATATATATATATATATATATATATATATATATATATATATATATATATATATATATATATATATATATATATAATTGACACAAAATCTAAGATAAAAACAAAATTAAATTAAAATAGAAAATGCAATGAGTTATGATTTAAGGGATAAAATGCAAAAGGAAACTGATTATCGGTAATGTGATGTAAATGTGTCGAAAAACGAAATGATTCTTTTTTTTTATAAAAAAAGTTCGGTCAAAATTTAGGGTGTGACAAGATGTTTATGCAAAATGAGATCATAAGACATAGTGTGAGAAAAAGTGAGGGAAAATTTGGGGTGTTTACACTATTCACCGATCAACATGTCACCTCATGACATCATTCTCTTCTTTACCAATAATACTGAAGTTCTCTAAGGCGACTTCCTTGATCTCACAATTCCCATTTCCAGTAAATTTTCAGAATTCTTTTTCTGTTCTACAAATTCTGATGCCGACATCCTATATGGTGCCATAGAATCTAGTATTATGGACAAGATCAATAGGGAGTTCCACCCCCTCTCTCTTTAACGGCACATTCAATATATCCTTCAGAAACACATCTGAAACTCACACACAACTGATAGTTCATCGTTGTGACCTTACTTCCAATTTCCGTATCACCATCTTCGCAATCATGGCAAACATCAACGCCTCTTCTCCATTGAGTTCTTCTACTCACTTAGCAAAGACAAACCTCGAGTCTTCACCTTCGTCAAATTTAAGTTCACTCTCTACTCTCTAAGGAGTAACTATCAATAATATCAGATCGACACACCTAAGCCTCGAATCAGCCTCGTCTTTAGATATATGAATTTGCGTCGACTAACCAAAACACTCTATAAGCACTTGGCTTAAATCCAAACAATTCATTATACATATTACTCCAGCTAGAAAGGTCTGTCTATCCCATCCAACATGATCCCGTCCACTATCAACAAGAGATTAAGGATGATCAGTTCCTCAATTATTGATACACATTCGACAATCATGATAGGGTATAAACCATCCTTACAAAGCTATAATAGCGTTCAATGACACACTACACCATTATTCAAACAATTGGAAAACACATGGTTAACTCCACCAATTCGTCCCAAGAATAAAATCACCTTGTTCCAACTAAGGATAATAATGTACCTCCTAAGGAAACACATCAGAATACTCCACACATCACCGGCCCATCTATAGCCACAACATCGCCTCCCCCCTCACAAGGAAGCGAACAAAAAGAGAATACCTAACCGTCTTCCCTCAAGGATAATACCATTCTCTAAATAGTTGAACATTCCAGCACAACACTCTCTTTTGCAGCGACACGATTTACAATCTCACAACATCTGGAATATCCAAGAGAAGTAGACGATTCTCCCCCACTTGTTTCATTCCCATCCTGCAAATGGAAAACAAAACAAGTACCAACAGTGTTTTCACACACATGTCGCATACTAGGGAATAACACAATTAAACAACCTAGTCGGATGGACCGACCTACTCTGATACCACTTGTAACACCCTAAATTCCCCTATAATATTTAATAAAGAAAATCAGAGTAAAATTTGAAACCAAAAATAATTTAAGGCATTACTTTTAACAGCAAACTTGCTCTTAAATGACATGTAACATATAATAAATGTCAAAGCAACTTTAATCCGAAAATCATCTATATTACACAGCGGAAAATTATTCATTTTGATCAACAAGTATAATGGTTTCGATTAACTTAAAGGAAATAATTTTCACATCATAAAACCACTAATCATTCTTTGATAAATAAATAACATGAAACGTTCCCAACTCCTATTGTTACATATCAGAGCAGACAACAAACTAAAGTGAAGTACTTCGATTTCACTAACCACGAACTCTAACTACTCTTGATCACCTGCACGTTGCCTACGTAGAGGCAACATTCAAACAGAAGGGTGATATTCTCAAATCAAACAAAAGAGAAAGATGATATAAATAGAAAGCACTCATCATCAAGTTATTCACCATGTCATAACATCAACCGAGAATCACACACCTCAAAAAGAGAATGAAATGAGACCCAACTAGACTCAATGCATGTGGTAATTAAAGATCCCTGTTTCATGATCCTAGTTCCCGTCGAAACTCTCGACCCCTATTTCATGGTCCAATATGATCCCTATTTCATGAATATCCCCACGACCCCTGTTTCTTGGTCACGTATGATCCCTATTTCATGACCGTACCAACAACTGTGATTGAATTCAATCACGCCACCAACAATAATTCCATCAAGGAATTCAGATAGACGATAACATCCCATTCGGGCTCGCCATTCCATAACTTATGCATATGCCAATGCACCATTAATGACATCATGCGACAACAACTAAATGCATACATATAGAATTTCATCACCACATTAATACCAATCAATACTCAACATGCATTTATTGAAACATACATTGCTATGCAACTATAACATCTACACATCTTTGTATCATTTAATCATGCATTGAACTTTATCACAAAAAACATTAACAAAACATGCATATAACTAACCAATACATGCCTATAACATAACATGCCATAACAACTCAACAACATCATCAAACTACCACATAAACAACAGTTAATGCATTTACAAGTTATGCCACAACAACTCAACAACAACATCATGCAACATCATAAGCAACAATGACAACACACATTCCTACGACTAATTCCCACATTTCACACTTCAACATATAGGAACCTACACGGAAAACATATATGGCATGTCGAATAGTTAGAAATCTACCATTGCAAATGATTTTAACATAAATTACATGAAGTTAGCTTTATAACGGTTCGAACGGCTGCCCAATCGGACTTACGAGTCAAAAGTTATGAATTTTCAAAGTTTTCAAAATCAAGTTGTCGAGGGGACCGCACTGAGCGGGCTAAGATCGTGTTGAGCGAGCTCTGCGAACTAGTCAAAAGTTCTTGCAGTGACATCACTTCTCCCACTATGATTCTACACCCTTAAACTGCATTTGTAACCCCAATAATGTAATGCCCTAATTTATTTAAGTCGTTGTTTATTTATTTATTTCGTATATTTCTGTGATTGTGTGAACCATTGTGATTATTTGTGTGTGGTGGTGTATAATTGCGTGTTGTGTACCGGTGATGAAGGGTAGGTTTAGTCGTAGGGGGATTGTTGGAGTAATAACGTAGGACTTGATGATGTGTCGAGTAGAATAATTAAATTATCCTAAGTTTCTAATTTGGAATTAATTAATTAAGTTGTGGAGTCTTATATTAAATTAATTCATAATATTAGAAACAAGGAGAAAGGGTAGTACGGTAATTAGATGAGGAATTAGTGAGGTCATAATAGGGATTCCAATATTAAGGGTCCAAGGGTTATGCTTGGAATTTGGAGAATTGGGGGATTCATTCGTGGAAAAAACTGATCGTGGAATTTTGAAAGAGCGTGAAGAAGAGAGAATAGGAGAAGGGCTAGGGCAAGGCTAGCGGCAAAGATTTCGTGAGAAAGAAAGAAATTTTTCATCGAATTAAGGTAAGGGTGGAATCTCTTTCTTCTTCTAAGGTATATTAGTGGGATTAGTGATTGATAAATTGATGAATGTGGTATGAAATTGAGGATATTTATTTTATCTAATCATGTTTTAATAATATTTGTTGAATATTAATTGGGTTTATTTGTTTAGAACATATTACTATATCATACCTTACCAATTAATTCTACACTCATGTTATTTAGTTTTTAATTTTCTATCATCATAACTTAATTAGATATTTGTGTAATTAATTGATTAATTTCTTAACTTATTAACCATTTTTATATTAGTTAGTTAATTTTTGGTTCATAAAATGACTAATTAATTAATTTCCTCTGCAAGCCGATTAATTTGATTTAATACAAATTTGAGTGTTACGATAAGTAGAAATTGGGGTTTATCTTCAACCATAATTTTCTTCCCATGATTGAAATTACTTCTTGAAGTGCTTGATTGATTATTCTTGATGAATATATCTTAACCTAATTTTTTCATGATCCCCCATTATGTTGATTTAATTAATTGACTAAATTTCTTTGGGTCAATTAATTGAATTAATGACTTTATGTTACTTTCAGTTAATCCTTTTGATTAAATACTTACATGACCCCTTAGGAGTTCATCAAATTAGGTGATCAAAAGTCCATTGATCCCTTAATTTGAGTTATAAACATTTGGACTCATACTATGCATGATCCCTGAGGTCAAGTTCCCATTCTAAAACCCTACAAGATAGGTTAGTCAAGGTACGACAACATTAGTCTTTATTCCCCATCTTTGGTACCACACCCCTTTCATTTAATCTTTGTCCTTTTCTCATCCATATAATACTAAAAAAATATTATTTTGCAAATAAACTAAAACACTTAAAAGTATATGATGTGAATTATGCGCCACGAGCCTTAAGAAATGGAGAAGGATGAAAGGGTATATTCCTATCCTCATTTTGAATATCTTTGGATACAGGACGCATGATCCCAGTTGTTCAAAATACTTACTTTTATTCATAGACTTTAGTGCAATTTAAATCAAGATAATTTTCATTATAAAAGGGATAAATGGAGAAGGATGTAGACTCTCACTTCCCGAGTGATTCAGACACTGTTGTAGAGCTCATTGTCTGAATATTGTTCTTCAGACTCAAATCAATCACAACCAATATAAAAAATTCTATAATAATTATATTTTGGTTTAAACATCACTCATTTGGTTTAAACACCACCTCATTGCTTTAAACACCACACCTTGTGTTTAAACACCACTTCCTTGGTTTAAACACAACTCACTTGGTGTAAACACCACTCATTTGGTTTAAAAACCACTCCATTGGTTTAAACACAACCTCCTTGGTTTAAATTCTACTTACCGTGTTTAAACACTACTCACTTAATTTAAACATCACTTAATTGGTTTAAACACCATTTATTTAGTTTGAACACCACTTCCTTGGTTTAAACATCAATTCCTTGGTTTAAACACCACTTTCTTGGTAAATACACCACTTTTACAATTTCATGTCCTTGGTTAAGACACCACTTTTTCAATTTTGTCCCTGGTTAATACACCACTTTTACAATTTCCTATCCTTGGTTAAGACATCACCTTTACAATTATTTGTTCTTGGTTCTGATACCATCTTTACATTTCTTTGTCCTTGGTTAAGACACCACTTTTACAATTTCGTCCTTGGTTCAGACATCACCCTTACAATTCTTTGTCCTTGGTTTAGACACCACTTTTACGACTTTTTATTCTTGATTCAGACATGACCTTTACAATTCTTTATCTTGGTCCATGACCAAACAACAATTTCTTTTCATATAATAACTGTTATAATAATTTCCTTAAATGTCAGACTAACAACTTAGAGCATCCGAACCAGGATCAAACAACTAACATCAAAATACTTCTAGAATACAATTCTAACATCGTTCCCTAAAATTAAGCAACAAATACTTATTTTCCACCATGAACTACGGAGATCTGATTTTCTCATTGCACCTTGAGAATACGTAGGAAAATGATTTCAAAATCTTGGCGCGCACATTAATTAAAAACTTATTTTTCTCTTTAATAAAAACTAGTCGCAAGTAACCTTTAGATAATAACACCCGTCCGCACAAAACAAAACAATCAAAACGGTCCCCGTTGAGTATAACAGATGTGAGGGGTGCTAATACCTTCTCCTTGCATAACCGACTTTCCAATCCTTTTCTCTTCTCTTAGGGTTTTGTTGATATTTTCCCTTTCTCTTAGAATAAATAAAATTTGTTTTTTCGAGCGTACAAAGCACTCAGGTATTTTTTTTGAGCTGCGACTGCTGGCGACTACCTAAGAAAGTTAAGCCTTATTTTGTTTGTTTTCTTTGCATGTTGGGTGTTTATCTTTATTGCTTTACTTGCTTTAT
Source organism: Lathyrus aphaca (assembly GCA_963966055.1). Taxonomy (NCBI): domain Eukaryota; kingdom Viridiplantae; phylum Streptophyta; class Magnoliopsida; order Fabales; family Fabaceae; genus Lathyrus; species Lathyrus aphaca. The sequence continues at coordinate 652,468,145 of OZ014519.1, forward strand.
TTTATTTCATCCATATTGCTTTTATATATTCATTATATTCTAGATATATCTATTTATTGGTTCTCAATTGTGAGTTAGGTTTCACTATGCTATTTGAGAGAAAAGCTCCTTACCCGAGCTTGAGTATACACACAAGATAGAATCGTGGATATTCGCATTGACCTGTGTTTGCACGTTAGGTTTTCAAACTTGATACCACTTGTTCCCTTTGCAATTTCGTTGCTAAGACGACCCATCACTTGTTCCTGCAGTGTGACTTTGCAAAACGGTCATTCTACTCCTCTATTTTTAGCTATTGTATCCCTGATGGTGAGGGTCTCAATGATTGGTTGCTGAAGGTTTTCAACTGCGGGGACATGTTAAGCGTCCAGGTGGTTTGTTACTTGCTCCACGAGATTGGAAACTACGTATAATGATGTAGATCAAGACATTGTTATGTAGAGTGTTGTCGTAACTATGCTACTTATAATCATGGGCCTGAGACCGTTGTTGTATTCTGTAAAACACACGCTATATTACAACGGTTAGGTATAACAACCGTTGTAATATATACTGAATATCACAACGGTTATGATTTTCAACCGTTGTGGAATGTACCATTAGTTTATTAGATACAGATGTATATTTATTGTTTTATCATACATCTAATTAAAGAAATACAACCATTAAAATTGGTAAAGAACTATATAATCTAAAAATTAAACTGTTCTTGAAAACCAACGTAAATACACCACTATTTTATGAATTGCATGCGTCTCATTGTGCATATTTTATGTTCTTTAACACAAATATGGTTCAATGGTCGGTTTCCCTAAATCCATTGATATCTTTTATTATAGTTTACCTCATCATCTTTGTTTATCATCGCGCTTTTATCATCATAACAATCATGATCATAACAATCACGGTGATAAGTGACGACAATGAGGTATAATAGAATTGTAGATATCGATGAATTGAAGCAAACAAACCATTAAACCATATATTTTTGCTAAGGAACATAAAATATGCTGATGAGATTCAAGCTATTCGGAAAACATTGATTGATATAGGTTGGTTTTCAAATACATCTTAATTTTCAGATTGTACGTTTCTATGTCAATTTAAATGATTGCGCTTTCAATAAAAGGATAGTGAAACAAACAATATAGATAGTATATAATAAACTAAATTTCATTTACAATATCAAAATGAATTCATATATATATATATATATATATATATATATATATATATATATATATATATATATATATATCTTATCAACTAATATTATACGCTTGCTACCAGCATCATCATCACCATGTATAGTTCTTTACATTGTTTCTACAACTAAACGAAGTTTGCTGCCTAAGATGGAAGAAGAATAATAATAAATAACATGCAACAAAAGAGATAATGAGAAATATCTAACAATAGATAGAAGAAGAAGAATACCTTAATGTATGAAGCACAATAGAAAAAATGGGTGTTAGGGTTTTGTTGTGAAGGAAACGACGATATGGTCAATAAGGGAAAGTTAATTCGCTTATATGGGTAAATATTTCACAAAGGTTATCGCAAAAAAACTGTAATGATAAGTATATTTATTATAAATATATCACAATGATTAAACATACAAACCATAGCGATACCCCTTTTATTTGGTACAAGGTTCGACTCTTGACAGGAACATTTTTTCAATTTTACATAATATAGCACAACAGTTATAATAAGAAACCATTGTAATATTACAACCTTTGTTCTTCCCAAAAGAGAGAAACGCTCATCCCAAGTATAATAATGATTTATGATTTTCTCCGTTTTTCAAAAATATCGTTCGAGAATATCAACCATTACAATTTATCATCATTGAAAGCACCAAACTATCATACTTTTCATCTTCAACCTCATATATAAATAGACCATTTTACATTTCTTCATAATATATTCTTTGTAACAACGAGTTTAGCCAATGAGAATCCTAACACAAATATCACAAATGAGGTCACAGATGAACAATGCCAACGGCCAAATGAGGAGGTCCAACCAGCTGGATCATTGGCTGTCAGGGATACGTTAAGGGCGAGGAAGGCCAAAAAGAAGAAGTCGGAGAAGAAAAAGAAAAATAAGGAGAGGGGGACTTTTTATTATGAATCTGATGGGGGAAGTGAGGAGAGAGTCCCAAATTATGAAGATGCATTTGTTGCAATGGGCTCGGTCATCTGATAAATATATGTAATATGATTATCAATGTACTCTTCTTTTCTGGAATTATAATAAAGTTTTCTTTTATATATACTCATCTCTTTCACTTTTTTCTAAATGAAGTTTTTAGTTTTGAGGGTAATAACACTAAAAATGAAATAATAAGATGAATTTGAATTTTAATGAAGTTTTGATCAAACTATTCTCTTTCATTTAAAAATAGAAAAATAAAGATGAATTTTGTGTTTTGAGGTTAAAGTCCCCGTAACACAAAAAAATGAAATAAATATATGTTTAAAATGTAAAAATATGGAAAAAATGTATTTGCTGGGAAACGATGCTTGTTATACATCATGTATTACAACGGTTTTAAAGACAACCGTTGTTAAATCTGGTTGTATTACAACGGTTTTTAAGTCAACCGTCATTAAATCTAGCGTTATAAACCAGCTGGAAAAATTTTAACTTATTATAATGGTGTATAAGAATCCGTTGTAAATCTGACGTTGTTGTTTGCGCGTTTTGTAGTAGTGCGAAATTCAGAAAAAGGAATTCAGACAGTGGTAAAAAGAGAACCATCACCTCCCATCCTCCTTTGGAATCAAACTTAAAAGAAGTTCATTTAGTGCAGGTGGATGCTGAAATATCTGTAGCGGGCTTTGTGTCCTTTGGTTGCATTATAAAGGATCAAGAGAATAACATTATTTTGGTAGCTTACAGGAAGGAAAATATCTTGGTGGAATCAGTCATGGCTGAGATGCTTGCTTTAAGATGGAATATTGTGATTGTGCAAACTCTGAAGCTAGAGAGTACAGTGTTCCAATCGAACGACCAGGTTGTGTATACTGTATCAATTTGTCCATTGTTTGTGCCTCCCTCAAACTAGTTGCTGCAGACTGTAGAGAGTTGCTAAAGTATTTTAAAGATATTTTTGTCATGTATGGTTATAAGACTTGGATTGAAGGATATCCTATCGTGGATCCCTCTGATTTTGTTCCTCTTTCGTCTGTTGTTTAATAAAACAAAAATGTTATTCTTACACCAATTTCCTACACCTACACTGTATTTCACTGTCACCAATACGATGGACAGTGAAATATTATAATAATAATTCTTTTTTTAACTTTTTATTAAGGGATACCGATATAAAATTATGTGATTAACCAACTTCATAACTTCATTAACCAACTTTTTACATAGTATTAACCAACTTTGGTGACTGCTCAAAATTATTTTTAATATCTGGACATGATTAATCAACTTCATAACTTTATTAACCAATTTTTTACACTGTATTAACCAATTTTGATGACTGTTTCAAATTATTTTTAATTTCTGAACATTTATTAACCAACTTCATTACTTTATTAACCAACTTTTTACATTGCATTAACCAACTTTGATGACTGCTAAAAGTTAGTTTTAATATCTGGACGTTTATTAACCAACTTCATTAACCAACTTTTTACACTACATTAACCAATTTTGTTTCACTATTTTAAAGTAACTATTCATGGACATTGTTCACGTGCATGACACTATTCACATGATTTTGTTCATGTATGATTTACTGTTCATTGATATTGTTCATAAATTTAAATTAAAAAAATCTATTCACCATATAAATACGATGGAAAATATATACGTATAAATATTTGGTGTAAAAAGTATAATGATGGTATAAATATTTGGTGTAAAAAGTATAAAGATAGCATTACTGTTAATAAAATTTTCTTTTCATATTAAAAAAAAAAACTAATGAAGAGAGGGTATCATGAGTGGCTACCAATCGGTTTAACCATTTGTACAATACATTTTTCCATTTTGTGTGAGATTATGCGCAAGAGGAACACTAACACAAAATTTATACATCACTAAAAATTTCAATTCGTAAGCAGTGACAATGCCATAAGAAAAATTTAGAGGGAAAGGACAGAATAAAGGTATATATATAAATTTTATGATAGAAAGTATGCTATATTTAATGTTGAAAACCCATTTAACACTTTGTCTATATCACACAATACAAATTGCCCAACTTATGCAATAAGCACACTAGGAAAACAAAGGAAATACAATAAAATAGTAGAGCATTGCCACAATGCCACATTTGTCCCATTGTTTTCTAGTTTTGCTTTGCTGGCTACAAATTAAGTTATATGATAGTCTACATGAAGGGACCCAATGTCTCTCTCTTAAAGGTCAAAAACATTATCAACATGTACACATTTTATCCACTTTCTACAAATGATTGACTTTGCCTATTCTTATTTTAAATCCTTTTTAATATGCCACCCCCACTTGTAACTAAGTTGAAAAACGCTGTATATCATCTATTACCCACGACATGAAATCCTTTGAGTGCATGGCTGACTTGTTATGTGGGAGGAACGTCACCAAAGGATATCTCACATGTCTTCTTCCTCCAGCTAGATCTGCATCAGCAACACATAATAACGCTGCTTTTTGTTTTGTTCTCATACACTCTGATTAGACATTCGTGCAAACTTTATTTCGTCAAAGGTGTTGTACTTTTTGCATCAAAATAAATAAGTAAATATATCTTCTTTCTTAGTGAAAACTACATTGTGGACATATCAATTTGAAATGACATGACAAATGTAAGGATTTTAATTGATTGTATGTGTAAAACTGTTTTACACTGATAATACATTATCTTTAAACTCTACGATCAATAATATGAAAACCTGAATAATGTGGGACTTCAAACAAACTTCATCAACACAAATACTAATTTCAACACTCACTCTCACTCCTAGTGTGGATCGAAGTCAAATGCCCATATTATAGTCTTTAATTCACTCTCCATTATCTTTGAATTGTGGAAAATGACAATACGTGGTTGTACTATTTGATTCTTTGTGTAACGGATTCCTTAGTAGTTGAATTGAGCTGTAACGACTCTTTTATGTTTGTCTATAAAAGGAAAACATCACATGCTTTGTGATGTTGTTGGCTCCGAAGGGAAGCACAACCAATGTGTTGGTTCCTGAAGAAAACACAACCACATGCGTTGATGTTGTTGATTCCTATTTGGTTCAAATGAATAATCATACTTTTGAGTGTTGTTGATTTTGATAAGGAACTCAACCTGGTTGTTGATCCTCAAACTGAAATGTTTCTATATAAAGTATCTATGGATACAACCATTGGATTAAGTGTTGATACCTCAGTTGTTGTACATTATGATCATAAAAACAATACAACAATCTGAGAGTCTGAGTTCATGTTGCTACATCAAGATCATCATTTAAACAACAACGATCAGACATTGATGAACTCAAGCTGAAGAAGAAGAAATTAACAAGTCATCAATCAACACCAACTACATCATCTTTGAACTCATTGAAGATTAGAGACAATGAGTTATTGCTCGTAGCTTGCTCATCAATAAAGATGAAGAATTCTAAAGATGCAATTTGAATTGTAATATTATGAACATCTTAAAATCTTGTAGTTTGCAAGGAACATAATGCCCATTTTTTTGTAACTCTGAAGAGTTACTTTGTACTTAAACAGAGGAGTATATGCTTAAAAATATGCACCTCAGTTAGCTCTGGTATGGCAATTCTACCTAAAGAATTGTTTCTCCTCAAGTGGACGTTATATCCTCATGGGATCCCTGAACGGTCCAACTGTGAGTCGAGACTCCTCAAGTAGACGTTATATTTTGTAGGACCCCTAAATGATCTAGCTCTGAGTTAAGATGAAATCCCGACAGAGGTTCTGCTTGGTCAATGAATGTTATATTCTGAAGGATCCTTAAACGGTCCATTAAAGTCACAGAGGTTCTCTACAGTTAGTCACGGCAGGTCACCATGCAGGTTCCTTCTCGAGTAGACGTTATATCCTGCAGGATCCTTGAACGGTCTAGCTGTGAATGGAGGTGAGTTAGTCACAGTGTTGTTGTGTGATTGTAATCATGGATCTTAGTTATATTGGATTAAGTCCTTGTTTAAGGAGAAATCACCTTGGCAGGTCAACTGGACTAGCTTGAGAAGTTATCAAGTGAACCAGGAATATATCGTATGTTCTATACTCTTGCTTTATGCTTTACTTTACTTATGCTTCCGCAACACATTTATAGCATAGCTTGACGCAACTCATCAAAGTACGAAAAGTAGCCAAGAGTGAAAACCTCAATTCAATCCCCCATTTCTTGTGTTTTTCTCACACCTTCAAAATCATCTCAATCGTGTTTTAGAATATCTTAAGAAAACACATACATCTCTAATGGATGAATGTTGTAATTAATGTTTCAAATACTTTAGTTGAAAAGATGGAAATATTGGAATGTGTTGAGTGTTCAATTTAAAAACTTGAAATTGAAATTATTAAAGGACAACTAACACATGTTACTTCATTACTTGTTTTAGTCTTTCAAGTTAAAAAGGGAAGATTTTTAAGAAAACCTCTCATGTCATTAAAAGAAATAGAAGAAGCATTTCATCTAAAGTTATTTTCCATTATTGTGGTGATAAGGGTCACATTATTGAATCTCAATTGGAATTATTGTTGTGCATCATATTCCTCATGTGCATACACAAAATGGTTTAGCTGAATCATTAATCAAACATCTTTAATATATTTCCAGACCATTAATAATGCAAACTAAACTACCAATTATCGTATGCGGTCATGCAATTTTACATGTTGTATCACTCACATGTCTAAGTCCAAGTGTTGATCGTAAACATGCCCCTTATCAACTTGTAATTGGTAAGGGAAACAAAAGTTCAGGACACAAAAGTCTAGGAAGCATTATAGGAAACAAAATGATACAATGGAAAATAAAGGTCAATCCGAAGCATTTGGAGCTAAGGTACCAACATCACTCTCATAAGTCACCTCGAGAGCAGCCTAAAACGGGTCCAACATCTCACCATTTCGGTCTCATGTACCTCTGTTAAGATTACCTACTACAATGTCTCGTCTTTCAGTGTTTTCAAAGACTTTTATTGAATCAAATTTGCTTGCATAATCCAAAATTATTATCTTTGAAAAACTTCTTCATATTCCATTTAGAATCTATGGTGATTACTTGTGAACTCAACCCCTTTTAGCCTATAGTTGATGCCACTTGTTGTAAAAAATAGAAGGTACAAACACACCAAAAATTTGATGTGTGGGAGAAAAAATAGTGACAACCAAAACTAAATAGTCTTAAGCAATGATAATCTATCAACTTTTGTAAAAATACTACAATAGAACAAGATAAAAGAACAAGTATACACATAAATGGTTTATCATATCGATTCAAAATGATATACTCTAAAAGAGGGGATAACTCTTTGAGCCACTACCTATCAACCCTATCAACAAAAGATTACAAATAAGTTAAGAAAATATATTACCAAATTTGAAACGACATCTCATATTTTCTATCTAATTTGTAACTTTTTTTATAATAAAAATGAATATATTAACCGGAGTACTAGGGATACTCCAACCCGATAAACAAAATTCAACAACCAAAAGAAATCAAACCTACCGAAACTATACAATCAAAAAATCAGCAGGATGATTACTCCAATGAAAAAATGAACATCTTGGAATTTATTTACACATCTTTGGAAGCCACAACCATGAAAGCAAAACAATCCTCTCAAAAATCGTCTCTGAATCAAAGAACGCTCCGTTAAAAATTATTTGGTTTCTGTACATCCATATACACCAACACGCAACCAAACAAATTAAAACCACACCCTCATTCTGGCATCCACCTCTAAAGAAAGATAACCAATCCCGAAAATGAAAATAGCTAATGTTTGCACTAACTATCGGAATGTTCAACTAGAATGTCAATTCCATCCATTGACCGAAACTTTAAAACACGAGAAGAAGAGATGAATTAAAAATTCTATCGATTGGAAGAATAAAACACACCTTGTCATGCTCATTAACAATAATCTCCCTATTGCATAATGTGCCACGCGACGAAAGCCCATCAAAAAATAAACGCCAAGTAAAAACTTTCACTTTTAATGGCGCTACGGAATCCCCAAAAAAATCCAGCTCTTGCTTCAAATCACCCTCTAGGATACACTCAAACGACGAATACCATAGCCCTTGATAACAGGATTTGACCGAAAACGTATTGCCCGCACCTAGAACCCAAGAGAATACATCATGCTCATCCTGAAAAAAATTAGCAGCTGGAAGAAGCCTTAACAAACTATCCAAATTAGGCTGAACCAACACACTAGCCCCAAAATCTGCAGTAGAAAGTTTCCAAAAATAAGCAGAATTAAATTTATCAATAAGATCAACAATGAATGTCAATTTGCAAACCGCTGCCTGGAACAAGGACGAATACAAAACCTCCATCGACTCATTAATGAATCATGCCACTGTCAAGAATGGAGTTCGCCCTCCATCACCAACATGACGCACAATAGAATTAACGAAACCACCTATCGCAATCTGACCCAATAGAAACTAAGTCCCGCCACCACCACGAATATTTCCTACGCTTCCACACAGTAGAAAAATAGAATAAAGCCAAGGAAAAAATACCATATCTAGCCTCCAAAATACCACGCCACACCGCATTATAATCCGATAACACACGCCAACACCATTTGGATAAAAGGGTTTGGTTAAAATAACCAATATCCATAATCCCCAAACCACCCGACGCTTTCGGCTTGCAACAAGTTTTCCAACTAATCAAATTCAAACCGTTCTTATCCGCTACACCCGCCCAAAGAAACCTTCTTTGAATACTGATAATTAAATTGACAATATTTATAGGAGCTTTGAAGAATGAGAGATAATGAACTGAGAGGTTAGCTAACACCGAATTAATAAGGGTCACTCTATCACCAATTGATAATATTCTACCTTCCAATTTGATAACCGAGTTTTAATCCTCTCAATTACAGGTTTCCAAAAAGACACTCATCTATGATCACCACGGATCCTTAAGCCAAGAAAATTAAATGGAGTAGTTTTCATAGAACAAGCTAAAAAACGAGATGCAACCAAAAGGAAAGAATCTTCCACACCGATTCCAAAAATACAACTCTTATAAGCATTAAGCCTTAAACCCGAAACAAGTTCAAAACCCCGAAGAATGGCCTTAAGACCCCTTATGTTAGACCACGAAGCATCACAAATTAAAATGATATCGTCCGCAAATTGTAATAGATTGTGTTTAACCAAATCAATCATATTGAAATCTGTCTTCTCTAAGTAAATGAATAACACTGTCTCAAGATGTTTACGAGTGTTTATCAACCTTTAGACAACCTAAAAAGAATTACAATAAACCTTAAAAAGTTTTCTTTTATATGAGTGTTTAAGACATACACTAACAATTATGTTATCAAACAAATGAAGCTATTGTCCTCTCAGCATATCTGTTCAGAAAGAAAATTCTATATAATATTAATCAAGAGAAACGAACAATTCCACACTTGATGCTATCTATGTTTGTCAAGAAAGTGACTCGTGTGACAACTTTGTCAAAGTTATTTTCTAAAGCTTTTACATTAAGAAGAACACTTGGACAACGATTTTTAAAACGATAACTAAAGATATGTAGGCAAATTGCGTGGTTGTATAAACATTTCAATGTCAAAGACTACAAAGTGAGAATGGGATATACATCTTTTTGATAGATACATGTTTATTATAAAATGTTATATTCCTATTGTATGGGAAAGGAGAGGACGACAAGTTTTAGCATATTTGACTAAAGCATATATACATCATGCATGATCTCATATATTCTCACATTTTTCAAATTTGAAAGTTGGAAGGGTTTTGACTCAAGTATGATTTCATATATTATATTATTTAAGGACAATCAAGCAAAGAAAATATAATTGATCATTGAACGGTGACTGGCCTGCAAAACTAAATTAATGTCCTACATACACAGATAAATAATCAACGAGAGAGTTAGGTCAATAGAAAGAAGAAGAAAAAATTATAATCTCCATTTATTATCATTGTTTTTAATAAATTAAATAATAACATTTTATTTATTCGAAAAAATTTCTGGATATATTTATACAAAAGATTTGAAAAAAAATATATGTTTGTGCTTTGATTAATAATATTTGAATATGGAAAATCAAGACATAAACTCTAACTGAAATAAATGTATAATTGATTTGAAAATAAAGAATAAGCGAAGAACATAATAAAAATTATTCAAATAAATACTTCTTCTTTTTTTTAAATCAAAAGGCCCAAAGCCAAAAACCAAAAAACCTAATCCAATAATAGAAAATTGAATCTTGTACTCTTACAATTGTCCCTACCCCTATGCAAAAAAATTTTTGGACGAAATTGCCCTGATATAAAAAATCTAATCTGATGTATATTTATCAGCAGGAACTTGAGGCACTTCAGGTTGCTAATCCTGTTGCGCCTCATGTTGCACAACAACCACCATTTCCCGGAGGACCGTCTGATACCTCATTTTTGGTGAGGTACCAGAATCACGTCGCTCGATATTTGCGGGAAGGCGAGGTAAGCCAATCTATAACCTGTCAATGGTGAATAAATGTAATTTTAATTTTAGTGTATAATGACATATAATATGTATCATTTTCAGGAGAGACGACCCAAGAAGGAGTTGAAGGTTGCTGCACATGGCAACAAATTTATTGGATGGGTTCCACATATGCTCCTACCTCAGATGGAACAATGGATATCCCAGTCTGGTATATCCTCTCTTTAAAGGACCGACTTATCCAAGATAGATACAAACCTCTTATCTGCATTTGTTGAGAGATGGCATCCTGAGACATCGTTGTTTCGTATGTCATTTGGCGAGATGACCATCACGATGGACGATATATCCTGCCTCCTTCATATACCTATTAGATGAGAGTTATGTATCCCTGTAGAAGGGATTATTGACTCAGATGCTATCAGTCTTGCTATTCGTCTGATGGGTATTTCGCTCGAGGATGCAGCCGAGGAGATTTGTTTATCCAGAGGCCCATATTATAGACTTGAGTGGTTGAAGACACAGTTTGTCTGTCTCCGAGCTGAGGGGAGATTTGATTGTGCTGCTAGGTTGTATATGTTGTTGATACTTGGCTGCACTATTCTTACACATAAGACTTTTACTCTTGTAGAGGCAAAGTATTTACCGCTATTTGAGGACTTGGACAGATGTGGCAGATATTGTTGGGGTGCTGCTGTTATTGTCACACTTTATAGATACCTCGGAGATGCTTCATTTTATTCATGAAGTAGTGCTACAAGCAATCTACGACGAAGGTTGACGAGATCAGAGCTCTGTTAGATGGATTGACACCTGGTGATGTCATCTGGCGCCCTTTTGAGGATCATAGGCAACACAGACCCTTTGATCATATCAGTTTGTACAGAGGTGGTTTGAGATGGTACAATACATTTGTCCTTTATTTACCTGACAGATGCTTACATCGGTTTGGATACCGGCAGTACGTACCATCACATCCACCTGACATTGATGCACTAGACATAGTTTTTGATTGGGTCAGTTATCATGTGAGCGTTAGGCAGGTGATTCAGCATGCGCATGTTGTAGATGTTCCATATGATACAGTGGCATAGTACCTGGCTTATTACTACACAGTATTTCATCCTCGTTTGATTCTACCACCCCGGGGAGAGGACAAAGAGGTTCAAATACCCGAGTTTGATGATGGACCGTTAGATCCGAGGTTATGGCATATTTCATATGAGCTGAGTCGTTATCTGTAGCGTCACTGGGCTAAGGAGGAGGATGATGAGTATGTTGAGATCTTTCGAGCACTACGTCTGGCGCAGGGTGGACCGGTACCTTAGGATGATGCGTGATCTTTTATTGTAGTAATTTTTTTGTTGTAGTTATATTTTATTATATATGTTCAGACAACTTATATTATTCATAATTATTCAGATGAATTGAAACTTATATTATTTATATAGTTCTGTATTGACCAAACTTATATTATTTATAATTATTCAAATGAATTAACAAAAAATAACATGTAAAGAATCGTGCTTTAGAAATATATAAAAAATGAAAATATATCATAATATAATATGGTTTGGGAGAATCGATGTAAGCTTGTGCCAATGTTGTAACCGTCCAGAGAATCTTGTTATCCAAGATGTAGCATCTGATATGTGATTATTCTGCCAATCCACTGTGACTGGTGGTAAGGGAAATCCTTCGTTCATGTTTACCTGTTACAAAAATATATTAGTGAGATGGAAAAATGAATAATATAATATATTGGAAAATAAATGTTTATAATATTTACCTGAACCCAATGATTTGAGTTTACAAAACCAATGCAGTAAATGGAGACATAAGGATTATGTTTAGTCGTCATAGGGAAGAACGTCACACTAAAAGCACTTAATGACACAAGAATAATGTTATACCGATTTTCTATCACATAACCCATTTCTGGTAGTATCATCCATTTTTCATATGGTTGGGAACCTAAAGATGATATCAACAAGGATTCTCTTACTTTTGCTAAGCTATCACCAAATAACTTCACATAAAGACTATTTCTAGGACCTCTGATTTCATTATCCAAATCACGACGAACCATTGACCAACCATCTTCACCATACCCATGCATTGATGCAATGTCTCTAAACCCACAATTTCCATCATCCTTAACATCAACAATGTCGTCAATAAAAGGTCTGATATGCGTAGGAAATTGTGCAATGTACCTGTGAGATGGTTTTTTCTTTGACGTCTGTGATAACTGTGAACATGGCCTCTTCAAAGATTTCTGAGAATTGTTGTGTGCTTGTTCAACATACTCATGATACGAAGGATCACGATAAACATCATACCCAACATGTTTTTCCCTTTTCTCTTCACTCCTCTGTTGGTCTTTATCTTCTCAGGTGGTTGTACCATCTTTGTTGTAGTGAGGTCAGCTATTTCACACACCTTACTTTTTAATGATCTCTTACCTGTAACATCCAATGAATGAAATTTTTTCCACAGTGCCTCAATTACATTTGTCATATCCATCTTTGCTCCATCCTCTGTGTCCACCTCTTGTTCACCTTCCATACTTAGTTTCCTCCAATGGATATGAATAGCATATATTGGTATTGGTTCTCCTCTCAATGTGTATTTTCCTAACTCACAGGCACAAGGTAAACCATAAAATGTTCTATGAACGCACCTGCACATCTGAGTGTTTGTACCCACCATGTCAACCTTGTGCCACTCTTCACCAATGTGATGCAAAGCAATTCTAGATATTGATCCAACCAAATTCACATAAAATAGACCTCTATGGACACGTTCAACCTCATAAAAACTATTCTGAAACGAAGCTCTAATATTGCCCACTTGAATCTTGATGTTGCCATTCATATCCTCTCAGCATTTAACCAGGTCACCTAAGTTGTTCTTCAACATCTACTTCAGCTTCCAATGTGCATATTCAACTCTAAAAATAAAAAAAGTTCAATATCATTACTATTACAATAAACAAACTATGTCTAAACCCCTAAAAAACAAACACATTACCTGTTAGTCGTGACTTTTCCTAAATTCAATACTTTATTGATCCAAGCTTCACAAAATCTATGTCTATGAGGTGTCAACCATGTGTCTTTCACATAATCAATAAAAGGTTTGTAATCTAAACAAGCATTCTCAAGTAATTTCAACCTTTGATGATACTCAACCTCATCACTAGGCAGAATACGTTTGTAGAAAAACCTCTCTATCGGTTCTCGCATATCGTTCACAACATGCTCCCTGCACTTCGCTTTCACATTCTTGGTTATGTGAAATCGAAAAAGCATATTAACTGTCGTTGGAAATACAATTTCAATTACTTTCATCAAAGCAAGATCTCTATCGGTTAAAATTACTTGGGGCCATAACCTTTTTTTAGTGAATAACGGTTTCAGTTTATCTAGTACCCAGCACAAAGTCTCTATTTGCTCAGATTCCATATAGGAAAATGCAACAACAAAAGTTAATTCAGTTGATGTGACACAACCTATTTCAAACAAAGGTTGCCTATACTTATTGGTATTATAGGTAATATCCATAATCAACACAATTGGGAACATATTCAACAATTTCACAGAGTCTGGATGGGCCCAAAAGATATCTTTCACAACTTCTGTTTCATCTTTTTTCCTACTATAATAAACATAATTCGATTCATCAATCAACTTAAGCAAATGTTGTATTTATGTTCTATTTCCTCTGATTTTTCCTGAATCTTACTCTTGTGTTTATATATTTGTGTGATTCGAGTCACATTGTTTGGATCTCACTCTTTCAAAGACAACAATATATGTCTTGGAGGAACACGACGTTTTGAAAAATCTAAAATATGTTGTTAGTCATCTTTAGTGAGCCGACTAACAAACGCATGACCTTAAATCTATCAGGTAAACCATGGTTGTGAACTCCATATTTTACATCGATTTTCCAACCAGAACCATCCTTTGAAGGTGTTGATCTAACTTTGAAAGGAGACTCACATCTTTTGGAAGCACTTTGTGTTTCGCTTTCTCCTTCTTTGTACTTTCCACCTCTATCGTAGCCAAATATAACTTTGTCACTTCTTCCTCTCTTGTCGGTCTTTGTGTCCGAATGAGTAATTATAATAGTAACCCTATTTCTGAGTCGTCCAACCTCCCTGATCCACCTATTCGCCTCTTCTCTTGTAGGAAATTTTTGTGTAGTTGAGAATATCTCTGTTGTATCTACATTTGTGTCATCTTTCGCGCATATCAGCAAAGGAACATTCATGTCTCCTAAAATAATTGTCAAAATTAAAATAAAATAAAAAAACAAAAAATTACGAATCGGATAACTTCACTAAGCTACTTCCGGTGTAGCAAAAAACACCAACCGGATAACCCAGCCAGATCACTTCCGGTGAAGGGAAACATACAAACCGGAACATTTGGACGACCTACTTTCGATTATGAATATTCTTAAACCAGATAACACAAGTGTGTTACTTCCAGTGTAGGATTTTTGTTAACCGAATTTCTTCGTCTGGCTACTTCCGGTTTGAAAATTTTATACACCAGATTACTTACCCATGCTACTTCTGTTTCTTGTCATTCAACGTAAAAAAATAATTTTTTACTACTCTGACTTTGCGGTAAAATTTAAAAATAATTAAATAAATATTGAAAGGATATAATTGGAATATTGAAAAATATATAGGGGTAGGGGGACAATTGTAAGGGTACAAGGTTCAATTTTCTCCAACAAGACCATAGTCTTGTCCATGTTATTCTTCAAATTACACAACTTCTTCCTATGCATGTCAATCGTAACCCTAGCCGCCGCATGTGCAAGGTTGTTCTCCTCCCTCCGAACATGCTCGATCAAAACTAGGTCGAACCATGGAAACTTCTTCCGCATCCTTCTGCAAGTCAAACCCCAACCATTACGAGGTACCTCCATATCATTGCTTTTCATCACCTCCACCAGTTGCTTGATATCACTCTTAAGCATAATATTTGAATCGTTGTTAACAATAGCTATTTCCATCGCCAAATGCATTGCTTCAACCTCTGCTTCCACTATGGACTTGCTACCTTGAACTCTTATAGAGGTCACTTCCATTCGTGTTCCATTACCCCCTTTGCGAACAACACTAAGCCCCTACCAATTTCCCTCAAGCATTGACGCATCCGTCAAATACTCGGTGATACCTTCTTTTTCCCCTTGATTATTCATACTCCTATCCTCATTTTGGCTTTTCATTCTTCTATTGTGTTGCTTTCTTGCGAGGTTTTACCAGATCCTTTGTTGTGTCCCTTCTTCACAACGATGTTGCTTTCCTCCACTATCATCAACTACAGAATTATTCCCCTGGTACCTTCAACCAACCAAGTCATCACAAATGACAATACCATGATATCTACTCTTATCGCCCCTGAGATCTTCGTTCCCTTTTTTTCTATGGCTATCACTGTTATCCTCTGACCAAATTTTTTTTTCTTTATCTTTTTCAGAATGCTTTGTGGGAACCGTCCTCTGCGTCTGGAGCCTCCTATATGCCTTCTGCTGCTCATCCAGGTATGGATTATCAGCCTCCCCTTATCTCGTAATCCTCTGTCGTTGTTGATCCATTCTTATTTTTGAATTGGAAAGGTGCAGATGACCCATGTTGTTACTACAACCATTATCTTCTAACCTCCTCATCTTGGTATCTCTACTCCGGTAAGTATGTTTTGCCTTATCTTGACTCTCCTTATCTCTTATGTGTTCCTCCCTTATTTGTTGATCTTCTATGTTATCTTTGTGACTCCTATAGTGATTTCCCATGTACCTGCTACTTCCATTATTCTTTGGGTGCCTTAGGTTGTTGTCTTTACTCAGGTTGGTTTTCCTATCTTTATCGTGTATGTCAATTCTCTGATGGTCACTAGGGCAGTTCTCATTTTCTCTTGTGTGATTCTCCCTCGCTTCCTGGCCTTTTTTGTTAACTTCTTGATTCATATGATTTTCCAAGAAAATCTTGTTGTGGTCTTTCAGGTTCATACTGATGACAATACCAACTTCAGTCGGGTTAGTATCAACATTCTCAAACACTTTCTTATTTCTGCAATACCATATGCAATCTACGGTTTGAATTAGGGTAGAAAGTTGTTGTTGGTCCATGTTAAGTATAAACTGAATACACCAATCTCTAAATTGTATACTAGTAGGATTTAAGTAGTTGAATTTGATCATAAGAGGACTTTGATGCCAAACACATCTCACCCAATCACATTCCATAAAACAATGGTTAACTGTTTCCAAATCCTTACCACATCTAAGACACAAGTAATAAGTAGGGATATTTCTAAGGTTCAGATAAATACTTTGAATTTAAAAGACTAAGAGAAAGAACGTAGATTCATACATCTTCTCACAAACTTTATTTCTCTCTACTACTTGGACACTTAAGTTCTATAGAGAATACTTAATGAATTTTGCAACTTTGGTCTACATGATTGAGCTCGCCTTATATAATATTACAATGTTAATCGTCGATAATAGTTATCTTCGCAGAATTTGACAGATGCTCCCTTATGTGAGCCTCATCCTTCTAGTCAACTTCTACGTGTCTTCGACATTTGAACTTTTCTTACTGTTTCAAACCGTCTTTTAGATCTTCTAACTGCTTTTTTCAAAAGTTTCTTCTGCTGAACCTTAGAGTATAGCGTCGAAACACTTAGCTAAATGTACTTAACATGCGAATTCATCTCACTTCTACTTCTATCTAATATGTCAAATCGCCATAAATCTTTTCAAGATTCTAAACATGTTTTGAAGAGAGAGTGATCATAATCTTGTGAATATGTTCCTGAGATTCTTCCAAACCAGGCTTGGTAGATTCCTTGGTTATCTAAACCTTGATCTCAAAAATAGACTAAGTCCTAAAACATGTGATAAGCGAGTCGAACTCATCCCATCAATTCGAAGATATAAAAACATCGAAACCATAACTAGATTATTTTATACTAGTAATATCATACACATGTTAAATCAAAATTCTCAGGCTAAGAAATGCCTCCTAAAATGTCACTTTCGATCATATGTACAAGATGAAAGACAAGTGACATCTTAATAACTTCTCAATAATTTTCAAGGTGGTCTGCATACATCATAGTCATCATGACCACTTTCACCAAATCATCACATCACTGAATGTGCGTGCACTTAGTCATCATTACTTTGATTTCCTAGGACATTGTGGGCCACAAAATTAAATCACGATAAATAAATCATTTAATTTATTTAAATCAGAAAAATTAAACATGATTTGTCAAAATTTGAGAGAGACACTAAAAATTTGCTTCCTCTATGTATATACCCATATTCTCTCATTTTTCCTTCTTCACAACTTCGTATTCTTTAGAACCCTAAAATTCCTCAACTTCTGCAAACTTCCATTCTCATCCATTTGTTAAACTTCAGAATGGCTTATTCTTCTTCTTCTCCTTCAACCCGAAAACTTCGAACCCCACTTGCGTCTAAATTTAATGCTCCTACTTTTCTTGGGAATTATACCTTCATCCCTGAGCCACCAATGTAGGAAGAAAAATCCATGATATGGACTTGTCAGATGTTGATCCCTTTCTCTATTTCAGGTATTGTTCACGTATTCTTGGGTCCATTTCCCAAATCTTCTGAAAAACCTGAACACGTAAAGAAGTTTTTTCCTTGGTACCATCACTGCAAACCCTAAACATTTGAATACAAAGTCTATGAGTTAGGGTTCACGAGTTCACCCCAACGTGTTTTCTGCTCCTTTACCACTACTAAAAAGGAGGCTTACATTAATTGGTTAGAAAATGTAAAGAAGAAAAAGGAACAATTATGGAAAGACCAATGTATTTATGACTTTATTCAATCATCCAGAATTTGCTCCAAATACAACGCCAATGTTCTTATTTCATCCTTTTTCTTTTGGGAAGGCTCAATTAACACCTTTTTACCTCCATTGTGGAATGATGTCTCTAACCCTCTTCGACGTGGCTGCCATTGCTGGCCTTTGATCCATTTGGAAAACCTTCGACCCCACCCTTCATGACTAGAACTAAACCAAACTTCTCTGTTACCCTCTTAAGCTATACTAACTTCATCAAAAATCACTATGAGGACCACAATGAAGAAGTCTCTGACCATAAGCATATTGTTTCATCACTTTTTTACCATGCAATTTTTTTCCTGCTATAACTCTTTATAGGTACACAAGATGTTCATATCTTTGGTAGCCCAAATTTGTGAATGAGAGAACATCTGTCTTAGAAGGCTAATTTTAGGTTTCATATATGCAACTTTTGGGCTTTCTTTGTCTGACCTAAAATCTATAATCAATCCAAATCAAAAGTTTTTATCTTTAGGCCTATAAGGATTTTGATACTATGGCTTAATGCCACTTTTGAACCTTATTTGATATTTACCACCCCTTCCAACTTAGAAAAATAGATTGAAGTAAAATGGTTCAAAGCTACTAGGTTGTTCTACTTACTCCAGAAGACGTTGACCTTTTGATTGATGCAGCCTTCAAGAAATACTTCCTCATGTATGCAGATCTAACTACCTCTGATTCTTCTTATGGCCTCTTTTATCAATCGAAGTCATCGTCCAAATTGGTTAAAGAGAGAATTTCCACCTCTTTCTCCTAAACAACATTCTAAGGCTCTCGACATATGGGAAGCTTTTCCCAAGTGTATTGTCATGTCGATCAAAAGTTCGTTGGGATGAGGTGGCATAGGATCTGTTAGTTACCAACCCAATCTGGTGGCCAAACAATTTGGCTTCAACCAATTTCTACCAAAGTCCTTTTTCCTCAATAGAATTGAAATCTTCCTACTCAATTATCAGAAAAATAGTATCAAACATATATAGACTTCCTTACCAAAGAAGTCACTACTCTAACCCCCTTTAAATTCCAAGCTTCTTACATATACACACAAAAATATGAAGAATGGTGATCATCTTATTATCTCGCCCTTTCCCAAGACCATTCACTTTTTCTTTAACATTTAACATGTGCTTTTTCTTCTCTACAAACTAAATTAAATAAAAAGTCAAGGTATGCACATCAAGGAAAGTTAAGCTTTCCAAAAATACTTTGAAATTGTATATAATCCATGTAAACTTCATCGAACTATCTATGATGCAACCTTTACTTTAAAAGATGAAGTTATTGAAAAACTCTCAAACTTGAAAATTACTCCTTATGTAACAAATAGGTATACTTTTGCTTTAAAAATTTATTTTTTCAAGCTTCTACCATTGCCAAGTTGTGAATTTGGCTTGGCATTTCATTAATCATTTTCAGACTGATTTATTGTTGGATCTTTGTTAGCTTTGAATAATGAACTGAAAAAAAATTCATCATAAAGTGGTTTTGATTATGTATATCATGGAAAATTATAGAGGTCATATTTGTGTCAATACTAAACATGTTCTTGTCAACCATCTCAATAAGTGAGAATTAGGACCCTAAGAACCTCTTACCTTTTATTTATGTCCCCCTTACTTACTTGTGTTGCACGTTTGTAGCTGCACACCTTTCTTCAAAAGAGCCAAAGAAGAAGCAAATAGAAACAGCCAACAATAGTGAAAAGTATGACCATCCACATGAAACTAAAAAGGTAAACCTTTTATACCTTCATTCTTTCTTTCGAAAACATGTTTTTCTCTATCTCTTACTTGTCCTTGATCTTTTCTAGATTCGATGAGATAAAGTAGTGTTAGCACTGCCATCCTAAAAAAAGAAAGCCAAGAAAGAAAAAGCCACAATCACTCTCAATAGTGAAAAAACACAGGTCTTAATTAGTCTCTAAATCTCTTATACTTTCTCCCATCCATTCTTTATGATACTAATATTTACCAATACTTTATTCTGAGCCAAGAGCTCAAGAGGAAAAAGAAGTCGAACTTGCTGACGAGAGTAATAAAAATTTGGTTTCAACTAAAACAACTCAGGCTAAGCATCAGAAGGACTTGGCAGAGAAAGTTTCATAGAAGAAAAAGGCTTTTATTGAGACTTCAAAGCTTCGACAAGCCAACAAGAAGAAAAGCCAAAAAATAATCTCTTTAGGCTAGTCCACCCAAAAAATCAAGAATGGAAACTCTCGTCACGATTAATGAAGACAAGGAATAAAGATAGGAGGATCCTATGATTAAAAAGAAACTAAGACACCCATAACCAATCATGGCAAAAAGAAGTCGAAAAGCGATGTTGTAACTCCATAACCTCTATTGATGAAAAACAGAATCATGAAGCAAATTTTGGTATTCAACATGTTGATATTGCTTGTGCACTGAGGAAGAAGTGCAAAAATTGTAGGTGGAAGACTCTATGAACAATACCAATATTATATTCGCCAAGAGGCGTCTTGAGAAGCTTCATAATGAATCTAAGTGACTCTGATTCATACTCTAAACTTAGAGTTTAAACTATGATTAAGATCAATTAGAAGAATAAGAAGAAGAAAAAGTTAGAGGAAAACCAACACAATTCAACTCCCTTTATTGTGTTTTCTCACTTTCAGTTGGCATCAGAGCAAGATTTGTGCTAAACAATTAACAGTGGTACAAAAAATATCCAGAGAAAAATACATATTCTTTCATGGTTGATGAATTTAGAATTGGTTCAAGTGGGGGAACTCCTAATCCTTTTGGTGCTATTAATCATAATTACAGTACCTCTGAGAGAAACATTTATACATTTAGACCTCCTACTTTTAGTGGGGATTCTATTGAGTTTGGATGGTGGGAGAGAAAAATGTATACTCATATCATAGGTCTTGATGATGAGTTGTGGGATATTTTGGAAGATGGCATTGACATTCAAGTCAATAGAGTTGGAAATATGTTTGACTAAAAATCTTTCACATCTTCTCGAAAAATATTTACATAAAGCATCACAGAGTTAGAGGCATCTTGGTTGATGCTCTACCTTATTCTAAATACATCAAAATTATTGATAAATCTAGTGCACAAACCATTTTTAAATTCCTATGTGCAACTTATGAACGAAATCAACGAGTTAAGGAAGTTAAGGTTAGCATTCTAGTTCGCTAGTTTGAGCTATTCAGAATAAAAGAGGATGAAGATATTGAAACCATGTTTTCTAAGTTTCAAATCCTTGTTTTTGGACTTCAATTTTTGAACAAGAGTTACACCACCTATAATCATGTCAAGAAGATTCTTAGGAGTCTTCTTGTCAGATACATACCAAAGGTGATAGCCATTCAGGAAGCTAAAGATATGAACAATACTAGTATTAAAAGTATTGTCGCGGTGAGAATCGGATACCAAGCTATTAAGTGAGCTTGAATCGCAAAACTTTTATGTTCACCACCGACTTTAATTTAATCCAAAGGGAAAAGGGAAAAAGATCGTAAAAACCCTAAATGAGGAGAAACTAGGTTCGGGGGTTGATTATACCTAGGGAAGGTGTTAGCATCCTAAGCATCCGC
This sequence comes from Lathyrus aphaca, assembly GCA_963966055.1. Lineage (NCBI taxonomy): Eukaryota > Viridiplantae > Streptophyta > Magnoliopsida > Fabales > Fabaceae > Lathyrus > Lathyrus aphaca. Next base: position 652,490,291 of record OZ014519.1, read on the forward strand.
AGTATCCTACGGGAACCTCTTGTTAATATTTGTGTTATTGTTGTTTATTGCTTACTAAAATTATGGGAACCTAAGGTTTTATTTCTAATGGTGCTCGCACAACATCGCATCGATGCCTACGTATCGGGTATAGAATCAGAGCACTCGTAGTTCTCCTAAGGATTAACGAACACTTGGTTACGCTCAAGGTTCGCGGGGAAGGTAAGTGTTATGGCAAACACTCACGTGACTTAACAAAGTCACAAAAAATTGTAAAATAAAAAGTCCTAATGGCTAAGGTTGAAAAGGAAACTAGGGATGGCTAAACTTCCTATGACATTGAGTCAACTGCAGGAGTTCTTTCCCTTTTGGATTGAAAAGCATAAACAGAAAGTAAATAAAAGAGGGTGCAAGCTCCTAAGTCTAAAGCATAGGTTGCTACTTGCAAAAATAAATTGAATGAAGTAAATGGACAATGCAAAGATAAAGGGCTTAGTAACTGGGCTATGGCTCGATATATGGATCGAGAATGCGGGGGTGGAAAACAAGCGTGGTGCGTCAATTTGCTTAAGTTAGAAAGTTGTGAAGTGTAAGGAATGTGCAGATGGCGATCGTAAACGACCGACTTACGTGTGTGAGTGTATGTGAAGTGAACTTGGCGTTGGACCAAGAATTTATTATCTTGAAAAGTTAAAATTAATATGGTGTAAAAGTGCGAGAAATAAATAATAAACAAATAAAGTGAAATAAATTATGAAGTTGAATAAATTAAATAAAATAAATTAAATAAAATAAATTGAATAGAATAAAAAATAAATGAATGAAATAGAATAAATAAATGCATGGCCTCATATTGGTCACGATTAATCGGAAACGATTTATCGTGACCTTTTGTCATATCATCGGCCCATAAATTGAAATTAGAATTGAAAGTAACAATTGATTCACTAATTTTTTAAGCAAAGGAAACATTAGCAAATAAATTGAAATCATAAAATAAAAAAAATCTTACTTCCAAAATAACAAAATAAGAAACAAGAATAAATAACCAAACAAGATAATAGAGGGGGGGGGTCATCGGATTTGCAGGATTTGTTAGAAAAACCATGTGGAATAAGCCCAATTTGAAATTTAAGAGAGCAAGCAAAAAAGATTAAAAAAACAAATAAAAAAGGGGGCATGAGAACAAATGGTGGCCTAGCAGGCCCGTGGGGCGAGACCGGGTCTGATGGGTTTGACCCGGTTCTGAACCCGGTTCATTTTTATGAACTAAAGGGGAAAGAAAAAGCCCTGAGAACAAACGGTGACGTTTCATGAAACGAAAAGGGAAAGGAAACCCTTCCGCCCGCGACCTCCCTTCCCTCAACCTCTCGAAATTCTCTCACCGGCTTTCACTCTCAACGCCAAGTCTCTCTCACCTCTCCGAATCGCGGATTTCATTTCATCCACAGTCAAGGGTTTCCAACGGCAATGGTTGTTTCAAAGGTTAACGGTGGTGGTTGGCGAGCGGAGGATGGTTCGAAGGTGATGGCTTACGGTTCTGCTTTGTGCGAGGCTGTGTTTGGGATATTTTTCCGATTCAATTTCGTTCAAGCTGTTCGCGGATCTCTCCCCTGTTTCACTATTTTCCGTTCGGTTTGGTCTGTGGGTTTCGGGTTGATGGGCCTTGCGGGTCTGAGGTGAAGCTCACGGTGTGGCTTGGTTGCTGCGATGATTTAGGTTGTGTTCGGTTTCGGAGGTGAATATTGGGTCTGATTTTTACGAAGGTGATACGCGGCGGGTGGTGGTGATTTTCACGGATTTGCTCGCGGTGGTGGAGGGTTATGATTTAAAGTTTATTTCGTGTTCAAGGTTTGTGTTTGTCTACCGTTCCAGTGAATTTCTCTGTCTCAACTCATTTGTGTTTTGATTACCTTTCTCTATGTTCGGTTCTGTTTTGTGGACGGTTTCGACAGTTTGTTGACAGGGATAAGGTCGGCGCGGTTTGTAAAGGGGGTTCAGTTGATCGGGTTTGGTGGTGGCGTAAGGTCTGATTTGTTTGGTTATGAAGGATTTGCAAAGGGTCATGCGTTTGGGGTTTCTGAGTTTATGCTGTGTTGCGATTCGAAGGGGAAAGAGGTGATTTCGGATTAATGGTTGGGTGAGTTTGAGTGTTGGCCTGAAGTTTCTCTTAACTGTCTTTTGTTTTCTTTTCTTTCAGTTTGTGTGTTGTTCATCGCTTTTGTGTTGTGTTCTGGTTTGATTGAAGGGTTGGTGGTTTTCGGATTGATGGTGGTAATGGCGGAAGTGAGGAAGAAGAGGGTAGGTGGTACTGGTTTGACAAGATTGGGAAGGAGGTTGGCGGTTTTGCACGGCGGCTCACAGGTTGCGTTTTCACGGTTGTTTGAAGGACTGGTAGTTATTTTGGTTTCACGGTGAAGGTTTTGATGGATGAGTTTCGAATTTGTTGAGGTGAGTTTTTCACAGTTTTCTGCTTGTGTTCTTGGTTAGTTTTTTGCTTTTACGGTAACAATTTCTCACTCATTTCTGTTGTTCCTTTTTTTTTGTGTGAAGGGTGATGGAAAGATGAGGAGTTTACAGGTTTTTTGCGGCTGTTTCTGTTTAAGTTTCAGTTAAATGGTAGAAGATGAAGATAGTTATGAGTTTGTGCAGAATGGGGTTGTTATTATGGTTTGAGATTGTGAGATTTTCAGTCTTATGAAAGGTGTTCAAGGTATTGTGATTTGTGTTTGAATAATATGCAGGTGATTTGTGTTTGAATAATATGCAGGTGATTTGTGTTTGAATAATATGCAGGTTGAAGATGTAAACTGAGATGAGGCCTAATTAAAATCTGAGTGGATCTGGAAAATGGAAGGATTTATTGGGACTGGTTTTAAGTTAAGTTTTTTTTGAAGTTCTCTTTTTTTTAATATGAAGTGTTACTCTTTGTGTGCAGATTTGAATGAAGTTAAAAGAAAAGAAAATTATCTATGAACGAAAGCTGAAAAGAGGTGAAGGGAAAGAAAACCATACCGACCCGAATGTTATCGGGGTGACGAATCCTCGATGGTAAGTGTTGCTTCTCTTTGCTGGTGATCCACCCCTTATTGTTGTTGCTGAAATTTGGGATGCTTTGATGCTGAACTCTCTCTGTTTTCCTTTATGTAACAGTGGCTGGATTTTTGAGTAGTGTTTGAGGGCTGTTTTAGTGTTTTGTAGCTGTTCTGATAGTGTTTTATGAGGCTGTTTGTGGGGCTGATTTTGTGAATGTAACAGTTGGGATTTTTTGGTAGCTGTTTTTTGGTTGTAACAGGGCTGATTTGGGTGTAGTTGTGCTGTTTGGTGGCTGATTTTTTGAGATTTTGAGAGCTGTTTTTTTTTTGTGTAGTGTTTGTGAATGTAACAGTGGCTTATATGGCTTGGTTCATGTTTTTTTTTAATTTGAAATTCTATACTGATTACTTGTAGGTGAAGGGTGTTTTGAGAGAGGGAACCAATCTGATTTTGCAGCAGTAGTGGGAGGCTATAGCAGGTTGTTGGTGGCTGCATGGAGCTGTTGAGGGGCTGTATGGAGCAGGCTGTTTTGGCCTTGTGGTCCTGCTGAATTTTTTGTATTTTTGTGCTGGTTTTTGTACCATTTTTCTTTGCAATTGTAATATAAACAAAATATTTGGAATAAAAGTTGATTATTTACACTATGGTTATAATTTGAACTTGACACTTAATATTTGAAATAAGAACTTTAAATTAAAATCTAAATATAAACTTAAATTAGAAGTGAATAACAAAAGGAATTTAAACTTAAAATTGAAAATAACTTAGAAACTAAAATAATTAAACTTGGAATTAAAATGACTTAGAACTAAAGAAATAAATTTGGAATTTGGAAAATAAATACATGAATTTGAAATTGACATTAAATTTAGAAGTAACAACTTGAAAATGAAATAAAATTAAAAAAATGAAGAATAGAAAATAAATTCAAAAATAAAAACTTGAAAATGAAATAAAATTAATTTAGAAATGAGAATTTGAAAATGAAAAGAAGTAACAAATTAGTTTAGAAAAGAAATTGAAAATTGAACTAAAAATTAGAAATAGAAATTGAAATAAAATTTTAAAATAGGAACTTGAAAATAGAAACGAAAATAGAAATTAAAATTAAAACACAAAAATGAATTAAAAGGTTATAAATGAGAAATAAAAATTAAATTAAAATGGAAGCTTATAAGTGAAAAGAAATTAAGAATCAAAATTATAAATAGCTAGAAAATGAGAAGAAAGCAACAGAAAATAAATCTGGAATTCTCTGCTAAATGCGATGAATGTATGATGCGAGCAGTTAGGGGTAAAATTTGGGGTGTGACAGTTGCCCCTATTTAAATAACTTTACCAGATTAAATGAGTGATGTTTAATCCTCATAAAATCGGAGTGAAAGGTATTTAAATATAGAAATAACCGGAAATTTTGCCCCTAAATGCGATGTTATGCGGGACTAACAAAATATCTAACTCTGTAACTCTTATGCAACGAATGATGCTTATGGTATGAATGATTAGAATGAGACAAGTCGACGACCACAAGCCAAGACTCACTGGGATAACATACGCCGGGGATGACAAACACTGGGGATGACAAACGAAAACGGGAAATATTCAAAGTGATAAACCAACAGGTTCAAGTGTAACTGTCGACACTAAGAATAACAAAAGACGCGAACAAAAGGAAATCCAAAGCGTTGGATCAACGAACACAGATAAAACAAAATAAAAAGTGGCTGCACAGTGGCTCGATGCGACCAACTGACACCAAGAATACAAATAAGACAAGGAAATAAATCGAAGTGGTTGACCAATGGCTCTATGCGACCAAATGACTTTGAGAAGTAAAAGGCAACATATTCAAAATGAATGCGCAGCGGCTCGATGCGACCAACTGACACCAAGAATACAACAAAATAAACATTCAAAGTGAATGCGCAACAGGTTAGAAAAATCGGTTGACACTGAGAATGACAACAACAAACTTATTCAAGGTGAATGCGCAGCGGCTCGATGCGGCCAACTGACACCATGAATTCAACAAAATAAACATTCGAAGGGAAAGTGCAGCGGCTCTATGCGACCAACTGTCACTGGAAATGATAAACATAATATTCAAAATGAATGCGCAGCGGCTCGGTGCGACCAACTGACACCATGAAAATGATAAACATAATATTCAAAGTGAATGCACAGCGGCTCGATGCGACCAACTGACACTAAGAATAATCAACAAAATAAACATTCAAAGTGAATGCACATCGGCTCTATGCGACCAACTGTCACTGGAAGTGATAAACGTAATATTCAAAGTGAATGCGCAGCGGCTCGATGCGACCAACTAACACTAAGAATACAACAAACTAAACATCCAAAAAGAATGTGCAGTGGCTCAATGCGACCAACTGTCACTGGAAAATAGAAACGACACAATATTCAAAGTGAATGCGCAGCGGCTCGATGCGACCAACTGACACTAAGAATTCAACAAAATAAACATTCAAAGGGAATGTGCAGTGGCTCAATGCGACCAACTGTCACGGGAAAATAGAAACAACACAATATTCAAAGTGAATGCGCAGCGGCTCGATGCGACCAGCTGACACTAAGAATAAAGACAAATGAAAACATTCAAAGTGAATGCACAGCGGCTCGATGCGACCAACTGTCACTGAGAATGACAACAAGCTTATTCAAGGTGAATGCGCAGCGGCTCTATGCGACCAACTGACACCATGAATAACAACAAAAATACTCGAAGTGGAAGCACAATAGGTTCGAAACCTATTGACACTACAAAAGAAAGCCAAGATACACTCAAAGTGAACGCGCAACAAGTTTAAAAACCGGTTGACACTAAGAATGATAAAGGCAAAGTAGTCAAAGTATTTAAAACGGTAAATTAGCAGGTTCAAATGTAACTGCCGACACCGAGGATAAGGAAGGAAATCACAATGATTTAGTAGCGGCTCTATGCGACCAGCTAGCATTGGGGATAGAATGCAGATCACCCGAAGATAGATCAACGGCTCTAAGCGACCGGCTAACGCAAAAAAGTAACAACAAAATATGTTGGAGTTTTCAAATAAGATAAAACACCCAACCTCTGGAAATTCCTTCAGGAACCATCAGGAGAAAGGGTACAAGTATGTACAAAATCAAATTGACTTGGATTAAAGCAAAAGGTTTCAGGACCTACTCAAAAGATTTGTGCCAATGACAATTGGACTTCAAGGAGATATTGGTGATCATAAAGACAAATGCCAACCACAATTAGAATTCCACGGGGAACACCAGCAATTACTGGGGACAAAAACATTGGTAAACCAAACTTCGAGTACCAACAACAATGGATTCTCAAATTGAACACTAATGATATCTAGACTTGGAGTTAGACAGACGACAACTGGGGAAAGACAAATGCTAATGTCAAATGCGCATGATTGAGCATGATGCGGATGATCATGATATGCAAATGTTGACTCTAAAGAGACAAAGAGTTGACAAGACTCAAATAGGGAGTAGGCTCTCAACACCAATACTCAGATGAGCAACATGAAAAACACCGGGGAGATGTCTTCGAACTTGGAAATCAATGCTTGGTCCAAGGATCCATCCAAGAGTGTTATCAGTTTTGAACTTCTATGGGGATTTCTGTAATAATAGTATAAAAGTGTTGTTGCAAACCAGGGCTTCTTGGGGAAACAGAAGGTTTTTTCAATTTTCCAAAGTCAAAGAAACTTGAATGTTTTTCAGTATGCTTTCAAAAAACATTTCCTCTTTTTTTTTTTTTTTAAAAAACTTGTCATTTTCAGAGTTAAATTGTAATCAAGTGATGGCATTTTGCATAACAAAAGAAAATAAGGAGCTGAACAACAAAATTCATAGGCAAAGTTTGTATTTTATTCAAGAATGGTAGCTTGCCAATGGCAAAAACTCCATGGGAAATTACAGTTTGAAAATGGCAATGGGGAAAGGTCTACATTGAATCCAACGACCACTACAATCCCTAATAACTAAGACTGCCCAACACCTTGCTTCTGACAAGAGCAAATGGATCGATCCTTCATTATGATTCTTCAGTAATGGTAAACACCATCTGCTGCAGTCAAATGCCTTTGTCCCTAACTTTTGCCTGGACCGCCCTTTCGGGTTTTCAATCCACCGGGACGCTCTTTTTTTGCCTAAGCCGCCCTTTCGGGTTTTCAACTTAGCGAGCTCTTATTTTTTCATTTTTTATCCCTAACTTTTGCCTGGATCTCCTTCATAGGTTTTGATCCACCGGGATACCCATTTTTTGCATAGGTCGCCATTTCTGGTTTTCGATCTATCGGGTTTTATTTAGGCATAATATTTTTTGACTGCATCAGAATTCACCGGGTGCTTCAGCTGTTCACCATCCATAGTTGTAAGGATTAAGGAACCTCCGGAGAATGCCACCTTCACAACATATGGGCCTTTATAGTTAGGACTCCATTTTCCACGCATGTCTTTGTGGACTGGCAAGATTTTCTTGAGTACAAGATCTCCTTCTTTGAATTCTCGGAGACGGACTTTCTTGTCAAATGCTCTCTTGATGCGCTTCTGGTACAACTGGCCATGGCACATGGCGGTCATTCTCTTCTCATCAATGAGGTTCAGTTGGTCAAACCTGTTCTGGACCCACTCAGCTTCCTCCAGTTTGGTTTCCATCAAGATTCTTAAAGATGGTATCTCTACTTCAATAGGGAGAACTGCATCCATCCCATACACCAGAGAGAAAGGGGTTGCCCCTGTTGAAGTGCGGACTGATGTTCTGTATCCGTGTAAAGCATATGGTAACATCTCGTGCCAGTCTTTGTAAGTTTTTACCATCTTCTGCAGAATCTTTTTGATGTTCTTGTTTGCAGCTTCAACAGCTCCATTCATCTTCGGACGATACGGAGAAGAGTTATGATGTTCAATCTTGAATGTCTCACACAACTCTTTCATTGTTTTGTTGTTCAAATTGGTCCCATTATCTGTGATGATTCGGCTTGGGATTCCATAACGGCAGATAATTTGGTTCTTGATGAAACGGGCAACCACTTGCTTTGTCACATTGGCGTAGGAAGCTGCTTCTACCCATTTGGTGAAATAATCGATTGCGACCAAGATAAACCGATGACCATTGGAAGCTTTAGGCTCAATTGCCCCTATCATGTCAATGCCCCACATTGAGAAAGGCCAAGGCGATGACAGAACATTCAAAAGTGTTGGAGGTACGTGCACCTTGTCGGCATAAATCTGGCATTTATGACACTTCCTGGCATACTTGAAACAATCTGATTCCATGGTCAACCAGAAGTATCCAGCTCTCAAAATCTTCCTGGACATGGCATGTCCATTGGCATGTGTTCCAAATGATCCTTCATGGATTTCCCTAATCAATAAGTCCGCTTCGCGCTTGTCCACACATCTGAGCAGAACCATATCATGATTTCTCTTGTAAAGAACATTATTGCTGAGAAAAAACTTGGACGCCAATCTTCTTAAAGTCTTCTTGTCTAGATTTGTTGCGTCAGCTGGGTACTCCTGATTTTGCAAATAGTTCTTGATGTCATAGAACCACGGTTTCTCATCAGTTTCTTCTTCGACCAGTAGACAGTAGGCTGGTGCAGTTCTTCGCTCGATTGTAATGAGTGGAGCTTCATTAAGAAATCTGACTTGAAACATAGAAGCCAACATAGCCAAAGCGTCTGCTATTTGATTCTCTGCCCTTGGAACGTGATGGAAAGTGACTTCATCAAAGTATTTGATCAATTCCACAATGTGGGCACGATATGGGATCAACTTCTCGTCACGGGTCTCCCATTCGCCTTTGACTTGGTATATTACCAAAGCTGAGTCTCCATATACATCAAGGATCTTGATTCTGGTATCAATTGCAGCTTCGATACCCAAAACACATGCTTCATACTCTGCGATGTTGTTTGTACATTCGAAACATAATCTGGCTGTGAAAGGAGTATAACCACCATCAGGATTCATCAAAACAACTCCTACACCATGCCCCATGTAGTTAGAGGAACCATCAAACATCATCTTCCAACGAGAACCTGGCTCAGGACCTTCATCTGGACCTGGAACTTCACAGTCCTTTATCAACATAATGTCCTCGTCCGGGAAATTGAATTTCAAAGGTTCATAATCTTCGACAGGATGATCAGCAAGGTATTCAGACAAAACACTGCCTTTAATAGACTTCTGGGTTACATATTGGATGTCGTATTCGGATAACAACATGTGCCAACGGGCGAGTCTTCCAGTCAAAGCAGACTTCTCAAAGATGTACTTTATTGGATCCATTTTCGAGATCAACAAAGTAGTGTGACAAATCATGTACTGCCTGAGGCGTCTAGCAGCCCATGCCAAAGCACAACAAGTCTTCTCTAAGAGCGAATATCTGCTTTCGCAATCTGTGAACTTCTTGCTTAAGTAATAAATGGCGTGCTCCTTACGACCAGTTTCGTCTTGTTGGCCTAATACGCAACCCATAGATCCCTCGAGCACAGTCAGATACATGAAAAGAGGCTTCCCTGGAGTAGGTGGGATCAAGATAGGAGGTTCTTGTAGATAAACCTTAATCTTCTCAAAAGCCAGTTGACAGTCAGGACTCCACTCAATTGCTTGATTCTTCCGGAGTAACTTGAATAAAGGCTCACATGTAGCAGTCATGTTGGAGATGAATCTGGAGATGTAGTTCAATCTTCCGAGGAAACCCCTGACTTGCTTCTCTGTTTTGGGAGCTGGCATCTCTTGAATTGCTCTGACCTTATCTGGATCTACTTCAATTCCTTGCTGACTAACAATAAAACCAAGTAACTTTCCTGATCTGACACCAAAAGTACACTTAGCTGGATTCAGACGCAGTTGGAACTTTCTGAGACGCTCAAATAACTTCAAGAGATGATTCAAATGATCCTCCTCACTCTGTGATTTGGCAATCATATCATCCACATAAACTTCTATCTCTTTATGCATCATATCATGGAAAAGGGTGACCATTGCCCTCTGATAAGTGGCTCCTGCATTTCTGAGACCGAATGGCATAACTTTGTAACAATAAGTGCCCCATGGTGTGATGAATGTAGTCTTTTCCATATAGTCAGGATCCATCTTGATCTGGTTGTATCCTGAAAACCCATCCATGAAGGAGAAAACAGCAAATTTAGCAGTGTTGTCAACCAAAGTATCAATATGCGGGAGAGGGAAATCGTCCTTCGGACTGGCTTTGTTTAAATCCCTATAGTCCACACACATTCTGACTTTGCCATCCTTTTTAGGGACTGGCACAATATTAGCTACCCACTCAGGGTACTTTGCAACTGCAAGGAATCCAGCATCAAACTGCCTTTTGACCTCTTCTTGAATCTTCAGAGCCATGTCTGGTCTTGTTCTTCGAAGCTTTTGCTTTACAGGAGGACAATCTGGTCGAAGAGGTAACTTGTGGACCACTATATCTGTGTCTAAGCCGGGCATATCCTGATATGACCATGCAAACACATCTACATACTCTCTGAGAAGCTTGACCAATCTTTCTCTGATGTCTGCCCCAAGTGTTGTACCAATCTTGACTTCCTTCTTGTCTTCATCAGTGCCAAGATTGATGGTCTCCGCCTGCTCCTTATGTGGCTGGAGCTCTGAGTGCTCATACTCAACTAATCTTGCCAGTTCTTCGGGAATATCACAATCTTCCTCACTTTCATCTTCCGCTTGGTAGATGGGCGAATCAAAGTTAAGAGAGAATGTAGAGTCATTGGATTCAACAGGGTTTTCGTTTATTCTGCATATGATAATGATTTGCTTTTATTAAAAGTGGAAAATAGAGAAATGCAAGAGAAAAAGCTTTTTATTGGTTTTGAAAGATTGCCATTTTCTTTTAAAAGTGAAAAGAGAGAAAAACAGTAAATGATCAAAATAAGAGTTTAACAAAATGCCTTCATTGATAATAACTTTAAAAATGAGAAGGGGCCCTACAAAATACTCCCATAGCCTTGGGCAGGGCTAGGGAACTTTGAAAACACTTAAAAAACAACAAACTACTTTGACAATGGAAACAACTCTGGGATCTCGACTGCCTCCCAATTGTCCAAGGCTTCTTCACACTGATACACCAAGTGATTCACATCTTCATCTTCAGAACCTTCATCAATTGCATTGACCTGATAACCAGCACTGGAAAACACTTCTTGAATGGTCTTCAGACGTCCTTTAACGGAGGTTGACGCTCCTTCCTTCACATGAGTTGGTTTGTAACCCAACCCGCAACGATCTAGCTTCTGTTTGACTTCGATGACATCACCCCAACCCTCATAGCTTCTTTCTTCAATGGTGGAAATGGTACTCTTCAGCGATGCAAAAGATGGGATACCCTTCCCTTTTGGTTCCTCAACTTCCAAAAGGACAGCATTGGCTATCTCAAGAGCTTGGAAAGAAGTTTCCAAAGCATCTTCATCAGCCTCAATATAGCTAAAGGATGAAAGGTTGCTAACCATGAGATCTTCTTCCCCAGACACGGTTACCAGCTTGTTATCGACCACAAACTTCATCTTTTGATGTAGGGTAGAAGTGACTGCCCCAGCAGCATGGATCCAAGGTCTTCCCAGCAAGCAGCTGTAATTAGGATTGATGTCCATAACCTGGAAGGTGATTTTTAAGACCTGTGGCCCAATCAAGATTGGTAGGTCTACTTCCCCAATAACGGTTCTCCTTGACCCATCAAATGCTTTCACAATCAGTGCGCTGGGCCTCATCTCTGCCCCTTGATAAGATAACTTAGCAAGTGTTCTTTTCGGCAAAACATTCAATGAAGATCCTGTATCCACAAGAACTCTTGCTAAAGTATCCTCTTGACATTTCACGGATATGTGGAGAGCACGGTTATGGTCCAAGCCCTCCTTTGGAAGATCCTCCATACTGAAGCTAAGATTGTTACATGCAGTGATATTGGCAATGACTCCATCAAACTGATTCACTGTTATATCATGCGTAACATGAGCTTGGGCTAGTAATTTCTGAAGCGCACTTCGATGAGCCGGAGAATGCATAAGAAGTGATAGGATAGATATTTTGGAAGGCGTTTGATGTAGCTGATCAATAACCTTATAATCACTCTTCTTTATGATTCTGAGAAATTCTGCATCCTCTTCTCCCAAGACTACCCCTTTATCCTTGTTGGCAACAGCTGGAATGACTTCTTTAGGCGGAACCGTACTGGCTTGCTGAGTATAAACACGACCGCTGCGAGTCAAACGACCTGCACCCGCTATGTCAGCACTTGCCACTTTTGAACCTTCCTTCTGACTAGCTTTACCAATCTTCTGATGAACTTTCCCTGTATCATACTTCCATGGAACTGCTTTAGTGTCTTCATAGCGGAAAGAGTTACTCCTTTGTTCAAATCTTGGCTCAGGTGTATTGAAAATTGGCACCACAGATTCTGGAGTATTGAAGATAGGTTGAACTCCTGAAGATTCAGGCAGGTTGAATACTGGCACCCAGGTAGAATCAGATTCAGGCAAGTTGAAAATGGGTTCAATCATTGCCACTTCATTCTTCTTCATATGACCGCTCACTTGTACGACACCTTCATCAATCAAAACTTGAACATCTTTTAAGACCAATTCACATCCCTTTGGACTGTTAACACAACCTTCACAATTCTTATGACAGCTCTTCAGTATACCCGCCCCCACTAATTTTGCATGGAAGTCTCGAAGCGGGGTCTTGATCTCTGCGGCGTTGAAAATCAAACCTTCGTCAGACTCGTTAATGATGGCGTTTATGGACCCATGCTTGGGTAAAGGATTATCTTTGACATTCGGACCAGTATTCCCAAATGACAGAATGTGCTTCTCCATCAAATCTTTCACGATGTACTTCAAAGCATAACAACCCTCCAAATCGTGCCCTGGGGCACCTTCATGGAATAAACAGTGAGCATTTGAGTTATAATTTGGTGGGAGCGGATTTGGTGGAGGACCCAAAGGCCTTGGAGTAACCAAACCCTTCTTCAGCAGTGAAGGATATAATTCAGTATAAGTTATAGGGATCCGAGGATTAGGAGGCCTTCCTCCTGGTCTTCTATTCTGAAAATTGGGATTTGGATGAGGAGCTGGAGTCCTCTGCTGGTAGGCTGAAGCATTGGGTGCTTGTTGATAGCCTGGATTGTTGAGCATTTGTTGATAAGGTGGAACCACTGGAGCCGCTTGTTGATACATCGGTACTGCTTGAGTTGGCCGATACATAGGGACTTGTGGATTAAATGACGGTTGAACCGCCGCTACATAAGGATGTTAGGCATACTGTTGTGGATGAGCATACTGCCGTTGATTAGGTGACTGCTGTTGAGCCATAGGTGGAGGTCTCTGCCAAAGAGGATTTCTTCTTTGACTTGTCATTATTGCATTTGTCTCACCCTCTTTCTTCTTGTGGAAATTACTGGTAAATTTCTTGCCATTATTCCCACTGCCAGTGCTGGAACTGCCGGATGCACCACTCATCTTTCCACTTTTCAAACCGAGTTCTACCTTGATTCCCACAGCCACTAGATCAGAAAAACTAGCAGTTATGCTCCCCACCATTCTCTCATAGAATTCTGGTCGCACAGTGTCAACAAACCAGTCAGCTAATTCTTTTTCAGTCAATGGGGGCTCTACTTGAGAAGCGGTCCCTCTCCACCTCTGAGCATATTCTTTAAAGGATTCAGACTCTTTCTGGGACATGCTTAGCAATTGCCTCCTATCGGGAGCAAGGTCCATGTTGTATTTGTATTGTTGGATGAAAGCATCTGCCAAGTCTTGGAAACTGCGAATCTTCGACTGGTCTAGAGTTAGATACCATTTAGAGGAGATTCCCTTCAGACTGTCCTGGAAGCAGTGGATCATCAATTTATCATTGTCCACCTGCGCAGCCATTCTTCGATAGTACATCAAGAGATGGTTCTTAGGACAAGTTGCACCCTCATACATATCAAACGTGGGTATCTTGAACTTTGGAGGTATTACCAACCCAGACACCAGACACATCTCTCTGGCAGCGGCCCCAAAGATCTGGTCACCTTCAATCGCTCTTAACCTTTTTTCAAGGGTATCAAAATTCTCTTGCATCTTCACATGTTTCTCATCTCCGTTTTCAGACATATCTGGCGCTTCATACCCCTGATGGTCATTAAAGTACGGTTGAGCACGGGTGTGCACAACGTCTTGTGTAAAATTAGCAACTGCATGATTCTCTTCATTAGTCACAGGAACAGTCTGTTGAGCAGCAAATCCTTGAGGAGGAGGCACAAAACCTTGGAAAGGAAATGCCATGCCCTGAGAAGGAGGTGCGAAACTTTGAGAAGCTAAGCCTTGGGACGGAGGGAAGAAACCCTGAGCAGCGAGTCCTTGGGAAGAAGGGATGAAACTTTGAGTAGCAAAACCTTGAGAAGGAGGGAAGAAACCCTGAGTAGCAAGTCCTTGGGAAGAAGGTATAAAACTCTGAGAAGCAAACCCTTGCGGAGGAGGAACGAATCCCTGAGGAAGCCCAAAAGGAGGCCAGGTCACAGGGGTAGTGACTGATGACGTAGGCTCAGTCGTTGCAGTGACAATTTCTGACACTACAGTCTGCTGGGTATCCATCTTTGCTCGAATGACCTGCAACATTTCCATCATCTGACCCATATTTCCACGAATTTCAGTAAGCTCCTCGTTAACTCTGTCCATCTCTATGTCTCTTTCAGCCATCCTCTTTCTGGCTTGAGCTCGAGTGTAGTATTTGCGTGAGAGCCTCAGTGTGAAAGCTGGAGAGCAGATGACGGGAATGAGTTTTATGGAAAAAAATGCAAATGAAATGCCAAATGTATGAGTGCAATGCGAAAAATAAAAATTTATTCAAGGAACTTAAGAAACACTTTGCAAATACCAAGGAACACATAACAATCAAAAGGATATGATTTCATTAAATTCAAAAAGTGATACAAAGTCTCGAGTACATCTTCAAAAATCCCAAACAAAGTTTAATAAAGACAAAGACAAAGTCCTAAGGAGATTCTCCTAAAAGCCTCAAGTTGAGCTTCTCGATTTGTGCCTTCATCTGAGCCCTTTCAAGCATAAGTTGATCCACGATCGACTTCCAAGAAGTGTCCCCTTGAGTGCTGGAGGAAAATAAATCCTCTTGTGCTTTCCTTTTCTTGCTGGAGAGCTCTTCTTCTTCCTTCATCTTCAGTTGTCTTCTAAGTTCTTCATTCTCACTACTGATGATCTGATGTCGATTCTTCCATGCATTCTTCTCTCGAAGCTCTTTCTCCAAATCAATCTTCAGCTTCTCCGCATCATCCATAAAGATCAGAATGGGTTTCTTGAAGGTCATAGGATCCTGGCGAGGGTAAGGCATCTTCAGACTGATTGCCCTATCTCGTACCCATTGGAGATAGGGTTCCATAGAAACACAATTCGGCTTTCCCAAGCTACTCCTCCCCTTCCTATGGATGTACTTCCAAGCTTGCATAATCTGTTTCTTGAGCTCTGGTTCTTCGTCATCCTTAAAGAAAATTCCTTCCACTTCAACACTCTTAGGTTTGTCCTTCAACGGATACCCGAGTTGGCGGCGAGCCAAAACTGGATTATAGCTGATTCCTCCCTTAGTGCCAAGAAGAGGCACATTAGCAAAATCACCACAGCTATCAATAATCAATGCTCCGTCATAAACACGATTGTACCAACTAATGTCAGAGTGGGTAAGAGACATGATCCTTTGTGACCACCACAAACCATCCTTAAGGTTCCAAAATGAAGCTGACTTAGGCAAGTGCGAAATAAACCACTCGTACAACAATGATGCACAACAAGTAATCATCCCTCCCTTATGGTGATTCCTCAGATGGATGGAATGGTAAGTGTCTCCGAGCAAAGTAGGGACCGGGTTCTTCTTCAGAAAGATTTTGATGGCGTTCAGGTCGACAAAGTCTTCAAAGTTTGGGAAAAGTAACACTCCATATATTAGCAGAATAAAGGTCGCCTCAAAAGCTTTCATATCCTTCGCACCAACAAAATTCTTGGCTTTTTCTACCAAAAACTTTGTAGGGAATCCAAAAATCTTTCCTTTATAGGTCATATTTGCCTTGACCTCAGGAACACTCAAATATGTCGCCTTTGCAATCTCCGCTTCTTCAGGGTCCTTCTCTAGAACAGGGAATGGAAACTCATCCTTAACACGTGATCCCACCAGAAATGAATACTCTTCCAAAGTAGGCGCCAATTGGTAATCAGGGAACGTAAAACAGTGGTAGAGAGGATCATAAAACTGGAGCATCACAGAGAGCAACCTTCCATCCCATTCAGCCTTAAGCAAAGCTAAAAGTCTCCTATGCTTCTCCATGAAGGCTTCTTGATCCAAAACCAAATCTCTTAATTTCCTTAGGTCTTCGAGTTTGGGAGTTTTGAATGTGTACTTGACAGTCTTTCTTCTTCCAAAGTCCATGATGATACCTATGATATTTGCAAAGATAGAGTTTCTGAGTTCCTTGAATAAATGGTAAAAATGATGCTTCATGATGCGTGAATGCAACAAACACAAACAAGGCTTAGGTTCAAAGCTTGCATGAGGTCGAAGGTTCAACCCTCCCAAAAGGTATGTACTATGGGTTTATTTGTACCTGTACAACGGGTTCTAAGAGTTCCCAGAATCATTGTCCCATCTTTCGGATATTACCGACTTCCCAACTCAACTTGGTAATCAGTAATATTCTCAAGAGAGTCTCATCCGAGTGTAGTATCGCGTATCAACTATTTTGGATTTACACCCTCATAGTCATCGCACTACATCCCTAAAAGGCCAAGTGGGGGTAAATGTTCTAAGGTCCTCAGCATTAATGGCTCTCAGGTCGAATATAGTAATGTTTTCACGACTGAACTCGATCAACAAAACTACATCCGAGGAGGCCTCCGCTGAGTGGTGGTGTCTCAAGTCAACATGGTCGGGACTCAACTCCCTACAAGCCTTCTTGAATATACCACCGTCCTAACTTATTTTGCACTCAAGTCCGGGTTAGGACTTATCTCACCACACATGGAACACCCAACAAAAATCCAAAATAATAACAAGCAATACAACAACAAATATACAAATATACAAGGTGGGCTTAACCCTCAAAAATAGTCTCCCCAGTGAAGTCGCCATTTCTGTCGCGGTGAGAATCGGATACCAAGCTATTAAGTGAGCTTGAATCGCAAAACTTTTATGTTCACCACCGACTTTAATTTAATCCAAAGGGAAAAGGGAAAAAGATCGTAAAAACCCTAAATGAGGAGAAACTAGGTTCGGGGGTTGATTATACCTAGGGAAGGTGTTAGCATCCTAAGCATCCGCAGTATCCTACGGGAACCTCTTGTTAATATTTGTGTTATTGTTGTTTATTGCTTACTAAAATTATGGGAACCTAAGGTTTTATTTCTAATGGTGCTCGCACAACATCGCATCGATGCCTACGTATCGGGTATAGAATCAGAGCACTCGTAGTTCTCCTAAGGATTAACGAACACTTGGTTACGCTCAAGGTTCGCGGGGAAGGTAAGTGTTATGGCAAACACTCACGTGACTTAACAAAGTCACAAAAAATTGTAAAATAAAAAGTCCTAATGGCTAAGGTTGAAAAAGAAACTAGGGATGGCTAAACTTCCTATGACATTGAGTCAACTGCAGGAGTTCTTTCCCTTTTGGATTGAAAAGCATAAACAGAAAGTAAATAAAAGAGGGTGCAAGCTCCTAAGTCTAAAGCATAGGTTGCTACTTGCAAAAATAAATTGAATGAAGTAAATGGACAATGCAAAGATAAAGGGCTTAGTAACTGGGCTATGGCTCGATATATGGATCGAGAATGCGGGGGTGGAAAACAAGCGTGGTGCGTCAATTTGCTTAAGTTAGAAAGTTGTGAAGTGTAAGGAATGTGCAGATGGCGATCGTAAACGACCGACTTACGTGTGTGAGTGTATGTGAAGTGAACTTGGCGTTGGACCAAGAATTTATTATCTTGAAAAGTTAAAATTAATATGGTGTAAAAGTGCGAGAAATAAATAATAAACAAATAAAGTGAAATAAATTATGAAGTTGAATAAATTAAATAAAATAAATTAAATAAAATAAATTGAATAGAATAAAAAATAAATGAATGAAATAGAATAAATAAATGCATGGCCTCATATTGGTCACGATTAATCGGAAACGATTTATCGTGACCTTTTGTCATATCATCGGCCCATAAATTGAAATTAGAATTGAAAGTAACAATTGATTCACTAATTTTTTAAGCAAAGGAAACATTAGCAAATAAATTGAAATCATAAAATAAAAAAAATCTTACTTCCAAAATAACAAAATAAGAAACAAGAATAAATAACCAAACAAGATAATAGGGGGGGGTCATCGGATTTGCAGGATTTGTTAGAAAAAACATGTGGAATAAGCCCAATTTGAAATTTATGAGAGCAAGCAAAAAAGATTAAAAAAACAAATAAAAAAGGGGGCATGAGAACAAATGGTGGCCTAGCAGGCCCATGGGGCGAGACCGGGTCTGATGGGTTTGACCCGGTTCTGAACCCGGTTCATTTTTATGAACTAAAGGGGAAAGAAAAAGCCCTGAGAACAAACGGTGACGTTTCATGAAACGAAAAGGGAAAGGAAACCCTTCCGCCCGCGACCTCCCTTCCCTCAACCTCTCGAAATTCTCTCACCGGCTTTCACTCTCAACGCCAAGTCTCTCTCACCTCTCCGAATCGCGGATTTCATTTCATCCACAGTCAAGGGTTTCCAACGGCAATGGTTGTTTCAAAGGTTAACGGTGGTGGTTGTCGAGCGGAGGATGGTTCGAAGGTGATGGCTTACGGTTCTGCTTTGTGCGAGGCTGTGTTTGGGATATTTTTCCGATTCAATTTCGTTCAAGCTGTTCGCGGATCTCTCCCCTGTTTCACTATTTTCCGTTCGGTTTGGTCTGTGGGTTTCGGGTTGATGGGCCTTGCGGGTCTGAGGTGAAGCTCACGGTGTGGCTTGGTTGCTACGATGATTTAGGTTGTGTTCGGTTTCGGAGGTGAATATTGGGTCTGATTTTTACGAAGGGGATACGCGGCGGGTGGTGGTGATTTTCACGGATTTGCTCGCGGTGGTGGAGGGTTATGATTTAAAGTTTATTTCGTGTTCAAGGTTTGTGTTTGTCTACCGTTCCAGTGAATTTCTCTGTCTCAACTCATTTGTGTTTTGATTACCTTTCTCTATGTTCGGTTCTGTTTTGTGGACGGTTTCGACAGTTTGTTGACAGGGATAAGGTCGGCGCGGTTTGTAAAGGGGGTTCAGTTGATCGGGTTTGGTGGTGGCGTAAGGTCTGATTTGTTTGGTTATGAAGGATTTGCAAAGGGTCATGCGTTTGGGGTTTCTGAGTTTATGCTGTGTTGCGATTCGAAGGGGAAAGAGGTGATTTCAGATTAATGGTTGGGTGAGTTTGAGTGTTGGCCTGAAGTTTCTCTTAACTGTCTTTTGTTTTCTTTTCTTTCAGTTTGTGTGTTGTTCATCGCTTTTGTGTTGTGTTCTGGTTTGATTGAAGGGCTGGTGGTTTTCGGATTGATGGTGGTAATGGCGGAAGTGAGGAAGAAGAGGGTAGGTGGTACTGGTTTGACAAGATTGGGAAGGAGGTTGGCGGTTTTGCACGGCGGCTCACAGGTTGCGTTTTCACGGTTGTTTGAAGGGCTGGTAGTTATTTTGGTTTCACGGTGAAGGTTTTGATGGATGAGTTTCGAATTTGTTGAGGTGAGTTTTTCACAGTTTTCTGCTTGCGTTCTTGGTTAGTTTTTTGCTTTTACGGTAACAATTTCTCACTCATTTCTGTTGTTCCTTTTTTTTTGTGTGAAGGGTGATGGAAAGATGAGGAGTTTACAGGTTTTTTGCGGCTGTTTCTGTTTAAGTTTCAGTTAAATGGTAGAAGATGAAGATAGTTATGAGTTTGTGCAGAATGGGGTTGTTATTATGGTTTGAGATTGTGAGATTTTCAGTCTTATGAAAGGTGTTCAAGGTATTGTGATTTGTGTTTGAATAATATGCAGGTGATTTGTGTTTGAATAATATGCAGGTGATTTGTGTTTGAATAATATGCAGGTTGAAGATGTAAACTGAGATGAGGCCTAATTAAAATCTGAGTGGATCTGGAAAATGGAAGTTGTTATTGGGACTGGTTTTAAGTTAAGTTTTTTTGAAGTTCTCTTTTTTTTAATATGAAGTGTTACTCTTTGTGTGCAGATTTGAATGAAGTTAAAAGAAAAGAAAATTATCTATGAACAAAAGCTGAAAAAGAGGTGAAGGGAAAGAAAACCATACCGACCCGAATGTTATCGGGGTGACGAATCCTCGATGGTAAGTGTTGCTTCTCTTTGTTGGTGATCCACCCCTTGTTGTTGTTGCTGAAATTTGGGATGCTTTGATGCTGAACTCTCTCTGTTTTCCTTTATGTAACAGTGGCTGGATTTTTGAGTAGTGTTTGAGGGCTGTTTTAGTGTTTTGTAGCTGTTCTGATAGTGTTTTATGAGGCTGTTTGTGGGGCTGATTTTGTGAATGTAACAGTTGGGATTTTTTGGTAGCTGTTTTTTGGTTGTAACAGGGCTGATTTGGGTGTAGTTGTGCTGTTTGGTGGCTGATTTTTTGAGATTTTGAGAGCTGTTTTTTTTGTGTGTAGTGTTTGTGAATGTAACAGTGGCTTATATGGCTTGGTTCATGTTTTTTTTTAATTTGAAATTCTGTACTGATTACTTGTAGGTGAAGGGTGTTTTGAGAGAGGGAACCAATCTGATTTTGCAGCAGTAGTGGGAGGCTATAGCAGGTTGTTGGTGGCTGCATGGAGCTGTTGAGGGGCTGTATGGAGCAGGCTGTTTTGGCCTTGTGGTCCTGCTGAATTTTTTGTATTTTTGTGCTGGTTTTTGTACCATTTTTCTTTGCAATTGTAATATAAACAAAATATTTGGAATAAAAGTTGATTATTTACACTATGGTTATAATTTGAACTTGACACTTAATATTTGAAATAAGAACTTTAAATTAAAATCTAAATATAAACTTAAATTAGAAGTGAATAACAAAAGGAATTTAAACTTAAAATTGAAAATAACTTAGAAACTAAAATAATTAAACTTGGAATTAAAATGACTTAGAACTAAAGAAATAAATTTGGAATTTGGAAAATAAATACATGAATTTGAAATTGACATTAAATTTAGAAGTAACAACTTGAAAATGAAATAAAATTAAAAAAAAATGAAGAATAGAAAATAAATTCAAAAATAAAAACTTGAAAATGAAATAAAATTAATTTAGAAATGAGAATTTGAAAATGAAAAGAAGTAACAAATTAGTTTAGAAAAAAAATTGAAAATTGAACTAAAAATTAGAAATAGAAATTGAAATAAAATTTTAAAATAGGAACTTGAAAATAGAAACGAAAATAGAAATTAAAATTAAAACACAAAAATGAATTAAAAGGTTATAAATGAGAAATAAAAATTAAATTAAAATGGAAGCTTATAAGTGAAAAGAAATTAAGAATCAAAATTATAAATAGCTAGAAAATGAGAAGAAAGCAACGGAAAATAAATCTGGAATTCTCTGCTAAATGCGATGAATGTATGATGCGAGCAGTTAGGGGTAAAATTTGGGGTGTGACAGTTGCCCCTATTTAAATAACTTTACCAGATTAAATGAGTGATGTTTAATCCTCATAAAATCGGAGTGAAAGGTATTTAAATATAGAAATAACCGGAAATTTTGCCCCTAAATGCGATGTTATGCGGGACTAACAAAATATCTAACTCTGTAACTCTTATGCAACGAATGATGCTTATGGTATGAATGATTAGAATGAGACAAGTCGACGACCACAAGCCAAGACTCACTGGGATAACATACGCCGGGGATGACAAACACTGGGGATGACAAACGAAAACGGGAAATATTCAAAGTGATAAACCAACAGGTTCAAGTGTAACTGTCGACACTAAGAATAACAAAAGACGGGAACAAAAGGAAATCCAAAGCGTTGGATCAACGAACACAGATAAAACAAAATAAAAAGTGGCTGCACAGTGGCTCGATGCGACCAACTGACACCAAGAATACAAATAAGACAAGGAAATAAATCGAAGTGGTTGACCAATGGCTCTATGCGACCAAATGACTTTGAGAAGTAAAAGGCAACATATTCAAAATGAATGCACAGCGGCTCGATGCGACCAACTGACACCAAGAATACAACAAAATAAACATTCAAAGTGAATGCGCAACAGGTTAGAAAAATCGGTTGACACTGAGAATGACAACAACAAACTTATTCAAGGTGAATGCGCAGCGGCTCGATGCGGCCAACTGACACCATGAATTCAACAAAATAAACATTCGAAGGGAAAGTGCAGCGGCTCTATGCGACCAACTGTCACTGGAAATGATAAACATAATATTCAAAATGAATGCGCAGCGGCTCGGTGCGACCAACTGACACCATGAAAATGATAAACATAATATTCAAAGTGAATGCGCAGCGGCTCGATGCGACCAACTGACACTAAGAATAATCAACAAAATAAACATTCAAAGTGAATGCACAGCGGCTCTATGCGACCAACTGTCACTGGAAGTGATAAACGTAATATTCAAAGTGAATGCGCAGCGGCTCGATGCGACCAACTGACACTAAGAATACAACAAACTAAACATCCAAAAAGAATGTGCAGTGGCTCAATGCGACCAACTGTCACTGGAAAATAGAAACGACACAATATTCAAAGTGAATGCGCAGCGGCTCGATGCGACCAACTGACACTAAGAATTCAACAAAATAAACATTCAAAGGGAATGTGCAGTGGCTCAATGCGACCAACTGTCACGGGAAAATAGAAACAACACAATATTCAAAGTGAATGCGCAGCGGCTCGATGCGACCAGCTGACACTAAGAATAAAGACAAATGAAAACATTCAAAGTGAATGCACAGCGGCTCGATGCGACCAACTGTCACTGAGAATGACAACAAGCTTATTCAAGGTGAATGCGCAGTGGCTCTATGCGACCAACTGACACCATGAATAACAACAAAAATACTCGAAGTGGAAGCACAATAGGTTCGAAACCTATTGACACTACAAAAGAAAGCCAAGATACACTCAAAGTGAACGCGCAACAAGTTTAAAAACCGGTTGACACTAAGAATGATAAAGGCAAAGTAGTCAAAGTATTTAAAACGGTAAATTAGCAGGTTCAAATGTAACTGCCGACACCGAGGATAAGGAAGGAAATCACAATGATTTAGTAGCGACTCTATGCGACCAGCTAGCATTGGGGATAGAATGCAGATCACCCGAAGATAGATCAACGGCTCTAAGCGACCGGCTAACGCAAAAAAGTAACAACAAAATATGTTGGAGTTTTCAAATAAGATAAAACACCCAACCTCTGGAAATTCCTTCAGGAACCATCAGGAGAAAGGGTACAAGTATGTACAAAATCAAATTGACTTTGATTAAAGCAAAAGGTTTCAGGACCTGCTCAAAAGATTTGTGCCAATGACAATTGGACTTCAAGGAGATATTGGTGATCATAAAGACAAATGCCAACCACAATTAGAATTCCACGGGGAACACCAGCAATTACTGGGGACAAAAACATTGGTAAACCAAACTTCGGGTACCAACAACAATGGATTCTCAAATTGAACACTAATGATATCTAGACTTGGAGTTAGACAGACGACAACTGGGGAAAGACAAATGCTAATGTCAAATGCGCATGATTGAGCATGATGCGGATGATCATGATATGCAAATGTTGACTCTAAAGAGACAAAGAGTTGACAAGACTCAAATAGGGAGTAGGCTCTCAACACCAATACTCAGATGAGCAACATGAAAAACACCGGGGAGATGTCTTCGAACTTGGAAATCAATGCTTGGTCCAAGGATCCATCCAAGAGTGTTATCAGTTTTGAACTTCTATGGGGATTTCTGTAATAATAGTATAAAAGTGTTGTTGCAAACCAGGGCTTCTTGGGGAAACAGAAGGTTTTTTCAATTTTCCAAAGTCAAAGAAACTTGAAAGTTTTTCAGTATGCTTTCAAAAAACATTTCCTCTTTTTTTTTTTTTTTTAAAAACTTGTCATTTTCAGAGTTAAATTGTAATCAAGTGATGGCATTTTGCATAACAAAAGAAAATAAGGAGCTGAACAACAAAATTCATAGGCAAAGTTTGTATTTTATTCAAGAATGGTAGCTTGCCAATGGCAAAAACTCCATGGGAAATTACAGTTTGAAAATGGCAATGGGGAAAGGTCTACATTGAATCCAACGACCACTACAATCCCTAATAACTAAGACTGCCCAACACCTTGCTTCTGACAAGAGCAAATGGATCGATCCTTCATTATGATTCTTCAGTAATGGTAAACACCATCTGCTGCAGTCAAATGCCTTTGTCCCTAACTTTTTCCTGGACCGCCCTTTCGGGTTTTCAATCCACCGGGACGCTCTTTTTTTGCCTAAGCCGCCCTTTCGGGTTTTCAACTTAGCGAGCTCTTATTTTTTCATTTTTTATCCCTAACTTTTGCCTGGATCTCCTTCATAGGTTTTGATCCACCGGGATACCCATTTTTTGCATAGGTCTCCATTTCTGGTTTTCGATCTATCGGGTTTTATTTAGGCATAATATTTTTTGACTGCATCAGAATTCACCGGGTGCTTCAGCTGTTCACCATCCATAGTTGTAAGGATTAAGGAACCTCCGGAGAATGCCACCTTCACAACATATGGGCCTTCATAGTTAGGACTCCATTTTCCACGCATGTCTTTGTGGACTGGCAAGATTTTCTTGAGTACAAGATCTCCTTCTTTGAATTCTCGGAGACGGACTTTCTTGTCAAATGCTCTCTTGATGCGCTTCTGGTACAACTGGCCATGGCACATGGCGGTCATTCTCTTCTCATCAATGAGGTTCAGTTGGTCAAACCTGTTCTGGACCCACTCAGCTTCCTCCAGTTTGGTTTCCATCAAGATTCTTAAAGATGGTATCTCTACTTCAATAGGGAGAACTGCATCCATCCCATACACCAGAGAGAAAGGGGTTGCCCCTGTTGAAGTGCGGACTGATGTTCTGTATCCGTGTAAAGCATATGGTAACATCTCGTGCCAGTCTTTGTAAGTTTTTACCATCTTCTGCAGAATCTTTTTGATGTTCTTGTTTGCAGCTTCAACAGCTCCATTCATCTTCGGACGATACGGAGAAGAGTTATGATGTTCAATCTTGAATGTCTCACACAACTCTTTCATTGTTTTGTTGTTCAAATTGGTCCCATTATCTGTGATGATTCGGCTTGGGATTCCATAACGGCAGATAATTTGGTTCTTGATGAAACGGGCAACCACTTGCTTTGTCACATTGGCGTAGGAAGCTGCTTCTACCCATTTGGTGAAATAATCGATTGCGACCAAGATAAACCGATGACCATTGGAAGCTTTAGGCTCAATTGCCCCTATCATGTCAATGCCCCACATTGAGAAAGGCCAAGGCGATGACAGAACATTCAAAAGTGTTGGAGGTACGTGCACCTTGTCGGCATAAATCTGGCATTTATGACACTTCCTGGCATACTTGAAACAATCTGATTCCATGGTCAACCAGAAGTATCCAGCTCTCAAAATCTTCCTGGACATGGCATGTCCATTGGCATGTGTTCCAAATGATCCTTCATGGATTTCCCTAATCAATAAGTCCGCTTCGCGCTTGTCCACACATCTGAGCAGAACCATATCATGATTTCTCTTGTAAAGAACATTATTGCTGAGAAAAAACTTGGACGCCAATCTTCTTAAAGTCTTCTTGTCTAGATTTGTTGCGTCAGCTGGGTACTCCTGATTTTGCAAATAGTTCTTGATGTCATAGAACCACGGTTTCTCATCAGTTTCTTCTTCGACCAGTAGACAGTAGGCTGGTGCAGTTCTTCGCTCGATTGTAATGAGTGGAGCTTCATTAAGAAATCTGACTTGAAACATAGAAGCCAACATAGCCAAAGCGTCTGCTATTTGATTCTCTGCCCTTGGAACGTGATGGAAAGTGACTTCATCAAAGTATTTTATCAATTCCACAATGTGGGCACGATATGGGATCAACTTCTCGTCACGGGTCTCCCATTCGCCTTTGACTTGGTATATTACCAAAGCTGAGTCTCCATATACATCAAGGATCTTGATTCTGGTATCAATTGCAGCTTCGATACCCAAAACACATGCTTCATACTCTGCGATGTTGTTTGTACATTCGAAACATAATCTGGCTGTGAAAGGAGTATAACCACCATCAGGATTCATCAAAACAACTCCTACACCATGCCCCATGTAGTTAGAGGAACCATCAAACATCATCTTCCAACGAGAACCTGGCTCAGGACCTTCATCTGGACCTGGAACTTCACAGTCCTTTATCAACATAATGTCCTCGTCCGGGAAATCGAATTTCAAAGGTTCATAATCTTCGACAGGATGATCAGCAAGGTATTCAGACAAAACACTGCCTTTAATAGACTTCTGGGTTACATATTGGATGTCGTATTCGGATAACAACATGTGCCAACGGGCGAGTCTTCCAGTCAAAGCAGGCTTCTCAAAGATGTACTTTATTGGATCCATTTTCGAGATCAACAAAGTAGTGTGACAAATCATGTACTGCCTGAGGCGTCTAGCAGCCCATGCCAAAGCACAACAAGTCTTCTCTAAGAGCGAATATCTGCTTTCGCAATCTGTGAACTTCTTGCTTAAGTAATAAATGGCGTGCTCCTTACGACCAGTTTCGTCTTGTTGGCCTAATACGCAACCCATAGATCCCTCGAGCACAGTCAGATACATGAAAAGAGGCTTCCCTGGAGTAGGTGGTGTTGCACCCCAAAATTTGCCCTCACAATACAAGACTTTGTGTTCTAAGAAGGTTCACAAGGTTCACAAGTTCTCCAACACTTTCATAACCTTTCATGAGGTTCATGAAGTCTACAAGTTACTTTATGAAGGTTCACAAGGTTCACAAGCTTCTCAACATTTACAAGACCTTTCATGAGGTTCATGAAGTCCATAGGTTGCTTCTTGAAGGTTCACAAGGTTCACAAGTTCCACAATGATTTCAATACCTACCATGAGGTTCACAAGACACTTTATGAAGGTTCACAAGGTTCACAAAGTTCACAATTGGTCAAAGAAGTTGACAATTCCCTCAGACAATGCACCTCCTAAGCAGTGCATCCAAAACTAGGGTTTTGACTTTAATCAGGCTAAATGGACTTCCAATACCTCAAGTGAGTTTCATAACATCTTATATGTGTGTAAGAACCCCCATGTCAAGTTTCAAGACTTTTCTCAAAAGTTTGCTCAGTCAGATGATCAGACAAGTCAAAATCAGTCAATGCAGTTAAAAAGTCAAACTGAGGTCAACTGTGGTCAAACCAAAGTCAAACTTCATGATTTTTTGCCAACATCAAGTATATGAAGTAAAATTCATCATTTTATCAAGGGTTGATCATGATTCATCAAGGAGATTCCAGATCATCAATAATCAGGAGTTTCTAAATTAGGGTTTTCTTAGTAAAAGTCAACTGAACTTTGACCAGCCATAACTTTCACATACTTCATCACCAAGTCTCCATCAAAAGCTCATTTTGAATGAAATTGAATTCTCTACAACTTTGATGTTTAAAGTTAAGCCCAAAAATGCTTCATTTGAAAGATATGATCTAAGACATTATAGGTCATTTCAAAAGTCAACAAAAAGTCAACAACTTCAAAAGGGCATAACTTGAGATTGGTAAATGATATGAACCTGAAACCAGTGGGGTTGTTTAGAGGACTCTTCAAGCTTTCCAAAAAGTCCAAGAAAACCCTCATACCTTTAAAATTGAGGAAGATATGCCTTTACAAAGTTCGGAAATTTTGTGATGGTTTATGTTGAAAATGGAGGCTTAGAAGTAATTCTTTCCAAATGGGCTTGCTAAGTTGTGACCCAATCCATCTCATAACATTGAGCACGACCCAATTGACCAAAATTCAGCATTTTTATTATTTTTTATTTATTTATTATTGATTTAATTCATAAAAATCATTTTAAATAAATATAAAATATGAAAATCTATTTTTGGGTGAAAATATTGCTTCTAGAAATTCTTAAATGGTGATTGAATTAGAAGGAGAAGGAAATCATATGAATAATCCCAAAATAGCAAGCCTTCATGGTCAAATATTTGAAATTTACAACATGATCTTTTTCAATATTTTTGGATCCAAATCTCCACACAATGAAGACATATTTTTGACCTAATTCACTCATGTATATATGCTTAACATAAACCTAGCAAGAGGTCACGAATTTCCAGCAGCCAAAGGTGAGTTCATAGTTCAAAAATTCATAAGAAAAGTGAAATTCGGATTTGGAGATTCAAGGCTCTACAAGGTAAAACAAGGACATGGCTAGCTTCCTTAGTCATCATTGAGTCGAAAGCAATCCTCAAATGCATCCAATTCATGCATATATGATGAACCCGAAGCATTGTTCATACTTGAAAACATTTTTTCGATTCCCATGATTCACTGCATTTTAATGGATTTTGATTGACTAATGTTGTTTATGATGTTGTGTAGCTTGTTTCTGGATAAGAAAACCAAAGAAACCGTGGCCAATTCACAAGATGCCATAGCTAGGGTTTTGACTTAGGTTTAGGAACTTTGGATTTAAGAAACATAAATCAATTCTAAAAACATAGAATTAATTGTGTGAATGTTTGGATCATGATGCTGGTTTCAATTTTGCAAAATCGTACAGTTTTGCTGCTTGTTGAGTTTTGCAGGTTTTGCTGGGGTTTCCTTTTTCGCAGGAAATATCATGGAGGATTTCGCAGCAAATTTTGAAGGTTTGGAGGTTGAAGAAGAAGACCCTGCGCGCCAGTTTTAGAATTCAAATTTTGTTTTAAAATATTATCTATTCTCTCTGTTTGTATATCACCAACTGATGGTTGGTCCAGTGGTAAAGCGTAGGCGTGTTTGACAAGAGGGGGATGGGATCGAATCCTGCCTCTACCAATGTTTTGATCTTTTTTTCATTCAATATGCTTGTTTAATATATTATTATTAGTGTCTGTTTGGTAAGCAGGAAGGCTCTCCCAGCCAGGTGGTAAAGCGTGCGCATGTTTAACTGAAAGGTCCTGGGTTCAAAACCACCCCAGGCCTTTTTGTTTATTTATATTTTCTGGATTTTCAAGAGCAAGGCACAAAAGCAACCATGCTTCATTCTTTCTCACCTGCGCCTGGCTGGCCCAGTGGATGTTGTTGCCCCTTGCAAGGGTGAAGTCCTGGGATCAAATCCCACCAGGTTCCTTTTCTTTTCCTTTTTTTTATTTTCTTTTATTTTCTTGTTTAATTCAATTGGTTTAAATAATTAACATATTATTATTTATATTATTAAATATGTATATATTATGTATTCAAACACCTAAAAATTATTTTTTTCTAAAAAATATAAAATTCATGATTTTTCAATGTAAATTTTATAATATATATATTAGTAAGATAATTCTATATAATTAGTTAAAAAATAAATTTTTTGTACATGAGTAAACCCTAATTTTTCAACCCTAAAGCTATTTTCAAAAATAAAACTTAATTCTATTTTTTCTAAATATTTTTATTCTCTAATTGTTAATATAATTATAATGTAAATTTATTTATTCTAATATTGTAAATATAATTATAAATTATTTTTCTCATATTAAATATAAATATATTTCATGCTATTAGAAATTTAATTTTTGCAAATAAAAATAATTGTTTAATCATATTTCTCTTTCTTTTTAATATAATTGTTCATATGAAAATGTATTAATTTCTTATAATTTTGAAAAATTTTGTTTATTGTTACTACTAATAATATTATTTATTTTTGCTTTATTAACTTTTATTATTATTGTTTCATTAATTATTATTATTCATTAACCTCTTTTATTATTATTAATTGTTCTTAATTATTATCTAATATTATTATTATCACTAACCCATTTATAATTCAATTATGTTTATTATTATTATTTTCCTAATCTTATTTATTGTTATTTACTAACCCCTTATATTTATTATTTATTGTTTATTTATTTATTATTTTGTTTAATATTTTGCTTATTATTATAATTTCTTGTAATTGTTTCCCGGATGTAATTGTAATTATTTAATTATTATTATCGTTATGGTTAGTAATTAGGGAGTGTAAAACATGTTTGTTATTTAAAAATAAATTTAGATAATTTTTAATATAAGATAATTAAATTAAACACGCCACACACGTAAGTCGATTTTAATCGCCGTCTCACTTCCTAAGGTTATCCCTCAAGTTGCCTACGAATAATGGTCAAGTGGGGTGTATAAAGCAAGTCCCTTCAAAAGATAAATCATCAAGTCCCTCATGGTTGCCTATACG
This sequence comes from Lathyrus aphaca, assembly GCA_963966055.1. Taxonomy (NCBI): domain Eukaryota; kingdom Viridiplantae; phylum Streptophyta; class Magnoliopsida; order Fabales; family Fabaceae; genus Lathyrus; species Lathyrus aphaca. The sequence goes on from OZ014519.1 coordinate 652,520,810, forward strand.
AATTGAGTCCCTTTCGAAAAATGATGATAGTCCCTTATATGCGCTTAATACACCCCACAGTTGCCTTCATAATCAGAATGTCCCTCACATGTCCCTTAACATCCAAAGTAAGGACTACCTACTCCCTAATAGTAGGGATAGTCTTACCAAGGAAAGGATAAAGAATAAGAAAGACCTTAAACATTATGGTAGATTACTCCTAGGTACTTGCTCACTTCAACACTTTTTCACACTTAAACAAAATTCCAACAAGTTTTCAAACAAGTTTTTTAACACATCCTTACATGGATTATTTATTAACTATTCTGAAAATTTTTCTATTCACACACTACATTTTCAAAAACAATTCAAAAAAAGTGAGCTAAGTAACTAAGAGCCCATGGATAACCATGGATGTAAAGGGTGCTAACACCTTCCCTTTACATAACCTACCCCCCGACCCAAAAATATCTCTTAAGGTCTTTCCTGTTCTTTTATACCCTTTCCTTTTGGATAAAATAAAAGTCGGTGGCGACTCTTGCTATCCGCAACATAACTAAAGTCAGTTCTCCCACCGTGTTACAGGTGGGATCAAGATAGGAGGTTCTTGTAGATAAACCTTAATCTTCTCAAAAGCCAGTTGACAGTCAGGACTCCACTCAATTGCTTGATTCTTCCGGAGTAACTTGAATAAAGGCTCACATGTAGCAGTCATATTGGAGATGAATCTGGAGATGTAGTTCAATCTTCCGAGGAAACCCCTGACTTGCTTCTCTGTTTTGGGAGCTGGCATCTCTTGAATTGCTCTGACCTTATCTGGATCTACTTCAATTCCTTGCTGACTAACAATAAAACCAAGTAACTTTCCTGATCTGACACCAAAAGTACACTTAGCTGGATTCAGACGCAGTTGGAACTTTCTGAGACGCTCAAATAACTTCAAGAGATGATTCAAATGATCCTCCTCACTCTGTGATTTGGCAATCATATCATCCACATAAACTTCTATCTCTTTATGCATCATATCATGGAAAAGGGTGACCATTGCCCTCTGATAAGTGGCTCCTGCATTTCTGAGACCGAATGGCATAACTTTGTAACAATAAGTGCCCCATGGTGTGATGAATGTAGTCTTTTCCATATCGTCAGGATCCATCTTGATCTGGTTGTATCCTGAAAACCCATCCATGAAGGAGAAAACAGCAAATTTAGTTGTGTTGTCAACCAAAGTATCAATATGCGGGAGAGGGAAATCGTCCTTCGGACTGGCTTTGTTTAAATCCCTATAGTCCACACACATTCTGACTTTGCCATCCTTTTTAGGGACTGGCACAATATTAGCTACCCACTCAGGGTACTTTGCAACTGCAAGGAATCCAGCATCAAACTGCCTTTTGACCTCTTCTTGAATCTTCATAGCCATGTCTGGTCTTGTTCTTCGAAGCTTTTGCTTTACAGGAGGACAATCTGGTCGAAGAGGTAACTTGTGGACCACTATATCTGTGTCTAAGCCGGGCATATCCTGATATGACCATGCAAACACATCTACATACTCTCTGAGAAGCTTGACCAATCTTTCTCTGATGTCTGCCCCAAGTGTTGTACCAATCTTGACTTCCTTCTTGTCTTCATCAGTGCCAAGATTGATGGTCTCCGCCTGCTCCTTATGTGGCTGGAGCTCTGAGTGCTCATACTCAACTAATCTTGCCAGTTCTTCGGGAATATCACAATCTTCCTCACTTTCATCTTCCGCTTGGTAGATGGGCGAATCAAAGTTAAGAGAGAATGTAGAGTCATTGGATTCAACAGGGTTTTCGTTTATTCTGCATATGATAATGATTTGCTTTTATTAAAAGTGGAAAATAGAGAAATGCAAGAGAAAAAGCTTTTTATTGGTTTTGAAAGATTGCCATTTTCTTTTAAAAGTGAAAAGAGAGAAAAACAGTAAATGATCAAAATAAGAGTTTAACAAAATGCCTTCATTGATAATAACTTTAAAAATGAGAAGGGGCCCTACAAAATACTCCCATAGCCTTGGGCAGGGCTAGGGAACTTTGAAAACACTTAAAAAACAACAAACTACTTTGACAATGGAAACAACTCTGGGATCTCGACTGCCTCCCAATTGTCCAAGGCTTCTTCACACTGATACACCAAGTGATTCACATCTTCATCTTCAGAACCTTCATCAATTGCATTGACCTGATAACCAGCACTGGAAAACACTTCTTGAATGGTCTTCAGACGTCCTTTAACGGAGGTTGACGCTCCTTCCTTCACATGAGTTGGTTTGTAACCCAACCCGCAACGATCTAGCTTCTGTTTGACTTCGATGACATCACCCCAACCCTCATAGCTTCTTTCTTCAATGGTGGAAATGGTACTCTTCAGCGATGCAAAAGATGGGATACCCTTCCCTTTTGGTTCCTCAACTTCCAAAAGGACAGCATTGGCTATCTCAAGAGCTTGGAAAGAAGTTTCCAAAGCATCTTCATCAGCCTCAATATAGCTAAAGGATGAAAGGTTGCTAACCATGAGATCTTCTTCCCCAGACACGGTTACCAGCTTGTTATCGACCACAAACTTCATCTTTTGATGTAGGGTAGAAGTGACTGCCCCAGCGGCATGGATCCAAGGTCTTCCCAGCAAGCAGCTGTAATTAGGATTGATGTCCATAACCTGGAAGGTGATTTTGAAGACCTGTGGCCCAATCAAGATTGGTAGGTCTACTTCCCCAATAACGGTTCTCCTTGACCCATCAAATGCTTTCACAATCAGTGCGCTGGGCCTCATCTCTGCCCCTTGATAAGATAACTTAGCAAGTGTTCTTTTCGGAAAAACATTCAATGAAGATCCTGTATCCACAAGAACTCTTGCTAAAGTATCCTCTTGACATTTCACGGATATGTGGAGAGCACGGTTATGGTCCAAGCCCTCCTTTGGAAGATCCTCCATACTGAAGCTAAGATTGTTACATGCAGTGATATTGGCAATGACTCCATCAAACTGATTCACTGTTATATCATGCGTAACATGAGCTTGGGCTAGTAATTTCTGAAGCGCACTTCGATGAGCCGGAGAATGCATAAGAAGTGATAGGATAGATATTTTGGAAGGCGTTTGATGTAGCTGATCAATAACCTTATAATCACTCTTCTTTATGATTCTGAGAAATTCTGCATCCTCTTCTCCCAAGACTACCCCTTTATCCTTGTTGGCAACAGCTGGAATGACTTCTTTAGGCGGAACCGTACTGGCTTGCTGAGTATAAACACGACCGCTGCGAGTCAAACGACCTGCACCCGCTATGTCAGCACTTGCCACTTTTGAACCTTCCTTCTGACTAGCTTTACCAATCTTCTGATGAACTTTCCCTGTATCATACTTCCATGGAACTGCTTTAGTGTCTTCATAGCGGAAAGAGTTACTCCTTTATTCAAATCTTGGCTCAGGTGTATTGAAAATTGGCACCACAGATTCTGGAGTATTGAAGATAGGTTGAACTCCTGAAGATTCAGGCAGGTTGAATACTGGCACCCAGGTAGAATCAGATTCAGGCAAGTTGAAAATGGGTTCAATCATTGCCACTTCATTCTTCTTCATATGACCGCTCACTTGTACGACACCTTCATCAATCAAAACTTGAACATCTTTTAAGACCAATTCACATCCCTTTGGACTGTCAACACAACCTTCAGAATTCTTATGACAGCTCTTCAGTATACCCGCCCCCACTAATTTTGCATGGAAGTCTCGAAGCGGGGTCTTGATCTCTGCGGCGTTGAAAATCAAACCTTCGTCAGACTCGTCAATGATGGCGTTTATGGACCCATGCTTGGGTAAAGGATTATCTTTGACATTCGGACCAGTATTCCCAAATGACAGAATGTTCTTCTCCATCAAATCTTTCACGATGTACTTCAAAGCATAACAACCCTCCAAATCGTGCCCTGGGGAACCTTCATGGAATAAACAGTGAGCATTTGAGTTGTAATTTGGTGGGAGCGGATTTGGTGGAGGACCCAAAGGCCTTGGAGTAACCAAACCCTTCTTCAGCAGTGAAGGATATAATTCAGTATAAGTTATAGGGATCCGAGGATTAGGAGGCCTTCCTCCTGGTCTTCTATTCTGAAAATTGGGATTTGGATGAGGAGCTGGAGTCCTCTGCTGGTAGGCTGAAGCATTGGGTGCTTGTTGATAGCCTGGATTGTTGAGCATTTGTTGATAAGGTGGAACCACTGGAGCCGCTTGTTGATACATCGGTACTGCTTGAGTTGGCCGATACATAGGGACTTGTGGATTAAATGACGGTTGAACCGCCGCTACATAAGGATGTTGGGCATACTGTTGTGGATGAGCATACTGCCGTTGATGAGGTGACTGCTGTTGAGCCATAGGTGGAGGTCTCTGCCAAAGAGGATTTCTTCTTTGACTTGTCATTATTGCATTTGTCTCACCCTCTTTCTTCTTGTGGAAATTACTGGTAAATTTCTTGCCATTATTCCCACTGCCAGTGCTGGAACTGCCAGATGCACCACTCATCTTTCCACTTTTCAAACCGAGTTCTACCTTGATTCCCACAGCCACTAGATCAGAAAAACTAGCAGTTATGCTCCCCACCATTCTCTCATAGAATTCTGGTCGCACAGTGTCAACAAACCAGTCAGCTAATTCTTTTTCAGTCAATGGGGGCTCTACTTGAGAAGCGGTCCCTCTCCACCTCTGAGCATATTCTTTAAAGGATTCAGACTCTTTCTGGGACATGCTTAGAAATTGCCTCCTATCGGGAGCAAGGTCCATGTTGTATTTGTATTGTTGGATGAAAGCATCTGCCAAGTCTTGGAAACTGCGAATCTTCGACTGGTCTAGAGTTAGATACCATTTAGAGGAGATTCCCTTCAGACTGTCCTGGAAGCAGTGGATCATCAATTTATCATTGTCCACCTGCGCAGCCATTCTTCGATAGTACATCAAGAGATGGTTCTTAGGACAAGTTGCACCCTCATACATATCAAACGTGGGTATCTTGAACTTTGGAGGTATTACCAACCCAGACACCAGACACATCTCTCTGGCAGCGGCCCCAAAGATCTGGTCACCTTCAATCGCTCTTAACCTTTTTTCAAGGGTATCAAAATTCTCTTGCATCTTCACATGTTTCTCATCTCCGTTTTCAGACATATCTGGCGCTTCATACCCCTGATGGTCATTAAAGTACGGTTGAGCACGGGTGTGCACAACGTCTTGTGTAAAATTAGCAACTGCATGATTCTGTTCATTAGTCACAGGAACAGTCTGTTGAGCAGCAAATCCTTGAGGAGGAGGCACAAAACCTTGGAAAGGAAATGCCATGCCCTGAGAAGGAGGTGCGAAACTTTGAGAAGCTAAGCCTTGGGACGGAGGGAAGAAACCCTGAGCAGCGAGTCCTTGGGAAGAAGGGATGAAACTTTGAGTAGCAAAACCTTGAGAAGGAGGGAAGAAACCCTGAGTAGCAAGTCCTTGGGAAGAAGGTATAAAACTCTGAGAAGCAAACCCTTGCGGAGGAGGAACGAATCCCTGAGGAAGCCCAAAAGGAGGCCAGGTCACAGGGGTAGTGACTGATGACATAGGCTCAGTCGTTGCAGTGACAATTTCTGACACTACAGTCTGCTGGGTATCCATCTTTGCTCGAATGACCTGCAACATTTCCATCATCTGACCCATATTTCCACGAATTTCAGTAAGCTCCTCGTTAACTCTGTCCATCTCTATGTCTCTTTCAGCCATCCTCTTTCTGGCTTGAGCTCGAGTGTAGTATTTGCGTGAGAGCCTCAGTGTGAAAGCTGGAGAGCAGATGACGGGAATGAGTTTTATGAAAAAAAATGCAAATGAAATGCCAAATTTATGAGTGCAATGCGAAAAATAAAAATTTATTCAAGGAACTTAAGAAACACTTTGCAAATACCAAGGAACACATAACAATCAAAAGGATATGATTTCATTAAATTCAAAAAGTGATACAAAGTCTCGAGTACATCTTCAAAAATCCCAAACAAAGTTTAATAAAGACAAAGACAAAGTCCTAAGGAGATTCTCCTAAAAGCCTCAAGTTGAGCTTCTCGATTTGTGCCTTCATCTGAGCCCTTTCAAGCATAAGTTGATCCACGATCGACTTCCAAGAAGTGTCCCCTTGAGTGCTGGAGGAAAATAAATCCTCTTGTGCTTTCCTTTTCTTGCTGGAGAGCTCTTCTTCTTCCTTCATCTTCAGTTGTCTTCTAAGTTCTTCATTCTCACTACTGATGATCTGATGTCGATTCTTCCATGCATTCTTCTCTCGAAGCTCTTTCTCCAAATCAATCTTCAGCTTCTCCGCATCATCCATAAAGATCAGAATGGGTTTCTTGAAGGTCATAGGATCCTGGCGAGGGTAAGGCATCTTCAGACTGATTGCCCTATCTCGTACCCATTGGAGATAGGGTTCCATAGAAACACAATTCGGCTTTCCCAAGCTACTCCTCCCCTTCCTATGGATGTACTTCCAAGCTTGCATAATCTGTTTCTTGAGCTCTGGTTCTTCGTCATCCTTAAAGAAAATTCCTTCCACTTCAACACTCTTAGGTTTGTCCTTCAACGGATACCCGAGTTGGCGGCGAGCCAAAACTGGATTATAGCTGATTCCTCCCTTAGTGCCAAGAAGAGGCACATTAGCAAAATCACCACAGCTATCAATAATCAATGCTCCGTCATAAACACGATTGTACCAACTAATGTCAGAGTGGGTAAGAGACATGATCCTTTGTGACCACCACAAACCATCCTTAAGGTTCCAAAATGAAGCTGACTTAGGCAAGTGCGAAATAAACCACTCGTACAACAATGATGCACAACAAGTAATCATCCCTCCCTTATGGTGATTCCTCAGATGGATGGAATGGTAAGTGTCTCCGAGCAAAGTAGGGACCGGGTTCTTCTTCAGAAAGATTTTGATGGCGTTCAGGTCGACAAAGTCTTCAAAGTTTGGGAAAAGTAACACTCCATATATTAGCAGAATAAAGGTCGCCTCAAAAGCTTTCATATCCTTCGCACCAACAAAATTCTTGGCTTTTTCTACCAAAAACTTTGTAGGGAATCCAAAAATCTTTCCTTTATAGGTCATATTTGCCTTGACCTCAGGAACACTCAAATATGTCGCCTTTGCAATCTCCGCTTCTTCAGGGTCCTTCTCTAGAACAGGGAATGGAAACTCATCCTTAACACGTGATCCCACCAGAAATGAATACTCTTCCAAAGTAGGCGCCAATTGGTAATCAGGGAACGTAAAACAGTGGTAGAGAGGATCATAAAACTGGAGCATCACAGAGAGCAACCTTCCATCCCATTCAGCCTTAAGCAAAGCTAAAAGTCTCCTATGCTTCTCCATGAAGGCTTCTTGATCCAAAACCAAATCTCTTAATTTCCTTGGGTCTTCGAGTTTGGGAGTTTTGAATGTGTACTTGACAGTCTTTCTTCTTCCAAAGTCCATGATGATACCTATGATATTTGCAAAGATAGAGTTTCTGAGTTCCTTGAATAAATGGTAAAAATGATGCTTCATGATGCGTGAATGCAACAAACACAAACAAGGCTTAGGTTCAAAGCTTGCATGAGGTCGAAGGTTCAACCCTCCCAAAAGGTATGTACTATGGGTTTATTTGTACCTGTACAACGGGTTCTAAGAGTTCCCAGAATCATTGTCCCATCTTTCGGATATTACCGACTTCCCAACTCAACTTGGTAATCAGTAATATTCTCAAGAGAGTCTCATCCGAGTGTAGTATCGCGTATCAACTATTTTGGATTTACACCCTCATAGTCATCGCACTACATCCCTAAAAGGCCAAGTGGGGGTAAATGTTCTAAGGTCCTCAGCATTAATGGCTCTCAGGTCGAATATAGTAATGTTTTCACGACTGAACTCGATCAACAAAACTACATCCGAGGAGGCCTCCGCTGAGTGGTGGTGTCTCAAGTCAACTTGGTCGGGACTCAACTCCCTACAAGCCTTCTTGAATATACCACCGTCCTAACTTATTTTGCACTCAAGTCCGGGTTAGGACTTATCTCACCACACATGGAACACCCAACAAAAATCCAAAATAATAACAAGCAATACAACAACAAATATACAAATATACAAGGTGGGCTTAACCCTCAAAAATAGTCTCCCCAATGAAGTCGCCATTTCTGTCGCGGTGAGAATCGGATACCAAGCTATTAAGTGAGCTTGAATCGCAAAACTTTTATGTTCACCACCGAATTTAATTTAATCCAAAGGGAAAAGGGAAATAGATCGTAAAAACCCTAAATGAGGAGAAAATAGGTTCGGGGGTTGATTATACCTAGGGAAGGTGTTAGCATCCTAAGCATCCGCAGTATCCTACGGGAACCTCTTGTTAATATTTGTGTTATTGTTGTTTATTGCTTACTAAAATTATGGGAACCTAAGGTTTTATTTCTAATGGTGCTCGCACAACATCGCATCGATGCCTACGTATCGGGTATAGAATCAGAGCACTCGTAGTTCTCCTAAGGATTAACGAACACTTGGTTACGCTCAAGGTTCGCGGGGAAGGTAAGTGTTATGGAAAACACTCACGTGACTTAACAAAGTCACAAAAAATTGTAAAATAAAAAGTCCTAATGGCTAAGGTTGAAAAGGAAACTAGGGATGGCTAAACTTCCTATGACATTGAGTCAACTGCAGGAGTTCTTTCCCTTTTGGATTGAAAAGCATAAACAGAAAGTAAATAAAAGAGGGTGCAAGCTCCTAAGTCTAAAGCATAGGTTGCTACTTGCAAAAATAAATTGAATGAAGTAAATGGACAATGCAAAGATAAAGGGCTTAGTAGCTGGGCTATGGCTCGATATATGGATCGAGAATGCGGGGGTGGAAAACAAGCGTGGTGCGTCAATTTGCTTAAGTTAGAAAGTTGTGAAGTGTAAGGAATGTGCAGATGGCGATCGTAAACGACCGACTTACGTGTGTGAGTGTATGTGAAGTGAACTTGGCGTTGGACCAAGAATTTATTATCTTGAAAAGTTAAAATTAATATGGTGTAAAAGTGCGAGAAATAAATAATAAACAAATAAAGTGAAATAAATTATGAAGTTGAATAAATTAAATAAAATAAATTAAATAAAATAAATTGAATAGAATAAAAAATAAATGAATGAAATAGAATAAATAAATGCATGGCCTCATATTGGTCACGATTAATCGGAAACGATTTATCGTGACCTTTTGTCATATCATCGGCCCATAAATTGAAATTAGAATTGAAAGTAACAATTGATTCACTAATTTTTTAAGCAAAGGAAACATTAGCAAATAAATTGAAATCATAAAATAAAAAAAATCTTACTTCCAAAATAACAAAATAAGAAACAAGAATAAATAACCAAACAAGATAATAGAGGGGGGGGGTCATCGGATTTGCAGGATTTGTTAGAAAAACCATGTGGAATAAGCCCAATTTGAAATTTAAGAGAGCAAGCAAAAAAGATTAAAAAAACAAATAAAAAAGGGGGCATGAGAACAAATGGTGGCCTAGCAGGCCCGTGGGGCGAGACCGGGTCTGATGGGTTTGACCCGGTTCTGAACCCGGTTCATTTTTATGAACTAAAGGGGAAAGAAAAAGCCCTGAGAACAAACGGTGACGTTTCATGAAACGAAAAGGGAAAGGAAACCCTTCCGCCCGCGACCTCCCTTCCCTCAACCTCTCGAAATTCTCTCACCGGCTTTCACTCTCAACGCCAAGTCTCTCTCACCTCTCCGAATCGCGGATTTCATTTCATCCACAGTCAAGGGTTTCCAACGGCAATGGTTGTTTCAAAGGTTAACGGTGGTGGTTGGCGAGCGGAGGATGGTTCGAAGGTGATGGCTTACGGTTCTGCTTTGTGCGAGGCTGTGTTTGGGATATTTTTCCGATTCAATTTCGTTCAAGCTGTTCGCGGATCTCTCCCCTGTTTCACTATTTTCCGTTCGGTTTGGTCTGTGGGTTTCGGGTTGATGGGCCTTGCGGGTCTGAGGTGAAGCTCACGGTGTGGCTTGGTTGCTGCGATGATTTAGGTTGTGTTCGGTTTCGGAGGTGAATATTGGGTCTGATTTTTACGAAGGTGATACGCGGCGGGTGGTGGTGATTTTCACGGATTTGCTCGCGGTGGTGGAGGGTTATGATTTAAAGTTTATTTCGTGTTCAAGGTTTGTGTTTGTCTACCGTTCCAGTGAATTTCTCTGTCTCAACTCATTTGTGTTTTGATTACCTTTCTCTATGTTCGGTTCTGTTTTGTGGACGGTTTCGACAGTTTGTTGACAGGGATAAGGTCGGCGCGGTTTGTAAAGGGGGTTCAGTTGATCGGGTTTGGTGGTGGCGTAAGGTCTGATTTGTTTGGTTATGAAGGATTTGCAAAGGGTCATGCGTTTGGGGTTTCTGAGTTTATGCTGTGTTGCGATTCGAAGGGGAAAGAGGTGATTTCGGATTAATGGTTGGGTGAGTTTGAGTGTTGGCCTGAAGTTTCTCTTAACTGTCTTTTGTTTTCTTTTCTTTCAGTTTGTGTGCTGTTCATCGCTTTTGTGTTGTGTTCTGGTTTGATTGAAGGGCTGGTGGTTTTCGGATTGATGGTGGTAATGGCGGAAGTGAGGAAGAAGAGGGTAGGTGGTACTGGTTTGACAAGATTGGGAAGGAGGTTGGCGGTTTTGCACGGCGGCTCACAGGTTGCGTTTTCACGGTTGTTTGAAGGGCTGGTAGTTATTTTGGTTTCACGGTAAAGGTTTTGATGGATGAGTTTCGAATTTGTTGAGGTGAGTTTTTCACAGTTTTCTGCTTGCGTTCTTGGTTAGTTTTTTGCTTTTACGGTAACAATTTCTCACTCATTTCTGTTGTTCCTTTTTTTTTGTGTGAAGGGTGATGGAAAGATGAGGAGTTTACAGGTTTTTTGCGGCTGTTTCTGTTTAAGTTTCAGTTAAATGGTAGAAGATGAAGATAGTTATGAGTTTGTGCAGAATGGGGTTGTTATTATGGTTTGAGATTGTGAGATTTTCAGTCTTATGAAAGGTGTTCAAGGTATTGTGATTTGTGTTTGAATAATATGCAGGTGATTTGTGTTTGAATAATATGCAGGTGATTTGTGTTTGAATAATATGCAGGTTGAAGATGTAAACTGAGATAAGGCCTAATTAAAATCTGAGTGGATCTGGAAAATGGAAGTTGTTATTGGGACTGGTTTTAAGTTAAGTTTTTTTTGAAGTTCTCTTTTTTTTAATATGAAGTGTTACTCTTTGTGTGCAGATTTGAATGAAGTTAAAAGAAAAGAAAATTATCTATGAACAAAAGCTGAAAAGAGGTGAAGGGAAAGAAAACCATACCGACCCGAATGTTATCGGGGTGACGAATCCTCGATGGTAAGTGTTGCTTCTCTTTGCTGGTGATCCACCCCTTGTTGTTGTTGCTGAAATTTGGGATGCTTTGATGCTGAACTCTCTCTGTTTTCCTTTATGTAACAGTGGCTGGATTTTTGAGTAGTGTTTGAGGGCTGTTTTAGTGTTTTGTAGCTGTTCTGATAGTGTTTTATGAGGCTGTTTGTGGGGCTGATTTTGTGAATGTAACAGTTGGGATTTTTTGGTAGCTGTTTTTTGGTTGTAACAGGGCTGATTTGGGTGTAGTTGTGCTGTTTGGTGGCTGATTTTTTGAGATTTTGAGAGCTGTTTTTTTTTTGTGTAGTGTTTGTGAATGTAACAGTGGCTTATATGGCTTGGTTCATGTTTTTTTTTAATTTGAAATTCTGTACTGATTACTTGTAGGTGAAGGGTGTTTTGAGAGAGGGAACCAATCTGATTTTGCAGCAGTAGTGGGAGGCTATAGCAGGTTGTTGGTGGCTGCATGGAGCTGTTGAGGGGCTGTATGGAGCAGGCTGTTTTGGCCTTGTGGTCCTGCTGAATTTTTTGTATTTTTGTGCTGGTTTTTGTACCATTTTTCTTTGCAATTGTAATATAAACAAAATATTTGGAATAAAAGTTGATTATTTACACTATGGTTATAATTTGAACTTGACACTTAATATTTGAAATAAGAACTTTAAATTAAAATCTAAATATAAACTTAAATTAGAAGTGAATAACAAAAGGAATTTAAACTTAAAATTGAAAATAACTTAGAAACTAAAATAATTAAACTTGGAATTAAAATGACTTAGAACTAAAGAAATAAATTTGGAATTTGGAAAATAAATACATGAATTTGAAATTGACATTAAATTTAGAAGTAACAACTTGAAAATGAAATAAAATTAAAAAAAAATGAAGAATAGAAAATAAATTCAAAAATAAAAACTTGAAAATGAAATAAAATTAATTTAGAAATGAGAATTTGAAAATGAAAAGAAGTAACAAATTAGTTTAGAAAAAAAATTGAAAATTGAACTAAAAATTAGAAATAGAAATTGAAATAAAATTTTAAAATAGGAACTTGAAAATAGAAACGAAAATAGAAATTAAAATTAAAACACAAAAATGAATTAAAAGGTTATAAATGAGAAATAAAAATTAAATTAAAATGGAAGCTTATAAGTGAAAAGAAATTAAGAATCAAAATTATAAATAGCTAGAAAATGAGAAGAAAGCAACGGAAAATAAATCTGGAATTCTCTGCTAAATGCGATGAATGTATGATGCGAGCAGTTAGGGGTAAAATTTGGGGTGTGACAGTTGCCCCTATTTAAATAACTTTACCAGATTAAATGAGTGATGTTTAATCCTCATAAAATCGGAGTGAAAGGTATTTAAATATAGAAATAACCGGAAATTTTGCCCCTAAATGCGATGTTATGCGGGACTAACAAAATATCTAACTCTGTAACTCTTATGCAACGAATGATGCTTATGGTATGAATGATTAGAATGAGACAAGTCGACGACCACAAGCCAAGACTCACTGGGATAACATACGCCGAGGATGACAAACACTGGGGATGACAAACGAAAACGGGAAATATTCAAAGTGATAAACCAACAGGTTCAAGTGTAACTGTCGACACTAAGAATAACAAAAGACGGGAACAAAAGGAAATCCAAAGCGTTGGATCAACGAACACAGATAAAACAAAATAAAAAGTGGCTGCACAGTGGCTCGATGCGACCAACTGACACCAAGAATACAAATAAGACAAGGAAATAAATCGAAGTGGTTGACCAATGGCTCTATGCGACCAAATGACTTTGAGAAGTAAAAGGCAACATATTCAAAATGAATGCGCAGCGGCTCGATGCGACCAACTGACACCAAGAATACAACAAAATAAACATTCAAAGTGAATGCGCAACAGGTTAGAAAAATCGGTTGACACTGAGAATGACAACAACAAACTTATTCAAGGTGAATGCGCAGCGGCTCGATGCGGCCAACTGACACCATGAATTCAACAAAATAAACATTCGAAGGGAAAGTGCAGCGGCTCTATGCGACCAACTGTCACTGGAAATGATAAACATAATATTCAAAATGAATGCGCAGCGGCTCGGTGCGACCAACTGACACCATGAAAATGATAAACATAATATTCAAAGTGAATGCGCAGCGGCTCGATGCGACCAACTGACACTAAGAATAATCAACAAAATAAACATTCAAAGTGAATGCACAGCAGCTCTATGCGACCAACTGTCACTGGAAGTGATAAACGTAATATTCAAAGTGAATGCGCAGCGGCTCGATGCGACCAACTGACACTAAGGATACAACAAACTAAACATCCAAAAAGAATGTGCAGTGGCTCAATGCGACCAACTGTCACTGGAAAATAGAAACGACACAATATTCAAAGTGAATGCGCAGCGGCTCGATGCGACCAACTGACACTAAGAATTCAACAAAATAAACATTCAAAGGGAATGTGCAGTGGCTCAATGCGACCAACTGTCACGGGAAAATAGAAACAACACAATATTCAAAGTGAATGCGCAGCGGCTCGATGCGACCAGCTGACACTAAGAATAAAGACAAATGAAAACATTCAAAGTGAATGCACAGCGGCTCGATGCGACCAACTGTCACTGAGAATGACAACAAGCTTATTCAAGGTGAATGCGCAGCGGCTCTATGCGACCAACTGACACCATGAATAACAACAAAAATACTCGAAGTGGAAGCACAATAGGTTCGAAACCTATTGACACTACAAAAGAAAGCCAAGATACACTCAAAGTGAACGCGCAACAAGTTTAAAAACCGGTTGACACTAAGAATGATAAAGGCAAAGTAGTCAAAGTATTTAAAACGGTAAATTAGCAGGTTCAAATGTAACTGCCGACACCGAGGATAAGGAAGGAAATCACAATGATTTAGTAGCGGCTCTATGCGACCAGCTAGCATTGGGGATAGAATGCAGATCACCCGAAGATAGATCAACGGCTCTAAGCGACCGGCTAACGCAAAAAAGTAACAACAAAATATGTTGGAGTTTTCAAATAAGATAAAACACCCAACCTCTGGAAATTCCTTCAGGAACCATCAGGAGAAAGGGTACAAGTATGTACAAAATCAAATAGACTTGGATTAAAGCAAAAGGTTTCAGGACCTGCTCAAAATATTTGTGCCAATGACAATTGGACTTCAAGGAGATATTGGTGATCATAAAGACAAATGCCAACCACAATTAGAATTCCACGGGGAACACCAGCAATTACTGGGGACAAAAACATTGGTAAACCAAACTTCGGGTACCAACAACAATGGATTCTCAAATTGAACACTAATGATATCTAGACTTGGAGTTAGACAGACGACAACTGGGGAAAGAAAAATGCTAATGTCAAATGCGCATGATTGAGCATGATGCGGATGATCATGATATGCAAATGTTGACTCTAAAGAGACAAAGAGTTGACAAGACTCAAATAGGGAGTAGGCTCTCAACACCAATACTCAGATGAGCAACATGAAAAACACCGGGGAGATGTCTTCGAACTTGGAAATCAATGCTTGGTCCAAGGATCCATCCAAGAGTGTTATCAGTTTTGAACTTCTATGGGGATTTCTGTAATAATAGTATAAAAGTGTTGTTGCAAACCAGGGCTTCTTGGGGAAACAGAAGGTTTTTTCAATTTTCCAAAGTCAAAGAAACTTGAAAGTTTTTCATTATGCTTTCAAAAAACATTTCCTCTTTTTTTTTTAAAAAAAAAACTTGTCATTTTCAGAGTTAAGTTGTAATCAAGTGATGGCATTTTGCATAACAAAAGAAAATAAGGAGCTGAACAACAAAATTCATAGGCAAAGTTTGTATTTTATTCAAGAATGGTAGCTTGCCAATGGCAAAAACTCCATGGGAAATTACAGTTTGAAAATGGCAATGGGGAAAGGTCTACATTGAATCCAACGACCACTACAATCCCTAATAACTAAGACTGCCCAACACCTTGCTTCTGACAAGAGCAAATGGATCGATCCTTCATTATGATTCTTCAGTAATGGTAAACACCATCTGCTGCAGTCAAATGCCTTTGTCCCTAACTTTTGCCTGGACCGCCCTTTCGGGTTTTCAATCCACCGGGACGCTCTTTTTTTGCCTAAGCCGCCCTTTCGGGTTTTCAACTTAGCGAGCTCTTATTTTTTCACTTTTTATCCCTAACTTTTGCCTGGATCTCCTTCATAGGTTTTGATCCACCGGGATACCCATTTTTTGCATAGATCGCCATTTCTGGTTTTCGATCTATCGGGTTTTATTTAGGCATAATATTTTTTGACTGCATCAGAATTCACCGGGTGCTTCAGCTGTTCACCATCCATAGTTGTAAGGATTAAGGAACCTCCGGAGAATGCCACCTTCACAACATATGGGCCTTCATAGTTAGGACTCCATTTTCCACGCATGTCTTTGTGGACTGGCAAGATTTTCTTGAGTACAAGATCTCCTTCTTTGAATTCTCGGAGACGGACTTTCTTGTCAAATGCTCTCTTGATGCGCTTCTGGTACAACTGGCCATGGCACATGGCGGTCATTCTCTTCTCATCAATGAGGTTCAGTTGGTCAAACCTGTTCTGGACCCACTCAGCTTCCTCCAGTTTGGTTTCCATCAAGATTCTTAAAGATGGTATCTCTACTTCAATAGGGAGAACTGCATCCATCCCATACACCAGAGAGAAAGGGGTTGCCCCTGTTGAAGTGCGGACTGATGTTCTGTATCCGTGTAAAGCATATGGTAACATCTCGTGCCAGTCTTTGTAAGTTTTTACCATCTTCTGCAGAATCTTTTTGATGTTCTTGTTTGCAGCTTCAACAGCTCCATTCATCTTCGGACGATACGGAGAAGAGTTATGATGTTCAATCTTGAATGTCTCACACAACTCTTTCATTGTTTTGTTGTTCAAATTGGTCCCATTATCTGTGATGATTCGGCTTGGGATTCCATAACGGCAGATAATTTGGTTCTTGATGAAACGGGCAACCACTTGCTTTGTCACATTGGCGTAGGAAGCTGCTTCTACCCATTTGGTGAAATAATCGATTGCGACCAAGATAAACCGATGACCATTGGAAGCTTTAGGCTCAATTTCCCCTATCATGTCAATGCCCCACATTGAGAAAGGCCAAGGCGATGACAGAACATTCAAAAGTGTTGGAGGTACGTGCACCTTGTCGGCATAAATCTGGCATTTATGACACTTCCTGGCATACTTGAAACAATCTGATTCCATGGTCAACCAGAAGTATCCAGCTCTCAAAATCTTCCTGGACATGGCATGTCCATTGGCATGTGTTCCAAATGATCCTTCATGGATTTCCCTAATCAATAAGTCCGCTTCGCGCTTGTCCACACATCTGAGCAGAACCATATCATGATTTCTCTTGTAAAGAACATTATTGCTGAGAAAAAACTTGGACGCCAATCTTCTTAAAGTCTTCTTGTCTAGATTTGTTGCGTCAGCTGGGTACTCCTGATTTTGCAAATAGTTCTTGATGTCATAGAACCACAGTTTCTCATCAGTTTCTTCTTCGACCAGTAGACAGTAGGCTGGTGCAGTTCTTCGCTCGATTGTAATGAGTGGAGCTTCATTAAGAAATCTGACTTGAAACATAGAAGCCAACATAGCCAAAGCGTCTGCTATTTGATTCTCTGCCCTTGGAACGTGATGGAAAGTGACTTCATCAAAGTATTTGATCAATTCCACAATGTGGGCACGATATGGGATCAACTTCTCGTCACGGGTCTCCCATTCGCCTTTGACTTGGTATATTACCAAAGCTGAGTCTCCATATACATCAAGGATCTTGATTCTGGTATCAATTGCAGCTTCGATACCCAAAACACATGCTTCATACTCTGCGATGTTGTTTGTACATTCGAAACATAATCTGGCTGTGAAAGGAGTATAACCACCATCAGGATTCATCAAAACAACTCCTACACCATGCCCCATGTAGTTAGAGGAACCATCAAACATCATCTTCCAACGAGAACCTGGCTCAGGACCTTCATCTGGACCTGGAACTTCACAGTCCTTTATCAACATAATGTCCTCGTCCGGGAAATTGAATTTCAAAGGTTCATAATCTTCGACAGGATGATCAGCAAGGTATTCAGACAAAACACTGCCTTTAATAGACTTCTGGGTTACATATTGGATGTCGTATTCGGATAACAACATGTGCCAACGGGCGAGTCTTCCAGTCAAAGCAGGCTTCTCAAAGATGTACTTTATTGGATCCATTTTCGAGATCAACAAAGTAGTGTGACAAATCATGTACTGCCTGAGGCGTCTAGCAGCCCATGCCAAAGCACAACAAGTCTTCTCTAAGAGCGAATATCTGCTTTCGCAATCTGTGAACTTCTTGCTTAAGTAATAAATGGCGTGCTCCTTACGACCAGTTTCATCTTGTTGGCCTAATACGCAACCCATAGATCCCTCGAGCACAGTCAGATACATGAAAAGAGGCTTCCCTGGAGTAGGTGGGATCAAGATAGGAGGTTCTTGTAGATAAACCTTAATCTTCTCAAAAGCTAGTTGACAATCAGGACTCCACTCAATTGCTTGATTCTTCCGGAGCAACTTGAATAAAGGTTCACAGGTAGCAGTCATGTTGGAGATAAATCTGGAGATGTAGTTCAATCTTCCGAGGAAACCCCTGACTTGTTTTTTTGTTTTTGGAGCTGGCATCTCTTGAATTGCTCTGACCTTATCTGGATCTACTTCAATTCCTTGCTGACTAACAATAAAACCAAGTAACTTTCCTGATCGGACACCAAAAGTACACTTAGCTGGATTCAGACGCAGTTGGAACTTTCTGAGGCGCTCAAATAACTTCAAGAGATGATCCAAATGATCCTCCTCACTCTGTGATTTGGCAATCATATCATCTACGTAGACTTCTATCTCTTTATGCATCATATCATGGAACAGGGTGACCATTGCCCTCTGATAAGTGGCTCCTGCATTTCTGAGACCAAATGGCATAACTTTGTAACAATAAGTGCCCCATGGTGTGATGAATGTAGTCTTTTCCATATCATCAGGATCCATCTTGATCTGGTTGTATCCTGAAAACCCATCCATGAAGGAGAAAACAGCAAATTTAGCAGTGTTGTCAACCAAAGTATCAATATGCGGGAGAGGGAAATCGTCCTTCAGGCTGGCTTTGTTTAAATCCCTATAGTCCACACACATTCTGACTTTGCCATCCTTTTTAGGGACTGGCACAATATTAGCTACCCACTCAGGGTACTTCGCAACTGCAAGGAATCCAGCATCAAACTGTCTTTTGACCTCTTCTCGAATCTTAAGAGCCATGTCTGGTCTTGTTCTTCGAAGCTTTTGCTTTACAGGAGGACAATTTGGTCGAAGAGGTAACTTGTGGACTACTATGTCTGTGTCTAAACCGGGCATATCCTGATATGACCATGCAAACACATCTACATACTCTCTGAGAAGCTTGACCAATCTTTCTCTGATGTCTGCCCCAAGTGTTGTACCAATCTTGACTTCCTTCTTGTCTTCATCAGTGCCAAGATTGATGGTCTCTGTCTGCTCCTTATGTGGCTGGAGCTCTGTGTGCTCATACTCAACCAATCTTGCCAATTCTTCAGGAATGTCACAATCTTCCTCACTTTCATCTTCCGCTTGGTAGATGGGCGAATCAAAGTTAGGAGAGAATGTAGAGTCATTGGATTCAACAGGGTTTTCGTTTATTCTGCATATGATAATGGTTTGCTTTTATTAAAAGTGGAAAATAGAGAAATGCAAGAGAAAAAGCTTTTTATTGGTTTTGAAAGATTGCCATTTTCTTTTAAAAGTGAAAAGAGAGAAAAACAGTAAATGATCAAAATAAGAGTTTAACAAAATGCCTTCATTGATAATAACTTTAAAAACGAGAAGGGGCCCTACAAAATACTCCCATAGCCTTGGGCAGAGCTAGGGAACTTTGAAAACACTTAAAAAACAATAAATTACTTTGACAATGGAAAAAATTCTGGGATCTCGACTGCCTCCCAATTGTCCAAGGCTTCTTCACACTGATACACCAAGTGATTCACATCTTCATCTTCAGAAACTCCATCAATTGCATTGACCTGATAACCAGCACTGGAAAACACCTCTTGAATGGTCTTCAGACGTCCTTTAACGGAGGTTGACGCCCCTTCCTTCGCATGAGTTGGTTTGTAACCCAACCCGCAACGATCTAGCTTCTGTTTGACTTCGATGACATCACCCCAACCTTCATAGCTTCTTTCTTCAATGGTGGAAATGGTACTCTTCAGCGATGCAAAAGATGGGATACCCCTCCCTTTTGGTTCCTCCACTTCCAAAAGGATAGCATTGGCTATCTCAAGAGCTTGGAAAGAAGTTTCCAAAGCATCTTCATCAGCCTCAATATAGCTAAAGGATGAAAGGTTGCTAACCATGAGATCTTCTTCCCCAGACACGGTTACCAGCTTGTTATCGACCACAAACTTCATCTTTTGATGTAGGGTAGAAGTGACTGCCCCAGCAGCATGGATCCAAGGTCTTCCCAGCAAGCAACTGTAATTAGGATTGATGTCCATAACCTGGAAGGTGATTTTGAAGACCTGTGACCCAATCAAGATCGGTAAGTCTACTTCTCCAATAACAGTCCTCCTTGACCCATCAAATGCTTTCACAATCAGTGCGCTGGGCCTCATCTCTGCCCCTTGATAAGATAACTTAGCAAGTGTTCTTTTCGGCAAAACATTCAATGAAGATCCTGTATCCACAAGAACTCTTGCTAAAGTATCCTCTTGACATTTCACAGATATGTGGAGAGCACGGTTATGGTCCAAGCCCTCCTTTGGAAGATCCTCCGTACTGAAGCTGAGATTGTTACACGCAGTGATATTGGCAATGACTCCATCAAACTGATTCACTGTTATATCATGCGTAACATGAGCTTGGGCTAGCAACTTCTGAAGCGCACTTCGATGAGCCGGAGAATGCATAAGAAGTGATAGGATAGATATTTTGGAAGGCGTTTGATGTAGCTGATCAATAACCTTATAATCACTCTTCTTAATGATTCTGAGAAATTCTGCATCCTCTTCTCCCAAGACTACCCCTTTATCTTGGTTGACAACAGCTGGAATAACTTCTTTAGGCGGAGCCGTATTGGCTTGCTGATAAACACGACCACTGCGAGTTAAACGACCTGCACCCGCTATGTCGGCACTTGCCACTTTTGAACCTTCCTTATGACCAGCTTTACCAATCTTCTGATGAACTTTCCCTGTATCATACTTCCATGGAACTGCTTTAGTGTCTTCATAAAGGAAAGGGTTACTCCTTTGTTCAAATCTTGGCTCAGGTATATTGAAAATTGGCACCACAGATTCTGGAGTATTGAAGATAGGTTGAACTCCTGAAGATTCAGGCAGGTTGAACACTGGCACCCAGGTAGAATCAGATTCAGGCAAGTTGAAAATGGGTTCAATCACTGCCACTTCATTCCTCTTCATATGACCGCTCACTTGTAAGACACCTTCATCAATCAAAACTTGAACATCTTTTAAGACCAATTCACATCCCTTTGGACTATCAACACAACCTTCACAATTCTTATGACAGCTCTTCAGTATACCCACTTCTATTAACTTCGCATGGAAGTCTTTGAGCGGGGTCTTGATCTCTGAGGCGTTGAAAATCAAACCTTCATCAGACTCGTCAACAATAGCATTTATGGACCCATGCTTGGGTAAAGGATTATCTTTGACATTCGGACCAGTATTCCCAAATGACAGAATGTTCTTCTCCATCAAATCTTTCACTATGTACTTCAAAGCATAACAACCCTCCAAATCGTGCCCTGGGGCACCTTCATGGAATAAACAGTGAGCATTTGGGTTGTAATTTGGTGGGAGCGGATTTGGTGGAGGACCCAAAGGCCTTGGAGTAACCAAACCCTTCTTCAGCAGTGAAGGATATAACTCAGTATAAGTTATAGGGATTCAAGGATTAGGAGGCCTTCCACCTGGTCTTCTATTCTGAAAGTTGGGATTTGGATGAGGAGCTGGAGTCCTCTACTGGTAGGCTGAAGCATTGGGTGCTTGTTGATAACCTGGATTGTTGAGCATTGGCTGATAAGGTGGAACCATTGGAGCCGCCTGCTGATACATCGGTACTGCTTGAGTTGGCCGATACATCGGGACTTGTGGATTAAATGACGGTTGAACCGCCGCTACATAAGGATGTTGGGCATACTGCTGTTGATGAGCATACTGCTGTTGATGAGGTGAAGGTCTCTGCCAAAGCGGATTTCTTCTTTGACTTGCCATTATCGCATTTGTCTCACCCTCTTTCTTCTTGTGGAAGTTGCTGGTAAATTTCTTGACATTACTTCCACTACCAGTGCTGGAACTGCCAGATGCACCACTCATCTTTCCACTTTTCAAACCGAGTTCTACCTTGATTCCCACAGCCACTAGATCAGAAAAACTAGCAGTTATGCTCCCCACCATCCTCTCATAGAATTCTGGTCGCACAGTGTCAACAAACCAGTCAGCTAATTCTTTTTCAGTCAATGGGGGCTCTACTTGAGAAGCGGTCCCTCTCCACCTCTGAGCATACTCTTTAAAAGATTCAGAACTTTTTTGTGACATACTCAACAGTTACCTCCTATCGGGAGCAAGGTCCATATTATACTTGTATTGCTGGATGAAAGCATCTGCCAAATCTTGGAAACTGCGAATCTTCGACTGGTCAAGCGTTAAATACCATTTGGAGGAGATTCCCTTCAAACTATCCTGGAAGCAGTGGATCATTAATTTATCGTTGTCCACCTGCGCAGCCATTCTTCGATAGTACATCAAAAGATGGTTCTTAGGACAAGTTGCACCCTCATACATATCAAACGTGGGTATCTTGAACTTTGGAGGTATTACCAATCCAGACACCAGACACATCTCTCTGGCAGCAGCCCCAAAGATCTGGTCACCTTCAATCGCTCTTAACCTTTTTTCAAGGGTATCAAAATTCTCCTGCATCTTCACATGTTTCTCATCTCCGTTTTCAGACATATCTGGCGCTTCATACCCCTGATGGTCATTAAAGTACGGTTGAGCACGGGTGTGCACAATGTCTTGTGTAAAATTAGCAACTGCATGATTCTCTTCATTAGTCACAGGAACAGTTTGTTGAGCAGCAAATCCTTGAGGAGGAGGCACAAAACCTTGGAAAGGAAATGCCATGCCCTGAGAAGGAGGTGCGAAACTTTGAGAAGCTAAGCCTTGGGACGGAGGGAAGAAACCCTGAGTAGCAAGTCCTTGGGAAGAAGGAATGAAACTTTGAGTAGCAAAACCTTGAGAAGGAGGGAAGAAACCCTGAGTAGCCAGTCCTTGAGAAGGAGGGAAGAAACCCTGAGTAGCCAGTCCTTGAGAAGGAGGGATGAAACTTTGAGAAGCAAAACCTTGAGAAGGAGAGAAGAATCCAGGAGGAAACCCAAAAGGAGGCCAGGTCACAGGGGTAGTGACTGATGACGTATGCTCAGTCGTTGCAGTGACAGTTTCAGTCGTTGCAGTGACAATTTCTGACACCACAGTCTGTTGGGTATCCAACTTTGCTCGAATGACCTGCAACATTTCCATCATCTGACCCATATTTCCACGAATTTCAGTAAGCTCCTCGTTAACTCTGTCCATCTCTATGTCTCTTTCAGCCATCCTCTTTCTGGCTTGAGCTCGAGTGTAGTATTTGCGTGAGAGCCTCAGTGTGAAAGCTGAATTGAGAGCAGATGACGGGAATGAGTTTTATGTGAAAAAATGCAAATGAAATGCCAAATGTATGAGTGCAATGCGAAAAATGAAAGTTTATTCAAGGAACTTAAGAAACACTTTGCAAATACCAAGGAACACATAATAATCAAAAGGATATGATTTCATTAAATTCAAAAAGTGATACAAAGTCTCGAGTACATCTTCAAAAATCCCAAACAAAGCTTAATAAAGACAAAGACAAAGTCCTAAGGAGATTCTCCTAAAAGCCTCAAGTTGAGCTTCTCGATTTGTGCCTTCATCTGAGCCCTTTCAAGCATAAGTTGATCCACGATCGACTTCCAAGAAGTGTCCCCTTGAGTGCTGGAGGAAAATAAATCCTCTTGTGCTTTCCTTTTCTTGCTGGAGAGCTCTTCTTCTTCCTTCATCTTCAGTTGTCTTCTAAGTTCTTCATTCTCACTACTGATGATCTGATGTCGATTCTTCCATGCATTCTTCTCTCGAAGCTCTTTCTCCAAATCAATCTTCAGCTTCTCCGCATCATCCATAAAGATCAGAATGGGTTTCTTGAAGGTCATAGGATCCTGGCGAGGGTAAGGCATCTTCAGACTGATTGCCCTATCTCGTACCCATTGGAGATAGGGTTCCATAGAAACACAATTCGGCTTTCCCAAGCTACTCCTCCCCTTCCTATGGATGTACTTCCAAGCTTGCATAATCTGTTTCTTGAGCTCTGGTTCTTCGTCATCCTTAAAGAAAATTCCTTCCACTTCAACACTCTTAGGTTTGTCCTTCAACGGATACCCGAGTTGGCGGCGAGCCAAAACTGGATTATAGCTGATTCCTCCCTTAGTGCCAAGAAGAGGCACATTAGCAAAATCACCACAGCTATCAATAATCAATGCTCCGTCATAAACACGATTGTACCAACTAATGTCAGAGTGGGTAAGAGACATGATCCTTTGTGACCACCACAAACCATCCTTAAGGTTCCAAAATGAAGCTGACTTAGGCAAGTGCGAAATAAACCACTCGTACAACAATGATGCACAACAAGTAATCATCCCTCCCTTATGGTGATTCCTCAGATGGATGGAATGGTAAGTGTCTCCGAGCAAAGTAGGGACCGGGTTCTTCTTCAGAAAGATTTTGATGGCGTTCAGGTCGACAAAGTCTTCAAAGTTTGGGAAAAGTAACACTCCATATATTAGCAGAATAAAGGTCACCTCAAAAGCTTTCATATCCTTCGCACCAACAAAATTCTTGGCTTTTTCTACCAAAAACTTTGTAGGGAATCCAAAAATCTTTCCTTTATAGGTCATATTTGCCTTGACCTCAGGAACACTCAAATATGTCGCCTTTGCAATCTCCGCTTCTTCAGGGTCCTTCTCTAGAACAGGGAATGGAAACTCATCCTTAACACGTGATCCCACCAGAAATGAATACTCTTCCAAAGTAGGCGCCAATTGGTAATCAGGGAACGTAAAACAGTGGTAGAGAGGATCATAAAACTGGAGCATCACAGAGAGCAACCTTCCATCCCATTCAGCCTTAAGCAAAGCTAAAAGTCTCCTATGCTTCTCCATGAAGGCTTCTTGATCCAAAACCAAATCTCTTAATTTCCTTAGGTCTTCGAGTTTGGGAGTTTTGAATGTGTACTTGACAGTCTTTCTTCTTCCAAAGTCCATGATGATACCTATGATATTTGCAAAGATAGAGTTTCTGAGTTCCTTGAATAAATGGTAAAAATGATGCTTCATGATGCGTGAATGCAACAAACACAAACAAGGCTTAGGTTCAAAGCTTGCATGAGGTCGAAGGTTCAACCCTCCCAAAAGGTATGTACTATGGGTTTATTTGTACCTGTACAACGGGTTCTAAGAGTTCCCAGAATCATTGTCCCATCTTTCGGATATTACTGACTTCCCAACTCAACTTGGTAATCAGTAATATTCTCAAGAGAGTCTCATCCGAGTGTAGTATCGCGTATCAACTATTTTGGATTTACACCCTCATAGTCATCGCACTACATCCCTAAAAGGCCAAGTGGGGGTAAATGTTCTAAGGTCCTCAGCATTAATGGCTCTCAGGTCGAATATAGTAATGTTTTCACGACTGAACTCGATCAACAAAACTACATCCGAGGAGGCCTCCGCTGAGTGGTGGTGTCTCAAGTCAACTTGGTCGGGACTCAACTCCCTACAAGCCTTCTTGAATATACCACCATCCTAACTTATTTTGCACTCAAGTCCGGGTTAGGACTTATCTCACCACACATGGAACACCCAACAAAAATCCAAAATAATAACAAGCAATACAACAACAAATATACAAATATACAAGGTGGGCTTAACCCTCAAAAATAGTCTCCCCAGTGAAGTCGCCATTTCTGTTGCGGTGAGAATCGGATACCAAGCTATTAAGTGAGCTTGAATCGCAAAACATTTATGTTCACCACCGACTTTAATTTAATCCAAAGGGAAAAGGGAAAAAGATCGTAAAAACCCTAAATGAGGAGAAACTAGGTTCGGGGGTTGATTATACCTAGGGAAGGTGTTAGCATCCTAAGCATCCGCAGTATCCTACGGGAACCTCTTGTTAATATTTGTATTATTGTTGTTTATTGCTTGTTAAAATTATGGGAACCTAAGGTTTTATTTCTAATGGTGCTCGCACAACATCGCATCGATGCCTACGTATCGGGTATAGAATCAGAGCACTCGTAGTTCTCCTAAGGATTAACGAACACTTGGTTACGCTCAAGGTTCGCAGGGGAAGGTAAGTGTTATGGCAAACACTCACGTGACTTTAAGAAAGTCACAAAAAGTTGTAAAATAAAACACTAAGGACCTAATGGCTAAGGACCTAAGGATGAGGGATGGCTAAACTTCCTATGACATTGAGTCAACTGCAGGAGTTTTTCCCTTTTGGATTGAAATGCGAAAAATAAAGAAAAGTAGATAAAGGTGCAAGCTCCTAAGACTAGGCAAAGGTTGCTACTTGCAAAAATAAACTGGATAAAGTAAATGGACAATGCAAAATAAAAGGGCTTAGTAACCGGGCTATGGCTCGATATATGGATCGAGAATGCTGAGGTGGAAAACAAGCGTGGCGCGTCAATTTGTTTAAGTTGAAAAGCTGTGAAGTGTAAGGAAATGTGCAGATGGCGATCGTAAAACGACCGACTTACGTGTGTGAGTGAAGTTCACTTGGCGTTGGACCAAGGATTTATTATTTTTGAAATGAAATTAATATGGTCTAAGAGCGTGCGATTTCGATTTTATTTTAACAAGTATATGGTCAGGATGTGAAATAAAACAAGTATAAACAAGGGAGATAACCAAGACATCGGGAGATTAAATTTTAAAACTCACACTAAGAGATAGACCTAAATCTAAAACTCTCACACTAATAGGATCTAAAACTAAGCTAAACAAATTCTATTTTAAATGAAGAAGAATTAAACAAATTTTGGATTTTTGTAAATAAATGACTAATTAAGTATGTACTAAGAAAAATAAGATAGAAAAGAAGAAATTGGATTCGAAAAATATTTGTTGTATTTTTTTATGCATATATAAATATCTAACTAAATATAAAATTAGAAAAGAAAATTTTGAGATTAAAATGTGTTTTTTTTATTTATTTATTTATTTTATATGGATATGAATTTCTAACTAAAAGTAATAATAAATAGAAAAAGAAAATTTAAAATTAAAAGTTTTATTTATTTATTTGATATGTATATAAACTTCTAACTAAGTATACTAATAATAGAAAAAGAAAATATTAAAATTAAAATGTTTTTATTTATTTATAATAATCTTCTAACTAAATAAACTTATAAAATAAATAAATGATTAAACTTAAAAATATTTAAACTAAAAAATATAAAGTAATATATTAAAATAAAATAAAATAACAATAATATATACACAATGGAAAGAGAAAGAAGTCAGTAAAAATCAAAAAAATTTAAAAGAAAGAAAAACACAGAGGAACGAAATCCTCCTCCATAAACACGTATCAGATCAAAGCCAAACAAGACCTAACCCCCAAATCGCTCTCACTTTCTCCGGCTCGATCTCAGTTTCGCTCTCAACCGCTAGTCTCTCTCGATCTCACTCTGCTCTCTCACAGTCTCTCCCTCGCGATTTGGCTTTGATCTCTCCGTCTCAACTCTGATTCGTTTCCGGTGGTGACGGCGGCTTGCTGTTTGACGGCCGGGATTTGCGAAATGGAAGGGTTTTGGTTCGCGCTCTGTGGGTTTGCGGTTAACGGGGATGAGGGTTGTTAGTGGTGGTTGGGGTTGAAGATGTTGAACGAGGCTTCGTGAAGATGGTGGCGAGTGGTGGTAACGGATGGTTTAAGGTTGTTGTTAATGGAGACAGCAAGGTGAGGCTGGAAATTGTTTATGCTTTTTTTCTGTGTTTGTTTTCAGGAGAGGTCAAGAGGAGAAATACAGTTGTGTGTGATGGATTGAATGAAAGATACCAGTTGGTGAGAGTTTTCGGCCAGGTTTAGTGAGACAGTTGAGGTTTTTTTTTGATGTTGTGTTGTTTGGTTGTGATGGCAATGAAAATCGAAATAGAGGATGAAGGTTGAAGGTTATGATGGGTCTGGTTGGTGTGATCGATTTGCAGAAGAAAACATTAGAAGGTGGTTTATGTGGATGGTAGTTCTGAAAGTTAACGGCGAGGGTGAGGGAGTTAGGCGATGGTCTGAGGTGAGGTTTAAGGATGTTAGAGATGGTAGCGATGGTTTTGTGGTGATGAACGATCTTGGATACGTTTCAGGCGGAAAGGGTGGCGGCCTCGGTTTGGTGGCGAGTTTGAGGTAAGGTTGAAAACGGGTCTATGTGATTTTGTGCGGTTTACTGCTTGATTGTTGATGATTTTTTTTACAGGTTTTGAAAGAGGTCTTGAAATGGTTCTGTGAGTTCACGGTAGTAAGGGATGAAGAGTGGTGTTTGAGCGAGTTTTTTTCGAGTTTTTTTGCGGTGGAGCTTTCGAATGGTTCAGATTGGGATTGCTGTGTTGAAGGTGAAGACGGTGAGTATTTGAAGGAAGTACCGCAGGTGGTGGCAGTTTAGGTCTTTGAAACTTGGCTCAGGATGCATTTTTTTGAAGATTCTATGAAACGGCAATCAAGTTCAAAGTTGGCATGAAGGTGATGTTAGGTCGCAAAGAAGAAGCTGAACTCAAGAGGTACTTCTCTAAGATAATTCTCTTATTTTTATGTGTTTGTTTTTTTCAAATGTATGATGGTGGTTGATGTTTGCAAATGGG
Organism: Lathyrus aphaca; assembly: GCA_963966055.1. NCBI lineage: Eukaryota > Viridiplantae > Streptophyta > Magnoliopsida > Fabales > Fabaceae > Lathyrus > Lathyrus aphaca. The sequence goes on from OZ014519.1 coordinate 652,549,301, forward strand.
GGTTATGGTTGTTTTCATGGTGAATGGAAGAGTTTTGTTAGTTGCTGTTGTGGGATTGGGACAAATGGTTTGGTTTAGGATTTTTCTAGGTTGTTCACTGTGTTCCCGTTTCTTCTGTTTTTTGTTTCAGATGGTTGGAGAGGGAGGATTGCAGGGAGGTTCAAGGTGAGGTTTAGTGATGATGAAATGGTTTGATGGTTTTGTATTGGTTTTGAAGGACCCAGCGTGAGTTTGTGATTTTTTGTCTGTTTATGATAAAGAAGAGTGTTTGTTGATGAATGAGTTTTGCTTGATGGGTGAACAAGTTGAAGGGACTGTTTGAAGATTATGGATGTCGTTGAAGTGAGAGGAAAATGAAGGTTGGCGGTTTCTGAGTTTATGTTTGGCAGCCGGCGGTTTTCTATTTCGGTTCACAGGTTACATCTTCGTTTTCTTTGATTTTTTTTTGGTTTGTTATGGTTCATGGACTTGCAGGGATGGGTGTATTAAGGGTTATGTGCTGGTTTTTTTGCAGGTGTAAGAGATTGAAGTTGCGGTTAGCGTGTATGTTTTGGGTGGAAGTGGTGATGATGTTTGAAGGTGGTAAGTTAATGGCTTTTTGGTGAGTGGTATTTACAGTGAGTTTGGAATGGTTTGTGTTGTTTTAAGCTTGTGAAGGTTTGTGATTTGTGTCCGTTTTTTCTTCTATTTTCGCTTTCGAATCAGTTTGTATGCTCTTGGTTTTGTTTCCGGCGTTAACGGTTTACTGAGTTTTTTTTTTAGAAGATCCGGTTTATGATTTATGAAGGCTGAAGGAATCGAAATAAATATGGTGAATTTATTGGAAGGTTTTCTGTTTTGGTTGCAGGTGACGGGATTGGTTGATGGTGTTGGGACTGACTTTTTTTCTGTCTGGTTTTGATTTGCAGGTTTATGGTTTATATGATTTTTTTGAAGTTTTAATATGCAATTTGCTTTGTGAATGCAGGTTTGGAATTGAAATGAAACGAAAAAAAGGAAACTAAACATGGACAAAATGCTGAAAAGAAAGTGAAAGGAAAAAGGACAATACCGACCCAAACGTTATCGGGGTGAAGAATCCACAAGTGGTAAGCCTCTACTCCTTGCTGCTGCTGGTGTTGTTATTGCTGAAATTCTTTGTGCTCTCTCTTTTCTCCTCCTCTTCTTTTTGTTCTGTTTCTGTTTGAAAGTTGGGGCTGATTTATGGCTGTCTGTGTTGTGTTTTTGTAGCTGTTCTGTGACTGATTTGGTGGCTGATTTTTTGTGTGTTTTGGGGCTGTAACAGTAGTGTGATTTGTGTGATTTGTGGTGGCTGAGTTTTTTTGTATTTTTGAGAGCTGTTTGCAGTGTTCTAAGGCTGAATTTGGTTGTTTTGAGAGCTGTTTAGTGGCTGATTTTTTGAGATTTTGAGAGCTGTTTTTTTGTGTAGTGTTTGTGAATGTAACAGTGGCTTATATGGTTGTTTCAAAATTAACGGTGGTGGTTGGCGAGCGGAGGATGGTTCGAAGGTGATGGCTTACGGTTCTGCTTTGTGCGAGGTTGTGTTTGGGATATTTTTCCGATTCAATTTCGTTCAAGCTGTTCGCGGATCTCTCCCCTGTTTCACTATTTTCCGTTCGGTTTGGTCTGTGGGTTTCGGGTTGATGGGCCTTGCGGGTCTGAGGTGAAGCTCACGGTGTGGCTTGGTTGCTGCGATGATTTAGGTTTTGTTCGGTTTCGGAGGTGAATATTGGGTCTGATTTTTACGAAGGTGATACGCGGCGGGTGGTGGTGATTTTCACGGATTTGCTCGCGGTGGTGGAGGGTTATGATTTAAAGTTTATTTCGTGTTCAAGGTTTGTGTTTGTCTACCGTTCCAGTGAATTTCTCTGTCTCAACTCATTTGTGTTTTGATTACCTTTCTCTATGTTCGGTTCTGTTTTGTGGACGGTTTCGACAGTTTGTTGACAGGGATAAGGTCGGCGCGGTTTGTAAAGGGGGTTCAGTTGATCGGGTTTGGTGGTGGCGTAAGGTCTGATTTGTTTGGTTATGAAGGATTTGCAAAGGGTCATGCGTTTGGGGTTTCTGAGTTTATGCTGTGTTGCGATTCGAAGGGGAAAGAGGTGATTTCGGATTAATGGTTGGGTGAGTTTGAGTGTTGGCCTGAAGTTTCTCTTAACTGTCTTTTGTTTTCTTTTCTTTCAGTTTGTGTGTTGTTCATCGCTTTTGTGTTGTGTTCTGGTTTGATTGAAGGGCTGGTGGTTTTCGGATTGATGGTGGTAATGGCGGAAGTGAGGAAGAAGAGGGTAGGTGGTACTGGTTTGACAAGATTGGGAAGGAGGTTGGCGGTTTTGCACGGCGGCTCACAGGTTGCGTTTTCACGGTTGTTTGAAGGGCTGGTAGTTATTTTGGTTTCACGGTGAAGGTTTTGATGGATGAGTTTCGAATTTGTTGAGGTGAGTTTTTCACAGTTTTCTGCTTGCGTTCTTGGTTAGTTTTTTGCTTTTACGGTAACAATTTCTCACTCATTTCTGTTGTTCCTTTTTTTTTGTGTGAAGGGTGATGGAAAGATGAGGAGTTTACAGGTTTTTTGCGGCTGTTTCTGTTTAAGTTTCAGTTAAATGGTAGAAGATGAAGATAGTTATGAGTTTGTGCAGAATGGGGTTGTTATTATGGTTTGAGATTGTGAGATTTTCAGTCTTATGAAAGGTGTTCAAGGTATTGTGATTTGTGTTTGAATAATATGCAGGTGATTTGTGTTTGAATAATATGCAGGTTGAAGATGTAAACTGAGATGAGGCCTAATTAAAATCTGAGTGGATCTGGAAAATGGAAGTTGTTATTGGGACTGGTTTTAAGTTAAGTTTTTTTGAAGTTCTCTTTTTTTTAATATGAAGTGTTACTCTTTGTGTGCAGATTTGAATGAAGTTAAAAGAAAAGAAAATTATCTATGAACAAAAGCTGAAAAAGAGGTGAAGGGAAAGAAAACCATACCGACCCGAATGTTATCAGGGTGACGAATCCTCGATGGTAAGTGTTGCTTCTCTTTGCTGGTGATCCACCCCTTGTTGTTGTTGCTGAAATTTGGGATGCTTTGATGCTGAACTCTCTCTGTTTTCCTTTATGTAACAGTGGCTGGATTTTTGAGTAGTGTTTGAGGGCTGTTTTAGTGTTTTGTAGCTGTTCTGATAGTGTTTTATGAGGCTGTTTGTGGGGCTGATTTTGTGAATGTAACAGTTGGGATTTTTTGGTAGCTGTTTTTTGGTTGTAACAGGGTTGATTTGGGTGTAGTTGTGCTGTTTGGTGGCTGATTTTTTGAGATTTTGAGAGCTGTTTTTTTTTTTGTGTAGTGTTTGTGAATGTAACAGTGGCTTATATGGCTTGGTTCATGTTTTTTTTTAATTTGAAATTCTGTACTGATTACTTGTAGGTGAAGGGTGTTTTGAGAGAGGGAACCAATCTGATTTTGCAGCAGTAGTGGGAGGCTATAGCAGGTTGTTGGTGGCTACATGGAGCTGTTGAGGGGCTGTATGGAGCAGGCTGTTTTGGCCTTGTGGTCCTGCTGAATTTTTTGTATTTTTGTGCTGGTTTTTGTACCATTTTTCTTTGCAATTGTAATATAAACAAAATATTTGGAATAAAAGTTGATTATTTACACTATGGTTATAATTTGAACTTGACACTTAATATTTGAAATAAGAACTTTAAATTAAAATCTAAATATAAACTTAAATTAGAAGTGAATAACAAAAGGAATTTAAACTTAAAATTGAAAATAACTTAGAAACTAAAATAATTAAACTTGGAATTAAAATGACTTAGAACTAAAGAAATAAATTTGGAATTTGGAAAATAAATACATGAATTTGAAATTGACATTAAATTTAGAAGTAACAACTTGAAAATGAAATAAAATTAAAAAAATGAAGAATAGAAAATAAATTCAAAAATAAAAACTTGAAAATGAAATAAAATTAATTTAGAAATGAGAATTTGAAAATGAAAAGAAGTAACAAATTAGTTTAGAAAAAAAAATTGAAAATTGAACTAAAAATTAGAAATAGAAATTGAAATAAAATTTTAAAATAGGAACTTGAAAATAGAAACGAAAATAGAAATTAAAATTAAAACACAAAAATGAATTAAAAGGTTATAAATGAGAAATAAAAATTAAATTAAAATGGAAGCTTATAAGTGAAAAGAAATTAAGAATCAAAATTATAAATAGCTAGAAAATGAGAAGAAAGCAACGGAAAATAAATCTGGAATTCTCTGCTAAATGCGATGAATGTATGATGTGAGCAGTTAGGGGTAAAATTTGGGGTGTGACAAGTATGATCAGTAATCTCCAAAGCCATAATTTACAACACAATGGAGATGAAGAACCAATCAAGAAATAAAACTCTTTGGATTTGAAATATGTTGGGAGGTCTAAGAAATCCTCTCATATTTAGGAGAAAAAAGAAGCCATTAATACTAAAAAACCTGATGAAGATGCAGATGATGATGAAATTGCTTTCATCATATAGAGATTTCAATATTTGGCTAACAAAAAATTGAAAGTTCTCTGGCAGAAGATCTGGATTCAGAGGAACAAGCTCTAGAGTTAACAAAGATGATCTGAAAGGATGTTTCAAATGTCAAAACCTTGATCATTTCCTAGCTAATTGTCTAGATCTTCAGAAGGACAAAGCTAAAAGGGAAGGTTCCAGAAGAAAGTTCAAGAAAATTCTTATCGCAATACTCTAAGATCTTCAATGGGAATGTTTCCTTTCCAATGTAGCTTTGAACTCCTTATATATTAAAGTAACTTTTGGCTTTTCTCCTTGACTAATGTATTTGAATTGGTACACATTTAATGCAGAATCTATTGGATATTTGATTTTCTCCTTGAATATCTCCAAAAAGATATAATTTGATTTAATTTAAATTCAAATTCAAATCTTCATTTAAATCCAAATTAAACTCTATCCAGTTGTTAAATAAATCACCTAAATATATTGTTAAATCAATAATAATAAAATCTTTAACAAATCTTCTAAAAAGAATATGTTAAAATGCAGCAAATTGGCGCCTATTGCACAAGGCCCAAATGTTGTACCAACATGTTGGAGCATCACACCCATCATATGTCCTTTCTGCAGCTTCACACCCCTTTAGCAAACTAGATTAATCTTGAATACTTGCACACTTCTCTAAGTTGTTGTTTTGTTAAAATGAAACCCATCCAAAGGGCCACTCCAATAAGAATAACATGTAATCTCTGAGCAAGTATGACACCATTAACTTATTGATTCGACAACAAATAATTGTTTTCCTCCAATTTTATAGAATGCTTTGTTCCAAAGTGATGCGAAGAAGATGAATCATATGTGGTGAATGCAAGACTCTGAGAATATTGTGCCATAGTTATTGGTGCAGAACTTGTGAAGGTTGTGTGAGCTAAGCCTTGGCGGCTCGAGGAAGAAGAAGAAATTACACACCTTATGAGTGGTTATAATGTAACTAAATTTAGTTATAGTTGTTAGAGAGAGGAACAAATCGACGAGGGGGAATGATACCATAGTGAAAATGTGTTTGCAAATTTCATTTCATATTCATTCGTGGAAGTTACGTTCTTAAATTGTCATGGCTTCTATACATAAGTTCTCATGCATGCATGATTATCTCTCTTACGCGTGATGAGTTATACACATACTCATGAATATCATGGATGATACACTTATAAGAGTTCCATTCATGTTATGTCATGGTGTAATTCCTCTAATATTTTACAATACATTATACTAAGCATTAACCTCATCCTCTGCCTAATTGGCCACAATAAAGTCATCTCTCTATGTAATTCTCAAGATTATGATTTTTGTGTCTTATTCAAATTTACGAAGTCATCATTTACTATGTAATTCACCATGACATTTACATATTCATCATTCTCTATGACCTTTAATAAGAGGTTTCTCAATTTTCTCTCCTTTCGACATCCAATATTTATCAATATTATTCCCAACACACACACACACACAATGATCACAAAAAAGAGGTAAACTCTCGTATTCCAATTCAACAAAGAACACATAACCATCATGTCCACCAAAATGTGACCATGGAGAGTTTTTGACATGTTAAGGTCTATCTGAAGTGCAAAATGTCCTGGTGTTCTTTTTTCTTGTAAGTTCATCAATTGATAAACTATTTTCGATACCATAAACAATTACAAATAAAATAGTTGGTTTCTAGTACTCTAAGGGAAGACCATGCATCCTCAACCACACTTGACCATGTGTATTATTTAAATTTTCAAGTCTAAAATATGGTTTTCACACATGCAAATGCATAAGCGAAGGCTTAACATTTCAAGTCCCTACACTCCAAATTTTGTTCAGGCCATCCCTTAATTTGAATGAAAATTCAAAATAGCCTCATCCCAAAGGAGTTAAATTTTAATTATTGATTGGGCTCCATAATCTCATGAGTTTGTAAGATAATTATAATATCTTCAATGGCACGTTATCTTTACTAGTGATTAATCTCTCATGTAAAATGTTCCTCGAGTGTTCAAGTTTTGCTATGTAAGCCTCTTCAAGTATTTAGGTCGAGAGATGTTTATCTTTGTTGAAGGCTTGACAAAATTAGAATCTGGTATGTCACACCCATTTTGAAGTGGTTATGCAAAATATTTGTTTTGAGTTTGGGGTTGAGATGGATATAAAGGAGTCATTCGAGGAAGAAGATCCGACCATAAAAGGTCTCCATGTTGGTGGCCGACACTGAAGGAATCCATGATCATTATATTTTCTCTTAAATCTTATCAGAACATCCCAAAAAATTTAGTTATGTGAGAACATGGCAACTCTCTTTTTAAAACTTATTTCGACAATCCGAACGGTGAACATATACTAACATGTCTAAAAACTTAGTTCAATTCAATTGTGACCGAATTTGAAATAGCTATTTTTTAGAAAAAATAATTCAAGAATGGAACATTTATAATTAGACAAAATAATAACAAAATTTTTTGAATAATTATCGTGTCCCGAGAGTGATTGATGTAATCTAAAGACATATAGAAATAAGGTACATGGAAGATCTTCATAATCTGTTTTTTTTCATGCAGGTTGGCTAAGTTAGTGTGGAGAAACACTGGGTTTTAGTGCAGAAATTCGTCCTATTTCAATGGTAGTGTGGAAAGGTTTTGGTTATACTGGTGTGAAGGTAATAGCAATTCTGCAACAAAGAATACTTACAAATCTGTTTGGTTAGTTGTGTTATGGTCTATTTGGTTGGAAAGAAATGGTCTCTAATGCTACTTCCTCGGGTTTGTTGAGAGGATTTCATGTTGATATGGAAAATAGCTGTAATTTGCTTCAATTTGCGGATGACACCATTCTCATTTGCAATGGAGAGTGGAAGAATCATTGGGTATTCAAATTTATCCTCAAAGGTTTTGAGTTGGTCTCAGGTTTGAAAGTTAACACCGATAAGAGTAATTTATTTGGTATTGGTGTGGATAATTATTTCATGAAAGCGGCGGAACATTTTCTTACTTGTCGTGTAGGAACTTTTCCTTTCAAGTTTCTAGGTATCATGGTGGGAGCCAAGCATAGAAGTATTGGTTTTTGGAATCCGGTGATTCAAAGCTTCAAGAGTAGATTGGCATCTTGGAAAGGACGTTTTCTTTCTATAGGGGGCGTATCACTTTGATTAACTCGGTTTTGGCCAACGTTCCTATTCATTATTTTTCCTTTTATAAGGCTCCAACAAAGGTTTTAGATATTTTAACATCTATTCAACATAAATTTTTATGGCACGGTATGGAAGATAAGAGGGGTGTTGTTTGGGTAAGTTGGGAGAATATTTGCAAACCGAAGGATCTAGGCGGTTTAGGTGTCAAGGATTTGTGTTTGTTCAGTAAAGCTCTTTTAGCAAAATGGCTTTGGAGATTTATTTTGAACAAGGTCAATTACGAAGCTAAATATTGTCATTCTCAATGGTGGAGGGATTTAATGAGAATCAACCAAAACTCTTGTTCTAATTCTTTTAGGGATGTCATTAAAATTAGATTGGGTAATAGTTCTACTACCCCCTTTTGGGCGACTAGGTGGGTCGCTAATGATGCCTTGAAATCTTTATTTTCGGGGTTGTTTTTGAAGGTTGATAACCCGACTATTTTGATATCGGAAATGGGTGTTTGGTTTGGTGAGTCTTGGAGGTGGAATCTAGCTCCGAACATGGCAGTTGTTGTCCCGGTTTTTCAACAAGAATTTTTCGATTTGGACCGTATTCTTAGTGATATCAAGTCAATGCAATTTGAGTTAGATAAGGTCAGGGTCGGCCCAATAAATCTAGAGGCCCCGTTTTATTTTAAAAAATAGGCTCAATTTTTTTATTAAAAAAATCAATTAAATAATTAAAAATAATAGAAAAATATAATTGTATATTAATTAAAAATAAATTTAAATATAATTATGTTAACATTTGATCCATCTTATTTTTTTATGTATTAAGTTTCATGATATTTTTTTATTTTATTGAATTGTTATATAATATTTTTTATAAATTTATTAATATTACTGAAAAAAATTGCACATTTTAAAAATTTTGGGCCCTCTATTATTTGGGGCTCTGTGCGGTAGCTTGTTGCTCTTGCATAGGGCCGACCCTAAATAAGGTATTGTGGCTCATTCATGCTTCTAATAATTTTTATGTTAAGAGTTTCTATGATTTCTTAGTCAAAGAACAAATAGGAACATCTCTTAATCATGAAGACTTCGAATGTAGTTGCTTGATTTGGAAAAGTCCTTGTCCTTCAAAAGTTAAAATTTTCGGTTGGAGACTTTTGTTAGATAATTCCGATGAGAGGGAATTTGGCTTGCAGAGGAATACTATCTAACCCGCATGGTTTGGTTTTTGTTTTTTGTTTTCGTCAACCGGAAAATTCTAACCACTTATTTTTTTCTTGCCATAAATCGCTTTTGGTTTGGCGAAAAGTATGTGATTGGTTAGGAATAGATGTGATTCATGATTCTAATATTTCTAATAATTTGCTTCTTTGGGTTTCAAAATTTAGAGGCAAGATCTCTAGTTTTTTGACTTGTAGCTTTTGGATAATTGTGTGTTGGAATATTTGGAAAGTAAGAAACAACATCATTTTTAATGATGAAGTGGGTGATCCAAACATTATATTCTTCCGGATTATGTTTCTTTCTTGGTGGTGGATTTTGGTTATCACCAAGGGTCGATTGTTATGTAATTTTTACGATTGACATATTCACCCCTTACATTTTTTGTATAGGTAAGAGGTTGTTTTGACTTGTAGGTTGTATTTTGGATTAAGATACCCCTAGTATCTCTTGTTATATATATTTTGGGTTATCAAAAAAAAAAAGTTCATCTTTAGGGGGAGGGAGTTAGTGTGAATAATATTAGTTAGAGTGTAAAATTCTTTGTTTGAAAATGGGACTGCATTAGTGATATTCCTTATTTCAACTCTACTTTCTACAATTTTTGTTTGAATTCTTTTTAGTTTTGTGAATTGGTGGGTAATTAATCTCTCTTTGATTTTGTAAGGATTGGAATATCCCTTTGTATTTTAATTTATATCAATAGCTTGTTGAAAAAAATAATAATGATAATTAGGGTTGGGCATCGGTTCGGGTAGGGTCGGATTCAGGCCCAAATCTCAAAACCGAGCTACCCGTCGGGTTAATATTATAGGCCCGATTATCGACCGGTACAAACTTCGGTTAACTCGGATTCGGTTTGAATCGGATCGGTTAACAGGATCAGATTTTTCCGATTATGAAAAAAAGAAACATGAGTGTTTACAGACCAGAAACCTCAGAACCAAAAACCTGAGAAACCAAAAACCTTCAGCCTTGTAATTTGGTTCTTCATCTTGTAAAATAAATCTCAAACTTAAATCTCAAACTTTTACTTTGTTAGATTAAAACAAATCGCAAAACTACAGAAGGGTAAAGTGAAGAGGTGAGATGAAAAAAAAAGTGAAATGAAGAAAGAAGTGAGGCGGTGAAGAAGAGTGAGATGAAAAACAACAACGGCGGTAAGACGAAGAAAGATGTGAGGCGATGAAGAAGAGCAACGACGACATATACGAAGAAACAAACCAAATGAGAGGAATTAAGGTTTTTATTGAAACAAATCTGACTATTAAATGATATTAATAATAATAATTAATAATTATAATAATAAATTATTGATTGACTCGGTCGGGTTCGGTCACCAATGGATTTAAATTTTTCATCCGAACCGGACCGAAATAATCCATCATAAACCGAACCAAAAAACCGATTAATCCGCTAATCCGATTTAATCCGACCCGGATGTTAAAATTAAGTTTGGACCGGTCGGACATATTCGGTTCGAAATATTCTGTCCAGCCCTAATGATAATAACGTATTCCAGCACATGACGACAACATATAGAACCAACCAATCACCTTTGGTACGACCAGCATGCATGCTATTTATAACCAAGTCCTTGTACGTACCTTTGTCCTAAAGAAAAATTGTGTCTGAAAGCATGCTATGCTTTATGAATCGCCACTAATACTAGGACCCATTTGGTTTAATAGCTTCCATACAACTTGATATTGATCTAACATAATTTGATGTACAACAACGGTTCTTCAATCAATGTCGGATAGAAGTTTTGTGGTCATTCATTCACACACAATTTCTTTTCCCAACTCACTTAAGATGAGATGTTATTTAAAGCTTCTTGCTAATGATTTAATTAATTTAATATTTTATTTTGGCCGCAAGATACAATTAATTTTCCACAATCATAAGGCTGGTAAACCATAAAATCAAAACTGAAAAGTGTACTAGTATATATATAGGACAAAAATGATTGTATTAAATGTTTCATCGAGCTACAATGTTTATTGCGGGATTGTTGTTGAACGCTACATGCAATCGCAATTAGTAACCTACTAGTGACTAAAAAAGAAGGGGGGAAAAAGGTTAGTCTTTGGCCCTCAATTTCAAGAGGAATGAAACCCTAATAATTCATGTTACATTAATTGTAACATTAATCAATTAAATGATTATAGATTGATAATACTTAATCATTAAAAAAAGGGTTAAATGTTATTTTCCCCGTACCATAATAGTTAATTATTATTAAAATATTGTTAATCTAAATTATAATTTATGGTTAACATTGAAAGTTAATTAGTCGGAGTATAAACTAATAGGTCTCAATCCTAATTCTTTTTTTTATTACCAGAAACTTTCATTCAAAGGAGATATTAGGGGTGTCTCAACCTAATGATACAAATGAGAACACCAATAAAATAATCAGCAATACAAGATTATAAGATATCTAAAAGGCATTTTAGCCAATCAGAAAATGAACACCTAAATTTTAGGTTGCAACCTATAGCCAGCCAACACCAAGAAAAAGAGTAATCATGTTGAAAAGAGCTACTAGTTCGCCTAACTCATCATTGAAAATTATCTAGTTGCGCGTCCACCAAGTGCACCAACAAGTCACAAACCAAATCAAAAGAAGAGTTTGAACAAGATGAGGACAACCAAAGGAACCAAGCTAAAAGATGCTCACCACAATTGGCCTTAACAAGATCAGTAATCCCCAACCAAAGCCTAATCTTCTCCCAAACAAGTTTGAACCGCGGGCAAGAAATGAATAAGTGGTTGGAATCTTCAACGACATTGAAACAGAATACACACACTAATTCATGATAGTTGGAGATGATATTTCTGATTGCGAGGTTTGAGCGAGTTGGAAGATTTTCTTGCAATAATCTCCACCAAAAGATTTTCACCTTCAAAGGAATGTGTTGTGTAACGCCCTGAAATTCGTAATTTAATTATTATTTAATTATTTATGAATATGTGGTATTGTGTGGTATTTGGTGGTGTTGTGGTGAATGAAATTATTTTATTTCGATAGTGATATTAGAATAATTATGATTATTATTAAAATACAATAAAGGAATTAGAGGTCTTGAGGGTAGTTTTGTCTTTTGGGAAGCTAAGAGAAGAGAATTGGGATAGTTTCTCAGAACACGTATTCTGAAGTTGGGAGAAGTTACTCTGAGGAATCAAGGAGACTAGGTTGGAGATTCTTCAAGAATCGATTGAAAGAGTTAAATTGACTAAGGTATGAGGAGTAATTTTATGTTCAATATTCATAATGTAGAGGTAGGTCTTAATAGAAAGAGGATTTTGAGGGAAATCTTAGGGTTAATAGGATTATTAGAAGAGTTGGACTAAATGTTGTTGTTAGATGTTGTAGTTGATGAATATATCATGATAGTAGGTTATAGGAATGAATTATGTGTTTTTCTGCTATTGGATTATGATTTTTGATGAATTTTATCGCAGCTGAGTTGTCTTGAAATCGCAGGTTTTTCTGCCAGAAATTGCCGTCTCGCTTAGCGAGCAAGTGTAATTCTGAAAATCCCGCAAACCAAGACCAGGTCGCTTAGTGAGCCAGGTGCCCGCTTAACGAGACCTGGCATTTTTTGAAAAAAAATTTCTTCTTCCAAATGATTTGTAATGGCTTGTTTTGTTGTCTTAAGTTGCTATGAGGTTGTTGTGAATTATTGCCATTGTGTAATATGCTAAATGTGTACGAATTTGTGATGAAATTATGTTTAGACGATTTCATTAAATTGTGTATGTATGTTTGACTTGCCAAAAGTCGAAGATTGAAGATCAAAAACTGTTAGGTAGATGCATCCGTTGAATATTCCAAAATGGAAGTAGGATAGTATTTCCATGGATTTTGTAACGGGTTTGCTGAAGACTGCTAAGGGAAATGAATCAATTTGGGTGATTGTGGATAGATTGACTAAGTCGGCCCATTTCTTGCCAATGAAGATTAATAATTCTATGCAGAAGCTAGATGAGATGTATATTAAAGAGATTGTGATGTTGCACGGGATACCGTTGTAACACCTCAAAATTTGCCCTCCTATTTATTCCCTCTATGGGCTCGTCATTTTGCATTCATCAACATTTCGCCCCAATTCATTAACATCATAGTAGTTCATTTCGTTGTTTCATAAGGCATGTGATCAGTCCCCTTTAATCTAGGGTTTCGCTCCTTATCTGTATCTGTCAGAGATTGAAATGGTGGAGAATATTCACTGGGTATTGATTCCACTCTAAATGCAGTGGCTTAGCTGTGGCATAATTCAGATGAGAGTTTGATTCAATTTTGGTCAAATTATTGAAATATCACTGCAGCTGCAAGATCATTCTGGACCGTTGGACTATTTCTTAGACAATACATATTCACAGTTCACGTTGTCGTGTGCTGGGATTCACCTGTCTATCGAACAGTGTTTAGTGTGAATTTTGGTTCATGTCTTCACCTGTATTCGAATGATCACGGCATATTTCAGACGATTTAAAAGGGCGTGACCTAGATAGAGAATTATTCGATGGTTCAAAAGTGGTCATGTTCATGGGCTTGTGGAAGGATTCAAAATAGACCTTGGGCTAAAATCGAGATTTTATATCCATTCATTTCTTTGTTCTCATTGTCATAAACCATTCCCGATGATTTCGTTTCATTTTTATTTCCACTTTCAATTTCTTTTACTCGTCTTTCCACTTATTTTTATCCATATCCGATTACCCGTATAATCCTTATTCAATAAATTCCATTTTTATTTCAATACTCATAATTGTCACATTCAACACAAATCCATTCAATTTGTTTTCTTTCATCTATTTTTACAACAATAGACTTATTAAAAAAAATCTCAAGTGAAGTTGTTATAGGTCTATTTGATGTTATTTTTCCTAATCCATGATTAATGGGAACCATGTTCGTTTCAAGCCCATGTCCGTTTCAAGGAAGGAGGCCCAATTCTATTTTGTCCGATCGTTCGAGTCTATATGTTGTTTCATCCTAATTGATTCTTAGCCCGATTGTTCATACTCGTGTTCAAATTCATTGATCAAATTTTATACTTTTAAACCATTTCTAAAATCTAATTTCATTTTACTTTCTTATATCCAAAATCCCTTGATTATCCAACATCCAACTCAAGTCTTTTGTCTAATATCCCTCATGGGTATATCGCCCCATTCTTTACCAAATTTTCAAGACAAGAAAAGAGAACAATTCATTTGAACATAAGGATAATGGAATCCTCAAAATAGTCATGAGAAATTCACATAAAAAAATAAATAAATTATGAGGGATTTATACAAAAAAAAAGGAAGACAAAACTTTATTGTTTCCATCTTGGTTCCAGGGGAGAATAATGAGGAATTATTGATGAGGCAAGGCTACAAAGAAATGAAACTTCTGTGCCTAAAGGTTTAATTTTGACAGATGCACTTATAAACTACATTGAGCGGGTAGGTGATCTTATCAAAAGTAAGCCATGCTGCTTGGTGGGCTTAACTTCATGATTGCCTTATGGCAAGGGGCTTCCCCAGTATGCAAATTTCCTGGAGTCTCTAAGAAGCCATGTAAATTTCTGGATGCACTTGGCCAATGCAATTGCAAGTACTGCTAGCAGTGAAAATCCCATATTCGAGAGTCTGAAGGGAAACGAGCAGCACCTCAAAGATGCTGGGATTAACGGAATACGGGACGTAGAAGCTTTGCCACCACCTTCAGAAATCAAATATAATATTCCCTGCACAAAGCCAATGCTTGAACAAATTCCTCAGGACTCTCTTCACAATTCCTGAACTCGCATCAAGATTGATCCTGCTAATCACATAAGAAAATCAACTCAGAAGCCAAATAACATTCACGACGAAGTATGAAAATATTTAACGCAAAAAAAAAAGAAGCTCTCAGGACTAACTCTCCCACAGAACCAAAACTCAGACATTTGAGAAAAGCAAACAGAATGAAAGTCAGTTACAAACCAGTTATAAAGCCCACCCAAAACAGAAATTCAGGAATCCAAAGAAACAATCCTAATCAAAAATAACAGAGTTATAACAGAATTCTCAACAGAAAATTAACTGAAACATAACCGATTTTTCTAACTAATTATCACCTGAAGTTTCTGGAATCTTCTCTAAATCTCCTATAAGTCAATGGCTTTTCATTCAATCAGTTTTCTTCCACATTTTTTTTTCCTCCTTCAACCTTCTCCTCTAATCTCTTTTCCTCTCCCAAAACCTCACAAATTCTCCATCTCCATCTTGGTCTTGAGTTCTCAGAATTGCCTCATCCATCAAGAACCACCAATACACCTTTTGGCTCCAACAACTTCACCATCAAGTCATCATCAGCAGCACTATTATTCCCTCCTGGTTGTTGCAACAATGTCATCCATGCAAAGAACTTTTGATCACAGTCTCAATAAGGTCAGTACCTGCAAGATTCATTGAAATTGCAAAGGAGTATGATAAATCCAGTGAGGAAGACGTATCAGTAAAAGTCGCGGGCAAGAACATACAGAAGCAAGAGAAGAAGAACAAGGCGAAGTCAAGCATACCTGAGCATCATGTATCATTAGAACGGCGGAGCCGGTTTCGTCTTCGCGTCCTCATTGATTATGGATCGAAAGTGGTGCTGAGTTTGTAACGGCCGTGACATAACAAGTTATCCGCAAAGGCATCGTCGACGCGTCCACAAGCTACAAGGTACGAATCCGAATCCCTTCGTGGGAAGCTGTTTAGGACGTATTGTTGAGCTGCTATTGTTCACGTGGTGTTTGAATTTATCAATGAGTTAGGTTCGAGTAGGTTTCTTATTTTTGTGGTTTATTTCCGGATTGAATTCGACCGAAGCCGTATCAGGGTAATGATTAAGGGTTCTCTTCGGATGAGAGGAAAAGAATTGAATGGAGGGGTTTTGTGAGCTAGGGTTTTTTACAATAGGGCTTAGGTTTAGGTCCTTTGGAGATGAGTTTGGCGTTTAAGAAGGTGACGGCGGGTTAGAGAAGAAACTGAGGTGGTGAGGGTGTTGGACGACGGAAGTAGAAGATGGAGCTGAGGGATGGTGGTGGCCGGAGATAAGTGAAACTGACGAAGATTGAAGGGGCGGCAAAGGAGATAGGAGGGTTTAGGAGATGATAACGGTGAAGATGAGGGTGAGAGAACATGACGAAGAAGATGAAGAGGAGGAAGAGGGTTATGCGGCGCAAGAGGAAGAAGAAGGGGATTAGGGTTATTCTGGATTTTGGATCTTTGACTTTTTTCTTTTTATTGTTTGTATTTTTAATTCTGATTGTAATAAAAACTTCATAATTAAATTAAGGTTGTAATTGATAATATATAAAGATTTATTTAGAGTTAATTCATTAGTTTAATTTAAGACTTTAGGAAATTTTATATAAGTTTAATTTAATTCTGTTTTTAATTAAGGTTTTAGAAAAAACTCTATCATAAGATTATTAAAATTTCTTTCTTCTTTTTAAATTAAGATTTTTAGAATTTTATATTGATAATCATAATTTTAGTTTAAGGTCTTAAATTAGAATTTTATATTGATAATCATAAGTTTAGATTTTTAGAAAAAAAAATATTATATTTAAGTTGAGTTTAATTCTGTTAAATTAAAATTATTAGAAATTTTATCATAAGGATTAGTTTAATTTTGATTTTAGGAAAACATTATTATAAGTTAATGGTTTAATTGATTTCCTTAATTAAGAATTTTATAAAAGAAATATTAGTTTAGGGTTAGTTTAATTCTATTTTCTTAAATTAAGATTTTTAGGAAAAATATTTTAATAACTATAGTTTAATTCAAATTTTATGAAGAATATTATATTAGGTTAATTCTTTTTAGTTTAATTTAAGATTTTGGGAAAATATCAATTCACAAGATTAATAAAATTTTACTCTTTTTTTTAAGACTTTAGGAAATTTTAATCATAAGTTGTTTAATACATTTTTTTAAATTAAAACATTAAATTCATATAAAACTATTAGTTAATTCTCTTTTTTATTATTTAAGGTAATTCTTTTTTTTGAAACTATGGTTTAATTTCAGATTTTAGGAAAATATTATGTTAAGATTATTAGAAATTTATTTCATTTTTTTCCTAAGTTAAGTTTTTGATTAAGTTTCATAATAAGATTAGTTAATTCATTTTCTTAATTCAAATTTTAGGAAAAATGTTATAATAAGACTATAGCTTAATTCAAATTTTAGGAAAGTGTTATAATAAACTTTAGTTTTACTTTTTTTTTTTTAAATTAAGATTGTTAGAAAATATTAAGTTTAGTTTAATTCTTTTTCTTTAATTAAGATTTTGGAAAAAATATTATAATAGGATTAGTTTACTTCATTTTTGTTTAAATCAAGACTATTAGAACTTAAATTAAGATTTTAATTTGAACATTATCATAAGACTATTATTTAGAAGCATTTATCATAAGACTATTATTTAGAAGCATTTATCATAAGATTATTATTTAGAAGCATTTATCATAAGATTATTATTTAGAAGCATTTATCATAAGAGTATTATTTAGTTTATAATCATAATTTTAGAATTTAATTCATTTTCTAAGATTAAAAATTTATAAAAAAATATTATTATTAGATTAAGGTTTAATTCACAAGATCATTAAAAATAATTCAATAAAAATAATCTTAAGCTAAGATTTAGAAAAAATATTATCTTGAGATTAGTTTTTTTCATTTGTGTTAAGTTAAGTAAAATTTGTTTAATTCCTAGAATATGTGAAAAATATGTTTAAATTAAAAAAATATTGTTATCAACACCTCTGTTTCCAGGCCCATTAGAAAAACAAAACAAATAAATTCTTTCTCCACCTCCCCTCTCAAGGCTGCGAATTGGGCCAATTCCTTTTCCTATTAGCACCCTCCTTTTGGGGCCCAGTTCACAAAAACACATAATAATTACTAAGAGCACCCCATTTATGTTCTTGTTAGAATTTTATTTTATTTTAATTATAGTTTCAAATTAAGTGCATAAGAAATAATAAAAATCATTAGAAAATTCCCCAAAAAATTAAGAAGCTTAATAAGTCATTTTAGAAATTTGTGACATTTTTATTTTCTGAAATTTGATTATTTTTGGTTAAATTCTGAATTTTTCTTTTAATTAGCTTTATTGAATTTCTATTAATTGTGCTGAATTTTGTTCATTTTATTTAAGTAGCTTCCATCAACCTTTTTGAGCCATTCTTTTTTCTGTAATTAAAGGGTTCATAATATTTCTTAGGATATTTTTAATGGAATTTTTAGGACCTTTTATCATAGGTTTTAGTGGAGTAATCCTTAGGAAATAATGGTTAATATTAGCTGAAATTAAATAATTTTTAGGCATAAGAAAAATAAGTATTTTTAGAATCCCTCTTAGTATACTATTTTAGATAGTGTTAGGATCATATGGTTTAAGTTTCACAATTTTTCTAGAAGTTTTAGTATTTTTTTAGAATATTAGTTTAGGCCTAGTTATGCATAATTCCCTTAGTTTAGGCCATTAAAAGAAAATAAAGTTCAATATAAAAATAATAGTATAGATTAGATTTAGCATTTAAATTTAGTATTAGACTTAGGTTTAATTCAATTAAGTTTTTTAGAATGAATATTAGGTTTAGCTTAGATGTAGAACTTAGGCTTAAAATTCATTTCCATGTAGAAGTAGAATAAATAAAAATATACTATTTTTTAATTCATGCCTTTAAGGCAAATTGTTTAGAATTTTATTTTCTTATGTTTAATTTCATTTTTTGCTTCATTTGATTTCTTACAACTTGTATAGGATTCCCCCTTGTGTTCTTAGAATCAACTTAACTTCATTAAGAAGTAAGTTGAGTTCTATTAGTTTTAAGTTTCCATTAGGAATAGAAGACCTCACTAACCATTAGGATCACTTTGTAAATACATAACAAAATTAGGATTGAGTCTTAGTCCCTTAGATTTTGCCTTTTATCAATTTGAGTCATTCTCTTCTTATCTTCAAACAAAATCCAAAAAAACACTTAATAAATAAATGGAAGGATTCCTTGTGTATAGCCTTATTCCATGAAGCACTTGCATTCATTCCATCTTGGAGTGGTGTAAGCTTGTTTATCATGATGCACAAGTCTCATCAAGGAGTTGTTCACAAAAAAAAAGCTTAAAAAATACTTCTTCACAAAAGCAACAAAAACACTTAATAAAGTTCAACAAGCTAGTGAACTTAAACCCTAATCCTAGGAAGCCAGTCTTGGATAAATTCTCCTTGCTGGGTATGCTTGTTCTATTATTCCATCTTGGAATGTAGAATCAAGTGTACATTCCATGGAAAAGAGTTTGAATTCACTTCCTTGTGCCAAATTCATACAAAACTCATAAAAGCCGAAAACAAACAATAACCGACTATCCTGCGGGAACTTCTCTTCTCATCTCATTCACTCACAACGCGAACTCGCGGCGACTTGTCATACATGCAAGACGGTAAACGCACTCGTACCAGACGAGCCTGCAACACCTGAGCATAGACATACGCAGTTCCAACATAAAAAACACAAACAAATAGTTCCCGCCTAGGTTAGGCGAACTACGTCGACTCTGATCCTCATTATCCCGATGAGGTACGTAGGCAGCGGGGTAGGGCCCGTTCGAGCACATTCTTTATTTTCCCTACATTTTCCCCATTCTTTAGTTTAGTTTTCATTTCCAGTTCCCTTCTCATTTCTCATTCCAATTTCCAGTTAGCGGTTTTATTCAGCAGCATATTATTTCTCACCCTTTGAAACAAGCAAGCAAGCGTGGATCCCGTCGGGTACGACGGACGATCTGGGGTGCTAATACCTTCCCAGTTCGTAACCGACTCCCGAACTCAGATCTTTGGTTCTCAAGGCCTTGTCTTTTCCTTCTTCCTCAGGTTTGTGCAACATTACCTTTCCCATTCTTTCGGGATAAAAATGTCTGGCTAGCGATTCTAACCTTTCCGCGCCACTTTCGCGTTTGTACTAGGATGAAAATCCCGGGAGCGACAACCGTCAAGTATCGTATCAGATAGAGATTTGCGGTTTACATCGAGGTTTTAGAAGAGTTTACAAGATACCTAGGGTACTAAGTTGAGGACGAGCTCTACTTATCATTCACAGACATACGGTGAGACAGAGAGGACTATCTAATCTTTAGAGGATTTACTGAGAGCTTGTGTGTTGGATCAAGGAGGATCTTGGGATAATCATTTGTCATTGATTGACTTTACCTACAATAATAGTTATCATGCTAGTATTGGAATGGCACCATATGAAGCGTTGTATGGTAGACGATGTCAGACTCCCCTGAGTTGATATGAATCAGACGAGAGTGCAATGCTTGGACCTGAGATTGTGCAAGAGACGATTGTGAAGGTTAAGATGATACAAGAAAGAATGAAGGCTTCTCAGAGTCGACATAAGAGTTATCATAATAAGATGAGGAAATCTCTTGAGTTACAAGAGGGAGACCATGTGTTCTTGAGAGTTACTCCGGTGACTGGTGTCGGACGAGCTTTGAAGTCTTGAAAGTTCACTCCGTGTTTTTTTGGTTCGTATTAGATTTTGCAAAGGATCAAAGCGGTAGCATATCAGATTGCATTACCACCATCGCTTGCGAATTTGAATGATGTTTTTCATGTATCACAATTGAGGAAGTATGTGTGCGATTCATCGCATGTGATTCAGATGGATGTCGTGTACGTAAGACATAACCTAACTGTGGAGGCATTACCATTGCAGATAGAGGGCCGAGAAATGAAGCAATTATGAGGAAAAGAGATTTCCTTGGTGAAGGTATTGTGGGATGGACCAGCAGGTGAAAGTTGGACTTGGGAACATGAAGATAAGATGAAGGAGTCGTTTACAACTCTGTTTGTTTCAGGTTTATTTTCGAGGATGAAAATTCTTAAAGTGGGAGAGAGTTGTAATGCCCTGAAATTCGTAATTTAATTATTTATGAATATATGGTATTGTATGGTATTTGGTGGTGGTGTGGTGAATGAAATTATTTTATTTTGATAGTGATATTAGAATAATTATGATTATTATTTAAATATTATTATTAAAATAAAATAAAGGAATTAGAGGTCTTGAGGGTATTTTTGTCTTTTAGGAAGTTAAGAGAATAGAATTGGGATAGTTTCTCAGAACATGTATTCTGAAGTTGGAAGAAGTTGCTCTAAGGAACCAAGGAGGCCAGGTTGGAGATTCTTCAAGAATCGATTGAAAGAGTTCAATTGACTAAGCTATGGGGAGTAATTTTTTGTTCAATATTCATAATATAGAGGTAGGTCTTATGAGAAAGGATATTTTGAGGGGAATCTTAGGGTTAATAGGATTATTAGAAGAGTTAGACTAAATGTTGTTATTAGATGTTGTAGTTGATGAATATATGATGATAGTAGGCTATAGGAATGAATTCTGTGTTTTTATGTTGTTAGATTATGATTTCTGATGAATTTTGTCGCAGCTGAGTCATCTTGAAATCGTAGGTTTTTCTTCCAGAAATTGTCGTCTCGTTTAGCGAGCAAGTGTAATTCTGAAAATCCTGCAACCCGAGACCAGGTCGCTTAGCGAGCCCGGTGCCCGCTTAGCGATACCTGACACTTTTTGAAAAATGTTTTCTTCTTCCAAATGATTTGTAATGACTTGTTAAGTTGTCTTAAGTTGCTATGAGGTTGATGTGAATTCTTGCCATGATGTAATATGCTAAATGTGTAAGAATTTGTGATTAAATGATGTTTAGACGATTTATGTTGTATTATGATGATATGTAGCATTGATGATATGAGTAGGCAAAGTATTAGAAATGTGAATGATGTTTGAGGATATATGATGAATGTGAATGCAATAAGTTGATGAGTTTTGATGATATATGATAGTATTGTGTCTTGCATTCATGGCATAATTATGATGGGACTTTGATCTATTGGTAGCTTTAATCCCATCGTGTGGATTGAAGTGATATATTGCTTATGTTGTGCTCCTTTATGGAGGGTTGATGGTCCAATGTCCCTCCATGATGATGATGATTCAGTATCACATGCATATTATGAGGATTACATTTCATTCTTGGTGGCATAGCATGATTTGCATTTGGATTTTATGTGATGATGTGGTTGATTTTGTTGTATATGGGTGAGACTTGAAATGATTTATCTATTGATACATGTTGACTTGTAATTCCTTCTTTATATTATTTATATTGATTGTGAATTTACTCACTCTGCCTGTCTTTGGTGTTGGTCTATTATACCATCTTGCAGATACTCAGAAATAAGTTGGTGTGTGGACGAAGCTTGGAGTGGATGTCTTTTTGTCGTTTATATACTTTAGGGTGGTGTCCTGCTCTGTATTATGTAACATCGAGAACGCTTGAGAATTTTTGGTTTTGCTTGTTTTAACCCTAAATTGATAATGTTTTAGATTAACATTTGAGCTTTATGTTTAAGTAATGAAGTTGACAATTGATGATGATCCGCTGCGTATAAATGTTTTGTTTGTAATTATGAATGCATGTTGTAATTCATGTTACGGGACAAGACTAAATGATGATTTTTGTATGCTTGTTGAAATGTGATACCCTTTCTGTTGAAAAAATCTGATTATATTGAATAATCTCGCATTATTATGTTGTGGAGTAAAGGGTGTTACATGTTGAATGTCAAATATGTCTTAAAATGAACTATTTTCCTTTTCATTCCTAAACTCTTTATTTGTGTTTTAGATGTTTAATCTCATAATATTGTGTAAATTGATATTATAATTGCATTAGCCTTTAGATGTCCTTATTTTTGTGTTAGTGTGTAGGAATTATGCATGACAATCAAAGAAAGAGTAACAAAAGAATGAAAAAGGAAGCCAAAGCAAGCATGACATGATTCAGCTAGCTCGTTGTGCAAGCTCTAATGATGGGAAAGTGAGGTTGTTGTGTGACATGTGGCGAAGGGAAAGAGAGACAAATTGAATTAGAGGCATTAGGTTTTTAACTTAGTGGTCATTGTGCGATGTTTGGGCAAGCTAGCTTGCAGTGCGAGCTGAGATATTTCCTGAAGGACTATTTAAGTTTTCTAAAGCATTTGATATGCCTAGAAGTTAACCTCGTTGTGCAAGGAAAAGCTTGTTGTGTGAGGAAGAGCTTGTTATGCGAGCTAGCGCAGATTAAGAAATATATTTATGTACAGTTTCTAGCTTTTTGGATCATTGTTCTTTTACACAACATTTCCTTAGAACACAAAAAAAACCTAAAAACATCATTTCTTCATC
This sequence comes from Lathyrus aphaca, assembly GCA_963966055.1. Taxonomy (NCBI): domain Eukaryota; kingdom Viridiplantae; phylum Streptophyta; class Magnoliopsida; order Fabales; family Fabaceae; genus Lathyrus; species Lathyrus aphaca. The sequence continues at coordinate 652,572,469 of OZ014519.1, forward strand.
CAAGAGATGATCTTCATCAAATAGGAGCTGCAATCACATCCATTGTCGATTCTTCAACTTGGATGCACATTCATCTCCTTCTTTTCCTTTTGAAGCAAGCTACCATGGTTTTTGGTAGTTAAATCCTTTGTATCAGGGGTAGATGTAGTCTTCCTTGGATTGTATGTATTTCTTTTAATCTCTTGTATATGAACAAAGTTGATGATCAATGTGTGATGAATATCTTTGCTCTTAATGATATATATTTGATTTGAATCACTATTGAAAGGTATTTTTCAAACCTTGACCTAAGTTATTCATCTATCAATGAACAAAATCTAGACATAGATTTATGAGTTGATATTCACTTTGTATCAAGCTTTAAGATTATTGTGTTGATTGTTAGCATAAGATATCATCTAGTAATTAATACGATAATATTCACAAAATTGCTTTAGAGATAAACGGTATTGAGAGGATATGTGATTATATTCATGGGAAATAAATTCACATGCTTGATTGATCGAATACATGCAAGTTAGGTTGATGAATCTATTCTAGATATGTCCTTTTTAAACAAACATCTTTCAAACTTTACTTTTTTCTACAAAAATCTTGTGAAATTTATGATACCAAACAAAACTCTTTTGAAAATCTCACTTAAGACTTCATAAACTGTAGAACGAAGGTGATATCACGATAATCCCTGTGGAGACAATAAAATTATTACCCACCTATTATACTTTAAAAAAATGGCGTTGTTGTAGAGGATTGTTAATTGATATTGCGAGCATTTTAATAGTTTATCTTGTTTTAAGTTTTGTATTGTTATCTCTTATCTCAGCTCATATTTCTTGTGCTTTTTAATTTGTTTGGTTAGTGTTTCAAATATCTGTTTATGTGAGGAAGTGTACCTATAGACCAACTTCTTTTTGATCCAGAGATTGAAAGAACTACTCGTAGACTTAATAATAATACTAGATGAAGAAGAAAACTAGCGAATGAAAGAAGAGAACGCGAAGGAACTTTTACAAGTGATCCACCAACTACTCCCATTTTCATGTCAAACATGGCAGAGGCACCACCTCCCGCAAGAGGTCCAAGTACAAATAGTCTGTGACATAATGCTCACTTTGCTCACAATGCAAACAATGGAAGAAATTCGGAGATGAAAACCGGGATACTTCAACTTTTATATGGAAATCCCTTTATAGGGCTTGATCACGAAGATCCTTTCACTCATCTTCAAAACTTCTCTCTTGTCTCTGCAACTTTTTTTAGTATTTGAATTCCTTCATAGGGAGTTTTTCATTCTATCTTTTCCATCGACGCTAAATGTTTTTAGAGATGTGAGAAACCACACCATCATCTTATGCTTCATTTTTCTCATCATAATCTTCATCCTCTAATTCTTAAACTTTTATTATTTTCCTTTAATCTTATTTCCTTTTGGATTAAGATCAATAGAATTAGACTTTCTCTTAGGTTTATCTATGTTGACTTCAATCTCATCATTCTTGATGGATCTTATAAGGTCTACAATAACTAGGATGTTTAATTCCTTTGTTTCTTAAATAATAATATCGTTTGGTATCTATTTATTTAGAATACTTCTAAGTATTATCTTAATATGGTCAATAGTAAGAGTAGATTATGTTCAGTACTTTGATTCATACAGTCTCAAATTTAGAAAACATGGATTCTACATCTTCATCTTCTTCCATATGAAAAACATGCATACATATTATTATTAAAACATTTTCCTTAGATTCTTTGACTTTCTTGTTTACTTCATAGTTGATACATAAAGAGTCATAGATATTATTTACTATTTTTTATCATAAACTTTATCAAAATCATTGAAGGGAATAAGAGTCATCATAAGACTTATTTCTTTGTGATGCATTTTGTATCATTCTCCACACATCATTCAATTGATTTCTTGTTAAAAATATATCTACATCACTTACAGGTGTTGTGTAACTTTCTTTTACTATATCCCATATGTCAACTTCTTGAGATATAAATATTCTAAAAAGGTTTTCCTTTCAATAATCAAATCTTTTACCATTAAAAATTGAAGGTTTGACTGAGTAAGAAGTACTATTATTCTCTTCAACATTGTTGTTGTTATTAGCCATAGTGTTTCTTAAAGTTCTTTAGTCTTGTATGGATATGTCTTCAAATAAAAGATTGAAGCTTTAATATTAACTGAAAGTGTGAAAAAAAGGGGGTTTATGATGAGGTGTTAAAAAATTTAGCTGTTTGATTTAAAATTAAAAAAAAAAGTTTAAACACAAATATTTTAGATAAAAGTATAAATGAGAGACAAGATGCACAAAGTTTATCATGATTCATCCTACAATCCAGAGTTGCGTCCTAACCCCTTACACATACTTTATATTTATCATGATTCAACTAATTACAAGTTCATTAAATAATCTCTTACTGTAACTTACTTATACTTTATATTTATGAATATCTTACTATAATTTAGTCTTTTTATCTTATCAAAGAATATGACTTTAAATTAGACCTTTAAGTAAATTACCATCAATAAAATGATATAGTATTTATGAAGTATTTGTCTTATCAAAGAATCAATAATCTTAACAAAACGCATGCCTCCAATTCTATTGTAGATCTCCAAAGACTTGCCCATATGTCCCTTTTTTCCCTTTTGCTTATATGCTACTTCTTGTATTCATGGCATGAGTTAACAAATAAACTTCCCTTTCTTTTGGTTGATAACACAAATTACATAATATATATCAAGCTTTGAATAATTTAATAATATATTTTTTTCTTTAAGGTTCACACCCATTATGATGAATTATCCTAATTTCTATAAACTCATTTATAATTAATTCATTATCCTAATTACTCTGATTTATTCATCACTTGTAGTGTTTTCCTTCATCCCTTTGATTTATTTCATAAAACAATTCATCATCCAAATTTCAAGATATTGTTTCTAAATCTTTAGCACTAACCATAATTTTTTTTCCATACCCTGATTTCAATTTTCCCAATTTTATTACCCTAATTTTGTTTGTTCATATGTATGGTTTCTATTCTATCTTCCTTCTAATATAGAACCCTAATTTCATTTATTCTAATTTCACTGCCCAATACTTCCTTTTATTCAACCGGATGGTTTCAACTGATTTATTCATTTACATTGCCAATACTTCCTCTAATTCAACTATCCGGTATCACTACTACTATGATATGTCTTGATTTTTATCATTATATTGATTTGTATTGATTATTGATTGATTATTGATTATTGATTATTGATTATATTGATTGTGTTGATATATTGATTTAGTTGATTTTTTTATTTATATTGTCAATACTTCATTTGATTCATTTTTAAATCAAAAGATTATAACAAATAGATATTGTCGCTGCTTTCTCAAGATTTTTAAAGAATAATGAATCGTCCTAATTTCCAGTCTAATGATATAGGGATGTCAGAAAATCTAGCCTTTATGTCAGTTGTCCATACCTTCTTATCTTCACTATATTATTTTAATATATATGATAATTTTTTTAAATATTGTATGCTTCAGAATTTGGTAGTATATTCAATGTAGAATTAGTGTGTGTGTGTGTGTGTGTATATATATATATATTTGTGTGTGTGTGTGTGTGTGTTTGTGTGTGTGTGTCGTCACATTGTGTTTTTCAGTGCACAAATTCCTTGTCAATCTTTTGTTGTTTATGTGAAATTGATGTTTTTCTCTTTAGTTGAATTAATGGAGAACACATTCGATAATTTGTGTGATATTGTACCAGTAAGAGAGGCATGAAGGATCAAGGTGAGTGTAGTTAGAATGTGAGGAGTTCCTACTTTTTTGAAACCTGATCAGACAAACACGCTTGAAATGGTCTTGGTTGATGAAAAGTTCTGTTGTTTTTTCCTTTTTGCTCCACTTTATCTTTGTAGTTGTATTTGTAGTTGTGTATGGATTGAAGGATATTTGTAATTTATTGTAATTAATTTTTTATGTTACAAGGAGGCAAGATACATGCCACAATCAGGAAACAATCGGTATATGTATTTCAAAAATAAACTAATTGAGAGAGAAGTGTATAAGATGTCTTATTTTTTTGTTGCTCCGAGCTCTGGCTCATTCTGTACTACACTTCACTCATATAAACTTATATTTAAAATGAAGAGCAAGGTACATAGTTGTGAGAACACATTGATCCCATCTTATGGGTTGTCTCTCAGCAATATCTCTGAAGTTTGTAACCAAAGTTCTGATTATGATCATTTAATCGGTAGGAAATACATTTCATTATAATTTTGTCTTTGGTTTTTATAGTTTTTGTTTTATTCACTGTATTATGGTATAAATATTCCAATGAAAATGAAACAAATGTCATTGGTGTGATGACTGGTATATCCCCCAAGAGAGAATATGTTAAGGATGACAAAATGACCAAGATGGTGGTGTTTGAGTTGACTGATCATAGGTAAATCTATAATTTAGATTGATTTTATGTGTGTGATGTTATAGTATCTCGTGTGTAATATGATTTTCATATGTTATCTTACATGTTATAGTGGTAAATGTGAATGTGCATTATTTGGAGATTATGTTGATATTCTTCAAAATCTAATGGGAAAATCAATTCATGGAATATTTGTCGTTATTGTCCAATTTTCCAAGATTAAGATATTTCGAGGTTTAATTTTTTTCAACAATTATTTCTTGTAGATCAATATGTGATTATAGATTGGCGAGTTCTATGTTTATTGGTTATTTATATTATGCAGATAAAATGTCTATTCAAAATGTGTTGAATGCCACTCGAATTTTGGCCAATCCACCAATTGAATAGGCTATTGAGTTTAGGAATGGGTATATGTATCGGATATTGGAATATATATTATTTGATATATTTGTGACTGTGGATATTAGTTTCCATAATTTATCCATTACAAACTTGTTGTTCATGGCTTTGAACCATCTGGTGTTATTCTTGTTCTTGGACCACGTGCAAGGCCAACAATGGAAGAAACTTTTTGGCGCATGTATCCGGGAAAAAAAACAATATCAGAACTTTATGGAATGGTTGAGGATGAAAAATATGTTGTGTGTATCGTCGTGAATGGCTTGGTTGCTGGCCAAGATTGGTAGTATCCTTCGTGTAGGTGTCACCAAAGTGTTACCCCTAACTCAGGTGCATACTATTGTAAGGGTTGTGACAGACATGTGTTTCACATGGTTCCAAGGTTAAATTTGTAGCATATGTTTCTTACCATGAATATTAAGTTAAAGTTGGTGCTGAATTTCACATCCGCTCTTCATATCCATGTATAAGGTCAAACTGGAGGTAAGTGATGGAAATGAGGAGGCTATATTTGTTTGTTTTTATGGTGATGTGCAATATCTTATTGACAAACAGTGTGCCACACTTGTGTCTGTTGCTAAGGTTCTATCCATATACTTTATTTATATGTGCTTTTTGTGTTGTGCTGCCCATTTTTTGTGCAAATTATGTGGGTTTTTGTCTTAACTATACAATGTGTATGCAAGCTAAAAATGTTGGATTTATCCAATTGAGCTGAAGAGTTTGAAGGGAATGAAATTGCTTTTTAAGGTTGATAAAAACTCTATGTCAAATCAGCTTTTTGATGGATCCTATAGGGTTAAGAGGTTTTGTGGTGAAGTGTCAATTATACAGACTCTTACTTCAGAAGTGTGCAGTTACACTTCTACTAAGGTTATTGATAATATGGAGTGTTCTTCATTTTTTGGATCATTTGTGTATCAGTCGCTGTCATTTAGTTTTAACGTGATTATGCTTTGAATCCTTTGTGTATCAGTCACTGTAATTTTTTGAATCATTTGTGCATTGCGTTTTTGCTTTAGGCTATATACCAACCTCCCCTTTCTGGTGATGTCGAGAGTTCTATTACTTGTGGAGATACATCAGTGCAGGAGTTTGTATCCAATATTATAACCACTCACCGTCTGTTGTTTGTGAAGACACACATCTGTCCAATCTAACATTTCTTAATGATAAGGTATTTTATGAATTTAACACTAAGATTTATTTCATACTGCTCAATTAATTTTGAGGTGTTTTTATTAGACCATGATTGACATAATGTTTGATTTCAATTGTGTTTAGTTATCCTGTGAAACCTTGGATTCATATGTTGTTGATTTGGATGAAGAATGTAATATTATTGTTGAGCCTTCCGATCATGTCGTGAATGCTCCAAGTTTGGAAAAAGTTCCAGGTGCTTCTAATAGAAATCTATTGGACGCATTCAATGAAGTTAGTGTCGTGGAGCATGGCCAGCACATAAAGGTTGTCAAGATTGAAAAGGAGTGAGGTCAATAGATTTTCCAACTTATTATGGTCCTTAATAAGTTCAGCAATGTTGTCATCATGATGTGTTGTTGTTTTATTACTACCAACTTTACTAATTCAAGTATAATAATATGTTTCACTTATTATATATACCTCAATAACTCCATTCCCTAAGTACTTTGTCATTGTGGTGTGATGTTTAAGTAACTCATGTTTTAAAATTATGATTTCTTGGGTATATTTATGTTCATTTGATATTGTTAATATTGTTAATTTTGTGTTATTTACATTGAATCTGCTTTATTTTTACTCATTCGGTATTCTTTTTTAAGTTACGTAGCCTTTGACATGAATGAAAAATATATAGAAATGAAATCGTTCACTCTAAATGTCCAAATTGTTAACTATACACGATATTTACTATTTAATTAATATATGTTTTCACTCAATTGCAAATCAGTTATCAAATATCACTCATTAAAAATATTAATCCAATATCATTAAAATACAATGTTTACCATTAAACATGGAAGATTATAATTTTTTTTAAATATGATTTGTTTGATTAAATTTTATGTTTTGATATTTTTATTGAATTCTAATCATATTTTATTTTATATTTATATTTTAATCATGTCTTTGTTAAAACATCAAAACATTTATGTGGTTAATTAAACTATATTTAATATTTTTTATTTATATGTGATGTGTTTTTCTACAAAATTGCAGAATTCATTCTTGCATATATCACAGTTAAAATATAAATAAAATAATGAATAGACTTTGTGTAAAATTCCATTTATTAGTACATTTGTAAAAATATAACAGTTAAAATATAAATAAAATATAAATAACGAATAGGTTTTCCTATTTCTTCTTTAATTTGGTTTTTTTTATTTTTAAATATCAATGTTTTTGTCATTTTTAAAATTAAGGCTAAAAATACCATTTTTGTTCCTTTAACTTTACCTCATGATTCATTTTGGTCCCTTAACTTTAAAAAGTGTCATATCGGTCCTTTAACTCTTCAAAATATTCTTGATTTTATACTTCATCTAACTATTTATATGAAATGTAGCTTCATGATAAGGAGGTTAGCAACGTCTCCACACAACAAAAAAAGGTTGGTGCTAAGAAGACCGCGACTAGAAAAAAACCTACCTTCAAGTATAGGTCGTGCCTTCAGACGTTTCTAGAGTTGACAGATATTCCGACCGGAGGTATTCGGCTTATTCATATGAAGGAAGATATTTTTGGCTTTGAATATGAACAATCAGTTGGTAATGAAGAATTTGTGCAAATCTTTCGTCATGAAGAAATAGGCGTCAATGTTGTCAATACATACGTGAGGTATATTCGGTCTACTTTGTTATATTAATTGAATAACTTATTTACTTTATGTTTCAAATGAATAGTCTAATGTTAATGATGTTTTTATTTAAGGTTTTTGTATGACAAAGTGATGCGCCCAAGTGGATTGGACGAAAGATTTGGATTCTTAAGCCCCGCGTCCGTCAACTTAGCTTTAATATTAAGTAAACCAAATGACGTGATGGTGTACATTCGCAACCTCTTCATGGCCAACAAAGATACGAAAAAGTTGTTCTTTTTACCGTTTAATACTGGGTTAGATTTTCATTCTAAATTCATCTATTATAATTATTTTGTATTTTTACGTCATGTAGAAAATTTCCATCTACCATTTGTTTAATCTTACAGTGGACATTGGTTGTTGGTCGCAATCAATCCTATCAGAGAAATTGTTTATTATCTTGACTCGTTAGGAAATGATTGGACAACATACTCGGATATGAAGAACATGATTGACACGTAAGTGAGATTGTTCTAAATATTGTTGTGTGTATTTATTTATTTATGTGAATTGTTCTAAATATTCATTTATATTTTATTAGCAGTATACAAGTTTTTCGAGCCCAATGAGATATCCAAGTATCAAAGAGGAGAGTCAACAACATTACATGGATAAAAGTGGCGGTATATTATTAATTATCACATTTTTTATTATATTAGTGATGATACTTGATAAAACTTAGGATTTATCCATATTTTATTTTCATGTGTAGTGTCCTCTGCAACGTAATGGTATAGATTGCAGATATTTTATGTTGAGGTTTATTAGAGAAACTCTTTCTTTAGGTCGATTAGAGATTCCATCTGATGTATGTATTTCTAACTTATGAGTTATTTTAATATTTAACACATATTTCTCATATAATTAAATAGTTGAAACTAAATCAAACTATGTTATATTATTATGTAGTATACTTTGATGAATTCAAGTGTGCATATTATTCAAAAGATCATTTGGAAGAAATTAAAGAGGAATGATGGTAATTCATTATGGGCTCAATGTGTTATAAGGTATATTGTACTCTTACTTTAATTGATGAAAATTTTGAGTATGTGTATGTAACTATAGACATATTGATTATGACTTGTTTTAATTGATCAATTACAATATTTTTGTGTTATTTCGGGTTATAGTATAGTTGCAATTGGATGAAAATGTATAGCTCGGAGTGTTATCACATTTTAGTTTATGTAGATTTCATTTGAAACAAAATGTATAGTTGGATGAAATGAATTGTATGAATTGTTTCGTAGATATTGGTTATAGTATATGTTGTATATTTAAATTGGTTCGTAAATTGGTACGATTGTATGAATTGTTTCGTAGATATTGGTGATTGAAAATTCGATTATTTTGTATCTATAAATCGGTGCCTAAATCAGTAGGTTTAAATAGGATAATTTGGTGCAAATTCTGGATTGGAAAACATGTACAAATTCTGGTTTAAAAACCAGGTGAAAAAGTGGATAAAAACAGGTGCCTATAATTTCGCAACCTTAGACAGCGCTTTTTATAGAAAAATATTTTAAAATTTTTGTATATCTTAGACAACACTTTCAACAAAAAACGCTGTCTAAGGTGGGGTTTAGAAAGCGCTTTCACTAAAAGCGTTGTCTAAGGTGGGGTTTAGATAGCGCTTTTAGTGAAAGTGTTGTCTAAGGTATACTGTTAAAATAAAATAAAAGCGTTGTCTAAGGTATATTAAAAAAAGACAAAAAGAGATGTCTAAAGTGGGGTTTAGAAAGTGCTTTTGACAATAAAAGCGCTTTATAAAGCCCCTTTAGACAACGCTTTTGACATTAATCAAAGTGTTGTCTAAACATTTAGCAGCATATGTTTAGACAGCGCTTTAAAGCGCTGTCTAAGGTCAAAAAAGCGTTGTCTAATGTCTTGATGGCATAGTGGGGATACTTTCGATACAAGTAAGTCAGTCTCTTAACTCGAAACCAAAGTCTCATGATGCCATATGTCGTACCCTAAATTTTGACACAGGGTTTTTGTCGGTCTAGATAAAATCAAAGATGGACTCTTTTGACCTTTTAGACTGACTTATTAATTTTATGGGATTTATTTTATTAAAGGGGTCCTAAATTATAACTTTTTACCTCTAAAACAAAAAAGGGTTATATTAGGCTAATTAATAATTAATATTATTATTAATCGTTGGATAAGTATTTTTTGGTTTAATAATATTATTACTAATATTATTATTAAAAATATTATTTTTGAATTTAAAATACTATTATGGACAAGTATTTTGGCTTAAAAAATAATTATTAATTATTGTTGGGATTTATTAATTAGGGTTTTATTTTATTTATATATGGTTTTATTAATAATATTATTAATATAGGACTTTAGTAAATTATTATTAATATTAAATTTATTAAGATATTATTATATAGGAGTTGCATCGATTTTATTTTTAATAATGGTATTGTGGGATTTATTAATAAGGTTTTTTTTTAAATAAGGGATGTATTTGGATTTAATAATAATATTATTACTAATATTATTATTACTAATAATGATATTATATTTTTAATTTTTAAAATAAGTATACTAATATTTATATCAATTTTATTGTTTTTGGGCCATATCCAAACTTCTAACCCTAATTCTGTCAATAAATAAGATCGTTGTCTTTTTTTTTTACCCACAATTCACAGGGAAAAAATCAAAAAGTTGTTGTTCTTCGTATCGAAGAACAACAACAACTAAAACCCTAAATATCTTCCTGGATGAAGGGAAATGTGAGATTGGTGGCGTGAAGAAAGCAAAAAGTTCAAAAGATCCGGAAAAAAAGCTCAACCTAACTAACTATCTATATTTATTCCTAAACTTATATATATATATATATATATATATATATATATATATATATATATATATATATATATATATATATATATATATATTCTTGTTGGTTTTGGTTGTCATTTCAAATTATGGGTTTTGGGATGTTAGTGATAGGGCACAACTTGTTCGTTCAAAATATAATGTTAAATAAAAATTAATAATTTTTTAATCAAAGTTTAAATTAATATAATAATCTTTTTATATGAGTATTATAAATCTTTTTTCAAATAATAATAATAATTATTATTATTATTATGGTAAGGTATTCCTATTATTATGATGATAAAAAAAAACTAAAGAATAATAAAAACTGACGACATAGGAGTGGGAAAATGCAATAAAAAAACATTGATTTCCTCTCTGTAAATAGCCACGTAATTGCATAATCACTTGTTCAAACTTCATCCAATTTCAACATCAATAAACAAATGCTCTAAACCCAGGAAAATAAGTTCACCATTCACACACTTTAATCGAACCCAAAATCAAAACGAGAAGAAATCGGAATCGAAACCCATATCAGAGCCACCGCACGCAATCTTCCGCCACTCATAGCAATCCGATTCTATTCTGACTTGAGTTTCATGGATTCTTTGAGTTGTTATGCTAAGTTAGGGATTGATGGAAAGTGTTGTTTGTAGGAGAAATGAACGAGGGATTAGTTTAAGAAAATCTGAATTTTTAAGTGTTTTTCTTTGAAAAATTAAAGAGACGAGAGAGAAAAGGGAGAAGAAGAAGAAAGATGGAGAAGATTTATTCGTTCAGTTTCTACGATTACTGCTGCAATCCTTTTTTGGTTATTTCATTTTAATTATAAAAATAAAATAAAAAAATAAAAGAAAATAGGATACATAGGGGCGCCGCCCCCTATGGTTTATTGGTTTTTTTTTCCTTTTGAATTTTATCTTGGTTTCTACAATTCATGGGCCTAATTTTGCTACTTTTAACACCTCCTATTAGAAGTCCATTGCTTGTTCAACTTAAATCATACCCCAAGATTAATAATAATTAATATTAAATTAATGACTTAATTTAATTATTAATTAAGGAATTAAGGGTTTAATTAGGAAATACTAATTAATATTAAATTAATGACTTAATTTAATTATTAATTAAGGAATTAAGGGTTTAATTAGGAAAGTTAATTAAGTCTAGGATTGTTAATTTGGGAAAATATAATTGGGACTTATAAAATTATTATGTTATTAGGATTTTTAATTAAAACCATTTGTTTTCTTTTGTTAATTCTTATACTATTACCTTTTTTAATTAAATGTTAATAAGAATAATTAAAGACTAATTAATTAGTATCCTTAAAATAATTTGTTCCGGACTGGACCTCAAGAATGTATAAGGTTACGGCCCAACAGGTCGAGTAGAGGCCCATATACTCGAGCAGGGGCACCTCCCGGTCAAACAAGCTTCTTATGCGACGGGCATACATTAAGGACGGGACAGAGAGTATGTCTGTCAGGTCATTTACCACGTCACCTAGTTGTCCCCCCTTTATCTCCTGAAAGATAGGGGCAGTTAAACCAAGGACCAGACCATTCAACTAGGTCTCCACGCTCCTCACGCGTTCCTTGGCAGTTCTTCCTTGGGCCTAGTTAATCCAGCCCAAGGAAGGACCTTGGCCCAGCGCTGAGGGCTCTCTATAAAAACCTTTTTTCACTAAAGGGTCAGGTATTCTCACACACACTAAAAATTAACCCATTCTTCACTGTACCTCTTCTCACTTAAGCATTGGAGTGGCTTGCAGGTACACCTCCCTTTCTCCTTCCATTCTTTGGCCGTTACATCAAGTCACTGGAAGGTCCTTCTGATCAAGTAAGATCAGTAGCGCCGTCTGTGGAAAACTAGCTTCCCCTTCTTCTACAACAGAAGATCAAAGCTCAAACATCATCCTTCCAGCATGTCCGGAGAACAACTCAATGAATGCAACCGTCCCCTCGTCGACTACACGATGGAGGACAATCTGCAATACCATGAGGCTGACGCCCGAGATGGGCGCCTGACCACCCTGTCTCCTAAACCCGAGAACAATGGGAACCCACCTCAAGTTCAAAACCAAGGGACAGAGGCGTTTCATCTCATCCCCGTTCCCGTCGAAGGGGACGCCACCATGATTGCTATGGTGAATGCCCTCAACCAGGCCAGCTCCATGCTCTACCAGCAGCATGAGAGAATCATGGGCCTAGAAGCTGATCGGAAGGAGGTCCGACCTCAGCAAGAAAGAAGGACGCAACAACGTCCAGAAGCGACAAAGAAACGAGGACGTCGCTCCCCAAAGCCTAACGTCAGTAGGGCACGCGCCCGTCGTGACTCCGGTCGATCGGGAACCTCATCAAGGCGCGATCGAAGTCTCGACCACAACGAGCTCTCCCCACCAAGGAGTGATGAAGAAGACCTGCATTGCCCCTATCACGGGCAATAATGGAAGCTCCACTCCCCAAAGGCATGGAGAAGCCCCCAAATCTGGCCGTATACGACGGGACTACCGACCCCGACGATCACGTCGACAACGTCAACGCAATGCTCGACTATCGCAATGACATCACCGGGCATCTCAAGTGCAGGCTGTTCTCAACGACCCTCAGGAAATGGGCCATGGCCTGGTACAAAAGCTTGGCCCCAGAATCCATCACATCCTGGAGAGTCATGAGATCCATGTTCACGAGGCATTTCACAGCCTCCCGACGCCATCCCAAGACAGAGGCGACTCTCGAAGCCATAGTGCAGAAGAAAAATGAGACTTTGCGCTCGTACATCGAACGATTCAACCAAGAGGCTGTCGAGGTGGACACCACGGAACACATGAAGAAATATCTCCTCGAGAGGGGACTCTTGCCCGGGAGCGAGCTTAGCCGAGCCGTTGGGATAGAACCTCCCCGCACTCTGAACGACCTCCTGCATAAAGCCCAGGCTTACATCTGATACGAGGAAAAGCAGGTAGCCCACAACGCTCGCAGCAGCCGTAGTACTAGGGACACTGATCACCCCAAGCGCGAAGATCCGAACATTCCCCGCCGAAACGGAGACAGACGAAGGGAAGAGAAACCCCGCGAAACCCGGGAAGGAAGGGGCCCCGCGGGCCGATACAGTGAGTATACATTACTGACAGCTCCCCGCGAGCGCATCCTCGCCGAATGCATCAACTCCGAGTTCAAACAGGGCAGGGTAAGGTTTCCAAAACCGTCTGCACCCAAGCCTCACAACGACAAGTCCAAGTACTGCAGGTTCCACATAAGCCACAGGCATGTGACTGAAGACTGTGCTCACTTGAAAGACGCAATAGAGATCTTGATCCATGAAGGGCATCTTAAGCAATACACTAGGAGGAACGAAACCTCCAAACACGAAGAGCCAGAAAAGAAGAGACCCCGGGAGGACACTCCCCCCGACGAGTCTCCTTATCAGGTGGCCCTTTGCATATCACGACCATAAGATTTCAGCTTCCCCGGGACACCACCCGAAGGGCGGATCACTGCTCTCAGCCCCTAGGAAGACTTTCCGACTGCCCTCATCATATCGGGCAGAGGGATGAACGGCGAGGCCGTCGCCCTTTCAGTAAAACGCAAGTTCGACGAGCTCATTCTGACCGCACCCGAGCAAAAGGCAACACTGACAAAGTACCGGGACAAATCCAACCCAATATCTTTCTTTTTGGAGGAGCTTCCGGGTGGTTCCCCAAATTTGGGCATCCCATTGTTGATTAGAGCCAAGATGGCTCAGTTCGATGTCAGACGCATTCTGGTCGATCAAGGCAGTTCGGTGGACATCATGTACGTCCACATTTTCAAGACTCTAAAGTTAGACAAGACCAACCTATCTCCCTACGTCGGGTACGACCTCCAAGGATTCAACGGAGCTACTACGAAGCCTTGGGGTTACGTCGAACTCCTCGTCACCTTCGGAGAGCAAGAGACGACCAGAGAAATCAAGATCCAGTTCCTGGTCATAGAATGCCCTTCTCTTTACAAATGCATTCTCGGCCGCCCGATCTTAGCCGAGCTGACCACGGTCCCGTATACCGTCCATCTGAAGATGAAATACTACACCAAACTAGGTCGCATGGTCACCGTCCACGGCGACATCGAAGCTGCCCGAACGTGTTACGATGCCGCAGTAAAAGGACAGGCCACAGTCAATACAAAGAGCAACAAAAAGCCCAGGGCCGAGGATCCTCCCCTCCAGGGTATCAATGCTATCGACCTCGATTGCCGCATCGGCCAGGACGAAACTGAAGAATGGAAACCTACCAAGGAGCTGACTCCCGCTCACCCGTTCCGCCCGATCCCGGACGGAGAGTTCGAGCTCGTTGTCGCTCCCACCAAATGACACAAGGTCAAATGGGGTACAGACGCGAACGGTCGGCGAAAGGAGAGGTAAGGAATAGAGTCGTCAGCTAGGCATTTTTATCCCGAAGGAAAGGTAATGCTGCATAAACCTAAGAAAAGATGGATAAGACGGTCGCGAACCAGAGAAACTGAGAAAGGGGGTTGATTACAACCTGGGAAGGTATTAGCACCCAGATTGTCCGTCGTACTCGACGGGATCCGCGCTTAAAAGATTTGTGTTTTAAAGGGGTAGTGTCAGTGCAATTTGTGTATCAAAGCTGGAAAAGAATGCAAGTGTCAGTGTAAAAGAAAAGTGAAGTGTATAAGAGAAGTGTCAGTGTAAAAACAGGAATGAAGTGCCCAAGATAATGAGGCTAAAAGAATAATGCTGGAGGGGGGGGAATATACAGAGACTTTTGTTCGATAACTGTTAAGTTATGCCTACGTATCCTCTCGTGCAATGAGGAAGTCAGAACACAGTAGTTCGACTCAAAGATACTGAAAGATAAATTGACTTATGAACTGCTTACTTGTCTATGCTCAAGTGTATGACCTGTCTGGCTCAGGTGCAAACTGTCTTGCATTTAGACGGAAGAAGCAGGTTCTCGCTTGTGAGTGAATGAGATGAGAAAAGAATCCCGGAGGAGACGATTATTGTTTGTTTTTTGTTTTCAATATTTTATTGCCTTTTTGGAGTTTGTCATAAGTTAATGAGCTTGAGCCTAAACTAGGGGTTAGTAAACTCATCACATCCTCCCTCTGATTAGGGGTAATGAGAATACCTTAAGTATGAAGTAAGCACCTCACACTTAATCACCATGATGTAGGATTAAGATCATTATCCTACTTGCATTTATTTAGATGTTTTTGTTGCTTTTGTTTAGTGTTAAGTAATGAGTTTAAGCCATAATCAAGGATTTAATGGACCCATTACACCATCCTAATAGAAGGATAATAGATGAGAACATTTAAGCTGAGGAAAACTCCTCAACTTAATCCATGATTAGGGATTAACCTTATGACAAAACAAAACCTATATTAAATGGATTTTAGTTAATTATAAGATTAAGAAATGGATTTTATGGTTTGTAAGACAACTTGAGGAGGACTTGTCCATTAACACTAGGGTTAGTCCTTCTTAACCAATTAAGGAAGAATTAGAACCCTAATGCAAGGCCCAAGTTACAAGCTTGATGTCTTAGTGATTATTAGATGGATTGATTAAAGGATTTAAATACATTAAGGGTTTAACACTTAGGATTAAAGTTATACACTCCATCCTAATAGAAGGATGCAGGCATAAGCTTAATCACAAAGCCTTAAGACCTTTAGGGTTTAGTCCTTGATTATGAGATGAGAAGAGAAGACTCAAAGATGACACAAAGGTAAAACTAATGGGGGACTAATCAAACCCTAATTATGATCATACTTGGAGGTCCTAGGGTTTGTGAGGCTTAAGAGAGAATGATCTTCAAAGAAACCACCAAGGAAGGAGCAGATGAAAGGAGGAAGAAACAGAGAGAAGCAAGACAAGTTTCCTGAAGAAAGAAAGTAAGAGATGCACATGAATGAGAAAGCTCACTCTAATACTAAAATAAAATGCAGCAATGATGTATAAGAGAGATGAGAAGAGATTGTGAGAAGTGAAGGCAAATTCACTTCTCAAAACAACTTACCACCTGAAAAGTTAGCAAAGGAAATGAAATGCAATGAAAATGAGATGAAATGCCATGATGCAAGACAAAGTCAGAAGCATGAACATGATGTCAATGATGCCAAGAGATGATTTAAACACATGTCAAGAGTTGTGGATGATCATACAAGGGTGAGGATGCAAATGAAGCATGCTTTGAACCATGAAAGTTTATGAAATGCAATGGATACATAACATGGAAAATGAAAGATGCAATGACCAAACATGATTCTAATATGTCCTAATATGTCTTATATGTCATATGGATGCACAAAATGTCATGACAAGTTCTTGTATGCAAGCAAATGAAAGAAGGATGCAAATGAAAGCAAGAATTAGGGTTTATGAACAACATGCAACAACAAATTCAAAACCAGAAGCAAATGACATGATAAAAAATTGAAAATGGGATCAAAGGAACCCTAACCCTACACAAATTCACTGCCCAAAGGAGGAGACCTAAATCTAAACCTAATGGAAGTTGTGATTTTTCTAAGTCAACTAGGGTTTCAAGGCACTTCAAAAGGAAAAATGCTCATAAAATTGAAAATGAAAGATAAATTCAAACCAATTTTACCCTAGAAACTACATGATATGAAGGATGCAATGCAAGAAGAACCATCATCAAACTCTTCATGGTTAGGCAGAATGAATTTTTCTAAGTTTGAACAAAAATATTGCCTTTAAACAACTTTAATTCCAATGAAAATTATCAAAATACATCAAGGACCAAAAAGAAATTTGTTTTAAGAGTTGGATAATGTTTCTAAATGTTTTAAAATGCAATGTGAATTTTTTTAGTGATTTTTAAATACCTAAATGCATTTTTAATTAATAAATTTCCATTAACTAATTAAAAATAAACATTTAAATGATTTAAAAATAATTTCTAATGCAAAAAATAAAAACAAAAATATTTTTGGGTTCTGAAAATTAATAAAAGATTTGACAAAAAATTTCAGAATTTTTTAATATATTTTGCTATTTTTAAAAATTCGTGTAAATAAAATACAAACAAAATGAATTAAAATTAATTAAAATGGAAAGTATGCAAATCCTAAGGCTCACATTTAAATAGAATTGGAGGAAGTTGACTGGCGCCAGATCCTATGGCCCAGATTCAAACTGGCATTTTTAACTTAACCCTAATTAATTAATTCTAATTAATCAGGATTAAAGACTAATTGGGAGATCCTGGCCCTAGGTTCACGCGCGCTGAGCTTCATCCAACGCTCCAAGTTCAAACTACACTAATCACGTGGCTAAACCCTAATTAGGGCTAAACAAGTTCAGGCGACCGGAACAGTGGTTCCGGTCGTCTTCTCCGGCGACCTCTCAAGAACAAAAACCTCCCTTGACCATTTTAAGAGCTGTAAAGCTCCAGATCAAACCTCTCAACCTCCCTAAACACAAATCCACCCTCAAAATCCATTTCTTTTCACTCAAAATTTAGATACGAATCAAAAACTAAAAATGACCAAACTTTCAGAGAGGCAGTACATGCTCAATAATCAATCATTTCCAAAAGTAAAAAGTGCAAAGCATTCAGGGGAGCATGTAGATCATTTTAATAACTTAAAAAAAGGTTTCTGGAAAAATGATTTTGCGAAGCTACCTGAAGTGAAGCTTTAAACTTGGAGCTTTCAGACTGCTTCTCTGCTTCAAAACCCCTCCAATGATACCCCTGAAGATGATTTGAGGTTTAGTTGGAGTGTATTGTGGCCAGTTTGTGAGATTGATGAAGTTCTGTCCAAAGGGAGTGAAAAATCGTATTTCTGTTTGGGATGGTTTCAGGATCAAATGATGGTTAGGAAATGATCAATGGATCATGGTGAGAGGTTTTGTGAAGTTTGTTTTGAGGTTGCAAGCTTATGTGCTGAGATTCGAAGAAAAATGCATAAAGGGAGATTTTTGTGAATGCTGACTTGTGGGGAGTTTCTGGCTTGTGTGTGGCTTGCTTTGGGATGCTTGAGGTCCACATATTAGACTCTGATTGGGCAGAGAGTTGGTGGTGGCACAGTGTGATTGGCATGGCCCCTTTTGCAAAAAGTCAAGCCTATGTGTACTATAAGCATGGGCTGGAACAGAAGTGGTTCAATGGGGTGTCTTGCCTCAGCATGGTTTGTGATGAGCCCTAGGATCAAAAAGATGCAGCTGGATGGCTTGGATAGCAAGATGGCATGAGTTTTGCATTTTGCCCTCTTTGAAGTTTCTTGTGAACCAAGGCATGAACTCTTATGATTTCTTGGGCAATTTGTAGCAAAATGAGTTGTGTGATGTTGTTATGATGTTTTGATACCAATTAGAGTTCAATTCAAGCATGAAAGGTTCCTTTTGCAAAGTTTCAATTTTGAAGCCTTCATGAAGAAATGCCTTATGCAACTTGTAATCCAAGGCATGGAAGTGAAAAATTCTTGGCACAAATCTGACTTTTAGGCATTGTAATGTGTTTGTATGATGATTAGAAGCCACTTTGAAGTCACATTTGGCCTTGGCATGAGGTTTTGCAACTTTCCCTCTTTGGTGTAAAAGTGAAATTTCAATGATTTTATCCAACTTTGCAAGGCCATAACTTTTGATCCAAAATGAATTAGAATGAGTTCTTGTACTTTTTGAAAATGGGAGGATCCATTCTACAACTCTCATGACCAAAGTTTTCTCATTTGAAGCATTTTTGAACCAAAAAGAGGAGGTTGAAAAACTTTCCCAAAATGGCAAATTTACATTATAAGTCACTTTCCCAAAAAGGCAACTTTGCAAATGGCTTGAAATTATTCAATTTTGTGAACTTCTAACATCTTCTATGATCAAATAAAGATCATACGCATTCAAAATGATGGAGAAACCCCTTTGGTTGGGTCACTGGGGGCCTCAGATGCCCTGATTTTGCACTGACTTGCTCAAGAAGTTATCTTGTGATCAAATGCCTTCCCCATTGAATTTCTTCATGAAAATTGATATGCATGATCCCCATAACATATAGAGACTAATAGAATCAAGAATGACCAAAAAATTTGGAGTTATGGCCTCTGAAACCAAAACCCTAATTTTAGGTCATCTGTGTAGTTAAACCTGGCTCTGCTTCCATGCCTTTCTCAGTTCTTGTGATTCTTTGACTTCCTTGACCTTGTGAGGATATAATATGATGTTTGAACATACGTGGACCCCTTTGAAGTGATTGATGACCTTTGGAGTGGCTCAGATAGCTCATGGATTGCTCAGGTCATAAACCCTAGATGGAGATGACTTAGAAACAATGCGGTGAAGCAAAAATGCAATATGAGATGCTATGATTGAACTTATGCACATGAAAATATCACAAGCCATGGTGAAATGAGTGAGGGCAAATTTGGGGTGTTTATAGCTGCCCCTATTCAAACATGAGTTAGCTGTGCCGGATGTAAGCAACGGCTTAACAGGCAAACAAGATAACTTGTGGTTGAATACCAAAGACAGTCTAAAATTTGCACTCACAGAATGAAGAAGAAAAGGGATATAGATTGTAAAATAAAAATAAAGTATGATTTATGAAGTGCGGGCGACGGAGGACGGCCGCTGGGGAAAAAACAATGACAGGGACGGCCGACATGCTGGGGATATAAGAGATTATGATGGGGACGACCATCAAGTAAAGAAATAAGACTTTCTGGGGATTACAGGTAAAGTGAATGATGGGGACGACCATCCAATTCAAAGCATAAATGAGACAAATGATGAGGTACGGTCATCAAAGGTGAAGGACGATCACCTGGCAGGGTACGGCTGCTCTGAAAATATCATGACATAGGACGAATGTCGGATGGGAAAGGTCGACGATGGGGACGACCATCGGATAAGCATGATGAAGGACGATCATCAAGAGGTGAAGGGCGATCACCTAGCAGGGGACGGCTGCTCTTAGGGTTTATCATGACATAGGACGAATGTCAGATAACAAAATCGACGATGGGGACGACCATCGGATAAAATGATGAAGGACGATCATCAAGAGGTGAAGGACGATCACCTAGCAGGGTACGGCTGCTAAAAATATCACGACATAGGACGAATGTCGGATAGGAAGGGGTTCTAATGAATAGAGACTCCTCTGGGAATGATGAAGGACGATCATCAAAAAGGTGAAGGACGATCACCTGGCAGGGGACGGCTGCCGAAAATATCATGACATAGGACGAATGTCAGATAGAAAGGAAATAGATCAATGGGATTTGCCGGGAATTCTTCTGGGGAAGGGTAGATACAGACGAGTGTCTAAATTCAAGAAGACATAAGTGTTTGACACGGTGTATAGATTAAAAATGCGGACGAGCATCCTTAAGACTATGATACGGATGAGTATCAGTAGAAACAAACGCTTGACGCATGTTCAGAGATGATGATACGGACGAGTACCAACTAGTTAACAAAGAACACGGACGAATGTCGAATCTGAGGGGATTTAAGTGGCGTATATAAGATACGGACGAGTATCTGCATGAGTGAAAAGTGATGAGACACAAACGAGTGTTCAACTTGTTAGGGAGAGCACGACACGGATGAGTGTCGAAAAAGTATATTATAAACAAGTATTTAGTTTACAAAGTGTTTGTTTAGGCAACTATGTTGGGGAAGGTGACACGGACGGGTGTCAGGGAAGTGTGTATATATGTATCTGTGCTATGAGTGCAAAGGGGATGCTTTGGCTTTCTGCTGGGGATACGACACGAACGGGTGTCGAGAAGTATCTGTAATGTATGAGCACCTGTTTGTTCGGGAAATTTTACTGGGGAATGATGACACGGACGAGTGCCAAAAAGAGCATGTAACTGTATTTGTGAGTGTAGAGGAGATGCTTTAATATTCTGCCGGGGAGTTGGGAAATATTCTGTATATTGCTGATGTGGTACTGTTGGTATTTACAAGTGTTTGATTCAGAACATGGCTTATGATTATGCAATATGTTTGATTTTTGCCGTAATGCTCCGCATTAGACGGAATGCTACGCTTTGTGGGGAAAATATGATGCAGATGCTATGGTTATGCAGAGATACCGATCCGGGATTCGGATCCCGTTGCTGTGGAGACCTCTGGCTGATCTACTTGAAGGAGATATCCCAGCTGGGGATGAGATCATTGGTAGGTCTGATATATATGACTCTGCTTGGGGAAATAGAATCTCTGATAGACCAATCTTGGTGATGAGGGACCCAGCTAGGGTTTGCGGAAGCTTTCGTCACTCTGTTTTGAGATCTTCAGGCATTGCTCTTCTGGATAGAGACTGAAACTCTGCGGGGAGATAGTTCCCTGTCTGACACTTGGCTGAGGAGGAATGATGATTGGCAACTCGGCTGGGGAGAAAGCACCTCCGGTGCTAAGTAGATAATGATTTGACAGCTTGCTGGGGAGTTGTTTTTTTGTGCCCCATGCTGTGCTTCGAACACCTGCAATCCTGTATGACAAAGAAACGTACAAGTATCCCGAGGTATCCCTTACTGGACTCCATCATAGGAATTTAGACACTCCCGGGAGTAACTATATTTCCTGCAAGCATGGATTTTTAGAAAGGAAACATATGTATTTATGCAATCAACATCTTAAGGACATCAGACATTTTGCAAATGAAAATAAAATGTACGAGACAAAATATGACTGAAAATCCGATTTTATTAATTTGTGTGCCTTGAATTGGCAAGTACAGTCAAAGAAACAAATCCCCTAAAATGAGGAGATTGTTACAAATTGAGAAACAAAAAGATGTTGGCAATGTTGACGACGCTTCAGCGAGCTTCCCTTTTACTATGACTCGTATGACATTGACGTTCTTCTTATCTTGCTTTCTGAAGAAGGCTGATTCTGATCGATACTTGAACCTTTCGAAGCTTGCCGTGTTGTAAGCGATACAGATGAATTCAGAATGCAGTTGTTCGCTTATTCCCTTATTTTGCGTGGATCGCCCTTTCGGGTTTTCAATCCACCGGGATACCCATTTTTGCCTGAGTTGTCCAACGCGGCTTTTCAACTCAGCGGGTGTACATTTTTCTATTATATTTTCCCTTATTTTTGCCCGAGTCTTTTATTCTGTTTTTGACTCGCCGGGATGCCCTATTTTTGCCTAGACTTATATTCTGTTTTTATGTCCAGCGGGTCATTTTATGCGAAGTATTTTTTAACTGCATCTGAATTCACGGGGGACAGGAAGTCTTCACCATCCATAGTACTGAGCATCAGTGCTCCAACGGAGAAAACTTTCTTTACTATGAATGGCCCATCATAATTCGGAGTCCACTTGCCCCTGTGGTCTGTATGAGGAGGAAGGAGTCTTTTCAGCACTAGATCTCCTACTTGGTACTCTCAGAGCCTGACTTTCTGATCGAAGGCTTTCTTCATTCTTTTCTGATACAACTGCCCATGACAGATTGCAGCTAATCTCTTCTCTTCAATCAGATTCAGTTGTTCATATCGGGATCGGACCCACTCTGCTTCATTCAACTTAACATCCATCAGTACCCGTAGGGAGGGTAATTCAACTTCAACAGGTAGGACTGCCTCCATACCATACACAAGCTGATACGGTGTTGCCCCAGTGGATTGATGGGCTAAAGAAGTATCTAATTATGTGTCTAGCGGTATCTTAACTGCAAGTGCACAGCCTATCGAAGTAATATTTAAGATTATCGATCCACAGGGACTCTATGGTTACTTAGTGCTAGATGAACTTCTAGTTTAGCTAAGGTGAAGGGTTGTCACGATTTTTTGTTATTTTTAAAGATTAAAAGCGGGAATTAAATTTAAGTTTTAATAAAATAATACTAAGGCGGTCGGTATGTAATTATGCTAACTTAGGCGGGTCAATCTAACCTAGGCTTATAAAGGTGTTCACTTAATCTATTCTGTAGAGGTTACCAGTTTAAATACCTTTAACTCACACTCTCGTGGTCTTATCTCAGATCTTACCCCTAAAGCCCTATGCCTGCTCTCGCTAGCCCATAAGTGTTTAGAGATAATTTTTGGAAACTTAGTAATTCTAATTTATTTTAAAGCACTCTCGCTGTGTTTAATTTAAATGCCTAACTTTAGCTATCTGGTTAAAATCTCACACTCTCGTGGTCTTGACCTAACCTAATACACTTTCCTTACTCTCGTAACAAAAAGGTCGATTTTAAATAAAAAGTATCAGCCAGAATACTAAGCTATTAATTATTTTAAGCCTATAGTTGATTTTACCGATTTAGTTTGTTTTAATTACATACCGCCCTAAGGTAATTAGCTACTCATTATTGTTGAACCAGACAGAGGCATAGAAACAATAAACGAAATATTCATGGCAGAAAAATAAATATTCAACATAAATATAAAATTGCAAATTAAAATAAACCTGGTTAACAATAAAATGGCAGACTCCTTCTTCCACAGACCGGAAAGCTCGGAGTATTTGGCGGAATCGAAAATAAACTAAAAATTCTGAAGGCTTTGAAACAAATAATTTTTATAACAATTTCCTGATGTTGGAAATTGTTATAGGTTGGGTTTGGATACAATAAAATAGAACAATGAAAATAATGCTGAAACAAAAATAAGGTTGTAAAATAATTCGGCAGAGCTTCCGCAGGAAATTGATAAAATAATGCTCTGTCAATTGTTCATAAAATTTAAGCTATTTATAGAAGATTTAATGGGCTGGTGGTTGAACTTGTTTGCTTGGGCTTCGGAGAGCATTTGAGGAAATCCAGGAACGTGGATACAGGGTCAGCTGGAAAGTAGCAGTTTCACATGCACGTAGCCTTGTGACCAAGTCTCAGTCAATATAACCTATTTTTCCCTTGTCACGGTCGTGACAAGGGCATCACGTTCGTGTCCCTTGAAATTTAAGTGTCACGGTCGTGAGTGATATGTCACGGTCGTGATTGCTCCTTTTGGGGTGTCACGGTCGTGACAATTAGGTGACGACCGTGAGTGCAACAAAATATGCAGGTTTTGCAGCATTCTTCATTTCTTCATCTTTTTATGGTTGTTTTCGCTCCTTTTGCTCTTGGCTCATGATTTAGCTGTGTATATGATGTACCTGCAAAATGGTAAGGAAAACTCGAGGAATCGGGTGTTAAAACGACGATTATGCGATAAAACGGTAATGAAACTTAGCAATATAATCGATACATTTTCTCGTTATCATGGATGTTCTGATTGACGTACGGTATCCATGTAAGGCAAATGGTAGCATTTCATGCCAGTCTTTGTAGGTAGCCACCATCTTCTGCACAATCTTCTTGATATTCTTGTTAGCTGCCTCAACAGCGCCATTCATCTTTGGCCTGTAAGGAGAAGAATTGTGGTGTTGGATCTTGAAGTCCCGGCACAGTTCTGCCATCATTTTGTTGTTTAAGTTGGAACCATTATCAGTAATGATTCGCTCGGGCACTCCATACCGACAGATGAT
Organism: Lathyrus aphaca; assembly: GCA_963966055.1. NCBI lineage: Eukaryota > Viridiplantae > Streptophyta > Magnoliopsida > Fabales > Fabaceae > Lathyrus > Lathyrus aphaca. Next base: position 652,597,458 of record OZ014519.1, read on the forward strand.
GTCTCTCTTTAGAAATCGGGCTACTACTTGCCTTGTAACATTTGCATAAGAAGCTGCTTCAACCCACTTGGTAAAATAGTCAATGGCTACCAGGATGAATCTGTGGCCATTTGAAGCAGTCGGTTCAATCTTACCAATCATATCAATGCCCCACATGGCAAAGGGCCAGGGTGAAGACATCACATTCAAAGGATTGGGAGGCACATGCACTTTATCCGCATAAATCTGGCATTTATGGCATTTTCTGGCATAGGCACAACAGTCTGCATCCATCATGATCCAGTAATAGCCTGATCTCAACAACTTTTTAGCCATTGCATGCCCTCCTGCATGGGTACCAAAAGATCCTTCGTGCACCTCGTGCATCAACAAGTCTGCCTCTGCCCTATCAACACATCTGAGGAGTACCATATCAAAGTTTCTCTTATACAGGGAACCATCAGTATTCAGGAAGAAACTACCATCTAGCCTTCTTAATGTCTTCTTATCATTGGAAGATGCCCCAGGTGGGTATGTTTGATCCTCCAAGAAGCACTTAATGTCATGGAACCAAGGCTTATCATCTTTAACAACATCTGCTGAGAACACGCATGCTGGTCCGTCAAGTCTGGATACTGAAATCCGAGGCACAAAGTTGGCAGCTTGAACTTTGATCATGGATGAAATGGTAGCCAGAGCATCTGCAAACTGATTTTCATCTCGAGGGATATACTCCAGCGTGACTGTTGTGAAGAAAGTCAACAACCTCCTTGTATAATCCCGATAAGGTATCAGATGATCCTGGTGAGTGTACCATTTTCCGTTGGTTTGATTGATTACCAGAGCTGAATCTCTGAATACTGTCAAAGTCTTGATCCTGAGGTCAATGGCTTCCTCAAGACCCATAATACAAGCTTCGTATTCAGCTTCGTTGTTAGTGTAGTTAAAAGTGAGTTTTGCCGAGAAAGGCATGTGAACTCCCTTAGGTGTAATGAGTACTGCACCAACACCACGACCATTCATATTAACAGCTCCATCAAACATCATAGTCCATTCTTCTTCCGGGTCAGGCTCTTTAGTGTGAATAGGCTTTTCATGATCGTTCGCTTTTATGAACATGATGTCTTTATCAGGGAAGTTAAATCTCATTGGCTGGTAATCATTAATAGGTTGCTCAGCAAGATAATCAGACAATACACTGCCTTTGATGGCCTTTTGAGATGTGTATTGAATGTCATACTCTGTGAGGATCATTTGCCATCTTGCAACCCGTCCGGTAAGTGTTGGCTTCTCAAAAATGTACTTGACTGGGTCCATCTTCGAGATCAACAAAGTGGTGTGGGTCAACATATACTGCCTTAGTCGGCGAGCAGCCCACGCTAAAGCACAACAAGTTTTCTCGAGCAGTGAATAACGTTGTTCACAGTCGGTAAACTTTTTGCTTAGGTAGTATATTGCATACTCTTTTCGACCAGACTCGTCATGCTGGCCCATCACACACCCCATTGACTCTTCTAATACTGTCAAGTACATTATTAGAGGTCTTCCTTCAACTGGAGGCATAAGGATTGGAGGTTCTTGTAAGTATTCCTTGATTTTGTCAAAAGCCCTCTGGAAATCTTCGTTCCACCTGACCGTTTGTTCTTTTCTTAACAATTTGAACAAAGGTTCACAGGTTGCAGTAAGGTGAGATATGAACCTTGAAATGTAGTTCAATCTACCTAGAAACCCCCGAACTTCTTTCTCAGTTTTCGGTGCAGGCATTTCTTGAATGGCTTTGACTTTGTCAGGGTCAACTTCAATCCCTTTTTCACTTACAATAAATCCCAACAACTTACCGGATCGCACCCCGAATGTACACTTGTTGGGGTTCAACTTCAGCTGATACTTCCTCAGACGCTTGAATAGCTTCAATAGGTTCACCAGGTGGTCTTCTTCTGTGAGGGACTTGGCAATCATGTCATCCACATAACATTCAATTTCTTTGTGGATCATGTCATGGAATAGTGTTACCATAGCCCGTTGATAAGTTGCACCTGCATTCTTCAGTCCGAACGGCATTACCTTATAACAGAATGTGCCCCAGGGTGTGATGAAAGTTGTCTTCTCCATGTCTTTAGGTGACATCTTGATCTGATTGTATCCCGAAAATCCATCCATGAAGGAGAATACCGAGAACTGAGCCGTATTGTCGACCAATACATCAATGTGAGGTAAAGGGAAATCATCTTTTGGGCTGGCTCTGTTCAGATCCCGGTAATCCACACACATCCTCACCTTGCCGTCTTTCTTAGGCACAGATACGATATTAGCAACCCACGGCGGATAGCTAGTCACAGCAAGGAAACCGGCGTCCCACTGTTTTTGTACCTCTTCTTTAATCTTCATTGCCATATCTGGGCGAGTACGGCGCAGTTTCTGGTTTACTGGCGGGCAGTCTTCCTTCAGAGGCAGTTTGTGCATAACAATGTTGGTGTCCAACCCCGGCATATCTTGATAAGACCAAGCGAAAACATCCACATACTCCCGAAGCATATCAATCAGTTGCTCTTTCACTGAATCTTGTAGGCAGGCCCCGATCTTAACTTCTTTTACGTCTTCCTCCGTACCAAGATTAACCGTTTCAATCTCCTCCTGATGAGGAGTGATAACCTTCTCCTCTTGCCTTAACAACCTGGCTAGCTCTTCAGGTAGCTCATAATCTTCTTCAACCCCTTCATCAGCTTGATTGATTGGATTGTCGAAGTCATACAAAGTCATAGCAGTGTTGTTGTCGGTGCAGTCTGAAAGGCACTTTCTGCAAGGGTTCAGATTGGTTTATTTTAGTGATCAGTTTTATTTTATTTAGAAAAAGTGAAAATGTAGTTATTTTATTTCGAAAAACATTGCCATTTTATTTTTGTACAAAAAGAAAAATGAAAAACAGTGAGCGGAAAAGAAAAGACTCATTTGCAAAAGATGTCCTGATATTCATTAATTGATCTTTGCACAAAATACAAGATGGCCCGATTACAAAATGAGTCTTGACATCTTGGGCAAGATGCAAGACTTGATGCATGCTTTAAAATACAGGAAATAATAATTACTCTGCAGGAGTAACCCTTATAATTTCTTGGGAAGACCGGTTAAGGACTTGGCTCCCCGGGATCCTTGGACGTATCCAGCTCTCCAGGTTGCGGTCGCTTGCCTCCTCGTCTTCCAAATTGTTCACAGCATCCGGGGTGAGCATTCCCCTACTGACAAACTTGGGCTCTTTCGCGGCCTCTGATTGATCTTGTTGAGTTGGTCTGTAACCCAACCCAAATCGGTCTTCTTTCTTTTCCACGGGCAACAGCTTTCCCCAGCCTTGGGCGGTACCTTCCTCAACAACCTTCTGGGCTTGCTGATATGACGTTATGGAAGTTCCCAGTACATCAGATGCTTCATTAATGTTGAGGGCCTCTAACCCCTGGCTCATAGTTTCATGGATTTCTCCATCCATTTCAATGTACTTATACGTAGCCAGATGGCTAACAAAGATGTCTTCCTCCCCACAGATGGTGATGATCTGGCCTTCCCACTCGAATTTCAGCTTTTGGTGAAGGGTAGATGTAACAGCGCCAACGGCATGGATCCAGGGTCTACCCAACAGACAGCTGTAAGCCGGCTGAATGTCCATCACAAAGAAGGTAGTTTTGAAGGTCTGCGGGCCAATCATCACAGGCAAATCAATCTCCCCAAGCACTGATCTTTTAGAGCCATCAAATGCTCTCACCACCAAATTACTCGGACGCAGTGCCAAGCCATCATACTCCAGCTTCACTAAGGCTTTCTTTGGCAGAACATTGAGTGATGACCCAGTGTCCACTAGTACATGAAATAGAACAGCACCCTTGCATTCCAAGGTGATATGCAAAGCCTTATTATGGTTACGTCCCTCTGTTGTTAAGTCAACATTGGTAAAGCCCAGTCCATGACTGGTGTTGACATTTGCAACCACGGTTTCTAGCTGGTTAACAGTAATCTCCTCTGGCACGTACGCTGCGTGCAGGACTTTCAATAATGCATTCCTGTGAGCTTCAGAACACATCAACAGGGATAATATGGAGATTTTTGAGGGAGTTTGGTGAAGCTGATCCACTACCTTGTAATCACTTCTTTTTATGATTCTCATTAACTCGTCTACATCTTGTTCAAAAGATGTCTTCTGAGTTTCTTTGACAGTTGGTTCTTCAGGTACCACACTCTTTCCTTTTGCTTTGGCAGCAACTTCTGCTTCAACATTAGGTCTTTGCGTTTGTGAGGCAAAAAGGCGTCCGCTTCTGGTGAAGCCTCCGCCTCCCCCAACATTATCAACTTGTGGAGAAGAGGTTGATGAATCCAGAGTGATTTTCTCCCCGTTGCAGTAGAGATCAGAGCCATAATGCCAAGGTATGGCATTACTGCTTTCATAAGGAACGGTCCAGGTACCGTAATGGTTACTGGACTGACTGCTGCGGAGGGAGGTACTGTAATGGTGTGCGGATCGTAGTAAATTGTGACTGGTGACCTGGCAGGAGGTGCCACTGTTTGTTGTTGGAAATTGCTGTTGGGAGGAACGTTTGATGGGTCATAATAGATTGTAACTGCTGAGACATCTTCATCAATTTTTGCTGGCGTTGTAGAAGATTCTGCTAATAACATGGATGCTGATGTTGTAGAAGAAATGGTTGTTGAAATTTGACTTGTTGAAGTGATGGACGGAGTAACTGCTGATGATATTGATGAATCGGTAGGAATGATTGTTGCTGCTGTTGTAGAAGAATCAGGAATTGTTGTTAAAAGAATTGATGGATTTGTAGGCGTCGTTGTTGAGATCTGAAGGATACCATCCTTGATAAGACCATCTATGCCGCTTCTCAAATTTTCACACCCGTTGACTGCAATGTTGCAATACCCACAACCGAGCTCACACCCGGGGAACACTTGGCATTCTAGAAGCTGAGCTTTAATTTCGACCAAAGGTGTTTGAATTTGTGCAACACTGGTGATCAAGGTAGATGGTTTGTCTTCCTCAATGGCATTAATCCTTGGTCCGCCATGGTTAGGCATAGGATTTCTGTTGACATTCGGAGGAGGTGAAAAGTTGAGGGCTTTAGAATCCACAAAATCTTGAACTTTCATTTGTAAGGCCCTGCATTTTTCCGTATTGTGACCAGGTGCATTGGAGTGGAAAGCACACCTGGTGTTGACATCATAATTCTTTGGGAGGTTGAGGGGATCTGGTGGCACCAACGTCCTTAACTCAACCAAGTTAAGCTTCAAGAGTTGTGGCAATAAAGCAGCATAAGGCATAGGGATAGGGTCAATCACCCTGTTTGCCTGTGATGGTCTTTGTTGGAAGGGTCGTTGTTGTTGATTGCTATTGTTGTTGTTGTAGGTTCTCTGTTGCGGATACTGAACTTGCTGTTGATAATGTGGTTGTTGTTGCTGTTGATATGCTGATTGCTGAGGAATTGGAGCTGGAATGGTGACAGCTGCCACTGATCTGTGAACATACTGAGGTCTGCCCCTGCTGGCATGAATGACATTTGTCTCACCGGCTCTTCGGGGTCCCACAAAAGGCTTCCTGGGATTACTGGATGAACTTTCACCACTATCAGAAATTTTACCCATTTTTAATAGACTCTCAATCCTTTCCCCAGCTATAACTACGTCAGCAAAGCTGGTAGAAGAAAAGGCAGCCAGTCTATCAATATATGTTCCTTGTAAAGTATTCATGAACATGTCGGCCATTTCTCTTTCCGACATGGGTGGTTGGACAGCAGCAACAAGCTGTCTCCATCTCTGGGCATATTCTCTGAAGCTTTCTCTGGAGGATTGAGACATTCCCATTAGGAGGGTCCTGTTAGGAGCCATGTCCAGATTGTATTGATACTGCCTGATGAAAGCTTCAGCTAAGTCCTTCCAGCATCTGATAGTAGCTCTGGTCAAGTGTGAATACCACTCCCTTGAAGCCCCAGTCAGACTATCTTCAAAGTATAACATCCACAACTTCTCATCCATGGTATATTCTTTAAGTCTTCCCAGGAAAGACTGCAGGTGAGTTTGTGGACAGGAGGTTCCATTGTATTTCTCAAAGCACAGGGGTTTGAATTTGTGGGGAATTCTCACCCCATCCACCAGCCCCATATCCATTACATCGAAGCCCAAGGAATTTTGAGACTCCAAAGATCTCAACTTCTCAGCAATTTCATCTAACCTCCTATCATAGACTTCGTCTCCTGCTCCCATGACAGTAAACTGCTCTTCTTGGGGATCTTCTTGCAAGATTCTCCCTCCAACAGTATTTCCTTGCACATTTCCCGGGATGTTGACTTCCGGGTCTAGATGAGGTCCAAATACAGGTGGGTTAACATGAGGCTGACCCCTTTCATTATTACTTGTTCCTCCAGTTCCAGGATGAGGTTCCTCGGGAGTTTGTCTTTCTACCAATGCCCTTAACCTTTCTTGGCTTTGGGCCAGGCCAGTCATTACAGCCATGAACTGAGTCATTTGGTTCCTCATCTCCACTCTTTCATTAGCCATCTGAGTTCTGACCTCAGTCAGGTCCTGCTGTACTTGCTCCATTTGGATACCAGGAAGGTTGTTGCGAGTAGGGTACCGGTGCGCACGGTTGACAGGGAACACTCTTCTGCGAGCAATGTTTCCTGAGATCATAACAGAGTTAGAAACAAATAATAACATAACCTACAAAACAAAACAAAAGTTAGTATGCAATGCAGTATGCTTATTTGTTTTCCAAGGTATCCGGCTTGGTTCTTGGCTTTGACCTTTCCAGACCTCGAGGAAGATGCTTTGATGTTGCTTGAGAAAAGAAACCCAATGAAAACAAACTAATATATTACAAATGCTGAACAATACATAGTCTATTTTACAACACATGCCCCTGGAGGGTCAAAATACAAAAAGAGAAAAGTACATCAAATGGAAATGCACAACAAGCAAAGAAATCAAACATCCAATCCAAACTCATCCTCCTTAACCTCCTTCAGAAGTGCCTCAGTCACTGGACCAACTGGGTGCTCTGTAATGGTCCTAATGAGGAGGTTCCTGGTGGCAATGGCAGTGGTCAGCTTCTTGTGCCTGTCCTGATCCTTTGATCTCTTCAATCCAGCCCTAAGCTTCAACTCTGAAATCTCCTTCTGGGCTGCCAGCAAAGCTTACTGCTGCTTCTTTTCATTGGCCTCTAACTGTTCAATCTTAGCTTGAATTCTCTGATCTTCTTGTGTCCGGGCTTCAGTGATCCTGACCCACCTAGCCTGACTTTCTTGCAGATAGAGCTCAGTCCTAGCTTTCTGAATCTTGGCTTCTTTACAGGCATTCTTCAATATTTGCTCCCCAGCTCTTGCTTTCCTGATGTAGTCCTCTATCTTCTCAATTTTGGCCAGATGCTCCACCCTAAGCTTCTCCAACCTTTCAATGTCCAGACGACCGTCACTCCTTTCCCAAAGGGTCTTCTTCAGAGCTTGAGACAGATTCTCATTCCTTTCCTTTAGCTTCTCAAATTCTTCCAGGCTGACAGTGGCTGCTGGCTGTACTGTAGAGGGTCCAGGTATGTCTTCCAAGGTGAAAGGCATTCCAGTAATCTGAGCTCTAGCATGGGACCAGTCATAGTACTGAGCTGAAGCGACATTATTACACCTTCCAAGAATAGCTATCCCTTTTGCCTGGATGTTTTCCCAAGCCCAGGATGCTTGTCTGACAACAGCTGAATTGGGTTTTACTTCACAATACAGGGTCTCAGCTAAATCTTGCACTCTAGGAGGGTGAACCAAAGCATAGCCCAGTTGTCTCTTAAACAGCAAAGGATTGTTGTTGATGCAACCCTTTACTCCTATCAGAGGTACATTTGGGTATTGTCCACAGCTGGTGATAATGTCCTTTCCTTTGGTGCTATGGGTGCACCATCTGATGTCATCTGAAGTCAAAGCAATGAGCCTCTTGGCCCAATTCTTCTGTTGGTGGGGATTCAGGAAGGCATCTGATTTAGGTAGGTGTCTGAGCAGCCAGGTGTGGAACAAAGGAGCACAACATCTTACCAACTTCCCCCTTTGTTTCTCATTCCTCTGATGAATGAAGTAGTAGAAATCTCCCAGCAAGGTGGGTACTGGGTTCCTCAGAAGAAAAAGATGAATGGCATTCTTGCTGACAAATTTGGGCTCATCTGCAAACAGTATAACTCCATATATGATGAGGGCTAACAGTGCACAAACTGCCCTCCACTCTCCCAAGGAGGCCTTCAGGATGGCCTGAGAAACCAAGAAGTCTAAGTGCAAACCAGGGATCCCAACCTTTGTTGTCATATTTTGCTCAATCAAAGCAGGCTCCAAGTACAATGCTTTTGCTATTTCTCCATTGCTGGGAGCTGGCATCTCTGGGTTGAAGGGGATTCCACCCCTGACAGGTACTCCAATCAATGATGAAAACTCCTCCAGCAGAGGTCCTAGCTGAAAGTATGGAAATGTGAAGCATCTCAAAGGAAGGTCATAAAACTGCAAGCAAGTGTGGATCATGCTCCTCTGAGAAGGATCAAGGTCCATAACCATATCCAATATAGCTCCATAATGCTCTCTGAATAATGGGATGTGGTCTGGTGTGATAAGTGACTGGACCTGCCTGATACCAGTCAACACAGGCTCAAAGAAATGGCAGGATATGTTACTCTTCCTGGGAGTAGTCATGAATGCTGCTGAAGATGATGAAGATAGGTGCTAATGAAGATCAAGACTGATACTGGAGATGAACCACTGATAGGCTGATGCTGGTGATGATGAAGATAGGTGTTGATGAAGATCAAGACTGATACTGGAGATGAACCACTGATAGGCTGATGCTGGTGATGATGAAGATAGCTGAAGCAGATGCCTGATGAAGCAGAGGTCTATGCAGAAGAAGGGGTCAAAACCAAGCCAGATATAATGTGGATACCCTGAAAAACAAATAAACAAATGTTAAATGATGCAAATGATGTGTATGCAAATGATATGCAAGGGTTTGTGATCAAGCTGGATCTGATTATCTGTCTTGATATATAAGGCCCATGTATGTTCAAGAAGTCCAGATGGAGGTTCAGAAATCCAGTAACCAAGGTGTGGGGCTCAAATAAAGAGTCACATATCCAGGGTTAATCACAAGAACTGTCCAAAATGAGGTACTCTTAAACCAAGTAAGTAACAGGGTATGATGTGGCCAATGGTACCTGCAAACCTGCAAACAGCCCAACCCCCTCACAGGTAGTGTTCTAAAACAAGGATCCTTAGACTTGGATCAGTTATGAGAAGTGTAAACACTTCTAACCCGGAGGTACAATGTTTAAAATAACCATAAAAGATCCTCCTCTAGTTCACCTCAGTTTCTGAAGGTTATAATAAAGGTCATCCAGACTTAGCAGGCTTCCCAGATAACCCTAGCACTACAGGAAATCTGTAGCACAGAGTTCTCAAGAAGAAACCCACATTTGAACCGTGTTTCATATTCCCGCACCAGACCGAAATGGAATGGGAAAGAACATGATCCACTCTAGCCTAGGTGTCACTCAGGTCCCAGGTATAGGACCTCAAACTCTCAATGAAACCCCACCCACCAAAACAGAAACTAGATCCAGCAATGATAATAACAGTATGAAATATGAAAAACTGTAAAGGAAAGCAATAAATAAAGCTGTACATAAAGCAATAAATAAAGCAAATATATAAACACAATTAGCACATAACACCCCAGTAAACACAAATCAAACAAGCGCTAGGAGGAACCCACAAAAAGAACCAGAAGCCCTGGTTACAGTATAAGGTTCCCCAGCAGAGTCGCCAAGCTGTCGCTCCCACCAAATGACACAAGGTCAAATGGGGTACAGACGCGAACGGTCGGCGAAAGGAGAGGGAAGGAATAGAGTCGCCATCTAGGCATTTTTATCCCGAAGGAAAGGTAATGCTACATAAACCTAAGAAAAGATGGATAAGACGGTCGCGAACCAGAGAAACTGAGAAAGGGGGTTGGTTACAACCTGGGAAGGTATTAGCACCCAGATTGTCCGTCGTACTCGACGGGATCCGCGCTTAAAAGATTTGTGTTTTAAAGGGGTAGTGTCAATGCAATTTGTGTATCAAAGCTGGAAAAGAATGCAAGTGTCAGTGTAAAAGAAAAGTGAAGTGTATAAGAGAAGTGTCAGTGTAAAAACAGGAATGAAGTGCCCAAGATAATGAGGCTAAAAGAATAATGCTGGAGGGGGGGGGGAATATACAGAGACTTTTGTTCGATAACTGTTAAGTTATGCCTACGTATCCTCTCGTGCAATGAGGAAGTCAGAACACCGTAGTTCGACTCAAAGAGACTGAAAGATAAATTGACTTATGAACTGCTTACTTGTCTATGCTCAAGTGTATGACCTGTCTGGCTCAGGTGCAAACTGTCTTGCATTTAGACGGAAGAAGCAAGTTCTCGCTTGTGAGTGAATGAGATGAGAAAAGAATCCCGGAGGAGACGATTATTGTTTGTTTTTGTGTTTTCAATCTTTTATTGCCTTTTTGGAGTTTGTCATAAGTTAATGAGCTTGAGCCTAAACCAGTGGTTAAGAAACTCATCACATCCTCCCTCTGATTAGGGGTAATGAGAATACCTTAAGTATGAAGTAAGCACCTCACACTTAATCACCATGATGTAGGATTAAGATCATTATCCTACTTGCATTTATTTAGATGTTTTTGTTGCTTTTGTTTAGTGTTAAGTAATGAGTTTAAGCCATAATCAAGGATTTAATGGACCCATTACACCATCCTAATAGAAGGATAATAGACGAGAACATTTAAGCTGAGGAAGACTCCTCAACTTAATCCATGATTAGGGATTAACCTCATGACAAAACCAAACCTATATTATATGGATTTTAGTTAATGATAAGATTAAGAAATGGATTTTATGGTTTGTAAGACAACTTGAGGAGGACTTGTCCATTAACACTAAGGTTAGTCCTTCTTAACCAATTAAGGAAGAATTAGAACCCTAATGCAAGGCCCAAGTTACAAGCTTGATGTCTTAGTGATTATTAGATGGATTGATTAAAGTATTTAAACACATTAAGGGTTTAACACTTAGGATTAAAGTTATACACTCCATCCTAATAGAAGGATGCAGGCATAAGCTTAATCACAAAGCCTTAAGACCTTTAGGGTTTAGTCCTTGATTATGAGATGAGAAGAGAAGACTCAAAGATGACACAAAGGTAAAACTAATGGGGGACTAATCAAACCCTAATCATGATCATACTTGGAGGTCCTAGGGTTTGTGAGGCTTAAGAGAGAATGATCTTCAAAGAAACCACCAAGGAAGGAGCAGATGAAAGGAGGAAGAAACAGAGAGAAGCAAGACAAGTTGCCTAAAGAAAGAAAGTAAGAGATGCACATGAATGAGCAAGCTCACTCTAATACAAAGATAAAATGCAGCAATGATGTATAAGAGAGATGAGAAGAGATTGTGAGAAGTGAAGGCAAATTCACTTCTCAAAACAACTTACCACCTGAAAAGTTAGCAAAGGAAATGAAATGCAATGAAAATGAGATGAAATGCCATGATGCAAGACAAAGTCAGAAGCATGAACATGATGTCAATAATGCCAAGAGATGATTTAAACACATGTCAAGAGTTGTGGATGATCATACAAGGGTGAGGATGCAAATGAAGCATGCTTTGAACCATGAAAGTTCATGAAAGTTTATGAAATGCAATGGATACATAACATGGCAAATGAAAGATGCAATGACCAAACATGATTCTAATATGTCCTAAGATGTCTTATATGTCACATGGATGCACAAAATGTCATGACAAGTTCTTGTATGCAAGCAAATGAAAGAAGGATGCAAATGAAAGCAAGAATTAGGGTTTATGAACAACATGCAACAACAAATTCAAAACCAGAAGCAAATGACATGATAAAAAATTGAAAATGGGATCAAAGGAACCCTAACCCTACACAAGTTCACTGCCCAAAGGAGGAGACCTAAATCTAAACCTAATGGAAGTTGTGATTTTTCTAAGTCAACTAGGGTTTCAAGGCACTTCAAAAGGAAAAATGCTCATCAAATTGAAAATGAAAGATAAATTCAAACCAATTTTACCCTAGAAACTACATGATATGAAGGATTCAATGCAAGAAGAACCATCATCAAACTCTTCATGGTTAGGCAGAATGAATTTTTCTAAGTTTGAACAAAAATATTGCCTTTAAACAACTTTAATTCCAATGAAAATTATCAAAATACATCAAGGACCAAAAAGAAATTTGTTTGAAGAGTTGGATAATGTTTCTAAATGTTTTAAAATGCAATGTGAATTTTTTAGTGATTTTTAAATACCTAAATGCATTTTTAATTAATAAATTTCCATTAACTAATTAAAAATAAACATTTAAATGATTTAAAAATAATTTCTAATGCAAAAAATAAAAACAAAAATATTTTTGGGTTCTGAAAATTAATAAAAGATTTGACAAAAAATTTCAGAATTTTTTAATATATTTTGCTATTTTTAAAAATTCGTGTAAATAAAATACAAACAAAATGAATTAAAATTAATTAAAATGGAAAGTATGCAAATCCTAAGGCTCACATTTAAATAGAATTGGAGGGAGTTGACTGGCGCCAGATCCTATGGCCCAGATTCAAACTGGCATTTTTAACTTAACCCTAATTAATTAATTCTAATTAATCAGGATTAAAGACTAATTGGGAGATCCTGACCCTAGGTTCACGCGCGCTGAGCTTCATCCAACGCTCCAAGTTCAAACTACACTAATCACGTGGCTAAACCCTAATTAGGGCTAAACAAGTTCAGGCGACCGGAACAGTGGTTCCGGTCGTCTTCTCCGGCGACCTCTCAAGAACAAAAACCTCCCTGGACCATTTTAAGAGCTGTAAAGCTCCAGATCAAACCTCTCAACCTCCCTAAACACAAATCCACCCTCAAAATCCATTTCTTTTCACTCAAAATCTAGATACGAATCAAAAACCTAAAAATGACCAAACTTTCAGAGAGGCAGTACATGCTCAATAATCAATCATTTCCAAAAGTAAAAAGTGCAAAGCATTCAGGGGAGCATGTAGATCATTTTAATAACTTAAAAAAAGGTTTCTGGAAAAAGGATTTTGCGAAGCTACCTGAAGTGAAGCTTTCAACTTGGAGCTTTCAGACTGCTTTTCTGCTTCAAAACCCCTCCAATGATACCCCTAAAGATGCTTTGAGGTTTAGTTGGAGTGTATTGTGGCCAGTTTGTGAGATTGATGAAGTTCTGTCCAAAGGGAGTGAAAAATCGTATTTCTGTTTAGGATGGTTTCAGGATCAAATGATGGTTGGGAAATGATCAGTGGATCATGGTGAGAGGTTTTGTGAAGTTTGTTTTGAGGTTGCAAGCTTGTGTGCTGAGATTCGAAGAAAAATGCATAAAGGGGGATTTTTGTGAATGCTGACTTGTGGGGAGTTTCTAGCTTGTGTGTGGCTTGCTTTGGGATGCTTGAAGTCCACATATTAGACTCTGATTGGGCAGAGAGTTGGTGGTGGCACAGTGTGATTGGCATGGCCCCTTTTGCAAAAAGTCAAGCCTATGTGTACTATAAGCATGGGCTGGAACAGAAGTGGTTCAATGGGGTGTCTTGCCTCAGCATGGTTTGTGGTGAGCCCTAGGATCAAAAAGATGCAGCTGGATGGCTTGGATAGCAAGATGGCATGAGTTTTGCATTTTGCCCTCTTTGAAGTTTCTTGTGAACCAAGGCATGAACTCTTATGATTTCTTGGGCAATTTGTAGCAAAATGAGTTGTGTGATGTTGTTATGATGTTTTGATACCAATTAGAGTTCAATTCAAGCATGAAAGGTTCCTTTTGCAAAGTTTCAATTTTGAAGCCTTAATGAAGAAATGTCTTATGCAACTTGTAATCCAAGGCATGGAAGTGAAAAATTCTTGGCACAAATCTGACTTTTAGGCATTGCAATGTGTTTGTATGATGATTAGAAGCCACTTTGAAGTCACATTTGGCCTTGGCATGAGGTTTTGCAACTTTCCCTCTTTGGTGTAAAATTGAAATTTCAATGATTTTATCCAACTTTGCAAGGCCATAACTTTTGATCCAAAATGAATTAGAATGAGTTCTTGTACTTTTTGAAAATGGGAGGATCCATTCTACAACTCTCATGACCAAAGTTTTCTCATTTGAAGCATTTTTGAACCAAAAAGAGGAGGTTGAAAAACTTTCCCAAAATGGCAAATTTACATTATAAGTCACTTTCCCAAAAAGGCAACTTTGCAAATGGCTTGAAATTCTTCAATTTTATGAACTTCTAACATCTTCTATGATCAAATAAAGATCATACACATTCAAAATGATGGAGAAACCCCTTTGGTTGGGTCACTGGGGGCCTCAGATGCCCTGATTTTGCACTGACTTGCTCAAGAAGTCATCTTGTGATCAGATGCCTTCCCCATTGAATTCTTCATGAAAATTGATATGCATGATCCCCATAACATATAGAGACTAATAGAATCAAGAATGACCAAAAAATTTGGAGTTATGGCCTCTGAAACCAAAACCCTAATTTTAGGTCATCTGTGCAGTTAAACCTGGCTCTGCTTCCATGCCTTTCTCAGTTCTTGTGATTCTTTGACTTCCTTGACCTTGTGAGGATATAATATGATGTTTGAACATACATGGACCCCTTTGAAGTGATTGATGACCTTTGGAGTGGCTCAGATAGCTCATGGATTGCTCAGGTCACAAACCCTAGATGCAGATGACTTAGAAACAATGCAGTGAAGCAAAAATGCAATATGAGATGCTATGATTGAACTTATGCACATGAAAAGATCACAAGCCATGGTGAAATGAGTGAGGGCAAATTTGGGGTGTTTACACTCGTCCCTCTGGGCGACAACCCTGACAGAGCAGTAAAAATAGGCAAAGGATTGCCCGAAGAAACGAGGAAGCAACTCGCGATATGCCTCAGGGAGAACTCTGATCTCTTCGCGTGGAATGCCGCAGAAATGCCCGGTCTAGACCCTGAGGTCGCATGTCACCAATTAGCTTTGGACCGGGCAGTCAAGCCCGTAGCTCAGCGTAAGCCAGTCCCCCGAGAAAGCGGGGGCTGCCGAGCGAGCTGTAAAAGACCTTTTAGAGGAAAATTTTATTTCTGAAGCCCAGTATACAACCTGGCTCTCTAATGTAGTCCTCGTTAAGAAAAATAATGGAAAATGGCGCATGTGTGTTGATTATACTGATCTTAATAGGGCTTGTCCCAAAGATGCTTTCCCTCTCCCTAACATAGATAAACTCGTTGACAACTCTGCAGGTTTCAGACTCTTGTCCTTCATGGATGCATACAGCGGATATAATCAAATCCCTATGTCGGACATTGACAAGAGACACACGGCGTTCATGACCCCAACCGACAATTACTACTATAACGTAATGCCCTTCGGACTCAAGAACGTCGGGGCCACATACCAGCGCATGATGAACAAGGTGTTCGGGGGAGAAATAGGGGATATGCTCGAGGTATACATGGACAACATGATCATCAAATAACACGAGGAGACCGACCACGCTCGACACCTCTACAAAGTCTTCGAGCAGGCGAGACAGTGCAAAATGAGGTTCAACCCTGAAAAATGCACGTTCGGCGTACGGGCAGGAAAATTCCAGGTTTCTACCTCACCGAGAGGGGAATCGAGGCCAACCCCGACAAATGTCGAGCATTTTCGGAATTTCCGACCCCGAAATCCAAAAAATCCATCCAATCCCTCAACGGGGTGCTCGCCTCACTCTCCCGTTTCATCGCCAAATCTGCCCAGCACGCGTTACCTTTCTTCAGACTCCTCCGTAAAGAGGCCAACTTCGAATGGACCGACGAATGTGAACGAGCGCTACTCCATTTGAAGAAGGTCCTCTCCGAACCTCCGGTCCTATCACGGCCATTGGAAAGGGAGACCTTATACCTGTATCTGTCCGTGGCAACCAAGGTCGTCAGTGGCGTTCTAATCAGAGAGACCGACGAGGGACAAAAACCCATCTATTTCACGAGCAAAGCGCTCCAAGGCCCCGAGCTCAGATACCAACAAATCGAAAAGGTCGCGTTGGCTCTCATAAATGCAGCAAGGAGATTACATCTTTACTTCCTCGCTCACACGGTCAAGGTAAGAACCGATCAACCAATAAAACAACTCCTCGGGCGACCAGACATGGCCGGCAGAATGCTAAAATGGTCGTTGGAACTTTCCGAATTCGATATACAATACGAGAGCAAGAAGGCCCTGAAGGCTCAAGCCCTGGCCGACTTTGTCGCGGAAATGACTCATAGCCCGGTACCGGCGGACGGCGCCCATAAGTGGACAATCTTCGTCGACGGCGCCTCCAGCACGACGGGCAGCGGGGCCGGGATCATCCTCGAAAACGAAGACGGGATCCTGATTGAGGTCTCATTAGCATTAGCTTTCCCAACATCGAACAACTAAGCCGAATATGAGGCTTTCATCGCCGGTCTGAGATTGGCCGAAGACCTAGGAGCAAAGGAAGTAAAAATATCAACAGACTCCCAGCTCGTAGCATCACAAGTACGGAGAGATTACCAAACCAAGAACGACAACCTCATTGAGTACCTGGCCTTAGTCAAAGAAAGACTCGAAAAATTCGAGAAATGGGAAGTTCAACACGTACCTCGCGAGCACAACACACGAGCAGACATCCTGTAGAAACTAGCTAGCACGAGAAAGAAGGGCGGAAACAAATCAGTAATCCAGGAAATCCTTCCTCGACCTAGTATCGAGAAGCTACCTCCCCCACTTGAGGTCTACGTGATCGGGGATACTCATTGTTGGATGACGCCCATCTATGATTACCTCACGAAGGGCAAACTCCCCGCTGACCCTAAAGAGGCGACCGTCACCAAACGTAGGGCGTGCTCGTACGTCCTCCTCGAAGGGAAACTCTAGCGTAGGGGATTCTCCACCCCATTACTCAAATGCGTCGAAGAAGAGAAAGTTCCCGACATATTGGGGGAAATGCACCGAGGAATCAACGCCCAACATCCCGGCGGACGGTCACTCGCACGAAAGGCTCTTCGAGCAGGCTATTATTGGCCGACTATGCAAAGCGACTCCAAGGAACACGTCAAAAAATGCGACAAATGCCAACGACACGCCGACATGCACCTCGCACCCCCGAACGAACTAAAAACACTCTCCTCTCCTTGGCCCTTCGCATGGTGGGGCATGGACATCCTCAGACCCTTCGTAACCGGATCATACCAGAATAAATACCTCATCGTAGGGGTAGACTATTTTACCAAATGGATCGAAGCAGATGCACTGGCTAAAATAACAGCACAAAACATTCTTCGATTTTTTAAACGAAATATCCTCGCTCGGTTCGGTATACCCCAGGTCCTCATCACGGACAACGGGACGCAATTCACGGACGGAGGATTCCAGGACTTCATGGTCGGCTTAGGTACTAAACAACATTTCACATCTGTCGAGCACCCTCAAACCAACGGGCAAGCAGAAGCGGCCAACAGGGTAATCCTGCGCGGGCTGAAACGCAGACTCGGCGAGGCAAAAAGGGCATGGGTCGAAGAATTACATAGCGTCCTATGGGCTTACCGCACGATACCTCACTCCACAACCGGGGAAACCCCATTCCAACTAACATACGGCACCGAAGCAGTCATCCCAGTAGAAATACGGGAGCCGAAGAGACGAGTAGAGGAACCCCTAGACGAGGAGATGAACGACGAGGCATTTAGAGCCGAGCTGGATCTCGTCGACGAGATCCGCTCCGAAGCAGCCCTTAGAGAAATATCCCTCAAACAAAAAATAGCCTTGCGCCACGACGCGAAGGTCATAAAAAGAGAGTTCCAGGTGGGCAACCTGGTCCTCAGAAGAAACCAAAAAAACCCAAGAGAGGGTAAACTGGCCGCCAACTGGGAAGGTCCCTACCGCGTCCGCGACAAGACGAGCAACGGGGCCTATTATCTAGAAAACCTACAATGTGAAGAACTCGCTCGACCATGGAACGCAGAGAAACTTAGACAATATTACAGCTGAATATGTCACGGGGAGACATGGGAGGTACGACCATGCTCTTCACCTCCAAAACTATAGGGAGGAACCACGCTACCCGGGGACGAACACGACCCCTCCAGCGAACACAACCCTCCCCGACAGTTGGGACCTCGATCGAGCCCCAGCGTCGCAGTACCAAGATCGGCAGGGCACCCAGCTCGCCATGGGAAAGCCCAAGCCCCGAGGTCAGAGTTCCCCGATCACGAACTAGGCCTCGATCTTAGACGGGCACAACGCCCGCTACCTCGTCGGTTCCCTAAACCGACGAGACAAACATGGTCAAGCATAAAACAGTTCACAAAAACAACAGATATAAACTAAATAAAACCGAGCAAGGTGAAAACAAAATATTCATTCACATGCAGCCATAGCCAAAGAAAAAGACAAGTGTGCCCGAAGGCCAATATTCTTACAAACTAGGCACACAGGCCATACAAACCAGGCACGCAGGCCATACAAAAAAAGCAAAATAAAATACATGACTCCGCCCGGAGTCACTCTTCCACATTTTCCTCCTCTTCCTCTCCTCCCAGCTCCTCCTCCGCTTCGAAAGGACACACGATCTCTCCGTCCTGGACGCAGTAATTATGGGCTGACCCCTCCGTCGCCAACTCAGGGTTCAGTATCCTCAGCTGCTCGACGACATTGTCAAATCCCTCCTTAAACACAGCCACCAGGTCCTGGTTGAGTGAACGGATGTGTCCTACCAGCTCACCCCGGGAACGAAGAGCGAGCTCCTCTTCACTCTCATCGGCCAAAGGACAGACATTATCCTCGAGCAGAGCGAGACGAGCACGGAGCGCAGCATTTTCCTCGGCCACCTTCTTATGCTCAATGGCTTGTTCCTCCAGGCTCGCCTTTTCCACCTTCAATACGTCCCGCTCCCCGGTCACTTCGTCCAGCTCTTTCTTCAGCCTCTCTTGCAGCTGATGCTCCTCCTTGTAGTCCGACAGGTCCTTCGACAACTTGTCTTTTTTGGAACGGACCTTCAGAAGGGCGTCCTCCAAAGAGGCCGTGGACACAGAGGTATCGGTCAGAACCATGGCCGTCTCCATCACCCTGATGACGGCAGCCAGATCCCTCATCAGTTCTTTGCGCCGGACACCAGCCTCCTGGCTCAGAATGGCCTTCGCCTCGGGCGCTGGCACAGCAATAGCGTCTTCAGCCTTGAAAAAATCCTGCTCTATGTAGCAGGGAGGCAGCAAATAGCTCCCGGGGCCACCCGGACTGCTGCTCCCCGCCAAAGCAGACCTGGAAAGTGTCCCATCCGGGCGCTTCCGCTTATGGAGAGGGGAGGTCGATGGAGGCGGACTATCAGGGATGTCGATCGGAGAGAGGCGCGGAGGAGAAGGGGGCACTGGACTCGCCGTATTATAAGTCCCGGCCCCTGAATCACCAGCTACCTCCTGGACACGAGGAGCTGTCTTCTTCTTCTTTTTGGGGACCCTGTCCGAAGCATCTTCCTGATTGGCCAGCTTGAGAACCTGATCGCGAGCAGTGGGCATAACACCTACAAAACGAAGACACAAACATCAGCGGGCAAAAACATAAAACAAAACAACATAAGAACAAAAGGACACCTACTCAATAATTCCATGTCTTGATCCTCGGTATTACATTCAAGCAATGCCTTTATATTGATAAGACGAGGCTCGTAGAGCGGCATCCCGACCTCATCAAGATAAGGCACACCCTTTCGGTCAACCCAGACCACCAGGTTGAAACTATGCACGAACTCCACCAGCCTCTTATAAGTGAGTCTATCCTCAACACCCAGGCTCGAGAACTTGACCCGGTAATGGCTGGTGGAAAGGTCAAAGTGGTCGGGCTACCACCTCAACGGTATCTTCGACATGAGCTTCTCCTCCCTGTCCGCATCTCGCTTGTAATAATAAAGAGAATTCAGGGCAGCACGGGTGATCGGCCTCACTACATACCATCGCCCTTTGAAGTGGCGGGCCGAATCCACATACGTCTTGAACAGCCTCACTGGCTGCTTGAAGGAGACCCAGCTATGACGCCCCCGAAGACCAGACCGTTGGAGATGGAAAATGTGAAAGAAGAGGGCCCGAGTACACCCAATGCCGAGGAAGCGGCAAACCAGCTCGTACGCCCGCATGAAAGCAATGGCGTTGGGGTGTAACTGTGACGGCGCCAGCCGAAGCCATTTTGAAGATCGACATTTGGAAGGAGTTGAAGGGCAGCCTAACCCCCGCCTCTCGAAAAGCGAACTCGTACATGGCGAATTACTTCCCCGGGAAGCGATGGCATATCCGGTCCGCCTCTTTAGGAACCCGACACTGCCAGTTTTCAGGATCCTCGGGACCCCGATCTTCCACCACGGCATGAGCGCGGGTCGACTCATCGCAGAAATAAGATTCCTCGTCCAAGGGTTCGTCCGCAACCCAGGAAAGGTCATTCTGCCCAGACGAGGAGACGTGTTCAGTGCCCCCCGACACTTCCCTCCTCGACATTTAAGCGCGCGATATCCGCTTCCACGGGCCGCGGTTCAGTATCTTCTCCTCTGGGTCGAAGACGCCCGGTTGCACCTGAAACACAGACAAAAAGAGTGAATTCGACATCGTATCAAATCCACCCTTCCACCGCAGGTCAAGTGAAAGGGCGTAGGGGAGACCTTCGCGAGCAAATGAAACCCTGGCCCGCGAAGCGACACCGACGCAGACTCTACCCGCTACCACCAGGCCCCCAGTTGGGAAAATTCATACATGCTCGCAACAGTCATAGACAAATGAATTTCTACCCCGGGCAAAAATTTCATATATGCATATGAAATTTTTGCCCGGTCCATTCATACACATATGAAATTTCTGTCTGAGACAGTCTAAGCCTAACGAAATTTTTCACATTTATAACCTATTGAACTGTTTCTAGGCTAAATCTACCCATTCTACACAAATAAATCATGCAATCCTAGCTACTAAACGCAGAAAAACATGAAAAATAGAGGATTAAAGGCAGAATCAGTATCTGACATAGTGAAAGTTAGAGAAGTGGACGGCGGCGCTCGGGCAGCAACGGCGTTTCAGGTGGTGAGACGGGCGGAGATAGGAAATTTTTTCAGCTTCCGGTGAACGTCTGAGCGAAAAAGTTCAAATGAAATAACTCAACCCCTTTTTATAGCCACAGGCGTGTGGATTGACGCGTCAAGTCATCATTACCTACTGCCTACGCCGCCGTTTGCACAGTAAACGAAGCGGCACACCATTAATGCTGAAACACATCAATCCATAAGGAATTTTGAACGACGCCGAGCAACCATACACCTCCCCGACTTTACGAAACGTCCTCGACCCCGTAAGACGTCCTCGACTCTCTTAAACGTCACGTGTCCGTCGAGGACTTTCATACTCGAATCTACGAGCCGTCCTTGACCCCGCGAGACATCCTCGACATTGTTGGACATCACGTGTCCGACGGAAAAGAATACTACAGTCCACTCTGTAAACGTCATGTTTGACTCGACCATACGCACCCTGCTTTATCCATGACGCCTGCGCCCGACTACATTACAATTCATCGCTCCGACTCGGAGACTCGACTTGGGGGGCTCCTGTTCCGGACTGGGCCTCAAGAATGTATAAGGCTACGGCCCAACCGGTCGAGCAGAGGCCCATATACTCGAGCAGGGGCACCTCCCGGTCAAACAAGTTTCTTATGCGACGGGCATACATTAAGGACGGCCAGAGAGTATGTATGTCAGGTCATTTACCATGTCACCCAACTGTCCCCCCTTTATCTCCTGAAAGATAGGGGCAGTTGAACCAAGGACCAGACCATTCAACTAGGTCTCCACGCTCCTCACGCGTTCCTTGGCAGTTCTTCCTTGGGCCTAGCTAATCCAACCCAAGGAAGGACCTTGGCCCAGCGCTGGTGGCTCTCTATAAAAACCCTTTTTCACTAAAGGGTCAGGTATTCTCATACACACTAAAAATTAACCTATTCTTCACTGTACCTCTTCTCACTTAAGCATTGGAGTGCCTTGCAGGTACACCCCCCTTTCTCCTCCCATTCTTTGGCCGTTACATCAAGTTACTGGAAGGTCCTTCTGATCAGGTAAGATCATAATTTAATAATCAAACGTTTTGAAAATAAAAGCATTCTCTTTTATACTAATATTGAATATTTGACCAATTAGAATTTTATTTTTAATGAATGAAATTAATTATTTAGGATGTTTTTATAATTAGAAGCTAATTAATTAGAATTAGTATTTCAACAATCTTAAGCAAAATTAAAAAAGATATGATAACAATGATAAAAACGCCAAAACATAATTTCCATCTATAGAAGAAAACTATTTTCTTAAACCGGGTTAATACATTTTTATGTTTGGTCATATGGATAATAATTATTAGGATTATAAATTTAATTAATTAATTAAGATATTTTAGTCAATTTTGATCTGGCATTAAGGGATTGATATGCATATAATTAAGGTAACAAACTATATGATTGGAAATTGAATTATTTAATTAAGACATTTTAATTAATTACAATAACTTAGGGATTAATGGATTATATGTATTTAGTCTTTGGTTTGATTTATAACCTTGGATTTGATTTATAATTTAGTTATTTTTATAATTAAATTTTGGGTTTAATTTAAATTTTGAAGCTTATCTATAAGTTTAATTTATATTTTTACAATTAGTAAATTTTGGATTTAATCCATAAGTTGGAGATTGTTATAATTTGGATTTTATTGTAATAAATTTATTTTTATAGTAAGTTTAAGTTTTATTTATAAATGTGGGTTTATTCATTTGAGATTTAATTATAAATTTGGGTATTGTATTTTGGGTTTATAAATTGGAGTTTGTTTATACATTTTGGGGTTTGATTTTATATTTTGGGGGATATTTTGAGTTTAATTATATTCTTTGGTTATTATAATAAAGTATAATTTATTTATATGAACTTTGGTTAAATTTATTTTGGGAATATTATAGTAAATGGGTCGGGTTTATTTATATAAATTTGGATTAACTTATATTTTGGGGTTTATTTAATTTATTTTTAAAATAAAATAATGCAGGTTTATGATTTTGGATTCATAAAAATAAATTTGGGTTGGAGGAGTATTATAATCTATTTTTTAAAGGGTTAATAGGTATTTACACACCTGTAAGTTAACGAATTTTGCTTTTTTCCCTTCCTTTTGGCAACAGGTTTTAAAAAAAAAAAAATCGTTGCCAAAACCTGCATTTGACAACGGTAGGGGATAAACCAAAACACACTCATATTGCAGGGGTGAATGCCTATTAACCATTTTTTTAATTATTAAATTTTGGGTTTTATTTAATTAAATATTTGGGGGTTTGAATTCTACTTATTAAATTTTATTAAATTGGGATTAGATTTTATTAGTTAAATATTTTGGGGATTGAACTTTATGATAAAATTTTGGGATTTAACTTAATAATTAAGGGATTGATTAAATGATTTGGGGTTCTATTTAAGAGGTATTTATGGAGTTCCAAATGTTGGGGGTTTAATAATAAAAATCAGAGTTTTAATGAACTTAGTAAGGGGTAGTTAGAAACATTAGGATTAGAGTTTAGGGGTAGGGGAATTAGAACTACGGTCCTCTGATCCCTCTTTGAGGGTACGTAAGTATAAAGTCTTTGTATAAAGGCTTTAACGAGTGAACTTTTAAAATTTGGTTTTATTATTCATATTACATAACTATCTTTCATTATAACACAAATAAAAACCCTAATTCTTGAAAAGAATCCTATTAAGTATAATAGAGGTGAGGGGTGCAAAACTATGTTTTAAGTTTCATAATTTATAACTTATGTGATTTTGATTTTGATTTTGAATATGTAGTTTTGTAATTTTGAATCTAAAGTTAAAAGATAATTACAATTTATTGTGAATTTTTGGAAATAAACAATTTAATTCATTTTTTGCCTTAATATCTGGTGGATCAGGTACCCAAACCGAAAATACTGGTCCGGTCTCGGATCTCAATTTCTAATAACCTATTACTCGGTCCGATTTGATTTACCCGAAAGTGTCGGACCGATTTCGGTTCCTAAAATTTATCCAGTATTGTTCGTGTCCGGTACCGGTTTTTACCCGATAAGGGTTTCAACCCAACTCTCGGGACCCTAGATACCTGGTCTAGACCGGACCGAAAACAACCATACTTTAAATAAGGGATAAATATACAAAACCCCCCTGTCATTAGGGCGTGATTTGGTTTTTCCCCCTTTAAGTTTTTTTTTAATAGAGACCCCCTCATAAAATCAAAAATCAGATTTTACCGCCCCCTGTTACCCTCAATGATGACTGGGTTGCTGACTGTACTTCATTGAGGGTAATAGGGGGCAGTAAAATCTGATTTTTGATTTTATGAGGGGGTTTTTATTAAAAAAAATTAAAGCTGATAAATTAACTTAAATATGTTTTTAGAATAATAAATACTATTTTCACATTTATTATAAAAATAATATTTTTTGATCAAAATTATATTTATTAGTAATAAATTAACTTAAATATGTTTTTAGAATAATAATTTTTTCTCTCATAAAATAAATTGTTTTTATTAAGAAAATTATAAGTCTAATTTATAAATAATTCTAAAACAAAAAGTTGCGTGACAGTTTTTTTTATAAATATTTTTTATTATGTCGATTTTTAATTTTAATTTATATGTCACATTAACTTTTTATTTTTGTTCTTTCTCTCTCTCTATATATAACACACACACACACACACACACACACACATATATATATATATATATATATATATATATATATATATATATATATATATATATATATATATATATATATATATATATATATATAAAATAAGAATAGTTTAACACAATACTTTTAATAATTATATATTTTTAATATATCTTAACAATTTAACTAAATTATATATTTTAGCTTTAATAATAATTATAATATATAGTTTTAGAAGAAAAGTTTTAAAAATTATTTTAACATTAAATTATTTTAACGTAGTTTTAACACTAAATTATTTATTTTTATAATTAAATTATATATTATAGCTTTAACACTAAATTTTATATTTTAATAATTATATATATTAAATTTATTTTATGAGAGAAAAAATTATATATATTAAATTTATTTTATGAGAGAAAAAATTATTATTCTAAAAACATGTTTAAGTTAATTTATTACTAATAAATATAATTTTGATCAAAAAATATTATTTTTATAATAAATGTGAAAATAGTATTTATTATTCTAAAAACATATTTAAGTTAATTTATCAGCTATAATTTTTTTTAATAAAAACCCCCTCAAAATCAAAAATCAGATTTTACTGCCCCCTATTACCCTCAATGAAGTACAGTCAGCAACCCAGTCATCATTGAGGGTAACAGGGGGCGGTAAAATCTGATTTTTGATTTTATGAGGGGGTCTCTATTAAAAAAAACTTAAAGGGGGAAAAACCAAATCACGCCCTAATGACAGGGGGTTTTGTATATTTATCTCTTTAAATAATGTAAATGTTAAAATGTTTATTATTATTTTCAAATTTTGCATGATGGTCCTCATATTTTATGAAAATTTCAAATTCATCCCTGAAGTTTTAAGAAAAATGCAAATAAATTCCTAATAATTTACAAATTTTACAAATTGGTCCATTTTTTAAAAATTGCAAATTAGTCCCAATTTTTATATTTTAAATTTGACGCAAGAGTTTTAAATTTTATGAAAATGAATAAAAGATTTAACAATGAATCGTTTTAATTTTTCATCCAAACAGAAAAATTTAAAATTGAATGAATATCAATTGAATCATTTGAATTACTTAGAATTTTAAATTTCTTATAAAATCTCAATTACCTCATCCAAATAAGAAAAATACTAAAATAAACTAAGAAATTACAGGGAAAAAAAGTGAAGAAAATGATGAAAAATGTTAAAACAAACTAAGAAATTACAGAAAAAGTGAAGAAAATGATGAAAAATGTTAAAACTTACTAAGAAATTACAAAAAAAAAGGATGAAAAATGCTAAAACTTACTAAGAAATTACATAAAAAGTGAAGAAAATGATGAAAAATGCTAAAACTTACTAAGAAATTACAGAAAAAAGGGAAGAACATGAGGTACACTACAACAAACAAGACCTTACTAAAAATGCTAAAACTTACTAAGAAATGCAATGACTTGACCTCCGCTGCTAAAGGTTTAAACAACGCTTTTTTAAATATTAAAAGCGCTGTTTAAGGTACCCTTAGACAACGCTTTTAGGAATACCTTAAACAACGCTTTTGATTTAAGCGCTGTCTAATCCCCTCCTATTTTAATTTTTTTAGGTATACCTTAAACAACGCTTTTGGTGAAAGCGCTGTCTAATCCCCTCCTATTTTAATTTTTTTAGGTCTACCTTAGACAACGTCTTTGGAAAGCGCTGTCTAAGCCCCCTTAGACAGCGCTTTTGCCAAAAGCGCTTTCTAAGCCCCCCTTAGACATCGCTTTTTGTGTAAAGCGCTGTCTAAGGTATACGAAAATTTTTGAATAAATTTTTTGAAACCATTTTTTTTACCAGATTTTTAAAGCAGAATTTTGACCTGTTTTCAACCAAATTTTGGCAGACAAATATCACAAATTATAGATCAATTTATGCACCAAAATTATAAATCCATAAAATGCAATTCAAACCAATATATATATATATATATATATATATATATATATATATATATATATATATATATATATATATATATATATATATATATACCAATTCAAACCATTTTGGCCTATTATAATTACAAGTCATTGCATTTTACTACAAATGTACATATTATAAGTACACATATCTAATCCATCCAAAGCATTGCTTCAAATATATATAGGTCCTGAAACAACACAAAGATTGTAATTCAATTAATAAACAATATTATAGAAATTACAACGTTACACATATTTAAATTCTCATCAATTAAAGTAAGAGTACAATATTATACCTCACATAACACCTAGCTCTATAATGAATTGACACCATTCCTCTTTGATTTCGTCCACTTGATCTTTTGTATAATATGCACACTTGAATTCATCAAAGTACTACATAATAATATAACATAGTTTGATTTAATTTCAACTATTTAATTATATGAGAGATATGTGTAAATATTAAAATAACTCATAACTTAGAAATACATACATCGGTGGGAATCTCTAATCGGTCCAAAACAAGAGTATCTCACATAAACCTCAACATAAAATATTCGCAATCTATTTGATTACGTTGCTGAGGACACTACAGATGAAAAGAAAATATGGATAAATCCTAAGTTTTATCAAGTATCATCATTAATATAATAAAAAATGTGATAATTAATAATATACCGCCACTTTTATCCATGTAATGCAGTTGGCTCTCCTCTTTGATGTTTGGATATCTCGTTGGGCTCGAAATGCTTGTAGGATGCTAATAAAATAAAAATGAAGTAATTAGAACAATTCACATAAATTAATAAATACACACAAGAAAATTTAGAACAATCTCACTTACGTGTCAATTGTGTCCTTCATATCCGGGTATGTTGTCCAATCATTTCCTAACGAGTCAAGATAATAAACGATTTCTCTGATAGGATTGATTGCGAGCAATAACCAATGTCCACTGTATGATTAAACAAATGTTAGATGTAAATTTTCTACACGACGTCAAAATACAAAATAATTATAATAGATGAATTTAGAATGAAATTCTAACCCGGTATTAAACGGTATAAAGAACAACTTCTTCGCATCTTTGTTGGCCATGAGGATCCTGAGAACGTACTCCATCACGGTATCCGGTCTACTTATGATTAAACTTAAGTTGACGGACGCGGGTGCTAAGAATCCAAATGTTACGTCCAATCCATTAGGGCGCATCAATTTGTCATACAAAAACCTTAAATAAAAACATCATTAACATTAGACGCCTCATTTGAAACATAAAGTAAATAAGTTGTTCAATTAATATAACAAAGTATACATGATTTACCTGATATACATATTGACAACACTGACGCCAATTTCTTCACGACCAAAAACTTGCATGAAGTCTTCATTACCAATCATTTGTTTGTAATCAAAGCCGAAAATACCTTCCTCCATATGCACAAGACGAACACCTCCGGTCGGTATATCTGTCATCTCTAGATATGTCTGGAGGCACGTTCTATACTTGGTGGTAGGTTTTTCTTAGCTACAGTCTTCTTAGCACCAGCTTTTTTTTGTTGTGCGGAGGCGTTGCTAACCTCCTTTTTTTGTTGTGCGGAGGCTTTGCTAACCTCCTTTTTTTGGTGTGCAGAGAAGTTGCTAACCTCCTTTTCTTGAAGCTACATATCATATAAATAGTTAGATGAAATTAAAAATTTAACAACTTCCATGCATATATGTCATATAATTGTATTGTACCTGTTTTTTTGAAACCACGGACTCGGTATGCCGCAAAATAGCATTATCTTTTGATTTGGATCTTGTGGGACTCTATTTAACATAACCAAGTAAAAAATGTACGTAAAATGCCCGTAAAAACTTTGAATATACACATTAAGGTTAACAAAGGTTTTAGGCATAGCTCATATCCTACGCTAATGAGGTTTATTGGCCATGCAACAAACGAACCTACTGCTTCGTCCACCGTTGTTGCATCCGAACCATCGTTAGGATATGGTAATGATGCATTCGGCTCAACTGCAATATCAACCGATACTTTCAAACATCCAGCAGGGAGCTCTCTGGTGTGAAGTAATACTCCGCTAATGTTATGCACTTTTCCCTTGCCAACCATCCGATAATATGGTGACGATAAATAGAGCTGACAATGGGAAATGCCTTAAAACCAATAATAAAATGAAATTGTTAATGTGTATATATGTCAAATACATAATTTAAGCAAATAGTTCAATTTAAGACAATTATATGTAATTACCTCTGGAATATTCGGCTTAAAGGTACAGTTGATACTATCTTTGTCCGAAGCATCTCTGAAACATGCTGAGGCGTTGGCCTCTCTTTCTCTCCTTAATGCATCAAGCTCAGCTTGCATTGCTTCCAATTTTGCATGAAGCTCCCGGTTACTAGGAGCCTTTCCTTTTTTAATACTCAGGGAGGTCGGAGTGACTCTAAATCCCTTACCCCTCACCCGACCAGAATACTCATAGACATCTAATGCCTGACTAAGTATGCTCCTAGTATCATCATTAATGGCCATGTCTAACCTGTAATAAAGAAACCAAGGAGGATCAGATATAACTTATAATAAAAGCAATTGAAAACACAAAAATAAAGAAACCATGCATGATCAAATCTAACTTATAATCAAATAAATACAACAATGTCAAATAAATACATACATAATAAAGAAACCATGCATGATCAAATCTAACTTAATAAAAAGTGCTTAAACTAATAAAAATGCTTATTTTATGAATCTTTCATCTATTATAATTTTGTGTATTGAGAATATCTTTGTCTATTAGTTTGATCATCTCAAAAGTTTCATGAATACCCTATCAAAAAGCTTCAACAATGAACTAATAAGCAAAAAGTTTCATGAATACCCTATTAAAGTGCTTATTTTATGAATCTTTGTATATTAGTTAGATATTCTCAAAAGTTTCATGAATACCCTATATTGATACATACTCTAAGTTTCATGTCCAATATTAATAACTTACACTATTCTAGTTTTTATGTATAGAATAGTGTAACTATATACAAAAAGAGCTTAAAATAATAAGCATTTCTTCAAACAATGTCAATCATATACAAAAAGATATTAAACTCATAAGCACTTCAACAACAATGCCAACTATATACTAAAAGAGCTTAAACTAATAAGCACTTCTACAATAATATACAAAAAGAGCTTAAACTAATAAGCACTTCTACAACAATGTCAACTACAACAATGTCAACTACAAACAAAAAGAGCTTAAACTAAAAGAGATAAAGTTGATTTCGTTCTTGCCCTAAACAGAGAAGAAAAGAACATAGAAGAAGCTTACCAAATAATGTGGTGGACGGCGGTGAACGTGGAGGACGACGGTGGCGAGAAGCTCAGTTAGGGCAATGGTGGGGAGAAGCTCAGTTAGGGCAATGGTGGTGAAAAGCTCAGTTAGGACGACAATGGTGTTCGTTCGTAGAAAGTGAGAGAGTTCGCAGAAGAGAGGGAAATGAAAATAGTAACTGTATATTTTTAATATAATTAGACCTTAGACGGCGCTTTCCCAAAAGCGTTGTCTAAGGTTGACCTTAGACAACGCTTTTGGGAAAGCGCTGTCTAAGGTTGACCTTAAACAACGCTTTTGATTTTAATTTTTTTTTTTTTATATTGAAAGCCTAAGACAACGCTTTTTTAAAAGCGCTGTCTAAGGTCTATCTTTAAAAGCGCTTTCGAAAAGCGTTGTCTAAGGTCTATCTTAGACAGCGCTTTTTCAAAAGCGCTGTCTAAGGTATGACTTTTAACAGCGTTTTTATTATTTTTTTGAACAGTTTCTGTGTTTTCTTTTAATTTTGACCTATAGCAGCGCTTTCTTTATAAAACGCTGTCTAAGATCTGCTGTTAAATATAAATTTTGGCATAATATGAATGTTGTAATAGGATGGCTCATTATGATAACCATCCACTCATAATTTGTTATTAATTTCCTACTGCCACGTTACCACCCAACAATGTATGACAATTATTATTAGATTGCCAGGGTATTCTTGCATTTCATTGTTGAATTTATAGTAAGAAATAACAATGCTCTTTCTCTAATAAATAGAATATAACATATTTTCAAAACTTATTTTAAAAAAATATACCGTGCCACATATTTTAATTTTGAAAGTCAACGGTTGTTATAAGAGAAAGTGCAATGCTTTTATGTTCTCTCAACCATTAATTTATATTTAGAGATGTCGATTAGCATTTAATGTCGTTTCTTTATGACTTTTTGCTGCATTAATCACGTAGAAACAAAAAAGATAGTACTAGTTTACTCATAAAAAAGTTGCACTATATATATAGTACAAAGAGAAAAAAGTACTACAGTTGTATTAAAAAAACTCTTTTCAAAAAATAAAATAAAAAGATTATGCGTAAGTTATCTGCAATTTAATTATGAAGAAATAAATAAATTATATCTAAACGTGATTTAGTTGTAAATATATTTTGAGGTTTTACTTGATCACAATTTAACTGTGATAAGTTTTAAATCATGTACGCTAACTAATTTTGCATGGTTTTAAAAATGATTTTTTTTAAATTTCCGCTTCTTTTATTTTTATTGTATTACACAATTTTTTAAATCTAAATATAAATAATTAAAGAATATTCTAATTTGACATCAAAATTTTAATATTAAAAAATCATTCATTTTATTTTAAGATGTCTTACCTATCTCTTTAAATATAACCAGACAATGTTCACATTTAAAAAAAAAAAACACAAATGATCAACATTTAGTCATTTTTAAGGCAAATATTTCTCTAGTTCACCTGGTTAACATATTTAATATCAAACACAATTTCATGCAATTGTATTTGGAAGGAGGTGCAAACTTCAATCTTAGCATAGAAAACTCCCAAGAATACTCTTAAATTATTCCTAAATATATCACCATAAGTTGATATTCTAAAATTTTCTCTTGAAACTCCATTTGTGTTGCACTTAATCCAATTATATTAGAAAATCATCAAATAAATTGTATGATTCTAAGTGCGAGAGTGTTGGACATGTGATTTCCCACATAAGAGGGAGGTAAATATAGTTTTCAAAAACTTTTCGATTTAATACCATATTTTAAAAATATTTTAACTGTAACGGAAAATAAATTTGCAAAATATAAATTCTTGAAATGTAAAAAGTTAAAGGAAGATAGGGACACCAAGAGTTATATAAGTTCAATCAAGAAATGACTTAGTCAAGTCCTCAAGAATTAGTTTTAAGAGTATCCAATAAACTTGAGAGCTTTTAGTAGGTTATACTCATGAATCCTCCGTATACAAGGAATAATGAAGTTTAAGGTTGACTTCCATCCAAACAATAAATAACATAGTGAAGCGGTGAGACTTCCTTCCAAACAATGGATCAAAGTAGTTAGTCTTCTTTCAGAACAGTAAATCAAATCGGTTAATCTTCTTTCCACAAGAATCTTAGAGCGGTTAGTATTCAAGCTTCTAAACAAACTTTGCAAGCTTTTATCACGAACTGAGCTAACGAACCTTAAACCTTGATATTACCACGGGCTAACCAATACCCTGAGATATTTTAATAACAAACTAATTTTCATCTTTATCCAAGCTTTTAATATCAAACTAAGTTTTAACCTAACCTTGGTTTTACCATACGCTAACCAAGAACCTAAGAAATCTTTTAACATGGGTTAAGCCTTTGCACCTAAACAAGGGTTTGACCGCACAATCCCCAAACCAAAACTTTTAATGGGGTTAGCTTATAACCCAAACAAACAATTATTAATACGATGAAATGTCCAACCAATGTTTAAAATAAACTTCCTTGGTGAAGTTACAATTCTACCCTTCCTGAATTACAACTTATCATCACTCATAAAAGAGCTTTCTTGAAAAGTACTTTGGCTAAAACTTAGTGAGAGAAAGTAAAAGAAAAGTTTAGAGAGAAAGGGAGAAGTATCAAAATAGGGTTCTAGATGATTTAAAATGATGGAATGAACCTCTATTTATGGTCTAGAGGTTAACTCTAAAAGGAAATTGATTTTAATGTTTTTTAAGGCTTCCTAATCGATTAACACGCATTGGCAATCAATTAGATACCCTAAAAATAATTGATTATTAAGTTAAAAAAGGAAATAAAAGATATATAGTCATTTCACATTATTAAGATGTTGTCCTCGGGGAACATTTTTTAACTTTCCCAATCGATTAGGATAAGGTGTCAATCAATTGGGATAAGGTGTTAATCGATTGGTTTAGACAATAAATTCCCAAAGCTTTTCAGTTAGCTTCCAACACATCTGACACAACTTCAAGGTATTTTAGAAAGATATTTCTTGAGAAAAAATAGTTTGAAAATATTTTTTTGTGTGCTTGTGATTTAGACATGCACTTTTACGAAAACTCCCTTATGCATTACACAGTTTTCACTCAAACTAATTAAGGTAGGGTTTTCTTGTACTTTAAGACTTTGTCGGATACTTTCTTCTATAGACACTTGCTTGAGTTAACTTGAGATGAGGCTTAGGCTTATATTCCATCTGGTTTCCATCATCAGATAGTCAATTCCATCAAACATTAATACTTAATTTTACATCTATATCCGGTTATACTTGACCTGGCCTTATTAGTTGTCATCATTTAGACAAAAGTTGTAATCATTAAAACAAGGTTCCAAAGGGAAGAGGTCCTCAGAGCATTTAGTAATTGTTAACTCATGAATTGAAGAGTACATGTGCCCCTTGAAATAAGTATATTTCATATAAACCAATTATATAACATGAAGAATGTCTTTATCAAAATCATTTTTACCATTTTGAAATTTGATATCATTTCTTGTCTATTAAGTTTTTCAAAGAATTATTATGATGAGATTCATGATAAGATTATGAATTTGAGAGCTCTAACTTCTACAAGTAAGTTTGAATAAGATTTCATAACTAGTTTTTATCAATGTTCATATCAAACAAGGACTTCATCCAATACTAGAATTGTAAGGTGTGTATGCATTTAATAAATAAGTGGCATGGAGTTTCCACATCATTATTGAAGAGAGAAAACCTTGAAACCATATGTGTTCCTTTTTAAATCAGATTGTCTTCTATTGCAATAACATTATGCATTAAATTTCAAGTCACCAATGGATTAGTAGAATTTATGCAGGGATGCCAAATAAATTTTGTCCAAGAAGGCTTAATGTGATTCCTCATGATACAATTGACGATGCTTGGAGAACACAATACTTCAGTATATTTCCTCGTTCTTCATGTCATTTCATCTCCTTATCCTTTCATCTTATTCTTCCTTATTTTATTTTCAGTCCTTTCCGGTAGCAGTTGCAGCAGTAGCCGATACCTTCACCCTTTGAAAAGTGATAGCAAACGTGGATCCCGTCGGGTACGACGGACGATCTGGGGTGCTAATACCTTCCCATTTCTTAACCGACTCCCTTACCCTTTCTCTTTGGTTCGCGAGACCCCGCTTTCTCCTTCTTCAGGGTTTGTGCAACAATAGCCTTCCTTCGGGATTAAAATTCATGGCTAGCGACTTTTCCTTTTCCGCACCACTTTCGCGTATGTACCAGAATGGAAATCCCGGGAGCGACAACCGGCGACTCTGTTGGGGATCGAACCCAAAATCTCTGGTTCCCTATGCGAGTCAATCCTAGCGCTTGTCTGTTTCTGTTTCTTTGAGTTTTTATTTGTTTGATGTTGTGTATTTTAGTTAATCTTTACTATTTTAATTACAACTTTACTTTATAGCTTTATTTACTGCTTTCCGCATTTATTTTATCATGCATCATATATGATAGATTGTCTGGTTTTTTTGGTTAGATGGGGGTTACTGTTAGATGATCCCAATACACAGGCTCGAGTGCACCCCTAGACTTTAGCTTGGACATCCACTTTTATTTCATGATATATTGTCATGCGAGTAGTAGTGAGTTTCACACCCGGATTGGGACCGTCTTGGAAATGTTCTGTTATAGGGGTCTTCCCTATTCCAGGATACGACCTTGATAGTTATGTGCATCTGGGGACCGATCATTGAGGACCTTTGTGGAAACATCCCTATCCAGTGGTGACAGTGGTAGACCAAATTTGTTTGCAAACCCACTCGCACTCGAGGGTCCATTGGGAACTCGCATAGGATGGCCTTGTTCTCTCGTAAGAACTTAGTTAAAGCACTTTTCGTATGAGGATAGTAATGTACCCTTCGGGATGAATGTACTATTGTTTCTCAATCTCAGTGCTTGAAGTTTGGAAATTATGGGGGATGCTTGTTTTTTAGGACTCAGCTGAGACATCCTCTTTTACTATATAATTCCAAACCGGAAACGATGATCGTATTATCGCTTCTTGGCCTGAGAGTTCGTGATGTTGACCTTTGATAGCACACCTGTGAGATGGGGGAATAGTTGACAGGTTTAAAGGAACCCTAAATTTCTACATACCCACTTCTCTAGTGATGTTCTTTTAATTTGATCTGGTTCTATGTGGTTCTTTGGTTCTCAGTTCTGGGGGTTCTATACATATATCTTATTATTGTGGATATTCAAACACTTGACTCAGTGCTCAATACTAAGACCATACACCCGTCACTGATCACATGCCTTGCATTGCATTGCATCATATCATTATTAACCTTTTCTGGTTTTCATTTCTTAGGTTATTCTTTATCGTTCCCAGTTTCGGTGGTTTTTTTGTTTCTCTATTCCAGATGGCTGAAGATATTCCTCGAAAGAACAATGTACATTACACTTTCTCAAGGCCAGAAACTGAAGACATTCAAGAGTTGGTTGGTCTGATGAATGAAAATGTGCTAGATAATTATAGAAATAAGTATGGTTTGATTTTGAGCTACATGGACAAAGTTACTCAAGAGCAACATGATGGCCTTCATACCCTTCTACAGTTCTTTGATCCTCAGCTGAGGTGCTTCGTCTTTCCTGATTATGTTCTGGTTCTAACCTTGGATGATATTGCCATTATTTTGAGGGTTTCGGTCAGGGAAAGTCCTCCATTCTATAGTTCAGATAGGGTTCCTCCAACGAAGATATTGCTAAAGCTACTCACCTAAATTTGGCTCTGGTCACTGACAATATCAAAGACAAGAGAGAGAGAGAGAGAGAGAGAGATGAAGAGAGATGGAGAGAGAGAGAGAGTACAAAGGCTTCCACTTGGCCTTCCTGATTGCTGAAGCCGAAAGATGGGATAAAGAACAAAGGTGGATAGATTTTAATGTAGTCTTAGCTTTGATCGTGTATGGGATCAGTCTGTTTTTGAATGAAAAAGAATTTGTGAGTATGGTGCAATATCCATCTTCTTCAAAAGAAACCTTGTTCCAACCCTGCTGGGAGATTTCTGTTACTCTGTTCATTACAAGAATGAACGAAAGAGGGGAGGATTGGTGCTTTGTTGTGCCCCTTTGTTTTATACCTGGTTTGCTCGACACCTTCCAAAATCAGGCCCTTTCGTAGAGCTTAAATGAGATATTAAGTGGTCTAAGAGGTTGATGGGCTTGACCACTGATGACAATACCTAGTGCTATAATAGAGACTTGGCTGGAAAAGAGTTGATTACTAGTTGTGGTAATTTCACGAATGTGCCTTTGCTTGGGAGAATATGGGGAATTAACCATGATTCGGTGTTGGCTATCAAATAGTTCGGGTATCCATTGAAGATTCCTCCCAGGGAAGAAGATGTTGTAGAATCCTTATACTTTCCGGCCAAAGAAAATGAAGACTTGTCAATCCAGGTTTATCATGCTTGGGCTGTAAAGGTCAAGAAAGGAAAGAAAGAGTTCAGAAGAGTGGATCCAAAGACTTATGCACCTTATGCTGATTGGCTAAGACATCGCGTCGAAGTTACGCTTCTCCCATTTTTAGTGGAACCTCCTTTATATCCCAAAGTGGCTGAGCCTCAGACAATAATGCTTATTGAAGAGTATCAAAAGCTAGAAGCTGAACTTTAGAAGGTCAAAATTGAAAACCTTGAAGTCAACAGTATTTATCAACATTTGTTACATACTAACAAATCATTGGAGTAAAAGGTCCACCTTGCTTAGAAAGTTATGGAGGACAAGAAGAAAGAGTTTGCAGTCAGGGAGCTCTACTTCAAGAAAAAGGGCTTAGCTGAGATTAGCAAAACTGGTGAACACTGAAGGATCAAGAAGTCTTTAGTTGAGGAGAACGAGACTATAACTCTTTGGAAAGAGAAGTGGGAGAGAAAACAGAAAGAGATAGAGAAAGGATATAAGCTGAGGATTGAAGATCTACAAGTGCAGGTAGAAAGTCAAACTAAAGAACTTCAGAAAGCTCACGAGTTGTGAAGGGACTATTTCCAAAAGCTAGATCATAGTCAGAGATTAATGGAGGATGCTCAGAAAGAAATTGAAGAACTCAAGATCCGAGATGAAACCAAGAAAGCTAGATTAGATCCAGGTTCCAGTAGGGAGAATGAAAAGGTGTTTTTGTAATAAATCAGTGAATTGCATGCTTCGTTTGACCAAAGAGACTTGCTTATCTAGAGGCTAATTGAAGACCTGGGGCATCCAGATGCCACCCAACTATTCGAGGTCGTCAGACAGTTCAGCTGGAGGTTGAAAGATGTGGAGTTCTGTAGAGCTTAGTTTGTTCTGTTTTACTTGGTTACCAACCGACTTGTTGTATGAATCTTTTTTCTTTATTCCTTTATGTTTGTTATGATTGTAAAAAACTTGTAACCATTCGGGGAGATCCTTTGTTGCTTTGTGAGCTCTCTTTATGTTATTTGTTTCTTGCTTATCTTTCTGATTATTTTCTATGCACCGACACTTGTTCATCCAGACCAACCATATCTGAGTTGTGCGTGAATGCTTATTCTCAAAAGGTCGGGTTCCAAAAGCCATATGGATTTATCTAGTTATTATTGAATACTGGAACTGGGACATAAACAACCTTGAGAATGAAAGACACAATATTTGCATGGCATGTATATCACCCTTTTTCTGGTTTTTGCATGTACATGTATCAGGTTTTTGACTTCTCTTAAATTTCAAGCACTATTGCTGACAGGAGAGTTCACCGATACTTGACCTGAGAAAGAAAAGTAAGGATCATAAAGCAAATGTAGGTAGAGCTGGCTGAGTTGAGGACGCGTATGGATCAATTTATGACTTTGATGACGGGGATGAATCAGAACCAAGAAAGGATCAAAGAGATGGTTGAAAGAACTCAAGATAATCCAGGCACTGGCATTCCAACTCCTCAGGGTAACCTTGTGGTTACTCCCACTGCTAATGTGAATGGTGCTCAGGGAGGAGACATGGGTCGTAATGGTGCTTACATGGATGGTAAAGAAGACCAATTTACTTTGGTTGATGGAGATATGGAGGCTCAAAATACTGTTGTGAATCGTAGATTTGATGAGATTGCTGAGATGATTCGATCTATCGAATCTTAAAATACCCTTAGTATTGATGTATCTGATTTGGGTTTGGTTCCCGGAGTAAGGATTCCTCATAAGTTCAAACCACCTGCCTTCTACAAATACAATGGCTCGACTTGTCCGAAGACACACTTGCAGTCTTACGCGGGAATAATTGTTGCCCACACAAATGACGAGAAATTATGGGTGAATTATTTCTAAGATAGCCTCACTGGGGCATCACAAGAATGGTACATGAAGTTGAATAGGGCATCTGTGAGAAACTGGAAAGAGTTGGCCGAAGCTTTTGTGAAACAATATCAGTACAACATGGATATTGGCGCCCAACCGTACTCAACTTCATAACATGGCTCAGACACCTAAGGAAAGTTTCAAGGAGTATGCTCAATGCTGGCGCCAACTTGCTGCTAGGGTTCAACCTCCCTTGCTAGACCGTGAAATGGCTGACATATTCATGGGAACATTACAAGGGGCATACATTGACAGATTAGTTCCCTGTCTGTCAATAGGGTTTGATGATATTGTAGTTTCTGGTGAGAGGATTGAGAATCTATTAAAGCTTGGTAAAATCTAATATGTTAGCGGAGCAAGCTCGTCAGGAGCAAGAAAGCCTTTTGCTGGTCCTCAGAGGAGGAGAGAGGGGGAAACTAATGCTATGTATGAAAGAGGTAGGGGAAGAGGTTGCCCTAATTACTATTTTCAAGTATCTGCCGTTACTATTCCTACAGAACCTGTTCAGCAGCAACAACAACAGAGACCACAACAAAATAATCAGCAACAAAGACCGTATCAACAACGTCAACCTTGACACGTTGATCGGGTCATTGAGCCTATTCCCATGACATATACAACATTATTGCAAATATTATTGGAATTGAATATGGTTCAACTCAGAATGCTGGCACCCCCAGTGGGGACTCCACCTGTTAGATATGATGCTAATTCCCGTTGCGCATTTCACTCGGGTGCTCCTGGGCATACGACAGAGAAGTGTAGGGATTTATAGTTAAAGGTGCAAGACTTGATAGATTCAAAGGTCATCAATTTCTCTCCTCCCCCAAATGTGGAAGAAGGTGAGGGTTTGAATCTTGTATCTGATGTGAATCGAGTAAAGACTTCTTTGTTGGTGGTAAAGAGTATATTGTTAAAGGGACAAGTGTTCCCTGGTTGTGATGAGAATTGTGTTAAGTGTGCTGGCCAAAGTAATGGTTGTACCAAATTGAAAGTTGGAATTCATAAATTGATGGATGGGGGTCTCCTACAGTTTGACCAGTTGAACAGAGAAAAGAATGATGTGTCGACTATGACCATATACTATAATCCTGTGGATATTCAAGTGTCGGCCAGATCGCCACCTGTTAACATTGTTGTACCTTCTAAGGTAAGTCCAGTTACCATTATGGTACCTGGATCAGTTCCTGATACTAGTGAAAGAGCCATCCATTGGCATTATGGTGCAGACGTATATGTTCAAGGGCAAAAATAGGAAGAGAAAACCCCAACGGTGAGTTATTCAAGTGTTGATAATGTAGGTGGATCCATGAGAAGTGGATGCTTGTTCGCGTTACAAACTCTGAGGACTAACACAGAGACTGAAGCAGCAGCAAAAGCCAAGGGAAAGCAGGTTGTGGCAAATGAGGTCATTGTTCGCAACAAAAAAACTTCAAGAATGAATGGCATAGCCTCCTGGGATCTCCTTGATGATGTTTGAATGTATGGAATTGATTGGGACTTGCTGAGATTGATTTTGCAACTTGCCATAATTTCTTCACTTTATGGAACTTTTCTTTAGGGTTATTGTGCAAGAATTTTCGTGCTTTGATCTTGTGCATATGATGAGTATATATAGAGGATGATTTTAGGTCAGAAATTGGGCTTGGGTGGAAAAGATATGATTTGTTATTCAAGTGTGATTCAAATCTTTCTATTTTGGCATATTTGGTCATCAAACCTTTCCTCTCTTGCCTTGCACGAATTTGGATCAAATATCCTGTTAATAACTCTCAATATTTGATCCTAAGATAGTTCAAAATCAAATCCTTGATTTATTTCATATTTATTTTGACAAAAATTGAATTTAAATGATATAAATCCAATAAAATATAAAATAAATAGAAAAAAATCATAAAATATGACTTAAGGGTCTTGGGTTATCTTAATATTGATTTTGGGTTGTGATAAGATGGGCCTATTTGGTAAAAACTTAAGTTTTGGTCATTATTTGCCTTATACAGCTCCTCAAATTTGCTCAACTTTAACAATGCATAACTTCCTCAATTTTCATCATATGAATGTGATCTTGGAGTTTTTAGAAAGCTTAAAGTGTCCTTTAATCACTCATTTTGTTCCCATGTCCATTTGATCTTCCATATTCAAGTTATGAGATTTTGAAAAAGTTGACTTTGTGTTGACTCTTTTAGAGGACCTGTAATGTCTTGGCCCATATCTTTCAAATGAAGCATTTCTGGCATTGGCTTGTGAAACACAAAGTGGTAGGGAATTGAATTTCCTTCACAATAAGATTTGTATGGGAAATTTCTGAGGAAGTATGTGAAACTTAGAGCTGGTCAAAGTATAGTTGACTTTCTCCTTAAGAAACCCTAATTTAGCAACTTTTGCCTTGTGATGAATTTGAGGTTTTCTTGATGAATCATGATCAACCCTTGATCAAATGATGAATCTTACTTCATAATCATGATGTTGACCAAAAATCTTGAAGTTTGATTGTATGTTGACCACAGTTGACTTTTTACCCTAGTTAATTGATTATTGATCATCTGAGCATCTGACTGACCAGACTTGTAGGGCAAGTCTTCAAACTTGACATGAGGATCCTCTGAAGTATATGGGATATCATGAAGTCCACTTGAGGCTTTGGAAGTCCAATTCGCTTTGAGAAACACAAAACCCTAATTTAAGATCTATTGCTTAGAAGGAGGCTTTGTCTGACGAAACCTTGAGTCCTTTTGAGCAATTGCGAATCTTATGGCCATTAGAAAACCTCTTGAGACATATTATATTGAAGATATGAGGGAAAAGTTTTGGGTACAACAATCAACAGCTCCAACAAAAACCCTAAAATTGAGTCAGTGCCTACAAGTCGTTGAAGATTCTGTTGATTTCAACTTCGACGTTGTTGGGTTTCAACTTCTCCTTTGTTCAATCCTAGATTGTTGTTTCAGTATTTATGTTTTTTATTGAAAATATATTTTGGTTTAATTAGAATAAATTGTTGTTTATGTTTTTTGTTGATAATCTGTTTTAGTTACTTTTCTCAACAGACCTTGTATTACTGAAATCTGATTAGTATAACAGTTCTCATTTTGTATAACCATTTTGTTCTACTGTTTTGGTTATAACCATTTTGTATAACCATTTTGTTTTACTGAAATCAGATTAGTATAACAGTTCTCATTTTGTTATAACCATTTTGTATAACCATTTTGTATAACCATTTTGTTAATTAGACTAGATTAGTATAACAGACCTTGTATTACTGTTTTGGTTACCATTTTGTATAATAGTTCTCAAAACTGAATCAGATTAGTAATACTGAAATTGGGTACCATATTGTTACATTAGATTGAATACTGAAATTGGGTACATATTTGTAATACTATAATACTAAAATTGGGTACAAAAATTATAATACCGAATCATATTTCCATTTCTCACTACAAAAATTACCATAAACATTTTACACATAACCATTTTTCCACTACTAAAATTACATCACATAATCATTTTCCACTACTAAAATCAGTCAAAATAACATAACCATTTTCCACTACTAAAATCAGTCAAATACATCACATAACCTATTTTTCCACTACTAAAATTACCATAATCATTTTAAACGTAATCACAAAAAATAAACCCAACAAATAACTTAAACACAAAAGATAAGCCCAACAAATAACCCATAAACTTTATCTTCATCTTCAACATTTCTTCATTTTTCTTTGTATGCTTAATTAAATCCATAACCTCATCATTCTTGTTCTTCAAAGATCTAGCCACATCTTTGGCATGGTTGTTCATATCTTCATCAACCCCTTCAAAATAGTTACATCCTTTTTTCCTCATCACCTTATAATTCCCACAACCAAGAAATCTTCTTCCAGGATTCTCAAAATTTCATGATGTCATCAATGGTGACTCAAGCCCACACCAACATTTGTTTCCTCTTCTCCGTATACCAGACTGATTTGTTGAGGAAAATGAGAAGATTGTTTCAAACATTGTTGGAGAAGACAATGAGCTTGAAAATGAATTTGACTGGATTTCGATTGAATACCTTGAAGATTTGTATCCAAGAGGCGATTTTGTTGGAGAAGTCAATCATGTGTTTATGAAGGAGGCAATATTGTTGGTATGGTGGAACAAGAACATAAGTTAGGGTTTTAATAGTAGGTTATTTATAATATTGAATTAAAATAAACATAAACATAAAATAATATATAAAAAGTTAGATATTAAAATAATATAAATTTAATGAGTTGACACTGACATGTCAACATTTGTACGCCCGTGTCATCAGTTTTTGTCATTCATGTCACGTGGGTGACCAAAATCCTCATAAAACCAAAATAAAGGGACTAAATATCAAGGATTTGAAAATATGGATCAAAAATAAGAAAAGTGAAAATATGGGGACTAAAATTGCAATTAAGTCTTATTATTATTAGGCTTAAATAGTTTTTTTGTCCTTGTAAGTTGATGTGTTTTTTATTTTCTTCCATGTATCTTTTTATTTTAGAAATAATTCTTAAATGTTAAAATCATTTTTGTTTTAATCTCTTAAGTTAAAACTCGCAAGAAAATCCGAAGAAAGCAGATTTTAATTTTAGGGACTAAAACCACATAAAATTCAACACTTTATAATTTTATTTAAAAAAAGAATGAAAAAATAAAAATACACCAACTTACAATAACCAAAAGACTATTTAAGCTTATTAATATTATAATAACATTTGAATATAATAATTTTGATGTAATATACAAATTATAATATATTAAAAATTAATATTAAACTATAGCAACAATTAATTACTCTTAAACCAAATAATATAATAATTAATAAATTAAACTAAACTAATAAGAAATATAATAATAGATTAAATATCA
Organism: Lathyrus aphaca; assembly: GCA_963966055.1. NCBI lineage: Eukaryota > Viridiplantae > Streptophyta > Magnoliopsida > Fabales > Fabaceae > Lathyrus > Lathyrus aphaca. The sequence goes on from OZ014519.1 coordinate 652,640,814, forward strand.
ACAAATAATTAATTAACACTATATATCATACTAATAAAAAATAAATGTGTATTAGAATATAAGATGTATTTTGCTTCGATTTGTGATGAGCACATAATTATCAAGGATGCCAATGAAAAAATTAAAGAACTAAGAGGATCAATGAAAAGGGCACATGCCAAAAAAAGATAAGGAGTCATTAAAATAAATAGTGACAACCATCATATAACCAATGTTAATATTAGAAGACTTAGAGGGTAAAATGGTCAATCACATAACTTTTTCATATGAAGACTTGGTACCTACCATGTTGTCCATCTAAATTAGTTCCATTTATTTTTGAATTAAAAATAAAGAGTTTGTGTTAAGGCACAATTCATACTTATGTGTGCTTTCTCTTGCAAGACAATCACAAGCCTCCATAATAATGACTACTTAATATTTCTTTTATTCTTTTATTTTGTAATCTATGTTATGATTAAGTTTGCATTGAATGCTTGACAACTTTGTCCTTTCAATATTTTTGTTTTTTTATATTATCTTTTCTGACTTTTTACTTGTAAAAGACAAACAAAAATCTTATGTATATGTCCATATATATAGAGAGAGAGAGACAAGAAGAAGTTAATAAAATAAAGAAAATTGATTTTAGTAAAATATTTATCTTTGAAACAAGTCTCCATATTCATCCAAAAATATTTATTCATATATTCATCCAAAAATATAAATTTGTCTAAGAGAATCAAGAGAACACATAAAATAAGTCTCCACATTCGACCAATAATTAAAATGGATCCAATTTAGGAGTCATCAAGTGGTAGACTAATTTGTTATAGGACCATGTGTTGGATCATATTATAGGACGTGGGAGACTCAGATTAGTGGGATTGAATGTTAGGTGCAAGTGTGAGTGGTTAAGTCCCACATTGCATATGAATAGGTGAAATATTGAATTTATAAGTGAGAAGACTCATACATCTAATATATTTAGATTTTGGGTGGAGATGTGGTGTCTCCCTTCTTGTGGTCCAAGAGCATTTGACTCTTGTTATTCCTACCTAGTCTCCTCAACATGTTGTAATCAGAGCAAGGTTCTTGAAAAGGGGTCACATTTTGGTAAATTTGAAAAAAGTTCATTTTGTTTCTAATGTTCATTATCGTTTCCATTTGAATAAAAAAAATTAGAAAAAGAGAAATTTCATTTTTTCTCTCTCTTTATTTTCATGTATTTAGCCCAATTTCCCACCTTTGATTATTTTATTTTTGCTTTGTGTCTTATTATTTTAAGCTTTGGTTGTTTATTATCACTAGAAAAATTGTTTTCTTATGTTGTTTGGTTGGTTTATTACGAAGACCTTTCAGAGTAAACACTAATGAGAAATAAATTTGAGTGATCATGACAAAAAATGATGTAAATGACCCAAATAGCGGGGATGAGGAGGAAATGGGGAGGAGAAAACATGAAGAGATACCTAGACAAGATAGATTGATGGACATAAATATCAAAGCATCACCTTTTCAAGAAAGGAATGATCTGGAGGCATACGTGGAGTGGGAAAGAAAACTTAAACAAAATTTTTACTTGTAATACTTTCACTAATGTTCAAAAAGTGCAGGTGATGACACGAAAACGTATTGTATATTTAGACCCAATTCACATGTTACTTTATCTCATTTTGTGTTTTATTAGTATTACATCTTATTTTGTTTATATTTCAGGAACTATTCGATTATGGAGCGTTTGTATGAATAAACCAAAAAAGGAGCAAAAAGATGAAGAAAAATGCAGAAAAATCATGTTTCTGGTGCATGGTGTATGCCATCACCTAATGGCGTTTTCCATTGCACCCAGACGCATCACCCTGCCCACTTAAAGCCCATGGCGGTTGTCATGAGAATAATGGCAATCACCATGGACACACAGTTCAGAAAAGTAATCGCCCACTAGCAACAATACCTTGAAAATTTCACTCACTTTCACCACTACTCATACATGATCCATGAAAGTTAGTAAACGGAATTCCTCTTATAAATAGACTTTAGAATCACAATTTCAAATCATCCAAGTTTGTATGCGAAAGCATTATTCATAGTTTTAGGCATCAATTACCATTGTAAAAGTGGTAGTTTGCTCACATCGAGGAACTACCACACCATTGTGTTTATGCCTACAATATATGTAATGTGTGGATCAATCTTGCCGCTATTTTAAGTTCTTAATTCAATTTATATTCAACTTTTATTTCAGGTTCATTTACATTCATCACATTTATTTTCCTGCTTTTATTTTTTGCAATTTATATTTATGCTTTATCGTTATGTCATTGTTATCATTTCAAGCTTTTACCCTTTTTCTTCAAGCACACTTTTAAATTATTTTAAACCGCTTATTATGTCTTTAGTCAATTCAAAAACCCAAAATTGTTTATTTGTTTCCGCAATCATGTCTAGCTAAATTATTTAGAGTCTGGTATGTAAGGACCGTCGTTCCAACGAAACTCAGAAATGAAATTGGTGTTTCCTTTTAATTAAATTCTGTTTTGGCTTTGATTTTCAATTTTAATTAAAACGGTTTGTCACGAGAGTTAGAATTAATTAAGGTTCAAACTGGCACAACGTGAGCATGGAGGTTGAACCAGATAGTGAGAACAGAGCATCGATTCTAAATACTGCGCGAGCGCTTTAGGTATCGATAATGACTTATTTAGTTTTCAAAACACGTTTCTTAGTTAGAATGGGCGAGCGAGAGAAAAATCTCATGGTTAGGGAGTGTGGCTTATTCAATAGCACAAGAGTGTGAGATAGAGTCTTTAAACTGGTATTTTCCAATTAATAAAATTTAACTGTAAATTAACACCAATGAGTTACAAAGTCCCTGAGGAACACGAAATCCATATTTCGGTCTCTCTTTTTTTTAATATATTTCTTAAATCTTAGTTTAGTTTTTATTCCAGTATTAGTTTCCCTTTAATCAAATATTCATTAGCCTTAGCTTTACAAAGCGATGATAGATTACCGTAGGTTTATATTGGTCTCTATAGGTTCGACAATCTTTTATATTACTTTGATATTTTCTTGCACTTGCGGATACATCAAGTTTTTGGCACCATTGTTGGGGACCAATAGTCAAAATTTTGATTCCATTATTGCACCATATAGACTAAGGCACTTTTGTCTCTATCACTATGTATCACCCAAATATTTTCTACAATTACCACTCCCAGTATTTTGAGGAACCACAAGACTCCCAGTATTTTGAGAAACTGCATGAATCCCAATATTTTGAGGAACTGAATAATCCCATAAATCCAACCTCAAGATATTAATGGGGAATTTCCTTGACATGTAAAATCAAATTAGGATATAATTTATGTTGAGGCATTTGATGGATACACAAACTCTCCATAATGAGGAACTTAGAAAACAACATCTCCATACTGATGAAAACCTTAGGCAAATGTACATTGTGGTCGAGTCCCTCGAGACTCACAACAAGACATTGGAGACTAAAATCTCCATGATTGCACAAACACCTATAATACCATCCCTTAAGAGACATATGGATGTTGTAACAAACAATAGTGAAGAACAAATCGAAAATCATAAGGAGAGTGATAATGAGGTTGAGGAGATTTCTAGTGAGAAAATAGTAGAGATTGAAAAAAACTCCCGACACCGCCCGAAAGGAAGGTTGTCAAAGTGGTAGAGAAGGAAACGCCTATTGTTGTTCCTTCTTCCTATAATCCACCGATCCTTATCCCTTAAAGGTTTGAAGAATTACAGATTGAGAAAAATCCACTAATACCACCCAAAAGGGAGGTTATTGAAGAGGTAGAGAAGGAATCACCTAATGTTGCTCCTCCCCCCTATACCCCATTGATTCCTTTCCCACAAAGGTTTAAGGAAGCTAAGGTAGACTCCTAATCCAAAACGTATGTGGAGGTATTGGAAAATATCCACACCAATGCACCTTTGTTTGAGGTCCTGCATAAAAAGAGAAATTTAGACGACCATGAAACTAGGGAAATTAATAATGTTAAGATGGGAAGGTTAAAATTTAAGGTGGTGGATGAAACAACTAAACTCAAACTTGAAAGTTAATACTTAGCATATATCCATAACCACCACCACACGTTCAAAATAATGAACCACCCTATAGAAGAAAGAAAAGAAAAGGTGAGGGATATGTGAGATGGCTTGATAAGTGGCCTTGAAAACTAAAGATTATTAAAAGTTTCATCGGGGAATCATTATCAAAATAACCACTTTGAGTGCTTGCACTCCGGAACAGTCGAACTGGCAACGTAAAACAAAGTGTTGCATGGGAGGCAATGTAACACCCAATTTCTAGCCGACTTTATAAATTAAATCAGAGTTATAAAATTTCACCAACAAACATAGGATATCACATTTTCCAACTTTAAAACCAAATAACAACTTCATTAATTTAATTACTTTGGAAAACAACGCAGCAGATAAACAAGTTTCAATTTTAATTCAACTTCTAATAAATCAACATCAAAATAATCTCAACTTGGTCCTTCAATATAAAACTACTCAAAATGAGTTCATAAACTTAGACAAAATCACAAAGATAAAACACGCGTTCATTCCCCCGAAGTAATATGTATCAGAGCGACAAAAAACAACTCGAAGCTACTAAGTACTGGACTCTTTGTTACCTACATGTTACCAACAGAGGATAACATTCAAACAAAAGGGGTGAAATATCGAATAACATAAACAGGATACGATAATCAATATGTAAACAAGATAATCATATCATCACACCACTTCACACAACAAGCAACCTCAACATACAACTTACATCCAACAAACAACATAATCATTATGCAAATCGATACGACTCGACTTATATGCATGTGGTACCATTCGGAGTAAACTCCTAACTTAAAACATTTCCAGATTATCGAGGCATCATCAACTTATTTGCCAATCCAGGCCAACTTGAATTGAGCATATGCTCCAACTTGAAATATGCACAAGTATGCAACTATGAATGGCATACAACAATAAAGGCATAGTCAACAACTTAACAACGTAACAACTTGAACAACTCAGCAACATGAATCAACATTGGTCACAAGACCTACAACATAGTAATCTTCCCAAAAATCGGGACAACACAGCTTATAACAACTTCAATGTGAAAATGACAAAATTTACAACTAAATCAACTAGCTTACTAATTTAATTATTTTAAACTCTCAAATAAACTATAAACAACTCATTTTATCTTTACTTTAAGTCTAAGATCAATCTAACTTGAAACGGATGTGAAAACAGGTCGAATCGCCAAAAACTGCATTTTTCTACACAAGCCCTGCCCATACGCGTATAGCCTCCTTGGTACGCATATTGGCCCTGAGTGATATGCATATGGCCTATGTAATATGGATTGTTACGTGTATGGCCTTGTCTATTACGCGTAATGCCAGATCTGTTACGCGAATGACTAGAATGCCTCAAAAATCCAACTTTGTTACGATTTCTCACACTTTCTTCATTTTGTTCAATCTTAATTGGGTTTCTACATTGATTTTAATCTCAAGAACTCGTGTATCTATTCATCAATCCAATTCCATGATCGATTTTACGAACCCTAACTCCTTCTACGCGGATTCTGCAACGTAAACCAGTTTAACAACAGCACAGACAATCTCACAACACAGAAACAACAGTAATTATCACAAAATGAACAACAAAATTAATCATGAAATATCAACATGAAATCGACCACAAGATTCATACAAATCACAACAACAAAATTATATGAAAATCCCAACCTACATACGATCATCTAGTCCCGGTTATGAAATTCGAACCCCATCCTTACCTTGGATTGAAGGCATCTCGAATTCACCGCAAAAATTCCTGGGAAAATCTTCAACCCAGCCTCTTCTTGATCTCCCTCTAAGACTTGTTCTTCCTTCTATTACAAATTCTGATTATTCTATCTAATTAGGTTTCTTTTGTCTAATCCTACTAATTTACACTAATCAACCTAATTACTAACGGACCTAAAACAACACTTATTTTATTCAGTCGACTTAATTTAATTAATTGAACCACCCAATAATAACTTAACCTGCAACATAAAATCGACTTAACAACTTAAACGACACAAACGAAAAAACAACACTTAACAACCTATACACGGGAAAAATATGCAATAATATTTAATTAAATTAATTAATTAAATACTGACGTTACAGGGAACCCGTGAGATTTTTTTAATTTAATGTTTTCCTTGTATTTTTTGAAATTGCATAAAATAAAGAGATGGATCTTTTTTCTTGTCTCGGCTACATCTAGGTCAAAAACCTCTAGATGACAAATCCTTGAGATAAGTTGGTGCCCACGGATATTCCTGCGAATTTCGTTCTAGTGGTGACATCGATGATGATTTTTATAGGAGAGAGTGTGTCTCTCCATTCCATAAATCACCCCATCCTCATTCTTCTCATGGTTAGGTTCCACGTGCACAGGCCACACCGCATTTTTCTAACACTTTTGCAGGTACTTCCTCCAGAAATAGGAAATATGATGAATGACTTTAGGTAAGAGAAGATTTAGTGAATTCATATATCTTGTAGTTCAAGACACCGAAGTGGAATTGGTCTGCAAATACAAGGATAACAAGGGAAAGATCAGAGTAAATTTGGATGTGGTGGCAAGTGTAACACCCCATTTCTACCCGACTTGAAAATTAAATCAGAGTAATAAAATATTCTCAACAAACATGGGATATCGCATTTTTCAACTTTAAAACCAATTAGCATATGCTTCATTAATATAAATACTTCAAAAACTACGCAGCGGATTCATCAAATTTACAACTTTAAAACAACATTCTTTGTTTTCAACATTAAACTACTTCAACATGGTTTTCGAAATAAACAACTTAAACAAGTTCATCAACTAAGTATAATTCAACACAAAAGACTAGACATGTGTTCATCCCCCTGAAGTGCTACGTATCAGAGCAACAAACACCAACTCAAAGCTACTAAGTACTCAATTCTGGATTACCTGCACGTTACCAATATAATGGCAACATTCAAACAAAAGGGGTGAGATATCGAATAATATAAATAAGAGTATGATAATCAATACATAAACGGGAAATCATACAATCACACCACCTCACTCAACAAGCAACATCATGATACAACTTCAATCAACAACAATTAACAACATATATAATAATGTGACTTAAATGCGAATAAACTTATGTATATGCATGTGGTACCATTTGGAGTAAAACTCCCAACTTAAAATCTTGCCAGTTTACCGAGGCATCAACAACATATTTGCAAATCCAGACCAACTTGATTTGAGAATTCGCTCCAACTTGAAAATATGCACATGTGTGCGGCTTATGAATGGCATACAATAACAACATGAACAACAACTTAAAAATGCAACAACATGAACAACAACTTAAAAATGCAACAACATGTATCAACATTGGTCAATCGACATGCAACTTAATATTTCCCAAGATCGGGACAACACCACTTATATCGACTTTATACGGCTACAACTCATAAAACCAACTAATTACGACTTAATTAATTAAGTTTCCAAATTAATTATTTTAGTCCTTAATTCCATTAAAATCATCTTATCTTATCTCTAATTAACTTCTAGAAACAACTCAGTTCGACTTGGATGCGAAAACATAACGAATCGCCAAAAATCGCATTTTCTGCACACCACTCTGCTCATACACGTATAGACCTACTGTTACGCGTAATCACTCTCCTTCATACGCCCCTTACGCGTATCCTACGTGAATGGCTAGAGGGTCGTGCCACAAACCTTCCCTTACGCGTAATGCCCGCGTAACAGTCATGTGTTACGCATAAGGCTTCTAATGTTACGCGTATCACCAGATCTACTACGTGATTCACCAGTCCTCACACCATACCCACTTCTGCTACGAAGTTCATAACTTCAACCCTTAATTCAAGACTAATTTAGTTTTTACACTGATTGTAGACCTATAATCTTTTGCATACACATCATCCAACAATTACTACATTCGATTATGATTCCTAAATCTCCTTTCTAAACAGTTTTCTTGCAACAAAACCAGTCCAGCAACAACAACAAAATACAACAACATGAACAATTTTATGACAACAACATAACAAGCACATCATATTCTTCATGATAGATCCATACGAAAAATCAACAACATATTATACACGAACACAGAAACAATCATACGAAATACCCAACCTACATACGAATTATCCTAATCCCGTTTATAGAATTCGAACTCCACCCTTACCTTGGATTGAAGGCAGCTCGAATTCACAGCAAAATTCTCTACGAAAATCCAAAACCTAGCCTCCTTGTTCTTCCTCGAGACTTGTTCTTTCTCAAAATTATGATTAAGTCTTCTAATTAGGTTTCCAATTTAGTAATACTATAATTTCACTAATTACCCAAATTACTAATGGGCCTAAAATAGCACCCACACCTTTACTACACTCATACCACAACTAACCTCACTTACTAATATTATTTCATTAATAATTTTATAATTACTTCGACTTAATTAACTCAACCAACCCAACCATGACTTAACCATCAACTTAATACCGACTTAAACAACTTAATGACATATTCGACAAAATAACACCTAACAATAAATAATCGGGAAAAATACGTGATAACATTTAATTATATTAATTAATTAAATGCAGGCGTGATAACACGTAGTAGCATTCATACATGTTCTATTTTTCCATTTTCCACCTTTTATCAATTCCTTAAGGGCAATGGTTCAAGTGTAGGGGAGGAACTTTATCGCTTTTCACTTACCGCTTTCTAGTTAGATTTATTATTTTCTAGTCTATTTCATGCCTTTAGGATTTTATCTACTTTTGGTATTTTGTCGTGTCTTTCCATGTGTTGTCGAGTCTTTATGTGTGGTTTTCAATTGTTTATAGAGTTTACCTAAATTTTGACACCCAACAATTTTTTTTCCTTTTTTGACTCATGGCACGACACTCTGAAAGTATATAGGTTATTTTAATATAGGCTTTGTTAGTGAGACTTGGTAAAGTTTCGATAAAATTGATGTCGTTCTAACACCCTAAACTCCCTAAGTATACAAAATCAATTTGAGTACCAATTATGTTGAAACCTTCAGTTCAGTTTTTAAAGTAACCCTTAAGTAGTTTATTTAAGTAGTCAGCACAGCACCGTCATAAGCACACACTAAGTAGGAAGCTGATGCAAATAAGTGTATGATCTCAGGCTTAAAAATAAAAAAGAAAAAAGAAAAAAATGAATGATAAGATATGTTCCTTCTAATTTAGGTAGCCCTCACCCGATCACTTAGCCTAACGATGTAGACTCTGTAAGTTCAGTTGATACTTAAGCATATTTGTCAAGAAAAAGAAAAAATTCAAGTAACTATGAGATCATAGTGACTAACAGGTTTACTTACCATGTATGTGTATGGGTAACGAACTTAATGCGATTGCACTTGAATGATATGGGGTGAAAAAGAATAAGAGATATAGGTTGAGTTATAATGGCATGATTCATATTGATTTGCATAAAAGGGGTTTTGAATTTGTGTCGTTACGGTGTCCTTGGAATTGATATTTGGAACCTATTAATCTAACACTAGCCTAGCAGCCATGTATGATTAGAGTTTCTTTGTGCCCTTGTTTTGAATCATATTTAATTCTTTTTATCATGTTGGTTGATTGCTTGAGGACAATCAATGGTTTAAGTGTGGGGGATTTTGATGACGCGAAAAAGTATCGTATTTTTAGACTAGATTCACATGCTAATTTATGTCATTTTGTCACGTTTTATTAGTATTACGTCTTGTTTTGTTTAGAATTCATGAACTATTCGATTATGGAGCATTTTTGCAATGAAACCAGAAAAGGAGCAACAAGATGAAGAAAAATGCCGAAAAATCATGTTTCTAGTGCATTTCGTTTGCCATCACCTAATGGTGTTTGCCATTGCACCTAGCCACATCACCTTGACCACTTAAAGCTCATGGAGGTCGCCATGAGCATAATGGTGGTCGCCATGGACACGCAGTTCAGAAAAGTAACTGCCCACTAACAGCACTACCTTGGAAGTTTCTCTCACTTTATCCACTATTCATACATGATCCATGGAAGTTAGTAAACGAAATTCCTATTATAAATAAACCTAATCACAATTCAAGGGCATTCAAGTTGTAGCGATCAGTTTTGTGTGGCACGAACCACTACCGTTTTAGGTGCTACTTTCTGATTTCTTTTTTATTTATTTTGTGATGCTCAAAAGGATGGGGAAAGATATCTTAAACATACCATGCGGTGCAAATATTTTTCCATTACAAATGCGAAGAGATTCTGGGTAAAGAGGTTTGTTATACCTAGGGAAGCTACTCACACCCTATATATATGTAGTACTCTACGGGTATCCTTTGTTATAGTATTGATTGCCTATCGTCTGTATTACTGTTTTTTAAACTATCTACCTATCCTAATTTCTTTGTCTGCTTGTGGAGAGGGAGGGATTTTGGCTTATGGGTGAGAGAGATAGAGAGATAGAGATAGAGAGATAGAGATAGAGAGAGAGAACGGTAAGATGTTTTTGATTTTTCGAGGGGAAATGTGTTTTTGAAAAGGTGTGCTCGCTAATATCTTACGACAATATGCTTACGTATCCCCAAAAAGAGAGTTGGAAAATCATAGTGATTTGTAGTTCCTCCTAAATATATGGGAGGATATTTAAGTTTCTTGTTCAAAGCCTAAGATTGAAGCTAAACGGGTATTTTGTGTCTTGATTAAAGCTCAAGATTGAAGCTAAAAGTTTGTTTGTGTCTTGTTCAAAGCCCAAGATTGAAGCTAAAAGGTTGACTGAGACTTGATAGTTTTGTCAGCTGATATGGAGATATCTCACTTATTCACTTATGAAGAGAGTACTATGAAGGAATGATATTTTAACTTGGATGTTAAATATCCAGAGCAATGCCACATCTTTCTTCATGAGTAAAGGTAAGAAGCTTTAAATTTGGATGTTAAAATATCCAAGCAATGCCACCTTTTCCTTGGAAGATTTGAATGTTTGATTTTGAGTTATGGTGTATAGAAGAGATGTTATCCTACAGAGATGACTTGGTGTCTCATTTGAGGGGGAAATTTATTTGAGTGCCTTAATCAAAGCCCAAAGTTTAAGTTGAAAGGGTTGAAACTGAATCACTGGGGAGTTTATATATGTCTTGTACAAAGCCCAAGATTAAGGATGATTGTTGGGGATATGTCTAATATGAAGCCTAAGAGAAGGATATCTTATTGAGGGAGATCATTGTATAAAGCCCAATAGGAGGTTGATCCACTGGGGAAAATCATTGTATAAAGCCCAAAAGGAGGTTGTCTAATGGGAAGTTCCTTGTGTAAAGTTAATTGCTCAAGCGATTTCTATTATAGGGAAATTGGCTCTGGCTGAGGATTAAAGGAGACGATTGAAATTGGGGATGAGACTTTCCAAGTCTCTTTGTATGAAGCCCAAGAGGAGGCTATCTTAGCTAGGGACTAACTACCTGGTTGATTTTGGTTCTAAGACTTCTTATGCTTTTAAGAAGCCTGGGGGTCCTTGTATGAAGCCCAAGAGGAGGCTGGATCTATAGGAGATTTAGAGGGTACATGAACTCTAAGTTGAGAATAGATTGAATTTCCTACATGTTTTGATTCTTCTGAGGATTTATGTTGATGTATGAAGATGGCTAAGATCTATCATATGCTTCTAGGAAGCCTGTGGGTCCTTGTACAAAGCCTAAGAGAAGGTTGGGGAACTTCTAGGAAGCCCGTGTGTCCTTGTATGAAGCCCAAGAGGAGGCTGGGGAGTAGACTGTCCAAGTCTTAGAAAATTTCAAGAGAAGTTTCACCGAGAATAATGCCTCTCTGGTTTGAACAGTTCTAAAGAAGTTTAAGAAAGGTTTCACCGGGAATTTATCCTTTCTTTGGGAAGAAACTTATTGTTATTGACCTAGTTATTTCTAAGTTGTAATTGAAAAGGACATCTTGTTATTTAGTCTAAGTATAAACTAAGAATTGCTAAGTTGTAAATGTCAAGAGAAACTTAATATAAGCAAGCAATGACAAAATATATGAATCGAAATGAAAGGTGTTGGGTCTTACTCAGATGGAGGCCCAAGTGTTGATTATGTGAATTAATTGATTAAGATTTAATTATATAACTTTCATGTGAGAAATTGAAGAATGTTTTGAAAGAAATAAGGTTTCGGGTCTTACTCAGATGGAAGCCCAAGATTATCTTATTGACTGATTGATTGGGGCTTATACTCAATGAGAAACCCAAAGAAGATTGAAGAGGGTTTAAAACAAGTTTGAAAACATTGATTGAAAACCAAGATATGGATTTTACAGTATATTAGATGCCCAAAGATATTGATGATTTGAAAAGCAATGTGTTGGGTCTTACACTCAATTAGAGGCCCAAGTGTGTGTAGTGATCACTAATAGTTGAAGGTTGAATAGAAAGATTGATTTTGAAAAAGAGAGAAGTTTTGAAAATATGATAGAATGATAAAGAGGGGTGATTGAAAACATTTGAAGTGAAGTTTTGAAAAAGAGTTTGGGGGCTTATATCTCCTAAGAGAGGCTCAGTTGGTCTAAGAGCAGTTTCACTGAGAATAATGCTCCTCTTAGTACCAGTGTATTTTGAAAAAGAGGATGAGACTTATACTCAAGGAGAAGCCCATGTGATTATTGTTTAAAACAAAGGTTATGTACAAAAAGGATGGGGCTTATACTCAAGGAGAGACTCAGATGAAAACAATGATCGCACAATTATTTTGAAAAATGTTGAAGGACTTATACTACAATAGAGGCCAACAATTATTTATGTACAAAAGGGGGGTTGGGGCTTACACTCAAGGGAGATGACCAATGAAGATTGAAATGTTAAAATCAAAGAAAACCCTAATTTCAATTTTTAAATGTATTTTTTAATGAAAAATAAAGAAAACTATCAAATAAATTTCAAATATATTCAATAAACATGTTATGAATTTGGATTAAGGTTTGAAAAATAAAGTTTTATAAACATGAATGCTTGAAATTCATTTGGTTTTGAAAAATCAAGAAGAAGAAATTATTTTAAAATGTTTAAAAATAATTAAATGAATTTTTTTACAAAAATTCAAAAGTAAATCAAATAAAATATTTTTTTGATTTTTTATGGAATAAAATATTTAAGGGAAATGTTAACTAGTGCCCTTAGGGCACTTTTTAAAGCCTTAAATAAGTAAGTTTTTTTTTTGGAAATATGTGTATTTAATGCATTGAAAATTAAAATAATCAAATTTTTTTATAAAACATTTCTTTATTTAAAAACCTTAAAGAGTTCCATGAGGGCACTGGTTAGCAAGACCCAATATTTAAATATGTGAAGGATTTATGTTAAGAAATAATTTGAAAATGATTAAAATTGAGAGAGATGTGAATTTTTTAAAATAATTAAGAAATAATCAAAATATTTAAAAATTCAAAAGTTTGAAAAAGGACGCCAACGACTCCTTCTTCTTCCTCGCATCTCCCCCCATAACCAAATTTGCAAAAGCTCACTCATCTCCCTCAATACGCGATGAAATTAAAAGATGTAAACATGGAAATTACTCACTTTTGAACAAGAAACACAATGGTACCATTTAATTTAATTTATTTTAAGTGTGAAGTGAGATATTTTTTGATGAACAAATGAACCCTAATTTTTACATAAGCACCATGAAATCTTATATAAGCAATAAACATAGCAGTTGGTTTAGGGTTGTTACTCTATGAACTACCAGAAATATGTTGATAACTTGAAAATAAATAAATTTATGATGCATGGAGTATGGAATTTGAGAGTTTAGGCTTACCTTGTGTAAGAGGAATTTGAATCCTCAATCATAGGTGTTACAAATGTTGTGTTATGATCCTAACAGCTTCCCTGGACCTCAAGGATTATGTTGAGATTCTTAGAACAAGTTGAAACCTCCTGAATTACTTGGCTCGAATCCAAATGCATATAGCTTTAGGATGAACTTTGAACTTGGAGATTTTGATGTTACATATGGTGGATTAGTGTTTGGATCACTCATATATATGGTGTATGTGAGGTGTTAGGACCATTGGTTTTGATTGAATTACTCTTTATTTCAAAATTCGATTCTCACTTCTTTGAAAAATGGATTTTTGTTGCACGAGAGGGAAATGGGGTAAAACTTGTATTTATATGTTTTGGTCTCCCCTAATCAGTCACAAATGACCTCTATCTATAGCAGAGGAAGTTTGTTTTGCAAGGAATAGTGAATGGGGGCTGGATCACCCTATTACTCAATGGACATGGCTAGGTGTCTAAAGTCTCCTCTAGCCATTGACTTGAATTCAACTTTGCATGTGTAGGTTTTTTGATCCTTGGATAAGTCTTGATTTAATTGGATTGTTATAGCTCAGTTCATGCCACCTCTATACACCCCTTGAATGCCTTATGACAAAATTTAAAAAAATTTAATTTGTAAAATGAATGTCACATGCTAAGAGATAGTGTTTTTGACTTGCAATGCTCTATAGTGTGATTTCTCTGCAGATAACGAATGTATTGCATCTTTGAAACTTTTCTTGCATGGTGACAAGGTTTGCCAAGTCATAAAAATGCCAAAATTGAATTGTGTTGCATAATCTGCCTTATGAAAACCAATTGTTGGATGCCATATTGCAATGCTCATAACTTCTTGCTCAAGTTGAATTAGGATGTGTTCTTGTACTTTTTGGAAAGATGATATGATGTATTACAACATAGATGTTTGCATATTTCTTTGGTTCTATTTGGATCATAGTGAAATATGACCTTGAATATTTATGCTTGTAGCTGAAAAACTTTGCATATTTTTATTAAGTGTAAAAATGTTGCATTTCTTAATTTTTGTGATTTTGATTAATCCATAGCTAAAAATCCATGAGGTTTTTGAATGTGATGTAGTTGAGAATATTCTAGAATGTAATAAGATCTTTCATTTGAACTTTGGATTAAAAAAAATTGGTTGCTTTGATCACAAGTTATGGCCTTTGGAAGTTGGATACTTGCATACTTTTTCTTCATAACTTAGAAAATTTTCAATTTTCTAAGATTGCCCCTTTTACAAGTAACCTCGATTTCTTGATCAATCTTTGTTCAAATGCAAAAATGGATCATATTTTCTTGAATAATAGGTCATGGGGATCATTTTTTGTCCAAAAAGTCAACCTTTGACTTTTGGTCTCAGAGGGTTTGTGTGTATAGAAAACCTAATTCTCTATTTTTGTCCATTGTATCCTTTGAAGAAGTTTTAAACTTATGAATGGACTTTTAGGGTTCTATTGAGATTATTATATCATATGTGGAGGCTTTGGCTCACTTTCAAATGAAAATTTCCCTCTGGAGGCATCAGTTTATTAAAACCCTAATTTGGTGACACTGAGGATCTTAAGGCTTGATCCTCTTGAGATTGTGCAATCTTGTGATTGATTTTTAATTTTGAGGACCTCTTGATTTCTATGGATGATTTATGAGCTTTAGGGCTTAAATATAATGTCAATTCTTGATTGAGCATTTTCCTGATTCTTCTTTTTAGGCTCAAAACCCTAGTTTATTGTAAGTATAAGACGAGAAACAAACTTTGGTTTCCTCCAATGGGTTAGTGATACATAAAAAGTGTATGCAAATGATGTCAGATAGATGAATATTATGTGGTATCTTAGGTTAAAAAATTAGGATATGACACAAGTTTGTATGCGGAAGCGTTGTTCATTGTTTTAGGCAGAAATTACCATTGTAAAAGTGGTAGTTTTCTCACATCGAGGAACTACCACACCATTAATGTTTAGGCCTACAATATGTGTAATGTTTGGATCAATATTTTCGATATATTATGTTCTTAATTGAATTTATATTTAAATCTTATTCTAGGTTCATTTACATTCATCGCATTTATTCTCCTGCTTTTATTTTCCGCAATTTATATTTATGCTTTATCTTTCTGCCATTGTTATCATTTCAAGCTTTTATCATTTTTCTTCAAGCACCACTTTAAATTATTGTAAATATCTTATTATTTCTTTTGTAACACCCCGATTTCATAATTTATTTAATAAAATAATTATTATGATTATAAGTGGTATTTCTGAATTGTAAGTGAAGAATTATTTTATTTAAATAATAATATAATGATAATATGGTATTATTGGAATATTGGAATATTGTTATAAAATAATAAAATTGAAGGTCTAAGGGGCAATGTAGTAATTTGGATTGTTTTATGAGAAGAGGAAAGGGTACATTTTTCTCAGATCGTATTTTCTCTAAAAAGAAGAAGTTGGCTCTGGAGAAAGAGGGAAAAGGGAGAGAAGAGCAAGAGACCTAAAGCTCCAAGATCAAGATTGTTCAAAGAATCGATTGAAATTCCAGGTAAGGGGGAGAAAGGGATTTTATATTGGTGATCTAACATGAAAGGGTAATTGGGAGTTCCTTACTTTCTTAGGGATTATATGATTTTGATTGGTTGTGGGGAAATTGTGATATGGATATGAAAATTACATTTGCTGATTGTTTGTATTTGGACGTTGATTGTGAATTGTTTTTATGTGAGATAATTATTGTTGGATTTTGAAATATGATTAGTATGAAAATTGTTATATGAGTATTGTTTATGGTGATGTAAATTGAGAAGATGAATAAAAACCTAGAAATTCCTAATTTGATTTGTGATGTTAGGTTGAAAGGATAATGTAGTGTTAGAGATATAAAATCATTACAAGAACAATATTTGGACTATTTTGAGTGATAAAAGTGAGATATAAGTGATGGAATTCGAACTGGTATGAAATTGGAGGAGAAAAGTGATTTTTGGAAAAAGCTGATTTTTTGGTGCAGGGCCCCTGACACGGGCCGTGTCATGTGACACGGGTGGCCGTGTCAGGATTCTGAGTTGTGGAAATGTTTGAATTTTGGATTTTTGGGTTACAGGTGGTCTGACACGGGCAGTGTCACGTTGTAACACGGTGGGAGAACTGACTTTAGTTATAAATGTTGCGGATAGCAAGAGTCGCCACCGACTTTTATTTTATCCAAAGGAAAGGGCATAAAAGAACAGGAAAGACCTTAAAAGATTTTTGGGTTCGGGGGGTAGGTTATGTAAAGGGAAGGTGTTAGCACCCTTTACATCCATGGTTATCCATGGGCTCTTAGTTACTTAGCTCACTTTAAACTGTTTTGAGAAGTGTAGTGTGTGATTGAAAATTTTCTTAAGTACTTTAGAATGATCCTTGTACGGATATATATAAAGACTTTGTTTTGAAAATTGTTTAAAATGTGAAGTGTAATGAAGTATTTTTGAAGAAGTGAGCAAGTAACTTAAGAGGAACCTACCCTATGTTTAGATCTTTACTGTTCTTAAATGTTCTTTCAATGGTAAGACCATCCCTATTATTAAGGAATAGGTAGTCATTACCTTGGATGTTATAAGGGACATGTGAAGGGTCATTTGTGTTTAGGCAACTGTAAGGTGTCTTAGCAATTCGAAGGGACTTATCATCTTTTATTCGAAAGGGACAAGATCATTTACGAAGGCAACCTCGAAGGGACTTGATCTTTTAAATATTGAAAGGGACTAGATGATTTGTTTATGAGAAGGGACTTTGCTTTTAGACACCTTACTTGACCTTTTGATTTAGGCAACATGAGGGATAACCTTTAGGAAGTGAGATGGCGATCAAAGATCGACTTACGTGTGTGCGTGTATATGTTCAAATATTTATCTTATGATTAGTGATCTAAATTAATTTTAAAGCACATAGGTTATCACTCCCTATATTACTAACCATAGCAATAATATTTATAAAAACATAAAGCAATCATAAACTACGACTATTACAAGGCTTTTACAGTTACATTTATAATAATAAAAATAATTAAACGATAAGTATAAGCACTAAATAAAAAGGGTTAGTAATAAAATAATTAAGAAGAAAAGGTTAGTGATAATATACAAAATCTATATATAATTTAATTAAGTATTTTTAGATTTAAATAAACAACTTTAAAGAATTTTTGAGATGAAAATAATAATAATAAACCATCTAATAATTATTTATAAAGAAAATATTATTAATTATTTTAATTAAATATTGAAAAAGTTTAATTAATATTTAATATTTAAATTAAACAAGAACTAAGGTTAGGAAGTTAAAATTAGGGTTTGAAAAAAAATTAGGGTTTTTAGAAATTAGGGTTAGAATTTTTAGAAAATAAACTAGGGTTTATATATTTAAAATATTAATTAATTTATTTACAAATATTTAAAAAAAACATAAATTGTGAAATAAAGAAAATTATTGGTTTTTATTTGTTAAAGGAAGAATTTGAATAATGTTAACAATGTTAATTATATTTAAATAATATTAATAAAATTAGTTATACATATAAAAATATAAAACAATTAGTGAAATAATAAAATAAAATAAAAAAAATGAACAAAACTTACCTGTTGGAGCCTGGGGTCGAACCCAGGTCTCCCAGCATCCACCACCAGCGTTCCACCAACTGGGCTGCATGTGCAGCGTGACTACAGAATGAACCATAATAATAATATAATAAACCTGTTAACAAATGAATTTTTAAGCAAAAAATGAACGACCAAGGGATCGAACCCTGGTCATTAACCTCAAAGGCAGACATCCAAAACCAGCTGAGCTACGCGCTCGTTTTTGAAATATAACGAGAACAAATTCATAATAAAATAAGTCCATTTTTCAAATTATATTTTCGCGCTCCTGGGACCTTCTTCTACCTCTGAACCTGCGTAATTTGCTGCGAATTCTTCCACGAACTTTCCTGCAAATTTTTGTTCGCAGGAAAACCTGCGAATGTCAAACTCTAACCAAACAATACAATTTCGTGAAATTAACAGTGCTAGTGAATTCCTGATGTCATATACAACATATCCATGTCCTTAGAACTCATTTACATGGGCCAAATGATAAAACCCTAAATGAGGTCCGAAACCCTAATAATGGTGGAATTCATCCTAGGCATCAAAACTTCAATCAATTAGCCCAGATATAACCTAAAGCTCATCACAAACCAGAAAACACCATCAAAATTCATTAATAATGCTTAGATATAAGAAATCGAAAACAAAAAAAATCAAGAGCAAAGTGGATTAGGTTGATGCATATGAACACGATTATGATGCTTTTGAGGATTGGGATAGGTTCAGTGATGTCCAAGGATCCTCTCCATGTTCTTAAAATACCTTTAAATGCCTTGCAAGAGTGAATCCGAATTTGAGTTTTTTGAACAATTTTGTGAAGTTTGAATATGGTTTTGGAGGCTGTCAATTCGTCTGTTTGGCTTGTCTTCGTGTTGTATATATATGATACAATGAAATTAGGTCAAGATTTTGCACAAAACTATGGACTTTTGGACTTTTTAAGATTGAAAAAGATGTGATCTTAAATTTTGAATATTCTTGATCTAGCCTTGCTATTTTGGTATGATCTTCATTATTTTTGTATCAATCAAGTCTAAATATGTCTTAAGACTTTCTAGAAACCAAATCCTTTTCAAATATATGATTTTTACATTTTATTTCAATTTAATTTGTATTTTAATGAATAAAATTCAAATAAATATAAAATAAAAAATAAAAAATCAGAAAATGAGTGGGTTGGGTCGTGCTTGATGAGTTTGTAAATTTTGAATGGCAATTAGGTGGGCTCATTTAGCAACAATTGACTTTAAGGCCTTATTTGCTTCATAAAATTCCCAAACATTTCCCAACTTTGCAAGGGCACAAATCCTTCTTTTTTAATGCTATGAAGGTGTTCTTTGACATTTTGGAAAGCTTAAAGAGTCCACTAACCAACCTCTTAGGTCTCATGTCCATATATTTTACCATTCTCAAGTTATGCTCTTTGGAAGTTGTTGACTTTTTGTTGACTTTTAAAAGGACCTATAATGTCTTAGCTCATACCTTCCAAATGAAGCATTTTTGGGCTTGGCTTGTGAGACACAAAGTTGTAGAGAATTCAATTTCCTTCAAAATGAGTTTTGGATGGAAAAATTTTTATGAAGCATGTGAAAGTTATGGCTGGTCAAAGTTTAGTTGACTTTTCTTGTGAAAACCTTAATTTAGAAACTCCTGATTCTTGATGATCTGAAATCTCCTTGATGAATCATGATCAACCCTTGATCAAATGATGAATTTTACTTCATATAATTGATGTTGGCAAAATATCATGAAATTTGACTTTGGTTTGACCACAGTTGACCTCAGTTTGACTTTTTGACTGCCTAGACTGATTTTAACCTATCTGATCATCTGACTGAGCAAATCTTTTGGGAAAGTCTTGAAACTTGACATGGGGATTCTTGAACACATATAGGATGTTATGAAGCTCACTTGAAGCCTTGTAAGTCCATTTATCCTGATGAAAGTCAAAACCCTAGTTTAAGATGCAGTGCTTAGGAGGATGCATTGTCTGAGGGTATTGTCAAATTTTCTGACTAATTGTAAACCCTGTGAACCTCTTAGTACACAATGTCTTGTCTTGTGGAGGGAAAATTTTGGGGTGCAACAGCTGCCCCTGTTCAATTTTCTGAAACCTGAGGGGTTAAATTGGTATATGTGCCATTCGTGACCTGGAAGGTTGAAGGGGATTGAACACAAAAGCCCAAAAATTTGCACTCGAAGGTGCATAAAGTAACACTGATGATTAGTTGTATATGCCGGAGTGGGCTTGAAGATACCACTGGGAGAACTGGAGATGGGCTTAGAGATGCCATCTAAAATATCAGGATGTGATGATATCTTTATGTTGATACTGGATATCAGTACTAGGTCTTCGTATAGGTCGTCTTTGAATCGTTTATGCAACATGATTTGAATTGTTGAATGGACCAGTATAAATAAATCTTCGTGACGATTATATTTTCTGGAAGTATCTTGGATTAGGGAATGGATCTATATACAGACCTGTAAACACCCCAAATTTGCCCTCACCCATTTCACCATGGCTTGTGATCTTCTCATATGCATAGGTTCAATCATAGCATCTCATATTGCATTTTTGATTCATTGCATTGCTTCTAGGTCATCTGCATCTAGGGTTTGTGATCTGAGCTATCCCTGAGCCTTTTGAGCCACTCCAAAGATCTTCAATCACTTCAAAGGGGTCCATGTATGTTCAAGCATCATATTATATCCCCACAAAGTCAAGAAATCCAAAGAATCACAAGAACTGAGGATGGCATGGAAGCAGAGCAAGGTTTAACTGCACAGATGACCTAGAATTAGGGTTTTGGTTTCAGAGGCCATAACTCCAAATTTTTTGGTCATTCTTGTTTCTATTGGTCTCTATATGTTATAAGGATCATGCATACCAAGTTTCATGAAGAAATTCCATGGGGAAGGCATTTAATCAAGAGTTGACTTCTTGAGCAAGTCAGTGCAAAATCAGGGCATCTGAGGCCCCCAATGACCCAACCAAAGGGTGTTCTTCATCATTTTGAATATGTATGATCTTTATTTGATAATAGAAGATGTTAGAAGTTCACAAAATTGAAGAATTTCAAGCCATTTGCAAAGTTGCCTTTTTGGGAAAATGACTTGTAATGGAAACTTGCCATTTTGGGAAAGTTCTTCAACCCTTTCTTTTTGATTCAAAAATGCTTCAAATGAGAAAACTTTGGTCATGAAAGTTGTAGAATGTATCATTCCCTTTTCAAAAAGTACAAGAACTCATTCTAAGTCATTTTGGATCAAAAGTTATGGCTTGTCAAAGTTGGACAAAATCACATAATTTCAAGTTTTGTACCAAAGAGGCAAAGTTGCAAAACCTCTTGCCAAGGCAAAATGTGACATCAAATTGACTTCTATGCATCACACAAACATAAACCAATGCCTAAAGATCAGAATGCACCAAAGATTTGTCCATTTTCATGACTTATGCTTCAAGTAATCACAAAAGGGCCAAAAGATCACAAAGTTGCAAAACCTCTCACAAACCCTAATCCACTTGCTAATTGGCCTCAAGACTGATTCCATGGCTCTCCTCAATCCTTGCTGCGCAGGACACCCCTTTGTCCTTGGCCTGCCATTGACCCATACCTCTCTTACACAAAAAATTGACTTTATGCATTTTGCTCCATACCAATCACACTGCTCCACAACAACTCTTTGACCTATCAAGGATTGAAATGTGTACCAAAAGCAACCCAACACATAACACAACTCATCCTGATCTCTCCCACAAGCCAGCATTCACAAAATTCACCTCTTATGCACTTTCCTTCGAAACTCATCAAACAAGCATCAAACATCAAAACAAACTTCATAGAATCACTCAACATGTTCTCCTGATCATTTCCCAACCCTCATTTGTCCCTGAAACCCTACATATCAAAACACGATTCTCATCCCTCACTGAACAGAACTTGATCAATCTCACAAACCAGCCAAATTAAACTCCATACAAGCTTTGCAAACTCCTCAGGAGGTTCATTGGGTTCATTTTGAAGCAAGGAAGCAGTCAAAAAGCTCCTGGATTGAAAGCTCAACCTCAGGTAACATGATGAACAAATTTTCCAGAACCTTGATTTCTTGTTAGAATATTGTTCTATGTGTTGCCCTGATCATGGGGATCTATTTATTTTTGAAAATGAGCCAGAAATGAGCATTTTGTGTTGCTCTGAAACTTTTGCCCTAGAATTTGCTTTCTTCGATTCTCACTGTGTGGTTAATATAAATTGTTTTTGGCCCTGGATTCTTGTTACCCAGTGTTGGGGGATTGATTCTGGAGATTTGGGAGTCTTGGGGATGCGTTTTAGGTGATTCTGGTGAGGGAGATGGCCGGAGAAGACGACCGGAGCTTATCTCCGGTCGCCTGAGTTTAATTAGGGTTAAGTGTGATTAATTAGCAACTTTGAATTGAGGCCCTTGGATCTGCCTTCCCGCGCGTGAATGAGTGGACAGGATCTGGTCATTAAGCCCTAATCAGTGTTTTATTAAATTAACCTAGGATTAATTAATTATAAAATAGAATTAACCAGGTTTGAACTTGGGCCGTAGGATTGCGCGCCAAGTCAACCCCTCCTAGCCCAGATTGCATCCTGGCTCTCCATTGTGCATACTTTCGTTTATTTCAATTTTTATTCATTTGTTTTATAATTAACTTGCACGAATTATTTAAAATAGCAAATCATGTTTAAAAATTCTGAAATTTTTTGTCAGAGATTTAATTAATTTTCAGAACCCAAAAATATTTTTATTTTTATTTTTTGCTTTAAAAATTATTTTTAAATCATTTAAATGTTTATTTTTAATTAGTTAATGAAAATTAATTAATTAAAAATTCATTTAGGTTTTTAAAAATCACGAAAAAATTCACATTGCATTTAGAAACATTTAGAAACATTATCCAACTCTCAAACCAAATTTCTTTTTTGTTCTTGATGCCTTTTGATCATTTTCATTGGAATTAAATTCATTTTTAGGCAATATTTTGGTCCAAACTTTGAAAAATTCATTCTGCCTAACCTTTGAGAGTTTGATGATGTTTCTTCTTGCATTGTATCCTTCATAGCATGTAGTTTATAGGATAAAATTGGTTTGATTTGATCTTGCATTTTCAATTTGTTTGGTATTTTTCCTTGAGAGGCACCCCAAAACCCTAGTAATCTTAGGAAATTCATAACTTTCACTAGGTTAAGAGTTAGGTCCCCTCCTTTGGGCAGTGAACTTGTATAGGTTTAGGGTATCTTTGATTGCATTTTCAATTTTTTGTCACATCATTTGCTTCTGGTTTTGAGTTTTTGCTTTGCATGTTGTATGTAACCCTAATTTGTGCCTTCCCTTGCACCTATCTCTCATTTGTTTGCATCCAATGACCATCCATGACATTTTGTGCATCCACATGATTCACAATACATTTTAGGACATGTTAGAATCATGTTTGATCATTGCATCATTCCTTTGCCATGTTATATGTTCATTTCATTTCATAAACATTCATGAATCCTTATGGTTCAATGCATGCCTCATTTGCATCCTTATGCTTGTATGATCACTCTCATATCTTGTAATGTGTTTGCATCATCTCTTAGCATCATTAACTTCATGTTCTTGCTTCTGGTTTTGGTTTGCACCATGACATTTCATCTCATTTGCATTGCATTTCATTTCTTTTGCTAACTTTTCAGGTGGTAAGTTGTTTTGAGAAGTGAATTTGCCTTCACTTCTCACAATCTCTTTTCATCTCTCTTATGCATCATTGCTGCATTTCATCTTGTGCTTTGGGGTGAGCTTGCTCATTCATGTTCATCTCTTACTTTCTTTCTTCAAGCAACTTGTCTTCTTAAGTGAAGCAAGTTGTTTTGCTTCTCCTTGCTCCTTGCTCCTTTCATCTGCTTCCTTCCTGGTGGTTTCTCTGAAGATCTTCTTGCAAACCTCATTAACCCTAGGAATGACCAAGCATGATGACAATTAGGGTTTGATTAGTCCCCCATTTAGTTTTACCTTTGTGTCTTCTTTGAGTCTTCTCTCCTCATCTCATAATCAAGGACTAAACCCTAAAGGCTTTAAGGCTTTGTGATTAAGCTTATACCTGCACCCTTCTATTAGGATGGAGTGTATAACTTTAATCCTAAGTGTTAAACCCTTAATGTGTTTAAATCCTTTAATCAACTCACTTAATAATCATCAAGACATCAAGCTTGTAACTTGGGCCTTGCATTAGGGTTCTAATTCTTCCTTAACTGGTTAAGAAGGACTAACCCTAGTGTTAATGGACAAGTCCCCCTCAAGTTGTCTTACAAACAATAAAAACCACTTCTTCATCCTATCATTAACTAAAATCCATTTAATAAAGGCTTTGTTTTGTCATGAGGTTAATCCCTAAACATGGATTAAGTTGAGGAGTCTTCCTCAGCTTAAATGTTCTCATCTATTATCCTTCTATTAGGATGGTGTAATGAGTCCATTAAATCCTTGATTATGGCTTAAACTCATTACCTAACACTAAACAAAAACAACAAAAACATCTAAATAATCACAAGTAGGTTAATGATCTTAATCCTACATCATGGTGTTTAAGTGTGAGGTGCTTACTTCATACTTAAGGTATTCTCATTACCCCTAATTAGAGGGAGGATGTGATGAGTTTACTAACCCTTGGTTTAAGCTTAAGCTCATTAACTTATGACAAATCCAAAAGCAATAAAAGATTGAAAATACAAAAACAAACAATAATCGTCTCCTCCGGGATTCTTTTCTCATCACCTTCACTCACAAACGAGAACCTGCTTCTTCCGTCTAATGCAAGACAGTTTGCACCTGAGCCAGACAGGTCATACACTTGAGCATAGACAAGTAAGCAGTTCACAAGTCAATTTATCTTTTAGTCTCTTTGGGTCGAACTATGGTGTTCTGACTTCCTCATTGCACGAGAGGATACGTAGGCATAATTTAACAGTTATCGAACAAAAGTCTCTGTATATCCCCCCTCTTCCAGCATTATTCTTTAAGCCTCATAGTCTTGAGCATTTCATTCTTGTTCTCACACTGACACTTCTCTTATACACTTCACACTTCTTTTACACTGACACTTGCATTCTTTTCCAGCTTTGATACACAGATTGCACTGACACTACCCCTTTAAAACACAAATCTTTTAAGCGTGGATCCCGTCGAGTACGACGGACAATCTGGGTGCTAATACCTTCCCAGGTTGTAACCAACCCCCTTTCTCAGTCTCTCTGGTTTGCAACCGTCTTATCCATATCTTTCTAGGTTTATGCAGTATCACCTTTCCTTCGGGATAAAAATGCCTAGCTGGCGACTCTATTCATTCCTCCTTTCGCCGACCGTTCGCGTCTGTACCCCATTTGACCTGGTGTCATTTTGCTGGGAGCGACAAGACCGTTTGCCTACTCTCCAAGGTCAAAAGAATGTCAGGATTAATTCTTCTGAAAAATATCTTGAACCAGGGAATGGATCTTTGTACAGATCGTTTGCCTGCTATTCAAGAGCCAATAGATTAAATCTTCTGAAAATATCTTGAACTAGGGAATGGATCTTTGTACAGACCGTTTGCCTACTATTCAAGACCAGATAAATGCAATTTTCTGGAAGTATCCTGGATTAGGGAATGGATCTTTGTACAGACCGTTTGCCTACTCTCCGAGGACAAAAAAGTGTCAGGATCAAGTCTCCTGAAAATATCCTGGATTAGGGAATGGATCTTCTTACAGACCGTTTGCCTACTCTCCGAGGACAAAAAGTGTCAGGATTGAATCTCCTGAAAATATCCTGGATTAGGGAATGGGTTTTTGTACAGACCGTTTGCCTACTCTCCTAGGGCAAAAAAGTGTCAGGATCAAGTCTCCTGAAAATATCCTGGATTAGGGAATGGATCTTCTTACAGACCGTTTTCCTACTCTCCGAGGACAAAAAGTGTCACGATTGAATCTCCTGAAAATATCCTGGATTAGGGAATGGGTTTTTGTACAGACCGTTTGCCTACTCTCCGAGGACAAAAAAGTGTCAGGATCAAGTCTCCTGAAAATATCCTGGATTAGGGAATGGATCTTCTTACAGACCGTTTGCCTACTCTCCGAGGACAAAAAGTGTCACGATTGAATCTCCTGAAAATATCCTGGATTAGGGAATGGGTTTTTGTACAGACCGTTTGCCTACTCTCCGAGGACAAAAAAGTGTCAGGATCAAGTCTCCTGAAAATATCCTGGATTAAGGAATGGATCTTCTTACAGACCGTTTGCCTACTCTCCGAGGACAAAAAGTGTCAGGATTGAATCTCCTGAAAATATCCTGGATTAGGGAATAGGTTTTTGTACAGATCGTTTGCCTACTCTCCGAGGACATCTTGAGTAATGTATAGATCATTTCTGACCTGTTGTGATTTGTTGATATTGTTTTACCTGCATATAACCATCCTGCAAAGAGAATGTTAGTTTATGCAATATGTATGCATGCATGGCATGATGCATCTAAGTAAATGTATTATGCATTATGGATATGTATGCTATGATATGATGTAAATGATGTATGTATCATGCAGCCTAAAGCGTCTGGATATCTTTGTATAACAAACTGCTGGCTAGGGAAAATAAATCCCGGCTTCATTGCTGAAGAATATGAGGAACTCATTCCCATCTTGTTTGATAGTATAGTATTTATAACCTCCCGTCTTCGCTCGTCGTACTTCTATTGAAGGAATAAGTTCCTGAGTATCCCGATTGAGGATAAAAGAGATGGACATAAATTCAAGGGGAGATGTAACTTGAAGCATAGGTTTGCTGTACTGGGGATTTGTAGTTTTCTTGTGAGGAGGAACCGGCGAAGCTTCGTTGAATTCCTACCTTCGTTCGTCCTTAGTAAATACTATTACTGCATTTTCATGCATTTCCGGTAAACATCAATCATATTCAAAAGCATACATACATTCAAACATAACCAATGGACGTTTCGCTTATGTAAATAGGGTAAAAGTAAATCTGGATTCAAAGATGAAAATTTATTTATATCACAAAGTGACCTATATATAGGCAAGTTTGTACAAGGAGACAGAAATCCTAGTAAGAGGAATTCGTCGTAAAAAGTTTTTTACAAAACAAAGAAAACAACTATGTGAGAAATAATCCTATTGAGTTTCAATTCTACTATTGCCATTATCTTCAAGTATCTTATCTTCTGCTGTTGAGACAAAAACGATTGGATTGATCTTTATTTGTTCGAGCTTGAATTAAGTAGCACAACTGGTTGGAGTTTACATGGGTGATCCAAACGAGACATAATCATACGCTTTAATCCCTAACTTTTGCCTGGATTAACCTTTCAGGTTTTCAATCCACCGGGATACCCTTTTTTGCCCAAGCCGCCTTTTCAGGTTTTCGACTTGCCGGGTGTACATTTTTTATATATATATCCCTAATTTTTGCCCGAACCCTTTTGGTTCGTCGGGATGCCCTTATTTTTGCCTAGGCCAGTCAACCTAGCGGGTCTCTTTTTATGCGTAGTATTTTTTAACTATGTCTGCGTTTACAGGCTGTGGGAAGTCTTCACCATCCATAGTAGTAAGCATCATGGCACCTCCTGAGAATACTGTTTTGACTACAAATGGTCCTTCATATGTAGGAGTCCATTTTCCCCTAGGATCACCCTGTGGTAATATGATACGCTTGATTACCAAGTCACCAGCCTGATATACCTTTGGCTTAACCTTCTTATTAAAAGCCTTGATCATCCATTTCTGGTACATCTGACCATGACAAACAGCTGCTAACCTCTTCTCGTCAATCAAATTTATCTGGTCAAGTCGAGTCTAAATCCACTCATCTTCATCCAAGCCTATGTCCTTCATGATTCTTAAGGAGGGTATCTGAACTTCAATGGGCAGAACTGCTTCCATACCATATACTAAGGAGAATGGGGTTGCCCCTGTTGAAGTACGTATTGTAGTACGATAGCCATGAAGAGCAAATGGTAACATCTTGTGCCAATCTTTATAAGTAACAGTCATCTTCTGTAGAATCTTCTTAATGTTCTTATTAGCAGCCTCTACTGCCCCATTCATCTTTGGACGATACGGAGAAGAGTTGTGATGCTTAATCTTGAACTGCGTGCAGAGATAGTAATCATAGTGTTGTTCAGATTAGAGCCATTGTCAGTAATAATCCTTTTAGGGATGCCATACCTGCAGATGAGATTATTCTTAATGAATCGAGCCACCACATTCTTAGTAACAGATGCAAATGAAGCTGCCTCCACCCACTTAGTAAAGTAATCAATTGCAACCAGGATGAAATGGTGCCCATTAGAAGCAGTAGGCTTGATCTCACCAATCATATCAATGCCCCACATGGCAAAAGGCCAAGGAGCAGTCAACACATTCAATGGTGATGGAGGTATATGTACTTTATCAGCATAGATTTGACACTTGTGACATGTTTTGGAATGTTGATAGCAGTCAGCTTCCATAGTAGACCAATAGTAACCTGCTCTCAATATCTTCTTTGCCATGGTATGACCACTAGAATGAGTGCCAAAGATCCCATCATGCATGTCTTCCATAACTCAGTTGCTTCCTTCTTATCCACACAACGAAGCAAAGTTGAATCATGATTGTGTTTGTACAAAATTCCATTACTCAAAAAAAACTTAGCAGAAAACCTCCTCAGAAACTTCTTATCTTTGACAGATGCCCCTTCAGGGAACTCCTGAGCTTCAAGATATCTTTTCACTTCATAGAACCAAGGCTTCCCCTCTACTTCTTCAGTGTCAATCTCATTACAGTATGCAAGCTTCTCAAATCTATCAATAGTAATCTTGGGAGCTTCATCATCCCAGCTAATCTCAAACATAGATGCCATGGTGGCTAATGCATCTGCCAACTGATTTTCTCTTCGTGGAATATGTCCAAAGGGAATCTCTTCAAAACATGGGATCAAAGACAAAACATACTCTCTATAAGGAATGAGATTATCATGCTTGGTATCCCAATCTCCTTTGATCTGACTTACTACTAGGGCTGAATCTCCATATACATCTAGGAACCGAATTTTCATATCAATGGCAGCTTTGATACCCAGGATACATGCCTCATACTCAGCCATGTTATTGGTACAATAAAAACAAAGTCTTGCAGTAATTGGGGTATGACAACCTTCAGGGGAACTGATCACAACACCAACACCATTACCAAGTGCATTAGAAGCTCCATCAAAAACAATAGTCCATCGGGATCCTTGTTCAGGTCTGTTATATTGTCCAGGTTCTTTGGTAATAATCATAATGTCTTCATCAGGGAACTCATTGACTGATAATCATCCACTGCTTGATGAGCCAAATGATCAGCTACAACACTTCCTTTAATGGCCTTCTGAGTAGTGTATTGTATGTCATATTCTGTCAAGTTCATTTGTCATCTTGCTATTCGTCCGGAGAGAGCAGGTTTCTCGAATATGTACTTGATTGGATCCATTTTTTAAATCAATAAGGTAGTATGAGTCAACATATACTGTCTTAATCGGCGAGCAGCCCATGCCAAAGCGCAACAAGTTTTCTCGAGCAGTGAGTATCTTGTTTCACAGTCGGTAAACTTTTTGCTAAGGTAGTATATTGCCTGCTCTTTTCGACCAGACTCGTCATGTTACCCCAATACACACCCTATTGAGTTGTCTAACATTGTTAAGTACATGATCAAGGGTCTTCCATCAACTGGTGGCATCAAAATTGGAGGTTCTAGGAGATATTTCTTAATTTCATCAAAGGCTGTCTGGCACTCATCATTCCATTCCATTACCTGATCTTTCTTCAACAACTTGAAGATTGGCTCACAGGTAGCAGTTAATTGGGAAATAAATCTTGCAATGTAATTCAATCGTCCCAAGAAACCTCTAACTTCCTTCTCAGTACGGGGAGATGGCATCTCTTGTATAGCTTTCACTTTTGCAGGATCCACTTCAATACCTTTTCCACTGACAATGAAACCCAGGAGTTTACCAGACCTAACTCCAAAAGTACATTTGTTTGGGTTCAATCTCAACTTGTATTTCTTCAACCTTTCAAACAACTTATGCAGATGATCAAGGTGTTGCTCTTCATTTTGGGACCTAGCTATCATATCATCCACATATACCTCTATCTCATGATGAATCATATCGTGAAACAAAGCCACCATAGCACGCTGATATGTTGCCCCGGCATTCTTCAAACCAAATGGCATCACTTTATAACAAAAAGTGCCCCACTACGTAACAAATGTTGTCTTCTCCATATCTTCAGGTGCCATCTTGATTTGATTGTAACCAGAGAAACCATCCATGAAAGAGAATACCTTGTGTTGAGCAGTGTTGTCTACCATAACATCAATATGAGGAAGTGGAAAGTCATCTTTGGGGCTGGCCTTGTTTAAATCCTTGTTATCTACACACATATGTACCTTACCATCTTTCTTAGGTACCGGCACCACATTTGCAACCCATTGAGGATAAGAAGTCACAGCTAAGAACCCTGCATCAAACTGTTTCATTACCTCTGCTTTAATCTTCTCTGACATCTCAGGACGCATGCGACGAACCTTCTGCTTCTTTGGAAGACAATCTTCTTTTACCGGTAAACGGTGAACCACAATGTCTGTATCTAACCCTGGCATATCTTCATAGGACCAAGCAAAGATCTCCACATAATCACGTAACATCTGAATTAATCTGCTCTTAACACCATCCTCTAATTTAGCCCCTATCTTGACCTCTTTCCTGTTTTCTTCAGTTCCCAGATTCACAACTTCGATTGGCTCTTCATGTGGCTGTATAGCTTTCTCTTCTTGTTGTAACAACCTATCAAGCTCTACAGGTAGCTCACAATCTTCCTCCTTTCCATCTTCAGCTCGATAGATCGGATTCTCGAAATTATAATTGGCAATAGTAGAACTGTTATCAACAGGATCCAGAGTGGATGAGGATCTGCATTTTAGTGATGTGGGTGTGTGTAAGAACACATAGTTGATAAAAGAAGAATAAAAGAAAAGAAAGACAAAGAACACAATATTTACGAAAACGAAACGTCCACTGATTTTTATTGAATGAAGTATGCAAATGAAATTACATCCCGAAACAAGCATACCATTGTGCCTCGGGTAAGGCACAAGGCTTAAGAGTTTAATTGTTCAAAAATTACAAACTTAAAAAACAACACAGTAATAGTATTTACTCCTGACTAAAGGAGATAGGAATAACCTCTTCAGCTTTCCAATTATTGAGCCCATCACCCACAGTAGGAAAGAGCCAGTCATCCAGATTGTAGTCTTCACTATAGTCCCCCACAGCATTGATCTGATCTCTCATGACCCCTTGATTGGTGATACGAATAGCACGAGCACGGCGAACAACCTTCTGGGACTCTGCAGTGAAACCCAAACCAAACTTGTCAGACTTGTAAGGAATGTCAGGAAGCTGACCCCAAATAGTACAACCACCTTCTTCAACCACAGCTCTGGCATCTTTGAGGGAGGCCATTGTAGGAGGTACTCTGGTAACCACAGGAACGCTTTTAACCACAGGAGGAGCTTCAGCAACAGGAACGACCCAAGGAACTACTTCAAATGTCTGGCAAGGAGTTTCAACATATTCACCTTCCACCTCAACATACTTAAATGTATTCACATGACTGATCATATATTCTTCTTCTCCATAAACAGTGACAACCTTTCCCTTTACTGGATATCTCAACTTCTGATGTAGAGTGGAGGTCACAGCACCTGCCCCGTGGATCCAGGGGCGCCCAAGCAAACAAGAGTACGAAGGACGAATATCCATTACATAGAAGGTTGAATTGAAAACTTGAGAGCCTACTTTGATTGGGAGATCTATTTCTCCATGCACCACCCTTCTTGAACCATCAAAGGCCCTCACCACTATATTACTTGGTCTCAACACAGCATCTTCAGGACTAAGCTTGTTCAAAACCTCTTTGGGAAGTACATTCAGTGAAGAACCATTGTCTATCAATACATGTGACAGGGTAGTTCCCCTACATTCAATAGAGATATGTAAAGCTCTGTTATGATTTCTTTTGGCAGGAGTCAAATCAGCATCAGAAAAACCTAACCCATTATCATAAGTCAGGTGTGCAACACAGTTTTCAAACTGATCCACAGAAATCTCATTTGGCACATGAGCAGTTTTCAAGAATTTAATCAAGGCCTTAGCATGAGCCTCAGAATACAACAACAAAGACAACATGGAAATTTTGGAGGGAGTATGCCCCAATTGATCAACAATATCATAATCACTCTTGCGAATGATCTTCAGCACTTCTTCCATCTGCTTAGAAAGATTCTCTGCAGTTGGTGCATCAGTTTGTACAGGTTCAATAACAGGACCTTTGCCCCGGGAATCAGTATTTGTCTCAGAAGTAGAGGTAGTAGTTGAAGTAATTGTATTCTTGGAGGTAGCCGGAGGAGATAAAATTCTTCCACTTCTTGTGATCTTACTAGATCCAGCAATATTATCAACATCAAGGTTTTCATCAGCAACAGGTGTATAAGCTAAGGGTTCCTGTTTAACACCATGGATATAAACATCGGAACCGTAATGCCAAGGTATAGCTTTATCAGAAGTATATGGAATAGGACCAGGAGTGGTAATAATCATTGGAGCCACTCTAGCTTCAGCAACAGTCTTTACTGGACCTTCAGCAGTAATCTTGATAGGACCCTTATGAGTGATCTTAACAGGGCCTTTGGAGGTAATCCTCACTGGTACTTTATCAATCATATCCACATCTTCAACCTTCGCACCTTGAGTTAGATGTTCAACCATATTTTCCACAGAAGGTGTCCTCTCAAACAATATGGTGTAATTGTCCATGAAGTGTTGAATACCATCCTTCAACTTCCAGTAGCTATCAGGTTTATAAGCACAATAAAAACAATCTTCATTACAACCTGGAAAGAACCCAACTTGTACCAACTTCTTCTTAATAACAGATAATGGAGTAGTCACATCTGCAACTGAGGAAATATATGAAACTTCATCAATGGCATTAACAGTCTTTTCATGATTTGGCATGAGAGAAGTTATCACATTTGGAGTCCCAGGAGGGTCAAATTCAATCTCTCCAGCATCAATCATATCTTGAATCTTGTTTTTCAATATCCAGCAGTTGTTGGTGTCATGTCCCGGACAATTAGAGTGATAGGCACATCGTGCATTAGGATTGTACCTAGGAGAGGTAACATTAGGATTCTGAGGAGGGTCCTTCAAAGTAATGAGTTCCCCTTTCAACAAGTGTTACAAGGCTTGGGCCAGTGACATGTTGATCTTGGTGAATTGTCTTCTAGGCTTCTGGTGATTGCTCTGTGGTGGCTCTGGTGCTGCAGGAGTAGGATTGGAGATGTGAACTGCTCCCACAGATTGGTGACTCCTATTACGACCAGGTTGACCATAAACAACATTTGACTCCTTCTTCCCACTAGGGGGCTTCTTTGCAGTATTTGATGAAGAGGCACCCACCTGTATCTTGCCACTTCTTATTCCACTTTCTACACGCTCTCCAGTCATTATCAGCTCAGTGAAGCCAGATGATGAGCTTCCAATGAGATGACTATAGAAAGGACCATTCAGCGTACTCATAAACATATGCACTAACTCCCTGTCAGTCAGAGGAGGTTGAACTCTACCAGCCAAGTCTCTCCATTTCTGGGCATACTCCTTAAAATTCTCCTTAGCACCCATAGACATGTTTTGGAGTTGCATTAGAGTAGGTGCTAAATCAGCATTGTATTGGTATTGCCTGTAGAAGGCCTCAGCAAGATCATAGGACCTTAAATGTAGCTTGGGACACGAGACACCATCATACACTACAAAAGCAGGGACCTTGAAACCAATGGGTATAACCACTCCAGATATCAAACTCAGATCTTCAAAATCCAGCCCATAAGACTTTTGCAATTCCATAGCATTCATTCTATCCACCAGCATATTGAACTTATCTTCATTAGGATCATGATAGTAATTTGCTTCAGAATCAGAATCCCCCATAGTATTATGGAGACTGCCTCCCTCTTTCTCAGACTCTTCAGACTCATAATCTTCAACCTGTTCCTTGGTCTTGACAGGACCTTTGAATCTTCTTCCCAGATTAATAAGGCCTCCAGATCTCCTAGCCTTCTTAGTCTTCTTAGCCAGCAGTGTCTTCAATTCATCCTGTCCCTTGGACAAGTTCAGGATCAGCTCTTGAAATTGTGCATTCTATGCCTGGAGATCTTTGACAGTCTGTTCAAGAGCCATTTCTGCTGAAATAAACAACGAGAAGATAAGATACCTGTATATAAGAAACCTATGATGCAATGATATGGTGTATAAATGCGTATGCAATGCTTTCAAGGACCGCAGGATTTAAATTTGTTTAAACAACAAAAAGTAAACTTTTATTAGTAATAAATTTGTTTTGCCCCTTGGGCTTACAATAAAAATGAAATAAGTACAAAAGATGGGGTTTTAAGTCTCCCATGGACGTTTCCTCTTTGTGTTGAGGTATGAGTTGAGATTCCGCTCCTCGTGAAGTTTCTTTGTTAACTCCAGGATTATTTCTTGACTTGCTTTGTAATGAGTCTCAAAAGTATCCCTTTGCTCCTTCAACTGGATCCAGGACCTCTGTAAATCTTCCATGTCAGTGGGCATGTCTGGGTGAAGGATGGTATAAGAGGTATCTCCTTCAGCAACAGGCTCCATAGTAACTGGCAGGATGGCAGGATATGGCATCATAAGAGTTTGAGCACGAGATCGCACCCATCTGAGATAAGCTTCCATAGGAATAGTGTACTTGGGCTCAAGAGTCTTGCTGTCAACCTTGTTCACTTTTCCTCATGCTCGTATAAACCTTTGACGATAACCTTGCAGATCGTTGTCGTAGTCAAACACAATACCCTGAATCAACATGTCATGAGGACCATCACTCCGAGCGTAACCAAACTGACGTAGAGCTAAGGAAGGATTGTAGGTAATGCCCCCTCTTATACCAAGGAGTGGCACATTAGGGAACTCCCCACAACGGTCAATGATAGTAACATTCTCTATAGATCTAGAGCACCAATGAATGTCTGAATGAGAAAGTGACATGATCCTCTTGGACTACCTGAACCCTTGTTCATTCTTCATCACTGATCGAGGAAGGTGAGAAATAAACCACCTAGATAGTAAAGGTATACAACACATCAGAGTTCCTCGTGCCTTCGTAGTACGGGTATGAAGAGAATGTAGGATGTCTCCAAGTAATGCAGGCACTGGATTATGAATCAGAAATATGTTGATGGCGTGTACGTCTATGAACTGGTCTGGATTGGGGAACAACACTAAGCTATAAATCAATAGGGCTAAGATCTCCTCAAAAGAATCATAACTCATAGCCTTCAGGAACACTTGAGCTTTCTCCATCAATACCTTAACAAGGATACCCTTAACTCCACTCCTCGTTTCTAGGACAATGTCTGATTTCTTCAAATGTCGGGCTGCAGCAATGACTTTAGGTTTAGGTTCTTTTTCCAAGCCTGTGAAAGGTCTCTGATCAAGGACAGGTATACCCAGAAGTTTGGAGAACTCTTCCATTGTAGGAAACAGCTGATAGTCGGGGAATGTGAAGCAATGGTTCTTAGGATCAAAGAACTGAAACAGAACACTCATCATGTCTTCATTGAACCCTGAAGTAACTAGATCCAGTAGATGACCATGTCTCTTGATGAACTGGGAGTTTTCAGAAACTTGAGAGACCAACTCCTTAAGCTTAGGAGGTATTCCTACAAAGTTGATCCGGATAGTATTCCTACGGGCAGAAGCCATGACCTGCAACAAAGAACAAAGATAAATCCTTTGGTCCTTGAAATGGTTAGTGAAAATGCTATGATTATGATGCATGATGATGCTATGATGTTATGCTCAATCACAAACATGTGGCACACACAAACAAGTCACACAATAGCCCTAGGTTTGAAGGCTTGCATGAGGTTTAAAGGTAGGTACCCTCCCCTGAAGTTTGGTTGGTTCATCCTGTCCTATAAAGTAACCAGGTTCTAAGGGATCTCAATATCATTGATCCTTCACAAGGGTGGTTGTTCAGTAGGCAACTTACTTGCCAACCAAAACCCTCCAAGTTTATAATCTCAATGAGTGTAGCATCGAGTATCAACCAACTTCAGTCTTCACCAAAGCCGGTTATTTCACTACTTTTCTAAAGGCCAAGATAGGATAACTAGGGTTCTAAAAGTTAGTTAGTGTATTGACAACATATGGCAGCCTCGTATTATCCTCAACTTGACTTAAGGAACATAAGCACCAACCAAAAAGTCACACTAACTATGGCCACCAGATCAACCATATCGGTATACGCCATACAGTTTCCTTGGTCTATTGCCATTTACCTAAGGTACACTAGATCCGGGTTAGGATCTTTCACACATAAGAGCACCCAACAAGATAAGTATAAAGCAAACAAGGCAAACAATTTTATAGTGATCTAATTCCTAAGGGTACCCCTCTTTTATTAAATCCCCAACAGAGTCGCCAGTTCTGTAACACGGTGGGAGAACTGACTTTAGTTATAAATGTTGCGGATAGCAAGAGTCGCCACCGAATTTTATTTTATCCAAAGGAAAGGGCATAAAAGAACAGGAAAGACCTTAAAAGATTTTTGGGTTCGGGGGGTAGGTTATGTAAAGGGAAGGTGTTAGCACCCTTTACATCCATGGTTATCCATGGGCTCTTAGTTACTTAGCTCACTTTAAACTGTTTTGAGAAGTGTAGTGTGTGATTGAAAATTTTCTTAAGTACTTTATAATGATCCTTGTACGGGTATATATAAAGACTTTGTTTTGAAAATTGTTTAAAATGTGAAGTGTAATGAAGTATTTTTGAAGAAGTGAGCAAGTAACTTAAGAGGAACCTACCCTATGTTTAGATCTTTACTGTTCTTAAATGTTCTTTCAATGGTAAGACCATCCCTATTATTAAGGAATAGGTAGTCATTATCTTGGATGTTATAAGGGACATGTGAAGGGTCATTTGTGTTTAGGCAACTGTAAGGTGTCTTAGCAATTCGAAGGGACTTATCATCTTTTACTCGAAAGGGACAAGATCATTTACGAAGGCAACCTCGAAGGGACTTGATCTTTTAAATATTGAAAGGGACTAGATGATTTGTTTATGAGAAGGGACTTTGCTTTTAGACACCTTACTTGACCTTTTGATTTAGGCAACATGAGGGATAACCTTTAGGAAGTGAGATGGCGATCAAAGATCGACTTACGTGTGTGCGTGTATATGTTCAAATACTTATCTTATGATTAGTGATCTAAATTAATTTTAAAGCACATAGGTTATCACTCCCTATATTACTAACCATAGCAATAATATTTATAAAAACATAAAGCAATCATAAACTACGACTATTACAAGGCTTTTACAGTTACATTTATAATAATAAAAATAATTAAACGATAAGTATAAGCACTAAATAAAAAGGGTTAGTAATAAAATAATTAAGAAGAAAAGGTTAGTGATAATATACAAAATATATATATAATTTAATTAAGTATTTTTAGATTTAAATAAACAACTTTAAAGAATTTTTGAGATGAAAATAATAATAATAAACCATCTAATAATTATTTATAAAGAAAATATTATTAATTATTTTAATTAAATATTGAAAAAGTTTAATTAATTTTTAATATTTAAATTAAACAAGAACTAAGGTTAGGAAGTTAAAATTAGGGTTTGAAAAAAAAATTAGGGTTTTTAAAAATTAGGGTTTTTAGAAATTAGGGTTTTTAGAAATTAGGGTTAGAATTTTTAGAAAATAAACTAGGGTTTATATATTTAAAATATTAATTAATTTATTTACAAATATTTTTAAAAAACATAAATTGTGAAATAAAGAAAATTATTGGTTTTTATTTGTTAAAGAAAGAATTTGAATAATGTTAACAATGTTAATTATATTTAAATAATATTAATACAATTAGTTATACATATTAAAATATAAAACAATTAGTGAAATGATAAAATAAAATAAAAAAATGAACAAAACTTACCTGCTGGAGCCTGGGGTCGAACCCAGGTCTCCCAACATCCACCACCAGCGTTCCACCAACTGGGCTGCATGTGCAGCGTGACTACAGAATGAACCATAATAATAATATAATAAACCTGTTAACAAATGAATTTTTAAGCAAAAACTAAACGACCAAGGGATCGAACCCTGGTCATTAACCTCAAAGGCAGACATCAAAAACCAGCTGAGCTACGCGCTCGTTTTTGAAATATAACGAGAACAAATTCATAATAAAATAAGTCCATTTTTCAAATTATATTTTCGCGCGCCTGGGACCTTCTTCTACCTCTGAACCTGCGTAATTTGCTGCGAATTCTTCCACGAACTTTCCTGCAAATTTTTGTTCGCAGGAAAACCTGCGAATGTCAAACTCTAACCAAACAATACAATTTCGTGAAATTAACAGTGCTAGTGAATCCTGATGTCATATACAACATATCCATGTCCTTAGAACTCATTTACATGGGCCAAATGATAAAACCCTAAATGAGGTCCGAAACCCTAATAATGGTGGAATTCATCCTAGGCATCAAAACTTCAATCGATTAGCCCAGATATAACCTAAAGCTCATCACAAACCAGAAAACACCATCAAAATTCATTAATAATGCTTAGATATAAGAAATCGAAAACAAAAAAAATCAAGAGCAAAGTGGATTATGTTGATGCATATGAACACGATTATGATGCTTTTGAGGATTGGGATAGGTTCAGTGATGTCCAAGGATCCTCTCCATGTTCTTAAAATACCTTTAAATGCCTTGCAAGAGTGAATCCGAATTTGAGTTTTTTGAACAATTTTGTGAAGTTTGAATATGGTTTTGGAGGCTGTCAATTCGTCTGTTTGGCTTGTCTTCATGTTGTATATATATGATACAATGAAATTAGGTCAAGATTTTGCACAAAACTATGGACTTTTGGACTTTTTAAGATTGAAAAAGATGTGATCTTAAATTTTGAATATTCTTGATCTAGCCTTGCTATTTTGGTATGATCTTCATTATTTTTGTATCAATCAAGTCTAAATATGTCTTAAGACTTTCTAGAAACCAAATCCTTTTCAAATATATGATTTTTACATTTTATTTCAATTTAATTTGTATTTTAATGAATAAAATTCAAATAAATATAAAATAAAAAATAAAAAATCAGAAAATGAGTGGGTTGGGTCGTGCTTGATGAGTTTGTAAAGTTTGAATGACAATTAGGTGGGCTCATTTAGCAAAAATTGACTTTAAGGCCTTATTTGCTTCATAAAATTCCCAAACATTTCCCAACTTTGCAAGGGCACAAATCCTTCAATTTTAATGCTATGAAGGTGTTCTTGGACATTTTGGAAAGCTTAAAGAGTCCTCTAACCAACATCTTTGGTATCAAGTCCATATCTTTTACCATTCTCAAGTTATGCTCTTTGGAAGTTGTTGACTTTTTGTTGACTTTTAAAAGGACCTATAATGTCTTAGCTCATACCTTCCAAATGAAGCATTTTTGGGCTTGGCTTGTGAGACAAAAAGTTGTAGAGAATTAAATTTCCTTCAAAATAAGCTTTGGATGGAAAATTTTTGATGAAGCATGTGAAAGTTATGGTTGGTCAAAGTTCAGTTGACTTTTCCTGTGAAAACCCTAATTTAGAAACTCCTGATTCTTGATGATCTGAAATCTCCTTGATGAATCATGATCAACCCTTGATCAAATGATGAATTTTACTTCATATACTTGATGTTGGCAAAAAATCATGAAGTTTGACTTTTGTTTGACCACAGTTGACCTCAGTTTGACTTTTTGACTGCCTAGACTGATTTTAACCTATCTGATCATCTGACTGAGCAAATCTGAAACTTGACATGGGGATTCTTGAACACATATAGGATGTTATGAAGCTCACTTGAAGCCTTGGAAGTCCATTTAGCCTGATGAAAGTCAAAACCCTAGTTTAAGATGCAGTGCTTAGGAGGATGCATTGTCTGAGGGTATTGTCAAATTTTCTGACTAATTGTAAACCCTGTGAACCTCTTAGTACACAATGTCTTGTCTTGTGGAGGGAAAATTTTGGGGTGCAACACATGTGACACGGGCGGCCATGTCAGCCTTTTGTATTTTGCGTGATTTTGATTTTTGAAGGAAGAGTTCAGGCCATGTGACACGGGGGTTGTGTCAGGTGACACGGGGGGCCATGTCAGGCCTCTGTTTTGGGAAATATTTCGTATTCTAAGATGGTTTCATCCTGATTTCTTGTTCGATACTTGTACCATTAATCTAAGATGTTGAGGATAATATTAATGGATAGTTCCTAGGAGACGACAAACAATAATTAGTGTTTAAGTTCTATATGCTTGTGTTAGTTGGTATGATTTTGTAATGGATCAATTTGATCGTGTTATGTTGGAAAAAAATATGAGGCATGGTTAGGGATGAAATTAATGAAAGGTTCATAGGATATGATAACCGGTAGTTAATGTGTAAGGATATATGTGCTTATGTTGATTTGTATAACTTTTGATGATGGACCATATGGATTGTATTTATAATGTGTATTGAATATTATCTGATTTTTATGTGACCCATATGATGGGGTGTGTGGTAACTTATGAGGATCGGGAGGATCGTGTTATGTATGATTATGTTCATGCATTTATTTTGGTATGCATAATCGAGTTTTTCATATTCATGTATGGTGGGTGGGATAATCATGTCTCGGATGGAGCATAAGTGATTATCCGGATTCATTGTGAATCATTGGTGCAGGGATGATCATGTCTCAGTAGGAGCGTAAGCGATGCGTCCGGGGTTTGAATTGATGAACCATTATTGAGTCGGTACCGCATTTCCATTGTGTCATGTAGTCACTTTGCATATGATTGAATGAATGATCTATGATATATGTTGATGAATTGTGTGAGACATTTCATTGATTGAATAATGTATGATGTGTGTTGATTAATGGAGGTGAGATTACCCTGTAAGATGTTATATGCACCGTTAATATATCAAATTGTTTTCTCACCGCTTTGTTGTTTGCTGCGTCTGTGCTTCTTTGGAAGTACAGATGATTCAGGTACTTGAGTATACTCGGAGTACAAGTTACTTGGTTGAGTCCTAGGAGTTGCTCTGATACGTAGCACGGGATTCAGGGATTTTGATGTTTATTTATTATTCTTATTAGTTACGTATCAAATTTTTGTGGAAAATAATAATAAGAGGATTGGTGATTATGTTATTATTGGCAGTTGCCGTATGATGAA
This sequence comes from Lathyrus aphaca, assembly GCA_963966055.1. NCBI lineage: Eukaryota > Viridiplantae > Streptophyta > Magnoliopsida > Fabales > Fabaceae > Lathyrus > Lathyrus aphaca. The sequence goes on from OZ014519.1 coordinate 652,682,754, forward strand.
TAAAAATGAGATTTTTCGTTGTTTTAATAAAAAGAATTATGATGAACTATTTACTTCCGTTATTTTTGTAAAGAACTATGTTTGTTGGTTTTTATTGAAAAAAAAGTAGCATTCCACTTTTGAGGAAACTTTGCTTTTTCTTTATAAAATAGTTATTTTGTTTATTTGGGAAAAGTGGGTGTTACATCTTTAGTCAATTCAAAAACCCAAAATTGTATCTTTGTTTCCGCAATCATGTCTAGCTAAATTGTTGAGTCTGGTATGTGAGGATCGTCGTTCCAACGAGACTCAATAATGAAATTGGCATTTACTTTTAATTAAATTCTGTTTTGGCTTTTGTTTACAATTTTGATTAAAATGGTTTGTCACGAGAGTGATAATAAATTAAGGTTCGAATCGACATAGCGAATGCGTGGGGGTCGAACCCGATAGTGGGAACAAGGCATCGATCCTAATACAATGATAGCGCTTTAGGTATCGATTAGGACTTATTTAGTTTTCAAAACATTCTTCTTAATTGGAATGGGCGAGCCAGAGAAAAATCTCATGGTTAGAGAGTGTGTCTTTATTCAATAGCACGAAAGTGTGAGATAGAGTCTTTAAACTGGTATTTTCTACTGAATACAATTTAACCATAAACTAACGCCAATGAGTTACAAAGTCCATGAGGTACACAAAATTCACATTTCGGTCTCTCTCTTTTCTAAGATATTTCCTAAATCATAGTTTAGTTTTAATTCTAGTATTAGCTAGTTTCCCTTTAATAAAATATTCATTATCCATAGATCTACAAAGCAACGATAGATTATAGTAGGTTGACATTGGTCTTTTGGGTTCAACAGTCTATTATATACTTTGATATTTATGTGTACTTGCGGATGCATCAGCAGGTTGTTGCCCTTGAATTTACAGAATATGTTTTGGTATGGTGAGACCAATTGGTCAAATAAAGAAAAAGATATTAAGAACCATTCATAGAATCTTGGGAAGAAATGAATAAAATCATGAGGAAACAATTTGTACCATCTTATTGCCTTACAGATTTTCCCAACAAATTACAAATGCTTACTCAAGGTTATGCGAGTGTCGATGAGTACTATAAGGAGAAGGAGTTTGCAAATATCTGAGTCAATATAGAGGAAGATAGTGAAGCAGTAATGGCTAGGTTACTTCATGGCTTAAAGTGTGAGTGACATAGTGGAATCCCATTACTAAGTAGACATATAGGACTTAGTTCATAAAGCTATAAAAGTAGATCAACAATTCAAGAGAAAGGTCCAAATAAGGAGAGACACTAATTCTTTTAAGTCACCAAATTGGAAGGAAAATTGAAGAAGGATGGCACTACATCTTCTAAAGATGCCATAGTTGTAAACAGAGGTAAATCTATTGTACATTCTCCAAATGTCTCAACTAACAAGAATATTAAGTGTTTCAAGTGTCAAGGTCAAAGGAATATTTCTTATTAATGTCCAACAAAGAGAACTGGGTTCATGGAGGAACATGAACAAATGAGGAAAAAAAGAATGATGGGTATGTTGAAAAGGAACATGAAGAAGGAGAAGATGTTCCTAATAGTGATGTACTAAATATAAGAAATATGTTAGGAAATTTGGTGAAGGAATAATATATAAATCAAAGAGAGAATATATTTTATTCAAGATGCTTAGTGCAAGGAAAGGTATGTATTCTCAGTATTGACGGAGGAAGTTTTACCAACGTAGCTAGCACATATTTAGTTTCTAAACTTAACTTGGAAACTAAACCATATCCTAAACCTTATAAACTTCAATAAATAAATGATAATATGTCACACCCTAAATTTTGACCAGACTTTTCTAAAAAATTTCATTCATCTGACGCATTTTATCGCAGTATCAATAATCAGTCATTTTGGTATTTTAGTCCATTAATTAGTAATCATGCATTTTTAGTTGATTTTGTCTTTATTTTTTTATTCTTTATTTTTTAGAATAGGATTATTATCTCTTTTTTTAAAATTAATTATTTTAATTTCTAATTTTTAGCTAGATTGTTTATTTTGAGAATTAGATTTTAGTTTAACTTCATTTTTAGTTCAATATTTTATTTAATTTTGACTTAATATCTTATTTTAGGTTATATATTAATTTAATGGTATTTAGTTTGATTTGTTATTTAAGTTCAGTCTTTAGAATTAGTTATTATATGTAAATTTAGTTTGATTTAATTACTTTAATTTTTAAAATTAGTTTAATGTTTTACTTTTAACTTTAATTAAACTTTATTAGTTTAGTTCTAATTTTAATTTTAAATCAATTTTATTAGTTTAGTGTTACTTTAATCTTAATTTAATTTTATTTGGTTTAATTTGTTTAATTAATTAATTTTCACTTTTAATTAAGTAATCGCTTTATTTTCTTTTATCTTTAAAAACAATTCAATTAAAAAAATTATTTTTATTAATTTTATTACTATTATTATTGTTGTTTATTTTTATTGTTAGTATTAATTTATAATCCAGAAGATATCACAAAAATAAAGCACATGGTTTGATAATCAAAACGAAAGCACATGGTCATGATAATCAAAACAAAACAAGTCCAATACACTCCAAACTTTGTATCCTGCAACAATCTGCTCCATTACACACAAAACAAAACCGTGACCCTATCCATGCTACACACAAACGGCGACAACACCATATGCGGTCTAACGTCTACTATATATCCATCACCCTACACCAAGCAACAAAGACCTTACACCAATTTAGCAAAACATAAGTTTGCACACAAAAAGGAAGCAGAGGAATTATAAAAAAGGAGAAACAAATTCATAAAAAGGGGAAAAACAAATTCATAAAGGGGGGACACAATTGAGGGGACAGAGGGGAGAAAGAGACGGAAGTTAGAAAAAGAAAACTTCTATCAAATTGAAAAGGAACCATTCATTAAACATTTACCATTCAAACCACCACCACCACATCCTTCAATCTACCTTGATACTCAACCTTCTGCTCACCAAACCAACACAAACCTGAACCTTCGACATCAAAACTGCAGCCCTCTATTGAACCTCCTCAAACAACTCGTACAACCAAAGTGAGCCTCCACAAACACAAAAAATCAAACTCACACATGATACCCTTCCATCGTAATACACAGACAAAGAGCTTCCCGAAAACGGAGCCTAAACCTTCTTTTTTAAACCATCAACAACCCCTTCAAATACCCAACCAAAATCCAAAACTCAAAAAAATAGATGAAGAGATGGAACCGAAAACAGAGGAAGTATCAAATTTGTAAAACCAAAACGAAACATGCAGAGAAAAAATCCGAGATATCGCTCGAAACCAGTACCGCCGTGAGGGAGGAACCGCCGAGAAGAACGGAAAGCGGTAGCCACGAGAGACAGAGATTACCGTGAGATTTTCGATTGCTTTTATCTATTGCATTGATTGATTGTTGTGTTCGATTTATGTGAGGAAACTGAGATACAATGGTTGAAGAAGCAAGTCTTGTTTTATAGCTTCGTGTTTTGTTTAGAGGAGAGGCGTGTTCTTCTGCTTTTACCTATTTTGTGGCATTTTTTATATAAAAAAAACGTTGTGTTTTTATTTGCTTTGGTTGTTTGGCCCATAGATTTATTTTTCTAATCCGATATAAGCACACACCTTAATTTATTTATTCCCTATGATGGCTTTATGTTGACCGATGAGGCTCAACAGTTAGGTCATTTTTATCACTAAATATTATTTTAAATATGGATTGATTTGTTCATGGGTCTCTTGTTCAGTCAACTAAAGGTTAATCGTGTTGGGCTGCATCCACCGCCCTTTTTATTGATCCTTGTATTCATAGTATTATTTTAATTTATTTCCTTATTCTAATTTTAATTAAGCATAACATTTTAGTTAGATTGGGCGATATTATTTGGGCCGGTGATATAACAAACTGTTAAAGATTTACCCGATTTCATTAAATCGACGAAACTCGATCAATGTGAGGCCTAAAATACTTAAACTTATCAAAGTATCTTCCTAATCAAATAACGAAAGAACCGAGTTCTAGAGTCTCACATTCCCTGAATTCTTGAATGATCGCTCTTGAAACTAGCCCTTAGGTTGTTATTCATTCAACCTTTCATCTCAAAAACACTTAAGACTACCCAAAAAGTTTAAACATGATTCATCTTCATAGGAAAGACATTTCTTCTATCCCCACAAACATAAATCAAATCTTTCAAACAATTATTCTCAAAGGAAGAATGCGACATTGCTTGTCGATCCTTATATCCAAGTTTAAAGCTTCTTCCGATTTTATTTTCTTTCTCAAATGTTTGTGGTGGAATAGGCGAGACATTTCCCTTAAAGATGACGATTTGTCTATTTCTTTTAAATACAACCTAAAATCTCTCCAACAAATACAAAATCATTTTCATAATTAATTAACGAAAGAACTGAGTTTTGGAGTCTTGCATTCCTTGAATTATTGGATAATCGCTTTTGAGGCTAGCCCTTAGGTTGTGATTCATCCAACCTTTCGTCTCAAAACACCTAAATGAAGATCAAACATATTTCTCAAAAGAACTTTGTTTAGATCCTTTCTAACTCGCATATAAACTAGAGTTTAAGCCTCCTCGAGAGTGGATCAGCCAATGTTTAGCAATTAGCACACGAACTAAACATTTGTTCATTAAAAAAATACAAACCAACAAATCGTAGTATCACGAACTACGAAGCTCTGACTTTTCCATTGCACAAGGGAATACATAGGCACAAGGATTTCAATCCTTGGCGAGCACACTAATAAAAAAAACTAACCATTTCTCCATAACAAATAATAATAAATAAAAAACACATTCATTTTCCCTTTAACAAACGATCTTAGCAAACCTTTACCATTAGAAGAATACAAAGACATAAGTTACCATTTAAGCGCATATTAGACTAAGAGGTTCCCGTTGAGTACAACAAACGTGAGGGGTGTTAATACCATCCTCTTGCGTAAACGACTCCCGAACTTAAAATTTTGGTACCGATGAACATTTCTTATCCCTTAGGTTTTATCGATATTTACCTTTTCCATTCACTTAGGAATAAAATTAAATTTGGTGGCGACTCTGTTTTTTTTTCCGCGTCCATTGCGAGGATCGTATTTTCGAGGTATGACAGTTGGCGACTCTGCTAGGGAATAAGTTCATGCGAGAGAGAGTCGAGCCTAACTTAGTTAATCATGCGTTTGTTTATTGACTTGTACTGATTATTTTCTTTATGTTTTTCTATTTTTTATGATTGTTTATTTTTTCTCTTTTATCGCTTTCTCTTTTATTATAATGCTTATTATCATATTTGCCTGTTGGATCTTGGGGTTACTTCATAAGTTAGGCTCCACACCTGAGCTTTGGAAAAAGAAGAAGGAACTTAGATTTGGAAGTAATTAGTGTTAGTCACCAAGGACTTGCTCCTTGCGAATCTAGCATGAAATCTCCCCTAGAGAGTAGACCTATTATTAGATCTTATCGTAACGGAGCTAGCCTGTCACATGATTTGATTCATGAAAGGCCTGTGACTCTGGGACCCACTCTTAGAACCAGTTTCTACATTGGTAGTTGTGTAGTGTTAGTCTCTGAGGGCTCAACTCTTGTGGGCCTAGCATGAGAACGCCACTCAAGGTAGACCTTATCGACACTATCGTCATAATACAGCTAGCCTGTGGTAGGACGTTAGTATAATCAACATCCGTGACCTTGAGAACCTTCAATCCATCACCGTAGAAATTATCCCGTAAGCGGTTTTATGGGTAGAGAACTTAGAAATTTCCTTATAAAGCTTACCTGTTAGGATGTTATGATTTACTCGTGATACCCTGGATCCAAACATCATGCTTTCATAACTGATTGTATTTGTGATTATGAGCATTGCATTCATTTGCATATCATTTCATTTTCATTCATCAACATTACATATCATCTCCCAACAAAAAAAACTCACTCATTTGTCCTTCTACCAGTTCGCTGATTTCCCAGCAGTCGTATCAAGTTCAAAGTAGTCACTGAAGAACAACAGATATGGCAGAGAATATTGATTCCATGTCGGGCTTTACTGTAACGACTAACCCAATGTATGATTTTCCTCCTGGCGACAATGCTCAACAAGTGGATGTTACTCAATCTCAGAATGTCCACCCTGTGACAAAGGTTAATAATCCTAGAGTTGTGAAAATCGAAAAAGGAATTTGTGATCTCAAGGAACAATTGAAGATGATGAGAGGACTCAATGCATTTGGTTTAAAGGCTCGTGACTTATGTCTGGTTCCGGGCGTGATTATTCCCTCGAATTTCAAAATGCCTACCTTTGAGATATACAAGGGTGTTAGTTGTCCAAGATATCATTTGACGATGTTCTGTCGAAAGATGACTACTCATGCCGACAACGATAAGTTGATGATTCATTGCTTTCAAGAAATTTTATGTGGGGCATCCTTGATGTGGTATATGAAGCTAGAAATGGACCGTATACAAACTTGGGAAGTCCTAGTTGACGCTTTTGCGAAGCAATATGATTACATTATGGACATGGCTCCAGACAATGACCAATTGATAGGGATGAGTCAGAAAGACAACGAATCTTTCAGAGAATATGCACAAAGGTGGAAAGAATTGTCAGCCCAAGTTCATTCACCACTCTTATAGAAATAACTGGCCAAAATATTTCAGAGAACGTTGTCAGATTCCTATTATGAAAGGATGGTAGGTGTTGTGCCTTTAGAGTTGTGTAACACGGTGGGAGAACTGACTTTTAGTCATGTTGCGGATAGCAAGAGTCGCCACCGACTTTTATTTTATCCAAGTGGAAAGGACATAAAAGAACAGGAAATACCTATTTTTTAAAAGACTTGGGTTCGGGGGTAGGTTATATAAAGGGAATGTGTTAGCACCCTTTATATCCATGGTTATCCATGGGCTCTTAGTTACTTAGCTCACTTAAATTGTTTTTGAAAAGTGTAGTGTGTGATTAGAAATTTTCTAAGTACTTTGTAATGATCCTCGTATGGATGTATACAAAGCCTTGTTTGAAAATGTTTGAAAATATTGTGAGCTGTGAAAAGTATTTTTGAAGAGTGAGCAAGTAACTATGAGGTACCTACCCTAGACTAAGTCATTCATGTGCTTATATGTCCTTTCAAGGGTAAGACTATCCCTATTATTAAGGAATAGGTAGTCATTACCTTGGATTTTATTAAGGGACGGGCGTAGGGTCATCGTATGGTCAATGAAGGCAACTTGAAGGGTGTCTTTAGCAATTCATAGGGACTATCATCATTTATTCGAAGGGACAATGTCATTATATCGTAGGCAACCTCGTAGGGACTTGACCTTTTAAACTGGAAGAGACTTGATGATTTATACTTGAAGGGACTTTGCTTAAGACACCCATATATTCGAGGGACTTGACCATTTAAAGGCAACCAAAAGGAATACCCTAGGAAGTGCAGATGGCGATCAAAGATCGACTTACGTGTGTGAATGTTTATTTTTAAATATTTATCTTTTTTAAAGTTAATTATCTAAATTAATTTTAATTACAAGTAGGTTTTCACACCCTATTTACAAACCACGCAATTTATATTAAAATAAGAAGCGAAAAGAAAATTCTAAACTATTACAAGGCTTATGGGCAGATACAAAATAATCGGATAAAAATAAATAATAAGAATAATAAAGCAAATATAATAATAAAGCAAGAATAGTAAATGTAATAAGTAATAATAATAAATAGAGCAATAATAATAAAGTAATTATAAAGTAATAATAAAGAAATAATAAAAAGATTAGAACTTTTAAAATAAATTGTTTTAAGTTAAATAAATTAAAATTTTAGAGATTATTAGAAAAATACAAGTTTAAATGGTTTAATAATAATAAGAATAATATGTTAAAATTTTATACAAATTATAAAAAAAAAAAAGTATTTATTTAGGGTTAAAGAAAATTAGGGTTTTTTAGAGTTGGTTACAAAAATTAGGGTTTTAAAATAATTAGTTAAACTTAATAAATTAGTTTTATTTACAAAATTATTATTATATGTAAAACACATTAAAATAAAGTTATTATAAAAAATAAAAATGTTTCTTTTCTTTTTAAGAAAAAATAAAAATTTAAATAAGACAGAAATATTTTTATTATTAATTTTAGATTTAATAAGTTAATTAATTATCAAAATAAAGTTATAATAAAAGAAAATAAGAAAATATGAAAAAGTGAGAAAATGCTCAAAAAGATAAGACCAGGGAATTGAACCAACAGGGCCAGCAGGCGCTGGTGATAAGCATGTAGGATCAAATCATTATATTTTGAACCTGCAAAATAAAAATAAAATGTAAAAAAATTTCTGGAACCAGGGATCGAACTCAACCCCTATGTCCATCCACGCACATACAATACCATTGGGCTACCTGCATGGTTTGTAACATAAGTACATATAATAATTAATAAAATAAATCCAATTTTGAAAAATCAGATTGCGCGCCCAACTTTGTCTTCCTCCTCCAGTCGTCCATTTAACCTTTAGTGACACTTCATCCGTCACAAAAGGCTATAGTGACATATATTTTCTGTCACTATAAGTCCTGCACATTAGAACATGAGAAACACAAGCAATAAATTTATTCTAATTGTCCAGATCGATTAAAAGAAGGCCAATGATTCCAAATACACCATTAATTTGGTCTAAGATAGGCTCTTAAACAAAATCCCAATTCACGGTTTTTTGGAACCCTAACATGGCATCTTGTTGAATCGGCATCGAAACTCAAATTAATCCACCCAGAATCGTTCTACACATTCAAACAAACATTATTATGCAAACAAAAATGATTAATCACTCATGAATATATGAAAACTAAAAATCAAAGAAAGAAGAACAAAGTGCATTCGGTTATGGCATTTTGGTGCATGAATGGATGTGCTGATGATTGGTTTTTGTTCAATGATGTTCAAGGAAGCCAATGCAACCTTAAAATTGCCTTGAAAATACCTGCAACTATGAAACCGAATTTGAAATTTCTTTGTTATTTTTTGAGCTTTGATACGTGTTCTTGGTTGCAAAAATTTGTGTCCTTGTGCATTGGTTGACTTCATCTACTTATAGAGAAGTAAATTAGGTCAAAAATCTGATGGATTTGTGGGCTTGTGAAGTAACTTGATCATGAAGAAACCAATCACCATTAAAGTTCAAAAAACAAATGAATACTTGTTATTTTAGGTCCAATCTGTTTTTAACTGATTTCCAATCATTCTAAATATGTCTTCAATGATTTTCAATCAAATATCTTGACCATTATTTGATTTTTCATATTTAATTTATATTTAAATTGAATTTTAGTAAATAAAATCCAAATAAATAGTAAATAAATAATAAAAATCAGAAATTCTTGACTTTGGGCCATGCTTGGTGTTTTTATGAAGATTGGATTACAAAATTACAAGCCCATTTAGAAAATTTTGGTTTTAATGCCTTATTTTCTTCATACACCCCTAAAAAATCTCCCAACTTTGACAAGGCACAAATACTTCAATTTTAATGTTATAAAGGTGTTATTAGACATTTTGGAAAGCTTAAAGATTCCTATAACAAACCTCTTTGGTCTCATGTCCATATCTCTTACCATTTTCAAATTATGTCCTTTGGAAGATATTGACTTTTTGTTGACTTTTGAAATGACCTGTAATGTTTTAGCTCATACATTCCAAATGAAGCATTTTTAGGCTTGTCTTGTGAGACACAAAGTTATAGATAATTCAATTTCCTTCAAAATTAGCTTTGGATGGGAAATTTTTGATGAAGCATGTGAAAGTTATGGCTGGTCAAACTTCAGTTGACTTTTCCTTAGAAAACTCTAATTTAGAAACTCCTGATTCTTGATGATCTGAAAACTTCCTTGATGAATCATGATCAACCCTTGATAAAATGATGAATTTTACTTCATAAACTTGATGCTGGAAAAAAATCTTGAAGTTTGACTTTGATTTGACCATAGTTGACCTCAGTTTGACTTTTTAACTACTTTGACTGATTTTTGCATATCTGATCATCTGACTGGGCAAGCTCTTTGGGAAAGCTTTCAAACTTGACATGGGGATTATTGAATACATGTGGGATGTTATGAAGCTTAATTGAGGCCTTGAAAATCATTTTAACCTGAGGAAACACAAAACCCTAGTTTTGGAAACTTTGCTTGGGAGGAGGCATTGTCTGGGGAAACTTCCACACTTCTTGATCAGTTGGGAGTCTTGAGGACCTTATGATCACTTAGAAGTCTTGAGAGAGATTGTATTGATTGTGGGAGGGCAAATTTTGGGGTACAACAGCTGCCCCTGTTCAATTTTCTGAAATCTGAGGAGTTAGATTGGTATGTACGTCATTCGTGACTTGAAGGTTGAAGAGGATTGAACACAAAAGCCCAAAAATTTGCACTCGCCGGTGCGTAGAATGATATTGTTGGTTGGTTGTGATGCTTGAATGGGCTTAAAAGAGTGATGCTTGAATGGGCTTAAAATATGTCATTTGGAGAAAGAGTCTTCTTAAATATGAAGATAACTTTTTGGGAAGAATAAATGTCGGCCCAAAAAATGAGATTACCTTCGGGAAGAATAAACGATGGCCTGAGGTAACAAGATAACCTTTGGGAAGAATAAACAACGGCTAAAGGTATCAATATGGCTTTTGGGGAGAATAAACGACGGCCCAAAATGAGATAACCTTCGGGAAGAATAAACGACGACCCGAGGTAACAAGATAACCTTTGGGAAGAATAAACAACGACCCAAGGTCTCAAAATATCTTTTGGGAAGAATAAACGACGGCCCAAAATGAGATAACCTTCTAGGAAGAATAAACGACGGCCCGAGGTAACAAGATAACCTTTGGGAAGAATAAACGACGACCCAAGGTATCAATATGGCTTTTGGGAAGAATAAACGACGGTCCAAAATGAGACAACCTTCAAGAAGAATAAACGACGGCCCGAGGTAACAAGATAACCTTGGGGAAGAATAAACGACGGCCCAAGGTATCAATATGGCTTTTGGGAAGAATAAATGACGGTCCAAAATGAGATAACCTTCGGGAAGAATAAACGACGGCCCGAGGTAATAAGATAACCTTTGGGAAGAATAAACAACGGCCCAAGGTCTCAAAATATCTTTTGGGAATAATAAACGACGGCCCAAAATGAGATAACCTTCCAGGAAGAATAAACAACGGCCCAAGGTAACAAGATAACCTTTGGGAATAATAAACGACGGCCTAAGGTATCAATATGGCTTTTGGGAAGAATAAACGACGGCCTAAAATGAGATAACCTTCGGGAAGAATAAACGACGGCCCGAGGTAACAAGATAACCTTTGGGAAGAATAAACGACGACCCAAGGTATCAGTATGGTTTTTGGGAAGAATAAACGACGGCCCAAAATGAGATAACCTTCGGGAAGAATAAACGACGGCCTGAGGTAACAAGATAACCTTTGGGAAGAATAAACGACGGCCCAAGGTATCAGTATGGCTTTTGGGAAGAATAAACGACGGCCCAAAATGAGATAACCTTCGGGAAGAATAAACGACGGCCCGAGGTAACAAGATAACCTTTGGGAAGAATAAACGACGGCCCAAGGTATCAATATGGTTTTTGGGAAGAATAATCGACGGCCCAAAATGAGATAACCTTCGGGAAGAAAAAATGACGGCCCGAGGTAACAAGATAATCTTTGGGAAGAATAAACGACGGCCCAAGGCAAGTTGTTGATGAAATTTACCTGCTGGAGAATTAACCTGAAAAACAAGGTTAGTTTGGTGCAAATATAATGATATGTATACCGTTCTGCAAGATAATATTTTATGAGAATGCGTATAATATGATATGATATGATATGATATGATATGATATGATATGATATGATATGATATGATATGATATGATATGATATGATATGATATGATATGATATGATATGATATGATATGATATGATATGATATGATATGATATGATATATGTATGAATGAATTATGAAGTTGAAGCGTATAAGTAGCTTCGTAGAACAACTGCCGACTGGGGAAAATAAATCCCGATTCGTTGCTGAGGAGTATGAAGACTTCGTTCTCGTCTTATTTAAGAATATCATACTTAGGAACTCCCGTTTTTGTTCGTCGTACTTTTTATTGAAGGATTAAGTTCCTGAGTATCCTGACTGAGGATAAAAGAGATAAACATAGATCCGGGAGACCTATGTAGTTAAGTATCAATTCTTCGGAGGATATGAAACTGCTTGAAGACTTTTGTAGAGCTGGAAGTGTAAGTTATTACTTGAGGTATTCCGTAAGGATATCCATAAAGATTACTCTGTGGGGATGAACCGGCGAAGCTTCGTTGAATTCCTACCTCCCTTCGTTCTTAGTAAATGCTATTATTGTATTTTATGCATTTCTGGTAAACATCAATCATATTCAAAAGCATATATACATTCAAACATAATTAATGGACGTTTTTCGCTTTAGTAAAAAGGGGAAAAGTAAAGCTGAATAAAGAGGGAAAAGTAAAGTTGAATACGAAAAATGGAGTTTTATTTATTTTAGAAATAGGCCTATAAACAGGCAGGTTTTAACACGGAGACAAAAATCCTAGTAAGAGGAGTTCGTCAAAGAAATTTTTACAAGAAAAATTAGCTATGTGTAAATAATCCTATTGAGTTTCAACTTTGCTATTGCCATTATCTTCAATTATCTCATCTTCAGCTATTGGAGAAGAAACGATTGGACTGATCGGTATCTGTTGAACTTGACATAGATAACACAACTAGTAGAGGTTGCATGGGTGATCCAACGAGACATAGTCATACGCTTTAATCCCTAACTTTTTCCTGGATTGCCCTTTCAGGTTTTCAATCCACCGGGATACCCTTTTTTTGCCCAAGCCGCCTTTTCAAGTTTTCGACTTGCCGGGTGTACATTTTTTTATATATATCCCTAATTTTTGCCCGAACCCTTTTGGTTCGTCGGGATGCCCTTATTTTTGCCTAGGCTAGTCAACCTAGCGGGTCTTTTTTCATGCGTAGTATTTTTTAACTATGTCTGCATTCACAGGCTGCGGGAAATCTTCACCATCCATAGTGGTAAGCATCATGGCACCTCCAGAAAATATTCTCTTAACAACAAATGGCCCTTCATAGGTGGGGGTCCATTTGCCCCTGGGATCACCTTGTGGTAATATAATACGCTTGATTACCAAATCACCAGCCTGATACACCTGCTGCCTAACTTTCTTATTGAAGGCTTTAATCATACGTTTCTAATATATCTGACCATGACAAACAGCTACTAGTCTTTTCTCATCAATCAAGTTTATCTGGTCAAGTCGAGTCTAAATTCATTCATCTTCATCCAAGCCTGCATTCTTCATAATTCTCAAAGAAGGAATCTGAACTTCAATTGGTAAAACTGCTTCCATACCATAGACAAGGGAAAATGGGGTTGCCCCTATTGAAGTACGTATGGTGGTACGATAACCATGAAGATAAAATGGCAACATCTCATGCCAATCCTTATATGTAACAGTCATCTTTTGCAAAATCTTCTTAATATTCTTGTTGTCGGCTTCCACTGCGCCATTCATCTTTGGACGATATGGAGAAGAATTGTGATGTTTAATCTTGAACTGCGTGCAGAGATCAGTACTCATAGTGTTGTTCAAATTAGTACCATTGTCTATGATAATCCTTTCAGGGATGCCATATCTGCATATAAGATTATACTTGATGAATCGAGCCACAACATTCTTGGTAACAGAAGCAAATGAAGTTGCCTCTACCCATTTTGTGAAGTAATCAATAGCCACGAGGATGAAACGATGTCCATTGGAGGCAGTAGGTTTGATCTCACCAATCATATCAATACCCCACATGGAAAAAGGCCATGGAGCAGTTATAACGTTCAACGGAACTGGAGGCACATGAACCTTATCAGCATAAATCTGGCATTTGTGACAAGTTTTGGAGTGTTGATAGCAGTCAGTTTCCATGGTAGACCAATAATAACCTGCTCTTAGAATCTTCATAGCCATAGTGTGTCCACTAGAATGAGTACCAAAGATCCCATCATGGATGTCTTCCATAATCTCTAATGCTTCTTTCTTATCCACACAGCGAAGCAAAGTTGAATCGTGGTTGCGCTTGTATAAAATTCCATTACTCAGGAAGAATTTAGCAGAAAACCTCCTTAGAAACTTTTTATCATTGACATATGCCCCTTCAGGGAACTCCTGAGCTTCAAGATACCTCTTCATTTCATGGAACCAAGGCTTTTCTTCTACTCCTTCAATACCCACTTCATTGCAGTATGCAGGTTTATCAAATCGATCAATAGTAATTCTCGGAGCTTCATCATCCCAACTGATTTCAAACATAGATGCCATGGTAGCTAATGCATCTGCCAACTGATTCTCTTCTCGTGGAATATGTCCAAAGGTAATCTCTTCAAAGTACGGGATCAAAGACAACACATGCTCTCTTTAAGGGATGAGATTAGGATTCCTGGTATCCCAATCTCCTTTAACTTGACTAACTACCAGGGCTGAATCTCCATACACATTCAAAAAATGGATATTCATCTCAATAGCAACCTTGATACCCATGATGCACGCTTCATACTCAGCCATATTATTGGTACATTTAAAACAAAGCTTTGCAGTAACTGGTGTATAATAACCTTTAGGAGAGATAATCACAACACCAACACCATTACCAAGCGCATTAGAAGCTCCATCAAAAACCATAGTCCATCGGGATCCTTGTCCAGGTCCTTCATATTGTCTAGGTTCTTTAGTAACAATCATAATATCCTCATTTGGAAATACAAAATTCATAGATTGATAATCATCCACTGCTTGATGAGCCAAGTGGTCAGCTACTACACTTCCTTTGATTGCTTTCTGAGTAGTATATTGTATGTCATATTTCGTCAAGATCATTTGCCATCTTGCTATTCGTCCGGAGAGAGCAGGTTTCTTAAATATATACTTGATTGGATCCATTTTTGAAATCAATAAAGTGGTATGAGTCAACATATACTGTCTTAGTCGGCGAGCAGCCCATGCCAAAGCGCAGCAAGTTTTCTCGAGCAGTGAGTATCTTGTTTCACAGTCGGTAAACGTTTTGCTAAGGTAATATATTGCCTGCTCTTTTTGACCAGACTCGTCATGTTGCCCCAACACACACCCCATTGAGTTATCCAATACTGTCAAGTACATAATCAAGGGTCTTCCTTCAACTGGTGGCATCTATATAGGAGGTTCATGTAGGTACTTTTTGATCTCATCAAAAGCTACCTGGCATTCGTCATTCCATTCCAATACTTGATCTTTCTTCAACAACTTGAAGATTGGTTCACAAGTAGCAGTCAACTGGAAAATAAATCTTGCAATGTAATTCAGTCGTCCCAGGATACCTCTAACTTCTTTCTCAGTACGAGGAGTAGGCATCTCTTGTATAGCTTTTACCTTTGCAGGCTCTACTTCAATACCTTTACCACTGACAATAAAACCCAGAAGTTTACCAGATCTAACTCTGAAAGTACACTTGTTTGGATTTAACCTCAACTTGTATTTCTTCAACCTCTCAAACAACTTGTGCAGGTGATCAAGATGCTCTTCTTCATTCTGAGATCTGGCTATCATATCATCCACATACACCTCTATCTCACGGTGAATCATATCATGGAACAAAGCTAACATAGCACGCTGATATGTGTAACACCCCAAAATTTTCCCTCTTATTTATCATCAACCTCGAGCGATTCACGCTTCATTCTTGCATCATTCAGCATATCATCGCATCGCATTTGAAAAAATAAATAAATCATTCATCGTCCTCTGCATGTGGTGTGTGGTCGATCGAGGCTTGGCAAACATTGGAGTAATCCACGCCATTTTCAAGCTAACCCATTAAAAAGGAAGAATTCACCACTTTCTCTCCCTTTTCTTTCCACCTTTCCTTCAACTTTCTTTCCACACTTCCTTTCATTCTTTTCCATCTCATTTTTCCACTTCAATTCCACTCAATTTCCCTTGGAAGCTTCCACCAACTTCTACCATGTTCCACAACCTTCTAGAGTATTCCAAGGAATATTCCAAGGAATATTCCTTTTCCAACCCTAACCCTAACTAACTCCCAAACCTAATTTTGGATCCCAAACCTAATTTTTGGGCCCCAAACCTGATTCCTTTCCAAACCTAGCTCCAAGCCTAGTCTCTATATATTCCTTAATCACTTCAATGCAAAGGGTTCCCACAATTCCAAATTTTTCACTTTTTCATAATCACTTTTTCTCTCTCTCACTTTTCCTCCATTTTCCCTCCTTTCACCAAAGGCTTCTTTGAATAAGCTCTTCAAGTTTCACATTGAAACTTGAAGATCTTGAAGCTTAAGCCTCCAACCTCCATAAATTGTGGATTGTAGAAGAAGAAGCTAGTGATTTTGTTGAAGATTTCAGCTTATCGGAAGTGTGCAAAGATTCAAGCATCAAGAACGCATTTATTTTGCGATTTCTCGGCTTTTTGGTTTTCTCTTTGATCAAGCTCCGATTCTTGCAACAATTACCGAAGCACTCCTCCGCTTCGTAGGTTAGTGATCTTAATCACTTCTTCTTTAAGTTATTCTCTTCATCTCGCCATTTCGGCATTCTTTAAGCGCTTTTTAATTGCTTTTCATTTTGATTGCGTTTCATTATGTGTTGCTTGCATTTTAAGATTTGTAATGATTTAGAAGCTAAAGTGTTGATAGCTATAGGTGTTAGCATGTGTAAATAAGCTCAAATTAAGTAGAAATTAGTGGTAGCATGTTCCTAGGAATGTTAGGGATCATTAGAAGTGAGTTTGTGGCCAAAAGCACTTTTTTCTCAACTTTTTTTTACCTTCTGGTTCAATGTTAACTGGTTAACCGTTTGGTTAACCGGTTAACGGGTGCGTATTGGCCACAAAATAGTGCAGATTTAGGTCCGTTAACCGGTTAACCAATTGGTTAACCGGTTAACGCTGTTAATTTTTTTATTTTTTGCTTATTTGATGGCTTAGTCCTAAGTTCTAGTGCCTTTAGGTTTCATACATGTTAGGTATTGATTTTAGGGAATTTTTGGGTCCATTTCCAGTAGCTCATTCCCCCGTTTCGAGTCGTTTCGACGCGTTTCCGTCCATGTTGCGTATTATGCGTTTTTGTGTTTCTTTGTGCATAGCTTAAGTTCTTGCATGTTGTTGTTATGTTTATGCATCATTTGACACATAATAATCATGTAGCATTCTGGTTTTACATGTTTGCATTGCATTAATTCATTTTTTGCATTCCATTATGTTGATGTATGTTGCATTTAGCATGTTGCATAATTGTGCATTCGGTTGCATTTCGTTGCATACTTGATCACATCATCCATATCAATTAAATTCTGAATTTTGTATTAAGTTTGACATCATTTTTGAGCTATCATGTCGTATGTTCATAATTAATAATCACCATGTTCAAATGCCATGTTCATATGCATGTTTAGGTGCTACTTTGTACATTTACTTGTTGCACAATCCATGGGATGCATGCTTGCATAATCATTCAAAAAATGTTCATGTTCTTGCATTGGTATATGTTGATTTAAGTTCAAATACATGTTCATGATAAGATTAGTGATTTTTGCATTGAGTTTGTGCTTTAAAAATGAAAATAATCAATTCTGGATTTTGCATTTCATAGTTGTTTTTGCATATAGGTGCTGTAAAATGTGTGATGTTTGTTATGTGTACATGCTGTTTGTAACCTTTTTACACCTACTATTTCATGCTGCATGCTGGCTGTAAAAAGCTGCTTGGTGTTATGCATTATTTTCATGGTTGTTTGTGCAATAGGGGCTGTAATAGGTGCTGTAGTTTTGTCCTAGCATTTTTTAGTTCCTTTAGGATTAAAATAGAGTCTAGTTTAGGTCCAAGGTGCCTTAGAATTTAATTAATGTGTGTTTGCTTATTTCTTTTAATAAAAATGCACATTAATCATTTGTTTTGTAGTGGGGAAGATTGAGGTAAGTTTCCTTCACCTGATCCTTTTATTTTTTATGCATTTCTTTTATGCATTTTAAATTCATTTTTCCTTCCATATGTGTGTTTGGTAGGATCCCCCTTTGTTAGGACCAACTTACCTTCCTTAGGAAGTAATTTGTATCCTATTTCTTCTTTCTTTTCCTTTTGCTCCTTAGGATTAGAAGACCTCACTAACCATTAGGATCTCCCTTTTTGGCATAATAAATAACTTAGGGTTGGTCTTAGTCCCCCTTAGTTTTTGTCCTTTTTCCCATTTGAGTCTTCTTCTCTCATCTTCAAACAAAATATAAAAGACACTTAATAAAGGATTGAAATAGTCTCTTGCGCATAGCCTTATTCCATGGGGCACTCATATTCATTCCATCTTGGAATAGTATGGGCTTGTCTAGCATGATGTACAAGTCTAATCATGAGACTATTTTCACAAACAATAAACTTCAAAACACTTCTCATAAAAGACAACCAACAAAGACATCACGTCTTCTCTTCTCATCTCCTAATCTTTGCGGACGAATGCGACTTACCTCGACAGTTCAAACAACGATACGGTAAACACCCTCAAGTCAGAGCCGGTAACACCTGAGCTAGAGCTATGGCAATGTCATCCTATAAAAATCACAAATAGTTCCCGCCTTAGTTAGGCGAACTACGTCGACTCTGATCCTCATTATCCCGATGAGGTACGTAGGCAGCGGGGTAGGGCCCGTTCGAGCACATTCTTTATTTTCCCTACATTTTCCCCCTTCTGTTATTTCTCTCTCATTCCTATCCCAGTTAGCCGTTTTTCTTTTAGCAGCAGTTATATTCTTTCTCACCCTTCGAAACAAACAAGCAAGCGTGGATCCCGTCGGGTACGGCGGACGGTCTGGGGTGTTAATACCTTCCCAGGTCGTAACCGACTCTCGAACCCAGATCTTTGGTTCGCAGGACCTTGTCTTTTCCTACCTTTCCCCTTCCTTCGGGATAAAAATGTCTGGCTGGCGACTCTACCTTTTCCGCGCCACTTTCGCGTTTGTACTAGGATGAAAATCCCGGGAGCAACAGCTGGCGACTCTGCTGGGGACCGAACCCAAAATCTCTGGTTTCCCTTGTAGAGTCAATCCTAGCGCTTGTCTGTTTTTGTTTCTTTCAGTGTTTATCTGTTTACTGCTGTGTGCTTTAGTTTAGCTTTACTGTTTTAATTTACAGTTTTACTACAGCTTTACTTTACAGCATTTATTTACTGTTTTCAGTATTTATCATGCATCATTATCACTGTCTGGCTGTGTTGGTTTCATTTTTTCTGCGGGCTGGGAGTTACTGTGAGATGAGCTCGTAACCGGGGCTCGAGTGCACCCTAGGACTTAGAGTGGTTCCACTTTGGCTTCATGGCATCTTGCTATGTTGGTAGTAGTGAGTTCCACACCTTGACTTGCGACCTTCTCGGGAATGTATTGATACCAGAATCTTTCTGGGGAAATACGCTACCTTGATAGTTATGTGCAGTTAAGGGACCGATCATTGAGAACCTTTGTGGAAACATCCCTTTCCAGTGATGACAGTGGCAGACCACATTTGTTGGCAAACCCACTCGCATCTGAGGGCCCACTGGGAACACGCATTGGATGGCCTGGTTCTCTCATAGGAACTCAGTCAAGGAAAATTGTTCATATGACGATAGTATTGTACCCTTCGGGATGAATGTACTACTGTTTCTCGATTCAGTGCTTGAAGCTGAGGACTTATGAGGGATGCTTGTTTTCCCCGTACTCAGCTGAGGCCTCTCTGGTTAGTACATAAGGCCAAACCGATTCCCTGATTTGGTCATGAGCCATTTCTCGGAAATGGTGAACGTATTATTGTTATCCGGCTTTGAGAGTCCATGATGTTGACTCGGAGTAGCATACCCGTGAGATGGGAAGGGTTTACAGGTTTGCAGGAACCCTGAAACTTCCAACATACTCGTTTTGCCATCATTGTTCAGTATTATGATCAGGTTCTATATGGTCCTTTGGTTTCGAAATCCGGAATTTCGGTGGTACTGTTATTACGACTCTTCACCAGCACATGATTGTCTTCTCAACGCCAACGTCAGACCAGTGATCGCCATACCTTTGATCACACACCAGTGCATTGCATAACATCCTCTGCATGCTTGCATTACTAACACATGCTTACTCATTTGCAGGGCCGCATGTCGCATCCTCATGAACATATCATACGCATTTACTGCATGATTTGCATATTTTGCATTTTTAACAGGTTATTCGGACTTCCTAACTTATTCAACTTCAGGCAAAATAGTTGGTCAACACGTTCATCGGTATCCAACAAAAAGAAACCGAGTGAGAATGGCTGAGTGAATGCAGACTGATCTCAATGAGCTCCGGCTGAGGATGGATCAGTTCATGGACATGTTGACCGTCATTGCTCAGAATCAAGAGCGTCTCAGGTTGATGGTTGAGCAACCTCACGGGAATGCTAATGCTGGAATCCCGACTGAGAATATGGATCCCAATGCTGCCCGTAACGGAGGGCAAATCTAAATGGGGCCGCGGCCCGTAATGAAGACACTCAGGAAGACCAGTTCACTCTACTGGATGCTAATATGGGTAATATGAATGAGGTCAACAATCGAAGGTATGAAGAGCTGGCAGAGAAGATTAAGGCCATGGAATGTCAGAATTCCCTGGGCATCGATGTAACCAATCTTGGGTTAGTGCCAGGATTCAGAATCCCTCCTAAGTTCAAGGTGCCATCATTTGACAAGTACAATGGCAGCACGTACCCCAGAACTCACATTCATGCATACTTTGGAAAAATCTCGGCTCACACTGATAACGAGAAACTTTGGATGCATTTCTTCCAAGATAGTCTATCTGGAGCTTCATTGAGCTGGTACATGAAACTAAGTCGGGTCTCTATCCGCTGCTGGAAAGATTTAGCTGAAGCTTTTCTCAAGCAGTATCAATACAATATTGATATGGCTCTGAACCGCACTCAGTTGCAGAATTTGTCTCAAGGACCAAAGGAAAATTTTAAGCAGTATGCCCAGAGGTGGCGTGAGCTGGCCGCACAGGTTCAACCCCCGTTGCTGGATCGGGAAATGGCCGACATGTTTATAGGCACCTTGCAAGGTGTTTACTTGGATCGTCTGGCCGCCTGCCCGTCCATTGGATTTTCTGATATTGTCATCGCTGGAGAAAGGATAGAAAAATTTCTGAAACTAGGAAAGATTCAAGATGCAAGCAGTGCTAGTTCTTCTGGTGTGAAGAAACCTTTTTGCAATGGCCAAAGACGCAGAGAAGGCGATACCAATTCTGTGTATAGGGGCCGAGATAGAGGTCGTTCTCAAGGTTACTACCAAACAGCTGCTGTGACTATTACTCCTCAGGCTCAACCACAACCTCAAGGTCAACAATACCAGGCACAGAGACCAAATCAGGAAAGAACAAGAGCGAGAAACCGCAGACTTGATCCCATCCCATGCCCATATGTTGTATTGCTTCCAGAGCTGCTAAAGTTGAACATGGTCGAGCTTCGTACCATGAGAGCCCCTGCTCCTGATAATCTACCTCAGAACTTCGATGCAAATGCCAGATGTGAATTCCATTCAGGTGCCCAGGGGCACAGTATTGAGAAATATTGGGCTTTTCAGAACAAGGTACAGGACCTAATTGACTCCAAGGCGATCAATTTTGCGCCTCACCCAAATGTACTCCAGAATCCAATGCCTAATCACAAAGGAACCGGCGTCACGGTTGTTTTACCAGATGGTCCGCGATAAGCTGGAATCTTCAGGAAGCAAATAAAGCCATCAGTATCCAGATACTCTCAGCAACGGCAACTGTTTGTTTGTGTTTCTTCAATGCTTTTTTCATCCCTATTGAGGGGAACTATGTCGCTCTGATTCTTCATTGGTCATTGGTCAATGGAGATACGTAGGCAGAAGATCGACAGGTCTTTCCGAGCAACCTTATGGGGCAACTTTATTCCCCCAGCTCCACTGTTTCCTTCAGATGTCTCGTGTCAGAGTCAGAATAACTAGAAGAAGAGGTATGATTGCCATGGTTGGGTATACGACTGCAAATTATTGATCACCGAAAGTATCCAAGACTGACAGGTCCGGACGGAGTCAAGCTTCCTCAACGACGACAATATTCAGCTTCTTTACTGCATTTCCATTTGTAGTTCCTTTTATTTGCAAAACATTTGTATACATGTATGAAAGTTGTTTGCTTTTGAATGTTATCAATAATAAAACTCACATGTTTTTCTTGAAGTAATTCATTCACATCCACTTATAATTTTTTATATGTACATCACAATATCAATTGTCATGCTTAAACTCTATGATGGAGAATGACGAAACAAAAACGCAAAAATATCTAATTGTGTGCTCTCAAATAAGACCCTGTTGACGACGTACAAGCTTTGTTTCAAATTCCTAAACACCGGAGATATAAGGGAGATAGACCCTCGCTAACCCTTCGAGCCTTGAAGTAGGAGTTTCTTTTCGTATAAAAAACCCTCACATGTAATCCAGGGGCAGGGTAGATGTCAGCTAGTCGGACCAAGCGTTCAGACTTTCATAAAGGAGTGTATTTGAGGATCAATTACATCCCACTATGCTAATCAAGAGGTCCAAAGACCAGAAACCACAATGGTTATCCAAGTCAAAAGGTCCAAAGATTGAAAACCCCAACGGTTATCCTTCGTCGACCAAAGAATGAGGCAGTCATAACCCTCGCAAAGCAATCAAGACAAACAGTGTCACATGATTTGTTCAGAAAAAAAATGAAATGAAAAGCCCGCTAAGTCGAAACTTGAAAACAAGTGACTTAGGCAAAAGTTAGGGCATCCCGCTGGACTTTGCAATCAAAGATTCACAAGAAACAGTCCAGGCAAAAGGTAGGGATAAGCAAAATAACGCAAAAGCGAAAGACGAAAAGGATTACACAAGAAAGATCCTCAAATGAGAACAAAGTCGTGTGGCACAGACGCGGAAAAAAAAGGGTGACGGACTCACAACAATAACCTGATTGGTGCTTGAACCGATAGCAGCAATGGTTCCTCAATCAATACGAAACCCTTATGAAAGGTGAATGCTTGTGAAAACTAGCTGAACGTAGGAATGGAGGACATCACAAAGAGGGGTGGGTACAAATAAACTTCGAGCCTATATCCTTTGTTTCTATAACCGTGAACCAGACCACGATACAACCCTTAAAAGTCCTAACTGAAACAGGGTTAATTTGAGAGCGTACTACTACGAGACCGCGTTCCTGACTCCTACGAGTTATACTAAAAGACATTTGTTGGTATTGCATGTACATATTTTCATTCAATCAAAAAAATAATGTCGCATCGTAACCAGTGATTCACTCACAAAGGTTTACGACATTTTTTCAAATCTTCAAGATTAACATGTGTGTTACATTAGAATTTCCATTCTCAGAATAAACATTTTTCTGCTTGCATACATCTGTTTGGCATCATAAAAAGCTCACGTGCAGAAATTCAATCCAGAAGCTTAAGCTTGCCCCGTTGAGAAGTCTAAAACTTCTGAAAGACAATCACGTCAAAGTGCACTTTTCCGAGAAAACTCCATTGAGTAAGGACGTTCCCAACCAGTCATGGTAAGAGCCAACCAATCTGGGGCAGTTATGTCAAGCAATGTCCTCAAGAGTCAGCCAATCTAGGGCAATTACCTCGAGATTCAGATCTCTCCCAAAGCAATTGACCAAAGATTCATATTGGGGGCAAATCACCCCAATCGCATGAGGATTCATTCTTTCCCGAAGACATATAATCGGAAGTTCAGGATACCGGGGCAATTATACTCCTGAAGAGTTTAAAGACACCCAGTCTTTTGTAAAATCCTCTTAAGGTAAAGCCCGAATCAAAGCAAATGATCCCCAGCAAGAGACTACTTGAAATCTTTCCTCCTCAGCAGGACGCGGTTCAGTTTCGTTATCCCCAACAGGCGCATGGAAGTTATCCCAATAAAGTCGTCAAACTTTTCTTCAGCAGGCTTCCTCGATCTTATTTCCCAGCAGATCTTAAACCAAATCCTTCTCTTCCCCAGCAGAGCAATAAGGATCATCCCTATCAAGAGTCGCCTTCCCGTAGTGAAGCACTTTTTACAAGAATCAAGAAATTCCCGGCAGTTAGTTGAACGATTCCCTTCCCCATAGAGGTTTGGAAAATTCAGGTAGACAAGAGAGTTCTCCTCATCAGAGCCTTGACAGGTCTTTCCCAGCTAATTCGAAAAGTTGTAGATCACCCAGCGGAGTCTGTGAGGTGAAATTCAATCCCCAGCAGTTGAGGCATCCCCTGGCAGGGTCTTCGAATCTAAAGTCCAATTTATTTTTGGCAAAGGCGATAAGTCGAGGCAGACTAGTCGCACTCTTCCCCAACAGAAATATCAGCAATTATCGGTATTCCCCACAGAGTCAGCAGGGGTTTGTTACTTCTGTGTCGGGAATCCCTTTTGCATCTATCTCCCAGTGTCATGGGGCATCATGTCATAGAATTCAACATGTTTGTATTCGATCCAAGGTTGATATCCAAAGTCCACCCGTAGCGTGGCAATTTATCCAAAGTCCAGCCGCAGACTGGCCAAAGTTCGTCCTATGGGTGGCAAATTCTCAAAGTCCAGCCGCAGACTGGCCAAAGTCCATCCTCTGGGTGGCAAATTCTCAAAGTCTCTTGTAGTGAGCCAAAGTCTCCCGTAGCGAGCAGCAGCCCCGTAGTGTGGCAAGAAATCAAATTCTCTCGTAGTGAGCAGAAGTCTCCCATAGTGAGCAGAAGTCTCCCGTAGTGAGCCAAAGTCTCCGGTAGTGAGCAGCAGCCCCCGTAGTGTGGCAAGAAATCAAAGTCTCCCGTTCTGGTTCAGTGTTAACCGGTTAACCGTTTGGTTAACCGGTTAACGGGTGCGTATTGGCCACAAAATAGTGCAGATTTAGGTCCGTTAACCGGTTAACCAATTGGTTAACCGGTTAACGCTGTTAATTTTTTTATTTTTTACTTATTTGATGGCTTAGTCCTAAGTTCTAGTGCCTTTAGGTTTCCCACATGTTTAGGTATTGATTTTAGGGAATTTTTGGGTCCATTTCCAGTAGCTCATTCCCCCGTTTGTTACGTATTATGCGTTTTTGTGTTTCTTTGTGCATAGCTTAAGTTCTTGCAAGTTGTTGTTATGTTTATGCATCATTTGACACATAATAATCATGTAGCATTCTGGTTTTACATGTTTGCATTGCATTAATTCATTTTTTGCATTCCATTATGTTAATGTATGTTGCATTTGGCATGTTGCATAATTGTGCATTCGGTTGCATTTCGTTGCATACTTGATCACATCATCCATATCAATTAAATTATGAATTTTGTATTAAGTTTGACATCATTTTTGAGCTATCATGTCGTATGTTCATAATTAATAATCACCATGTTCATATGCATGTTTAGGTGCTACTTTGTGCATTTACTTGTTGCACAATCCATGGGATGCATGCTTGCATAACATTCAATAATGTTCATGTTCTTGCATTGGTATATGTTGATTTAAGTTCAAATACATGTTCATGATGAGATTAGTGATTTTTGCATTGAGTTTGTGCTTTAAAAATGAAAATAATTAATTCTGGATTTTGCATTTCATAGTTGTTTTTGCATATAGGTGTTGTAAAATGTGTGTTGTTTGTTATGTGTACATGTTGTTTGTAACCTTTTTACACCTACTATTTCATGCTGCATGCTGGCTGTAAAAAGCTGCTTGGTGTTATGCATTATTTTCATGGTTGTTTGTGCAATAGGGGCTGTAATAGGTGTTGTAGTTTTGTCCTAGCATTTTTTAGTTCCTTTAGGATTAAAATAGAGTCTAGTTTAGGTCCAAGGTGCCTTAGAATTTAATTAGGATTTAATTAATGTGTGTTTGCTTATTTCTTTTAATAAAAATGCACATTAATCATTTGTTTTGTAGTGGGGAAGATTGAGGTAAGTTTCCTTCACCCGATCCTTTTATTTTTTATGCATTTCTTTTATGTGTTTTAAATTCATTTTTCCTTCCATATGTGTGTTTGGTAGGATCCCCCTTTGTTAGGACCAACTTACCTTCCTTAGGAAGTAAGTTGTATCCTATTTCTTCTTTCTTTTCCTTTCGCTCCTTAGGATTAGAAGACCTCACTAACCATTAGGATCTCCCTTTTTGGCATAATAAATAACTTAGGGTTGGTCTTAGTCCCCCTTAGTTTTTGTCCTTTTTCCCATTTGAGTCTTCTTCTCTCATCTTCAAACAAAATCTAAAAGACACTTAATAAAGGATTGAAATAGTCTCTTGCGCATAGCCTTATTCCATGGGGCACTCATATTCATTCCATCTTGGAATAGTATAGGCTTGTCTAGCATGATGTACAAGTCTAATCATGAGACTATTTTCACAAACAATAAACTTCGAAACACTTCTCATAAAAGACAACCAACAAAGACATCGCGTCTTCTCTTCTCGTCTCCTAATCTTTGCGGACGAATGCGACTTGCCTCGACAGTTCAAACAGCGATACGATAAACACCCTCGAGTCAGAGCCGGTAACACCTGAGCTAGAGCTATGGCAATGTCATCCTAAAAAAATCACAAATAGTTCCCGCCTTAGTTAGGCGAACTACGTCGACTCTGATCCTCATTATCCCGATGAGGTACGTAGGCAGCAGGGTAGGGCCCGTTCGAGCACATTCTTTATTTTCCCTACATTTTCTCCCTTTTGTTATTTCTCTCTCATTCCTATCCCAGTTAGCCGTTTTTCTTTTAGCAGCAGTTATATTCTTTCTCACCCTTCGAAACAAACAAGCAAGCGTGGATCCCGTCGGGTACAGCGGACGGTCTAGGGTGTTAATACCTTCTCAGGTCGTAACCGACTCCCGAACCCAGATCTTTGGTTTGCAGGACCTTGTCCTTTCCTTCTTCCTCAGGTTTGTGCAGCATTACCTTTCCCCTTCCTTCGGGATAAAAATGCCTGGCTGGCGACTCTACCTTTTCCGCGTCACTTTCGCGTTTGTACTAGGATGAAAATCCCGGGAGCGACAATATGTTTCCCCAACATTCTTCAAACCAAATGGCATTACCTTATAGCAGAAAGTGCCCCATTGTGTAACAAATGTAGTCTTCTCCATATCTTCAGGTGCCATCTTAATTTGATTATACCCATAGAAACCATCCATAAAAGAGAATACCTTACATTGAGCAGTGTTGTCTACCAGAACATTAATATGTGGAAGTGGAAAGTCATCTTTGGGGCTGGCTCTGTTTAAATCCCTGTAATCTACACACATGCGTACTTTACCATCTTTCTTAGGCACCCGCACCACGTTTGCAACCCATTGTGGATAAGAAGTAACAGCTAAAAACCCTGCATTGAATTGTTTCATCACCTCTGCCTTAATCTTTTCTGACATATCAGGATGCATACGACGAACTTTCTGTTTTATTGGACGACAATCCTCTTTCACTGGTAGACGGTGAACCACAATATTTGTATCCAGCCCCCACATATCTTCATAAGACCAAGCAAAAATTTCCATATAATCATGTAACATCTTAATCAACCTATTCTTGATACCATCCTCCAGCTCAACACCTATCTTGATCTCTTTGTTGTTTTCCTCGGTTCCTAAGTTCACAACTTCAATTGGTTCCTCATGTGGTTTTATAGTTTTCTCTTCTTGTTGTAGTAATCTAGCCAACTCTACGGGTACTTCACAATCTTCCTCATTTCCATCCTCGGCTTGATAGATCGGATTCTCGAAGTCATAATTGGCAATAGCAGAATTGTTATCAATAGGATCCAGAGTGGATGAAGATCTGCATTTTAGTGATGTGAGTGTGTGTAAGAACACATAGCTTTTTTTTGTTAAAAGGAAAATATAAAAGAAAGACAAAGAGCGTAATATTTACGAAAGCGAGAAACGTCTATTGATTTTATTGAATGAAAATATGCAAATGAAATGACAACCTTAACAAGCATACCATTGTGCCCCGGGCAAGGCACAAGGCTTAAAAGTATTTAATTGTTCAAAGTTACAAAAATTAAATTTAGAAAAATGAAATAGCATTTACTCCTGGTTAAAGGAGATAGGAATAACGTCTTCAGCCTTCCAATTGTTGAGTCCATCCCCCATGGTAGGAAAAATCCAATCTTCCAGGTTGTAACCTTCATCATAATATTCCACAGCATTGACTTGGTCCCTTATGATTCCTCCATGAGTGATACGAGCAGCACGAGCACGACGAACAGTCTTATGAGGTTCTGCAGTAAAACCCAAGCCAAACTTGTCACACTTGTAAGGAATGTCAGGAAGCTGACCCCGAATAGTACAACCACCTTCTTCAACCACAGCTCTAGCATCTTTGAAGGAGGCCATTGTAGGAGGCACTCTGGTAATCATAGGAACTCTTTTAACAACAAGGAGAGCTTCAGTAGTAGGAAAGACTTGAGGAACCACTTCAAATATCTGGCAAGGAATCTCAACAAATTCACCCTTCATCTCAACATATTTAAAAGTATTCACATGACTGACCATGTATTCTTCTTCACTATAAACAGTGACAATCTTTCCTTTCATCGGATATTTCAACTTCTGATGTAAAATGTAAGTCACAGCACCTGCCTCATGGATTCAGGGGCGCCCAAGCAAACATGAGTACGCAGGACGAATATCCATCACATAGAAAGTGGAATCAAGGAATTGAGAGCCTACTTTGATTGGAAGATCCACCTCTCCATGCACCATTCTTCTTGAACCATCAAAGGCCCTCACCACCACATTACCTGGTCTTAACACTACATCCTTCAAGTTGAGTTTGTCTAGAACCTCCTTAGGTAATACATTCAACGAAGAACCATTATCCACCAATACATGAGACAAAGTAGTGCCCCTACACTCAATGGAGACATGCAGAGCTCTATTATGGTTTCTTTTAGCAGGAGTCAGATCAACATCAGTAAAACCCAAACCATTATCACTAGTTAGATGAGTAACACAATTTTCAAACTGGTCCACAGAGATTTCATGTGGCACATAAGCAGTCTTCAGGAATTTGATTAAAGCCTTGGCATGGGCTTCAGAACACAATAGCAGAGATAACATGAAGATTTTGGAGGGAGTATGCCCCAACTGGTCAACAACATCATAATCACTCTTGCGGATGATCTTCAATACTTCTTCCATCTGCTTAGAGAGGTCTTCACTAACTGGTGCCTCAGCTTGAACAAGTTCAATCACTGGTCCTTTGCCCCGAGCCTCAGTACTTGGCCCAGAGTTAGAGATATGAACTGAAGTAGCAGCAATCTTTGAGGTGTCTTCTGGAGAGAAAATTCTTCCACTCCTGATAACCTTACTGGACCCAACAATATTGTCCACATCAAGATTAACATCAGTAACAGGTGCATCAGTCAAAGGCTCTTGTTTGACACCAAGGATATAAACATCAGAACCATAATTCCAGGGTATAGCCTTATCAGAAGTGTATGGGATAGGACCAGGAGTAGTAATAATCATTGGAGCCCCCTTTGGTTCAGCAGTAATCTTCACAGGGCCCTTAGAAGTGATCCTCACTGGACCATTGGAAGTAATCTTCACAGGGATCTTGTTAACCATAGCCACATCTTCAACTTTAAAATCTTGAGCCAAACCTCCACACAGACTTTCTATAGAAGGAGTCCGCTCAAACAGTATAGTATAGTTATCTATCAGGCGTTGAATACCTGACCTCAACCTCCAACAACTATCAGGTTTATAGGCACAATAAAAACAATCTTCCCTGCAACCCGGAAATAAACCGGCTTGCACAAGTTTCTTCTTGACAATAGCTAAATAAGTAGTTATTTCAGCCACAGTACAAACATAAACAATCTCATCAACAACATTAATAGTCTTCTCATGTTTAGGCATAGGAGCAGTAATCACATTAGGAGTTTCCGGAGGGTCAAACTCAATTTCTCCATTCTCAATCATATCCTGAATTTTGTTTTTCAATGACCAGCAACTGTTAGTATCATGGCCAGGGCTATTAGAATGGTATGCATACCTTGCATTGGGATTGTAACGAGAAGAGGAAGTATTGATATTTTGTGGTGGATCCTTCAAAGTAATCAATTCTCCTTTCAACATATGCTGCAAAGCCTGAGCCAATGACATATTGAGCTTGGTAAATTGCCTCCTAGGCTTGGAATGACTATTTTGTTGCTGCTTTTGTGGTGGAGGTGTAGGATTAGAAATCAAAACAGCTCCCACAAATTGGTTACGATCATTACGACCATGCTGTCCATACTTAACATTGGATTCCTTCTTCCCATGAGGGGGCTTCTTGGTGATACTTGAAGAAGCAACTATCTGAATCTTTCCACTTCGTATCCCACTTTCCACACGTTCTCCAGTCATTATCAGCTCAGTGAAGCCAGGTAATGAGCTTCCAATGAGATGACTATAGAAAGGACCAGTCAACGTACTCATGAACATATCAACTAATTCCCTGTCAGTCAAAGGGGGTTGAAATCTACTTGCCAGATCTCTCCATTTCTGAGCATACTCCTTGAAACTTTCTTTGGCATCCATGGACATGCCTTGGAGCTGCATGCGAGTTGGTGATAAATCAAAATTGTATTGGTACTTCTTATAGAAAGCCTCAGCAAGATCATTCCAGTTGCGAATGTTGGTACTCTCCAGTTGATAATACCATTCTAGTTGCGAATGTTGGTACTCTCTAGTTGATAATACCATTCCAGTTGGGATCCAGACAAACTCTCTTGAAAGAAATGTATCCATAACTTCTTATCAGGAGTATGGGGTTGAATTCTTTTGACATAAGACCTTAAATGCAATTTTGGGAAAGACACACCATCATACACCACAAAAGTGGGAACCTTGAAACCCATAGGGATGGAGACTCCAGAAATCAAACTCAAATCTTCAAAGTCAAACCCATAATTCTTTTGTATTTCCATAGCATTCATTCTGTCCACCAGCATCTTATACTTCTCTTCACTAGTAGGATCATGATAATAGTTCTCCTCAGAATCAGAATCTTCCACAATATCATGGAGACTGCCTCCTTCTCTCTCAGAATTTTCAGACTCAAGATTCTTAACCTCTTCCTCTGTCTTGACAGTACCTCTGAATCTTCTACCTAGGTTGATGAATCCCACTGATTTTCTAGTCTTCTTTTTTTCTTAGTCAAAAGTGCCTTCAGCTTATCTTGTCCTCTGGACAAGTTCAGAATCATTTCTTGAAATTGTGCATTCTGAGTCTGGAGATCCTTAACAGTTTGTTCGAGAGCCATTTTTGCTGATATAAACAGCGAGAAGATAAGATACCTGTTCATAAGAAACCTGTGATGTAATGATATGGTATGTATATGTTTATGCAATGTTTTCAAGGACCGCAGGATTTAAATTCGTTTACAGAACACAAAAACAAAATTTTATTAGTAAATACTTAATATAAGTTTTGCCCCTTGGGCTTACAAAGAAATAACAATAAAATACAAAAGATAAATATATGGGGTTTTAAGTTTCCTGTGGATGCTTCCACTTTGTGTGGAGGTACTTGTTGAGGTTTTGCTCCTCGTGAAGTTGCCTTGTTAGCTCCAAAATTCTTTCTTGACTAGCCTTGAAATGAGTCTCAAAAGTATCCCTTTGCTCCTTCAACTGAATCCAGGACTTTTGAAATTCTTCCAAATCAGTAGGCATATTTGGATGAAGGATGGTATAAGGAACATCTCCTTCATCAACAGGCTCCATATGACTGGTAGAACAGCAGGATATGGCATCATAAGAGTCTGAGCACGAGACTAGTACTCTAAGCATAACCAAACTGACGTAGAGCTAAAGAAGGATTGTAGGTAATGCCCCTCTTATGCCTAGAAGTGGCACATTAGGGAACTCCCCATAACGGTAAATGATAGTAACATCCACCATAGATCGAGAGCACCACTGAATGTCTGAATGAGAAAGTGACACGATCCTCTTAGACCACCTGAACCCTTGTTCATTCTTCATCACTGATCGAGGAAGGTGAGAAATAAACCACCTAGACAATAAAGGTATGCAGTACATCAGAGTCCCTCTCGCCTTCGTAGTACGAGTGTGAAGAGAATGTAAGATGTCTCCAAGTAATGTAGGCACTGGATTACGAGTCAGAAATATGTTGATGGCGTGTATGTCTATAAAATGGTCTGGATTAGGGAACAATACTAAGCCATAGATCAATAGGGCTAAGATCTACTCAAAAGCATCATAACTCATAGCCTTCAAGAACATTTGAGCTTTCTCCATCAATATTTTAGCAAGAATGCCCTTAACTCCGCTTCTTGTTTCTAGGACAATGTCTGATTTCTTCAGATGTAGAGCTGCAGCAATGACTTCAGGTTTAGGCTCCTTCTCTAAGCCTGTGAAGAGTCTCTAATCAAGGATAGGTATACCCAGTAGTTTGAAGAACTCCTCCATTGTAGGAACCAGCTGATAGTCGGGGAATATGAAGCAATGATGTTTAGGATCAAAGAATTGAAATATGACACTCATCATATCTTCATTGAACCCTGAAGTGACTAGATCTAGTAGGTGACCATGCCTCTTGATGAACTGGGAGTTTTCAGAAACTTGAGAGACCAATTCCTTAAGCTTAGAAGGTATTCCTACAAAGTTGATCCGAATTGTATTCCTATGAGCATAAGCCATGACCTGCAACAAAGAACAAAGATAAATCCTTTGGTCCTTGAAATGGTTAGTGAAAATGCTATTCTTATGATGTCATGATGATGCTATGATGTTATGCTCAATCACAAACATGTGGCACACACAAACAAGTCACACAATAGCCTTAGGCTTGAAGGTTTGCATAAGGTTTAAAGGTAAGTACCCTCCCCTGAAGTTTAGTTGGTTCATCCTGTCCTACAAAAGTAACCAGGTTCTAAGGGATCTCAATATCACTGATCCTTCCCAAGGGTGGTTGTTCAGTAGGCAACTTACTTGCCAACCAAAATCCTCCAAGTTTAGGATCTCAATGAGCGCAGTATCAAGTATCAACCAACTTTAGACTTCTCCAAAGCCGACTATCTCACTACTTTCTAAAGGCCAAGATGGGATGACTAGGGTTTTAAAAGTCAGTTAGTGTATTGACAACATATGGCAGCCCCATATTATCCTTAACTTACTTAAGGAACATAAGCACAATTAAGAAGTCACACTAACTATGGCCACCAGATCAACCATATCGGTATACGATGTTGTCGCTCCCAGGATTTTCATCCTAGTACAAACGCGAAAGTGGCGCAGAAAAGGTAGAGTCGCCAGCCAGACATTTTTATCCCAAAGGAATGGGAAAGGTAATGTTGCACAAACCTGAGGAAGAAGGAAAAGGACGAGGCCTCGCGAACCAAAGATCTGGGTCTGGAAGTCGGTTACGAATTGGGAAGGTATTAGCACCCCAATTCGTCCGCCGTACCCGACGGGATCCACGCTTGTTAATCTGTTTCAAAGGGTGAGAAATAATATGCTGCTTGAATGAAAGAATGGCTATCTGGATTTGGAAATGAAATGAGATCGAAAAAGAAAGGGGAAAATGTAGGGAAAATAAAGATTGTGCTCGAATGGGCCCTACCCCATTGCCTACGTACCTTATCGGGATAAATGAGGATCAGAGTCGCCGTAGTTCGTCTAACTAAGGCGGGCACTCATTTGTGATTTTTAGGATGACGTTGCCATAGATCTAGCTTAGGTGTTACCGACTCTGACTCGAGGGTGTTTACCGTGTCGTTGTTTGAACTGTCGAGACAAGTCATGTTCGTCCGCAAAGAGTATGAGATGGGAAGAGAAGACGTGTTGTCTTGGTTTGTTATCTTTTAGAAGAAATGTCTTGATTTTGTGTTTATCGTATGTACATCACTAAAGACTATGATACAGGAGCGAATACTTTCCAAGATCGCCCCCAACAGAACGTTTGTAAAGCATCCTAGAAGAGTAGAGGAGACCTCCACTAATCATTTCCCGTATAGCTTAAGGCCCGTGGCGCATTGTACACATTTTCCTTTATTAAGTGTTTTGATTTTTCTTAAAGATGAGAAGTGAGACTCAAGTTGTCAAATGAAAACTTCTATGGGAAACTAGACTTACCTTAAGTTAGTTGAGTTTAAGGATGGCCTATGGTTAGTGAGGTTTGAAAGATTAAACCTACCTAGGAGATATTAAACTAGAAATGCAAGTACAAAAAGCAATAATGAACAATATGGTCCTCTTAAGTCATGGTGGGTAAAAACGTGTATGAAACGTGAATGGGATGAAACAATGGATCGGGTGGGTCGATTGCATGGTGCTGAGACGTACGACTTATGGTGTGCAACATACAAGGCTTGCTTTTGGTGTAATGGAATGGAACGATGGTAATCGAGGTATCCTAAATTCACCTGAAACTTTATTTATTTCTCTGAAAATTTACTCGACGTTGGATCGAGTATTTATTTTATTTTTGAGATTCTGGTTATCTAACGATTCGTTTTATCTTTTCTATCCTAATTATAGGAACTATACAAGCATACAAGTTCTAAGCTATTACATCACAAAGTACACAAAATATAATCGAGGCATAATAAACATAATCCAAGTCCATAAGCGAATCCTCGAAAAATACCTTGCACAAAAAGAACATGTTAGTAAATGAAATGAACATGAATATGCATAATATGATGGAAATGAATTAAAATAACAAAAATATCAAAAGTCCTGGAAAAAATATGAAATTAATTCCCTAGGGTCTCTAACCTGACTATAACATTATGTTAAAAAATCTCCTAAAAATTCAAAGTCTAACTATGTCAAATGGTCACTTAAACTTATCTAAGGTTCAATCATAATTTTACACAAATCACACTACCAAAACAGTGGATAAAATGTCCTAAAAAATATACCAAAACTATTCTAGGTTCTATTATTTGTCCTCTAATCATAGCAAAAAGAATGGGTCAAAAATATTACAGAAAGTGGTAGAAATAAAATGTACAAAATCATGTATAGATGTGAGAATTCAATCTAAAAGCAATTAAATAAAAAATCAAAATTAAATTGAAAAAAAACGATTATATTCAGAAAGTAAAAATATAGAAAATTTCTAAATTGAATTAAAAGGCTATTATAATTTTTGGGGAATTTTATTATTTGTTTTACTATTTTTTATGAATTAATTTTGAACAAGTATTAAAACAGAAAAAATAAATATATAAAGAAATAAGAGGGGGGTGCAGTAAGCAGCTTTATTAGTTAGAGAAACTGTTTGGGTTCGTATTGGGGGGTTCCAATAGCATTTCGTTAGGCCCAATGCACAGATGGCCTGAGGGTTTATACTATGGGTCTCGGTCAACTCCTTTGACCTTCTCTAATCCGTTGGATCTAAGGGCTGCCAATTATGATGTATCCCAAGGCTAATGAGGTGTGGGTACATGGTCCTTACCATAGGGAGTCATGCGCTTGAACCAAACATGTTGGTCCTACCGGACGGTGACACTTGTCACCACTGGAATGGACCACCCACCAAACCTTATCCCTCCATTTGAATTGGCAGTGGGAAGACAATGGGATTCTTAATGAGTTTTATTAAAAATTATGGAGACAATAAACTAAATTAATGAGCTTTAATTTCTAATTAATCCAAAAACAACAACATAATTAATTCCTAAATAGAAATCAAAACACATACCTCATAAATACACGTTCTTCCTCTTTCTTCTTTGCAACCCTAGCCTCCCCTTTCACTCCCGCGGCGGCTTCATCCTCTTCTTCCCAAAATCGCCACCATGAATCACCAAAGAAAAAAACCACGCCACCAAGAGACTCTCTCTCTTTCACTCAAACGCGCTTTCATTTTCAATCAAGCCAACCCTAATGATCATAGTTGGAGATCAGGATCCGATGCGGCTGGCCTCGAGAGCGGATGGATATGGTTGTTGAGGAGAAAAGGGGTTGTACCTGCAAGGCACTCCGATGCTAAAGTAAGTAACCGAGCAAGAGTGGGCAAGTACAAGTATCAGGGTTAGAGAAATTGAATACCTGACCCTCTCAAATGAGAGGGTTTATATAAGGGACCAGCTGGAAGATTATTGGTTCGTTCTGTGAGGCGCGGATCGAGGGATCCGTGAAGATAGGCAACGGTCAATACTAGCCGTTAGAGAGCCTCATCGTGATCGGATTATTTGTGGTCAGCTGAGGACTACTTTTCATGATTGCGCTCGACGTCGAGCAGGATTGTTGGATCAGTTTCCTTGGCCCAATTGGAGGAATTGGACCGGACCAGAACAGGAGCCCCCCAAGTCATTGCTCGTGCTATAGAGCAGTGACTTAAGAGTGATATTGTGCTCGGCAAAGTGTAATGTTAAGGTCAGGGATCTATGTTGTCGATCTTCTGGAAACGGGCAGATGATACGTTGCTCGACGGAAGAATGTGAAACGAAAGGCTGGAATATCTGGAGATTCGCGCCTATTAATGATTTGACGGCTAGTCTAGGGGATAGCGTGTAGGGGTCACGCGTGTGTGCACGTGTTTCCCTTCCTATAAATAGGATTCTCAGGGCCCATTTTGACCTTTTCGTTTCATCTTCTTCCTCAAGACTCTGCTCGCTCAACTGCCACTGTCTCAGCCGTCGACCACCGCCGTTTCTTACCGACCACCACTTTCAGAAGCCCATTTTCTTCAAGAATGTCTTCTCAAGCGCAAGGTACGGTTCTTTTTCTTCTCTTTATGTGTTTATAGCTTAGATTTTGTAGAAATGCATGCGGTTTAGGATGATTCTACCGGTAGGTTTTAGATTTGGAATTGGTAAACCTCAAAACTTCTGCCACCGTAGTCGGTCGGTTGCAAACCCTAACTTTAGGGTCGATGTAAATATTGGTCGACTTAGACTTGGGTTTGATGGATATTAGGTTAGATCCTTGACATATATAATATTGGGCGTCAGCCGTTGCTCCGAGCGATGGTTAGCCAGGGCTACAGCTCGGGACATAGTTTCTGAGCTGATGCGCGCCCTTTCACTTGTCGAGCGGTGGAAGGGTGGATTTGATGTTCTTAATCGAATTCACTGACGCCTTTCCTCTGCTTTTTAGGTGAAAACTCGCTCGTGAATCCGCTGGATGTGCCTTCTGAGGAGACGTCCTCGGGAAATTCAGGGTCGTCCACGTCCATACTTTCAGACTTCGGGAGCTCCTCGAAAAGTTCAGATACAAGTACTACAGGACCGTCGACGGATTCGCCTCAGTGTCCTGACCAGACGAGGGTCTCGCCCGAAGAATGGGTGATGGAAGATTTGCTGGACAAGGTGTCCTCATTCTCGAGACCTCGATCGGAGCCGCTGCCAGTTGTTGGGGATCCAGCTGATTGGGTTGTAACCTGCCCGAGAGACAACGACCGTATCTTCTCAGATTTTCATGGTCGAGCGTTCTCCATGTACGAATATGCAACTTCAGTCCTGGGGGTGACGTTGCCTTTCAGCGACTTTGTGAACGCCGTGCTCGGGCATCTCTGTGTAGCTCCTTCCCAGTTACACCCCAACTCATACGCATTTCTGAGGGCGTTCGAGATGACATGCGCCTATCTGGGCGTTGGTGCCACTTTTCCCCTCTTCTTCCATCTCTTCTCCCTACAACGCCAAGTTGGGCGAGGAACTGACCGAAAGGGGTTCGTGTCTTTCAAGCAGCGGACCAAAATCTTTAAGGCCCATTCAGAATCTATCCGGGCTTTCAAAACTGACTACTTCCTGATAAAGCCCGCGAGCGCGGCGGCCGTGAGAGCTATGAGCTTTCTTGGAATAGATATTGACGAGAATGACGAGCCTAAGCTCGACGACCAAGGTCAGGTGATTCCGAGGAGACTGTGGATGTTCCCCTTTTCTTGGAGTCATGCTCACTATGAAAAACCCGTGGGGGAGTTCGTTCAAGTGGGGGACACATTGAATGATGACGATGCGGCTAGTTTCGAGGCCTTCAGAAAATTAATAGCCTCCTTTACTCCGACCCCTCTATTGGACGGAGATGAGAAGGTTATGGTTGATCAAGATGGGGGGGAAACTGTGGAGCGTCCCTTGATTAACGTTACTGAGTTGCTGGCCTGTCGTAACGGGCAGGAAGTGTCCGACTTCTTTGGTATCCGTTTATCTGCGCTCGTTAAATTCTTGGTTTAATTTTGTTGCTTGTGACTAATTTGATCCTTTTTTTTTCCAGGTTCTCTGACGAATCCTTTGAACAAAATTCAAGAGCGTTTGGTCCAGCAGCAGAGGAAACGATCAAGGGTCGTGCAGACCAGGTTGACTGAGGCGAGTGGCTCGGGGTCTGGCCCTTTGGTCCAGGGTTCGTCGAGCGCATCGACTGGCTCCTTAATGAAGAAACACAAATCAGCGGCCACTGTAGATTTAACGGCCAGCGCTCCTCCGAAGCCAAAACACGGGATACCCCCATGTTTTGTGGTGCGAAATTTCTTTGAAGGGACCAGCATGGAGGTGGATCGTGCAGACTCTCTGTTCTTGGAGGGGATGGATCGTCCTGCTCGGCGGCTATCTCTGGCTCAGGACGCGAGCGCAGTCATGTGGGTCCTGACAATGGCCTGGCTGACGGCTGAAGAGAGTCCTGGACTAGAGCGGGAGAACAGCAAGCTTAAGGAGCAGCTGGCTGCTTCTGAGGCTAAGCTGACAGCGGCCACTGAGGAGGTTAAAGCTGCTACCAAAGAGTCGACCGAACGAGCTGCGGTCATCGCCAAACTGGAGGTCGACAAGAAGAGGGTGCTTGAGCAAAACAAGAAACTGAAGGATGCCTTTTGCCCTAAGGAGGACGAGGATGAGGAGACCAAGCATCTGGTGACGAGGGCTCAGTTTCTTGCTCAGATCTACCAAGACATGGAAGATCTGAACGCATCAAATGAGCTTAGCTTCCAGAATGCGGTGGACCAGATGAAAGCTCTCCACCCTGACATGGCCTTGGACGTTGGTCGCATGAGCTATCTTTACAAGGTGGTGGATGGCCGGATCGTAGTCCCCTCAGATTTTGTGGTGGCAGACTCTCAGCCGGGGTCGACTGCTCAGCCTGACCAACCTGAAGCGCAGCTGGACTAGGAGGATGCTCGTGAAGATGAAGGCCGCCCGGGAGGCGAGGATAATTAATCTATGGCCTGCGTGCCTTTGTAATTTATGATGTGTTTTATATTTTGGGGGAGCGTGGCCCCCTTTATTTGTAACCCTGAACAAGTCGGCCTTTCGGTGTCGCATTTTCCTCTTTTAATGTCATGCGTTCGACCTTGATGGTCAGTTTCATATTTTGTTTGCTCGTAACAATGCGTCTGTCGGAGGACATAGTTTACTTGTTATTTTTACTAAGTGTTTGGTGTGCGTCTTTGCATTAATTAGAAGTAATCGAATGGATACGGGGAAGTGTGGATGATCTGTTGGTTAGGGGGACCAATCAGTATTTGAGAGTCTTACTCCCGATCGGTGCCCGAGCCAAGATAATGGCTCGGGCTCCGTGGCGTGAACATCCCATCGCGAGCTGGGGTTCTACCTGGTCGTGATACTTAGGCGACGTCGGACTCGTTTGAGTATCCATTCATGCGGTAAGCTTCTCTTTTGCTTGAAAAGAGATCTTGCTTGACTTTGTTATATTTGGGCTGTCGTGCTCGTACCTAGGCACGCAGTTTTCCGTCGGTCTCCCTTTCTCCTCGCTTGGGAGTCGAGTAAGGTGACTGATTTAGCTATAGTATTGTTTGAGTTTCTCGGCGTTCCAAGGCCGAGCGAGCTCTTCCCCGTGTAGATTTTCCAAATAATAAGCTTCGTTCTCGGTTTTTGCTCGAATACGATACGGGCCTTCCCAATTGGGCGTTAGCTTTCCCTCGCGGGGGTCTCTGTGATTTCTTCGAAGGACAAGGCTGCCCACCTCGAAAGTCCGCCTTATGACCTTAGAATCATACTGAGCGGCTATTTTCTGTTTGAGAGTGAATTCTCGAAGAGCAGCCTCCGATCGAACTTCTTCGACCATGTCGAGCTCGTCTCTTATAGCTTCAGCATTGGTATCTTGTTCCATGGGGAATTCTGTGCGCCTCGATCGGACGTGCATTTCTATCGGGATTACCGCTTCGGTCCCATATGCTAATCGAAATGGGGATTCTCCGGTTGTTGAGTGGGGTGTGGTTCTATATGCCCATAGTACGCTATGTAGCTCCTCGACCCAGTGTTTCTTATGCTCGTCCAATCTTCATTTCAAACCTCTTAGGATTACCCTGTTCGCGACCTC
The DNA here is from genome assembly GCA_963966055.1 of Lathyrus aphaca. NCBI lineage: Eukaryota > Viridiplantae > Streptophyta > Magnoliopsida > Fabales > Fabaceae > Lathyrus > Lathyrus aphaca. Next base: position 652,723,152 of record OZ014519.1, read on the forward strand.
TGCTTGCCCGTTAGTTTGAGGATGCTCGACTGAAGCGAAATGTTGTTTCGTCCCCATTGATGCAACGAATTCTTTGAAGTGTTTATCTGCGAATTGAGTGTCGTTGTCGGTCACGATGGCGAGGGGCACCCCGAATCGGGCGAGGATGTTTCTTTTGAAGAACCGAAGTATGTTGAGCGCAGTGATTTTGGCTAGGGCCTCAGCTTCTATCCACTTGGTGAAATAGTCGACACCTACAATTAAGTATTTATTCTGACTAGAACCAACGACGAATGGTCCTAAAATATCCATTCCCCACCACGCGAACGGCCAGGGTGACGATAATGACTTTAGCTCGGATGGAGGCGCTGCGTGCACGTCTCAATGTCGTTGGCATTTGTCGCACCTCTTCACATGTTCTTTTGCATTGTGTTGGAGGGTGGGCCAGTAGTATCCTGCCCTTAGGATTTTTCGAGCCAATGAACGTCCGCCAGGATGCTGTGCACTGATTCCTTCGTGGACTTCCCTTAGTACGTGTGGAATGTTTTCCTCCTCTACACACCTGAGGAGGGGTGTAGAGAATCCTCGACGATACATACGTCCACCTACTAAAGAATATGAGCATGCCCTTCGTCGTATAGTACTGGCTTCTTTTGGGTTGGTTGGTAACTCTCCTTTGGTTAGATAGTTGAACACTGGGGTCATCCAGCAGCCCGTGTCGCCCACGACGTTAATGTCTACGCGGGTCGATGAGTGTTCGATACTTGGTCGGGAAAGCAATTTCTGTATGACGGACTTGTTGTTTCCTTTCCTTTTAGTGCTCGCCAATTTGGACAGGATATCTGCGCGGGCATTGTTTTCCCGCGGAACGTGTTTGACTTCCACACTCTTGAACCGTTTTATTTCGCCTTTTACGAGGGCCAAATATTCGGCCATGTTATCATTTTTGGCCTGGAAATCTCCTCGGACTTGGCTTGCGATCAACTGAGAATCCGTGCAGATCGTGATCTCTTCTGCTTCCAGATCGGTTGCGAGCCGTATGCCCGCTAGGAAAGCTTCATACTCTGCTTGGTTGTTAGAAGTGGGGAAAGATAAGGTCAGGGACACTTCAATGATGTTCCCCTCTTCGTTTTCCAAAATGATGTCGGCTCCGCTGCCCGCCGGGCCAGATGCACCGTCCACGAAAATAACCCACCTGGACGAAACTTTCGGGTCTTGCTCGGTGAATGTAAGTTCAGCCACGAAGTCGGCCAGCGCTTGAGCTTTGAGAGCCTGTCTTCCTTCAAACTTGATATCGAACTCAGATAGTTCTAGTGACCATTTTAACATTCGGCCGGCCATGTTCGGTCGACCGAGCAACTGTCTTATGGGTTGATCGGTCCTTACGATGATGGTGTGAGCCAGAAAGTAATGGCGTAGCCTTCTAGCTACGAGAAGGAGGGCCAAAGCAACCTTTTCTATCTGAAGGTATCGAATTTCTGGGCCGTGAAGTGCTTTGCTTGTGAAATATACAGGTTTTTGTCCTTCGGGTAGGTCGCGCACGAGTGCTGCGCTCACTGCTTCGTTTGCGACCGCAAGGTAGAGATACAGTGTCTCCCCCTCTTCTGGTCTGGATAAGACTGGAGGTTCACTTAGTGCCTTTTTCAGGTGGGATAGTGCTAGCTTGCACTCCACTGTCCACTCGAAAGTTGCCTCTTTACGGAGGAGTTTGTAAAAAGGGAGAGCGTGTTGAGCGGATTTTGCCACGAATCGAGCGAGGGAGGTAATGACCCCGTTTAGTGATTGTATGGATTTTTTGGAAGTGGGAGTTGGGAACTCCACGAACGCCCGACACCTGTCGGGGTTGGCCTCGATGCCTGGTTCAGTCAAATAGAATCCGAGGAATTTTCCTGCTGGGACACCAAATGTGCATTTTTCAGGGTTGAAGCGCATTTTGCACTTTCGTGCTTGGTCGAACACTTTCCGTAAATGGGATGTGTGGTCCGCTTCTTGTTGAGATTTGACGATCATGTCATCCATGTATACTTCGAGCATGTCTCCGATTTCGGCTCGGAAAACTTTGTTCATCATGCGTTGATATGTCGCGCCCGCATTTTTCAGACCGAAGGGCATAACGTTGTAAAAGTAATTGCCCGATTCGGTCATGAAGGCCGTGTATTTTTTGTCAGACACGGCCATGGGTATTTGATTGTACCCTGAATAGGCGTCCATGAAGGATAGCAACTTGTAACCGGACGAATTGTCGACCAACTTATCGATGTTAGGTAAAGGGTATGCATCTTTCGGGCATGCCCGATTGAGATCGGTATAATCAACGCACATCCTCCATTTTCCACTAGATTTTTTCACAAGTACAACATTTGAGAGCCAGGTCGTATACCTGGCCTCGGTTACAAATTTAGCCTCTAGGAGGTCTTTAACAGCAGATTCAGCAGCTTCGGTCTTCTCGGTCGACTGCTTCCTTCTGCGTTGAGCGACCGCTTTATGTGTTGGGTCGATAGAGAGGTGGTGGCAAGCTGTTTCGGGGTCGAGCCCTGGAATTTCTGCGGCGCTCCAGGCAAATAAATCTGCGTTCCCTTTGAGGCAAGCTTCCAACTGTCGCTTCACCAATTCGGGCATATTTGCTCCGATTTTAACACACCGGGTTGGGTCCTCCCCCAAAGGAATCAGTTCGAAGTCTCCATCCGGTATTGGTCGGGATAACGACTCTGTTGGCCTCTGGACGCTCCCGCTACTATCTGAAAATCTGCAGTCTAGGTCGATCGAATCTACCTGAGGGAAAGCCCTGGGAATATTCGGCGAATTCGATGTCAGGGGACTTGGTTGGTATGATATCAAGCTGAGACCTTTTGATGCTGCTTCGAAACATCTGCGAGCAGCGTCGACGTCTCCGTGCAATGTGGCGACTTTACCTGAAGTAGTGTAGTCCTTCATCTTCAGGTGGACGGTGGACGGCACAACAATTAATTCGGCCAAAGTTGGTCGTCCTAGTATGCATTGGTACAGCGACGGGCAGTCCACAACTAGGAACTGGACCCTAACTGTCCTGGCTGTCTCGCCCGCCCCGAAGGTAACAAATAGGTCGACATAGCCCCATGGTCGGGATACTGCTCCGTTGAAACCTTGCAGGTCTGATCCGACGTATGGAGTTAGATGTGTTTCGTTTAGCTGAAGTGTTGAAAACAGCTGGGAGTATATGATGTCGCATGAACTACCTTGGTCTACTAGGATCCTCCTCACGTCGAAGTTTGCCATGCGCGCTCGGATGAGTAGAGGGATGTTAGCGTTGGGTGCCCCTCCTAGGAGTTCCTCCCGATAGAATGCAAGGGGTACGAAGCCCTCTCTTGGTGGGTCCAGGGTGGCGTTTTGCGCGGGTCCCTTGGCAATTAACTGGTCGAATTTTCTTTTCACGGAACCGACCGTGATTTTGTTGAAGCCTCCTCCTGATATGACCATTGCCGAAGGAAAAGCTTCCCATGGACTATGGGAGGAGAGGTACCCCGGACTCTCGGTGTGATCTGGTAAAAAGAAATCTTCCGGGCGATAAATGCCCAGGGCGACCTGCATGTTAGCATCTGCAGGGATGGGTACGGCTTCCTCGACTTTCTGGGTCTCTTGTGTATCCTGTCGAGGATTGTCTCTGGACTTGGTGAACTGCTTCAGGAGCCCGTCTTTGATGAGAATTTCGATCGCGTCCTTGAGGTGGATGCAATCCTCTGTGTTGTGTCCGTGACTCTTGTGGAATCTACAGTATTTCGTTTTATCCGTGCCGGGCTTGCTAGGTTGTTGCCTCGGAAAACGTACTCCTGCCTGTTTGAATTCCGAATTGGCGCACTCAGACAAAATTTTCTCCCTGGAGGCTAGGAGAGGTGTGTATTCGTGGAACCGATCGATAGGTCCCCGGTGCTCCCGTGGTTCATGGGAGCGATCATCCTTTCTTTTGTCTCCTCCTTGTAGCGGTAAAATCATGAGTGTAAGCTATTGATTAACTTAACTCGATATACACAGAGTCGCCACCGCGCTTTTATTTATTTCCAAATGGAAAAAGGTAAAAGAACGAACAAAACCTTAATGAATCTTAAAAGCTAAAAAGCTAAAAGAATCAAACAGAGAATGGGTACGGGGATTGGTTACAAATCGGGAAGGTTTTAAGCACCCGACTTGTCCGTGGTACTCCACGGGAACCCTTTTAAGCACGTGACCGAAGTCAAGGTTTAATTGAGAAAAGGTTTGAAATAAAACAAAGAAAGTTTTGAAAATAGAGAGGAGATTTGAAAATTGAAGAAGATGGGAAGAGATGAAGGGACTATCCTAAGACTTGAAAATAAAAGCTAAAGAAAGAACGAACAAACCAAATGGCAAGCACTCTTGAAACAATTGGATTTCCATCTTCATAAACAAGCAACTCAACCGGAGCCAAAGTCTTCAATCCATAACAAATGAACAAAGGGATGATCCTAGAATCTAAGTCTGAATCTCCGAAGCAAGGGATAGTAACCATAGTCCGCGATAATAGTCACCCATTTTTTAGATGTTTAATCCGTTATTAGTGTTTTTGTGTCCAAATGGACAAAGAAAAAAAATAACAAGCAACAATAATATATACAATAAGCAATATGATGAATGAATATAGAAGCATAATAAGAGAGGTAGGGAACAAGAGATTAAAGTAAAAGGATAAGGTGCGAGAGATTAAAATTAAATGTTAGTATATTCACATTATTATAATATTTACAATATAAGTGGTATGATGAACTTAATCAAGCACAACCACGAAAAGAAAAATAAAATCGAGGCAACCGGATCCAAGTGAATCGCATTCCGAATCGGGACAACTGTAGGTCTATGTTAAGTAATCACCGAGTAATTTACGGAGTAATTACCCTACAAATGAGGCCGGCCACCACTAATTAAAGTGGAAAATATTCGTGCTAATACATGTTAGAGAAACGATATTATGAATCGTTCTCCGAAAACATGCCACACTAAAAGAAAGAGAACGGTCTAATCTTAATCGAGATTATCGTTGAATTTATCGAAAGGCAACCTATCACGATCTCAAAGTATGGAGAATGATTTAAATGATCATTCATCCATAGATTTGAAATAATGAAGATTAAACCGATCGGAAATCAACAATCGCGAATCGGAGATTGTCATCGACCAAAAATAAAAGAAAGATGAAGAGAAATGGATCTAAAAGATAAATCCATAAAAAAAAAGAAATAGAAATATTTTTTAAGTCATTTTCTAAAATCTCTTTTTTCTAAATTTGTTTCTAAAACACTTTATTTCTAACTCTTTTTTTAAAATGTTTCTAAGATTTCTTTTCTAAAGCTTTTCCAAAAATATTTTTCGATTAATTCTAAAAAGATTTTATTAAAAGGAAAAACTATGAACTAATATTCAATTACCAACATCTTTTTTAAAAACGATAAAAAAATGCCACTAAAAGAAAATAAACAAAATTAGAAAAGAAAGAAAGAAAAAAAAATATGAAGGAAGGATAAAGAGGGACGCAAGCTGGATGAGGTGGTGGTAGCAGATTTGAAGTCCACAATGCTCTAAGGCCCAAACCAAATTCCTTTGAACAAAATATAATAAAAAAATTTATTTAAAAAAAAAGGAAACAAAAAGAAATCAGGAGAACACGTCTCCTTCTTCCTCTTGCAAACACAGCCGCTACCTTCTTCTTCGCGATACAAACGGCGGAAACAGGGGAAATTGCGGCACTCCCTCACCTATCCGAAACAAACCCCACGCGAAACAACAAGCCGATTTTCCTTCTTCTTCCTCTCGAAACGCAAACCTCTCTCTCTATTCTTTCTTCTTTCGATTTTGTTTTCTAATTAAAAGGGGATTGATGAACGGTTTAGGGTTGATGAAGTATTCTTGAAGGTTGAATTGAAGAGTGAAGAAAAAAGGAGGATTTTAAGTTCGAAATTAAATTTGACAGGGATTCAGTGTGGCTATTGAAGCTTGGGATTGAAGAAGGATGGGGCTCTCTTTATAGGAAGAAGGTGATAAATTGTGATTCCGTTTTGATGTTGTCAGCTAGCGTTTTGGCTCCACGGGAAAAGCGTGTTTGCTTTTCTTTTTTTCAATTTTTTGTTTGCCTCTTCAAACTGTTGCTGCGTTTCAAGTTTAACTTGCTTGCGTTTCTTTGAAGTTGGTGAACTGAAACTACTTTGGGCCTGTTGTTTGGGTGTAGGCCTGTGATGCGTGCGTGCGGGAGTCTTGCTTTTTGGCTTGCAATTCTCGGCGAAGGCTTGTGAGCTATTTGATATTATGCGCGGGTGGCTTCAGCTGGAGTTGAAGCCTTGTTGGCTTGGTGTGGATGCGAGGTGAAGCTGGCTTGTTGTTCGTACGGCTTCGGCTAGGAAATGGTTTGTTGGGCCTTTGTTTTGCTGTTTAATGTTCACGCGGGAGAGGGCTTTTATTGCAGCGTACGGAATGGCTATGGATTTGCTTGTAAGGCTTATGTTGTGGGCTTGTAGGATATGCGTGTGGTGTGTGAAGGCTGTGTGGAGGAAGCTTACGGAAAGCTGATGTTGTTGTTTTGCTTACGCGGAAACTTGTGCGTATTCGGCTATGAGTTGTTGTGAACTGCTAGGCCCATTTTGCTAGCTGTTGTTGTGAAGTGTAGCAGCCATCTTGTTTGGCTTGATATGAAAAGAGGCTATCACGTGCGGACAGAGTATTTGGCTTGTTTTGGGGAAATGGGCTGCTGAGGAAGTGTTACGGCTTGTAATTGTTTAGTTTCAACATGTGCAGGCCTGCGGCGGGTTGATGTTAGGCTTGAAGTTGGGCATGAAGTGTGAAAGGAAGTGTGAGGTGGGGAAAAGGCTTGTGAAATGTACGGTTTGTACGTGGGCTGATGAAAATTGTATTGGGCTAGCTGATATGTGGGGTCATGTGGGTTTATGAGTTGAGAATGTGAAGTGGTTAATTCATCATTTTTTTATTTGTTATGTAAAACTAGAAAAATCTTAAGAAAATAATAATAATAAAAAAGGTATTAAAAAAAAGGCTTAATATCTAATGGGCTTTATATATTTTTTCTAAAATATTTTCTAATAACTATTTTTTGGGTGACAAATGGTTAGAAACATAAAAAAAGAAATGAACTTGATTATAGTAATTTTATGGGAAGTGACTTTGAATTGAAGGTGATAAAAAAATGGATGGAAAATAATCGGGTAATTGGAAAATTGGATGTGACAATGGAAATGATTAAAAAAATGGATAACGGACGAAAATTAGATAATGTGATAAAAAAAATGTCGAAAAGAATGAATAATTGGATATTTTTTGTGAAATGGATATGGAATTGATGGTTTAAGCCCACAACATATTCTGATTTTCCTTGCACACAGTCATCACTAAACCACTGAACAACTCATAGCATTGAGCCACAACCACTGAAATCTGCCTTAATTATTTGAATTCATGCTGAGAAAAATAAATTCTCAGATGAATCACTGATAAACTTGATGATCATTGAATATTCAAACCAAAACCTCACACAGAACACTGCCTGATAAACCGATAAATTTTGCACACAACACAGCTTTGAACTTTTGAATACGCACAGTATGAGAAACAGACCACTGGCCCACACAACTTGCAGTCGAAACAATCTCTTGATAGCTTGACCAAGATCAGGTCAAACGTCCATCTGAATCGAATTGTGACTGAACGAACGCATTTGAATTGGAATCACAACCCTGGTCTTTGAAATCCTGCAACATAGAAGAAGAAGAAACAACTGTAACATATTTTTTTGATATTTTGGTTAGAGATTAGTAAAATATAAACAAATAACAGGAACTAAACATGGTGATCCTCTGCAAGGCATAAACCTGCACCTGAAAAAAGAATAAACAACCAGCACATGATCTTGTTTGTATGCAGAATGCAGATGAGATACGAAAAATCTTAGGTCAAAAATTAGGGTCTGACAGATGCCCCTATTTAAGTTTCTTAAATCCAAAGATAATGAAGATAAAAATCTTTGTTTCGACAAGATGGAAGATACTTAAATATCAAAAAACCCAATTTTTGATCCTAAGATGCCAAAAACTGGAATGAAATGAAATGAACGATATGAAATGATATGAAGATGACATAGAAATGATATGAAGCGCATGCAACTATTTATGAAAGCATATGAAAATATATGACAGTATATGAAATTTTATGAGAAAATTTATGAGATGATATGAAATGTATCTGGAACCAAATGAAATGCAAGGAAATCCGTGAGGGACAAGACGACATATGAAAAAGAATAAACGCTGGGGATAAGGAGCCTAAGACTCTGACAGGGAAAAGCAACATGCTAGAGACCAACACATGGTTCAGCCGAGGTGAAAATGTCCAAAAATAGCAACTGGACAGAAAACATCACAACATCCGGGAATGGCACTGAATGAAGTGAGAAAAGTCCCGAAAAAACACATCAGAAGCATCCAAGGATGACATTACTGACTTTACTAGGGATATCCGAGAATGGCAATCGGATAAGGTAAACACAACATCTGAGAATGGCAATCAGATAAGAAATGAATTAAGATATCTGAGAATGGCAATCAGATAAAACGTAATCACAACATTCAGGAACAACACTGAATGAAATGGGAAATATTCGAGAAATCACATCAACTCAATGATGACTCACAACATGAAAATCCGAGAATGGCAATCGGAAAGCAAGTGATCACAACATCTGAGAATGGCAACCAGATAAAAATGTTAATCACAACATTCAGGAACAGAACTGAATGAGATGGAAAAAAAGGTCTGGGACAGTACATCAAATCAATGATGACTTCACTATGGACATCCGAGAATGGCAATCGGAAGGAATGTAATCACAACATCTGAGAATGGCAATCAGATAGAATGTAAATCACAACATTCAGGAACAGAACTGAATGAAATGGAAAAAGGTCCGGGACAGTACATCAAATCAATGATGACTTCACTATGGACATCCGAGAATGGCAATCAGATAAAAGGGTGTAATATCTGAGAAGACACAACAAGTATATGAAGAAAAAGTTCTGGAGAGACAGACAAATGCCAAGTAAGTTGGACTTTAACCAAAAAGTAAGAATTTGAAAACAACAAGACCTCGAGAAATGCATATGAGGACTAAAACACTCAATATGCGGACATTTACAAAAGTGGGGACTAAACCACCCAAGAATACGCACAATGAGGACTAAAACACTCAAATATGCAAAGGTAAACAAAACTGGGGAATAACACACCCGAAAAAATGCATAATGAGGACTAAAACACTCAAATATGCAAACATAGACAAAACTGGGGAATAACACACCCGAGAAAACGCATAATGAGGACTAAAACACTCAAATATGCAAACATTTACTAGACTGGGGAATAACACACCCAAGGAAACAATATGAGAGAAAATGCTGACAACCAGTTTAGACTCTTAGAGGAGTAGAAAGAAATGCTGACAACCAGTTTAGACTCTTAGAGGAGTGAAAAAGAAATGCTGACAACCAGTTTAGACTCTTAGAGGAGTGAAAAAGAAATGCTGACAACCAGTTTAGACTCTTAGAGGAGTGAAAAAGATGGAAGACTGATTCCTCAACACAGAAGTCACTTTCATTCTGCTCGGAAATTAGAGATGATACTGCTGAACAAATCTCTGTCGCACCAGTAAACTGTACCAACTTGAAAATCTTTTGAGAAAAGTCATGCAAAGCTACTTGGGGATTCTTGAAGAAAAATTGCCCCAAGTTCAATGACTGATGAAGGTAAACTGATAATGGATTCAGTTCTTGATTATTGCTAGAGAAAAATAATCAGATCTTGAAATAACTATTGAGAAGAATAAACTGATCATGGCTTCAGTTCTTGAAATAAATGCTGAGAAGATAAACTGATCATAGCTTCAGCCCTTGAGAAAATAACCCAACATGTAACTTGCAGAGAATCTTCTGATTAATCAAATCTGAGAACAACTTGCACAAAGCAACAACATCTTAAAACTGAGAAAAACTTGCCCCTGATAAGATCACCGACCAAGTTTCTCAACTGTTTGAAAATTCTTTGATGAAAAAAGTTTATTTGCAAAATAAAAAATGTTTGTACAAACTTGGTAATTTTAATGCAAAGTTTGAAATCAAGAATCATTTTTTTGAATGAAATTTACTGATGTAAAGAAATTGAAAACATTGCCAAAACACGGCGGTTGAGACAGCATTAAAGATAAAGCAAAGGTAGGAAAACAAATGATTGGTAAAGAACCTGGGAGTCAGTTTACGCAACCTTGTTGTTGTATGCCTTTCAAAATAAATCTGGATTCAATTAGGACTTTTGAAGATTGTAACGTGGCCTGGTTCACGGTTTATGAAACAAAGGATATAGGCTCAAAGTTTATTTGTACCCAACCCAACTTCGTGATGAACTCCAGTCCTACATTCAATTAATTCAGCCTATGCATTCAAGTTCCAAACATTTGGGATTGCACAGAAGAAGATGGTTCATAAGCCAAAGGATTTTAAGATAGCAGTCATATCTTTCTCGTTTGTTATTTCTAGTGAGGACTTTGGTCAACTCAACTTATTTTTGCTGAGGATTTTTGATGACCTCTTGACAAGTATTTCTTTTTATTATCCCTAACTTTTGCCTGAACTGCGTCATTTCAACTTACAGCCAGCAGGATGCCCCAGGTTTTTTGCCTAAGTCTCCTTCATAGGTTTTGACTTAGCGGGCTTTAATTTTTTCAATAATTTTTCAATATCATTTTTTTTGAAAGATAATGACTGCATGGCTTAATGATTACGACGAACCATCATTGGCTTTTGAATTGAGAAACATCTTCAACACTTCTTGATGTGTGTGAAGGAAAGCTTGAGATTGCAACCTTTGTTGAAAGGTGTCTTGAATGATTCTCTTGTACTTGAATGCACATTTGAATTAATTGAGAACTACCCATCCCCTGGTTAAAATTGAGGTTTTTTTTTTCCGAATAGAAAGAAACTCCAACTTCAAGGCTCAAAGGGTTTGACAAGGGATTAACTTCCTTATTTCTCCAGTGTTTGGGATTTGAAACAATGCATGTATATCATCAACCAAGTCTCAATTGAAAGCATACCAACAACAGTTATGGGTATCTCGTTTTCATCATCCTCCCTCCAATCATTGTAAAACTTTGAGAAAAGATAAATGAACTTGAAATGTAAAGCATAAAGATGCAAACAGTAAATGAAATTGAATCAAAACAAAGCAATGCTCATTTCATTAAAATCAACATGAAAGTACAAACAAGCTTAAAAGCAAACAACTTAATATGATTGAAGAAAATTGCAAACATAAAGAAACAATGGCCTAGTGATCCATCAACAACAAGGATGAGCTGTCCCGGCTGATATTCTGGCCTTGAAGAAAATTTGACAATCGAAGTCTTCTAGAAGATTCACTTCCCAAGCTTCGGCAAAGGATTGTTGATAACATTGGGATTAAGATCATTAAAGTAAAGGATGTTGTTCCTGATAAGTTCTTGCACTTTAGTCTTCAGTGCAAAGCAATGTTCTAAGTCATGACCAGTTCCACCTTGATGAAATTCACAGCGAAGATCCGATCTATAACCAACCGGAAGAGGATTTGGAACAGGAGGCGGAGGCCTAGTAGTAATTAAACCTTTCTCAATCAAGGAAGGAAACAATTCAGTGTAAGACATCGGAATAGGATCAAAGTTTGGCCTATTACGATAATGATTTTTTCCAACAGCAGGAAGATGAGGAGGAACCTGAGTTTGAGCTCGAATCTGAACTTGAGCTTGAGCTGGTCGAGCTTGACCTTGAGCTTGAGTTTGAACAGGTTGAGTTTTAACAACAGGAGCAACTGCAGCTACATATGGTTGAACATATCGTTGTTGCGGGTGATAAGGCCTCCTCTCAGTTGAAACAGCATAAGCATCACCATCTCTTCTCTTGTGAGGATTCCCAAAAGACTTTCTTGCAGCATTAGGAGCTTCAGAATTGGTAATCTTACCTTTCTTGATACCTTCCTCTAGTCTTTCTCCAATAGTGACTAGATCAGAAAAGCCAGATGAAACACTTCCTACCATTTTCTCCCAAAAAAACGGTTGAAGAATGTCCATGAACAAACCAGTTAATTCCTTTTCAGGCAAAGGTGGTTCAACTTGAGCAGCTAGTTCTCTCCAACGCTGAGCATACTCTTTGAACGATTCTTTCTCTTTCTGTGACATATTTTGAAGTTGACGACGATCAGGCGCCATGTCCAGATTGTACTTGTACTGCCTTACAAAAGCATTAGATAAATCTTTCCAGCTTCGAATGAGACTCTTCTCAAGTCCAACATACCACTTCATGGAAGCACCACTCAAACTATCTTGAAAACAGTGAATAAGCAACTTGTCATCTTTAGCATGCGCAGCCATTTTGCGACAATACATCAGCAGATGAATCTTTGGACAAGTATGACCATTGTACTTCTAAAATACAGGGACTTTGAATTTATCAGGAAGAACCAAGTCGGAAACCAAACACATGTCAATAGCAGCAGAACCAAAAGCATCTTTTCCTTCTAGACCTCTTACCCTCTTCTCAAGAGTCAAACATTGTTCTCTAACTTCATCCATATATCCAGGTTCACCTTGACTTTCAGCTTGTTGACCAGCAGCTTGGTACAAGAAATGAGAATTCTGATAAGTAGTCTGAGCAGTAGCGTGCACAACAGGTTGAGGTTCAGCAAAAGTCGAAGCTGAAAAGCCTGGCACAACAGATGGACCACCAATCTGAGCAGTAGCAGAAACTGGCACATAATCCGGAGGTAACCCATATTCTGGCCAAGTAGAAGCTGGTTGCTGAACAACAGGAGGATCAACAACAGCAGTAAAAACTTCAGAGATAACAGTCCTTTGAGGTGGTTCACCTCGAGCAATCAGAACTTGCATCATTTCAGTAAGCTTGGTCATATCGGCTTTCAACTCATCAATTTCCATTCGAACTTCCATGTTATGCTGTTCTTGGCGTTCCATTCTCAATCTAATAGCTCTTCATCTGATAGCAGCTCTAGTACCGTATCTGTGGTGAGGAGTCAGCTTGACGGATCAACAGACAACTGAGGAAAGAAACAACCGGGATGAGTTCCCACACAACTCGGATGAACGCAAGAATATGCGAGGATGCAATGATATGCAATGTTCACTTCCACTTTCAGAAAAATAACTCGATTATTGCAAACATGGTCAACATCGAGAATACTATCATGAAAAATCTTGACAAAAAAAGGAATATTTACTCTTTCCAATATTTGCAGTAATCGGAATTGTATTCCTTGAAAAATGGTTGTGACGATGATCATGATGAATATGTAGATGCAACAAACACAAACAAGATCACGCAAAGCACACAGGTTCAAAGGTTCGGATCATGAGTATGAAGTCATGGTAACAGAACACCAACCCACACAGGTATGTACTAGGGTTTGTCTTCATTGTACCTGCAAAAAAACCAGAAGGGTGCTAACAGAGGTTCCCGGAGTTAACAGCCATCTTTAGAATATCATCGGTACGTTGGATTACTCCCCAACCGATAACATTCTTAAAATAGACCTCGTCCGAGTGTAGTATCGCGTGACAACCACCTTAGGTTTACACCCAGATAGTTTCCACACTACGTTCCTAAATTGGCTTAGATTGGTTAAGGGTTCTACGGTCCTCAGTATGATCAGCTCAAGGTCGGAAAATAATGCCACATACGATTACTCGTCATGACATTGATAGTCCAAGAGAGCCTAACCGAGTGGAGATTATCAAATTAATATTGCTTTGGACTACTCCATCGCATATCGCTTCGAATATCGCCGTCCTATCATAAGTATCACTCAGATCTGGGTTAGAATCTATCTCACAGAGGATCACCAAAACCGAAACAGAACAACCAAGTAACAAGCAAATCAAACTAAAGCAGTAAACAAAACAAAGTAGGCCAAATCCACTTAGAGATTGACTCCCCAGCAGAGTCGACACTTTTCTGTAGCGGTAAAATCATGAGTGTAAGCTATTGATTAACTTAACTCGATATACACAGAGTTGCCACCGCGCTTTTATTTATTTCCAAATGGAAAAAGGTAAAAGAACGAACAAAACCTTAATGAATCTTAAAAGCTAAAAAGCTAAAAGAATCAAACAGAGAATGGGTACGGGGATTGGTTACAAATCGGGAAGGTTTTAAGCACCCGACTTGTCCGTGGTACTCCACGGGAACCCTTTGAAATGTTTACTGCATTTTTGGTTTAAAATGGTTTGCTTGAAAAAAGATTGAAGAAATGAGAAGAAGAATGTTTTTTAAGATTTTGGTGTTTGAAGAGACGAACGTCTCATGCCTACGTACCCATAAAGTGCAATGCGAGATCAAAACCCCGTAGTTCGTGGTACAAATTGTGAAAAGGCAAATGAGTTGAATTGATTTTAAAAAAATGTAAAGATAAGTCGTCATCCTTTAGCAAATAATTCCGCTAGAAAGGATGAATCATATCTAAACATAAAAAGGGTTAAAAGACACGTCCACGAGGGCACAAAAGCAATTCAATGAGTTGTGAATGTTTTAAAGTTTTTGAGAAAGAAAGTTTTTATATGCTTATGTGGTTTAGCATTTATTAAAGGAAATGAAATGAAAAGGTAAAAGCACATGACCGAAGTCAAGGTTTATTTGAGAAAAGGTTTGAAATAAAACAAAGAAAGTTTTGAAAATAGAGAGGAGATTTGAAAATTGAAGAAGATGGGAAGAGATGAAGGGACTATCCTAAGACTTGAAAATAAAAGCTAAAGAAAGAACGAACAAACCAAATGGAAAGCACTCTTGAAACAATTGGATTTCCATCTTCATAAACAAGCAACTCAACCGGAGCCAAAGTCTTCAATCCATAACAAATGAGCAAAGGGATGATCCTAGAATCTAAGTCCGAATCTCCGAAGCAATGGATAGTAACCATAGTCCGCGATAATAGTCACCCATTTTTTAGATGTTTAATCCGTTATTAGTGTTTTTGTGTCCAAATGGACAAAGAAAAAAAATAACAAGCAACAATAATATATACAATAAGCAATATAATGAATGAATATAGAAGCATAATAAGAGAGGTAGGGAACAAGAGATTAAAGTAAAAGGATAAGGTGCGAAAGATTAAAATTAAATGTTAGTATATTCACATTATTATAATATTTACAATATAAGTGGTATGATGAACTTAATCAAGCACAACCACGAAAAGAAAAATAAAATCGAGGCAACCGGATCCAAGTGAATCGCATTCCGAATCGGGACAACTGTAGGTCTATGTTAAGCAATCGCCGAGTAATTTACGGAGTAATTACCCTACAAATGAGGCCGGCCACCACTAATTAAAGTGGAAAATATTCGTGCTAATACATGTTAGAGAAACGATATTATGAATCGTTCTCCGAAAACATGCCACACTAAAAGAAAGAGAACGGTCTAATCTTAATCGAGATTATCGTTGAATTTATCGAAAGGCAACCTATCACGACCTCAAAGTATGGAGAATTATCCAAATGATCATTCATCCATAGATTTGAAATAATGAAGATTAAACCGATCGGAAATCAACCATCGCGAATCGGAGATTGTCATCGACCAAAAATAAAAGAAAGATGAAGAGAAATGGATCTAAAAGATAAATCCATAAAAAAAAAGAAATAGAAATATTTTTTAAGTCATTTTCTAAAATCTCTTTTTTCTAAATTTGTTTCTAAAACACTTTATTTCTAACTCTTTTTTTAAAATGTTTCTAAGATTTCTTTTCTAAAGCTTTTCCTAAAACATTTTTCTATTAATTCTAAAAAGATTTTATTAAAAGGAAAAACTATGAACTAATATTCAATTACCAACATCTTTTTTAAAAACGATAAAAAAATGCCACTAAAAGAAAATAAACAAAATTAGAAAAGAAAGAAAGAAAAAAAAATATGAAGGAAGGATAAAGAGGGACGCAAGCTGGATGAGGTGGTGGTAGCAGATTTGAAGTCCACAATGCTCTAAGGCCCAAACCAAATTCCTTTGAACAAAATATAATAAAAAAAATTTATTTAAAAAAAAGGAAACAAAACGAAATCAGGAGAACACGTCTCCTTCTTCCTCTTGCAAACACAGTCGCTACCTTCTTCTTCGCGATACAAACGGCGGAAACAGGGGAAATTGCGGCACTCCCTCACCTATCCGAAACAAACCCCACGCGAAACAACAAGCCGATTTTCATTCTTCTTCCTCTCGAAACGCAAACCTCTCTCTCTATTCTTTCTTCTTTCGATTTTGTTTTCTAATTAAAAGGGGATTAATGAACGGTTTAGGGTTGATGAAGTATTCTTGAAGGTTGAATTGAAGAGTGAAGAAAAAAGGAGGATTTGAAGTTCGAAATTAAATTTGACAGGGATTCAGTGTGGCTATTGAAGCTTGGGATTGAAGAAGGATGGGGCTCTCTTTATAGGAAGAAGGTGATAAATTGCGATGCCGTTTTGATGCTGTCAGCTAGCGTTTTGGCTCCACGGGAAAAGCGTGTTTGCTTTTCTTTTTTTCAATTTTCTGTTTGCCTCTTCAAACTGTTGTTGCGTTTCAAGTTTAACTTGCTTGCGTTTCGTTGAAGTTGGTGAACTGAAACTACTTTGGGCCTGTTGTTTGGGTGTAAGCCTGTGATGCGTGCGTGCGGGAGTCTTGCTTTTTGGTTTGTAATTCTCGGCGAAGGCTTGTGAGCTATTTTATATTATGCGCGGGTGACTTCAGCTGGAGTTGAAGCCTTGTTGGCTTGGTGTGGATGCGAGGTGAAGCTGGCTTGTTGTTCGTACGGCTTCGGCTAGGAAATGGTTTGTTGGGCCTTTGTTTTGCTGTTTAATGTTCACGCGGGAGAGGGCTTTTGTTGCAGCGTACGGAATGGCTATGGATTTGCTTGTAAGGCTTATGTTGTGGGCTTGTAGGATATGTGTGTGGTGTGTGAAGGCTGTGTGGAGGAAGCTTACGGAAAGCTGATGTTGTTGTTTTGCTTACGCGGAAACTTGTGCGTATTCGGCTGTGAGTTGTTGTGAACTGCTAGGCCCATTTTGCTAGCTGTTGTTGTGAAGTGTAGCAGCCATCTTGTTTGGCTTGATATGAAAAGAGGCTATCACGTGCGGACAGAGTATTTGGCTTGTTTTGGGGAAATGGGCTGCCGAGGAAGTGTTACGGCTTGTAATTGTTTAGTTTCAACATGTGCAGGCCTGCGGCGGGTTGATGTTAGGCTTGAAGCTGGGCATGAAGTGTGAAAGGAAGTGTGAGGTGGGGAAAAGGCTTGTGAAATGTACGGTTTGTACGTGGGCTGATGAAAACTGTATTGGGCTAGCTGATATGTGGGTCATGTGGGTTTATGAGTTGAGAATGTGAAGTGGTTAATTCATCATTTTTTTATTTGTTATGTAAAATTAGAAAAATCTTAAGAAAATAATAATAATAAAAAAGGTATTAAAAAAAGGCTTAATATCTAATGGGCTTTATATATTTTTTCTAAAATATTTTCTAATAACTATTTTTTGGGTGACAAATGGTTAGAAACATAAAAAAAGAAATGAACTTGATTATAGTAATTTTATGGGAAGTGACTTTGAATTGAAGGTGATAAAAAAAATGGATGGAAAATAATCGGGTAATTGGAAAATTGGATGTGACAATGGAAATGATTAAAAAAATGGATAACGGACGAAAATTAGATAATGTGATAAAAAATGTCGAAAAGAATGAATAATTGGATATTTTTTGTGAAATGGATATGGAATTGATGGTTTAAGCCCACAACATATTCTGATTTTCCTTGCACACAGTCATCACTAAACCACTGAATAACTCATAGTATTGAGCCACAACCACTGAAATCTGCCTTAATTATTTAAATTCATGCTGAGAAAAATAAATTCTCAGATGAATCACTGATAAACTTGATGATCATTGAATATTCAAACCAAAACCTCACACAGAACACTGCCTGATAAACCGATAAATTTTGCACACAACACAGCTTTGAACTTTTGAATACGCACAGTATGAGAAACAGACCACTGGCCCACACAACTTGCAGTCGAAACAATCTCTTGATAGCTTGACCAAAATCAGGTCAAACGTCCATCTGAATCAAATTGTGACTGAACGAACGCATTTGAATTGGAATCACAACCCTGGTCTTTGAAATCCTGCAACACAGAAGAAGAAGAAACAACTGCAACATATTTTTTTGATATTTTGGTTAGAGATTAGTAAAATATAAACAAATAACAGGAACTAAACATGGTGATCCTCTGCAAGGCATAAACCTGCACCTGAAAAAAGAATAAACAACCAGCACGTGATCTTGTTTGTATGCAGAATGCAGATGAGATACGAAAAATCTTAGGTCAAAAATTAGGGTCTGACACTCCTCGACATCTCGTCGAGGGTTCATCGACCCGGTGTGGTTTGGCGTCTTCACGACGTCGGGCATCCCTTACTGAACTGGCCGCTTGCTTTTCTTCATATTGGATGTAGGCTTGGGCTTTCAGTAGGAACGCGTCGAGGGTGGTCGGGGTTTCAATGCCGACCGCCCGATGGAAATCGGTCGAGGGGCGTAACCCTCGTTCCAGCAAGTATTTTTTCATGTCGTCGGTCGTGGACACTTGGACCGCCTCTTTATTGAACCTTTCGATGTAAGTTCGTAAACGCTCGTCCCTCCCCTGGATTATTGCTTCGAGCGAAGCCTCTATCTTAGGGTGTCGTCTTGATGCGGTAAAGTTCCTGGAGAACGTGCGTCCAAGTTGTTTCCATGATGTGATGGATTCAGCCTCAAGGCTTTTGTACCATGTCATTGCTCCTTTCCTCAGCGTCGTAGGAAAGAGTCGACATTTGATTGCCCCTCGTACACCCCGATAGTCGAGCAATGCATTGATATTCTCGATGTGCTCGTCTGGGTCGGTGGTCCCGTCGTACGAGCCTAACGGAGGGGGTTTCTCTAAGCCTCTTGGGAGCTTGTTTCCATGTTTCTTTATTCTTCGAGGAGAGGCAGATCTTGATCTGCTCCTTCTTGATTTTCTTCTAGGAGAGGGTCGTGGGGAAGACTGACGAAAGCATTTGTTTCCTGTTGATTCGTCGGTGTGTCCCCTCCTCTTCTTCCTTGCAGGATACGGAGTATGCTCCCTTTGGGGTCTCCCGGGAGAATGAGGTCGACGAGAATTATCTTCAAGTCGGGCGATCTTCTCGCCATGAGTGAGGAGCAGCAAGTTTGTTTGATTTAGGATTTCGGCCAATGCGGCGAAATCTGACCCTGAAGGAGTCGAAGGAAAAAGAGTTTCCGGGCGACTTTCCAAAGGTTGGTCGCGGTCGGGTGAAGGTGATGTCGCCTTCCCTTCTGGACGGTCTTGCACCGTTTCGTCATGTAGAGGAGGTTGGATGTTGCTCTCACGTTGTGTGAGAATCATACCATCATTCGATCGATTTTCCTGGTTGTCCCGAGCAGCCATGGATCTTGTTAAAACTTTGGTTCTTTAAGGATCTTGAAAGAAGAACGGGGAAATCAGTTTCCACAGACGGCGCCACCTGATCGTACCTGGAGATCAGGATCCGATGCGGCTGGCCTCGAGAGCGGATGGATATGGTCGTTGAGGAGAAAAGGGGTTGTACCTGCAAGGCACTCCGATGCTAAAGTAAGTAACCGAGCAAGAGTGGGCAAGTACAAGTATCAGGGTTAGAGAAATTGAATACCTGACCCTCTCAAATGAGAGGGTTTATATAAGGGACCAGCTGGAAGATTATTGGTTCGTTCTGTGAGGCGCGGATTGAGGGATCCGTGAAGATAGGCAACGGTCAATACTAGCCGTTAGAGAGCCTCATCGTGATCGGATTGTTTGTGGTCGGATGAGGACAACTTTTCATGATTGCGCTCGACGTCGAGCAGGATTGTTGGATCAGTTTCCTTGGCCCAATTGGAGGAATTGGGCTGGACCAGAACACCTAATTTTGTCGGAGAAACGGCGGTCGACGGTGGTACCTGTAACACGGTGGGAGAACTGACTTTAGTTAAATGTTGCGGATAGCAAGAGTCGCCACCGACTTTTATTTTATCCAAAGGAAAGGCATAAAAGAACAGGAAAGACCTTTTAAAAGATTTTTGGGTTCGGGGGGTAGGTTATGTAAAGGGAAGGTGTTAGCACCCTTTACATCCATGGTTATCCATGGGCTCTTAGTTACTTAGCTCACTTTAAAATGTTTTTGAAAATGTGAAGTGTGTGAATAGAAATTTTCTTAAGAGTTTGATAATGATCCATGTACGGATGCGTAAAAAACCTTTGTTTTGAAAATTGTTTGAAATGTGTGAAGTGTTTGAAAAGTTTTGAAGAGTGAGCAAGTAACTATGAGGAACCTACCCTAAGTTTAAGTCTTTTCTGTTCTTGAATCCTTTAAGTGGTAAGACTATCCCTATTAATAAGGAATAGGTAGTCATTACCTTGGATGTGAGGGACAAGTAAGGGTCATCTGTTAATGTAGGCAACTGTGGGGTGTATTAAGCAAGTTTGGAGGGACTGTCATCTTTATTCGAAAGGGACAAGATCATTACGAAGGCAACATTCGAAAGGGACTTGATCTTTTATCTGTTAAGGGACTATATGACTTTATTTTGAGGGACTTTTGCTTTATACACCCTACTTGACCTTTTGATTAGGCAACAATGAGAGGTATCCCTAAGAAAGTGAGATGGCGATCAAAGATCGACTTACGTGCGTGAGTGTACAATTTTAATATTTTTCTTTCAAATTAAGTGATCTAAATTAATTTTAAATAAACATACATGTTACACTCCCTATTTACTAACCATAGCATAAAATAAATAATTTAAACATTACTATTAAATATTACACCAAGGAGCAATTACAACAATAATAAATAAGCAATTTAAATAAATAAAGCAAAATATTAAATAATAATAAAAATTGGGTTAGTGAAAATAAAAATAATACCAAATTAATGGGGTTAGTAATAATCATATAAACATAATTAATAATAACAATAATGAAATAATCAAAAATATTATAATAATTAAAAGATTAAATTTTATATAAACAATTATTTAAGGTTAATTAGAAATCATGAACAATTAATTTTGAATTATATGGAAATTATTAAATTAATTATGAACATATTATGAACATAAATTATAATTACAAAAATTAAATTAGCAATTTTTAAACATATAATAAAAATCATTTACATGCAAAATTAAATTATAAACAAACCATATCATATTATCATATTAAGAATTTTAATTTTTAAACATATTTTCATATTAATTAAATTATGAATTTTAATATAATATATACAAATAGTAGCATTAAATAAATAGAAGAAGAAAAATTAAGGTTTGAGAAAAATGTTTTTAGGGTTTTAAAAATAAATTAGGTTTTATATAGAAAGAAAATGCTAAATATTAAATATTAATCTAAATATACAAATAAATCATAATATATACATCTTAATAAAAGAACAATTTGTTTTAGAAAATATTATTAGGATTTATATTTATGAATCATATTTTAATTAATTAATATTAATAATAAGTAAAACAAATTAAAAAAAACAAAAGAAAAAGGAAACTTACCTGGCTGGGAATTGAACCCAGCACCTCTGGCTTGCAAACACTCAGGCCAACAACACCTACCACCAGGCCAACGTGCGCGCAGGTACCAAAGGAGAGGTTGAATTGCTTTTGTTGTCTAAAACCTGAAAATCATGAAAAAATAAGCAAAACAAAAGGCCTGGGGGGATCGAACCCAGGACCTTCACAATACACACAAACACCTTAACCAATCCAGCTGGGAGAGCGCACTTGTACATATGGTGATTATAATAAATAATATATGAAGTTTGCTAATTATCTGAAAAAATAAGAAAAAAAAGGTGGTGAAGCCAGGATTCGAACCCCTGCCTATAAGCATTATACGCGCACCCTTTACCACTGGGATAAGCATCATGCTTGTGAAATAAAACAGAACCAATACATAATATTTTTAAACAAATTTTGAATTATGAAACACGCGCGCAGGGCACCATCTTCTTCCTCCAGCCCTAGGATATTTGCTGCGAATTTATCTACCAATGTTCCTGCGAAAATCAAACTTGCAGCAAAACCTATGGATCTCATACACCACAAAAACTGTAAAATTTCAACAAATTAATTGTTCAAACATGATCCAGATACAATTTGGCATTGATCTATGTTTTCAGAATGGATTTATATTAGCTTGAACACGAAACCCTAATGGAGGCCATAAACCCTAGCCATGGTGAAATTCGTATCAGTTCATGAAAATCAAATTAAACTATCCAGAATTCATCCAAAGCTTCAAACAACAACAAATCAACAAACAAAATTCATTAATAATGGTTAAACAATCAAAATCGAAAAAAATAATTTCAAGAACAAAAGTGATTCGGTTTATGTGATATGAGATGTTTTGGATGCAAATATTCATTGGTTTCGACTCAATGAAGCTTAGTGATCATGGCTATGTCCTCAAAATACCTTCAAATGCTTTGTAGGGTAGAAACCGAATTTGAAGTTTTGTGTGGTTTTTTGAAATTTGCAAACTTACTCTTTTAGGCTGGAATTCGTGTGCAATCATTAGGGTTATGTTCTATACTTATAGAGTGATGAATTAGGTCAGAAAAACTTGATATTTGTGTGGAAGATTTGATCCAAAAAGATTCAAAAAGATAAGGCTTTAAAATTCAAATATCCTTGTATGAACACCTTCTATTTTAGTCCAATCATCATGATCCTCTTACCACTTTGATACCAATCATCTTTATGAATTTCTAGAAGCTCAATCCTTTTTAAATCTTTGACTTGTATATTTTATTTTAATTTAAAATGATTTTTAATGAATTAAATCAAAATAAATAAAAATAAAATGATAAAAAATCTGATTTTTAAGGTCTTGGATCGTGCATGAGGTAATGGTATGAATTGGGTCATCATATGGCAAGCCCATTTAGAAAAAATTAGTTTTAAACCTCCATTTTCTTCATAAACCAACCAAAAATTTCTCAACTTTGCAAGGGCACTCATCCTTCAATTTTAATGCTATGAGGGTGTTCTTGGACATTTTGGAAAGCTTGAAGAGTCCTCTAACCAACCCCACTGGTTTCATGTCCATATCATTTACCATTCTCAAGTTATGCCCTTTTGAAGTTGTTGACTTTTGTTGACTTTCAAAAGGACCTATAATGTCTTAGCTCATACCTTCCAAATGAAGCATTTTTGGGCTTGGCTTGTGAGACACAAAGTTGTAGAGAATTCAATTTCCTTCAAAATGAGCTTTGGATGGAGACTTGGTGATGAAGCATGTGAAAGTTATGGCTGGTCAAAGTTTAGTTGACTTTTACTGAGGAAACCCTAATTTAGAAACTCCTGATTCTTGATGATCTGAAATATCCTTGATGAATCATGATCAACCCTTGATCAAATGATGAATTTTACTTCATATACTTGATGTTGGCAAAAAATCATGAAGTTTGACTTTGGTTTGACCACAGTTGACCTTAGTTTGACTTTTTAACTACTTTGACTGATTTTGACTTATCTGATCATCTGACTGAACCAACCCTTGAGAAAAGTCTTGAAACTTGTCATGGGGGTTCTTATACACATATAAGATGTTATGAAGCTCACTTGAAGTCTTGGAAGTCCATTTAGCCTGATTAAAGTCAAAATCCTAGTTTTGGATGCACTGCTTAGGAGGTGCATTGTTTGAGGGAGTTGTCAAATCTTCTGACTATTTGTGAACTTTGTGAACCTTGTGAACCATCATAAGATGTTTTGTGAATCATGTGAACCTCATGGAAGGTCTTGTGAACCTTGTGAACCTCATAAAGTGTCTTGTAGACTTCATGAACCTCATTAAAGGTCTTGTGAACCTTGTGAACTTCATAAAGTGTCCTGTAGACTTCATGAACCTCATTAAAGGTCTTGTAAATATTGTGAATCTTGTGAACCTTGTGAACCTTCTTAGTACACAAAGTCTTGTATTGTGAGGGCAAATTTTGGGGTGCAACATCTGCCCCTGTTCAATTTTCTGAAACCTGAGGGGTTAGATTGGTATATTTGCCAGTCGTGACCTGGAAGGTTGAAGGGGGTTGAACACAAAAGCCCAAAAATTTGCACTCACCAGTGCGTAGAATGATACAGATGACTAGTTGAATATGCTTGAGTGGGCTTAAAGATGCCACTTGGAGAAAAATTCTTCAGGTACATTTCTTGGAGGATAAAGCAGTCCAAAATATGAAGGTAAACTGATAACTTTCAGGAAGATAAACAACGTCCCGAGATAGTAATATGCTTTCAGGAGGATACAGCAATCTTGAGGTAATAATGTGCTTTCAGGAGGATAAAGCAGTCCTGAGGTAATAATATGCTTTCAGGAAGATAACAACGTCCTGAGGGAGTGATATGCTTTCAGAAAGATAAACAACATTCTGAGGTAATAATATGCTTTCAGGAGGATACAGCAGTCCTGAGATAGGGGTGATAGCTTTCAGGAAGATAGACAACGTCCCGAGGAGATAATATGCTTTCAGGAGGATAACAACGTCCTGAGGAAGTGGTAACCTTTGGGAAGATAACAACGTCCCAAAGTAATAATATGCTTTCAGGAGGATAACAACGTCCTGAGGAAGTGATGATAGCTTTCAGGAAGATAACAACGTCCCGAGGGGATAATATGCTTTCAGGAGGATAACAACGTCCTGAGGTATAAGAAGCTTTCAGGAGGATAAAGCAGTCCTGAGGGAGTAAGCTTTCAGGAGGATAAAGCAGTCCTGAGGTAATAATAACTTTTGGGAAGATAAACAACGGCCCAATAGTCACAATTTGTTGATGAAATTTGTCTGTTGGAGAATTAACCTGAAAACAAGGTAGCATCCTGTATGGTAATATTAGTTTATGCATTATGTATGCATGTATGATATGATGCACCTAAGTAATGTATTATGTATTTATGTATATGTATGTCATGATGTAAATGATGTATGTATGCCTCATGCTGCCTGAAGCGTCTGGATATCTTCGTATAATAACTGCTGGCCAGGGAAAATAAATCCCGATTTGTTGCTGAAGAGTATGGGGAATTTGTTCCCGTCTTGTGTGATAAGAAGGTATACATAACCTCCTGTCTGCTGGGGATAGCAAGGTATATATAACCTCCCGTCTGCTGGGGATAGCAAGGTATATATAACCTCCCGTCTGCTGGGGATAGCAAGGTATATATAACCTCCCATCTGCTGGGGATAGTAAGGTATATATAACCTCCCGTCTGCTGGGGATAGCAAGGTATATATAACCTCCCGTCTGCTGGGGATAGTAAGGTATACATAACCTTCCGTCTTCGTTTGATAGTAGGGTATACATAACCTCCCGTCTTCGTTCGTCGTACTCTTATTGGAAAGTAAATTCCTGAATATCCGTATGAGGATAAAAGAGATGGATATAAATTCCAGGGGAGATGTGACTTGAAGTATTTCATGAAGATGGATTTGCCCTACTGGGGATTTGTAACTGTCTTGTAGGGATGAACTGGTGAAGCTTCGTTGGAATCCTTCCCTCGTTCGTCTTTAGTAAATACTATTACTGCATTTTCATGCATTTCTGGTAAACATCAATCATATTAAGCATATATGCATTTCTGGTAAACATTAATCATATTCAAAAGCATACATACATTCAAATACAACCAATGGAAGTTTCGCTTATGTAAATAGGGTAAAAGTAAATCTGGATTCAAAAATGGAATTTTATTCATATCAAAAAGTGACCCATACATGGGTAAGCTTGTACAGGGAGACATAAACCCTAGTAAGATGATTTTGTCAAAAAAAATTTTTTTACAAAACAAGGAGAATCAGCTATGTGGGAAACAATCCTATTGAGTTTCAATTCTACTATTGCCATTATCTTCAAGTATCTCATCTTCTGCTGTTGAGACGGAAACAACTGGATTGAGCTTTATCTGTTCAAACTTGAGTAAGTAGCACAACTGGTTGCAGTTTCATGGGTGATCCAAACGAGACATAGTCATACGCTTTAATCCCTAACTTTTGCCTGGATTGCCCTTTCAGGTTTTCAATCCACCGGGATACCCTTTTTTTCCCAAGCCGCCTTTTCAGGTTTTCGACTTGCCGGGTGTACATCTTTTTATATATATCCCTAATTTTTGCCCAAACCCTTTTGGTTTGCCGGGATGCCCTTATTTTTGCCTAGGCCTGTCAACCTAGCGGGTCTCTTTCTATGCGTAGTATTTTTTAACTATGTCTGCGTTTATAGGCTGCGGGAAGTCTTCACCATCCATAGTAGTGAGTATCATGGCACCTCCTGAGAACACTGTCTTGACTACAAATGGTCCTTCATATGTTGGAGTCCACTTGCCCCTAGGATCACCCTGTGGTAATATAATACGCTTGATTACCAAGTCACCAGCCTGATATACCTTAGGTTTAACCTTCTTGTTAAAAGCTTTGATCATTCGTTTCTGGTACATCTGGCCATGACAAACTGCTGCTAGCCTCTTCTCATCAATCAAATTTATCTGGTCAAGTCGAGTCTGAATCCACTCATTTTCATCCAAGCCTGCATCCTTCATAATTCTTAAGGAGGGAATCTGAACTTCAATGGGCAGGACTGCTTCCATACCATAGACTAAGGAGAATGGGGTTGCCCCTATTGAAGTGCGTATTGTGGTACGATAACCATGAAGAGCAAATGGTAACATATCATGCCAATCCTTGTAAGTAATAGTCATCTTCTGTACAATCTTCTTAATGTTTTTATTAGCAGCTTCAACTGCCCCATTCATCTTTGGACGATACGGAGAAGAGTTGTGATGCTTAATCTTGAACTGCGTGCAGAGATCAGTAATCATAGTGTTGTTCAGATTAGAGCCATTGTCAGTAATAATCCTTTCAGGGATGCCATACCTACATATGAGATTATTCTTAATGAATCGAGCCACAACATTCTTGGTAACAGATGCAAATGAAGCTGCCTCCACCCACTTCGTGAAGTAATCAATAGCAACCAGGATGAAACGATGCCCATTAGAAGCGGTAGGCTTGATCTTACCAATCCTATCAATGCCCCACATGGCAAAAGGCCAAGGAGAAGTCAACACATTCAATGGTGATGGAGGTATATGGACTTTACCAGCATAGATCTGACACTTATGACATGTTCTGGAGTGTTGATAGCAATCAGCTTCCATGGTAGACCAATAGTAACCTGCTCTCAATATCTTCTTTGCCATGGTATGACCACTAGAATGAGTGCCAAAGATCCCATCATGCATATCTTCCATAATCTCTGTTGCTTCCTTCTTATCCATACAACGAAGCATAGTTGAATCATGATTTCGCTTGTACAAAATTCCATTACTCAAAAAGAACTTGGCAGAGAACCTTCTCAGGAACTTCCTATCTTTGACAGATGCCCCTTCTGGGAATTCCTGAGCTTCAAGATATCTTTTTACTTCATAGAACCAAGGTTTCTCCTCTGCTTCCTCAGTGTCAATCTCATTGCAGTATGCAGGCTTTTCAAATCTATCAATAGTAATCTTGGGAGCTTCATCATCCCAGCTGATCTCAAACATGGATGCCATGGTGGCTAAAGCATCTGCCAACTGATTCTCTCTTCGTGGGATATGTCCAAAGGTAATCTCTTTGAAATGTGGGATCAAAGACAACACATGCTCTCTGTAAGGAATAAGATTATCATGTTTGGTATCCCAATCTCCTTTTATCTGACTTACTACTAGAGCTGAATCTCCATATACATCAAGGAACTGAATTTTCATATCAATAGCAGCTTTAATACCCAGGATACATGCCTCATACTCAGCCATATTATTAGTGCAATAGAAACAAAGTCTGGCAGTAATAGGGGTATGACAACCTTCAGGGGAACTGATCACAACACCAACACCATTACCAAGTGCATTGGAAGCACCATCAAAAACCATAGTCCATTGGGATCCTTGTTCAGGTCCGTCATATTGTCCAGGTTCTTTGGTAATAATCATAATGTCTTCATCCGGGAACTCAAAACTCATTGACTGGTAATCATCTACTGCTTGATGAGCCAAATGATCAGCAACAACACTTCCCTTGATGACCTTCTGAGTAGTATACTGTATGTCATATTCTGTCAAGATCATTTGCCATCTTGCAATTCTTCCGGAGAGAGCAGGTTTCTCAAATATGTACTTGATTGGATCCATCTTTGAAATCAATAAGGTAGTATGGGTCAACATATACTGTCTTAGTCGGCGAGCAGACCATGCCAAAGCGCAACAAGTTTTCTCGAGCAGTGAGTATCTTGTTTCACAGTTGGTAAACTTTTTGCTAAGGTAGTATATTGCTTGCTCTTTTCGACCAGACTCGTCATGTTGCCCCAAAACACACCCCATTGAGTTGTCTAACACTGTTAAGTACATAATCAAGGGTCTTCCATCAACTGGTGGCATCAAAATTGGAGGTTCTAGCAGATATCTCTTGATTTCATCAAAGGCAGTCTGGCACTCATCATTCCACTCCATCACCTGATCTTTCTTCAACAACTTGAAGATTGGCTCACAGATGGCAGTCAATTGGGAAATAAATCTTGCAATGTAATTCAATCGTCCCAAGAAACCTCTAACTTCCTTCTCAGTACGGGGAGCTGGCATCTCTCGTATGGCTTTCACTTTTGCAGGATCCACTTCAATGCCTTTTCCACTGGCTATGAAACCCAGGAGTTTACCAGATCTAACTCCAAAAGTACACTTGTTTGGGTTCAGTCTCAACTTGTATTTCTTTAACCTTTCAAACAACTTATGCAGATGATCAAGATGTTGCTCTTCCTTCTGAGACCTGGCTATCATATCATCCACATACACTTCTATCTCATGATGAATCATATCATGAAACAAAGCCACCATAGCACGCTGATATGTTGCCCCTGCATTCTTCAAACCAAATGGCATCACCTTATAGCAAAAGGTCCCCCACTGTGTAACAAATGTTGTCTTCTCCATATCTTCAGGAGCCATCTTGATTTGATTGTAACCAGAGAAACCATCCATAAAGGAGAATACCTTATGCTGAGCAGTGTTGTCTACCAGAACATCAATATGAGGAAGTGGAAAGTCATCTTTAGGGCTGGCCTTGTTCAAATCTCTGTAGTCTACACACATACGTACCTTACCATCTTTCTTGGGTACCGGCACCACATTTGCAACCCACTGAGGATAAGAAGTCACAGCTAAGAACCCTGCATTGAACTGTTTCATTACCTCTGCCTTAATCTTCTCTGACATTTCAGGACGCATGCGACGAACCTTCTGCTTCTTTGGACGACAATCTTCTTTTACCGGTAAACGGTGAACTACAATGTCTGTATCCAACCCTGGCATATCTTCATAGGACCAAGCAAAGATCTCCACATAGTCACGTAACATCTGAATTAATCTGCTCTTGACACTATCCTCTAATTCAGCCCCTATCCTGACTTCTTTCCTGTTTTCTTCAGTTCCCAGATTCACAACTTCGACTGGCTCTTCATGTGGCTGTATGGCTTTCTCTTCTTGTTGTAACAACCTAGCAAGCTCTACAGGTACTTCACAATCGTCCTCATTTCCGTCTTCAGTTTGATAGATCGGATTCTCGAAATTATAATTGGCAATAGTAGAACTATTATCAACAGGATCCAGAGTGGATGAGGATCTGCATTTTAGTGATGTGGGTGTGTGTAAGAACACATAGCTGATAAATGTAAAAATAAAATAAAAGAAAGACAAAGAACACAATATTTACTAAAAACGAAACGTCCACTGATTTTTATTGAATGAAGTATGCAAATGAAATGGCAGCCCGTAACAAGCACACCATTATGCCCCGGGTAAGGCACAAGGCTTGAAAGTTTAATTGTTCAAGAAATTACAAACTTAAAAAGCAACAACACAGTAATAGTATTTACTCCTGACTAAAGGAGATAGGGATAACATCTTCAGCTTTCCAATTATTGAGTCCAGCACCCACAGTAGGAAAAATCCAAGCATCCAGGTTGTAGTCTTCATCATAATCACCCACAGCATTGATCTGGTTCTTCATAACCCCTTGATTGGTGATACGAACAGCACGAGTATGACGAACAGCCTTCTGAGACTCTGCAGTAAAACCCAAACCAAACTTGTCAGACTTGTATGGGATATCAGGAAGCTGACCCCAAATAGTACAACCACCTTCATCTACCATAGCTCTAGCATCTTTAAGGGAGGCCATTGTTGGAGGTACTCTGGTGACCACAGGAACTTTCTTGACAACAGGAGGAGCTTCATAATCATTAACCACCCAAGGAACCACTTCAAATGTCTGACAAGGAGTTTCAACATATTCACCTTCCACTTCCAGATACTTGAAGGTGTTCACATGGCTGAAAAAATATTCTTCCTCTCCATAGACAGTAACAACCTTTCCTTCTATCGGATATCTCAACTTCTGATGTAATGTAGAGGTTACAGCACCTGCCCCATGGATCCAGGGACGACCAAGCAAACAAGAGTATGAAGGACGAATATCCATCACATAAAATGTAGCATTAAAAACCTGAGAACCAACTTTGATTGGGAGATCAATTTCTCCATGCACCACTCTTCTAGAACCATCAAAAGCCTTCACCACTATATTACTGGGCTTCAGCACAGCATCTTCAGGACTTAGCTTATTCAGGACTTCTTTGGGTAACACATTCAGAGAGGAACCATTGTCTATCAATACATGTGACAGGGTAGTGCCCCTGCATTCAATTGAGATATGCAGAGCCCTGTTATGATCTCTCTTGGCCGGAGTCAAATCAGCATCAGAGAAACCTAACCCATTATCATAGGTCAGGTGGGCAACACAATTCTCAAACTGGTCAACAGAAATTGCATTGGGTACATGAGCAGTCTTCAGAAACTTGATCAGAGCTTTGGCATGAGCCTCAGAACACAACAACAAGGACAACATAGAAATCTTGGAGGGAGTATGCCCCAATTGATCAACAATGTCATAATCACTCTTGCGAATGATTTTCAATACTTCTTCCATCTGCTTAGAGAGATCATCAGCAGCTGGCACATCACTTGGTATAGGTTCATTGACAGGACCTTTGCCCCGAGCATCAGTGGTGGAGGTAGCAGCAGGAGTAACTGCATTCTTGGAAGTAACTGGAGGAGAGAAAACTCTTCCACTTCGTGTGATCTTACTAGATCCAGCAATATTATCAACATCAGCAGGCATGTCAGCTAAGGGTTCCTGCTTAACACCATGGATATAAACATCAGACCCATAGTGCCAAGGCACATCTTTATCAGATGTGTACGGAATAGGACCAGGAGTGGTAATGACCAGCGGAGCCACTCTAGCTTCAGCAACAATCCTCACAGGGCCTTCAGCAGTAATCTTAATTGGACCCTTATGAGTGATCTTAACAGGTCCTTTGGAAGTGATCCTTACCGGTACTTTATCAACCATATCAACCTCTTCAGTTTTCCTACCTTCAGTAATATGATCCACCATACTCTCTACAGACGATGGAGTCTTCTCAAACACTATGGTATACTTATCCATGAGACGTTGAATTCCATCTCTCAATCTCCAGCAACTATCCGGCTTATAGGTACAATACAAACAATCTTCACGACAACCTGGAAAGAACCCAGCTTGTACTAGCTTCTTCTTGATAACAGACAATGGTGTGGTCAACTCTGCAACTGAATAGATATGTAAATCTTCATCAATTGCATTGACAGTCTTCTCATGATTTGACATGGGAGCAATGATCACATTTGGAGTACCCGGAGGGTCAAACTCAATTTCTCCAGCCTCAATCATATCTTGAATTTTGTTCTTCAAGACCCAGCAGCTATTAGTATCATATCCCTGACAGTTTGAATGATATGCACATCGTGCATTGGGGTTGTACCTGGGTGAGGTAACATTAGGATTTTGAGGAGCCTCTTTCAGAGTGATAAGTTCAGCCTTCAACAAGTGTTGCAATGCCTGAGCCATTGACATGTTGATCTTAGTGAACTGTCTTCTAGCCCTCTGTTGGTTGCCCTGTGGCTGCTCTGGTGTTGTAGGAGTTGGATTTGAAATATGGACTGCACTCACAGACTGATGCCTTCTATTACGATCAGGTTGACCATAAACAGCATTAGACTCTTTCTTCCCAGTGGGAGGCTTCTTTGCAGCACCTGATGAAGAAGCACCCACTTGGATCTTGCCACTCTTTATACCATTTTCCACACGCTCTCCTGTCATTATCAACTCAGTGAAGCCAGATGATGAGCTTCCAATGAGATGACTGTAAAAAGGACCATTCAGCGTACACATGAACATATCAACTAACTCCCTGTCAGTTAAAGGGGGTTGTACTCTTCCAGCTAAATCTCTCCACTTCTGAGCATACTCCTTGAAACTTTCTTTGGCACCCATAGACATGCTTTGCAGCTGCATGCGAGTGGGAGCTAAATCAGCATTGTATTGATACTGCTTATAGAAAGCTTCAGCAAGATCATTCCAATCCCTGATGTTGACACTCTCCAACTGATAATACCACTCCAACTGAGCTCCAGATAAGCTCTCTTGGAAGAAATGGATCCACGGCTTCTTATCAGCAGTATGGGGTTGAATTCTTCTGACATAAGACCTCAGATGCAACTTGGGACAAGAGACCCCGTCATAAACAACAAAAGTAGGAACCTTGAAACCAATGGGTATGACTACCCCAGATATCAGACTTAAATCTTCAAAATCCAGCCCAGAAGACTTCTGCAACTCCATAGCGTCCATTCTATCCACCAGCATCTTGAATTTTTCTTCATTAGGATCATGGTAGTAATTAGCCTCAGAATCAGAGTCCCCCACAGTGTTGTGGAGACTGCCTCCCTCTTTCTCAGATTCTTCAGATTCATAGTCTTCAACCTGTTCTTTGGTCTTGACAGGACCTCTGAACCTTCTTCCCATGTTGATCAGGCCACCTGACCTTCTGGTCTTTTTAGTCTTCTTGGCTAGCAGTGTCTTCAATTCATCCTGCCCCTTGGACAAGTTCAGGATCAGCTCTTCGAACTGTGCATTTTGTGCCTGGAGATCCTTAACTGTTTGTTCAAGAGCCATTACTGAAATAAACAGCAAGAAGATGAGAAACCTGTGCACAAATAAACCTGTGATGCAATGATATGGAATGTAAATGTGTATGCAATGTTTTCAAGGACCGCAGGATTTAAATTTGCTTAAACAAACAAGAAGGTAAACTTTTATTAGTAATAAATTTGTTTTGCCTCTTGGGCTTTACAAAAAATGAAATACAATAAATACAAGAGATGGGGTTTTAAGTCTCCCATGGACGTTTCCTCTTTGTGTTGAGGTATGAGTTGAGATTCCGTTCCTCATGAAGTTGCTTTGTTAGTTCCAGGATTCTTTCTTGGCTTGCTTTGTAATGAGCCTCGAAAGTATCCCTTTGCTCCTTCAACTGGATCCAGGATCTCTGCAAGTCTTCCATGTCAGTAGGCATGTCTGGGTGAAGGATGGTATAAGCAGTATCTCCTTCAGTAACAGGTTCCATGGTAACTGGCAGGATAGCAGGATATGGCATCATGAGAGTCTGAGCACGAGATCGCACCCATCTGAGATAAGCCTCCATAGGAATAGTGTACTTAGGCTCCAGAGTCTTGCTGTCAACCTTGTTTACTTTTCCCCATGCTCGTATGAATCTCTGACGGTAACCTTGCAGATCGTTATCGTAGTCAAACACAATGCCCTGAATTAACATGTCATGTGGACCATCACTCCGAGCGTAACTAAACTATCGTAAAGCTAGAGAGGGGTTGTAAGTGATGCCTCCTCTTATGCCCAGAAGTGGCACATTAGGGAACTCCCCACAATGATCAATGATAGTGATATTCTCCATAGATCTGGAGCACCAATGGATATCTGAATGCGAGAGTGACATGATCCTTTTGGACCATCTGAACCCTTGCTCATTCTTCATTACTGAGCAAGGAAGGTGAGAAATAAACCACCTAGATAGCAAAGGTATGCAACACATCAAAGTTCCTCTTGCCTTTGTAGTACGAGTATGAAGCGAGTGCAGAATGTCTCCAAGCAATGTAGGCACTGGATTGTGACTCAGGAATATGTTGATGGCATGAACGTCTATGAACTGATCTGGATTGGGGAACAACACTAAGCCATAAATCAGCAAGGCTAAGATATCCTCAAAAGCATCATAACTCATATCCTTCAAGAACATTTGAGCCTTCTCTATCAACACCTTAGCAAGAATACCCTTAACTCCGCTTCTTGTTTCTAGAACAATGTCAGACTTTTTCAGATGTAGAGCTGCAGCAATAACCTCAGGTTTAGGCTCTCTTTCCAAGCCTGTGAATGGTCTTTGATCAAGAACAGGTATACCCAGAAGTTTAGAGAACTCCTCCATGGTTGGAACCAGCTGGTAGTCGGGGAATGTGAAGCAATGGTGCTTAGGATCAAAGAACTGAAACAGAACACTCATCATGTCTTCATTGAACCCTGAAGTGACTAGATCCAATAGGTAACCATGTCTCTTGATGAACTGGGAATGATCAGGCACTTGGGAAACCAACTCTTTAAGCTTAGCAGGTATGCCCACAAAGTTGATCCTGATGGTGTTTCTACGAGCTGAAGCCATGACCTGCAACAAAGAACAAAGATAAATCCCTTGGTCCTTGAAATGGTTAGGGAAAATGCTATGCTTATGATGCATGATGATGTCATGATGTTATGCTCAATCACAAACACGTGGCACACACAAACAAGTCACACAATAGCCCTAGGTTTAAAGGCTTGCATGAGGTTCAAAGGTAAGTACCCTCCCCTGAAGTTAGATGGTTCATCCTGTCCTACAAAAGTAACCGGGTTCTAAGGGATCTCAATATCATTGATCCTTCACAAGGGTGGTTGTTCAGTAGGCAACTTACTTGCCAACCAAAACCCTCCAAGTTTAGAATCTCAATGAGCGTAGCATCGAGTATCAACCAACTTCAGTCTGCACCAAAGCCGGCTATCTCACTACTTTCTAAAGGCCAAGATGGGATAACTAGGGTTCTAAAAGTTAGTTAATGCATTGACAACATATGGCAGCCTCATATTATCCTCAACTTGACTTAAGGAACATAAGCACCAACCAAGAAGTCACACTAACTATGGCCACCAGATCAACCATATCGGTATACGCCGTACAATTTCCTTGGTCTATTGCCATTTACCTAAGGTACACTAGATCCGGGTTAGGATCTTTCATACATAAGAGCACCCAACAAATAAAGTAAAGCAAACAAGGCAAACAATTTTAAAGTGATCTAATTCCTAAGGGTACCCCTCTTTTATTAAATCCCCAGCAGAGTCGCCAGTTCTGTAACACGGTGGAAGAACTGACTTTAGTTAAATGTTGCGGATAGCAAGAGTCGCCACCGACTTTTATTTTATCCAAAGGAAAGGCATAAAAGAACAGGAAAGACCTTTTAAAAGATTTTTGGGTTCGGGGGGTAGGTTATGTAAAGGGAAGGTGTTAGCACCCTTTACATCCATGGTTATCCATGGGCTCTTAGTTACTTAGCTCACTTTAAAATGTTTTTGAAAATGTGAAGTGTGTGAATAGAAATTTTCTTAAGAGTTTGATAATGATCCATGTACGGATGCGTAAAAAACCTTTGTTTTGAAAATTGTTTAAAATGTGTGAAGTGTTTGAAAAGTTTTGAAGAGTGAGCAAGTAACTATGAGGAACCTACCCTAAGTTTAAGTCTTTTCTGTTCTTGAATCCTTTAAGTGGTAAGACTATCCCTATTATTAAGCAATAGGTAGTCATTACCTTGGATGTGAGGGACAAGTAAGGGTCATCTGTTAATGTAGGCAACTGTGGGGTGTATTAAGCAAGTTTGGAGGGACTGTCATCTTTATTCGAAAGGGACAAGATCATTACGAAGGCAACATTCGAAAGGGACTTGATCTTTTATCTGTTAAGGGACTAGATGACTTTATTTTGAGGGACTTTTGCTTTATACACCCTACTTGACCTTTTGATTAGGCAACAATGAGAGGTATCCCTAAGAAAGTGAGATGGCGATCAAAGATCGACTTACGTGCGTGAGTGTACAATTTTAATATTTATCTTTCAAATTAAGTGATCTAAATTAATTTTAAATAAACATACATGTTACACTCCCTATTTACTAACCATAGCATAAAATAAATAATTTAAACATTACTATTAAATATTACACCAAGGAGCAATTACAACAATAATAAATAAGCAATTTAAATAAATAAAGCAAAATATTAAATAATAATAAAAATTGGGTTAGTGAAAATAAAAATAATACCAAATTAATAGGGTTAGTAATAATCATATAAACATAATTAATAATAACAATAATGAAATAATCAAAAATATTATAATTATTAAAAGATTAAATTTTATATAAACAATTATTTAAGGTTAATTAGAAATCATGAACAATTAATTTTAAATTATATGGAAATTATTAAATTAATTATGAACATATTATGAACATAAATTATAATTACAAAAATTAAATTAGCAATTTTTAAACATATAATAAAAATCATTTACATGCAAAATTAAATTATAAACAAACCATATCATATTATCATATTAAGAATTTTAATTTTTAAACATATTTTCATATTAATTAAATTATGAATTTTAATATAATATATACAAATAATAGCATTAAATAAATAGAAGAAGAAAAATTAAGGTTTGAGAAAAATGTTTTTAGGGTTTTAAAAATAAATTAGGTTTTATATAGAAAGAAAATGCTAAATATTAAATATTAATCTAAATATACAAATAAATCATAATATATACATATTAATAAAAGAACAATTTGTTTTAGAAAATATTATTAGGATTTATATTTATGAATCATATTTTAATTAATTAATATTAATAATAAGTAAAACAAATTAAAAAAAAAACAAAAGAAAAAGGAAACTTACCTGGCTGGGAATTGAACCCAGCACCTCTGGCTTGCAAACACTCAGGCCAGCAACACCTACCACCAGGCCAACATGCGCGCAGGTACCAAAGGAGAGGTTGAATTGCTTTTGTTGTCTAAAACCTGAAAATCATGAAAAAATAAGCAAAACAAAAGGCCTGGGGGGATCGAACCCAGGACCTTCACAATACACACAAACACCTTAACCAATCCAGCTGGGAGAGCGCACCTGTACATATGGTGATTATAATAAATAATATATGAAGTTTGCTAATTATCTGAAAAAATAAGAAAAAAAAGGTGGTGAAGCCAGGATTCAAACCCCTGCCTATAAGCATTATACGCGCACCCTTTACCACTGGGACAAGCATCATGCTTGTGAAATAAAACAGAACCAATACATAATATTTTTAAACAAATTTTGAATTATGAAACACGCGCGCAGGGCACCATCTTCTTCCTCCAGCCCTAGGATATTTGCTGCGAATTTATCTACCAATGTTCCTGCGAAAATCAAACTTGCAGCAAAACCTATGGATCTCATACACCACAAAAACTGTAAAATTTCAACAAATTAATTGTTCAAACATGATCCAGAGACAATTTGGCATTGATCTATGTTTTCAGAATGGATTTATATTAGCTTGAACACGAAACCCTAATGGAGGCCATAAACCCTAGCCATGGTGAAATTCGTATCAGTTCATGAAAATCAAATTAAACTATCCAGAATTCATCCAAAGCTTCAAACAACAACAAATCAACAAACAAAATTCATTAATAATGGTTAAACAATCGAAATCGAAAAAAATAATTTCAAGAACAAAAGTGATTCGGTTTATGTGATATGAGATGTTTTGGATGCAAATATTCATTGGTTTCGACTCAATGAAGCTTAGTGATCATGGCTATGTCCTCAAAATACCTTCAAATGCTTTGTAGGGTAGAAACCGAATTTGAAGTTTTGTGTGGTTTTTTGAAATTTGCAAACTTACTCTTTTAGGCTGGAATTCGTGTGCAATCATTAGGGTTATGTTCTATACTTATAGAGTGATGAATTAGGTCAGAAAAACTTGATATTTGTGTGGAAGATTTGATCCAAAAAGATTCAAAAAGATAAGGCTTTAAAATTCAAATATCCTTGTATGAACACCTTCTATTTTAGGCCAATCATCATGATCCTCTTACCACTTTGATACCAATCATCTTTATGAATTTCTAGAAGCTCAATCCTTTTTAAATCTTTGACTTTTATATTTTATTTTAATTTAAAATGATTTTTAATGAATTAAATCAAAATAAATAAAAATAAAATGATAAAAAATATGATTTTTAAGGTCTTGGGTCGTGCATGAGGTAATGGTATGAATTGGGTCATCATATGGCAAGCCCATTTAGAAAAAATTAGTTTTAAACCTCCATTTTCTTCATAAACCAACCAAAAATTTCTCAACTTTGCAAGGGCACTCATCCTTAAATTTTAATGCTATGAGGGTGTTCTTGGACATTTTGGAAAGCTTGAAGAGTCCTCTAACCAAACCCACTGGTTTCATGTCCATATCATTTACCATTCTCAAGTTATGCCCTTTTGAAGTTGTTGACTTTTGTTGACTTTCAAAAGGACCTATAATGTCTTAGCTCATACCTTCCAAATGAAGCATTTTTGGGATTGGCTTGTGAGACACAAAGTTGTAGAGAATTCAATTTCCTTCAAAATGAGCTTTGGATGGAGACTTGGTGATGAAGCATGTGAAAGTTATGGCTGGTCAAAGTTCAGTTGACTTTTACTGAGGAAACCCTAATTTAGAAACTCCTGATTCTTGATGATCTGAAATATCCTTGATGAATCATGATCAACCCTTGATCAAATGATGAATTTTACTTCATATACTTGATGTTGGCAAAAAATCATGAAGTTTGACTTTGGTTTGACCACAGTTGACCTTAGTTTGACTTTTTAACTACTTTGACTGATTTTGACTTATCTGATCATCTGACTGAACCAACCCTTGAGAAAAGTCTTGAAACTTGTCATGGGGGTTCTTATACACATATAAGATGTTATGAATCTCACTTGAAGTCTTGGAAGTCCATTTAGCCTGATTAAAGTCAAAATCCTAGTTTTGGATGCACTGCTTAGGAGGTGCATTGTTTGAGGGAGTTGTCAAATCTTCTGACTATTTGTGAACTTTGTGAACCTTGTGAACCATCATAAGATGTTTTGTGAATCATGTGAACCTCATGGAAGGTCTTGTGAACCTTGTGAACCTCATAAAGTGTCTTGTAGACTTCATGAACCTCATTAAAGGTCTTGTGAACCTTGTGAACTTCATAAAGTGTCCTGTAGACTTCATGAACCTCATTAAAGGTCTTGTAAATATTGTGAATCTTGTGAACCTTGTGAACCTTCTTAGTACACAAAGTCTTGTATTGTGAGGGCAAATTTTGGGGTGCAACAGTACCGTCATGTTCTCCGACGATCACCCTCTAATCCCTAACACTTTCTTCACCAATCTCCTTTCAATTCTTATGCTCTTTTCTAATCCGTAAATGATTTTGTCTAAAACTCAACCCAATGGCTGGATCATACCAACAGAAAGCAAAAGCAACAAAATGTTGAAATGAGATGAACGTCTTTCAATCGCTTACCTGGAAAAGCGACGAAGTGAAGGAAAATCAAAGGTGAGTTCGCAGATTGCTTTCTCCTCTTTTCTGCGAATCAAAATGATAATTGTTGTGGTTCATGAAATTTGTTTTTTTAGTTTCTTCTTTTGGATTGTGTCACGAGTCTGAGTTTATTGTGTTCTGGACTTTTGCAGGTTCTTGCGTCTTGAATCTTTTGCAGGTTATCACTTCTTATCGATGAAGATTGAAGGTTATGATTAATTATGGTCAAGGAATCTGAAGATAGAAAGATTGATGAACATCTTCGAAAATCGATGATGGATGTTGATGATGCGGATTGAAGATGCACTTTGATTCCGCATTTGACCAGGTATACATTGCGTTCTTGTTGACAGGGTGATTGCCACGTTTTGATGTGTAGAGTTGTTATTGATGTAGTCAAAATTTGCAGGTTAATGGAGAGGATGCAGAAAATGAATGGAATAGTTTGAAGAGGTTTGAAGAATGGGTAAGAAGAATGGAGGGGATGTGATGAAGAAGAATTATAAAGAGAGAGATGGATGAAGAATGAGGGATTGAAGAAGAATGATGAATCTGAGGGAAAAAATCGAAAAATCATAGAGCTCAATCTGCAGCAAATTCCTGATTTTATAGAAGATAGATTGAAGGATTCAATGGGAATTTCAGGTGAGGTTTCAGTTATAGCTAGTTAACTCTTGTAACTGATTTCAGTTATTGATTCCTGCGAATTCTGTTTTTTTGTGATTCAGTGGAAAATCAGTTAGAAGTGGTTAGGGAGTTATTTGTGATTATGCTAGAATTTTATTGTTGAAGCCTCTAACTGATTCCGATTATGGATTCTTCTTCCTTTCTTTTGGATTTTTTTCTTTGGTGTACTCTGCTATAAGTTATCCTTATGTTACTTCTGCATTTTATTTATTTATGGGCTCTGCATTTCATTTCATGCTTGTAGGTGTATTCGGTCGTGTGGTGCGTGTTTTGTGTACTTCCCATGTGTGTGCTTCAAACTGATCTTCAACAGGACTTGAGATGTAAGTGTCTCGGATTCGTTAGAACTGTAGCTTTAGATGGTAGATATATTCTCAGGTTAAAAAGAGAAGGTTTTTCATCCGTCTCACTTTATGCTGATCGGTTTCACGAACCATGTTAGTATCCACCATTATAGATTTCACGAGATCCGGTTTGTACTTTGAACCGGGAGATTGAAATGAGGGACGTTGATGCGTATTTGACAAGCTGCCTTGGTTTTTTTTATTTTGTAGGCTTAAATGACTAGTATTATCCTTGGTTGTTCGAACTTCAGTCTCAAGAAGCCTAGGGCCATACGTCATTTTATTCAACACATCACTCATATAACCAAAGTATTGGTTATCTTCAAATAAATGGAGCAAAAGATTACGACGTCACTTTATGATGAGGACTTGGAGATTCAAAAGAGAAATGGGTCAAGGGTTAGGTCTAGGTTGACTTTAGTCAAAGTTGACCAAAAAGTCAATTACTGACCCCAACGTGATGGTCAATCATGTAATTTGTTCTTCCTTTTTTTTGTATCTCTTTTGTATTGGGATGTTAATGTAAATGGATCCTTGGAATTGAATTGAAAATGTAGATTGAAATCAATTAACTTTGGTGTGGATAAAGTCAGAGGTTTAAAGCGAAGGCATTAATAATAATTAAATTTATTGTTGAAAGAAAGTAAATTCAATTAACAACAAACTTAGAAATTTTAACCAGATGAAATGTGACCATCCACTAACCCATTCAAAGTCACGGAAAAAGATTATGAATGAAAATGAACTTCTCATAGAAATGATGAATTTCTTGACCAAACCACCAATGAGTTAACCCTGCACGATCCCCAATCTTCAAACCCATCTTTGCGAATCATATAATTTAGGGAAATGGAACTTATTCATGTGATAGTGAGCACCAAAGGGTAATATCTCTGATTATTGTAGCTGTCAACTCTCGAGAATTCATCTGATAAACGGATGCTCATAAAACAAACCATAGTCCTTAATTT
Organism: Lathyrus aphaca; assembly: GCA_963966055.1. Lineage (NCBI taxonomy): Eukaryota > Viridiplantae > Streptophyta > Magnoliopsida > Fabales > Fabaceae > Lathyrus > Lathyrus aphaca. The sequence goes on from OZ014519.1 coordinate 652,764,932, forward strand.
TTGTATTTTCCATTGACATAAACCTACACAAGTGTGAAGCCGCAAAGCACTACCAAACCTTGATTCTTGAAGCTTATGATCCAAATGACAAACTTATGTCAATGCATGTATTTAGTGTTATATGACCTAGACGGAAAATGAATGCGAAACATGAAGCCAGATAGAGTTATAAATTAGAGGGAAAATTTTGGGGTGTTACAGTTGTACAGTTTCCTTGGTCTATTGCCATTTACCTAGGGTACACTAGATCCGTGTTAGAATCTTTCACACATAAGCCCAACAAATAAATATAAAGCAAACTAGACAAACAATTTAGTGATCTAATTCCTAAGGGTACCCCTCTTTTACTTAGTAACTCCCCAGCAGAGTCGCCAGTTCTGTAACACGGTGGGAGAACTGACTTTTAGTCATGTTGTGGATAGCAAGAGTCGCCACCGATTTTTATTTTATCCAAGTGGAAAGGACATAAAAGAACAGGAAAGACCTATTTTTTTAAATACTTGGGTTCGGGGGGTAGGTTATATAAAGGGAAGGTGTTAGCACCCTTTATATCCATGGTTACCCATCGGCTCTTAGTTACTTAGCTCACTTAAATTGTTTTTGAAAAGTGTAGTGTGTGATTAGAAATATTATAAGTACTTTGTAATGATCCTCGTATGGATGTATACAAAGCCTTGTTTGAAAATGTTTGAAAATATTGTGAGCTGTGAAAAGTATTTTTGAAGAGTGAGCAAGTAACTATGAGGTACCTACCTTAGACTAAGTCGTTCATGTTCTTATATGTCCTTTCAAGGGTAAGACTATCCCTATTATTAAGGAATAGGTAGTCATTACCTTGGATTTTATTAAGGGACGGGCGTAGGGTCATCGTATGGTCAATGAAGGTAACTTGAAGAGTGTCTGTAGCAATTCGTAGGGACTATCATCATTTATTCGAAGGGATAAGGTCATTATATCGTAGGCAACCTCGTAGGGACTTGACCTTTTAAACTGGAAGAGACTTGATGATTTATACTTGAAGGGACTTTGCTTAAGACACCCCTATATTCAAGGGACTTGACCATTTAAAGGCAACCAAAAGGAATACCCTAGGAAGTGCAGATGGCGATCAAAGATCGACTTACGTGTGTGAATGTTTATTTTTAAATATTTATCTTTTTTAAAGTTAATTATCTAAATTATTTTTAATTACAAGTAGGTTTTCACATCCTATTTACTAACCACTCAATTTATATTAAAATAAGAAGCGAAAAGAAAATTCTAAACTATTACAAGGCTTATGGGCAGATACAAAATAATCGGATAAAAATAAATAATAAGAATAATAAAGCAAATATAATAATAAAGCAAGAATAGTAAATGTAAATAAGTAATAATAATAAATAGAGCAATAATAATAAAGTAATAATAAAGAAATAATAAAAAGATTAGAACTTTTAAAAGAAATTGTTTTAAGTTAAATAAATTAAAATTTTAGAGATTATTAGAAAAATACAAGTTTAAATGGTTTAATAATAATAAGAATAATATGTTAAAATTTTATACAAATTATAAAAAAAAGTATTATATAAAAAAAGTATTTATTTAGGGTTAAAGAAAATTAGGGTTTTAAAATAATTAGTTAAACTTAATAAATTAGTTTTATTTACAAAATTATTATTATACGTAAAACACATTAAAATAAAAATAAAGTTATTATAAAAAATAAAAATGTTTCTCTTTTTTTTTAAGAAATAATAAAAATTTAATTAAGACAGAAATATTTTTATTATTAATTTTAGATTTAATAAGTTACTTAATTATTAAAATAAAGTTACAATAAAAGAAAATAATAAAATATGAAAAAGTGAGAAAATGCTCAAAAAGATAGGACTTGAAAATTGAACCCAGGTCCCTTACCTCAAAAGTCTAGCACAAAACCAATAGGGTCAGCACGCGCTGGTGATAAGCATGCAGGATCAAATCATTATATTTTGAACCTGCAAACTAAAAATAAAATGTAAAAAATTTCTGGAACCAGGGATCGAACCCAACCCCTATGTCCATCCACGCGCATACAATACCACTGGGTTACCTGCATGGTTTGTAACATAAGTATATATAATAATTAATAAAATAAATCCAATTTTGAAAAATCAGATTACGCGCCCAACTTCGTCTTCCTCCTTCGGCCGTCCATTTAACCTTTAGTGACACTTCATCCGTCACAAAAGGTTATAGTGATAGATTTTTTCTGTCACTATAAGTCCTGCACATTAGAACATGAGAAACACAAGCAATAAATCCATTCTAATTGTCCAGATCGATTAAAAGAAGGTCAGTGATTCCATATACACCATTAATTTGGTCTAAGATAGGCTCTTAAACAAAATCCCAATTCACGATTTTTTGGAACCCTAACATGGCATCTTGTTGAATCGACATCGAAACTCAAATTAATCCACCCAGAATTGTTCTACACATTCAAACAAACATTATTATGCAAACAAAAACGATTAATCACTCATGAATATATGAAAACGAAAAATCAAAGAAAGAAGAACAAAGTGCATTCGGTTATGGCATTTTGGTGCATGAATGGATGTGCTGATGATTGGTTTTCGTTCAATGCTGTTCAAGGAAGACAATGCAACCTTAAAATTGCCTTGAAAATGCCTGCATCTATGAAACTGAATTTGAAATTTCTTTGTTATTTTTTGAGCTTTGATACGTGTTCTTGGCTGCAAAAATTCGTGTCCTTGTGCATTGGTTGACTTCATCTACTTATAGAGAAGTAAATTAGGTCAAAAATTTGATGGATTGCTGGGCTTGTGAAGTAACTTGATCATGAAGAAACCAATCACCATTAAAGTTCAAAAATTAAATGAATACTTTCTATTTTAGGTCCAATCTGTTTTTAACTGATTTCCAATCATTCTAAATATGTCTTCAATGATTTTCAATCAAATATCTTGACCATTATTTGATTTTTCATATTTAATTTATATTTAAATTGAATTTTAGTAAATAAAATCCAAATAAATAGTAAATAAATAATAAAAATCAAACATTCTTGCCATTGGGTCGTGCTTGGTGTTTTTATGAAGATTGGATTACAAAATTACAAGCCCATTTAGAAAAATTTGGTTTTAATGTCTTATTTTCTTCATACACCCCTCAAAATCTCCCAACTTTGAAAAGGCACAAATCCTTCAATTTTAAGGTTATGAAGGTGTTCTTGGAAATTTTGGAAAGCTTAAAGAGTCCTCTAAAAAACCTCTTTGGTCTCATGTCCATATATTTTACCATTTTCAAATTATGTCCTTTGGAAGATATTGACGTTTTGTTGACTTTTGAAATGACCTGTAATGTTTTAGCTCATACCTTCCAAATGAAGAATTTTTAGGCTTGTCTTGTGAGCCACAAAGTTGTATAGAATTCAATTTCCTTCAAAATGAGCTTTGGGTGAGAAATTTTTGATGAAGCATGTGAAAGTTATGGCTGGTCAAAGTTCAGTTGACTTTTCCTTAGAAAACCCTAATTTAGAAACTCCTGATTCTTGATGATCTGAAACTTCCTTGATGAATAATGATCAACCCTTGATCAAATGATGAATTTTACTTCATAAACTATATGTTGTCAAAAAATCATGAAGTTTAACTTTGATTTGACCATAGTTGACCTCAGTTTGACTTTTTAACTACTTTGACTGATTTTGCATATCTGATCATCTGACTGGGCAAGCTCTTTGGGAAAGCTTTGAAACTTGACATGGGGATCCTTGAATACATGTGGGATGTTATGAAGCTCACTTGAGGCCATGAAAATCATTTTAACCTAAGGAAACACAAAACCCTAGTTTTGGACACTTTGCTTGGGAGGAGGCATTGTCTGGGGAAACTTCCACACTTCTTGATCAGTTGGGAGTCTTGAGGACCTTATGATCATTTAGAAGTCTTGAGAGAGATTTTCTTGATTGTGGGAGGGAAAATTTTGGGGTACAACAAGTTCTCTAAAATTGTGAAAGTCGGAGTAAACATCGAGGACGCATTCAAATATGGAAGAATCCAAGATGGGTCAGATAGCCAAGCTATTGAAGAGAAGTCTGTCTGTGATTCCCAAGAAATTAATGCAGTTTGGGAATCACCACTAGTGCCTCACTATCCACATTGTTCAGGAACCTCAACTTTTTAGAGTCAACAATCTTTTGGGTCTCCATACCAGTTACTATCTTCTCCATAAGGATAATGTCCTCATGCAAATCAAGGACCTCCTCAACAGTTATACCAACGTCAGAACGCTTCGCGTCAGCACTCTCAATACAGGCCAAAAAATCCAAAAAGGAATTTCACTCCGCTTCCGGTGCCATACAGTTACATACTTCCATATTTGATAGAAGGTGGTTTGATAGTGCCAAAAGACTTGGATCCAGTTATTCCTCCATACCCACCAGATTTTGATGTCAACACCCATTGTGACTACCATGCTGGGGCACGGGGCCATTCGACTAAAGACTGTAAGGTGCTCAAGAGCAAGGTTCAGACTTTGCTTGATGCCAATATGTTCTCATTCACGCCTTAGGGAGTTCAAACACACAATCCTTCACTTGGTCATATGGGTTCGTTAGTCCATGTTATGGAAGAAATTGTCGAGAGAATAGGTGAAGATGATTATCAGACTAGTTTCAAAAAGAAATTTTGAAGATGGTTAGCTTAGCATTGAGCAAATAGTTGAAAGCCTAATTCCCTGATGTTGGCAATCTTTATCATTTCTTCACATTTGTAGGTTTCTTTTCTGTTAAGTGTAATTTGTAAAACTTGTCTGTTTTCAGTTGGTATTACTAATGAAATGCATATGCATGTTTTGATTAAATCCATTCGTGTTCACTCATTTTTATTATTATATCAAACTAATGTTTTAGCAAAGACTTGAGGGAGGAATATGAAATCGAAAGAAGTATAACTTTTGGTTGTATGCTTTTGAATAAAGCCTTGTTGATGATGTACAGACATTGTTTCAAACCCCCAAACACTGAAGAGATAATGAGTTAATCCCTAGTTAGCCATTTCGAGCCTAGAAGTAGGAGCTTCTTTTGGATATTTCAAAACCCTTACGCTTAACCTAGGGCAAGGTAGTTGTTCAGTTAGTCTGACTATACATTCAAATTACAAGATGAGACATCCCATCTAAGAATCCACCATAATAAATGATTTTGCAGTCACAACCTTAAAAAAAAAGCCCGCTAAGTCGAACCTACAAAAAAGACTTAGACAAAAAAATAAGGATCAAAGATAAATTCAAGTAAAAGAGGCCTTCAAATCCCCAACCTAAAGAAAAACAAGATTTAGTGACCACCATGTCCAGAACCAATGGGTCACTGTTGATATCCATGAAGAATAAATAAGATGAATGTCATTTCAAGCGAACCTTGGATCACCATCTTCACCATCAATACGATTGTGTGTGTTAGTTTAACTGGATGTAAAATTGGATAAAATCACGAAGAATGGGTGGGTACAAATAAATTTTGAGCCTTTATCCTTTGTTTCATAAACCATGAACCAAACCACATTACAACCCTCAAAAGTCCTAATTGAAGCAGTGTTATTTTGAAAGCATACTCCAATAAAATTGCATCAAAACTGACTCCTATAATGATTTGCTTACCATTCATGTTGATATCAATGTGATATTTTAATCAGTGATTCATTTGCTATAGTGAACATACTTGGATTTCAAAATTGCCATACACATTGCATTAAAATTATCATTTTCAAAACAAATTGTTTTACTTGCAAACAAGCATTTGACATCAAGAGAGTTTCTACAATGAAAAGAGTGGTCATTTCAAAAGATAGAAGCACCTGAAGACTCCGTTGAGCATAAGATTTAGTCGATTTGGGGCATTCATGTCATGAAATCTTTTCAAATTTCAGCCAAATACCATTAATTTGGGGCAGTCACGACGAGATCTGATGGATCTCTCAAAGAACGGTTAGTCAATGGCATTCCCTCAAAGATCAATAGACAGAGGTGAACTCATTTCAAGGCTCGTACTGGGGCAAGTCACCTCCAAAGTATGAGGATTTATCCTTTTCAGAGGACATTTAAACAGATGCACCTCTAGGGTTCACAATCATTGAGCAGATCATCTCAAACCATCAAGATACAGATGTTCCAGGTTTCCTTTCGAAGCAAATTCTTTAAGAGATATCACAGACTAGGGCAAGACTGGATATAGAAAGAGATTGTTTCTTTTCATACTTTCAGAGTTACATCAACAGGTTTCTTTAGCAAACATTGAGTTTAAGATGAATGTCAGGAAATCATGTTAACCATCATCTAATTTTTCAACAATGAATCTTGTTGAAACTTTAAATCATTGCCATGCATTAATCATATCTCTTTGCTCATGCATATCACCCGTCTAGCGCAATCATATCATAAAGCTCTTAAAAGCAAACTGAAAGTCCAAAGTCCAATCCTTATTGGCATATTTTCAAAAAAAAAAATCCAATCTCAAGTAGCACATCCTTCTTTCCCGATCAAATATTCCAGAAACATTCCTTTTCGTCAAAGACAAGTTCACTTCCCATTAACCCTTTGATGATGTCACCTAATTTTATTTTTCCCATCAACCCTTTGACGATGTCACTCCCTAGTGAAGTTTTCTTTCCGCCAACATTTTGGTGTTGATATTCCAAAACGATTTCCTTTCTATCATCTCTATGACAATGTATTTTCTTCATACCAGTTTCCTTTCTGTCATCCCCATGATAATGTGCTTCCTTCATACAAATTTCCTTTCTGTCATCTCTATGACAATGTATTTTCTTTATACCAGTTTTCTTTTTGTCATATCTATGACAATGTGTTGACTTCGTTCAAGTTTCCTTCATGTCATCCCTATGGCAAGGTGTCCCTTCAGTGGATTTTTCCTTCCCATCATCCCCATGACGATATATTAATTCAGTGAAGTTATATTTTGTCAACCCCATTGACAATTTCAGTTTCTTCTTGTCAACCATTTGATGGTGGTCTTACCGTTTGTCTGTATTTTTATTTACCTTGATATTCACCAGTGAAGATAAATCTTACTCCTCAGTATCGTTATAACACTCTTTTTGGCATATACATATGACAACAAGCGACAATCTCTTTATTTGAGAAGTTTGTTTTTTCCCTGAACTTCTAGTGAATCAACAAATGGAAGTCTCTTTTCGAGCAATTTGTTTATCCCCAGTGAAGTTATTTTCGTCATATGGCATCTCTCTGAAGAAGAAGGGAAGTATGATGAAGTTATTTTTCTATCAAATGGTGTCTCCCTAGTTCGGCGAAGAAGTTTGGTATGAATTTATTTTCAACAAATGGCGTCTCTCCAAGTCTCGGTGAGAAGTTTGTTGTGAATTCTCAATTTCCGTCAAATAGCGTCTCTCCAAATCCCGGTGAGAAGTTTGAGTGTGATGTTGTTTTCGTCATATGGCATCTCTCTGAAGAAGAAGGGAAGTATGATGGAGTTATCTTTCTATCAAATGGAAACTCCCTAGTTCGGCGGAGAAGTTTGGTATGAATTTATTTTTCAACAAATGGCGTCTCTCCAAGTCTCGGTGAGAAGTTTGTTGTGAATTCTCAATTTCCGTCAAATGGCATCTCTCCAAATCCTGGTGAGAAGTTTGAATGTGAAGTTGTTTTCGTCATATGGCATCTCTCTAAAGAAAAAGGGAAGTATGATAAAGTTATTTTTCTATCAAATGGCATCTCCCTAGTTCGGCGGAGAAGTTTGGTATGATATTATTTTTCAATAAATGGCATCTCTCCATGTCTCGGTGAGAAGATTGTTGTGAATTCTCAATTTCCGTCAAATGGCGTCTCTCCAAATCCCGGGGAGAAGTTTGAATGTGAAGTTGTTTTCGTCATATGGCATCTCTTTGAAGAAGAAGGGAAGTATGATGAAGTTATTTTTCTATCAAATGGCATCTCCCTAGTTCGGCGAAGAAGTTTGGTATGAATTCATTTTTCAACAAATGGCGTCTCTCCAAGTCTCGGTGAGAATTTTGTTGTGAATTCTCAATTTCCGTCAAATAGCGTCTCTCCAAATCCCGGTGAGAAGTTTGAATGTGAAGTTGTTTTCGTCATATGGCATCTCTCTGAAGAAGAAGGGAAGTATGATGGAGTTATTTTTCTATCAAATGATGTCTCCCTAGTTCAGCGGAGAAGTTTGTTATGAATTTATTTTTCAACAAATGGCGTCTCTAAAAGTCTCGGTGAGAAGTTTGTTGTGAATTCTCAATTTCCGTCAAATGACGTCTCTCCAAATCCCGATGAGAGTTTGAGTGTGAAAATATTCTCTTCATATGGCATCTCTCAGAAGAAGGGAAGTATGATGAAGTTCTTTTTCTATCAAATGGCATCTCCCTAGTTCAGCGGAGAAGTTTAGTATGAACTTATTTTCCGTCAAATGGAATCTCTCCAAATCTTGGTGAGAAGTTTGAGTGTAAAATTATTCTCATCATATGGCATCTCTCAAAAGAAGAGAAGTATGATGAAGTTCTTTTTCTATCAAATAGAGTCTCCCTAGTTCGGCGGAGAAATTTGGTATGAATTTATTTTTCAACAAATGGCGTCTCTCCAAGTCCTGTGAGAAGTTTGTTGTGAATTCGCGTTTGCCATCAAATGGCATCTCTCCAAATCCCGGTGAGAAGTTTGGTGTGAATCTTTTTTTCTATCAAATGACATCTCCCCAAATCCCGGTGAGAAGTTTGGTGTGAATCTTTATTTTCTATCATATGGCATCTCTCCAGAGAAGTCTCAAAGAGAAGTATGAATAGATGGTTATCTCAAAAAGATTCTATCAATTTTTTTGTGTGGAGATTATTACAAATGTTTTTCGACTCAGTGTAATGTTAACTAATCGGTGTTCCTCAACAAGTATATTACCATTGCTTAGGCTATCATACACTTGGTAGTAGTCACCCTGTGATTTGTAGTTACTTCCGTTCAACAAACTTCGGCAGAAGGTGTTTCCTTTTATTTTCTGGAAAATCTCGACAGAAGATTTCCAACATGATCGAAATTAATAAAATAAAGCAAGTTGATGTGTAGTAAAATATTTCTCTTTGAAAATAGTGAGTTAATTCATAATTTTGGATTGAACCAACATTAATTTTATCAAGAATTCACAATTCTTGTATGATCTTCCTTCCATAATGCTTATTTTCTTCTAAGATTAGAAGAGTGACACATTCATTGTCTAAAATTTCCACCTATTTCTTCATTTTCATTGCCTTGTTACAAATTTCACCAATAATTATATTTATCATAAAAAATTATTCATAAATTCATCCTAAAAGAATAAAAAACACATAAAATAAATCTCCATATTTGACCTATAATTAAAATGGCTCGAAAATCTCAATTAAGAGTCATCAGTTTTGATCAAACTTTTTTTGACACATTTGAATTAACCTTAAAATATAATTAATTTAATAATTTAACTATTTAATATTTAACTTAAATATTTAATTTGAAGTTATAGATAAATAATTTAAAATTAAAGATTAAATAATTAAAATAATTAAATTTTAAAATTTTATCAGTCATTAAAAAAATCATCTTGAAGATGTAATTCAAACTTTTGTAAAAAAATGACTAAAATTCTTAGAGATCATATTTTGAAATTATTTTTTAAAAACTTAAGCTAAAAATTAATATTAAAAAAAATGTTAAACTCTACTTATAAATCAATTATGAAGACAATTTATCTATTCTTCGGCGTATTAAACTTGTATGTTTATTGTGCGGAAAAAAATTGATTTTGATTATAAATAAATAAAATATAAATAAATTTTGAATACATTCATTTAAAAATGAATTTAATGTTAAATTTTACTATAAAAATCACATTTGAATTCAAAATTTATAAATCTTATCTTCAAATAAAATAAATTCTAAGAAAATAATAAGTTATAATTAAAAAATAAAATATCTTAAAATCAATTCAAATTTTAGACTCTTCCTAATTAAACATACTGTAAATATAAAATATAAAATAGTTATTTATAAGATGTCGACAAGCATGAAAACAAGCAACAAACAATGTTGTTCCAAAAGAGAAGAAAAAGGGTGGCTCTTTGAGATGCTATGTACAGTAACGTTACTGGCAAAGGGAAAAGAAAAAGTTGCTTAAAAGAAGTAAATTGAACCATCCATTATCTCTTGTTTCTTTTAAGCCAAGCAGCAAAGATAGGTAAAGAAAAGCTGTTAGGGAAGGGTGCCCCTTTCGAATGCTACGGTGGTGCTGAGTGCCTCGTTGTGTTTGGAATGACTGTAAATATAATTGATTATAGTGTAATTCAGTTTAATAGAATTGAATTTAATAAAATTGATTTATATTTGAATATAATAATATAAAAGTGAATTAAACAATAAATTTTAGTGTAAAAATTATCTATAATCAATTTTTGAGATAAAAGCTATAAATTATAGCTTAAAACAGAATCAATTCTACTTTTGAAAAAACAAATACATTAAAATATCCAGAATCAATTCTACACATCTAGAACTTATTTTGGATCTTCCAAATATCAATCCAAACATAAGCATGATCAACATCACCATTTCTACACCATCATTGGACACTATCATTGGTCATAAATTCAATGAACACTGAACACTGATATGAAAAGTGTCATGAATAATGTTGTGAACAATGTTACTTAATAATGTTAGTGAATAGTACATAAACAATGACTTAATTTATTAATAAAATAAAATTGGTTAGTAAATCTTTAAAAAAATAATTAATGAAGTAATGAAATTAATTAATAAATATTTAAATATTAAATATATTTTTGAATAGTGAAACAAAGTTGATTAATGAAATATTAAAAGTGAATTAATAAAGTTATGTAGTTAGATAATAAACATCAAGGCATTATAAATAATTTTTAATAATAAAATAAAGTTGGTTAATAAAATATAAAATATTAATTAATCATATAATTTTATATTGTTACTTCTTAATAAATAAATTTAAAAAATAAAAAAAGTTATAAATGTATTTTTAAATTATTTTGTTATTATAATATTTTATAAGAAATGTTAATTAGTGCTTTAAAATGGTAAGTTGAGCATTATTTAAGAGATTAATAAGACATGTTTTTTTTAAATATATGTGTATTTAATACTATATTCAACTTATTTTAAAAAATATTGTGTATATTAAATAAACTGTATATAATATATTTTTCTTGAATGAACTGAGCATGACTCATATTTTATTGTTTAGTGAACATTATAATACAATTAAGTGTAGAATATTGATGTAAGAATATCATTTTTCATATATAATATAAATATGATGTATTAAATTTTTGTATATTTTTTTTCTTCTGAAATTATAAATTAGAAGATAAGAAGGATGAGAGAAATTAAAAAAGAATATTTATGATGTCACGTACAATCATAATAGTATGATTTTTTCTTTCTTGCAATTAATTGAATCTATATTAATTTTAAAAGAATTGTTAATAAAATACTCTCTTTCATACTATTTTCAAAACTTTTTATATTTTTGAATCATATAAATTTTATTAAATTATATTATAAACCCCACACAAATTTAATTAGACTTATATCTATTTTTTATTGTCCGAAATATCTATTTGTCAAAAGTTAAAGACTAATTCTTCAAATACAAATATTCATTTAGGATGTTGACCTTGGTGTTATATTACACTCTTTTAACTTTTAGGTTATTTTTAGACATTGAAAAACAGGAGTGAAGAAGAGTGAAATGGAGTGTAAAAATGCGAAATGAAATATAATGATGTTATTTTATTCTTTAGGTATATTATTGTAGTGATATATTTTATTGGATCTTAAGAATGGATATCATACATAATAGTGAAGAAGATTAACATGCGAGAGGCGAGTTACTTAACAAAGTCACCGGGAACATGAAATGGACTATGAAGTTGTCTAAATCTTAGTAACAGTTCGTCCAATTGGGTTTAGTCCACCCGGGCTCTTCCATTTGTCTAGTAAACATGGGAGATGATATGTCTCATTAAAACTGACTAGTAAAATGATTCAAAGGAGAAATAACTCTTTCATTATCATGATCTAGTCGTAGAGCGAAAGTAATTTCTTTGAACCAAAGTCTAAAGGGCTCCTTTATAAATAACTCAACTTGTTGAGAAGAGATATTATGAATACACACAAAATATCCTCGAAAACACAGAGCTTCTCACCTCACATGAGTTTGCTCTCTCCATACCAAAAACACCACCAAATAGGGTTTCTCACCACCGTGAGCAAGCCCTAAACCACCAAAAACCTTAAAGCCTTTGGTCACCCCTACTAGCATAGAGGGGCCACACATCTGAACTTTTTGACAAATATAGTGGCATCCACCGTGAGGCCTAGAAAAAACTAACATGAGCTATATTTTCCACCATCACTATCATTTCCACTACCTTCCCCTAAAAATGACCAATAAAGATGCAGACTTTGCGGTTAGCACCATAACTATAAGTTTCACTGGCAAAGGAAGCTCTAGCTCCTCCTAAAGGAAATATGTTAGACAAGTGTCGACTGCAAACACAATATCCCCATGTCTATCAAAATCCAAATAGATAGGACAAATAGCAACATCAATTTCTCTAGCAGTGACGTCGTCAACAACCACCGCATGGTCATCACCGTGCAACAAGACAATTGAGATATCAAGAGAATCTTGATAAACTCGATAAGCTCAACCAAACTCTTATTCTGGAACACCTTCTAAAAACTCCATCTAGATCCCGACAATATTAAGATGCTATAGGGTTCACTAATAGGTTTGTCAGGCGAGCAGGTGCAATTAAGGGGTCACATAACCCTAAAGACAACATGCAAAATAAAAGCATACTCCAATGCGATTGAAGTAAACTAACTAATAATGGACGCCATATTTCCCTATAATGTCATCCTTGGCAAACCCTCAATCAACTTGTTAGGGGCGACTACATTCAGTACCCGAACCTCCCAAGAAGATCCTTGTCATCCTTATGGACAATACAAATGAGATATACATGAGGGGGATTACCTTTTCTAAGTGCCTCTTCCAAGGGATAAGAATCTCTTCAGACTGACTCTTATAAACACCTCACTTGAGGAACTAAGAGTCTCATCATAGAAGATCAACTTAAAATATCGCTAGAGGGACTCGGCCGAAGTATTTTCTGAGAGACTCAACTTAAAGTCTCTCTTTATAAACTTAACTAAAGTTTGGACCTAGAGACTCGTCTAAATGCCTCGCCTGAAGCACTTAGAATCTCTTTTGTCAGGCTCCTCTAAATTCCTCATCTGAGGAACAAAGAGATCCATTAAACAAGATCAACTAAAAGTCTCGCCTGAGGGACTTAACCGAAGTCTGTCCCGAGAGACTCAATTTAAAGTCTCGCTCGAGGAACTCGCCTGAAGTTTGTCACGAGAGACTTAACTTAAAGTCTTATCTGAGGGACTAGATTGAAGTCTTCTCCGAGAGACTCATTTAAATACCTCGTCTGAGGGACTTTAAGTCTCGTCAGATAGGTTCCTCTAAATGCCTCACTTGAGGGACTTAGAGTCTTGTCAGACATGTTCTTCTAAATGTCTCACCCAAGGGACTTAGAGTCTCGTCAGACATGCTCATTTAAATGCCTCACGTGAATGAATCAACTTAAACTCTCACTTGAGGGACTTAACTTAGATTCTCACCTAAGGGACTCAAATTAAAGTCTTGTCCAAGGGACCCAACTTAAAGTTTATCCCGAAAAACTCAATTCAATGTCTCGATTGAAGGAATTGACTGAAGTTAGGCAAATGAGACTAATCTAAATCTCTCATGTAACGCCTTAATTTTTATAAAATAATATTAAGAATTTTGGAGAATAATTGGAATAATTAAAGAACTATGTGGTTTTTTAAAATAATAATATAATGATGAGATGGAATATTATTATAATATTATTATTTTAAATGAGAAAAGAATTAGTTAGAGGTTTAAGGGGCAAAGGTGGAATTGTTTGTTTTATGTAAGTGGAATAAGGAATACAATTTTCATTCATCGTGTTTTTGACGAAGAACAGTGAGGTCTGGAGAAAGAGGGGAAGAAGGGCAAGGTCAAGGATCGTATATCATCAAGACCAAGATTTTGAAGAACTCATCTCTATTTCGAGGTAAGGGGGGAGAATGGGTTTTATAATTGGTGAATTAACACAATAAGGGTAATTGGGAGATCCTTCCTCCCTTAGGGTTCATATATGTGAGGATTTGGAATTGATGAAATTGTGATATGTATATGATAGATTATGAATCCTTGAGTTGTGTTTATGATTTGATGATGATTATTATGAAAATAATTTGTTTATGAGGTAATCTTGTATGAACTGTTCTTGAATGTGTGTTATGTGAATTGAGGGATAGTTGTTATGGAGAAGAGGAAATTGGGAGAGATAAGGAACAATTATAGGTTGCCCAATTTAATTTTATCGATGTTAGATTAGGTGAATAATTGATGTTATGAGTGTGTTGTGGTATAAAGTATTGAAATTGGACTGTTATGGATGCTAATATCAAGTTAAAATGAATTGGTTTTGGTTTGGAGTGAGAGGGGAAAGAAAAGGAAGATTTTTGGAAAAAGTTGGAAAATTCACGTAGCCACCTGACACGGGCCGTGTCACAGGACACGGGTGGCCGTGTCAGACCACTAGAAGAGGATGAGATGGATTTTTGAGGAAAATGGGCATCAGTGAGTGTGACACGGGCCGTGTCACATGACACGGGCACCCGTGTCAGCCCCCTGGTCTTGGTTGATTTTGTTGTTTTGAGAGGTGCGTGTTCAGAGCTCCTGACACGGGCCGTGTCAGGGGACACGGGAGGTCGTGCTAGGCCTCTGTTTCTTGGAATTTTGTGGAATTTTGATATGTTTTTTTATCCATTCTTTTAGTATAAGTTCCTATGAGTATTCTAAGGCAATAACTTGAGGTTTAGTGCTAATTATAGGACTTGATAACCAAACTTTAATGAATGTAATAGTGAGGATTGTATAAGTAGCATAAGTTTGTTAGTAATATAATGAATTGTTGAATTATGAGATTATGTTATATGCTTAACATGAATGATATAATGATGTGATTGATAACTGGTGGGATCGTGAGGATCGTGAAGGCATGAATGTTTTCATGCGTATTTGTATTATGGTGTATGTGTTTAAGTCTGCATATGCATACACATTTGGTGGAATGATCATGTCTCGGTGGAGCGTAAGTGATCATTCAGATTCATTGCGAATCGTTGGTGCAGGGATGATCGTGTCTCGGTGGAGCGTAAGTGATACATCCGGGTTCGAATTAATGAACCATTGTTGAAAGTCGGTATCACATTGTTGCAATGTGTCAGTGAGTCACATTGCATCTGTTTGTTGGATTGATTGTGTTAATTTATGTGTATAGATTTATGATTATCCTTGAGGTGTTATTTTCACCGTTATGTTATGAAACTATTTCTCACCCCTTTTGTTTGTTTTGTTGTGTTTGTGCTTCTTCGGAAGTACATATAATTCAGGTACTTGAGGAGTGCTTGATGTTGATGTCAGTGTCGTAGGAGCTCTGATATGTAACGGGAACGGGGATTTTTATCAACATTTCTTTTGATTTTTAGCAAACTTCCTTATGATTAAGTATTGAGTTAATAAACAATATTTTGATTGAACTGTAAGGCCTTTGGGCATTTTGATGTTGAAAGACTTATTTCCGCTGCTTGTTTGAGAATAAATGAAATGATGATTGGTTGTTGATGTAGCAGCTCACTTTAGTTGATTAAACTCTGATTTTATGAAAAGCTTATATAATTTTGAAAATGGGAAAAATAGTGGGTGTTACAATTGGTATCAGAGTAGGTCGGTCCAACCGGCAGATTGAGTCAGTCCTTGGAATAGGAGGCGTTGAGAGTCTTATCCTGTATTTGTTGTTGTATCAGAATGGCTGGAAGGAATGATGATGCTCTTGCTGCGGCTTTGCAAGTCATGACGCAGACGGTTGAGAACTTCGTTCAGGTCATTCAGGGAGGAAGCAATGCTCAGTCTCATGCATTTGACCAGTTCAAGAGTAACAGGCCGCCTAAGTACGAAGGTGGAATTCTAGATCCAGAGGCTGCACAGAAATGGTTGAAGGTTGTGGAGAATATTTTTAGAATAATGGGATGCACTGATGATCAGAAGTTGAGGTTTGGTACTCACATGCTGGAGGGCGAAGCTGAAATCTGGTGGGACAACAGTCGCCAACGGTTAGAAGCTGCGGATATTGCAATTACCTGGGCGGTATTTCGCAGAGAATTTTTGGAGAAGTACTTCCTTGAAGACGTCTGTAGTGCTAAGGAGGTGGAGTTCTTGGAACTCAAGCAAGGTACTATGACGGTGGCGGAGTATGCTGCCAAGTTTGAGGAATTAGTGCAATATTATGCACACTATAACACTGAAGTGGCTATGACTTCCAAATGCCTGAAGTATGAGAATAGACTACATCCTGAAATTAAGTTGGGTATTGCTTGCCAGAAGATCAGGAACTATCCAGAATTGGTAAGCAGAAGCCGGATTTATGATAATGACAACAGGGCTCAAATTGCACACTATAAGGCTATGAATGAAAAGAAAGGAAAATGGAGATTTGGTGGTACTCCTTATAGTGCTCCAGCTGACAAAGGAAAGCAAAAGGCTAATGCTGAGAAGAAGCCAAGTGGGGGAGGAGGTACTCCAAGCATGCTCAAATGCTACAGATGCCACGGTACGGGTCATCGTGCCAATGATTGTCCTAATGAAGAGAAGAAGTGCTTCAAGTGTGGGAAGTCGGGTCACATGGCGGCTAATTGTAAGGTGAATGTTCCTACTTGCTATAATTGTGGAGAGCAGGGCCATATCAGCACCAATTGCCTGAAACCCAAGAATCAGCAATCCGGTGGAAAAGTGTTTGCATTAGTGGGAGCTCAAGCTACTAGTGAAGGTCGATTGATCAAAGGTTCTTGCTATATCGATAATACTCCTTTATTTGTGATTATTGATATGGGTGCAACACACTCGTTTATTTCTTTGGAATGTGTGAAGAGGATAAGATTGAAGCCTTCACAATTGAGTCGAGGGATGGTAATTGATACTCCATCTATAGGTTCAGTGACTACTACCTTAGTATGTTGTGATTGTGTTTTGACAATATCTGATAAAAATTTTAGAGTGGATCTTATATGCTTGCCACTCAGTAATCTTGATGTAATTTTGGGTATGAACTGGTTGGAGTACAACCGAGTTTATATCGATTGTTTTAGGAAAAGATTGTCGTTCCTAACTCCTGAGGAGGAAAGTTTGGCCAGTTCAGTTTCGGCTAAGGAACTGAGAACCTTGTTGGAAGATGAAGCGAAAATGTTTGCTGTGTTTTCTTCGTTATCGGTGGAAGAGAAGGTTGTTGTTGAAGAGCTGCCAGTGGTGAATGAATTTCTTGAAGTATTTCCAAGTGATATTTCAGAGCTTCCTCCGACGTGTGAGGTAGAGTTTACTATTGATTTGATTCCCGGTACTAGGGTTATTTCTATGTCACCGTACAAGATGTTTGTTGCTGAGTTAGCTGAGTTGAAATCTCAGATTGGTGATTTGCTTGACAAGAAGTTCATTCGACCCAGTGTATCACCGTGGGGTGCACCAGTACTTTTGGTCAAAAATAAAGATGGTAGTATACGTCTGTGTATTGACTACCGTCAACTGAATAAGGTTACTATTAAAACCATGTATCCACTCCCAAGGATTGATGACTTGATGGATCAACTTGTGGGAGCTTGTGTTTTTAGTAAAATTGACTTGAGGTCGGGATATCATCAAATAAGAGTGAAAGAGGAAGATATCCATAAGACAACATTTAGAACTCGATACAACCATTACGAATATGCAGTGATGCCTTTTGGAGTGTCTAACATGCCAGGAGTGTTTATGGAGTATATGAACCAAATATTTCATTCTTATTTAGATCAGTTTATCGTAGTATTTATTGATGATATACTGATATATTCAAAGTCTGAAAAAGACCATGCGAAACATTTGAGAATTGCATTGCAGGTACTGAAGGATAACAAATTATTTGCCAATTTCTCCAAATGTGAATTTTGGTTGAAGACGGTAAGTTTTTTGGGACATGTGATATCTGGTGATGGTATAACAGTGGATCCTTCTAAGGTCAGTGTTGTGCTTGAGTGGGAGCCTCCTAAGACGGTAACGGAAATTAGAAGTTTTCTTGGCCTAGCTGGTTATTACCGAAGGTTCATTGAAGGATTTTCTAGTTTGGTGTTACCATTGACTCAATTGACCCAGAAAAGTCAAGCTTTTATTTGGGATGCAGCTTGTGAGAGAAGTTTTGAGGAATTGAAGAAGAAGTTAACTTCAACACCAATACTAGTTTTGCCAGACCCGAGTGAAGCTTTTGTTATTTATTGCGACGCGTAAAAATGGGTTTGGGCGGTGTGCTAATGCAGGTGGGTAAAGTTGTAGCTTATGCTTCGAGGAAGTTGAGGGTACATGAGAGGAATTATCCTACTCATGATTTGGAATTGGTTGCAGTGGTATTCATGTTGAAAATTTGGAGGCATTATTTGTATGGTTCGAGGTTTGAAGTTTTTAGTGATCATAAGAGTTTAAAGTACTTGTTTGATCAAAAAGAGCTTAATATGAGACAAAGAAAATGGTTAGAGTTTTTGAAGGATTATGATTTTAATCTGAGTTACCACCCGGGAAAAGCGAATGTGGTAGCAGATGCGTTGAGTCGGAAGACAATTCATATGTCGGCTATGATGGTGAAGGAAATGGATCTAATTGAGCAATTTAGAGACTTGAGTATGGTATGTTAAATAACGTCGGAAAGTGTTGAGTTGGGTATGTTGCGAATTAATAATGAATTTCTTGATGTGATAAGAGAAAATCAAAGGCAAGATGTAAAATTGGTAGATTTGATGCCTACTGAAGGAAATGACCAAGGAGGCGATTTTGTTTTGAATAATGATGGTGTTTTGAGATTCAAAGGTAGAATTTGCGTACCTGACAATGCCGAATTAAAGAAAGCAATTTTGGAAGAAAGTCATCGAAGTAGCTTGAGTATCCATCCAGGAGCTACAAAGATGTACCATGATTTGAAGAAATTGTTTTGGTGGCACGGTATGAAGAGGGATATCGCGCAATTTGTTTATGCTTGCTTGGTGTGTCAGAAATCTAAGGTGGAACATCAGAAGCCTTCGGGGTTGATGCAACCGTTAGAGATTCCAGAATGGAAATGGGACAACATTGCTATGGATTTTGTGACAGGTTTACCGAATACGGTGAGAGGCTTTGATGCTATTTGGGTAATTGTAGACCGGTTAACTAAGTCAACACATTTTATTCCAATCAACATCAGTTTTCTGTTAACTAAATTGGCAGAGATTTATATACGGATTATGGTGAAATTGCATGGTGTACCGTCGAGTATAGTATCGGATAGAGATCCGCGGTTTACTTCAGAATTTTGGAAGAGTTTGCATGAGGCTTTGGGTTCTAAGTTGAAATTGAGTTCAGCTTACCATCCACAGACGGATGGGCAATCGGAGAGGACTATTCAGTCACTGGAAGTTTTATTGAGAACTTGTGTGTTAGAAAAAGGAGGTGCGTGGGATACTCATTTGCCACTAATTGAATTCACTTATAATAACAGTTACCATTCAAGTATTAGAATGGCGCCGTTTGAAGCTCTTTATGGTAGGAGATCTAGAACACCTCTATGTTGGTATGAGATGGGTGAAAATGTTATGCTTGGACCTGAGATTATCCAGCAGACTACTGAGACTATCCAGATGATTAAAGAGAATATGAAAGCATCTCAGAGTCGACAGAAAAGTTACCATGATAACAGGAGAAAAGAATTGGAGTTCAGTGAGGGTGACCATGTGTTTTTGAGAGTCAACCCGATGACCAATGTTGGTCATGCTTTGAAATCCAAGAAGTTGGATCCTAAGTTTATCGGACCTTATCAAATTATGCAGAGAGTAGGCAAGGTTGCTTACAGAATGACATTACCGCCAGAACTTTTGAATTTGCACGAAGTGTTTCATGTGTCGCAACTCAGGAAGTATGTATCTGATCCGTCACATGTTATCCAGAGGGATGAAGTACAAGTTCATGATAACCTCACAGTGGAGGCCTTACCTTTGAGAATTGAGGATCGTAAGATGAAACAGCTAAGAGGCAAAGAAATACCTCTTGTGAGAGTAGCTTGGGGAGGAGCTGTTGGTGGAAGTGTTACCTGGGAACTGGAGAGCAAGATGCGGGAATCATACCCAGAGTTATTCCATTCAGGTACATTTTCGAGGACGAAAATAATTAAGTAGGGGAGAGTTGTAACGCCTTAATTTTTATAATTATTTTTATAAAATAATATTAAGAATTTTGGAGAATAATTGGAATAATTAAAGAACTATGTGGTTTTTTAAAATAATAATATAATGATGAGATGAAATATTATTATAATATTATTATTTTAAATGAGAAAAGAATTAGTTATAGGTTTAAGGGGAAAAGATGGAATTGTTTGTTTTATGTAAGTGGAATAAGGAATACAGTTTTCATTCATCGTGTTTTTGACGAAGAATAGTGAGGTCTGGAGAAAGAGGGGAAGAAGGGCAGAGTCAAGGATTGTAGATCATCAAGACCAAGATTTCGAAGAACTCATCTCTATTTCAAGGTAAGGGGAGAGAATGGGTTTTATAATTGGTGAATTAACACAATAAGGGTAATTGGGAGATCCTTCCTCCCTTAGGGTTCATATATGTGAGGATTTGGAATTGATGAAATTGTGATATGTATATGATAGATTATGAATCCTTGAGTTGAGTTTATGATTTGATGATGATTACTATGAGAATAATTTGTTTATGAGGTAATCTTGTATGAACTGTTCTTGAATGTGTGCTATGTGAATTGAGGGATAGTTGTTATGGAGAAAAGGAAATTGGGAGAGATAAGGAACAATTATAGGTTGCCCAATTTAATTTTATCGATGTTAGATTAGGTGAATAATTGATGTTATGAGTGTGTTGTGGTATAAAGTATTGAAATTGGACTGTTATGGATGCTAATATCAAGTTAAAATGAACTGGTTTTGGTTTGGAGTGAGAGGGGAAAGAAAAGGAAGATTTTTGGAAAAATTTGGAAAGTTCGCGTAGCCACCTGACACGGGCCGTGTCAGGCCACTAGAAGAGGATGAGATGGATTTTTGAGGAAAATGGGCATCAGTGAGTGTGACACGGGCCGTGTCACACAACACGGGCACCCATGTTAGCCCCTTGGTCTTGGTTAATTTTGTTGTTTTGAGAGGTGCATGTTCAGAGCACCTGACACGGGCCGTGTCAGGGGACACGGGAGGCCGTGTCAGGCCTCTGTATCTTGTAATTTTGTGAATTTTTGATATGTTTTTTTATCCATTCTTTTAGTATAAGTTCCTATGAGTATTCTAAGGCAATAACTTGAGGTTTAGTGCTAATTATAGGACTTGATAACCAAACTTTAATGAATGTAATAGTGAGGATTGTATAAGTAGCATAAGTTTGTTAGTAATATAATGAATTGTTGAATTATGAGATTATGTTATATGCTTAACATGAATGATATAATGATGTGATTGATAACTGGTGGGATCGTGAGGATTGTGAAGGCATGGATGTTTACATGCGTATTTGTATTATGGTGTATGTGTTTGAGTCTGCATATGCATACACATTTGGTGGAATGATCATGTCTCGGTGGAGCGTAAGTGATCATTTGGATTCATTGTGAATCGTTGGTGCAGGGATGATCGTGTCTCGGTGGAGCGTAAGCAATACATCCGGGTTCGAATTAATGAACCATTGTTGAAAGTCGGTACCGCATTGTTGCATTGTGTCAGTGAGTCACATTGCATCTGTTTGTTGGATTGATTGTGTTAGTTGATGTGTATGGATTTATGATTATCCTTGAGGTGTTATTTGCACTGTTATGTTATGAAACTATTTCTCACCCCTTTTGTTTGTTTTGTTGCGTCTGTGCTTCTTCAGAAGTACAGATAATTCAGGTACTTGAGGAGTGCTTGATGTTGATGTCCGTGTCCTAGGAGCTCTGATATGTAACAGTAACGGGGATTTTTATCAACATTTCTTTTGATTTTTAGAAAACTTCCTTATGATTAAGTATTGAGTTAATAAACAATATTTTGATTGAACTGTAAGGCCTTTGGGCATTTTGATGTTGAAAGACTTATTTCCGCTGCTTGTTTGAGAATAAATGAAATGATGATTGGTTGTTGATGTAGCAGCTCACTTTAGTTGATTAAACTCTGATTTTATGAAAAGCTTATATAATTTTGAAAATGGGAAAAATAGTGGGTGTTACATCTCACCTGAGAGATTTATAGTATCTTCAGATAAGGTCCCCTAAACATCTCGCATAAGGAACTTAGAGTCTCAATAGACAGGATCCCTTAAACACCTCGCTTGAGGGATTTAGAGTCTCTTCAGACAAACTCCTCTAAACGCATCATTTAAGGGACTTAGAGTATCTCCAGACAAACTTCTCTAAACGCCTTGCTTGAGGTAATTAAAGTCTTGTCAGACATGCTCCTTTAACTGCCTCTCCCAAGGGACTCAATTTAAAGTCTCGCTCGAGGGACTAAACTTAAAGTATTTCCTAAGGGACTCTACTTAAATTTTCACATGAGAGACCTAACTTAAAGTTTGTCTCAACTGACTCAACTTAAAGTCTCGCCTAAAGGACTAAACCAAAGTCTTGCTCGAGAGACTCATCTAAATACCTCGTCAAATAAGGTACCCCTAAATGTGTCTCATGAGGGACTTAAAGTCTCATTAGACATGATTCTATAAACGCCTCACCCGAGGGACTTAGAGTTTTGTCATACATGCTCCTCTAAACGCCTCGCCCGACCGAGGGACTTAAGTTAAAGTATCACTTGAGGGACTTTAAGTTACGTAAAAGTGAGGAATTTCAACACATGGGCGAGGGGAAAGTTACTCAGGAAAACCATCGGGCGCTCAAAATGGGCTACAAAGTCGCCCATATCTTAGTAACAACTCGCTCGATTGAGCTTAGTCTACGTGGACGCGTTCCCACTTGTTTAGTAGACATGAGGGAAGACATTTCCCATTACAACAGACTAGCAGAATGGGTCAAGGGAAAGATAACTTCTTCTTTCCATGACCTAGTAGTGAATCGAAAGTAACTTCTCTCAACCTAGGTCTAAAAGGCTATATAAATACCTCAATCTTATTGATATTCTTAATACATACGAAATACCCAATAAATACAAAGTTTTTCACTTCACGTGAACTTGCATCTAAAAAAACACCACAAAAACAAGGTTTCTCACCACCGTGAGTAAGTCTGAATCCACCAAAAATTCTTAAAGCCTATGGTCACCTCTACCGACATAGGGGTGCTACACATATACTCTTAACAAGTACAATTATTATGGAATAAAATAATTGTTATTTCACCCAAATTGGAAGGTACTCCCTTCGATTTTTTTTATTATAAATCATTTTAAACTTGTCACACGTATTAAAAAATATAATCTTGTTATGATTAAAAAATAATATTAGTGATTCATTGATATTATATAATTTATAATTTGGTACTTAATTTTTTTCCAAAATAATTTATGATTAAAAAATTGAGAAATTATAAAAATAATAGAAACTAATGAAATGAAAAGGTGACACCAATCTATCCTTTTTTAAATAATTAATGGCTTAATTCATCTTTTATCCCGTAACTTAATTTAGTCTATTTGGTCCCACAACTTTAAATCGTAACATTCTAGTCTTTTAACCATACTCCGTTAGACCATTAAATCCATTCTATTAATTTTTTGTTGATAACCGTTAACTAGTGCGTATGTGGCATTTTTATTTAACTATTTAGCATTATAATAGATGTATTCATTGACGTGTCATTTTAGAAACTCAAAAGCAGACACAAAATAAAAGTATTTTTTATTATTTAAGAAACTCAAAAGCAAAAACTTAACATTCCATAGCCATCATCAGTATCTATTGCGTTAGACGAATAAAAACCCTAACAGGCGAAGAAGACGATTACTGAAGATCGAGTTTGAAGACGATTACTGAAGACGAAAAAGACGAAGAAGTCTATGCTACGGTAAATACCATTACTCATTATTGTAAAACGCATGCATAAGCTTCATTTTTTCATTGTCTTCTACTTCATTATCTCATTCTTTCGTATGTGTTGCGTTTTGTTGTTGTTAGGCAATGACTGATAAGTTTGAGTGTGTTATTCACCATAAGGGTATGTTTAGTGAGTTTAACAGACTAGGTTACAATAGTTTGGAAGAGATCTAGAATGTTGACCCTGACTTTTAGAGTTATTTTGAGATTATGGGTGAGTTAAAAGACTTAGGGTATCCTAAAGTTGATAATGTGTGGTATTATGATGCAATGGATGATAATGAGTTAATGTTGTTAAAAGACGACAAAGGGATAAATAGGATGAGAACTATTGCACTGATCAATGGGAGTGCGCATCTATATGTACTACATCCAGTGTTTGGGGAAGATCAAATACTTCCAATTGAACACAAAGTAGGTCCCATTGATGAAGAAAATGACAACTTAGATGACACACTATTTTGTATCATTTGTTTTTGGTATGACAACAAAAGGTGTGTATTAATACCTCTATCTTTTGACCAGTGTTTTGTATCATTTTTTTTGTATTTACTAATTTTGTTGTTGGTATATCATATAATTACAGGGGTTACTACATGCACTTGATGAGTTATTATCACGGGTTGACCAAAGGTTTTGTGTTAGGTATTACCTATCTTATTACATTGTGATACCTTTATATTTTTCTGATTTATGGTTTTGTCCTACCTATACTATACATTGTGATACCTTTATATTTCTGATTTTTCAGGCATTTATATAACAACTTCAGAAA
Organism: Lathyrus aphaca; assembly: GCA_963966055.1. Lineage (NCBI taxonomy): Eukaryota > Viridiplantae > Streptophyta > Magnoliopsida > Fabales > Fabaceae > Lathyrus > Lathyrus aphaca. The sequence goes on from OZ014519.1 coordinate 652,789,947, forward strand.
GAGATTTCATGGTATTAAATTAAAGGAACTTATGTGGAAGGATGTTAATGCAAGTTATCCAAATGCTTGGGAAAAATTATGCCCAAGAAGAAAAGGAACAAAGAGGCTGGGGACACAAGTAAGGAATGCTACTCAACTTAAAAGGGCCAAGTTTGGTATAAAGTGCAACGGGTGCCATAAGGATGGCCACAACAAGGCAACTTGCAAGCTTCTTACAATTACTGCTACAACAAGTCAACAATCAAATCCCTCTCCTACTCCAATTGTTGATCCTACTCCAATTGTTGATCCTACTCCAACTGTTGCTCCTAATTCAATCCAAGTTTCACCAGCTACCTCTACCCAACCAGCACCAGATGGATCCAAAAAGAGGAAAACAATTCAAAAGGGTCTAAAGCCTAATGTTAGCCAACCCTAGAATTTATGTTTAACTTATGCTTATAAAGCCATTTTTGTGAACCTATGCCTATAAAGCAACTTCTACTGATATGTACTTGGGCATATTATGCCACTTTTGTGTACATATGCTTATAAAGAAACTTTTGTGTACTTTGGTTTTATCCTAATTATGTAACATATGACTACTGATTATAAAGCCGTTTTTTACTACTATGTTGTTAATTATCACATTGCAACTTTTATGTTTAAGTGAATCTTTAAAACTTTTGTTTTGTAACTGCATCTGCATCTTCTGGTTATGCAACTTTTTAAGCAACTTTTATGATCAACATTTATCAAACAAACTTAACCATAATTCATCAAATAAACATTGATCAAATACACATTTCATCAAACAAACTTAACCAGAATTCAACAAATATGACAAAAATTGATACTTTTCATTAATAATCATGGATAAATTACACAACCTAATACATTTCAACTAGTACAAACAAACCTAACCAACCTAAAACAAACTTGTTACAAATATGACATTACACAATTTAGACTAAGTATTCCAATAATTACACACAATTTCAACCATCCCCTAGTGTTCATTATCCCAGCCTTCAACTTGTATATTTTCTTCTTTTGCCTATGGATCTTCAAGTCTTTTTCATCGATAATGTCGTCGTTGAACCACCTGAAGAAATTACATACTTTATTGACATGATTTCTGAAATTTCTACATCCCCAAAACTTTTTTCTGAAATTCACACTATTCATGTCACATACCGTACGCATGACACAACCATATTGGCAAAAGCATACCCTACACTTGTTTCTGCGAATAACCGAGCCAGATGTTTCAACTGAATCAGAGTTTGAAAACTTAGACATAACAACGATGAAGGAAAACGAAAGACGAAGGTAGAAGAAAGATGAAGAAACGAAGAAACCCTGACAAAGAAATGAAGAAACCCTAACAATGGAGGAAAGGATGAACGTCTCTTTTAAAACGATGATACACCTAACAAATAATATGTTATTCACTTATTTTATGACAATGCACACTCCTGGCAACCCTACGTGGCATAAACTAACGAAAAAGATTTTATCTGTTGATGGAACAAATATTATGAGACCAATTAGAAACATTTTTTTATTAAGGGACTAAAACGAAACCTATAATTAAATTATGGGACTTGGAGACTAATTATGCCATAATTAATCTAAATAATAAAACATAAATTTATTCAATTTCATTCCATTGTATTTTATAAATTGAAGTATATTATATATTTGAGTAATTTAATAATATTTAAATGAAATGTTACCAATTTTTCTAGATTAATTAAAAGTTTTGTATTCAAATTGTCCGTGTTAAACCCATAATCACATACTTAAGGGATCCATATGAATCTAAGTGTTAAAAGAATGGTCAAAAAAGAGGGAGTTTAATTTGAGTTTTGTTGATTGAATTGAATTATAGAATGGTTGGTGCATTAGTACTATGTAAATGAGTAGCATCCAGCTTAGACACACCAGTAGAATACAAGAACATGAGCGATGAAAAAAATCACAGACAAACTTTAACTCTTTTTAACTCTCCCTCTGACCACTCTCATCAATTCCTCATCCCTATACCATTCCCTTTCTTTCTCTCTTCCCCTGACCTAAATTGTACTTCAAATTTTCCCAATTTCGCATGGAAATAAACAATATTGAATGGCTAAAACTTTTCTCACAACAAAGAAAAGAATAATCAACACCACCACAACAAGAAATAAAACACCAAAACTAAAACTTACTCTGTCTGTGTCCGACTCTGGATCCTCTAAGCAATACCCATCATCAACTCCATCACCAAACCGACGCCGTTTTAACCTCAAAACATGTAGAACCGTTAGAATTAACAGAAGGAACCGTTCCGTTACAACCAGGAAACAAACGCTGTCGTTCTACTACCACCACCACTACTAAACTTGATTATGTAGGAATAATGAATGGCGGTGAGATAGTGGAAGTTGACGGCGGTCACATTATACGGTCAAGAGGAAGAAAAGACCGTCACAGTAAAGTTTGCACCGCCAAAGGCCCGCGAGACCGCCGGGTTCGTTTATCGGCCCACACGGCTATTGAATTCTACGATGTTCAAGATCGCCTGGGCTTTGACCGGCCCAGTAAAGCCCTTGACTGGCTCATTAATAAAGCCAAGCCCGCCATCGATCAACTCGCGCAACTTCCTCCATGGAAACCCTCTCTTGTTTCTAAACAAGAACAAAACGACGACGTAGCGGAGAAAGAAAACGCTAACGAAAACGAGTTTCGTTTTCTTCAGAACTTCAATAACAATAACGGTTGCAACAGTTTCATTCCGTTTGAAACGGAAACGACCTCGTCTTCGCCGATTCAGTTTCAGAGTTATAATAGTACAACTCCTGATTTGCTTTCGAGAACGAATAGTAATGATTTGCGTCTCTCGCTTCAACAGAATCGGAATCAGCATGTGCTGTTTGCTGGGAACTTTGATGGAATTCCGGTAGCGTGGAATTCTGGTTGTGGCGGCGCTGGTGGTGGTGCTACTATAGATACTCATACTGGTAGTATTGGTGGTGGTGGTGGTAGTAATCATAATCATAATGATGATGCTTCAGGTGGAGGTTTTGTGTTTCGTACTCCTTCACCTTCGCCGGCGGTGATGTATGGTGAGAATCATTATCTTTCTCAGAGGGGACCCCTTCAGTCCAGTTACAGTCCTTCAGTTCGTGGTTGGATAGATGCGCCGACGTTTGTTGCTGCTGATTATCGACGGCAGACGGGTGCGTTGGGTGCCGGATTTGCTTCTGGTAGCTTTTCTGGTTTCCGTGTGCCAGCACGAATTGGAGGTGATGAGGAGGAGGTGCATGGCGGTGTATCTGTATCTGACAGGCCGTCGTCTGCTTCCTCTGATTCTCGCCGTTGAAATTGTTAACCTCATTTTCCTTATCCTTCAAGACTTGCCTTTGAAACCCTAAATCTGGAAATCAATTTGGTATGGGATTGTTTTCGCTTGTTTAGAAGATGATTGGTTGAGAACTTGCTGTGTTTCTCGCGGGATCGAGGTGAGGAGTTGGATTTGGAATGGTTCGTTTCAACGGTTTATGCTTGGGGAATGAAGAAAATTTGGAGTTGAATTTTCAGGTTTTCCATCCTCAAGTTTGTTATGTTAATTTTCATGTTAGAGTACTGCTGCGTTTGTTTGTGTGTTTAGTTATCTTTGATGTATTTCTATGTTTGATGTTGCTTATAATTTGTTACAATTTGTAGTTACTATATCTATTGTGTAATTTGTTATCAAGTTTTAGTTTCGGTATGAAAACATGCATCACATCTATATTTCTTTCCATGTTTGTGAAGATCTAGATGAAAAACGAGCTTTCTCTCTGTTGCAAAACATGGAAAATTCTCAAATAAGCCAACAATATGAACTTGTAGTTTATGCTCAAGGTTTAGTTTGTTTGTTATGTCATGTTTCAAATGAGGGTAAGAGATGAAAGAGTGTTCTTTTTGTTAGAAATGATTGTCTTACTTTTTATTACTGTTTTCTATTGCGACCTTTCATCATATGTTCTATTGCTTGCTTCTTCATACTGCCAAAGGGAATTGAAGAATCAATCAATTTCTGAAGTTCTATCATGTCTATGATCTATCTCTTTCATGTTTGAGTTTTGAGAGCATATAGCTGAGAAGTCATTGTCTATAAACAGTGGGAACTGTTTTACTAAAGAAACTAGTTGCATGTGAGTTGATTCGGAGCTTTCTATTAGGTAAAATTTCCTAAATTGTGTGTGGTTCTTTGCTATTCATTACTCATATCATATATGTAGTTTCTCTTTAGCAAGTGATGGTTCATGATTCTGACTGAAGGGTTGATTAGGGGCTATGAATCACGGACACCGGATACGACACTGACACTGACACGCCGATATAGGTAATAATTTGAAAAATCAATAAATTGGATGTAATTACAAGTGTCAGTGTCGCATCGGTGTCCGACACGGACACGTCTTTCAGAGGTGTCGGTGCTACTGGGATTGGGGGTTTTAGTAAAAAAAAGGATTTGAAGCGATCCAAGTTAATCTTGATGAATGTTAGCTTACCTACGTACTCAGCTGATTTGGGGACCTGGATTCTCTGCTGTGACAAATTTACTGTCAATGCAGTTAAGTAATTATTACTGTTAGATGAAGATCAGACGGCCCGTCACGGTTGATTCAAACATGAATTTAGAAAAATAGTCTTGTGATCCTATCTTATCCAACGGTTATGGTTTTCTTCTTAATTGCACCAACAATATGAATTTATAGTAATCTTAATACAATTCCAGTATAGCCCAAAGGAAAACTGAAAGCTTCAAGAGTGAAAGCCTTCAACCTCAGGTTTTGGGAAGCGGTTTCTATCATTGGGTTTGGAACTTAATAAGCTTTCCTATGTGAATTAAAAGATTAGTTGCATGTATCGATTAACGGTGAGTTTGGCTACCACTGTTATTTTGGCAATAATTGTACTTTAGAACTTCAAAAAAACTACAATGTCACTGTCGTTTTGTCAAACTTAGTGTCTTTCCAAATACTACTAGGTAATTTTTTTTTTCTTTCAATTTACCAACCTTGCTGAAGTCAGTTCTGAGGTTGAGTACTGTGGCATCTGCAGATCACAGTCCAAACCCAATATCCATTGAATGGGGGTAGGTTAACTCGAGTAAGTAGAACAAGTGGGGAAAGTTGAAGACATCTGCAGGGGATGGATGTGCACAACTAAGCTCAATTATAGAAGAATTTCACCCCCACAAGTGTTCCAGAGTGTGTTTCTTGTTCATCTGTCTATGGTCCCCTACTCCCCTGAAATTTCAGTGCCTAAAAATACATTTTTCACAGCTGGAAATGCTCTTGCATAAAGGGAAATTGAAAATAAAGGAAAATCAAAATACTCGTAGTAATTGTTTTTTGGGTTGTTTGTTGGTGCTTCTACTCCATTGATAAATGACAATACTTCAAATAGTTTAACTGGTCATTGTACAAGGACCCAATTCTTGGTTTACATATATCCAGAATAAGACTATTATTAATGACTATGTTTCCTTAAAAAAGCTAACCGTGTCCTGTCTTTATCTGTCTGAAACCATGCAATAACTAGATGATAGTTTGCAAAAGAAGCTAACTTATCTAATTCTACCGATATTTTCAGGAAGTAAAGAAATTATTTTTATTGTTACAATGTTTTATTTATCAAAAAATAATTGGAGGATTTCTTAGAATTGTGGTAGGGTCTAATTCAACCTTACAAAATATGTTTATAAGGTGAAAATTGTTTTTATTTATATATAATGTCTGATGTGATGTGAGACTCTTTAATAGGGAGCAAGTTGTCTCCAGTAAAATTTTTGTGCAATGCTTTATAGGTTATAACAACACTATTTGATCTTTGATGCTTAATCCATTGGCATAAAAAAATCTGTGGTGAAGAACAACTTTTCCAGAATTGAAGGGAATAATAGTAGACCATTCTCATGTTTCAACCAAAACTAAGGAATTCATACATGCAAAAGCAAATAACAGGTTAAAGTCTTCTAATGAGACACACTCCAAACCAAATGATAGATTCTTACAAGCCAAATATGGAAAAGTAAAAGTCAAGAAGATGAAGAAACCAATATCCATCTAATTTTCTGCCCAGCACTTTTTTAGCAACCCTTATGCTTTGTTTTTCTTTCCTTTCTCAGTCTCCTTCCCATTTGACAGGGAGGCTTTCGCCAATGGTGATTTTGCTTCATTATGGTTCATCTTATCTACTTTGGTTTTTGCCAATGGTGATTTTGTTTCATTATGGTTCATCTTATCTACTTTGGTTTTCTGTTGCTGGCCGTTGAGTTTCTTTGTTTGAGGAGACTGAACTTGAACCCGAACTTCCCAAGGACGCGCTGCAACCCAACGCTCCATCCAGCTCCAACCCCAGCTTTCTTTACTAAGGCTATAAGAAGCCTGGCCAAAATACTGGTTACAGTTTGGCCTCCACTGCAATATCAGTTTCATATAAGTGATCAAATTTTAAGTTTTCTTGAGGCTAAAGCAAGTAGAACACGTTATGTACCTGATGCGAGAAAGCATATGCCAAGGCTCGCTCTCGTTTAATTGCTGCTTCTTCTCGCTGATGTATCCTGGATACTATCTCTTCCATTGTTTCAGAACCACTGCACCAGTCCATCTAAGATACATTTACAAAAAGTCGTATTCTGTTAAGATTGAAACGATATCCAAAACAGTCTCACATTGCTTAAAAATAAAGGAGACACTATAATGCTGATATCACCTCGAGCTCATTAATCTTAGCATCAATTTTTAACTGACTTTCCAATCTCCTTTGCTTAATCCTGGCTGCTGTTATCATACAGATCCTGCGAGCTCGAATTTGCTCTTGTATTCTGCTCCATGAATGTATATAGTTAAGTGTAGTTGATGTTTGCTCTCTTGCCATGTGATCTTGAATTAAAGCTTCAAAATTCTCTGTTCCCCTTAGATGTTGAAATGTTCTTCTTGCCTGTGTAGCAGCATAGGTATAGGGGCAGAGTGTAAGTTCACTAATGTCATCAAGCCAGTGTGAAAATTGCTATATTTTGGAGAAAATTCTCAAATTAACATCTCTAAATAGTCACATATAAAAATTGCCGCAGTATAAGTTAATCCTTAAAACCGAATTCTCTCTAGTCACTATTATAGCAATGATTTTTTTTTAAATTCATTGAATATCTATTCTATCTGAACTATGTAGGACCAGATACATCAACTATTGAATAAATCTGAAGCGAAAATCTTTATTTATAATAATGACAGGGAGAGTAGTTTGTTAATATCTGTTTTCCAACTGTTATAAATGAGGGTGATAACTACAATGCATAATATCATCATATCAGATCCCTAGGACTTAACCCCCCTTCAAGAATCAGTGCTCTGACTGAGCTTTATTGCTTTGAGTTTAATTTTTTTTATCGTAGTAATGAAAAAATGTGAAGAGGTGGTCCATGTTCTAAAAGACATGATAGAAATAAATGATAACTTGCATACATACAAAATATCCAGTGGCATTCAATCAGTTTAAATGTGATTTAATGTAAAACCTGACTATCACTAAAGGAAATTTGGATTTTCAACTAAGAAATTAAAGGCATCTCATGTCACTTTTGTTAAGCTTACAAACAGAAGAATGAATTGTTGATAGTTGCAACCATGTTTATGATTGCAAGGAAATTTAGAAGCACCATTCATAGAAAATTGAAATTTTTGTATCATTGGACAAAGGTGAAAATGAGGATAACTAAAATTGTATCTTCATAAAAGGTTAAGTATAGGTTAGATTATTAGAATCAAACATCTAGATTGTAGAAACAGAGCCTCTAACTTTTTGATGTTGCAGAAATTGCATCTTGCCTTTCTCTTTATCTATCTGATCTCTCATTTTAATTTTCTTTTCATCTCTTTTTCACTTAGGGTGCATTTGTTTCAAATTATGAAATATCATATTTTAGAACCCTATTCTTAGAATTATTTTCTCTAAAAATAATATTCTTATGAAAATGTTTGGCCAAAAGTTATATTAGCCAAAAATTATATTTTTCATAAATATTTACAATATTTATTTAATTTAGGATTAAATATGTTTTCATTCCCTATAAATATCTCAATTTTGATTTTTAATCTCTATAAAAAATGTCGAGTTTTTGTTTTTTATAAAATTATTTTTGCATGCAGATTTAGTGCATGTAAAAAGACTAAAACTGTGTACAAAAGTAATTTTATTGTTATTAAAACTCGACGTTTTTTTTATGGGGACTAAAAATAAAAATTGAGATATTTATAGAGATCAAAAATATATTTAACCCTTTAATTTAAAATTTATAAAAATAAAAATAAAAATAAAAATAAATGTTAGTAGTGAAAAATTGTAGTTGGTTAAAATATATTTCTCTGAGAATCTTAGGATATTCCTATGCTTTAAATATGAGAATATTTATGAGAAAACTTTGTGTTTTTGAAAATAAAGAATTTGATAATAATTTTAAATTTTTTGAAACAAACGTAAGATTGTTGCATTTACAATACCACATTTTCGAGATTGTAATTTTAATTTTTGAAATAAACACACCCTAGACTTAAGGAGTCTGTTCCCTAAATTGTACGAAATTGAATTCACTTTTGTTGAAGAGTCATGCTATTTTTAACGGCTGAATCTATATATATATATATATATATATATATATATATATATATATATATATATATATATATATATATATATATATATATAATTTCCAAGTTGTGAATGAACACAATTCTATTGATTAATTCCTTCACATTCACAGTCAACCCTAAAAAAAGAGTAATTTTGGAATTTTCAAAGCTTCCACACCACATAATTCTAAACTGTGATCATACCCGTTCTAACTCTCGATTTACTTCCTAACGATCTAAATACTCTTCTAACTCTCGATTTACTTCCTAACGATCTAAAGACTTAGAGTATTGATCCTAACTTAATTGGTAAAACCAACTTCAGACCTAGTCATGTAAAACTTACATACTACTGGAGAGTTGCAACTTCACTAGTGATAAACAAATGAGAGAAAATCTAAAAAGAGGCTAGACAACAATCACTAAAAAGCTCATCAGGGCCTACCAAAATCCCTTATTTAAAAAGGTTCTCCCTCATGGGGAATCTATTATGAATTAACTTATAGAATAAGATAACTTTAAATGAGATCCAACTTTTCCATGACAAAAGAAGGATGTTGACAACCCCATTGGTCAAATTAAACTTTTGAAAAGAAGAATTTATGAAGGACGAATGTGCTAATTTGATAGAATACATGTCGTTTTTAGCATGGTTCCTACGCCATAAGTTCCAATCACAATAAGGACTACAACTAACAATATTCGAGAGTAACCTAGTAACCAAATTACCCTCCCAAATAAACAAAGTCCTCCCCGTACTCAAATCCCAAAATCAAGTCCTAGTTCCTATTGACCTATAATATCCATCACCATTTACTGTTGCAACAAGATTTGATAAAGCCTATGAAAACAAAGGAGAAACATAATAGTTTCCTAGCCATAAATTGTTCCAAAAGAAAGTGTACATTTTATCCCCAACCTTTATTGATAGACCCACTTCAACCTAGTTAGAACTAGCTTCTAGGTATGAACCATCTCCATGCAACAACGACAAACACCATTTATCAAAAAACGCAATATTTATTAAGCGAAGGTTTATAACACTCAACCCTCTTCAACTTACAAACTTTTGACCACCACTTAAGCAATCTTGGAAGCTCATTTAATACCATCAAAAGATATTTTCTAAGATCTAGCTAACCTCTTCAAAAAGGAAAAATGGAAGATAGTGATAGAGTTCAACAAAAAAGTTGATGAGAACTACTCTTCCACCCAAACAAACATACTTGTTGCTCCACAAGAAAATCCTATTGGAAACAAGGATGATATGAGGCTCATGAGAGAACTTTTTGCAAGGATTCTCCTTGATATGGAGCCCAAGATACCTAAAATTAAGAGACTTACAATGCAAAAGTCCTTTTGTTATTGCCATAAAATCGGAATCCACATTCATCCCAATCAAGCTACGATTGGAGAATTTAACCTGGCAACCTGAAACCAACTCAAAGCTATGAAAAATGGTTTTTATAGTCCAAATATTTTCCATCGTAGCCTCTCCCTGAACAAACGCATTGTCTGCATATTATAGGTGAGTGACCACCATATTAGAGGATCCGACCTTAAAATCTTTAAAGAGGACAATATCAACCGTCTTCCCAAACATACCACTTAAACCCTCAATTACTAGAAGAAAATGGAAGGGGGGCTAAAGGCTCTCCCTACTTTGATTCCTTATGAATATTAATTTTGTGTGTAGGGCTATTAAGAACTAAGTTTCCATAAAGGATACATGCACGCATCCAGACACGTCACTTATTAGAAAACTTAAACCTACATGAGTTATAGTCAACAAGCTCATTGATATTAACCATACCATCTACCAAAAATTTCTATTTAATGAAATTCAATTGATTAGGAGAGATTAATTTGTCACTACCAAATACAAACTAAATGTCAAGACTTTCGTCGCAAGCATCAACAAAAGAAATAAGGCGAAAATCACCTAAAGTGTTGGGAGAAACGATAATTGAGATCAAAGAAACAAAGTAGGACGAGAAGCTACGAGACAAAGAAGGAAAAACAAAGGATGAGTCAAACATAATCCCCACATCATTCTAAAGAAAATGTCATAACTTCCTAAAAAAGTGGAACTAAACCCGTCATTTCTCAAACTCTTATTCTCCCACATTGACCCACGGTCAGGTCGACGTCAGAAGGACGAAATGGATAGAACATCACCAAATTATCATGGGAGAAACAATCCGGAAAATAACAACATCAAGATTGGACCTATTAGAATAAAGTTCTAAGAAGTGATTAGTGAAATACCGAATCACCTTTCTGAAACGCCGACTACATGCTCTCCCCAAACGCCCCCACTTGAAAGGCCAAAATAACATTCCTCCAACGCCATCCTCTAACTTAAAATCCAAAGAATTAAATTCCTATGTAAGCCTATAGATCCTCAAACCGTATAACCCAAAGATCTCCTTGCCCCACACCTTGAGATCACATTTTAAAGATTTACTTTTTCTTTAAGAACAAAAGCCATCCAACCGTTAGAAGAAAAAAAAGAATCCAAACTCGCGCGGTGATTGTGTGAGGAAATCAAAATGCTTAAATTCATAATGCATATAACTTATATACATCATGAATTTGGATTTTTTGCTCTGTGCTTACTCCATGTTAAATACAACAATACAAGCACAGTTAGAGTGAAAATAGTAATACTAATGGAATAAAACAAGTTCAGGATCACAAAGATATTGTACCATAAATGACCGAAATGCATTTTGAATCCTAGTAGCAGCAATATCGTCAATCAACCTGGATGGAACTGTCCTGTCCATCATCAAACCTTCATTCGGCGTACTACTCGACTCTTCATGAGGGCTTTGCTTCCCATTCAATGATTCATTTGATATTTCACCAGTAGATTGTACCTATTCAAACAATGCTAACTGCTAAGACAACAAGAAGAAAAACAAAACACTGGATGTGCCAAACCTTAATAACAAACAATGTCTTGTTCATAATGAGATTGTACCTTTTCTTGTTTGGATTTATCTTCCTTATGTTTCTTCCTTCTGAGTAATGTCTTAAACCATTTCTTTGGACCCATTTTGGTTGAGAAACACTTAATCGGATCAAATGAAATGGTAATTAGGATAACATACAAGAGGTGTGAAATTGGAGAAGATGATTTATTAATGATGGATAGTAATGGTAAGACGTGAAGCATTGTAATACAAGACATAAAAAGAAAGAGCTAGAGAGAGTTCCATAATAGTGTGCCGTGACAACTTAACCATAGTGACATAGATGTTTAATCTCTTGTAGGTTTAGAAGTCTATGGGAAAGGTGAGGGAAGGTAGTAGTGGCATTCAATATTTCATGTCCAAACTGTGTTTGAAAATGATTTTTACTTTTATTTCTATCATTATTGAAACAAAATAGAGAAATCTACTTGCCATCCCCTAATCATTCCTGGCACCCCAAATTTACATAATGGCAAAAATATCCCTAAATTTTTAAGAAATAATTTTCGAAACAAATTCCCGGTAGGTATAACGAAATTTCCGGTATAAAACCAAATTCCCAGTAGTTTATCACAAGACATAACCCCTATTTATACTAGTGCGCAACAATTCTGGACCACACAAACTGTCGGTGCAATCACAATCATACAAAACTATCGGCAAAATCTCAGCCATTTAAAAAAAACCTAAAAAATCCTAAAATTATGCCTACCGGGGATTTCAAAGGATTTGAAATTCCCGATATACCAGTTTTTTTAAAATATCTGGTATCGGGTAATATACCAGTAAACATATATGAAAAAAATGGTTATTCCAACATTTTTAATTAAGGCAGAAGTTTACTTCAAGAGACGTTCTCAACCAGTCAAATTCATGTTCCCGGATGACACAACCTTCTTTGTCGGTCTGACTTCGAAGTTGAAGGAATTGTTGCCTGATGGTGAGAATATAAAGATGTTGAATATCGAGATTAGGGAGGATTGGGGTGATGGTAGTGTGAAATATAATCTGATTGAGCTGAAGAACGATGAAGACGTCAGCAAAATGTGGAGATTATTTTGCCGTAGGCTAACAAAGGGTCTGTTGGCATTAGATGTGCAACTGGCAAGATCAGTTTTTGAAATAATGACAATGTTGAAACGCCCTGAAGCATCTAGTAGTGTTTAGGTTTTTAATATCGATTAATTATGTTGTAATGGTTTTTTATTTGTTTAAGTTTTTTAATCAAGATCAGTGCAGTGTAACAGAATAAATGAAGACATAATAATAATAATAATAATAATAATAATAATAATAATAATAATATATTGTTCTGCCATAATATTCATATAATACAACAATATATAAATCATCTAGAAATAAAAATAATACTAGATAGGCCCCCCCACGAGCTAAGTGTGCAATCCTAGATAATCCGACATCAATATTACCATCAGGGTCTACCAAGTGCATGAAATCATCAACCAACACTGCTATCATTATAAATTGTTGCGCGTCCTCATGGTACTGTGTTGGAACGTGAGGAGGAGGAAGATGAGGTGTGTCACCAATAGGCTCTTGGCCACCAGAAGGTACATCCTCTAAAGGTGATTCCTCATCCACCGGTGGAGTGATACGTGGATGGGATATGCTGAGATACCACTCCAAATAGTCATCCTCACACTACGATGGATATTGCACAGGTGCAAATCTAGCAACAATGGAACGAGCAGAACTGAGGAAGTGCATCATAAACCACCTATCAATACCCTCAGAGGGTGTATCCTTAACCGCTGGTGGTATGGTCTGAATGTACCCAAACTGACCCAAACATCTCTCTGGGAGGTGCCTGACAATCAATGTCTCCAACCGCATATAGCCATAGTATAATGTCGACTCCTCAAACGGACGTACGACTCTAAGCTCATCGTAGGGTGTCCAGATGACATCCTTTACGGTCAACGCATCCAATCTCCTATTGTACTCAAGTATCCCTCTAGGGTGTTTCTGCCTCGCCCTCCACCTTTTCTCTCGTGGCTCCCTTGGTGTATACGGCTGGATCCTTCTATCACATATATGCGGGAAATGTTCATAGATTCATCACTGAGATCACAATAAACAGTAAATTAGAATTATTAATATTAAAAAAATATAACAAAAAGTAAGTTAGAAAATGAATTAAGATATACCTTTAACAAACTAAGATACCTCGCTAGCTGCTTTGTATTAAATCTGATCCTCTCCCTCAGTGCATGATACAGCTGAGTCAGGGTTGAACAACCCTAAGCCCAGTTGTGCGCCTCCAGATCACTGAAGAGGCACAAATATCGAGCATCCACATAGGTACCAGACTTGTCCACAAAGAGAGTACATGCTACCACATGCAACATGTACGCCCTAGCGGCAGCCTGATACTGACCAGCAGGAACAAGCTCGTTGTACCTATCCCACAACCACCACATACGAAGGTGAGAACCTTGTGTATCCGTGAACTCTTGTGCCACCACTGCCTCTGATAAACAAAGATCACGAACTACCAGCTCCTGTGCTTGGGTCACACTCAATGAAGGAGCCGTCCAGAAACTGCCACCGATAGGGAGATGGAACAAGGAAGCGACATCATCTAAGGTCACAGTCTTCTCTCCAAATGGGAGATGAAATGACGGCATCTCATTGTGCCACCTCTCAATGAAGGCACTAAGTAGCTCCACATCCAACATCGTCAGGGAGCAGTTGCCAAAATGCAGCAACTTAAAGTCCCTCACAATCGGCCTCACAACATCAGGGAAGGGAATACGAGGGAAACCCTTCATCTTTGCACCGTGAGACTGAACCCTCAATAAAGGTCGCATATGTGACACCAACCAATAGCCAAATTTGTTAATACATAAAAAATTTATGCATTAGTAAATAAATGTTAAAATTAAACGTAAAAACCATATACCTCCCTCTGCCATAGACTCAAAGCTACGTGCTCATTATACTCTATAAGCACATACCTATCAATCGGCCCACCAGGGAATCCTGGCTCCGTGTGTACGGATGACTCAGTCGAAGGAACCGTCACATCCGTCTGAATAGTCTCATTTACGTCTCCTGTACCGGCGGTCCCTCCAGTGTCATCATCCTCACCATCAACATGTCCCTCTTGCACGCCCTCAACTAATACTCTGGCAGTCTCCTCTACGACATCCCTAACAACATCCTCCACCGGAACATCTCTCTCAATAGCATCCACTGACTGAGGCTGAATATCAGAGGCGACCTCTTGTGTGACATGTTGTGAAAGACCTCCATGTCTCCTAACGTTGTGAGGTTCCTACCTAACGTTGTGAGGTGCCTAGAAATGTCTTCGCTTCTCAGCCATGCTCTTCCGGTGTGAACCGGTTGGGACAACCCGTCCAACTCGTACATGGGTAGACTCAGCATCAGGAGGGGTTGTACCCCTCCCCATACCAACTGTAGCCAAGTCACATGTCCTACCACTAGGGGTACCATCAACACCTATAGTCCTCAATGGAAAGGAAAAAAACACATTTTAAACAAAAAAACAAAAATAAATACACTACCGGGATTTTGAAATTCCCGGGAAAAACAAAAAAAAGTAAACTACCGGTAATTTCAAATTACCGGTATGAAAGCATAAAATTTGAACTACCAGAAATTTCAAATCTCCGTGAAATAATTTCCGGTATTTTTGGAATTTCGATCATTATTATCGATTTTTTTAAAATTTCTGATATTTTGTTACCGGTAATTTAGAAAAAACTGGTAATACTTACTTGTAATTTCCAAATCTCCGGTAGTGCCAACCAAATTCCCGGTATCGTCAAAATTTTTGAAAAATCCGGTGATGTGTGAAATGTGAATATGTTTTCTTGCAGGGTCAAATAGGTCTTTTCATTGGTTTTGGAGGGTGTCAGGAATGAGTGAAGGGTGGCAAATATATTTCTCCAAAATATATATGTTTTATCATTTAATTAGGGGATCTTTAATAATTGTATATTTTTTGTTTTGACTTTTTCAATTTTAAAAAAAGGACACTAAAAATGTAGAATTCAATAAAAAATAATTAATATTTTTGTAAATATTTGTTCAAGTCAAAATTTAAGATAGGATTCTTTCAAACAATCTACGGATAACTAAAACATAAGTATGTTTCCATAAGGGGAAAGTTACTCTTTTTTAATTTGGTCGTGAATGCTATTCTCATTTTCTTCTTGTATTTCCTCAAAATGTCTGTCAAGGCGTGAAATATAATTGTCATGTTTTATAGGAAGTTTATGTGGAAAGGGTGAGTGGTAATGATAAGACCCCTTAGGTTAAATAAGCGGGTGTGTGTAGAGCCAAAAAGTGAGATTGTCTTGGAGTCTACGACCCCCACTTAGTTAACCTATATTTGTTAGGAAAATGGAGTCAGTGCTAGATTTTTGAGACCACTGGTCTTTAGAGGAATATTTTAACTATCAGATATGGGATCCGGGTTGTCGCTTCTTGCAATGGGTTATGGTGTTTAAACTTTGGTCCGTTTCTTCTGGGTGAGAAGGGGTTCCACTCTTTGATTCTAAATCTCGTGACACCTTTGATTGGTTCGAGGAAGGTCTAAGGTGGAAAGTGGGATCGGGTATGCTCATATCCTTTTGGGATGATCCTTGAGTGAAACTCATTCCTCTTAGAAATACTTTTATTAGGATTTTCCCTATCTCTAACTAAAAAAAGAATGTGGGTGATATTAGTATCTAGTAAAATCGAACCATGGTCTGGAATTTCCGATGGAGAGGGTCTCTTTTTAACTATGAGCAAAACCTGGTGGATGACCTACTCTTGACTACCGAGAGAGTTACCTTCTTGTTGGAGAGTGACTGTTGGTGTTGATCACTTGGGGGTAATGATATCTACTATGTTGCTTCAGCTTATTGCATTGTTTTTAAGTCTAATTCTCTTATGTCTCATTCCTCTACAAGTCTAAAACTAACTCTAGATTTTATTTTGTGCAACTGTGCTCCCTCAAAAGTGACCATTTTTCCTTGGATAAAGTCCCAACTAGAGAGAACTTTTCTATCATATGGTTCATTCTTGATTTTAATGGTATTTCTTGTGGGTAATGTGTGTTGGACATGTGACTCCATACACAAGAGGGGGTAAATCGTGGATGTTAGAAAACAAAATCTTTAGTAAAATCATAGTTTGAAAACATTTGTAAAACAAACAAGTAAACAAAAAAAAGAAAAGATGGATAGAAAAATAGAGGACATAACATAACTGAAAAGTAAAAAAGATAAGTGAGAGAATAATACACCATAGATTTATATGGGTTTGGCCTAATTACTTGGTATACTCTTGTCCTTAAGAAAAATTGAAAGTATCCACTATCTTGAATGTTTTTAATAGGATATGCCCATGAACTTCCTTTTACAAGGATATGGTGTTTTTCAAAGACTAACTTCCAACAAACAACAAACAAACTTTTGACTAGAAATCCTCTAATCGAGATGGAGTTTTATATTGGCTATCCTCCAAACTGAACCGGAGTTTTACATGGGGTTGACCTTAGAAACGAGATGAGATTTTACACAGGTTAATTTTGAATTGACTGATATTTTACACCAACATGAACTTAGGAACTAAGATGAGATTTTACACATACTAATCTTGAACAGACAAAGCTTTTACATCAGTCTGAGCTCATGAATTGTTGTTGATATTTTAATGATTGATCTTCACAAACCAAAAGAAAGCTTTTTCTGCAGGCGAAACTTACGAACCAAATAAAGACTTCCTAACACAATCCCCAAATAAGAGCTTTTATTGGTTTAGCTTGCAACCAAAACAACGATCCTCACTTAAGCACATAAACACTCTTGAAGCATTAATGGCAAAATATATTTGAAAAAACAAGAGATTTATAGAAAATGATGTGAGATTGAGAAAGTAAGAACAAATATTATTTTCTCAGTATTTTAAAATGATAGAGAAACTCTCTATTTATATACCAAAATGTGATTTAAATTTGGAAACAACCCATGGGCGAATCAAATGCCACAATCGATCATGTCAATCAATTATTACACATGAATAATCGATTTTAAAACCACAAATGAAAGATTTTGATATTTAGTCATTACCAATCATTAAGAGACTTGTTCAAATCGATTCAGAGCATTATAAAGCAAAATAATTGATTAGAGGATTATGGTTAATCAATTATTTAGTTGTAGGCCGACTCTCAATTGATAAGACAATCCCATATTCATTAGCAAGGCCTTAAAAGGGTTTTTAGTTGATTTTAGAAAATAAAGATATGCTCTTTAAAGATTTTAAGTGTGTTGATTTTTCCTTAGTATTTCCTAAAATTTCCTTATATCTTTACAAGACACTGGTTACTCAGACAAACATAACCAGATAAGCTTTCACACTTTCTATCTTTTACAACTCTGAAGCTTCAAATCTTGGAATCATTGTCTTTGATTTTAACATTACACAATAACCTTGAATATTATAGCTTGATGAGGCTTAAGATGTCTTCTAGCTGATTACCATCATCGGTCATATAAAAGAGCAAAACCACTAGAGAACCAGAAGTCTTTACTTGAAAATTATTTGATATCAAATGTTGACTTCAAAGAGATGATTTGATCTTCAAGAGCATATTCAAAAGGAAATCAACCACATATTCATTGGATAAAACTAAGCCTAAGCCAAAACTACAATAGCATATATCTATTGTCATATACCAGATGTTGCAACACACATGTTAGAACATCATGTTTCACAAGTGTTCCTTCTGCACCAAACAACTTAAACAAACTCCATGTCATTTTGCATAATGCAACCAAACCAAAGGAACATAGAAAATTATCGCAAATATATAATTGTTTGTTTTCATTTCTCTCGTATTCCATAAGTTAACTCTAACTAACTTGGAGTAAAGGTAAACCAAACAGGTTGTCGCCAGTTGTACTCATGAATGTATTTAATATAGACAACATCGACATATGTCAAACTTTTGTCCATAAATATGTATGTACCGACCAAAACCATGAAGTATGACCTCAATGAACATGTGATCAATCACCATTTATGCGACAAGAAACCAAGTGAATTGTAGTATTTTGATATGAATTCCTGAGTTTTTAAGTCAGTTTGTGTCATGATAATACTTTCTTAGTTTGAGGTTCTTTTGGATATTTTTACGCTTTTGGTATGTGTAGCATTGTGGATACAGGTATGAAAGTGCAAGGGATCAAGGATCAAACGCAAGACCGAGCCATATCAAGTGGTAGAGCAAAAAAGAGAAACAATCTACACTTGCTCGAAATACGCATAATGCCAAGCCCTTACGCATATGGCCTGATACCTTTCTCATATGCTACGCATTCCAGTAGAAAGGGTGAGAAAAGGAACTTTCTCCCTTATGCGTAACAGGGAAGACGTTACGGTAATGGCTTGCCTGGGTTGTTGGCAGAAGGGCTTACGCATACAATACTAGTGCGTGGAGTAGGGCATTACGTGTAACAGGGTAGTCAATACGCGTAATGAAGCCTAAAAACTCAAGAAGCCCAAAACATGTCTATTTAACCAGGAAACACGATTTTTCGAGGGTTGGATGATTTTACAGAGCAAAAACATGTTCTAAACATGTCCATTACGCGTAACAGGGTATTCATCTAAGATTTTTGTAATGACAACATTCTTTATCACGTTTTTCATTTTTATTATGAGTAGTTAAACCCCTCATTGCTAGGGGTGTCCTTAATTCTGATTTGTAATGGATTCAAATTTATTTGTGTAATGACAATATTATTTTTTTATATGTGATTTGTTCTTTTAATTGTTTTTATTGCTTTCACTGTCAGACAAATAGAGTCTAATTAATTTGAAATAATTAGGTTGGACCATCATTGTTTATTATCTGTTTGAGAGCATATTGTAATAGATATCACCTATGGTTAGGGATACCATATAATAACCGAATTATTCTTGATATAATAATGCTTGATTGAAACTGTAACTCTCTATGGACATATAGTAATTAGGTTGATTGATCAAAGGTTTTCTCAAACTCAAACTTTGACTTTGATGATACCCCTTTCATACCTCTATTTGCCACACCCATCCAAGATACCCCTCTTAAAATATTCACCACAAAAAAACCCACAAAATGACAAAACATGTTATGCTAAAACAAATATTGGATACAATATCTTATATGTTCAAACTGAAGTTGAACATGTTATCCAAAACAAACCATAACCATAACCAGAACCTGAACCCTCATTTGGACCCCAACCTTAACCCAATCTTGAACCAAATCTTGCACAAACTCAATCTCAAGTTCAAATTGCATCTAAACTTCAGATTGAAGCTGAACAAGTCTTCTTGGACCAACCTCCTCCAGAAACTACCTTAAACTAAATTGTACAAGAAAACCAAACATTTGACCATCATAGTTCTCCTAAAAGAACAAATGATGTGTCAAAATATGGCATAATACACATATCCATTTCCTCACTTCTCCCACAAATATACATTCCACATCTTTCACCCTTTATCCTCACCCAAATAGAAGAATACATAATTGTTGTTTTTTAAAGAACGCAAAATCTTACTGCTAAGAGTGCAACTTCTAACCCAATACCTTATGTCGCAAAATGGGATTCTCTCACAACTTGTGTGGTAACAATATGTGCATTCAATAAATATATGTTAAAATAAAAAATTATATCTTTATTTTTTAATATTGTATTATATTTTTATTACTTTTTTTGTTTGTATATATTTTAATTATAAATATTGATGTTTATTTATTGTATAAAATACTTGTGATATTTATTTTTCTTAAGTCATTTAAGTTATGACTAACTAAAAATAAAATAAAATGAAAAACTTTCTTTTTAAACTTAACTCATTATAAAAATCAATCTCACTATTATTTATAAATAATCACTTTTTTTCTTCTTCAATTTTTTCATTCTACTTTTAAATTAAAAAGAATAAAAAACAACTTATTATTACCATTTCAATCTCAAACTATTTTGAACCAATTCAAAATCATTTCAAAATAAAAAAGAAATTCATTTTAAACCATCTGCAACACAAATCAAACTTCGATAAACATCATATGCATTTTCTCTATAAAAAATAAAATACTTAATCATAATCAAACATTTTTTCACAGATAAAGATGAAAATTGAACGTGGTGTATATCACACTTTTTAAATTCCAAACTCTTTTTTTAAACGAAAGATGTTTCGACTCAAGACGATGTAAAATGACGCTTCATCCACTTATATATGTGTGAGTAAAATAGCGATGTTTTCCCGCAAATGTTGATTTGTTAATTTACTATGTTGTGATGCAAACTTCCCCTTCTCCACTGTTTTGGGTAAGAAATAGTTTTCGTTTGATTTCCATAAAATATGTTTTGCTAAAATCGACCCACAAACAAATATTTTATACCCAGAACTACGTAGCTATGAGTTCTCCATCGCACATAGAGATACGTAGGAGTGAGATTCAAAGTCTCGTCAAGCAACTGCTGAAGCGGTAAAGCATCAAGCAACAAAATTTTTGGGAAGTATTTTTTCGGGAATTTATCGTGTCCACAAAGATCGGTGTTATTGAACTGCCGTTCGACAAGTCACACGTTAATGAGATTGGATTAAAATGAGTTTAAATTAAACGCGGAAAGTAAATTATGAACAGAAAAGAATACATTCTTTGGAGAAGAAAACTTATCAAGTATGAATTTGCATCAATCGTCACATAAACTTATCGATCATTTTCACTCGACCTACAATACTCATCAAAATCATCAAGCATCACTCACAATAGTGTTCATCTCTGTAACATCGAGCTAAGAGAACAACCATATTACTCTCGTCGACGATCTCTCACCCGACTTGAAACACGGAAGGCATTAAGCTCCGATACCCACGACGAATATTAACTCTAAATCTATCTCTAGCATCCAGAAACTAATAAATATCCAACCCTAACCAAGATTTATGCAGCATATGTCTATCACAACACAAATCCAAACATAAATGCAAAAAGATCAAGGAAGACATCGATAATGATTTATAAAGCAGAATTTATACAATATGATGATCAACAAAAATACATATGTTCAAAGTAAATATACAAACAAACCCAACAAAAGAGAAATACATAGAAGATTAGAAGAGGAACCAAACATTTCTTGGTTTATCAACATCAATCGACGAGAGATTCAACTTTGGATCATCCAAATGCAAAGTTGCAATGTTATTTTCAAGCTAAATCTACCAAAGAATGAAAGTTCGATACATTGGGATCAAATATTACCCAACCATCCCATAAAAAATGTGTTTTTATGCCTTATAATGTGTTTCTTCCCAGAAACATTCGCCCGACGAAATTTTGGTTCGCCCGACAAAGTCTGGCGGCTTATTTCTGCAGTTTTTCACGTCTTTGGAGCATCTGGCTCACGCCTGTTTCGTCCGGTGAGCCCGGGGCGAGAGCAGACAAACATTGTTTTTCTGCTTTCTTATTTTCTTCATAACTTTCGAATCGTAACTCCGATTTACGTCCAATTTGAAACATTGGAAAACTTATTCAATGCTCTTTATAAATATGACAATCATGCTTGAATACTTGTAAAAATGAGATAAAAGCAATTAAACTCAATAATATTTACACGATAAGATAATATATACACTATAACATGAAGTAAATGTATTTACAAACAAAACAGGGTTTATTCGTAAGATATTAACAAAAGGTATCGATAAGTACAACAAAATTTATATGCAAAAATAACTACAATTTGCATTTATCAAACTCTCCCCAACTTGAAACATTGTTTGTCCCCAAACAAATTCAAACAAACTTAAAAAACAAAAGCAATAACCAAAGAACCATGAATTAACAAGCAATGTATGGTCCAAGAAGCAACACAACACATGCAAAAGAAAGCTTACCTCTACACTACAACGACAACATAAAAACAAAACAAATCCTAAGTACAAAAATCATGTCAAACATTCCAAAACAACACAAGCTCAATCATGAATCACACCTAGCAAAAATTCACCAGTAGATGAAAAACACAAAATGAGGTACTTTTCACTCACAAAATAATCTTATAAACAAAAGATTAAATTATGCACTCATCCAAAAGCTAATTGGGTAAACAAACAAGGGGCTTTCAATGTTGTAGTGTGATCGGATAAACAAACAAGGGGACAAGTTCTAAAGGTAATTTGAACAAAAACTTGCCCAAATCTAAGGGAGTGATCAACTCACAAAGACTTAAACACAAAATTCCAATCAACTTCTTCCAAAATCCCAAGTGTTACACAAAACATAATATTTATTTAGCACAATTATTTAAACTATTTTTGTTTTCTTTCTCAAGGATTTTTTTCTTCATATTTTTTTCTTTTTTCTTTTCTTTTCAACCTCATAGAAACTAACCAATGAGTAAATAATCATATGTGAATACTTCCTACTTTCTAAGGCAAGGTAAAAATTCATACAACACCACAAAGTTGAGGGCTCAAAAAATCAAAATAAAAATCCATACAAAAAGTGAATTCAATACCCATATACAAACATTAAGTATAAACAACATGGATAATGATAGAAAGACATAAAGAGTTACAAATGATCACACACTCACAAGGTGAATTGACTATTTGGCCAAGTGGTTGTGCTCAAAATGAAAAAAGTGTCTTGATCGTTTTCATGCTTTCATATAATCAATACAAATAAAAGATTAAACATAATAAAATCTAACTAAAATAAGAATGTTGATACTCCGCGCATATATGAACAATGAAAAACTACCTCACAAAAAGGGTGAGAACTAAAGTGATTCACATCAAGAACAAATATACAAAAGATTGAATGACATAGAAGTTTGTAAAAAGCCTAAGTATCATGAATATTTTAAAATCTAGAAAGCGATAAAAATATACCTTGAACGTGTACAAAACTTATCAATATCATTACCATACATCCACAAGTTGAAACAATCATACTTAAAAAATCACAATGAACTATACAAATGAACTAAAAATTTGATAAAGTTTTTTTTATCAATTTATTTTTATAATTAAATTCGGATAAACTAAATAATTGAATGTACAATTTTTTTAAAATTTTTTTAATTAATTTAATAATTCAAAGTTAAATTATTAAAACATAAAAAATTTAAATATTAAATTAATTGCTCGTTAGAATTAATGGGTAGTTTAATATAAAAGTTATTAAAATTAATTATTTATTTAATTTGATTTGATTTTTATAGTGGATACATTAAAAATATCATTTTATACTATACCTTGTAATTTTTTGTTTTATATCTTTAAGAAAATATTTAGATACATTAGATTTCAAAATTGAGTAATAGATTACAGAATCAAATAGCTTATTCTGCAAGTTAATGTAAAAATTTAGAGTATCAAATATTAATTTATTAATTAAATATGCATAGAAAAGTACAGTATTAATTAGCACTAGGTCCTGCATTTTTGTTTTCTCTAAACGCCAACCGCCGGCGAACGAGATCGTTTTCTCTAAACGAAACCCTAATCGACGAACGACATCGTTTTGATCAAAATGGGAACACCGGAAACTTCACGAGAGCCGTGTCCAGATCGCATCCTAGACGACATCGGAGGAGCCTTTGGAATGGGCGCCGTCGGCGGCTCCGCCTTCCACTTCCTCAAAGGTCTCTACAATTCCCCCAAAGGAGATCGATTAATCGGCGCAACACAAGCCGTTCGTCTCAACGCTCCAAGAATCGGTGGTAGTTTCGCTGTTTGGGGTGGTCTTTTCTCCTCTTTTGATTGTACTATGGTTTACGTTCGGCAGAAAGAAGATCCATGGAATTCCATTGTTGCTGGTGCTGCTACCGGTGGTTTTCTTGCTATGCGTCAGGGTTTCGCTGCTTCTGCTAGATCCGCTGCCTTTGGCGGTGTTCTTCTTGCGCTTATTGAGGGTGCCGGGATTGCGCTTAATAAGTTTCTTAGTGCTCAGCAGCCTATGCCGATTATGATGGATGAGATGCCGCCGCAGACGGAGAATTCGGATTCGAACAAGTCGTGGTTTGGTGGAATGTTCGGTGGAGCAAAGGAAGAAGAGAAGAATACTAGTGGAGGAAGCGATGTGAAGATTCTTGAGAGTTTTGATGCTCCTCCTGTGCCTAATTTCGAGTACAAGTGAATTAGGGTTTGGTTTTGGCCTTTTGTTATGTTCTTGAATTTAAAATTGAATTTGAAAAATTAGGGGTTTGTTTTGAACCTCAATTGGTGATCATCTATCATACTTTAAATTAGTTATCTGGTTAGTTCTTGTTTTGAAATCAACAACAGTAATAATATGTAACAGGTGTAGTGGTAGATTTTCATTACAATGATTTTTTTTTCAATCTTGTTATAATTAGTCTAAGTAGATTATTAGTTGTTTAATTACAGTGTGTTTAAGTTAAATGCTTTTGTTCTTATGTTTGGGGATTAATTGATTGAAATTTCAGTTACTTGATATTTGAATGAGTTTGTTGTGGTGATTTGTGTCACAAGAATAATGAAACAATCTCTTGTTGTGGTGAAGTAAGTGTTGAAATTTCATTGTACTCGTGAATTATTATACATGTACGTGTAATTTGTAATATAATTAGCACTCGTTTTTTCATCAATGGTTGATTTTGCTTACCTTACGATTAAAATATAGTTGTTTGTTTTAGAGATATTGAATCTGAAATGTATGATCTTAAGATTTGGAAGAGTAGTTAGAAAAGATGTTGTGTTTGAGATTCCATGAAATGCTGTGATCTTGATATGCGATGCGGTGGACGCTGTGTTTTGCAATGTTTATTTAGTTGGCCATTGGCATAACAATGCTGTCTATGCATCTCTGATAGTGTCATGTTTGGGGTCATTGGCCATAACAATGTTGTGTATGCATCTCTGATAGTGTCGTGTTCGGGTCATTGGCATAACCATTATGACTGTTAGTATTTGAGTTCTTTCATATGTGATTGTGTTGATTTCAGCCACAATTTCATTCCTGGTGAGTTTCCAAAAGATCTGTTTAACTGTTCCAATCTTGAGTATCTTGATTTGTCTTTGAACAACTTTGTTGGCAAGATTCCTTATGATATTCAAAGTTTGGCTCATTTGCAGTATCTCAACCTTAGTTCAACTAATTTCTATTGCGAAATTCCTTCTGAGTATTGCAAAGCTCAGGATTGAGATTCCTTGACCTTAAATATTGTTTATTTAATGCTACTTTTCCTTTTGAGGTAATTTGTGACTTGTTCAATCTTGGGTTCTTTGATTTGTCCTTTAATCCATTGCATCATTTGAAGCTTCCATTAAGCTTAACCAAGTTGAAAAAATTGAAGTCTGGGAAATTCTTGAAAATATTGGAGATATGGTTGCATGGAGGTAATTGGTGACTTGTTCATGCTGAAGAATTTGAGCATAGTGTGTACCTTAACAGCAATAATCTCTCCGGAGAGATACTGAATCCTGTTGAAGCATTGAATTTGACAAAAATTGATCTTGCAAAGAATAATCTCTCGGGAAAATACTGAACGATTTTGGAAAGCTTCAAATGTAATTTGCATATGAACAGTTTTTCAGGAGAGATTCTAGAAACCATAAGCCGTCTTGAATCTTTAAAAGAATTTCATGTTTTTATGAACAAGTTTTCAGGTACTCTTCCTGGCAAAACGGGTTGGGTCTGTCGGGTCCGTCCATTTAACCCACTATTTTTGACGGGTTGAGACGATGTTTTCGGCTCGACGTCTTAAATTGGTCCGTTCCGCCTAACCAACTTTTAAAACGGATCGAGGGCGGGACATGTTTTGCCCACAAACTTTTTGTTTAAAAAAAATTATATTTTTTATTTGAAATTTAAACAATATTAACGTTGAACAATTTTTATTTCTTCAAACCCTAATATTCATTTTTCACATAACCACAAACATCTCATTTTTAAGACATTAATTGACTTAGTTCTTTATTTTTACTCATAATAGGAAAATTATTTATTGTAAAACATACACACTATGTTGTTTTCTATTTTCTGTTACCCGTAGTAATTGAAATCAGGTTCTAAAACTATAAAGTAAGTTTTGCAATAGAAGAGTTTGTTTCTCATTATGATAATAAAGTTTTGATTTTTGGAGTTTTAGTGTGTTTGTTTTAAGTTTTTGCTATTATATTTACGTTGTTTGTTTATGTTGATAAATATGACGTTTACATTAAGACTTGTTAAAGTTTTACTATATATTGTTAAAATTTATTGGCCTCTTTAGTAATCATTAACAATTTTGTAAATTATGTAATAAATCAAAATGTAAAAAAATAAAATTGGTGGGCCGGTCTGTCAATTCGCCAACTCATTAGAAAATGGAACAAACTTGACTTTTGAGCTCAGACGCTTAAGTTGGTCCGTCTTATCCCGCTCCGTTTTTGGACGGGCTTAAATGGAGCAGATTTAAGCGGGGCGGACCACCCGCTTTGCCACCCCTACTCATTCTATGGGTTTTGGTATTTTTTTCAAAGCTTGAATCATTTCATATTGCTACGAACAATTTTAAGGGAAAGTTACCAGCAAATTTGTGCTATCACGGTAAAGCTACAATATTTAACTGTTTATGAAAATAGTTTAAGTGGTGAATTACGAAAATCACTTGAAAATGTTAGCACCTTGGTTGACCTGAAAATTTTCAAGAATGAGTTTTCTGGTAGAATTCTTGATAGACTTTGGAGAGCTGAAAATTTGAGAGTTTCATGATTAGTGATGACAAGTTCATTGGTGAACTTCCTCAAAATTTATCTTCAAGCATTTCACTTTTTGATATAAGTTATAATCAGTTTTATGGTGGAATTCCAATTGGAATAGCTTCTTAAACTAACGTGGTTAAGTTCATAGCTAGCAAGAATTATCTTAATGGAAGTGTTCCTACAGAGATAACAACATTTCCTAAACTTCAAACATTGTTTCTTGATTCATAATCAGCTAAAAGGGTCACTTCCAAATGATATATTATCATGGAAATCATTAGAGATTCTAAGTTTGAGCCAATATCAACTTATTGGTAAAATTCCAAGTTCAATTGGTCATTTACCTTCACTTGGTGCTCTCTCTATCTATCAAGAAAATCAATTCTCGGGCAAAATACCTTATATACTTCCTAGAATCACAAATCTCAATCTATCATCGAATTATTTTACCGAAAAAGTTCATAGTGATTTTGAAAGTTCAGCTTTTGATAGTAGCTTTTGAACAATTCTGTTTTATGTGCTGTTACACAAAAACATAGTCTCATCCTTTGCAATTTCGGCCTTGTAAAACCAACTAAAACCTCACAAACATAGTCTTAGCCTTTGCAATTTCGGCCTTGTAAAATCAACCAAAAACTCACATTGGTATATTGGTTTGATTATTAGCCTTATTGCAGTGACTTTCTTGTTGGCTCTGTTTGCATCATTATGATTATCAAACTTTACAAGAAAATAAAACATGAATCGGAAAGTTCATGGAAACTCATTTCATTTCAAAGGCTAAGTTTCAAATAATTAGACATACGTTCCTCAATGACAGAAATATCATCAGCAACGGTGGTTTCAGCATGGTATTACCGCGTACCTGTTAACCGTTTAACCTATATTGCTGCGGAAAAAATCATGAGTAACATAAAGTTAAGGCAAAAGCTCGAAACTTCATTTTATGCAGAAGTTAAAATATTGAGCAATGTTCGTCATCGAAACATTGTGAAGTTGTTGTGTTGTATCTCTATTGAGGACTCCATGATGCTTGTGTATGCGTATGAGTATTTGGATCACATCAGCATAGACAAATGGCTGCACAACAAGAATAAATAATCAAATATGTCAGGTTTTGTGCAACTGGTTGTTCTTGATTGGACGAAGCAGATTGTTCATGGTTTGTGCTACATGCACGATGATTGCTCGCCTTTGATTGTACATGCACCATCAATGCAAAAGTTGTTGATTTCGGTCTTGCTAGATCGTTGACATTACTTTTGGATTCTCAACATAATTTATTTCTGTTGTGAATCGGATACCTTATAAATAAAATATAATATGTTTCTTTATGATTAAGAAAACCACAAAGGTTAGAGTTTAGGGTAACCAAGGATAACAACAATGATCGGTTATAAACTGATATTCTTTCCTTTCTCTTAAAACAAGATTACAAGTATACAAGAATAACAAATAACCTCTCATAGTTTTGAGATATGGTTTTATCTTCCTATTTTCCCTTATACAAAAGATGAGAGACTAGTATGCTATTTATAAGAAAACTAACATACTAACCTAATGAGCTTTTTAACAACTTCCCATTACAAGCTAACTTAAGCAATTGGATCCATAACACAAGGCCCAATTTGGCAACAACATGTGAGCAAAATTCGACAACATGCTAAACCTAAAGTTTGTTCCAATATCTCACAAATCTCCACCTTGGAACAAACTCTATAACAACAAGAAACAAACTAGCTTTCTTCATGCAGCTTTATCAACTGCATACAGTGGAAAAACTTGAACAATATAATAAAATATATGATAAATAGCATATTAGCTCAAATTATATAAACCACCACTTCATAACTCGCAAACAACTTCAAACAACACAAGATACAACACAACAACATATTATGCAACTTTGAAATGCAATTTAGACAAATGCGCATGCATGTGGTACCATTGGAGCAGAAATCCAAACTTAATAATTTTGCCAATTAATAGAGGCGTCAACAACAAGGCATAAACCTTCAACTTGATTTTTCCAATCCATGCCAACTTACTGAGCAACAACTCCAACTTAAATAATGCTATGTATGCGACTCGATATGAATGTCAGACAACAACAATTATAACTACATAGCAACACAAAAACATTTCAACTTTAGCCATAGGCCTGCAACTTGTATTCTTTCCATGAATAAGGCACTACAACATAATCCACAACCAAAACTTCACAACTTACCACAAAAGAAACACAACACAATAATAACCAATTATACCACATTATTACTCGCACAATTTTGACTAAAACTGATTAATTATATCATCTGTTACACTCTTTTATTGCTACTTATTACTAGTTTATTATCATGCCTTTGTCAAATTCCTACAACACTATCAATATAAGAACTTATCAAAACCTGGTACCATTACTACCTTACTGTTACTTAATTTTATTTTGCTAATTCATCACAGTACTACTATTTAATTACTTACAATGGTTCTAATTCAATCAATTAAGTCTCTGGTAATTAGTTACTTAATTTAATTATGTTTCTGAACTAAAACTAAGGTATCAGTAAACATGTCAGGCTACACAACAAAAACCAAGAAGCAGAAACAAAATTTTCAACTTAACCCGTGTGACCATCGTCACACTTGTGGCATGTGACGGTTGTCCCAAGGAAGTGACGGGTGTCACATTTCCCAGACAAATGTTAGGCAATTGGGACAATTGTCCCACAGTCAAAACATGTGTTCTTCTCTATTTCTCTCATTCTTCTTTCGTCTCTGTAATTCCTTCACAACTTCATCTCAGACTAATTATCCAATCAACCCAGTACACAAATTCAACAGCAACACAACATACTCATACACAAACAACATTGAATAATCAATTTACGACTAATTAAATAACACAATTTAATCCTCTTATTCAACCAAAACAACACAACATACTGACAAAACACTTTATACACCCAATCCCACATGTATTCATCATATTTCCCGATTATAGAGTTATAACCCCACCCTTACCTTGGATTGAAGGCGACTCTAACACTTTGATCGGAAACCTAGTTTTTCCTCTCCTAAGCAACTTCCTGTAACCTCTTCCTCAACTTCTTGTTTTCCTTATTTTGATAACCTATTTTATATAATATAATTTAACTCATGGATTTTCTTAATCTTAATAAGTTCCATTGGGCCTAAATCATACACCCCCACAATTACTACTTCTATTCACAAACAAGCCCACTTATCAAGAATATCATAATTCTACTATTAAACCCACAACTTAATCAACTTAACTTAATCTAAATAACAACGACATAATTTAAATCAACTTAATCGACTTAATCAACTTAATCCAAACCAAAAAAATACGACGATATTTAATTATATAAATAATTAAATAAACAGGGCGTTATACAATTGATTAATACAATGTTTTTTTTAATGTTGAAACTAGCGAAATTGATTGACATGGTTGAGCAATCGTTGATATCTGTAGAAAATTAAAAATTCTTAATCATCTTCATACCTCTTCATTACACATGTTCACCATACATTTTCAAAATCATTGCCAATTGATCATGAACATTTTGTTGTGATGAATTGCCATAACTTATCCGATGGATTGTTGAATGTTTACTTTCATTCTGATGGATTGCCAAAACCTATCTGATGGATTTCCGAATGTATACTTTCATTCTGATGTATTTCAAGAATTTATCTGATGGATTTATGGATGTTTACTTTCCTTCTAATGGATTGCCATAACCTATCCGACGAATATCCAGATGTTGACTTTCATTTTGATGGATTTCCAAAAATTATCTTATGGATTTCTAGATGTTTACTTTCGTTCTGATGGATTGTCAGAACTTATCCAATGGATTTTTTTATTGTTTACTTTCATTCTGATGGATTTTCATAACTTATATGATGGATTTCCGAATGCTTACTTTCGTTCTGATGGATTTCCAAAACATAACTAATCAATTGCTGGATGTTTACTTTCGTTCTGATGGATTTCCAAAACCTATCTGATTGATTGCCAAATGTTTACTTTTGTTTTGATGGATTGCCAAAAACCAATCCTATAGAATTTCAGATGTTTAATTTCATTATGATGGATTTCCTGAACTTATCTGATGGATTTTCTAATGTTTACTTTCATTTTGATGGAATGAAAGAACTTATCCGATGGATTTTTGGATTTTTACTTTCATTATGATGAATTTCCAGAACCTATCGGATGAGTTTCCAGATGTTTACTTTCATTTTGATGGATTGTCAGAACTTACCTAATGAATTGTTGTATGTTTACTATCCTTATGATGGATTGTTAGAATCTGTCAGATGGATTTCTGGATGTTTACTTTTTTATGATGGATTACCATAAATTATATAATGGATTTATGAATGTTTACTTTCATTCTGATGGATTGCCACGACTTATCCATTGGATTTCTATATGTTTACTTTTGTTCTGATGGATTTACAGAACCTATCTGATTGATTTCCAAATGTTTACTTTTGTTCTAATGGATTACCATAACTAATCTGATGGAATTATGGATGTTTACTTTCGTTCTGATGGATTTCCAGAACTTATATGATGAATTATCTGATGTTTACTTTTGTTTTGATGGATTTCAAGAACCTATCTGATATATTTTTGGATTATTACTTTCGTTCGGATGGATTTCCAGAACCTATCTGATGAATTTAAAGATGTTTACTTTCATTCTGATGGATTTCCAGAACCTATCTGATGGATTGTTGGATGTTTACTTTCCTTACGATGGAATGCAATAATCTGTCTGATGGATTTCCTAATGTATACTTTCTTTTATGATGGATTACCATAACTTATCTGATAGATTTATGAATGTTTACTTTCGTTCTGATGAATTGCCATAACTTACACGTCGTACCCTAAATTTTGACTCGGGTTCAGGACATCCTTGGTATTCTAGAAAAGTTAAAGAGAGACTCTTTTTGACTTTTTAACTCATTTTTCAAATTTAGATTTTTATTTTGTCTATAAGTAATTGGGGGGTTTTGGGAATATAAAATAAATTTTTATTTAAATTTAAATATATGATATATCAAAATTATTTTTATATTATAAGGAGTTTTGGGTTAATATATTTTTCTTAATATATTTTATTTTAAAAGGGATTATTAAGAAAAAATGATGTGTATCTAAATTTTATTATTATTATCATTTTTAGTTTTTAGATGTTTTACATATAAAAATCATATTAAGAAAAATAGATATTATTATTATTATTATTAAAAAAAAGAGTGTGGATTTTAAAACAAAAAATAATAATTTTCATTACTTTTAAATCTTTTAGGTTTTTTTTGGAGTTTTAATATAAAAATTATTATTGATTTTATTATTAAGAGGGGTATAAGGGCTATAATTGTGAGAGGTTGTGAGTTCGAATCTCACATTCCTCACTTTCTAATATTTTATTTATTTTTTCTTTACTACTAACTTTTTTATATTTTTATTTTTTAAATAATAAAAATAACAATTTTTATTATTTAAATATTAATTTCCGTATTTTATTTAATGCAAATTTTAAAATATTGGTTTTTTTTCATTAAAATCATTATTTTATGAATTAAATTTAAAAAAAAATCATAAAATAAAGAGATTTGAAAATATTTTGTTCACAATTTATTTGAGGATATTAAATCAATATCATTTAACATTTCAACTGAAATTTGTATTAAAATATACAAAAATATTCAAAGATTGTTGTTCTATTTTAGATTATTCTATTTTTTAGGATTATATTTTATTTTTTTGAAATAATCATTATGGGTAATTGAATAATTATTGTTTTCTAACTTTTTTTTTTTTTTTTTTTTTTTTTTTTTAATTTCAAACTTTTATATTTATGTTCAAATCTTAAAAAATCATAAAAAATCATAAAAAATATATATTTTTTTAAATATTTTTTTATTAATTTTTGTATTAATTTAATTGACATTTTTAAAAGGGAAATGCTAACCAATACCCTCAATGCATTTTTTAAGAACTTTAAATAATAAGTTTTTATAAAAGTATGTGCAATTAGTGCATTAGAAATTGAACTGTTTGAATTTATTAATAAATAGTTTCTTAATATGGAATACTTAAAGAGTGCCCTAAGACACTCGTTAGCAAGATCCTTTTAAAAAAAATATATTTTTTCATTTAAATCATAATTTTATGCATAAAATAGTCAAAAATCATAAATATAATAAAAATATGAATAAGAAAAAAAATTTATTTGATTTTTCTATTTTTGCAAGGAAAAAATTAAAATAAATCAGTTTTATTAATGATCTTAATTATATTAGATGTTTTTTCCTTTTTCATTAAACTAACTTTTTAGTATAAATATGTATCATATTTGCACTTTTCATTCATCCACTATTTACAAAAGAAAACCCTAAAATTGTTGTTCTTCACATTGAAGAACAACAATAACCAAACCCTAACCTCCATCACCAATGAAGAACATGAAGAATATGAGGAAGATTAAAAGAAAAGGGATACGCAAAGAATGTAAGTAATGAGAGGGGGGAAAACAGCATCTTAAATCGGTAGAAAAATGACAACTTAAATCGGTAGAAAAAAGATACACGATGAACACGAGGAATAAGAGGGAGATCAAAGGGGAAAAATGAAAACACAAAGAAGCGAAAAATATGAGGGAGGAGGCAGCAACTTAAATGGGTCACCGCACTACAGATTGATATCGTCAAAATTACTGATTAATGATTATATATATTTATCCTTAAATTCTTGTATGTAAAAAAAGAATATTGTTGTTTAATCTGTTTGTTGATATTTTTTTAAAATAGGAGTTTGTAAGTGTATGCATATTAAATCATAACTTGTTTTGAATAAAATATTTTTATCTAATCAAATTTAAATTTAAATCAGAAAACAAAATTTCTAATTAGTGTCATAAATTAGTAATTTTTCTTATATAAAAAGTTATCCTGAATGAAATTTATTTATAAAGGCGAAAACTTTAAATCACCATAATCAAATATGTTTCATGACTTATGCCAAGAAAAAGTATGTATCTTTTATAACAAAAGTATATAATCAATTAAGTGATATTAATTAATTAAATTATTAGGGATAGTAATTGGATTGTTTTAATTAATTAGTAATATTGATTTAATAATTGGGGATTAAGGGATTAATATATGTAATAGTTTAGGGTTTAGTAATATTAAAAATACTTTGAGCAATATATTATTTATGATTAGGGGTTACTAAAATCTTTTAATAATATTAATTTTATAATTTTGGGTTATCATAATTTATGTATTTTATAAAATGTGGATTTATTTATATGGTTATTTTTATATCAAATCTTTTATTTTTGGGTTAGTATTTATTATTTTGAGGAATTAAATGTGGAAAATAATATGTGTTTTTAAATATCTATGGAATACTTTTTTTAAAAAGGGAAATTGGATTTTAATAATTTTATTGGAAATTAATATTAAAATGTGATCACTTATATTGTGGAATTTGTACATTGATAATTAATGGTTTGTGTAAATTTAGAAATTTTTGGGGATTTTAAATATAGATTATATCTATTTTATGAAAACAAAAGGGATTAATATTGTTTTTTATTTATAAAATATGGGATTAATTTTAAATTAGGGGTTTTATTTGAATTACTTTTTGGGATTGAATTTATCTTATATTTTATAAGATATTTAAAGGATTTTTTAATGAATAATAAGGGATATTAGGGGATTTAATTAGGAATAAAATAATGGGATAAAACTCTTAAAAGTCCAAGAGTATAAATAAAGGATTAAGATTAAGGAATAAGGGATAATTACAACATAAACATTAAGGGGATAAAAAACACCAACCAATTAGGGGATAAGGGGGATTACGAACTGCAGATCTTTCAATTTTGAGGGTACGTAGGAATAGGGTTGTAAAACCCTAGCGAGTAAAATAAAGGATCAATTAAGGTTTTGGTTAATTTTATTGTTTTATTTCTTGGGATTTAAAAAACAAACAAAACTTATCCTAAAAAACTAAAGATGATTTTATTAGATACAATAGAAGTGAGGGGTGTCTAACACATTCCTCCCACTTAATCGACTCCTAATCCAGTTTCTCTTATTTTTGTGATTTTTGGTTTATCATTATTTTCCTTAAAAATATGATGACGACTCTTAGAGTTTAAGCTGATTGCGACATTACCCGTTGGATTTTCAGATGATTACTTTCGTTCTGATGGATTGCAAGAACCTATCCGATAGATTTCCGGATGTTTAATTTTGTTCTGATGGATTTCCAAAAATTACCTTTTTATTTCAATGGATTTTCAGATGTGTACTTTTGTTATGATGGATTTCCAGAAGTTACCTTTTTTTCCGATGGATTGTCTGATGTTTACTTTTGTTCTGATGGATTTCCAGAACTTACCTTTTTCTTTTGATAGATTGTCGAATGTTTACTTTCGTACTGATGGATTTCCAGAACTTACCTTTTCCTTTCGATGGATTGCTGGATGTTTACTTTTGTTCCATTGATTGACATAACATATTCGATGGATTTCCGAATGTTTATCTTTGTTATGATGGATATCCAAAACTTATCTGATGGATTTCTGGATGTTTACTTTCGTAATGATGGATTTCCAAAACTTACATTTTTCTTCTGATGGATTTCCGGATGTTTATATTTGTTTTGACGGACTTCTAGAACTTACCTTTTTCATTCGATGAATTGTCGTATGTTTACTTTCATTCTAATTAATTTCCAGAACTTACCTTTTTCTTTCGATGGATTAATGGATATTTACTTTTGTTCTAATGGATTTTTAGAACTTACCTTTTTCTTATGATGGATTGCTGGATGTTTACTTTCATTCTGATGGAATGCCAAAATTTATCAGATGGATTGTTGGATGTTTACTTTTGTTTTGATGGATTTCCAGAACTTGCTTTTTTCTTCCAATGGATTGTTGGATGTTTAATTTCATTATGATGGATTTCCAGAACTTATCTGATGGATTTTAGGATGTTTACTTTTATTCTGATGGATTGCCAAAACTTATCTGATGGAATGACGAATGTTTACTTTCGTTCTGATGAATTTCCAGAACTTACCTTTTTCTTCTGATGGATTTTCAAATGTTTACTTTTGTTCTAATGGATTTCCAAAGCTTACCTTTTACTTTTGATATATTTTTGGATGTTTACCTTTGTTCTGATGGATTTCCAAAACTTACCTTTTTCTGTCGATGGATTGTCGGGTGTTTACTTTTGTTCTGATGGATTTCCAGAACATTTACTTTTTCTCTTTCTTTATCCGATGGATTTTTGGATATTCATTTGTCGGTTCTAACATATTTCCCATAGTTAACTTTGAAGATTTTCCCAAGTAGACCTTCTTCGTAAAATACCTCGTTCAATCCCCAATGAGTCAACCTTGCGTTTCCGTTCACCTATAAAGTTAGTTTACCAATAACCTACATTGCATATTCTATCCCGGTAAAATAAATCTTCCATAAACACATAACCAATGTTTTAAAAACCGGACCGAACCGGCCAGTTCAACCGGTTGGACCAGGAACTGAAGATGAATCTGTTTGGATCATCCTTTCAAAATCGCTAGTGGGTCAAAACCAGAGTTAAACCGAAAAATCCGGATTGAAACATCCAAAACCATTCGAATCAAAGAACCAGAGCCAATTTCGTAAAACCGTCTAGTTCAAAAAAATTCATCAAATTGACAATTTTTTTTAGATTAAATATGTTTTTAGTCCCTATTAAAAAATATATTATATTTTAATCCATACAAAATTATTATGCACGTAGTTTTAGTTCCTCATGTTAAACAAATGTGTATTTTTAAATGATTATTTTGCAGACATCTTTAGAATATTATAAAAAGTTTTTCAAAAAAAAAAAGAACTCAAAATTTGATTTCTATGTCGAAGTTTTCATTACTTTTATCATTATATTTTGAAATTTAAAAAATTCATATTTAATTTTTCTCATTTTAAAAAATTCTAAAATTTAGTAAATAAATATTTTATAGTATTCTAAACATGGATGAACAAAATTATTAAATTTTTTAAAAGTTTAAGGGTAATTAAATAGTTTTCAAAATTTTAGAAAACAACATAGACTAAAATTGCATGAATACAAAATTTGTAAGGATTAAAATATATTATTTTTTTAATAAGAATTAAAAATGAAAATTAAGATATTTATAGGGACCAAAAATATGTTTAACATTTTTTTTTAAATTTTAATCTGCCAATATTAAGCTTAACACACATTCCTCAATCACAAAAAATAATTATGTGTTTTTTACAATCATATAAATTTCTAAGTTTTGTCACTCCGTAATAGTTTTTCTTTCAACCACACTCTATCATCATCACACTATCTCTTTTAAATATAGTCACAATGTCCAACTCAATATTTATTGTTGTTCAAACAAATATTGTTCGTTGTTGTCAATTAAGACTAATTTTTCATAGTTAAACTCAAATTCGTTTTTTGTTTTGTTTAATAAAGGATATTGTATTATTTATTTTTGGTATTCTATCTTACTTAATTTAGGTATTCTTAATTATTTGAATTTTATTTTAGTTTGCTTTGAATTAGTTTAACTTATTTTATTGTAATTCTTTAATTTAGTCAAATTATTCTTAAATGAAGGTTGAAATAAAGCGTAGAACTATGTTGTGTTATTATATGTATGATCGATATTGTTGTATTAAATTTGTAATGAATTTTAAAAATATTTATTTTATCAAGTTGTGAACATATGATAATGTGTGAGATATCAATGAAATTTAGTTTCATATTATTAGTTTGTTTAATAAATAGTTCGACCGTAGATTTAACCGGTTGAACCAATTGAACCTTAAACCACAAGTTTCACCGGTTTGATTTTCGATCCGATTTTTAAAACATTGCTTATAACATTTCATTTATTGGAGGGACAAAATGTGAGACCTTTGTATTTAATTATCACCCACCATGAATATAAGAAGAGTGAAAATTTTATATTTTCTATTCGAAGGTATTTAAATAGGGGAAACTATCGTACCTTAAATTTCTCTATTATCATCTCATTCATTAAGGAATTTACATCATTGGTCAATCATGCATGTATTAGTCCATGTTAAAAGTCAACCAAAATCAACAAGATATTGATTTGAGCTAAAATACCAAGTTTAATTTCTTCTATATATTTTCGTGCATCATTTATTCATCTCATGTCAAAAGGCCAATACAAGTTTGAATAAGGATTTGTTTACATCCAATAATCATTCATGTCATGCATATGATACAAGAAGGATTCATTTTTTCTATATGTCACTTTGATTTTTTAGTATCACTCACCATATATCACTACTTTTGATAAAATGCAAACAAGATCTAAAATGGAGGTCACCTTTATTTGGTTTGTAGCATTTTTTTACTCACAGTTTTAAAATTGAAATATCACCATTTGAAAATAAAATGAGGGAAGCTTAGGTTTGAATTTGGTTATATCTTATTGCACAAGGTTGAGGCATATTGCCTTCATGATTAATTACCAACTTTTGAATCAAATTTAACTTAGTTCTTACAAGCCTTGCTTGCATACATAATCCACACAATTATCATTAACAAACCAATTTTAAAATAACAAAACAAAATGATTCACCATATAATATTAATAACAAAACAAAATGATTCACCATATAATATTAATAGCACTAAAATCAACCTTGTATTTTTTTTATACAATAAAGTACATTTACATTTGAGCTTGGAATCACAATTTATAACTACAATTGCAAGTTTGTTAATAAAAATCACAATTACACTAGAAATACACGATTTTTCTGCGTAAAATTATCCGCAGGCACACATATGATATTAGCTGCAGATTTCGGATGTAAAAACTAATTTTCTACGAAAAATAAAGTCGCAGCAAAATTCGCAGGAATTCTTGAGACTTTATCAGCTACTTTAAATTTTATAACTTATTCTCATTTTCTTGCGGATTTTACTGCAACTTAATTCGCAGGAAATATGAAAACTCAAATCCTCTGGTTATGTCACAGGAATTGCTGCGACTTTTACTGCGAATTTTGCTGCGACTTTTACTGCGAATTATTATTACTATTTTTTCGACTTTTTTTTTATATTTTTAATAATTATAAATAAAATTATAAAAAATTACCTTGATATATTCTAATTTCATATTAATTTTTATATTTCTAATTTTTTTACTATATCAATTCTTTTATTATCTTTAAAGAAAATTTAGTATTTTAATCATTTTTCTTAGAATAAAATAAAATAAAAAATTAACTTATTAATTCTTATATTTCTAAACAAACATATTTTAGGAAAAAAAATCTATATATAATATAAAAACAAATATATTTTAAAATAATTTTTCACAACAAATTTTTTTATCTTTATTAAATAATAATAGTTTGTTTAAATTTTATTAAAAAATATTTATCATTAATTTTATTAAAAATCTTTATTGAATAAGAAAATAGAATTAAATGAAGGTAAGTTAAAAGTGTATAAACAAATATAGGGTGTAATTAGAAACAAGTCAGAGATAGGAAAAAAATTATATATATATATATATATATATATATATATATATATATATATATATATATATATATATATATATATATATATATATATATATATATGTATAAAATATAAAAACAAACATATCTTAAAATAATTTTTCACAACAACTTTTTTTTATCTTTATTGAATAATAATAGTTTTTGTTTAAATTTTATTAAAAGATCTTTACCATTAATTTTATTAAAAAAACTTTATTAAATAAGAAAATAGAATTAAATGAAGGGAAGGTAGAAGTGTATAAGCAAACATAGGGTGTAACTAGAAATGAGTCAGAGATAACATCGTCAAATCAAAGCCCAATCTCTCTCTCTCTCTCTCTCACTCTCTCTCTCTCATTACCATCAGAGCAAAAGAAACAAAACAAATCAAAACCATCGACGGAACCCTCGTGTCTAAAACCATCGACGGAACCTTCAACCACCTCACAGGTAACCCTAATAATTCTTTCTTCGTTCAATTTCGCGTTGTAACTGCTTTCTGATTCGATGCATTGTTGAAACCATGATAACGTGTATTGAAATCATTCAACTGAAATCCCTTAACATTATCACTTATCCTGTTTAAACTGTTTTAGAAAGTTAGTTAATGAAAAGCATGTTTATAAAATGAAGTGCAGTTAGTGAATCAATGCATAAGTTAACAAACTGCTATTTGGAAAAATGTAGAAATTCATAAAACTTTTAGTCATGTTATGCTATGCTAACGTCAGTTATGTTTAGTTGAATTGGAAAAATGGTTAATTGATTTAAATGTGATGTTACTAAGTAAATTGTGTTAGTGTGAATAATAGGCTATTGTTAAGTTCTACATTTAATTGCTATGCTATATGAACCATATAAGCTTAGACTAGAATACTGGATTCTTCTTGGACTTGTACCTCTAGAAAGTAGAAGTTGTTACTGTTATAAGCTTCCAATAATCTATCGTAGAATTTCTAAGTTTTTTAAACAATTTGATTCTATGAGGAACCTTTTAGCTATAGGTATGTTTTGTTTTGTTTTTCCTAAAAATGGTTGCTTCATTGCTTAAGTTGTGGCTCAACTGTAATGGTTTTTTATTTGAATTCTAAGTTGTCCAAATGAAGTCCTTACTAGAGTATTGTAGGAAAAGTGCTCCCATGCCTAAAATGTCTTATTGTTACTGAGTACTGTTTTACTAATTCTCAACTCTTCAAAATTACATGGGGAATCACTTATTGTTTGGCAAGCATTTTTTTATGTCGTTGGCATTTTATAATTTTCTGAAATAACTAAAAACTATATCAACTTGAGATAAGCATTTCTTACTACATAATAATAGTAACCATCTTTTAGTTCTTTCTAATAAATGTAGTTTATCTATTGTCTGACTTGAAACTTGTTTGCATGTAATTGAATATTAATGTTGTTTATTTTAGGTAGATCCTAATAATATTAGGCCAATTCAAAAAGGCATTGCAGCTGATGGCTTATAAATTTAGGGCATTAAGGTATATTTTTATTTTTGGTTATGGACTTAATAAGTTTTTGGTTCTGGATTATCTTCTTGGATCAGTTGCTTCTGATTCTGAGTCTTGCAAATAATAAGCTGGTTTGTTTGTTGTTTACTACTACTACTACTTGGCATTGTGATGAGAGTTTGGTAGTTCTGGAAGGGGTAGTAAGTGTAGGGTGGGACAAGAAACATTGAGTAGAACCAGAAGAAACCATTGAATTTTGAAACGTAAATGATAAATATTAAGGGTTAGAAATTGTGACCTATTCTTTTACATGAGGTATAAGATTTTTTGTTTATTCTATTTTGAAACGTAAATGATAAATCTTAAGGGTTATTAATGTATCTCATTTGTTTCTATTTTTGAGTTTTTGACTACTTATTTGTGAATTGCTGCTTCTGCATATTGTGATTTTAGGGTAATGTTCGAAATGAGTTACGTTGCGAGAATATTGTGTAGTTGTTTATTTTGTTTTTGGTTTTATTTGTGTCGATTTCGAGTTTTGATTTGGTTTTGTAATACCTCAAAATTTGCCCTCATATTCATTCCCTTAGCGGGCTTGCGCTTCACATTTCATATGCATTCTCCCATTAGGTCATATTCGCAATCATTCACATCATCAAAGCATGCATGTGGTTAGAAGTTCTTTGGGTGCTCGCACCATCTTTGTTTCACAACATTTAGATGTTCTCTTGGGCATCAAGTTTGGGATAGGTGGTTTTGTGGTTTGATGCACTATAAATGTGAGTCATGTTACAAGACATGATTAAAGGATTCGCTTGGGAAGAAAGATTCGGCCTAGGTTTGTGGTTCGAAAGCAAGTTCAAGGGATCCAAGTTGCAATACATTCAAACTTAGTGCATTTGGCCTAGGCTTTGAAATAATGGATTATAATCGAAGGACATATCTATTTCGGTTCATAATTGACTTCATTTTGTCTAGGGAATTTCAAGTTGATACCGTGTATTCTAGAGTGACTCAAAGCTGGTTTATGGACTATCTCCACTTCATTTCTTAGTAACTTTCATGCTTTCCAAGGATTAATTCAAATACTTTTGTGAGGCAATTCAAACAATGCTTCTTGGTTTGGGGAGAGAGAGAAGGGAGTACTTCGATCTCAGTTGGTAACAGCAAATGAAAATTCTGAAAATAAGAAGACTCATAATTTAGACTCAAATAATACACTTGAAAACTCTTTAATTGCCAAAGAGAGGTTAATCTCTGAATTGAACATGGAGTTACACAATATTGAAGCAACTTTATCAAATGAACGGGAAGAACATATTAATGATGTGAAGAAATTTACTGCAATTCTCAATGAAAAGGAAGCTTCTATTGTGGCAATGAAGAAAGAGCTTTAGACAAGGCCGACAGAAAAATAGTTGATGATTTGCGTAAGAACATAAAAATTTGGCTGTGGATTATAATTCAGTTGAGGCTGAAGACTGGGAAGTGGCCACCATTGGGGAGGAGACGAGCCAGATGGAATCTTTTCTTCTTGATAAGAACCGAAAATGGAACACGAGCTAGCACAGTTGAAGGTCAAACTTTCTGAAACAATCTTCACTTGAAATAGCCGAACTGAAGGTAGCAAAACTTTCGGCTAGGCTTAATGAACAACAAAAACCGATACAAAAGTTGGAAGATGATATTTCCAAGGGATATAGTTCCAGTTCTAAAGATCATAAAGGAACTTTCCTGGATGACTGGGATCTAGCAGAGGCTAATCGGAGTGAGGTGTCTGAGCATCAGAATATGGATCAAAGGCATGCCTTAGATCAAGATTAGAGCTCTATGCTTAGAGAGAATTAAACAGGAAAAAAACATACGCAAGAATTAATAGCAACACTTCAGATCACACATTATTAAGAATGTAATTCAAACAAAACCTCGGTTGGAATTCTAACTGGTATAATGGACCAAATACAGTTACAGTAAGTATACACAAAAAACAAACAGTTGATGATAACAGGATGGTGATAGAAAAATTCAGAAGTACTTTTCATATAAATTCAGATTACAATCTTCAACCTCTCTCTCTCTCAATCTCAGTCATCAATCATTAGTTGCTTCCAAGTATCAATCTCCTCCACCCGAATCTTCAATCGCCTTCACCTTCAA
Source organism: Lathyrus aphaca (assembly GCA_963966055.1). NCBI lineage: Eukaryota > Viridiplantae > Streptophyta > Magnoliopsida > Fabales > Fabaceae > Lathyrus > Lathyrus aphaca. Next base: position 652,833,593 of record OZ014519.1, read on the forward strand.
TTCAACCATTAACCTCAATCATCATTAGTCCTTAAAACCTGCAACAATATTTAACACCAAGAGCACCACAATTTTAGAACTCAGAAATAACAGAAAGGAGAAAAGGAGAACTCAGAATGAAAAAAGTTACACAAAGCAGAAAAGCTCAGAAACCCTACAAAGCCTTTCTCCATCAAATCTCTGCATAATTCAGTTACAAAGTCTTCAATCTCAATAACAGAGCCTTCATCTAAATCTTCAATTTCATCAATCAACCTGCAAGATTCACAAGTCAATCCAAAATCACCCTAACTAATCTCATAACTTCATAACAGAATCAAAACGAATTTCTAACAGAATTTCAACAAACTTACAACAGAGATTTCTTCTGGAAACTTCATCCAACATCATTTATAAATCAATCCTCCTCCATAATTTCGCTTCCTCTTCACAATTCATTCACCTCACACACAACTTCACCATTTTTTCAATCTCTCAACCATTTTCCCTTCTCCTCTTCCACCCCCCATCATTCTTCTCACCCACTTCTTCTTCTCCTCTAACCCTCATAACTTCTGAATCTTCTCACCACTCTCCTTCATGATCCCTGCACCATAACCTCAACTGTGCTTCACCGTGTCTTTGCGGATTTTCTTCTTCAACCTTCATCAGAAGCTACTCAATGTCCCTACATCCATATACAACATCACAATCAACAGGGTGTACTATATACGGAATCAGAATCGAATCCACCATTAGTTTGTTTCAAATCGTGATCCAGAGTTCATGATTATCGCATAAAAAGCAGGTTGGGCAATCTTACCTATACGTTGAGGGATCTTTCGCCATTCAGCTTGGTTTGTGTGTTCTTTTCGGTTGTCTTCCTCGCTGCAACACCAAGTCATACAAACGGATCAAAACGCGAAGTCAAGCGTCAGAGTTCTTTTTCTCTTTCAGCAACCAGACGGATATCTCCTCCGCCAATCTCACGGTATCATTGAAACGGCGACAATGACACCTTTTCGCCTTCAGTAACGTCAATGCGACTTCGATTCAAGGTACACCCTGTGTTTCGCATTTAAAGTGTTGGCGAGTTTGTTCTTAGTCTGTGAAGTCAAGAGGAGCTATGTTTCATTTTGTTGTGGATGAGAAATGGAATGAGGTTTGGCTTAGGTCTCTTAAGAGGATATTAGGTTTAGAAGAGTAGTGGTGGTAGCGAACAGAAGAAGAAGATGATGGTGTTTGGTTCGGTTAAGAAGGATGAAGAAGGGAAGAATCAAGAAGAAGAAGGAGGAGAGGTCGCAGCGACAGAAGAGGGGAGAAGAGAGGAGTTAGGTTTTGTTAGGGTTTGCGTTTTATTATATGAGTTCTTATGAATCTGATGCATTAATTGTAATTATAAGAAGATTAAGGGGTTTTAATTAGTGTTAATACTCATTGATTAAATTAATTTTCGTTTATTCCCATAATTAACCATTCAAAACTCATAGCAATTTGATTCTCTCCACCGTCCTTTTGATTCTTAGAGGATAAGACTAAGTTTGGGGTCCAATCCGGCGGTGACACTTGTCACCGTCCAGTTGGACCACCCTTTCATAATCGCATGCATGTCACCCACCGTAACAACCATAAACCTTCATTGTGATCCGCATGATGGAAATACCTTAGGAGTCAGCTAGATCAGACGTCCCAAATTGGGTCAAGATTGTTGACCGAAATCCCATATCATGTTCCCCCTATTTCCAGCGAATTGGGCTTAGATTATTGCTAATCTCACCTCCTCTCTAGGCCCATATAAAGAAAAACAACTCAAAGAAATCACTTTCCTCACCTCCCCTCATTAGCCATGCGAATTTGGGCTTCTCTGTTTTGCTATTAGCACCTCATTTCAAGGCCCATCATGAAAAACAACATAATAAAACTCCTTTCTGTACCTCCCCCTTAATACTGCGAAATGGGCTTAGCCATGTTGCTATTTTCACCTCCCTTTCTAAGCCCAGTAAAGAAAACAATTAAAATAAATATGCTTTCCAAACCCCCCATTCCTTTCTTTTAGAATTTAATTTTTAGTTTTACATAGTTTAGAAAATAACTCAATAAAAATAAGAAAAGGCTTAGGAAAATTCCCCAAAAAAATCAAGTAGGCTTTTAAGTCATTTTAGAAATGTTTGGCATTTTATTTTTCTGAATTTTAATTGTTTTTGAATTAATTCTGATTTTTTCCATGTAATTAGTTTTAGTGAATTTCCTTCAACTGTACACAAATTTGTTGATTTTATTTTTTAGTCTTCCAGTAACTTTTTTGGCCCATTCGTTTTACCATAGTTAGAAGACTCATATTAGTACTTAGTATAATTTTAGTGGATATTTTAGGACATTTTATCTCAGATTTTAATAGCTTAATCTTTAGAAAATAGTGACTAATTCTTAGGTGGAAATAAATGATTTTTTAGGCATAGCAAAATTCTGATTTTTTAGGATTCCTTTTAACACAATATTATAGGTAGTTTTAGGACCCTATAGAATAAATCTCATAATTTTTCCAGAGCTTTTACTATTTTTTAGGATATTAATTCTTAGGCTTTATGCATGTAAATTTCCATTAGTTTAGGCTAGAATATTAGGAGTTCATGAAAAATAGTTTAATTAGATTTAATCTTAGGACTTAATATTGACTTAGATTAGTTTAGTTTCTGATTTTTTAGAATGAAGATATTAGGTAATGCCCTTGGTTTAGAACTTAGGCTTAGGATTCATATTAATTAGACTTAGAATAAATTTAGGACTATTTTAGGTTTATGCCTTTAATTGTTTTGTTTTGAATTTTATCCTTACATTCAATTTTAATGCTTTGTATATTGATTGATTTTTCACTTGAATAGGTCCCCCCTTGGCTTTAGACTCAACTTATCTTCCTTAGGAAGTAAGTTGCATTCTATTAGTTCTAAGTTCCTTTCTCCATTAGCTTTAGAAACCTCATTAACCATAGGATCTCACTTGTAAATAAATCAACAAAATTAAGGTTGTGTCTTAGTTCCCCTTAGATTTTGCCTTTTGCAATTTGAGTCATTCTTTCCCATCTCATGAAGAAAAGCAATAAAACATTTAATGAAAACCAGACATTCTTGTACGACACGAGACTTTGTTGCGGAGTGTTTATACGCGTCCTGTTTCGAGGCAAGGTGTAAATACTTCCCGCGATGGATAGGTCTTAGTATGAGAATGTTCACAAACAAATTCAAAACATTTCTCATAAAAGACAAAAAAATGAATAATAAAAGACTATCCTGCGGGAGCTTCTCTTTCTCATCTCATTCACTCATAACGCGAACTCGCGACGACTTGTCTCTCATGAAAGATGGTAAACGCACTCGTACCAGACGAGCCTGCAACACCTGAGCATAGACATACACAGTTCTAGCTGTAAAAAACACAAACAAATAGTTCCCGCCTTAGTTAGGAGAACTACGTCGACTCTGATCCTCATTTTCCCGATGAGGTACGTAGGCAGCGGGGTAGGGCCCGTTCGAGCACATTCTTTATTTTCCCTACATTTCCCTCTTTCTTTCCATTTTCTTTTCCAGTCCCTTTTCTCATTTCATTTCTCATTCCAGTTAGCAGTTCATTTCAGCAGCAGTTATATTTTTCTCACCCTTTGAAACAAACAAGCGTGGATCCCGTCGGGTACGACATACGATCTGGGGTGCTAATACCTTCCCAGGTCGTAACCGACTCCCGAACCCAGATCTTTGGTTCGCAGGACCTTGTCCTTTCTTTCTTCCTCACGTTTGTGCAACATTACCTTTCCCATTCATTCGGGATAAAAATTTCTGGCTGGAGACTCTACCTTTTCCGCGCCACTTTCGCGTTTGTACTAGGATGAAAATCCCGGGAGCGACGGCTGGAGACTCTGCTGGGGAGCGAACCCAGAATCTCTGGTTTCCCTTGTAGAGTCAATCCTAGTGTCTGTTTTTTTTGTTTCTTAGGGTGTTTATCTGTTTGTTGCTGTGTGTTTTAGTTTAGCTTTACTGTTTTTCATTTACAGTTTTTATTTACAGCTTTACTTTACCGCATTTATTTACCGTTTTCAGTATTTATTTTCCATGCATCATATTATACTGGACTGTCTGGCTGTGCTGGTTTTCATTTTTTCTATGGGATGGGAGTTACTGTGAGATAAGCCAACTACCTGGCTTGAGTGCACTATATGATTAGCATGGACATGTTGTGCTCGCATGGTTACATGATGAGTGGCAATGTGTTCCACACCCATATTGTGACCGTCTCGGGACTATTCTGTGTGGGGGTTCTTCTCCACTTCAGGGTACAACCTTGATAGTTATATGCATCTGGTGACCGATCTTTGAGGACCTTAATGGGAACACCCCTCTCCAGTGATGACAGTGGTATACCACATTTGTTGGAAAACCCACTCGCATCCGAGGGTCCATTGGGAACTCGCATAAGATGGCCTGGTTCTCTCGTAGGGATTCAGTTAAAGCAAACTGTTTGTATGACGGTAGTATTGTACCCTTTAGGATGAATGTACTATTGTTTCTCGACTCAGTGCTTGAAGCTGGAGACTTGTGAGGGATGCTTGTTTTTCCGGACTCAACTGAGGCCTCCCTGAGTAGTACATAATGCCAAACCGATTCCCTGATTTGGTCATGAGCAATTTCTCGGAAATGGTGAACGTATTATTGCTATTCGGCTTTGAGAGTCCATGATGTTGACCCGAGTAGCACACCCGTGAGATTGGGAGGTGTTTATAGGTTTGCAGGAACCCTAAGACCTTCAGCATACCCGCTTTGCCATTGGTTCAGTTTTGTGATCTGGATTTCTGGTTCTAAGATATGGATCCCGGATCAGAGGGATTGTTATTGTGATATGTGGATATTGTGACCTTGCACCGACACTTGATTATATGATTGGCACCTCACAGACACTTCACTGATCACATGCCTCGCCTTGCATAAGCATCATATCATCATTAATCATTTGTGTTTCTTTTATTCTTAGGGTCTGCATCACTCCCGGTTCCTGGTCATATCATTGCTTCAGAATGGAAGACGTCAGAAAGAGAACTGTGCACTACAAATTCTTTGATACCAAGGTGGACCTGATCAACCAATTGGTGTCTCTAATTACTCCGGGTCATTTGGGTTACTTCAAGGAAAAGTATGGTGATATTCTGGATTTGGTATTCAACTTGGATAGCTCTCAGAGAAGCGCCATTCACACTTTGTTGCAGTATTACAATCTACGGCTCAGGTGTTTCACATTTCATGAATTTCAGTTGGGTCCTTTGCTGGAAGAGTATGCTGAGATTATGGGAGTGTCAATCAAGGATCAGATTCCTTTCAACTCAGAGATGACAAGACCGACTCATGCTGACATTGCTAAAGCTCTTTATTTGAGCCCATTAGAGGTATCTGCTAATCTGGTTGCCACCAAGGCAGGAGTACTTAGTTTTCCCTTAGAGTTTCTGGTCAGAAGAGCTGAAGAATGTGTCGGGGAAAAGCAGTGGGATTGTGTTTGCGCCATCTTAGCACTATCCATTTATGGGATCATCCTATTCGCTGATATGGACAAATTTATGGACATAGATGCTATTCATTTGTTTGTGTTGAAGAATCTGATGCCCACTCTCCTAGGTGACTTGTATTATTCAGTGCACTATAAGAATGAGAAGAAGCGAGGAGGTCTGGTTAGATGTTGTGCTCCCTTATTCTACAAGTGGGTTATGAGACACTTGCCTACTACTGAGAGTTTTACTGATCCTAATACTACTTGGGCCTAGAAACTGAGTACTTTGTCTGCCAGATATATTAGGTAGTTTACTTTGAGGTTGAAAGGAAAGAGTTTCATTACCAGTTGTGGGAATTACCCTAATGTGCCTTTGTTGGGAGTATCAGGAGGTATCAACTACAATCCCATCCTCTTAAGAAGACAGTTATGGTATGCGCTCAAGGAGATTCCTGATGAATCTGAGTTATTCCAAACTTTTTACTTCCCGGTGAAAGACAATCTTCCGTTGGTCAGAAAAGTTACAGGTTCTTGGAAGGTGATCAAAAGAAAGGACACGGCATATCTAGGCAAGAGCAATAACCGGATGTTCCCTGAATTTGAAGCTTGGATAAAGGAGGAGGTTCAAACGGCTCTAGTCCCTTTTTCTGTACCAACTCCGCCTCCAGCAACTGTGCCTTTAGAAGATTATCAGAAGTTGGAAACTTTGGTCAAGCAGCTCAGGTTAGAGAATCAAGAAGTTTATAATTCATGTCAGAAGCTGAAGATGCAGAATCAAAAGTTGGAAGAAAGAGCTCACTAAGCTGAAGAGATGGTTAGGCTCAAGCAGCAAGATTTTCAAGAGAGAGAGCTTTACTTCAAGAAAAAGGGATTAGCTGAAACTCACAAGGCGGCCCAGTGTCGGAAAGAGAGGAAAGACCTGAATGAAGCCAATGAAGCGGTTACCTTATGGCAAGAAAAATGGGAAGACAATTTGAAGAAGCAGAAGGAGCTGAATGTCAAGCATAAGCTGGAAATCAAGAGTCTTCAAGATTCTTTGGATGGACAGAGAGAGCTCCTTCAGAAGGCTTATCATTAAGAGAAGGGTCGTCTCCAACGTCTAGCAGAAATTCAACAAGCATTAAAAGAAGCTAAAAAAGAAATAGAAGATTTGAAATTGAAAGCTGATGTGAAGAGGTCAAAGGCCGAGCCAGGTCCAAGCAAAGAGAATGAGATGACTTTCCTACAGCAGATTGAAGAGTTACATGCTTCCTTTGATACGAGGGACCTCCTCATCCAGAGACTCATCCAGGAGCCTGATCATCCGGATATCGTTCAGTTGTTCCAGAATGTCAAGCGTCTTAGCTGGAGGCTGCAAGACTTAGAGCTCCCTAGGATTTAGTTTCATGCTATTGTACTTGGATTACCCACAGGCTTGTTGTGGGATTCCTTTTATTTGATGTACTTTGTTGTTCTTTTGATTGGCACCCTTCGGGGACTTTGTTGTTTCAAACTTCAGTTTATGTGATTGACTTTGTTTTGAATCTCTTGTTCGTTATTTGTTGCACCGACACGGGGTAATGAGCACCAATTCTCCATGGCCGCCACTGTATTTGAATATCGCTTGGGTCTTCTTCCCAATTATTATTCTCTTAATGCCAGGACCGGAAACAGGGAAAGACTTGGGAATAAAAGGAACACATTGCATTGCATACGCATCATTTGCATTCTGCTTTGTTTTTGTAGGTTTTTCTACATGATGCTTAATTTATATGTGTTTCAGGCAAAGATTGCGAGAGCTGCCAAGACCCGGCATCTCCGACAAGATATCCTGCATCGCTATGCAACTCGCGGAAATCAGAGGATAGTCATGGACGCTATGCAAACAGAGCTTAATGAGTTTCTCACCAGAATGGGAGAGTTCATGACCATGATGCAAGGGATGGCTCAGGGACAGCAGGAGCTAAGGAATGCAATTCAAGGGCTCAACCCTCCTCATACTAATACTCCTGTGACCACTTCTGACGGGCAAGGGGCTCCTCCCAACACCAGCAATGGCCCAGGTGGACCTCATATTCCAGAACCAGGCACGACAACTTTCGTTCCAGTACAAGATAGACAGGAAGATCAATTCCCTTATTTCAACAATGACATGGGGTTCGCTGGAGAAGGAAATCTTAATGATTTTTTGGTGCTTGCTGAGAAAGTCAAAGCCCTCGAGTGTAGAGATACTTTGGGGATATATGTGTCTGACATGGGCCTAGTCCCCGGGGTGGTTATTCCTCACAAATTCAGGCCGCCCGCTTTTGACAAGTACAACGGTAATTCCTGCCCAAAGACTTACTTGCAGGCATTCTATCGGAAGATCGCTGCCCATACTCGGGATGAAAAACTCTGGATGTACTACTTCCAGGATAGTCTCTCCGGAGGCTCCTTGGAATGGTATATGAAGCTAGAGAGAAGTTCGGTAAGAAACTAGAAGGAATTGGGAGAAGCATTCCTCAAGCAGTATCAGTATAATATCGACATGGCGCCCAATCGCACCCAACTTCAAAGTCTGACTCAGAGAAGCTCAGAGAGTTTCAAAGATTACGCACAAAGGTGGCGTGAAATGGCCGCTCGAGTGCAACCGCCTTTGTTGGAGAGAGAAATGGTAGACCTGTTCCCGGGTACCCTCCCTGGGCATTTCATAGAAAGGCTAGCTGGATGTTCTTCAAGTGGATTTTCGGATATCATCTTGACTGGCGAGAGGATAGAAAGTTGGCTCAAGCAAGGGAAGATTCAGAACAGAGACGCTTCAAGTTCCGGTATTAAGAAACCCTTCATGAAGAGAAGAGAATGAGAGACTGGTGCAGTGTACACGCAGAGGGGAGGAATCAACAGAGGATTTTATCAGCAAGTGGCCCCTGTCACTATCTCAGCTCAACCTGTTCAACAACAAATCCAACCACCGCAGCCGCAACGCTCGCAAGGGTATCAACAAAGAACTCCCCGTCCATACTATTCTCAGAGGACCAGAGAAAGGCAGCTTGACACTCCGCCTATGTCCTATTCACAACTTCTGAAGAATCTCCTCCAACTCCAGTTGGTTCAGCTCAGAACTTTGCAAACCCCGAGGCTGGGGCAACTTCCTGAAGGGTACGATACAAATGCTAGATGTGAATTTCACTCCGGAGCTCCCGGAAATACTACGGAAAACTGCAAGGCTTTGAAGTATGTAGTCCAAGACCTAATAGATTCCAAAGTGATTAGCTTCGCTCCTAATCCTAATGTAATTCAGAACCCCATGCCTCCTCACGGAAGTACGGTTGGGGCAGTTGATGAAGGAGAGAATCTGAACTTGGTATGTGATGTCAACGACCTGCAGACTCCGTTGAATGTTGTTAAAGTTTGCTTGTCAAAGAAAGGTATCTTTCCTGGGTGTGAAGAAGATTGTCCGGAATGTGCTGAAGCTACAAATGGTTGTGAGCAGTTGAAAGCCAAAATTCAAAGTATGATTGATGAGGGAATGTTACAGTTTGACAAGATTGTGAAAGAAAGCGAAGTCTCCACAATAACTATCTTCTATGATCCATCTCAAGTTCCTTCACGGGCCAGAGCGGCCCCAATAACCATCACCACAGCAGGACCAGTAATGTATCAGAGTGATAGAGCTATTCCTTGGAATTATGGTGGTGAAGTATACTGTAACGTCCAAAAGCTAGAGTTGGCCACGTCTAGTACAACCCCAACTCAAGTAGAAAATGTTGGAGTGGGGGGCTTTACTAGAAGTGGAAGGTTGTTTGCGCTGGAAACACTAAGAAATAATGTGATACCACCCAGAGACACCGCAGAAGCCCATGCTAGAGTGAGAGGGAAGTAGCCAGTAGTTGTCAATGATCCTGCACCAGCAACTGATCCAGACCTCACCTTTGATAAAGAAGCTGAAGAATTCCTGAGGATTATCGAAAAGAGCGACTATAAGATTGTGGACCATCTGCAGCAGACACCGTCGAAGATTTCCATATGTCCTTGCTCATGTGTTCTGATTCTCACAGGAAGGATCTCCTGAATATTCTGAACAAGGCGTACGTGCCTCAGGATATTTCGGTAAATCAGTTGGAAGCAGTGGTATCCAGCGTCAATGCCAGTCACGGATTGGGTTTCACAGACTTGGATCTAACTTCTGAAGGGCGTGCTCATAATCGGGCGTTGCATATCTCTTTAGAATGTAAAGGCGCAGTACTCTCTCATGTGTTGGTAGATACTGGATCGTCATTGAATGTCTTGCCTAAGAAAGCACTGATGAAGTTGGACTATGATGGAGTAGTTCTAAAGCCCAGCGACCTAGTAGTTCGAGCATTTGATGGGTCGAGGAGATCGGTGTTCGGAGAGGTGGAGTTACCAATCAAAGTAGGTCCACAGATCTTCAATACCACGTTCTACGTAATGGATATACAGCCTGCATACAGTTGTTTACTCGGAAGACCTTGGATTCATTCAGTAGGAGCGGTATCGTCTACACTCCATCAGAAGTTAAAGTTCGTCTGGGAGGGTCAAATTGTAACTGTCAGTGGGGAAGAAGATATTTTCGTTAGTCATCTGGCTTCATTCAAATATGTGGAGATGGATGGCGAAATAGTTGAGACTCCATGTCAGGCTTTTGAGCCCTTGAAGAGTGAACAAGCATCTGCAGTGGCAGCTTCTCCTGAAGAACCGAAGAAGGGAGTTTCAGTAGCCTCTTATAAGCAAGCGCTTGATTTGGTAGAATCTGGGGTACGAGAAGGCTGGGGCAGTCCAGTAGAAGTGCCAGAGAAGAAAGATATGTTCGGAATTGGCTATCATCCTGGGAAGTCATCGTCTAGAACAAGTGCTAATGGTTGTCAGAGCCCGATCACTTTCACGAGTGCAGGGGTAGTAGACTACAGAAATATCAGTGTTATGCAGGATGACGCAGTCGATAGTGACTGTGACCTAGATGAATGGATCAGGCCCGCTGTTCCAGGAACTCAGCTTAGCAATTGGACATCATAAAGGCTTATTTCGGTCACTTCTTTCGAAGAGTAATATTTTTGTTTCTGTTTTTCCTGTATTAAAGCACTATGTCTTGCCCGGGGCATAGTAGATCTTTGTAAGGGTTCATTTGTTCTTAACACAATCATAAATAAAGCTGACGTTTCACATTCATTCATGTTGTTCTCTGTCTTTCATTTTTGCTTTTGTTTTTCAAAAAGAAAGAAAAGTTTTAAAATGGCAATGTTTCTCATTTTCTCAAGTTGTTGCTAAAGCCTTGCATGAATCACCATTCATGCAGGTGCTCGTCACCGGATCTTATCAATGACGACCCTGTTATGGCTGAGTATGACTTCGACAATCCAATTTATCAAGTTGATGATGAAGGTGAAGAGGATTGCGAACTACCTAAAGAATTGGTCAGACTGCTTAAACAGGAAGAAAAGATGATTCAGCCGCACAAAGAAGTTGTGGAAGTAATAAACCTGGGTACTGAAGAAGACAAGAAAGAAGTCAAGATCGGGGCTGCATTAGAAGAATCTGTCAAGACTTGTTTGATTGCTATGCTTTGAGAGTATGTTGATGTCTTCGCATGGTCCTACCAAGATATGCCTGGTTTAGACACTAACATTGTGGTACACAAACTTCCTCTCAGAGAAGATTGTCCTCCGGTAAAGCAGAAGTTGAGGCACACACGTCCAGATATGGCAATTAAAATAAAAGAAGAAGTACAAAAACAGTTTGATGCTGGCTTCTTGGCCGTGACCAGTTATCCTCCGTGGGTTGCCAACATTGTGCCGGTTCCCAAGAAAGACGGTAAAGTCAGAATGTGTGTGGACTACAGGGATTTGAATAGGGCCAGCCCAAAGATGACTTCCCTCTACCTCACATAGATGTGCTCGTCGATAATATTGCTCAGTTTTCCGTGTTCTCCTTCATGGACGGATTTTCCGGCTATAATCAGATTAAGATGGCTCCCGATGACATGGAAAAGACAACCTTCATCACTCCTTGGGGCACTTTCTGTTACAAGGTCATGCCATTTGGTTTGAAGAATGCTGGATCTACTTATCAACGGGCGATGGTGTCACACCCCAAATTTTACCCCTAACTGCTCGCATCATACACTCATCGCATTTAGCAGAGAATTCCAGATTTATTTTCTGTTTGCTTTCTTCTCATTTTCTAGTTATTTATAATTTTAATTCTTAATTTCTTTTCACTTATAAGCTTCCATTTTAATTTAATTTTCTATTTCTCATTTATAACTTTTTAATTCATTTTTGTGTTTTTAATTTTAATTTCTATTTTCGTTTCTATTTTCAAGTTCCTATTTTAAAATTTTATTTCAATTTCTACCTCTAATTTTTTAGTTCATTTTCAAATTTTTTCTAAAACTTATTCGTTATTTCTATTCATTTTCAAGTTCTCATTTCTAAATTAATTTTTATTTCATTTTTAAGTTTTTATTTTTGAATTTATTTTCTATTCTTCAATTTTTAATTTTATTTCATTTTCAAGTTGTTATTTCTAAATTTGATGTCAATTTCTATTTGTAATTTTCAATTCATGTATTTATTTTATAAACTCCAAAATTATTTCTTTAGTTCTAAGTCAATTTTAATTCCAAGTTTAATTATTTAGTTTCTAAGTTATTTTCAATTTTAAGTTTAATTCTTTTTTTTTAATTCACTTCTAATTCAAGTTTATATTTAATTTCTAATTTAAAGTTCTCATTTCAAATATTAAGTTTCAATTACAAATTATAACCACAAGTGTAAATCTTCAACTTTATTCCAAATATATGTTATGTTACAACCACAAAAAATTGTACAATACAACCACAAAAGTGTATAACACAGCAGCACCAAGGCAATTCCAGCCTGCTCCAACAGCCTCCCACAGTAGCACAGCACACAAAAACAGACCTGCATTTCCTGCTCCACTTCCTCCACCAATAACAATTCAGATTTTGTCCCCTCTCTCAAAACACCCTTCACCTACAAGCAACAAGGACAATTTCAAATAAAAAAAAAACCATGAACCAAGTCCCATATAATACACCACTGTTACATTCAAAAACACTACAAAAAAATCTGCCACAAAGCACACCAAATTCAGCCCTCTAAATACACAGAACCGCCACACCAAAAATCCAAATTCAGCCCTCTAAATACACAAAATCAGCCCTCAAAAAAATCCATAAATCAGCCAACAAACACAACTCAGAACAGCCCCAAAAATCACACTGTTACATCCCTCAAAACCCCAAATACAGCCATCAAACACACTACTGTTACACTACAAAACAACCATCACAGAACTACAAAACAGCCACAAAAAACCCCAAAAATCACACTGTTACACTACAAAACAGCCATCACAGAACTACAAAACAGCCACAAAAAACCCCAAAAACACACAAAAAACAGCCATATAAAATCCATAAGACAGCCCTCAAACACACAAAAATCACAGCATAAAACAGCCCAAAAAAAAAACAACCAAAAACCAGCAGCAAAATAAAACTTCAGAAGAATATCAGAAGAGGAATAGGAGGCTTACCACTTGTGGATTCTTCACCCCGATAACTTTCGGGTCGGTATTGTTCTTTTTCCTTTCACTTCTTTTCAGCATTTTGTCCATGGTTTAGTTTCCTTTTTTTTTTCCAGTTTCATTTCAATTTTAAGCCTGCATACACAAAACAAACTTCATGTTAAAACTTCAAAAAAAATACTTAAAACCATTTTTCAAATCAACAACAACACTTGTAAATAAGAAGAACACAGAAAAAGAGACCTCCTCCATTAACCGTCAAAGTCGTTCAGCCCCACACAAATCGCATATTTAACTTCACACCTTCATCTTTGATACCCTCCATCCACCACAAATGCATACAACTTGCAGGACCTCTTTCACGATCTAAAACCAGAACTGACCGCAAACCCCGTATTCAAGGCTAGTCATGCTTCTGACATGATGGGAGCAACACTTGTCTCTTCTGCTGAGCGGAAGCATTGCTTTTGGTTTTTCAACACTACTTTGTGATGTTTGGAACATCTGTCCTGATTGCATCCAATTTTGTACCTCATAAAACCTAGAAAAAAAAACACTGTAAATGAAGCTTCAAGCCAAACTTTCGCCTTTCAAAACCATAACAAACCTTAAACCTTACCATACCTTCACAACAAAACTGAAAAAAACACAAACCGCAGACACTTCAATCTTTTCGACATATCCCTCTTTGCTTCAAACCACCGCCAACATTTGCGCACAAACAGAAATCAACTCACAAACCATACTCCATCAAAACCAACCATTCACCGCCCTTCGAACCAAATCACTTCACAAACGCCACTGCATTACGAACCTTGAAACTTGCCGACCTCCCTTTCACCTTCTCAAAACCAACTGCAGCTGAAACCGCTGAACACCCGACCAAACCTCCATCAAACACTAATCAAACCCAAAACCACAGCCACCGTTGTGAACCTCAACCGAACCTTTCCCTTATTCAATCAACTCTTCCATCATCTCAGGCCACCGCTTACCGTTCTTCAATCAAACTCAAACCTGAAACCAAAACAGAACCAACAATCACCACTGTCAAAAAACCAGAGCCACAAATCTTGTCAAACATCTGTGAAGCAAAAGCCAAATCTAAGAAAAGCCCAAATCAAAAGGAAACCGGGTCTGAATCCGTGTGAGAAGCCGAAAACTCACCACTGTTTTGATCGAAGCCGCGACTTTCATAACTCTTCACCACCACTCGAACGACCTTCCTCTTCTAAAGATGTCCGTCAAAACCGCCGGCCGCACAAAGCCGTAACCCCCCAAACATCTTCTTCCGCCACCGCTCATCAACTCGCGAAACCCGTCTTCGCCCCCCGCCGTTTCATCGCACACCGCATCACAAGCCACCACACCAAATCTTCAAAACCGCGTGAGGATATGGGATGTTTTCTGAACTGATGGAATCAGGGAGATGAGACGGAGTGATTCGCGAACGCGAGAGATGAGAGATATTTTCCTTCCTCTGAACTTTCGTTCTGTTGTTTGATGAGAAATAGGGCTTTCCTTTCGTTTTGGTTTTTACTGATACATTTCTTTTTTTTTAATTAATTTATCTTTCATGGTCATTTTTTTTTAATCTTTATTTTTATATATGCAGTAATTTAGTTATCATCCTTGTTTTGCAAATCCTTACTGATTTGGGCCTATGGTCCATTGGTACTTGTTATCAGCACTCTCCAACATTGTACCACCCCCTTTTTTATTTTTATTTCTTCTTATTCATTTATTTCTTTTTAATTACTTATTAAGTTCTATTATATTTGTTGTTGTTATTTTTTATTTTTCTTATCTTCCGTTCTGCTAGAAAGTGTTCTAAAAAAAGGGTTTAGTGAATTAGTTTGTATTACTCTCATTAATAATCGTTTTATTCTAACCTTTCTGGGCCGATGATATGACAAAAGTCACGATAAATCATTTCCGATTAATCGTGACCAATATGAGGCCATTCATTTATTTATTTTTTATTTTCATTTTCATCTATTCTATTTCACAATTCACTTTATTTGTTTTCTATTATTTATTTCTCGCACTTTTACACCATATTAACATTAATTTTCAAGATAATAAATCCTTGGTCCAACGCCAAGTGAACTTCACATACACTTCACTCACACACGTAAGTCGGTCGTTTTACGATCGCCATCTGCACAATCTTTACACTTCCAACTTTCTAACTTAAGCAAATTGATGTACCACGCTTGTTTTCCACCCCCGCATTCTCGATCCATATATCGAGCCATAGCCCGGTTACTAAGCCTTTGTCTTATATTTCTATTTATTTTATCCAATTTATTTTTGCAAGTAGCAACCTATGCCTTAGACTTAGGAGCTTGCACCCTCATTTGTTTACTTTCGTTTTTTTTTGCATTTAAATCCAAAAGGGAAAGAACTCCTGCAGTTGACTCAATGTCATAGGAAGTTTAGCCATCCCTCATCCTTAGGTCCTTAGCCATTAGGTCCTTAGTGTTTTATTTTACAACTTTTTGTGACTTTCTTAAAGTCACGTGAGTGTTTGCCATAACACTTACCTTCCCCCGCGAACCTTGAGCGTAACCAAGTGTTCGTTAATCCTTAGGAGAACTACGAGTGCTCTGATTCTATACCCGATACGTAGGCATCGATGCGATGTTGTGCGAGCACCATTAGAAATAAAAACCTTAGGTTCCCTTAATTTTAACAAGCAATAAACAACAATAATACAAATATTAACAAGAGGTTCCCGTAGGATACTGCGGATACTTAGGATGCTAACACCTTCCCTAGGTATAATCAACCCCCAAACCTAGTTTCTCCTCATTTAGGGTTTTTACGATCTTTTTCCCTTTTCCCTTTGGATTAAATTAAAGTCGGTGGTGAACATTTAATGTTTTGCGATTCAAGTTAACTTAATAGCTTGGTATCCGATTCTCACCGCGACAGATGGTGACGCTATTTCACGACATGATCCATCATGAAATTGAGGTTTATGTTGATGATATGATAGCAAAATCCCAAACAGAGGAAGAGCACTTGGTTAATCTAGCAAAATTGTTTGACAGACTTCGGAAGTTCAGACTGAGGTTGAATCCAAATAAGTGTACTTTCAGGGTCCGTTCTGGCAAGTTACTCGGCTTCATTGCTAGTGAACGAGGAATTGAGGTCGATCCAGCCAAAGTGAAAGCTATCCAAGAGATGCCTGAGTCGAAGACTGAAAAGCAAGTGCGTGGCTTCTTAGGGAGACTAAACTACATTGCACGGTTTATTTCTCACCTAACGACCACGTGTGAGCCCATCTTTAAGCTTCTGAGGAAGAATCAGACCATTAAATGGAACGAAGACTGCCAATAAGCCTTTGACCGAATCAAAGAATACCTGTTAGAGCCTCCAATTCTTATGCCTCCAGTGCTAGGGAGACCTTTGATTATGTATCTTACTGTGCTTAAAGGATCGATGGGATGTGTGCTGGGTTAGCAGGACGAGTCTGGTCGAAAAGAGCACGCCATTTATTACCTTAGCAAAAAGTTTACCGATTGTGAGACACGTTACTCACTACTCGAGAAAACTTGCTGCGCTTTGGCATGGGCTGCTCGCCGACTAAGACAATACATGCTGACTCACACTACTCTCTTAATTTCAAAGATGGATCCTGTGAAGTACATCTTTGAAAATCCAACTCTGACAGGAAAAGTAGTCCGGTGGCAGATGATACTAATAGAGTATGATATACAATACACTTTGCAAAAGGCAATTAAAGGAAGTGTGTTGTCAGAATACTTGGCTCAGCAGCCAATCGATGATTATCAACCCATGAGGTTCGAGTTTCCGGATGAGGACATCATGTTCCTCAGGTCGAATGACTACGAAGAACCACTTCCGGAGGAGGGGCCAGACCCTGAATCCAAATGGAAGTTGATGTTTGACGGGGCTGTGAACATGAATGGAAGTGGAGTAGGTGTTGTTATCATCTCGCCAGAAGGGGTCCATACACCTTTAGCTGTTCGGTTGACTTTCGAATGCACTAACAATGAGGCGGAGTATGAAGCTTGTATCATGGGGATCGAAGAGGCAATCGACTTGCGAGTCAAAAACCTCGAGATCTTTGGAGATTCTGCTTTGGTGGTGAATCAAGTCAATGGCAGATGGTTGGTTCATCAACCTCGTTTGATTCCTTATAGAGATTATGTCAGGAGGCTGTTAACGTTCTTCACCAAAGTCAAGCTGAATTATATTCCTCGAGATGAGAACCAATTCGCTGATGCTCTAGCAACTTTGTCGTCCATGATTAAAGTTTGTCAAGAGAATTTCGTGCCTCGAATTACGGTCTCCCGTCTTGAAAGGCCCGCTTATATCTTCGCAGTCGACGATGGTGAAGATAATAAGCCTTGGTATCATGATATCAAGCAGTTCCTGAAGGCTCAAGAATACCTGGCTGGGGCATCAAGTAAGGATAAGAAGACCCTTAGAAGACTGGCAAGAGGTTTCTTCTTGAATCAAGACGACGTGCTGTACAAGCGAAACTTCGACATGGCGCTGCTCAGATGCGTGGATAGACACGAAGCAGACCTGTTGATGCAGGAGGTTCACGAAGGCTCCTTCGGTACCCATGTCGGAGGACATGCTATGGCCAAGAAATTGTTAAGATCGGGATACTATTGGATTACCATGGAATCCGATTGCTGTAAATACTCCCGTAAATGCCACAAGTGTCAAATTTATGCTGACAAGGTCCATGTGCCTCCGAATCCTTTGAGTGTCATGTCTTCACCATGGCCATTCGCTATGTGGGGCATTGATATGATCGGTAAGATTGAGCCAACAACTTCTAATGGTCATTGCTTCATCCTGGTTGCTATTGATTATTTCACGAAGTGGGTTGAAGCGGCGTCTTACACCAATGTCACTAAACAAGTGGTCGCCCGATTTATTAAACGAGACATCATCTGCCGGTACGGAGTTCCTGAAAGGATCATTACTGATAATGGTTCTAATCTCAACAACAAGATGATGGTTGACTTGTGTCGAGATTTCAAAATAGAACATCAAAACTCTTCTCCATATCGCCCGAAGATGAACGGCGCCGTCGAGGCGGCCAATAAGAACATCAAGAAGATTGTGCAGAAGATGGTTGTGACACACAAAGACTGGCATGAGATACTACCATTTGCGTTGCACGGGTACATAACGTCAGTACGTACTTCAACAGGGGCAACCCCGTTCTCACTGGTGTATGGTATGGAGGCAGTCCTACCAATTGAAGTGGAAATTCCCTCGTTGAGATTGATGATGGACATTAAGCTAGACGAAGCTGAGTGGCTCCGATCCAGGTATAATCAATTGAGCCTCATTGAAGAAAAACGTCTAGCAGCTGTATGCCATGGACAGTTGTATCAGCGAAGGATGAAGCAGGCTTTTGACAAGAAGGTGCGACCACAGAGGTACATGCCACGTGACTTAGTGCTGAAAAGGATTCTTCCTCCTATTAACGATCACAGGGGCAAGTGGACACCCAACTATGAAGGACCGTTCGTGGTTAAAAAGGTTTTCTCAGGTGGAGCCTTGATGCTGACAACCATGGACGGAGAAGACTTCCAATCTCTTGTTAACGCAGACGCAGTAAGAAAATACTTCGTGTAAAAAGGACCCGCTGGATAAAAACAGAATAAAGATCCAGGAAAAAATGGGCATCCCGGCGAGCCAAAAACAGAATAAAAGGCTTGGGAAAAAGTTAGGGAAATCTTGAAAAAAAATGTACACCCGCTGAGTTGAAAAGCCACATCGGACAACTCAGGCAAAAAAGAGTATCCCGGTGGATTGAAAACCTGAAAAGGCGATCCACGCAAAAGAGGGATTAACACGAATGACTGCGATCTGCGAGATCTGTAACTTATCTACAGTTGAGGCTATCCTAAGGGTTGAAGATCAGTTCATTTACTTTTTCTCAAGAGGTAGAGCGAGCGGAGCGTCTTGAAGATATACGAGTCATAACCGGGTTGAGACTTGATGAGATCCACTTTTCACATTGCCAATAGGATAGTTTGTTTTCCTTTTTGGTTGTTCCCTCTTTCCAGGGAACTGCTTCCATTGTATTGCCTATTCATGGCCACTTTTCCAAATCAATAAAAATTCAACTTCAGTCAATTTGACTATTTTGCTTCTTGTTTTTGCTTTTTTCATCTAGCATTGATTGATTGCGAAAACGTCCAGCAAATTGTGATTTACATTGTGTTGTGAACATATGAATGCTTTCTAACTCGTGCAGGAGGACAGAAACATTTAATACAACTCTGAAAGGGTGTCGAGATACCCGGATAATGATTCATACTATGAGCCTGGGGCAGGCAGGTCGCAAACTAACTCTCTATGTTGCAGGTACTATCGATTGTGTTCATGCAGGTACAGGTAATGGTGTTGCTAACAGAGCTAACAACAAATTCCCAGGAGGAGCATCTCTATGGTTGAACAGGAGCAGGTGTCTCATAGGGTGTCTTTAACCATCCCCAGTAAAGTGGAAGTTGAAACTTCTCCCAGCAAAGTAGCAGAAGGTGGGTGTCATCCACAAGCAGAAGTTCCCTTCAGACAGGGGCAATTCTCAGCAGTTTAAGGAATGTCCTTCCTCCCCAGCAGCTGCTTCCTCAGCAATATCATGTCTTTGGTTCCCAGCCAAGTCAGGAGGTCCTGACTTCTCCACCAGAGTTCGAGAAGGGTCCATCTCCAGCAGGGTCTTGGCACTCCAATCTCAAAGTCCAATTTATTTTTGGCAATGGAGGCTGTTTAGAGCCGGTGTATCATGGACAAATTTCCCCACAGAGTTGTCTCCTCCTCATCAGGATGAACCAGATCAATGCAGTGATCACCATTCCTCCCCAGTCAAGCCATCTGGGATATTTGCAGTCTCCTTGTCAGGATATCTCTTTGCATTTGCATATGCATAATCATCATTACATTTTCATCCTCCAAAGCGTAGCATTTCCATCGTCATGGAGCAGTACGCCATAAAATTCAAACATGTGCATGCTAGCACGGGCCAGTTTTGAGGTGTTACAGTCAACTTATAACATCATTTTCAACCTGAAGTATTCCCCGCAGAAGATACTTATGCCATTTTCCGGATATCTTGGTCCTTCAAAATCAATGTTATTTCTCCTCCGTGACTTGGTCCTGCCCAGCAGTTGCGTACTTGTTTCATCTTCCGTGGCTTGGTCCTGCCGAGCAGTCGCGTATTGTTTCTTTATGGCTTGGTCCTGCTCAGCAGTCATATTGATTTAAGCCCTGTTCCGCCAACAAGCATCTTCCGTGGCTTGGTCCTGCCCAGCAGTCGCGTATTGTTTCTTTATGGCTTGGTCCTGCCCAACAATCATATTGATTTAAGCCCTGTTCCGCCAACAGGCATCTTCCGTGGCTTGATCCTGCCCAACAGTCGCGTACTTGTTTCATCTTCCGTGGCTTGGTCCTGCCCAGCAGTCGCGTATTGTTTCTTTATGGCTTGGTCCTGCCCAGCAGTCATATTGATTTAAGCCCTGTTCCGCCAACAGGAATCTTCTGTGGCTTGGTCCTGCCCAGCAGTCACGTATTGTTTCTTTATGGCTTGGTCCTGCCCAGCAGTCATATTGATTTAAGCCCTGTTCTGCCAACAAACATCTTCCGTGGCTTGGTCCTGCCCAGCAGTCGCGTATTGTTTCTTTATGGCTTGGTCCTGCCCAGCAGTTGCGTATTGTTTCTTTATGGCTTGGTCCTGCCCAGCAGTCATATTGATTTAAGCCCTGTTCCGCCAACAGGCATCTTCCGTGGCTTGGTCCTGCCCAGCAGTCGCGTATTTTTTCTTTATGGCTTGGTCCTGCCCAGCTGTCATATTGATTTAAGCCCTGTTCCGCCAACAGGCATCTTCCGTGGCTTGGTCCTGCCCAGCAGTCGCGTATTGTTTCTTTATGGCTTGGTCCTTCCCAACAGTCTTATTGATTTAAGCCCTGTTCCGCCAACAGGCATCCTCCGTGGCTTGGTCCTGCCCAGCAGTCGCGTGTTTTCTTTATGGCTTGGTCCTGCCCAACAGTCATATTGTTGAGTTCTATTCCGCTAATGGTCTCATTAAGCCCTATTTCGCCAACAGACATCTTCCGTGGCTTGGTCCTGCCCAGCAGTCGCGTGTTTTCTTTGTGACTTGGTCCTGCCCAGCAGTCACACTGATGAGTTTCTGTTTTGTTGATGGTTTCGTTAAGCCCTGTTTCGCTAACAGGCACCCTCGTTATGGCTTTGATTCGTTCAGTAGTCGCAGTGAATGCATTGGTTCTATTCCACCTGGTTCTATCTCCGCTACCTATTCAGAGGTCAAAACAAAAAAATCAATAAATAAATGGGCAAATGGCATTGTTGTTATCCTGAGTTCAAATTTCCAGATTTTATTCGTGTATTCAATCACTCCACACCGTGAACGTCTAAAAGCTGTTGCAATTATTCATTCAGGTCTGCATATGATTGAATAGGGGCAACTGTAACACCTCAAAATTTGCCCTCATATTCATTCCCTTAGCGGGTTTGCGCTTCACATTTCATATGCATTCTCCCATTAGGTCATATTTGCAATCATTCACATCATCAAAGCATGCATGTGGTTAGAAGTTCTTTGGGTGCTCGCACCATCTTTGTTTCACAACATTTAGATGTTCTCTTGGGCATCAAGTTTGGGATAGGTGGTTTTGTGGTTTGATGCACTATAAATGTGAGTCATGTTACAAGACATGATTAGAGGATTCGCTTGGGAAGAAAGATTCGGCCTAGGTTTGTGGTTCGAAAGCAAGTTCAAGGGATCCAAGTTGCAATACATTCAAACTTAGTGCATTTGGCCTAGGCTTTGAAATAATGGATTATAATCGAAGGACATATCTATTTCGGTTCATAATTGACTTCATTTTGTCTAGGGAATTTCAAGTTGATACCGTGTATTCTAGAGTGACTCAAAGCTGGTTTATGGACTATCTCCACTTCATTTCCTAGTAACTTTCATGCTTTCCAAGGATTAATTTAATGTCCATTGTTTTTGCAACCAAAAAAGAGGGACTAGGTGATGTGCGTACTTTTGTGAGGCAATTCAAACAATGCTTCTTGGTTTGGGGAGAGAGAGAAGGGAGTACTTCGATCTCAGTTGGTAACAACAAATGAAAATTCTGAAAATAAGAAGACTCATAATTTAGACTCAAATAATGCACTTGAAAACTCTTTAATTGCCAAAGAGAGGTTAATCTCTGAATTGAACATGGAGTTACACAATATTGAAGCAACTTTGTCAAATGAACGGGAAGAACATATTAATGATGTGAATAAATTTACTGCAATTCTCAATGAAAAGGAAGCTTCTATTGTGGAAATGAAGAAAGAGCTTTAGACAAGGCCGACAGAAAAATAGTTGATGATTTGCGTAAGAAAGTAAAAATTTGGCAGTGGATTATAATTCAATTGAGGCTGAAGACTGGGAAGTGGCCACCATTGGGGAGGAGATGAGCCAGATGGAATCTTTTCTTCTTGATAAGAACCGAAAATGGAACACGAGCTAGCACAGTTGAAGGTCAAACTTTCTGAAACAATCTTCACTTGAAATAGCCGAACTGAAGGTAGCAGAACTTTCGGCTAGGGTTAATGAACAACAAAAACTGATACAAAAGTTGGAAGATGATATTTCCAAGGGATATAGTTCCAGTTCTAAAGATCATAAAGGAACTTTCCTGGATGACTGGGATCTAGCAGAGGCTAATCGGAGTGAGGTGTCTGAGCATCAGAATATGGATTAAAGGCATGCCTTAGATCAAGATTAGAGCTCTATGCTTAAAGATAATTAAACGGAAAAAAAAACATACGCAAGAATTAATAACAACACTTCAGATCGCACATTATTAAGAATGTAATTCAAACAAAACCTCGGTTGGAATTCTAACTGGTATAATGGACCAAATACAGTTACAGTAAGTATACACACAAAAAAAAACAGTTGATGATAACAGGATGGTGACAGAAAAATTCAGAAGTACTTTTCATATAAATTCAGATTACAATCTTCAACCTCTCTCTCTCTCAATCTCAGTCATCAATCATTAGTTGCTTCCAAGTATCAATCTCCTCCACCCGAATCTTCAATCGCCTTCACCTTCAATTCAACCATTAACCTCAATCATCATTAGTCCTTAAAACCTGCAACAATATTTAACACCAAGAGCACCACAATTTTAGAACTCAGAAATAACAGAAAGGAGAAAGGAGAACTCGGAATGAAAAAAGTTACACAAAGCAGAAAAGCTCAGAAACCCTGCAAAGACTCTCTCCATCAAATCTCTGCATAATTCAGTTACAAAGTCTTCAATCTCAATAATAGAGCCTTCATCTAAATCTTCAATTTCATCAATCAACCTGCAAGATTCACAAGCCAATCCAAAATCACCCTAACTAATCTCATAACTGCATAACAGAATCAAAACGAATTTCTAACAGAATTTCAACAAACTTACAACATAAATTTCTTCTGGAAACTTCATCCAACATCATTTATAAATCAATCCTCCTCCATAATTTCGCTTCCTCTTCACAATTCATTCACCTCACACACAACTTCACCATTTTTTCAATCTCTCAACCATTTTCCCTTCTCCTCTTCCACTCTCCATCATTCTTCTCATCCACTTCTTCTTCTCCTCTAACCCTCACAGCTTCTGAATCTTCTCACCACTCTCCTTCATGATCCCTGCACCATAACCTCAACTGTGCTTCACCGTGTCTTTGCGGATTTGCTTCTTCAACCTTCATCAGAAGCTACTCAATGTCCCTGTCTCTATATACAACATCACAATCATTAGGGTGTACTATATACGGAATCAGAATCGAATCCACCATTAGTTTGTTTCAAATCGTGATCCAGAGTTCATGATTATCGCATAAAAAGCAGGCTGGGCAATCTTACCTATACGTTGAGGGATCTTTCGCCATTCAACTCGGTTTGTGTGTTCTTTTCGGTTGTCTTCCTCGCTGTAACACCAAGTCATACAAACGGACCAAAATGCGAAGTCAAGCGTCAGAGTTCTTTTTCTCTTTCAGCAACCAGACAGATATCTCCTCTGCCAATCTCACGGTATCATTGAAGCGGCGACAACGGCACCTTTTCGCCTTCATTAACGTCAACGCGACTTCGATTCAAGGTACACCCTAGGTTTCACATTTAAAGTGTTGGCGAGTTTGTTCTTAGTCTGTGAAGTCAAGAGGAGCTATGTTTCGTTTTGTTGTGGATGAGAATGGAATGAGGTATGGCTTAGGTCTCTTAAGAGGATCTTAGGTTTAGAAGAGTAGTGGTGGTAGCGAACAGAAGAAGAAGATGATGGTGTTTGGTTCGGTTAAGAAGGATGAAGAAGGGAAGAATCAAGAAGAAGAAGGAGGAGAGGTCGCGGCGGCAGAAGAGGGGAGAAAATAGGAGTTAGGTTTTGTTAGGGTTTGCATTTTATTATATGAGTTCTTATGAATCTGATGCATTAATTGGAATTATAAGAAGATTAAGTGGTTTTAATTGGTGTTAATACTCATTGATTAAATTAATTTTCGTTTATTCCCATAATTAACCATTAAAAACTCATAGCAATTTGATTTTCTCCACTGTCCTTTTGATTCTTAGAGGATAAGACTAAGTTTGGGGTCCAATCCGGCGGTGACACTTGTCACCGTCCGGTTGGACCACCCTTTCATAATCGCATGCATGTCACCCACTGTAACAACCATAAGCCTTCATTATGATCCGCATGATGGAAATACCTTAGGAGTCAGCTAGATCAGACGTCCCAAATTGGGTCAAGATTGTTGACCGAAAGCCCATATCATGTTCCCCCTATTTCCAGCGAATTGGGCTTAGATTATTGCTAATCTCACCTCCTCTCTAGGCCCATATAAAGAAAAACAACTCAAAGAAATCACTTTCCTCACCTCCCCTCATTAGCCACGTGAATTTGGGCTTCTCTATTTTGCTATTAGCACCTCATTTCAAGGTCCGTCCTGAAAAACAACATAATAAAACTCCTTTCTGTACCTCCCCCTTAATACTGCGAAATGGGATTATCCCTGTTGCTATTTTCACCTCCCTTTCTAAGCCCAGTAAAGAAAACAATTAAAATAAATATGCTTTCCAAACCCCCCATTCCTTTCTTTTAGAATTTAATTTTTAGTTTTACATAGTTTAGAAAATAACTCAATAAAAATAAGAAAAGGCTTAGCAAAGTTCCCCAAAAAAATCAAGTAGGCTTTTAAGTCATTTTAGAAACGTTTGACATTTTATTTATCTGAATTTTAATTGTTATTGAATTAATTCTGATTTTTTCCATGTAATTAGTTTTAGTGAATTTCCTTCAACTGTACACAAATTTGTTGATTTTACTTTTTAGTCTTCCAATAACTTTTTTGGCCCATTCTTTTTACCATAGTTAGAGGACTAATAGTAGTACTTAGTATAATTTTAGTGGATTTTTTAGGACATTTTATCTCAGGTTTTAGTAACTTAATCTTTAGAAAATAGTGACTAATTCTTAGGTGGAAATAAATTATTTTTTAGGCATAGCAAAATTCTGATTTTTTAGGATTATTTTTAACACAATATTATAGGTAGTTTTAGGACCCTCTAGAATAAATCTCATAATTTTTCCAGAGCTTTTACTATTTTTTAGGATATTAATTCTTAGGCTTTATGCATGTAAATTTCCATTAGTTTAGGCTAGAATATTAGGAGTTCATGAAAAATAGTTTAATTAGATTTAATCTTAGGACTTAATATTGACTTAGATTAGTTTAGTTTCTGATTTTTTAGAAGGAAGATATTAGGTAATGCCCTTGGTTTAGAACTTAGGCTTAGGATTCATATTAATCAGACTTAGAATAAATTTAGGACTATTTTAGGTTTATGCCTTTAATTATTTTGTTTTGAATTTTATTCTTACATTGAATTTTAATGCTTTGTATATTGATTGATTTTTCACTTGAATAGGTTCCCCCTTGGCTTTAGAGTCAACTTATCTTCCTAAGGAAGTAAGTTGCATTCTATTAGTTCTAAGTTCCTTTCTCCATTAGGTTTAGAAACCTCATTAACCATAGGATCTCACTTGTAAATAAATTAACAAAATTAGGGTTATGTCTTAGTTCCCCTTAGATTTTGCCTTTTGCAATTTGAGTCATTCTTTCCCATCTCATGAAGAAAAGCAATAAAACATTTAATGAAAACCAGACATTCTTGTACGACACGAGACTTTGTTGCGGAGTGTTTATACGCGTCTTGTTTCGGGGCGAGGTGTAAATACTTCCCGCGATGGATAGGTCTTAGTATGAGAATGTTCACAAACAAATTCAAAACATTTCTCATAAAAGACAAAAAAACGAATAATAAGCGACTATCCTGCGGGAGCTTCTCTTTCTCATCTCATTCACTCATAACGCGAACTCGCGATGACTTGTCTCTCATGCAAGACGGTAAACGCACTCGTACCAGACGAGCCTGCAACACCTGAGCATAGACATATGCAGTTCTAGCTGTAAAAAACACAAACAAATAGTTCCTGCCTTAGTTAGGAGAACTACGTCGACTCTGATCCTCATTTTCCCGATGAGGTACGTAGGCAGCGGGGTAGGGCCCGTTCGAGCACATTCTTTATTTTCCCTACATTTCCCTCTTTCTTTCCATTTTCTTTTCCAGTCCCTTTTCTCATTTCATTTCTCATTCCAGTTAGCAGTTCATTTCAGCAACAGTTATATTTTTCTCACCCTTTGAAACAAACAAACAAGCGTGGATCACGTCGGGTACGACGGACGATCTGGGGTGCTAATACCTTCCCAGGTCGTAACCGACTCCCGAACCCAAATCTTTGGTTCGCAGGACCTCGTCCTTTCTTTCTTCCTCAGGTTTGTGCAACATTACCTTTCCCATTCATTCGGGATAAAAATGTCTGGCTGGAGACTCTACCTTTTCCGCGCCACTTTCGCGTTTGTACTAGGATGAAAATCCCGGGAGCGACAGGTTTTAGTTTACGTTTCGTTTTAGAGTTTTGATAAGAATGCCCAACCTAGAAATTCAATGGATGCTAAATTGGTAACTTCAAACTTCTTTGTATTTGTTAGTCAGTTATGTTGTTTTCAAAGTGGTTTAGGTTATGATTGCTCATATAATATTAGAACCATGTCTCTGCTTAACAGAATTATTCTAAACAAAGGAAGATGAAAATTGAGGATTTATCAGTATTCATTTTGTCATGGAAGTTCATAGGAGTTAGAACTAGAAATCAAGAGGTTGTGTGTTGTATAGTGTATTGTAGACTAACTATAGAGATTACTCAAAGTAAACATCTCATGGTTGCAACTTTTCAGTGTTGGCTTTTGAGTAGATATTAGTTATAATTTATAAAAATCTCATTGTTTTCATGCATGTAATTCCTTGCAAGTTTCTTAAAATTTCACATTACTTCTAAAATGTATGTATCTTCTACTGTGTACAAAGGTAGGTACACAATAGGTTAGATTCTTCGCCACATCTAAAAAAACCTTGAAGCTACATTGGAAATGGAAATTCCTCTGCATCGAACATGGATATATAATAGTCTTCTTCCTGGCCGAAATGCACATACATATGAATTTCTAAAAGGCGTTGAAGAGTTTATAAATTTTACTTGTCAACATAATGAGTATTTGAAGGATGGTGTAATAAGATGTCCATGTAAGTTGTGAAAAAATGAGGACCACCTTACCCCAAATGAGGCAAACATTCATATTCACCAACATGGGTTTACACCAGGATATTGGAATTGGACCTGCCATGGAGAGATAATCCCTCACATCAATGATAGTGACGATGATGATATAGATATGGTTGCGCCTTGTAGTAGTAGTAGTCAACAATGGAGTTATGAACATGTTCATGGATACCAAGACATGGTGTTTGATGCTTCCGGTTTTAATCGCGAGCAACATTTTATGCAATAAGAAGAGGAACCTCCAAATATGAAAGCAAAATTATTTTATGACATGTTAAATTCAACTCAACAACCATTGTGGCCGGGATGTAAAAACACATTTGAGTTATCTGCTGCTATTAAGATGTTGTGTTTAAAATCTAAACACAATATGTCACAAACATGTTTCAATGACATGATCAAGTTTATGAAGGAATCAAGCCACCCAAAGAATGTAATTCCCTCTAACTTTAGGGAAACAAAAAAACGTGTGGCTGGACTCGGTTTATCAAGGATAAAGATAGATTGTTGCATTGGTGGGTGTATGTTGTATTATAAAGAGCATATAAATTTGAAGGAGTGCAAGTTTTGCAATGAGCCTCGATACAAAACATGTATTTAACGTAAGTGTAAGCGAAACTCTAAATATGTTCCTCGTAAGAGATTGCATTACTTGCCTTTAATCCCTCACCTTCAAAGTTTATATGCTTCGGCGAGATCCGCAGAGCATATGAGGTGGCACTATGAAAATCGTAGGGAATAAGGTGTGATGTGTCATCCTTCAGATGGGGAAGCTTGGAAACATTTTGACCAAGTATATCCTACATTTTCTTTGGAACCTCAAAATGTTAGACTTGGTTTGTGTGTTGATGGCTTCACCCCTTTTATCCAATATGCAAAACCATATTCTTGTTTGCCTGTAATTGTCACACCATATAACCTACCTCCTGAGCTATGTATCATGATGCCTTATGTTCTTGACCTTGATCATTCTAGGTCCAAACAATTCAAAAGGTAAAATTGACGTGTACTTGAAACCGTTGATAGACGAATTGCAACAATTGTGGAATGATGGTGTAGTAACATATGATGCATCAAAGAGGCAAAATTTCTGATTGAGAGCTGCACTAATATGGACAATAAATGATTTTCCTGCCTATGGAATGTTGTCTGGGTGGAGTACAGCAGGAATATTTGCTTGTCCAATATGCAAGGGAGGTTTAAAAGCTTTCTCATTGGAAAAAAGGAAAAAAGAGATGTTGGTTTGATTCCCACCGTCGATTTTTACCTTATGATCATGCTTTTAGAAGAAATAAGGTTGCATTTTACAAAAATAAAATTGAGACAAGGCAGCCTCCTCCAAGGTTAAATGGTGAACAAGTCTGGAAAGAGGTTTGTGGGCTTCCTAAGGTAACTAACATGCAAAATTGCATTGTTCCTGGCCGTGGAATTTCACATAATTAGACCAAAAGAAGCATATTTTGGGATTTGCCTTATTGGAGACACAACTTATTAAGGCACAATCTTGATGTTATGCATATAGAGAAGAATTTCTTTGAAATTTCTTTTCATACGGTTATGGACAACAAAGAGAAAACTAAGGACAACGAAATTGCAAAATTGGACTTGGAAAAGTATTGTCATAGAAGAGAGTTGTTGCTGGAAAAAATCCTAATGGGAAATATATGAAACCCAAAGCAAAATATTGTTTGTTGAATGAACAAAAAATTGGTGTGTGCGAATGGGTGAAAGGATTGAAGATGCCTGATGGTTATGCTTCTAATTTGGCTAGATGTGTAGATTCAAAGCAAAAAAAACTCTTTGGTATGAAAAACCATGATTACCATATTTTTATGGAATGTCTACTTCCAATAGCTTTTAGTGTTCTCCCCGAACCAATTTGGAAGACCTTAACCGAGCTTAGCCAATTTTTTAGAGAATTGTGTTTAACAGTGTTGCGAGAAGATCATTTATTACAAATGGGAAAAAACATTCCTTAGATATTATGTAAGATGGAGCGTATATTTCCACCCGCATTGTTTGACTATATGGAGCACTTACCAATTCATTTAGCTGATGAAACTAAGATGGGTGGATCGGTTCAATATCGTTGGATGTATCCGTTTGAAAGACTTTTAAATAAAATTAAAAAAAACAGTAAAAAAAACAAAAGAAATGTTGAAGGGTGTATCTGTGAAGAATATTTGGTGCAAGAAACATCCTATTTCAATTCCCATTATTTTTTGCCTCTTGCTCAAAACTCAAGTATTATTGGTATAAACAAGGGGATTCATCAAGACCATATGCAACCAACTTTGTCTATCTTTGAACATTTGAATGGTCAAACAACAGGAAAATATTGTGAAAGGTGGCTCGAGGATAGAGAAATGGCAACTGCCCAACTACACGTTCTCTTAAATTGCAAAGAGGTTAAGCCATTTATTGAGTAAGTATTGAGCAATAAATATATCTATATTTATTAAACTAATAATGACACTAATTTTTAATAATATCTTATGTAGTATGTATGTCCAAAGTTTGAAAAGTATCTACGCGGATCTCAACGACGATATCATTGATAAACAACTAAAAACTGACTTTTCGCGTTGGTTTCGAGAATACGTAAGCATATTTATTAAGTGTTCAATTCTAGGATATTTGAGTTAGAACAAAGGTGTAGAATTTTCTTTTAAACTAAGATGCATGGATTGATTTATTTGACTAGGTGACAATAAATTGCAAACATAAGAGACAAAATTATGACTTGTATGATTTGGCAAGGGGGCCTTTGAGACTAGCGAAATCTTGGCCTATTTATTTTGCAAATGGATACAAATTCCACACAACTTCTTGGAGTGAAGGAAAAACAACCGATAACATTGGGGTGTGTGTTAGTGGAATAGGACAAGATGAAACCTCAAATGACTACCATGGCATTATTACAGAGATTCTAGAATTTGAATGGCCAAGTCAAACAACAAAAAAGTTGGTTTTATTTTACTGTGATTGGTTTGACCCTTCAAGACATGGGATGCGAATACATCGTCAGTACAAAATTATAGAAGTTCGTAAGGGGATAAAATATAGTAAATTTGATCCTTTTATTTTTCTAAAAGCTGCAACACAAGTTTATTATTCACCTTATCCTGGATTCCCAAGAGATAAGGTTGATTGGTTGGTAGCTATAAAGACAAAGCCAAGAGGGGTTGTTGATGATAGGCACACATTAGAGGTTGCTTTTCAAGTTCAAGAGTCACAAGTTAATGCAACAATTGAAGATGACCCAATGATCACCTACAAGATGATGAAGTTGATGGGGAAGAGGTTAGTTTGTCAATGATGCAAGAAAATGAAGATGAAGAGGATTCCAATGATGACGGTGAAGATGAATAGGGTGAAGATGAAGATTAATAGAAAGCTGATTTAGTTTTAAAGCCTTAGTTGTTACATCACAGGTGCTTGGGTGTAGATTGGTAGTTTAGTTTGCAGTAGAGGTTAGTCTAAGACTTCTTGGTTTAATGTGCACAATTCTCTGTTTGTAAATAAATACAATTTAAAATATAGTTAGAAATGCATTAGTAGCTTCAGTGGCTTTAGTTAATAATGCATTAGATTTTATTTTTTCATTTAATCCATCAGTTTGTTTAAGTAGCTGACAACTTGCCTTGTTAATAATGCAGTAGATGTTGTTGGATTATTGTGTTGATTATGAATGGTTTTGGATCTTGATCAAATTCATGAACTATTGCATTGACTCCCATTCCACTAACAAACTCTTCATTGCATGACACATACAACTAGTACTACTAATGCTGAATATGACAACAACATTCTGTGTAGTTAATCTCATTATTCTCTCCATTTGATTTTCTTCCTTTGTTCTTGTTAATCTTGTCATGTAGTAGCTCCATGATGGTTGTATTATTTGTTAACTGTTGTCACTGCTATTAAGATATAAGAAAAGGGGGTGGATACTGCATGCAATATTTGTTAACTACTGTTACTACTATTAATTTTCTTAATGTGTTTTTCCTTAGAATGACAAACCTGTCAAGCCAGTTGATATATCTGATAAAATTCTGAAACTGTCAGCAAATAATTTCATCTGAAAGGTAACTTATTATATTACACCTTATGTGTGACAACTTGAAATGTTCTTTTTTATGTGACCCACCATTGTTTGAAATAAATAATAGGAATGTTGGGAAGCCTGTATTAGGTTGGGGTACGTAGTTTTTGTTAGGGACTGAGTTTGTTGGCTTATATTTGACCCATTTGTTGGCTTAAGGCCCAATCCCAGTCCCCAATAGTTTTCAAGTTATGCATTGTTTCATATATATTTTTGGTTTGTAATTGTTAGGTATGCCAAAAACTAGTAATGCTACAGTATTATAAGTTTTTGTCAAAAGTGGCCATCTTGTTGCTTGAATTATTTTTGGGATACTGATGCTTGCAATTTTGTGGTTGATGCTGGTTTATTTATAACCAGAGATAATATCTCATATATTCATTTTCTGAGTTCTTAAAATAATTATCTGTTTGGGATGATACATTATGGTTTCTTATGTATTTTGCACTTTTATTTTTTAGGTTTTGCAAGATGAAGTCACTTAAAAATTCCAAGAAGAAGAAGATTTTGCACTCTTATATATCTACTCAACATGAAGCCATCTAACCTCAACCTATTCCTTATCCCATTCAACCTCAATTCACTCAATATCAAACTCAACCTATTCTTCATCCCATTCAACCTCAATTCACTCTATATCAAACTCAACCTCAAGCCCAACCTATTCTACATCCAAGTCGGCCTCAACTCACTCAACTCCAACCACAACCCCAACCTATTCCACATCCAAGTCGGTCTCAACGCACTCAATTCCGACCACAACCCCAAACTATTCCACATCCAAGTCGGCCTCAACTCACTCAACTCCGATCTATATCTAAATCCCATTATTCTCAACCTCGTCCTCAATCCTCCGAATCTCAGCCTTTCCAAACTCTACCCCAACCTCAAAACCAACCTTGATCACGACCTAAACCCACCCAATATTGCACTCTTACTTTTCAAACTCAACCTAATCAACCTCGTCCTCAATTCACCCAATCCACCCAATCTCACTCTTTACCAACTCAACCCTAACAAAATCAACCTCAACTACATAATCAAACTCAACCTAATCAACCTCAATCTCGGCCCATCCCTTCTCAACCCAATGAATCTCAATCTCAACATCGATCTCGATCCATCCCTTCTCAATTTATGGTCGTTAAAGCCCCATCTTCATCTAGTCATGCTAGTGGAGACACCGTTGGAACTAGAATTCCAATACTATCCGAAGGTGATGGGTGAGTCTCTCACTCGTACATAATAAACCCACCGCTCCTATAACTAAAACAACTCATATTATTTATATTATTTATAACCACTGAATCCACTTATGCATCTTACATTCTGAAATGCTGGTTCCACATATTTTAGATAAACCTACTTGAATCCTTTTATTAAATATAGTTTTGTTCAAGGCCAATTAAACAAGAGTAAGATCTTTCTTCCAAGATTTATTTATATAAAAATTAAACCAACACATTCCACTATGTAATACCCATATATAAAAGACATACCTCAAAGCATATTTTTCATATATATATATATATATATATATATATATATATATATATATATATATATATAAAAGTTTGGTATTGAAATACAACAAGTTCCTAGCAACACATTGCATAAGTATATAAACTACAACATAAGATACTAATACAAGGGCTATAAATTATACAAGATGTTCAATAATATAAAAGTCTAAGAACTAGATCAAAAGATCTCAAAAGTCCACAGTGGAAGACAAAGCCATCAACAAGTAAAGATAATCAAATCGCCTTATCTTTACCCTTTGCGGAACCTGAAGTACCTGAAATAACAATATCAACATGGGGTGAGATAAAACATCTCAGTGAGTTCCCTATCTTAGAGTTCTCTCATCTATAAGGGTTCAAAACCTATTACTCCACAAATACAATGCCTATTCTCGAGAGTAGCCAAAGCAAAATGGAAAACATTCATACAACGCTCTATAACACTTCACGTGGTACTCAGTGAAATACCCACCTCAAGTATAAGTCAAATAGACTTCCCATGGGACTCAATGTAATACCCATATCAAGCCACTAACATGCTTCTCGTGGGACTCAATGTAATACCCACCTCAAGCCTAAACCTTTCTTCCCGTGGGACTCAATGAAATACCTACCTCAAGCCCATACCTTGCTTCCCGTGGGACTCAATGTAATACCCACCTCAAGCCCATACCTTGCTTCCCGTGGGACTCAATGTAACACCCACCTCAAGCCCAAATCATGCGCCTTAAATCGGTACCTCTAGCCTTTACGAATGCTTTAACGTAACACATAGGTATCCATGTTGAGACTTAATCAAGACTAATACGGAGGTCCTAAAGCGATATAAATACTCAAGACACACTAGCCTGAGGGAAAGTCCTAGCTACCTCATAAGTTGTATATTTTATCTCCATTAGCTCATACTTCCAAAGTTAACATAATTCCAATCATATGAAAAGTCGGGTAAAAAAATATCTTTTAGTGTCATCAATTAGTAAATGTTTTCAGCTTCGAATCGATATGCAAAACACAAAAATCGGATCCCCGGTTCACAAGTTATGAATAAAATACCAAAACTGAAACTCCAGGTCTAGCTGAGCGAGCCCTTAGCTCGCTGAGCGAGAAACTCCCTGTATTTTCTCGATGAGCAAGCTATACCAGATCAACAATTTCTTATGCAAAATTTCACTGCTCATTGAGCGAGCTCTACGATTTCCAGAAAATATCAGGCTTACGGGAAACATACCATTCCATGCCAAAATCATCCAAAACATCAACATATATAGGAAAACAACACTAAACATGTTCATAGGCATATCGTGAGCAACATAGTTAGGTTTAATCGAGTTTTTAACCGTTTAAATCATTTGTTTTCAAGATTTCTACCAAAGCCCTAAAACTCATAAACTTCAAAACTCAACCAAAAACTAAAACAAAAGTATCTAACTACGAACCCACCCCGAGAGATGAAGATTGACAGGAAGAATGAGTTAATTCGACGGACGGATGATGGAGAAAGATGAATTTGAAGCTTTAGGGTTTCCCTCCTTCTTCTTTTCTTTTCTCTTATTTTCTTCTTTTCCTTGTTCTCTTCTTTTCTTATTAACTTCCTCTTTTTCCTTTTTCTCCTCTTTTCTTTCTATATAAACAATTATATAAAAACTTATATTTTACCAATGGGTCCAAAATAGAGAGTATCCAACAAAATTCCTCTTAATCCTCAAATTAATAAAACCTCGGCACAAATAATATCAGTTATCCAGTTTAAATAGTAATATTTGGTGAGTTAAATAAATTACGGGGTGTTACACACTAAGAGTATCCTTGTGCATTTTCTCTATTTGCTTACCTAACATATTATTTATAACCATTGAATCAAGTAATACATATATGATCTCTTAATAACTTTGACAAGTAGATTAGTGCTTCTTTTTGTTGATAGGTATGAAATTCTGTCCTTCAAAGAAAGATCCATATGCTTTGTTTTGTATGAGAAACTTGTATAAATATCATTAATAACTCTTTTTTGGTCCCATTTTGTTGGCTAATGGCTACTAATGTCTCTTTTTCAGATTTGATCCTCACAAATTGGTGGTTGCAGAAATTTCTCACAACATATGTACTCATTTGAATGAGGGAAAACCCTCATGGAAGACATTATCACAAAAGCAACGAGATTCTTTCTTTAACTTGTTTACAGTAATTAAATCTAAAGATAGGGTTTTATGTTAGAAGTATATTGAAATAAATAAGTAATTGATTCATGTTTTTTTGATACATCAAAAGTTTAAATGGCCATCTAAACACAAGGTTGCAGTGCGACGCAACTTTGAAAAAAGAAGTATAACTAAGATGTCGCAATTAATGTAGGATGTTCGAAGAGATTTAGAGTACAAGCCAGAATGGATGGGAGAGGATGTGTGGAAGCAATTAACAGTACATTGGAATTCCTCCAAGTTCAAAAAAGTATCTGCAACAAATAAAAGAAATCGTTGTTCTATAGATGGTGCATCTCTTCACACTGGAGGATCCATTCCTCATTGTTTGCATTGGAAAAGAATGGTATTATAAGTTTTTCTTCATATTTCATAAATTATTATTTATAATAAATGACACTATTCTTTTGTAATTGATATAGAAAAAGGAAAAGGGTGTCGATCCATCGTTGACTGAGTTTTATTTTCGCACCCATCGAAAAAAGGATCAAAGTTGGGTGGGTGTTCATGCTGAAGCTGCATATGTAAGTACTTTGAATCAATTATATATAATATTCAAGAGTATGTGTTGCTTGAAACTTTAGTTTTGTAGGAATATTGACTTCATCTTTCCTAAAGTATGTTATAAATTTTAACTTTTTGTTATGTCTTTTAAATTTTCTCTTAGGGTGAATTTTAACGGAAAAAGTTAGAGATTTCGTCTCAGAATTCAACTGTTCCAGGAGAGTATGAAGTTAATTGTCAGTCTTCTGTTGAAGTGCCGACTGATTTAGATATATGGGTGGAGTCTTTTAGAAAGAAGAAGAAGAAAGGGAGAATATTTGGTCTTGGAACCATTTCCAAGACTTTGATTCCATTATCAACTCAACCTAGTCTTTCGAATAACTCTCAAGAGGTTGATGATTTGAGAAGTCAAGTTCATGCTCTCAATGCTTTATTGCAAAGACAAGAACAAGAGAAGTTTGAGATGAAGCAACAATTGTAACAAAAATAAAAAGAGATGATTCAAACGAACAATAAACTTTCATTGTTAATGAATCATTTAGGATTTACTACATCTTCTTCTCATCCACCCCAAGCCAATAATGAAAGAGATAATCCAAGTGAAGATGATGTTGATGAATCAGATGAAGACATTAGTGAACACATTAATAGTGAATTTTGATTTGGATTGTTTTTTTTTGTTAACTAGTATGAAATTTGGATTGTCTTTTTCTTATTAATTTGGTTGGATAAGTGATTCTTAGTAGTTTGATTGTGTCAGTTTTAGTAATATATTATTGACTTTATAGTAAAATTTAGCAACTTGATTGCTTTAAAAATTTGAAAGTGATTAGTTTAAAATTGCCTCATTCAAATTAAATTTTAATTTATATATTATTCTTACTTTGAAATTTAACATATTATAATATAAAAAATGAATTAGACACAAAAAAAAATTAAAAATTTTGAGTAAAATTTCTTACGGATTTACCTGCGGCTTTTTATTTTCCTGCGGCCTTTCTGAGGATTTTACTGCGATTTAAGACTTTCCTACGCATTTACCTGCAACTTTTTCCTGCGACTTTACCTACGGATTTTGTTTCCTGCGACTTTACCTGTGGATTTATATTATCCACGAAGGTTTTAGCTGGGAACAGAAAGTCGCAGGAAATGTGTTTCCTGCGGATTTTATACTAAAATTCGCAGGTAAATCCGTAGGAAAACAGAGTATTTCTAGTAGTGACGAACGCCCCACAAACTTGCACTCGGTTCACACTCCCTTCATTTCACGAATAACAACCTGGTATTTTGTTTGTTTTTCTGGTTTATTAATGCTTGAATCACGTTGTTATAGGCCAGGTTCCTCTTTTTCCTTTTTCTCCTATTTTCTTTCTATATAAATAATTATATAAAAACTTATATTTTACCAATGGGTCCAAAAATAGAGAGTATCCAAAAAATGTCTCTTAATCCTCAAATTAATAAAACCTCGGTACAAATAATATCAGCTATCCAGTTTAAATAGTATTATTCGGTGAGATAAATAAATTACGGGGTGTTACATTCTCCCCCCCCCTTAAATAGAAATTCGTCCTTGAATTTAAAAGATTACCTGAAAAGGTGAGGATATGATTCTTGCATCTCTGATTCCAATTCCCACGTAGCACCTCCCGGATGCGTCTCATCCCATTGCACTTTAACAAGTGGTATCTCTTTGCTCCTTAACACTTTGGTTTCTCTTCCAACAATACGGCTCAGTATGGGTTCGAAAGTCAAATCCGCTTCTATCTCGATAGAATCCGGCAGGATAGGCTGAAGAGGATCAGGAACGAACCTACGAAGTTGTGATACATGGAAAACATCATGCATTTCAGATAGAGAGGGTGGTAAGGCCAATCTGTATGCAACTTCACCAATCCTTTCTAATATCTGATATGATCCCACGTATCTCAGACTTAACTTGCATGACTTAAATGGTCCTTTCAATCTCAATCTCGGAGTGACTTTCATGTACACATGATCACCTTCATCAAATTCCAAAGGTCTCCTTCGGTTGTCAGCATAACTCTTCTGACGATCTTAGGCTTGCTTAATCTTTTCTCGAATAATCCAAATCTTTTCTGTGGTTTCTTGAATAACTTTGGGTCCCAAAATCCTGTCTTCACCCACTTCCGACCAACACAACGGAGTTCTACACTTTCTTCCATACAAGGCCTCATATGGAGCCATCCCGATGCTCGAATGGTAACTGCTATTGTAAGAGAATTATATCAATGGTAAAAGTTCCTTCCAATTTCCTTTACTTTCCAAAACTCATGCCCGTAACATATCTTCCATTGTTTTAATTGTACGTTCCGTCGGACCATCCGTTTGAGGTTGATTAGAAGTACTCAAATGCAAATTTGTACCCATGGCTTGTTGGAACACCTTCCAAAACCTCGAAGTGAACTTCAGATCTCTATCCAACACAATACTAGACGGGACACCGTGTAATCTCACAATCTCAGCAATAAACAACCTCGCAAGATGACTTTCCTTGTATGTAGTCTTAACGGCTAAGAAATATGCAGATTTCGTTAACCGATCCACAATCACCCAAACAAAGTTATAGCCACCTTGAGTACTCGGTAAACCCACTGCAAAGTCCAAAGAGATACTACCCCACTTCCAAATTGGGATGTCCAAAGGTTGCAACAAACCGCCCGGTCTCTGGTGTTCAATCTTCACTTGTTGACACACCGCACATTCGGACACGGATACCGCAATGTCCTTTTTCATTCCGGACCACTAATACTCTTTCTTTAAGTCTTGATACATCTTCTAAGAACCTGAATGTATCGTAAAAGAACCTTTATGGGCTTCCTCTAAAATCTTTCTCTTTAATACCTCATCATTCGGAATGCAAATTCTTTGGTTGAATAGGATGACCCCATCTAATGCTCTCACAAAACCCTGTTGAAGCAGTAACTCCTGAAACTTCTCATCTAGAACCCGTGCTTATTGAATCTCATTCCTCAAGGTAGAATTGATATTCAAATTTCCCATTATTACACCATTCGGAGTCCAAACAAACTGAAGATTAAGGTCTCGAAACTTCTCCAATAGTGCATATTCCAATATCATCAACTCGGCACCATGAATTACTTTTCTACTTAAAACATCTGCCACCTTATTTGCTTTTCCCGGATGGTACTTCAATTCAAGCTCATAATCCTTCAAATACTCCATCCATCTTCTCTGTCTCATATTTAATTCCTTCTGATCAAAGAGGTACTTCAAACACTTATGATCATTGAACATCTTAAAACGTACACCATACAAATAATGTTGCCACACTTTCAAAGTAAACACCACGACCGCTAGCTCCAAATCATGAGTCGGATAATTCTTTTCATGAACCCATAACTGTCTAGAAGCATAGGCTACAACTTGGCCTTCTTGCATAAGAACACCTCCTAATCTCATCTTGGAAGCATCGCAAAACACTTCATAAGATTTGTTAGGATCGGGAATGATCAAAACTGGAGCAATTGTCAATTTCTCTTTCAATCATACGAAACTTTTCTCACAACTAGAATCCCATTCGTAAGCGAAGTCCTTTCTTGTAAGCTTAGTTAATGGTAACGCCATCTAAGAAAAACCTTTAATGAACCTTCTGTAGTAACCTGCCTAACCTAAGAAACTTCTCACTTCTGAAGCATTCTTCGGTCACTCCCAATTAATCACGGCTTCAACTTACGATGGATCCACTGCTACACCTCCTTGAGAGATAACCTGTCCAAGAAATTTGACTTCTGACATCCAGAACTCACACTTGCTAAACTTGGCAAAAAGCTGCTTCTCTTACAATACCGATAGGAAAATCCTCAAATGTTCTCCGTGCTCTTGTGGAGTACGAGAATAGATAAGAATGTCGTCGATAAAGATCACTACAAATTGATCAAAGTAGTGTTGAAATATCCGATTCATGTAGTCTATAAAAATAGCTGGAGCATTCGTCACACTGAAAGGCATCACTAAGAACTCATAATGGCCATAACGGGTTCTAAATGCAGTCTTTGGAACATCAGAACTTTTCACACAAATCTGGTGATAGCCCGACCTCAGATCAATCTTCGAGAACACACAGGATCCTTTCAACTGATCTAGAAGACCGTCTATCCTTGGTAAGGGATATTTATTCTTGATAGTGCCCTTGTTCAACTTACGGTAGTCTATGCATAGCCACATACCACCATCTTTCTTCTTTACCAACAAAACAGGGGCTCCCCACGGTGAAACATTGGGTCTTACAAAATGCTTTGCCATCAAATCCTCTAATTGGTCCTTTAATTCTCTTAACTCGAGTGGTGCCATCCGATAAGGGGAAACGGATATAGGAGCCGTCCTCGGTATCAGGTCAACTGAGAATTCAACTTCTCTCACCGGAGGTAAGGAAGTGACATCCTCATGGAAAACACCAGGAAAATCACAGACTATCGGAATATTTAAAACTTGCTGGCCATTACTATCCTCTTTTGTAAGGATAAGCAAAACAGACTTCTCTTGTTCAAATAGAAAATTTACCATTCCAATCGTACCTTCTAAGATCGTTGTTAAGACATCCTTCGGAGGTGCTTCAACGGATGGAATAAGGATCAACTTCTCCTCACATCCAATAAACACAGAATTGGCAGACAACCAGTCTATTCCTAGGATCACATCAACTTTCTTAAGAGGCAGACAAATGAGATCAATTTGAAAAACTCTACCATCCACAGACAAGGTACAATTCTCACACCTAAGGGGTGTCTCAACGGTTTCATCCATAACGGTAGTAACCACCATCGGATGAGGCAAAGGAAAAACTCGCAACCCAAGTCGTTTCGCACAACTAGTAGATACAAAAGAATGTGTAGCCCCACAATCAAATAAAACAAGACAAGTATGATTGTTAACAAGACATGTACCCACAATGAGATAGTTGTCGGCTTTGGTCTTTCTAGCATCCATAGTATAAACTCTCGCTTGAATTTGATCCTTCTTTTGGGGGCAATCTCTAGCGAAATGTCCTTCTTTCTGGCAAGTGAAACATACCATGGCACCCGGATTGCATCTTCCATAATGATTCTTATGGCATCAGGAACAAGAACGAGGAGCACTAGATCTAGGGATCGACACCTGCTTCCCTTTGAAGGGTTGAGGCCTCGGCCTAAAAGATTGATGGGCTCTTCCTCGATCACTTTGAACCGCTCTTCCAACACTAGCCTCCGCTTGCACTTTCATCAAACTATGTTCGACGACATAGCATTGCCTTAACAACTCGGAATAGGTAGTGAACATCCTTTGAGAAACACAATGAGAGATTTCGGACCTCAAACCAAACAAGAACTGATCAATCTTCCACCTTTCATCTGGAGCATACATGGCTTGTCTAGAGTAGGCCTCCATGTCTTCGAACTTCTCAGCATAACTGGCCACAATCATGCTCCCTTGTCTAAGTTGTTGGAATTCAAATTCTTTTTGGGTTCTCAAGGAACTCGGAAAGTACTTCTCCATAAAGATTTCCTTAAATTGTTGCCACACTCTTGGAACTCCTTGCACCGCCATAAGATTTGAAGCATTTTCCCACCACCTAGCAGCAGGACCTTTTAGTAAATGTGACGCAAACGTTACCTTGTCTTCTTCACCACATATCACAATCCGGAAAATCCTCCCAATTCTGGTTACCCATTCATGTGCCTTAACCGAATCCAATCCACCATGAACTCCTAAGGATTCATGCGGAAGAAGTCTCAGAATATTCCACCTCCAGCTTCAGGAGTAACCACTTGAGGATGCAGACCTCCATTCATTTGGTGCATCATCTTCTGCATGAACTTATGATGTTGCTGTATCTGTTGCATGAATTGGAACATAGGAGCATTCCCATCACTACTCGGTTGATCGCTACCAAGAGAATTGACACAAGGTCGAGTACGAGTTCCATGCCTACCAGCCATATTCCTAAATATCATCAAAACAGGATTAAGTTGATCAGGCTCAATACCATAAACATAACATTTAGTCCTACAAAGATATTACATGTATGAACGGAAAGAACACTTATAATATTCCAAGGCTAGGTCGAGGATACGACCTACTCTGATACCAACTGTAATACCCATATATAAAAGACATACCTCAAAGCATATTTTTCATATATATATATATATATATATATATATATATATATATATATATATATATAAGTTTGGTATTGAAATACAACAAGTTCCTAGCAACACATTGCATAAGTATAGTCACTACAACATAAGGTACTAATACAAAGGCTATAAATTATACAAGATGTTCAATAATATAAAAGTCTAAGAACTATATCCAAAGATCTCAAAAGTCCATAGCGGAAGACAAAGCCATCAACGAGTAAAGATAATCAAATCACCTTATCTTTACCCTTTGCGGAAGCTGAAGTACCTGAAATAACAACAACAACATGGGGTGAGATAAAACATCTCAGTGAGTTCCCTATCTTAGAGTTCTCTTAGCTCTAAGGGTTCAAAACCTTACTCCACGAATACAAACGCGTATTCTCGATAGTAGCCAAAGCAAAACATAAAACATCCATACAACGCTCTATAACACTTCACGTGGGACTCAGTGAAATACCCACCTCAAGTATAACTCAACTAGACTTCCCATGGGACTCAATGTAATACCCATCTCAAGCCACTAACATGCTTCTCATGGGACTCAATGTAATACCCACCTCAAGCCCAAACCTTGCTTCCCGTGGGACTTAATGTAATACCCACCTCAAGCCCATACCCTGCTTCCCGTGGGACTCAATGTAATACCCACCTCAAGCCCATACCTTGATTCCCGTGGGACTCAATGTAACACCCACCTCAAGCCCAAATCAGGCGCCTTAAATCGGTACTTCTAGCCTTTACGGATGCTCTAACGTAACGCAAAGGTATCCACGTTGAGAATTAATCAAAATACGGAGGTCCTAAAGCGATATAAATATTCAAGACACACTAGCCTGAGGGAAAGTCCTAGCTACCTCACAAGTACATTTTATCTCCATTAGCTCATACTTCCAAAGTTAACATAATTCCAATCATATGAAAAGTCGGGAAAAGTCGGGTAAAAAAATAATATATTTTAGTGTCATTAATTAGTAAATGTTTTCAGCTT
Organism: Lathyrus aphaca; assembly: GCA_963966055.1. Taxonomy (NCBI): domain Eukaryota; kingdom Viridiplantae; phylum Streptophyta; class Magnoliopsida; order Fabales; family Fabaceae; genus Lathyrus; species Lathyrus aphaca. The sequence goes on from OZ014519.1 coordinate 652,876,863, forward strand.
CGAATCGATATGCGGAACACAAAAATCAGATCCCCGGTTCACAAGTTATGAATAAAATACCAAAACTGAAACTCCAGGTCTAGCTGAGCGAGCCCTCAACTCGCTGAGCAAGAAACTCCCTGTATTTGCTTGCTAAGCGAGCTATACCAGATCAACAATTTCTTCTTCAGAATTTCACTGCTCGCTGAGCAAGCTCCACGATTTCCTGAAAATCTCAGGCTTACGGGAAACATATAATTCCATGCCAAAATCATCCAAAACATCAACATACATATGAAAAAAACACTAAATATGTTCATAGGCATATTGTGAGCAACATAGTTAGGTTTAATCGAGTTTTTAACCGTTTAAATCATTTGTTTTCAAGATTTCTACCAAAACCCTAAAACTCATAAACTTCCAAACTCAACCAAAAACTAAAACAAAAGTATCTAACTAAGAACCCACCACGAGAGATGAAGATTGACGAGAAGAATGAGTTGATTCGACGGACGGATGATGGAGAAAGATGAATTTGAAGCTTTAGGGTTTCCCTCCTTCTTCTTCTCTTTTCTCTTCTTTTCTTCTTTTCCTTTTTCTCTTCTTTTCTTACTAACTTCCTTTTTTTCCTTTTTCTCCTCTTTTCTTTATATATAAACAATTATATAAAAACTTATATTTTACCAATGGGTCCAAAAATAAAGAGTATCCAAAAAATATCTCTTAATCTTCAAATTAATAAAACCTCGGCACAAATAATATCAGTTATCCAGTTTAAATAGTATTATTTGGTGAGTTAAATAAAATACGGGGTGTTACACACTAAGAGTATCCTTGTGCATTTTCTCTATTTGCTTACCTAACATATTATTTATAACCACTGAATCAAGTAATACATATATGATCTCTTAATAACTTTGACAAGTAGATTAATGCTTTTTTTTTGTTGATAGGTATGAAATTCTGTCCTTCAAAGAAAGATCCATAGGCTCTGTTTTGTATGAGAAACTTGTATAAATATAATTAATAACTCTTTTTTGGTCCCATTTTGTTGGCTAATGGCTACTAATGTCTCTTTTTCAGATTTGATCCTCACAAATTGGTGGTTGTAGAAATTTCTCACATCATACGTACTCATTTGAATGAGGGAAAACCGTCATGGAACAAATTTTCACAAAAGCAACGAGATTCTTTCTTTGACTTGTTTACGGTAATTAAATCTAAAGACGAGTTTTATGTTAGAAGCATATTGAAATAAATAAGTAATTGATTCATGTTTTTTTGATACAACAAAAGTTTAAATGGCCATCTGAACACAAGGTTACAGTGCGACGCAACTTTGAAAAAAGTGCAGCTAAGATGTCGCAATTAATGTAGGATGTTCGAAGAGATTTAGATTACAATCCGGAATGGATGGGAGAGGATGTGTGGAAGCAATTAACAGTACATTAGAATTCCTCCAAGTTCAAAAAAGTATATGCAACAAATAAAAGAAATCGTTGTTCTATGGATGGTGCATTGTTGCACCCCAAAATTTGCCCTCCACAAGACAAGTCATTGTGTACTAAGAGGCTCACAAGGTTCACAAGACATCTCATGAGGTTCACAAGGTTCACAAAGTTCACAATTAGTCAGAAGATTTGACAATTCCCTCAGACAATGCATGCTCCTAAGCAATGCATCCTAAACTAGGGTTTTGACTTTTATCAGGATAAATGGACTTCCAAGACTTCAAGTGAGCTTCATAACATCCTATATGTGTTCAATAATCCCCATGTCAAGTTTCAAGACTTTCCCAAAAGATTTGCTCAGTCAGATGATCAGATAGGTTAAAATCAGTCAAAGTAGTTAAAAAGTCAAACTGAGGTCAACTGTGGTCAAACCAAAGTCAAACTTTATGATTTTTTTCCAACATCAAGTATATGAAGTCAAATTCATCATTTGATCAAGGGTTGATCATGATTCATCAAGGAAGTTTCAGATCATCAAGAATCAGGAGTTTCTAAATTAGGGTTTTCACAGGAAAAGTCAACTGAACTTTGACCATCCATAACTTTCACATGCTTCATCAAAAATCTTCCATACAAAGCTCATTTTGAAGTAAATTGAATTCTCTACAACTTTGTGTCTCACAAGCCAAACCCAAAAGTGCTTCATTTGGAAGGTATGAGCTAAGACATTATAGGTCCTTTTAAAAGTCAACAAAAAGTCAACAACTTCCAAAGAGCATAACTTGAGAATGGTAAAAGATATGGATATGATACCAAAGAGGTTGGTTAGAGGACTCTTTAAGCTTTCCAAAATGTCAAAGAACACCTTCATAGCATTAAAATTGAAGGATTTTTGCCCTTGCAAAGTTGGGAAAGTTTTGAGAGGTTTATGAAGTACATGGGGTCTCAAAACCATAATTCTTCAAATGGGCTGACTTTTTTGTGATCCAATAGGTTCCATGACATCATGTATGAAATTAATTTAATATTTTCATAATTTTATTCATTTTATTTTTATTTATTATGATTTTTTATATTAAAAATCATTTTAAATTCAAATAAAATATAAAATGGTGAAGATTTAAAATGATTTGTCTTCTAGAATGTCATAAAGTTTATTTGGATCTAATTGATACAAAAATTATGAGGATTATCTTAAAATAGCAAGCTTATATCAAGAATATTCAAAATTTAAAGGTTAATCTTTTCCAATCTCAAACTATCCAAATATCCATCAAATTGTTAAAGTTTTTGACCTAATTCATTGTACCATATATAAACAACACAAAGACAAGCATTAGGGACGATTTTTGCAGCCTCCAAGACCAGTTTCAAACTTCACAAAATTCATCAAAAATATCAAATTCGGATTCTTGGCTAGAGGCACTTTCAAGGCAATTTAAAGGTTGCTACATGTTCTTTGGACATCCCTGAATCGAAACCAATCCTCCATGCCATCAAATTCATGACATATCATGCTAACCGAATCACTTTTTCTTCATATTTTCTTGATTATCGTTTTCATATATTTGGTTGTTAAAACTTGAATCTAACTATCAATCTTTGTTTGTCTTGAAGCATAGAAGAAATCTGGATAATTTGTTTTGAGTTTCATGGCCGTAATCGCATTTCGCCATAACTAGGGTTTCAAGGTCCAATTTAGGGATTTGCGATTTAGGCTATATAAATGATATTAATTGATGAAATTGAACTGTATGAGACCTGGGTAAGCTATTAGAACAATCGATTTGGACAAATTCTACATGTTTTGCAGGTTAGCAAGAGCATAGGTTTTCCTGTGGATAAATTCGCAGCAAAGTGCCCAGGAAATTTCGCAGGAAATTTCGTAGGGTGAGAGGTAGATGACGATAGCTTTTGGCGCCATTAGGAAATTTAAAAAATCAACTTAATATTTTTAGAATTATATTCCATTATATTTCAACTAATGATGCTTGGCTTGGTGGTTGTGATGCGCGCTGGTAACGTTTGAAACCTGGGTTCGATTCCCAGGTTTTCCTTTTTGTTCATTTGTTTTTTCATATTTCTGTAGGTTCATTACATATTGGTTTGGGCTCATTCCCTCACCAGCTATCCATGCGCAACCCAGTGGTGTGTCTTCTTACTGGTAATAGGGAGGTCCTGGGTTCAAATCCAGGCCTCCCCATTTTTTTTCTGACCTAATTGTTTTTCTATTTTCTTTTTCTTTTCTTGTTCTTTAATTTTAATTAAATATTATATAATTGATTAATAATAATATAATATTGTTTTCATAAAATAAATTGTATATGTTTAAAATCAATATTTTGTTTTATAATTTATTTGTATGTCCATATTATTATTATATATAATTTATTTTGTAAATAATTGAATTAATATTGCATATTAAATTAAAAACCCTAATATTTTTATATATAAAACCCTAATTATTTTTAAACCCTAATTTATTTTTCTAATTACTCAAAAACCTAATTTTCTTTTAAAAACTTTAATTTCTTATTTTTATTATTTTTGCTTAATTATACTGAATAAATGTTTCTAAATCATGTTTATTTTTGTAAATAAATTAGTATATAATAATAATAATTATTTTATTCTCATCTTAAAATTCTAAAAAAAAATATTTATTTAAATCTAAAATTTTAATTGATTTCTACATTGTATATTATTGTGCTAACCTTTTTTCTCTTATGTTATTTTTATTACTAATCCTTTTATTATTTATTTATATGCTTATTATTTAAATTGTTCTTATTATAATGTAACTGTATAAGCCATGTAATAGTTGTAGTATTTTATCGTTTATTTATTTATTTTATAAATTGCTATGGTTAGTAAATTAGGGAGTGAAAACATGTTTGTATTGTAAAATCAATTTAGATCACTAATTTTAAAGATAAATACATGAACTTGTACACGCACACACGTAAGCCGATCTTTGATCGCCGTCTCACTTCTTAAGGATATCCCTCATGTTGCCTAAACTAAAAAGGTCAAGTAAGGTGTCTAAAAAAGCAAAGTCCCTTCTCATGAATAAATCATCTAGTCCCTTTCAATATCATAAGATCAAGTCCCTTCGAGGTTGCCTTCGTAAATGATCTTGTCCCTTTCGAATAAAAGATGATAAGTCCCTTCGAATTGCTAAAGACACCTTAAAGTTGCCTAATCACAGATGACCCTTCACATGTCCCATACAACATCCCAGGTAATGACTACCTATTCCTTAATAATAGGGATAGTCTTACCATTGAAAGAACATTTAAGAACAGAAAAGATTCAAATTAGGGTAGATTCCTCTTAAGTACTTGCTCACCTTTTCAAAACATTTCATAAACACTTCACATTTTCAAACAATTTTCAAAACAAAGTCTTTATATATATCCGTACAAGGATCATTATAAAGTACTTAAGAAAATTTTTAATCACACACTACACTTCTCAAAAACATTTTAAAGTGAGCTAAGTAACTAAGAGCCCATGGATAACCATGGATGTAAAGGGTGCTAACACCTTCCCTTTACATAACCTACCCCCCGAACCCAAAAATCTTTTAAGGTCTTTCCTGTTCTTTTATGCCCTTTCCTTTTGGATAAAATAAAAGTCGGTGGCAACTCTTGCTATCCGCAACATTTAACTAAAGTCAGTTCTCCCACCGTGTTACAGAACTGGCGACTCTGCTGGGGATTTAATAAAAGAGGGGTACCCTTAGGAATTAGATCACTTTAAAATTGTTTGCCTTGTTTGCTTTATACTTATCTGTTGGGCTCTTATGTGTGAAAGATCCTAACCCGAATCTAGTGTACCTTAGTTAAATGGCAATAGACCAAGGAAACTGTACGGCGTATACCGATATGGTTGATCTGGTGGCTATAGTTAGTGTGACTTCTTGGTTGGTGCTTATGTTCCTTAAGTCAAGTTGAGGATAATATGAGGCTGCCATATGTTGTCAATACAGTAACTAACTTTTAGAACCCTAGTTATCCCATCTTGGCCTTTAGAAAAGTAGTGAGATAACTGGCTTTGGTGCAGACTGAAGTTGGTTGATACTCGATACTACGCTCATTGAGATCCTAAACTTGGAGGGTTTTGGTTGGCAAGTAAGTTGCCTACTGAACAACCACCCTTGTGAAGGATCAATGATATTGAGATCCCTTAGAACCTGGTTACTTTTGTAGGACAGGATGAACCAACTAAACTTCAGGGGAGGGTACTTACCTTTAAACCTCATGCAAGCCTTCAAACCTAGGGCTATTGTGTGACTTGTTTGTGTGTGCCACATGTTTGTGATTGAGCATAACATCATAGCATCATCATGCATCATAAGCATAGCATTTTCACTAACCATTTCAAGGACCAAAGGATTTATCTTTGTTCTTTGTTGCAGGTCATGGCTTCTGCTCGTAGGAATACTATCCGGATCAACTTTGTAGGAATACCTCCTAAGCTTAAGGAGTTGGTCTCTCAAGTTTCTGAAAACTCCCAGTTCATCAAGAGGCATGGTCACCTACTGGATCTAGTCACTTCAGGGTTCAATGAAGACATGATGAGTGTTCTGTTTCAGTTCTTTGATCCTAAGCACCATTGCTTCACATTCCCAGACTATCAGCTGGTTCCTACCATGGAGGAGTTCTCCAAGCTTCTGGGTATACCTATTCTTGATCAGAAACCTTTCACAGGCTTGGAAAAAGAGCCTAAACCTGAAATCATTGCTGCAACTCTACATTTGAAGAAATCAGACATTGTCCTAGAAACGAGGAGTGGATTTAAGGGTATTCTTGCTAAGGTGTTAATGGAGAAAGCTCAAGTATTCTTGAAGGCTATGAGCTATGATGCTTTTTAGGAGATCTTAGCCTTGTTGATTTATGGCTTAGTGTTGTTCCCCAATCCAGATCAGTTCATAGACGTTCACGCCATCAACATATTTTTGATTCATAATCCAGTGCCTACATTACTTGGAGACATCTTGCACTCTCTTCATACTCGTACTACGAAGGCACGAGGAACTCTGATGTGTTGTATACCTCTCTTGTCTAGGTGGTTTATTTCTCACCTTCCTCGATCAGTGATGAAGAATGAACAAGGGTTCAGATGGTCCAAGAGAATCATGTCACTCTCTCATTCAGATATTCATGGTGCTCTCGATCTATGGAGAATGTTACTATCATTGACCGTTGTGGGGAGTTTCCTAATGTGCCGCTTCTAGGCATTAGAGGAGGCATTACTTAAAATCCTTCCTTAGCTTTACGACAGGTTGGTTACGCTCGGAGTGATGGTCCTCATGACATGTTGATTCAGGGTATTGTGTTTGACTACGACAACGATCTGCAAGGTTATCGTCAAAGGTTCATACGAGCGTGGGGAAAAGTGAACAAGGTTGACAACAAAACTCTGGAGCCTAAGTACATTATTCCTATGGAAGCTTATCTCAGATGGGTGCGATCTCGTGCTCAGACTCTTATGATGCCATATCCTGCCATCCTGCCAGTTACTATGGAGCCTGTTGCTGAAGGGGATACTTCTTATACCATCCTTCACCCAGACATGCCCACTGACATGGAAGACTTGAAGAGGTCCTGGATCCAGTTGAAGGAGCAAAGGGATACTTTTGAGACTCATTACAAAGCAAGTCAAGAAAGAATCCTGGAGCTAACAAAGCAACTTCACGAGGAGCGGAATCTCAACTCATACCTCAACACAAAGAGGAAACGTCCATGGGAGACTTAAAACCCCATTTTTTGTACTTATTTCATTTTTATTGTAAGCCCAAGGGGCAAACAAATTTATTACTAATAAAAGTTTACTTTTTGGTTGTTTAAACAAATTTAAATCCTGCGGTCCTTGAAAACATTGCATACGCATTTATACACCATATCATTGCATCACAGGTTTCTTATGCACGGGTATCTTATCTTCTCGCTGTTTATTTCAGCAGAAATGGCTCTTGAACAAACAGTCAAAGATCTCCAGGCACAAAATTCACAATTCCAAGAGCTGATCCTGAACTTGTCCAAGGGACAGGATGAATTGAAGACACTGCTGGCCAAGAAGACTAAGAAGACTAGAAAGTCAAGAGACCTTATCAATATAGGAAGAAGGTTCAGAGGTCCTGTCAAGACCAAGGAACAAGTTGAAGATTATGAGTCTGAAGAGTCTAAGAAAGAGGAAGGCAGTCTCCATAATACTATGGGGGATTCTGATTCTGAAGCAAATTACTATCATGATCCTAATGAAGATAAGTTCAAGATGCTGGTGGATAGAATGGATGCTATGGAATTGCAAAAGTCTTCTGGGCTGGATTTTGAAGACTTGAGTTTGATATCTGGAGTGGTTATACCCATTGGTTTCAAGGTCCCTTCTTTTGTAGTGTATGATGGTGTTTCATGTCCCAAGCTGCATCTGAGGTCCTATGTCCGGAGGATCCAACCCCATACTACTGATAAGAAGTTGTGGATCCATTTCTTCCAAGAGAGCTTGTCTGGAGCTCAATTGGAATGGTACTATCAATTGGAGAGTGTCAACATCCGTGATTGGAATGATCTTGCTGAGGCCTTCTATAGGCAATACCAATACAATGCTGATTTAGCCCCAACCTGCATGCAACTCCAAAGCATGTCTATGAGTGCTAAAGAGAATTTCAAGGAGTATGCCCAGAAGTGGAGAGACTTGGCTGGTAGAGTACAACCTCATCTAACTGACAGGGAGTTAATGGACATGTTTATGAGTATGCTGAATGGTCATTTTTATAGTCACCTCATTGGAAGCTCATCATTTGGCTTCACTGAGTTGATAATGACGGGAGAGCGTGTAGAAAGTGGTATAAGGAGTGGCAAGATACAAGTGGGTGCTTCTTCATCAAGTACTACAAAGAAGCCCCCAAGTGGGAAGGAAGAGTCAAATGTTGTTTATGGTCAACCTGATCGTAATAGGAGGCACCAATCTGTGAGTGCAGTTTATATCTCCAATCCTACTCCTGCAACACCAGAGCCACCACAGGGCAATCAGCAGAGGCCTAGAAGACAGTTCACCAAGATCAACATGTCACTGGCCCAAGCCTTTCAACACTTGTTGAAGGGTGAGCTCATTACTTTGAAGGACCCTCCTCAGAATCCTAATGTTACCTCTCCCAGGTACAATCCTAATGCACAGTGTGCATATTATTCCAATTGTCAGGGACATGATACCAATAATTGCTGGATATTGAAGAATAAAATTTAAGATATGATTGATGATGGAGAGATTGAGTTTGACCCTCCTAGTACTCCAAATGTAATTACTGCTCCCATGCCAAATCATGAGAAGACTGTTAATGCTATTGATGAAGTTTCACATATTTCCTCAGTTGCAGATGTGACTACACCATTGTCTGTTATTAAGAAGAAGTTGGTACAAGCTGGGTTCTTTCCAGGTTGTAATGAAGATTGTTTCTATTGTGCTTATAAACCGGATAGCTGCTGGAAGTTGAAGGACGGTATTCAACGCCTCATGGACAATTACACCATATTGTTTGAGAGGACACCTTCTGTGGAGAGTATGGTTGAGCATATAACTCAAGGTGCGAAGGTTGAAGAGGTGGATATGGTTGATAAAGTGCCTGTAAGAATTACTTCCAAGGGCCCTGTCAAGATTACTCACAAGGGTCCAATTAAGATTATTGCTGAAGGTCCTGTAAGGACTGTTGCTGAAGCTAGAGTGGCTCCTATGATTATTACCACTCCTGGTCCTATTCCGTATACTTCTGATAAAGTTGTGCTTTGGCATTATGGTTCCGATGTTTATATTCATGGTGTTAAGCAAGAACCCTTAGCTGATACATCTGTTGTTGATGAAAACCTTGATGTTGACAATATTGCTGGATCTAGTAAGATCACAAGAAGTGGAAGAATTTTCTCTCCTCCAACTACCTCCAAGAATACAGTTACTCCAACTACTACCTCCACTACTGATGCTCGGGGCAAGGGTCCTGTTATTGAACCTATACAAACTGATGTACCAACTGCTGATGATCTTTCTAAACAGATGGAAGAAGTACTGAAGATCATTCGCAAGAGTGATTATGATATTGTTGATTAATTGGGGCATACTCCCTCCAAGATATCCATGTTGTCTTTATTATTGTGTTCTGAGGCTCATGCTAAGGCCTTGATTAAATTTTTGAAGACTGCTCACGTACCAAATGAGATTTCTGTAGATCAGTTTGAAAATTGTGTTGCACACTTGACCTATGATAATGGGTTAGATTTCTCCGATGCTGATTTGACTCTTGCCAAGAGGGATCATAACAGGGCTCTACATATCTCTATTGAATGTAGGGGCACTACCCTATCACATGTGTTAATAGACAATGGTTCTTCGCTGAATGTGTTGCCCAAAGAGGTTCTGAATAAGCTTAGTCCTGAAGATGCTGTGTTGAGACCCAGTAATATAGTGGTGAAGGCCTTTGATGGTTCGAGAAGAGTGGTGCATGGGGAAATAGATCTCCCAATCAAAGTAGGTTCTCAGGTCTTCAATGCTACCTTTTATGTAATGGATATTCGTCCTTCGTACTCTTGTTTGCTTGGACGCCCTTGGATCCATGGGGCAGGTGCTGTGACTTCTACTTTACATCAGAAGTTGAGATATCCAGTGAAGGGAAAGGTTGTTACTGTTTACGGAGAGGAAGGATATATGATCAGTCATGTGAATACATTTAAGTATCTTGAAGTAGAAGGTGAATATGTTGAAACTCCTTGCCAGACATTTGAAGTATTTCATTGGGTTGTTCCTAATGTTGAAGCTCCTCCTGTTGTCAAGAGAGTTCCTGTGGTCACCAGAGTGCCTCCTACAATAGCCTCTCTCAAAGATGCTAGAGCTGTGGTGGATGAAGGTGGTTGTACTATTTGGGGTCAGCTTCCTGACATTCCTTACAAGTCTGACAAATTTGGTTTGGGTTTCACTGCAGAGTCCCAGAAGGTTGTTCGTCGTGCTCGTGCCGTTCGTATCACCAATCAAGGGATTATAAAAGATCAGATCAATGTTGTGGGTGACTATGATGAAGACTACAACTTGGATACCTGGATTTTTCCTACTGTGGGTGATGGGCTCAATAACTGGAAAGCTGAAGATGTTATTCCTATCTCCTTTAGTCAGGAGTAAATACTATTACTGTGTTGTTATTTTTAAGTTTGTAATTTTTGAACAATTGAACTCTTAAGCCTTGTGCCTTACCCGTGGCACAATGGTATGCTTGTTTCGGGATGTCATTTCATTTGCATACTTCATTCAATAAAAATCAGTGGATGTTTCGTTTTCGTAAATATTATGTTCCTTGTCTTTCTTTTATTTTATTTTTCTTTTATCAGCTATGTGTTCTTACACACACCCACATCACTAAAATGCAGATCCTCATCCACTCTGGATCCTGTTGATAACAGTTCTACTATTGCCAATTATAATTTCGAGAATCCGATCTATCAAGCTGAAGATGGAAAGGAGGAAGATTGTGAAGTACCTGTAGAGCTTGCTAGGTTGTTACAACAAGAAGAGAAAGCTATACAGCCACATGAAGAGCCAATCGAAGTTGTGAATTTGGGAACTGAAGAAAACAGGAAAGAGGTCAAGATAGGGGCTGAATTAGAGGATGGTGTCAAGAGCAAATTGATTCAGATGTTACATGATTATGTGGAGATCTTTGCTTGGTCCTATGAAGATATGCCAGGGTTGGATACAAACATTGTGGTTCACCGTTTACCGGTAAAAGAAGATTGTCGTCCAAAGAAGCAGAAGGTTCGTAACATGCGTCCTGAGATGTCAGAAAAGATTAAAGCAGAGGTCATGAAACAGTTTGATGCAGGTTTCTTAGCTGTGACTTCTTATCCTCAATGGGTTGCAAATGTGGTACCGGTACCTAAGAAAGATGGTAAGGTACGTATGTGTGTAGACTACAGGGATTTGAACAAGGCCAGCCCTAAAGATGATTTTCCACTTCCTCATATTGACGTTCTGGTAGACAACACTGCTCAGCATAAGGTATTCTCTTTTATGGATGGTTTCTCTGGTTACAATCAGATCAAGATGGCACCTGAAGATATGGAGAAGACAACATTTGTTACACAGTTGGGCACTTTTTGTTATAAAGTAATGCCATTTGGTTTGAAGAATGCAGGGGCAACATATCAGCGTTCTATGGTGGCTTTGTTTCACGATATGATTCATCATGAGATAGAGGTATATGTGGATGATATGATAGCTAGGTCCCAGAATGAAGAACAACACCTTGATCATCTGCATAAGTTGTTTGAAAGGTTGAAGAAATACAAGTTGAGATTGAACCCAAACAAGTGTACTTTTGGAGTTAGGTCTGGTAAACTCCTGGGTTTCATTGTCAGTGGAAAAGGTATTGAAGTGGATCCTGCAAAAGTGAAAGCTATACAAGAGATGTCAGCTCCCCGTACTGAGAAGGAAGTTAGAGGTTTCTTGGGACAATTGAATTACATTGCAAGATTTATTTCCCAATTAACTGCTACCTGTGAACCAATCTTCAAGTTATTGAAGAAAGATCAGGTAATGGAATGGAATGATGAGTGCCAGACTGCCTTTGATGAAATCAAAAAATATCTGCTAGAACCACCAATTTTGATGCCACCAGTTGATGGAAGACCCTTGATTATGTACTTAACAGTGTTAGACAACTCAATAGGGTGTGTGTTGGGGCAACATGACGAGTCTGGTCGAAAAGAGCAGGCAATATACTACCTTAGCAAAAAGTTTACCGACTGTGAAACAAGATACTCACTGCTCGAGAAAACTTGTTGCGCTTTGGCATGGGCTGCTCGCCGACTAAGACAGTATATGTTGACTCATACTACCTTATTGATTTCGAAGATGGATCCAATCAAGTACATATTCGAGAAACCTGCTCTCTCCGGAAGAATAGTAAGATGGCAAATGATCTTAACAGAATATGATATACAGTACACTACTCAGAAGGCCATTAAAGGAAGTGTTGTGGCTGATCATTTGGCTCATCAAGCAGTGGATGATTATCATTCAATGAGTTTTGAGTTCCCTGATGAAGACATTATGATTATTACCAAAGAACCTGGACAATATGACGGACCTGAACAAGGATCCCGATGGACTATGGTTTTTGATGGAGCTTCTAATGCACTTGGTAATGGTGTTGGTGTTGTGATCAGTTCCCCTGAAGGTTGTCATACCCCGATTACTGCAAGACTTTGTTTCTATTGTACCAATAACATGGCTGAGTATGAGGCATGTATCCTGGGTATCAAAGCTGCCATTGATATGAAGATTCAGTTCCTGGACGTGTATGGAGATTCAGCCCTGGTAGTAAGTCAGATTAAAGGAGATTGGGATACCAAGCATGATAATATCATTCCTTACAGAGAGTATGTGTTGTCTTTGATCCCACATTTCAAAGAGATTACCTTTGGACATATTCCACGAAGAGAGAATCAGTTGGCAGATGCATTAGCCACCATGGCATCTATGTTTGAGATTAGCTAGGATGATGAGGCTCCCAAGATTACTATTGATAGATTTGAGAAGCCTGCATACTGCAATGAGATTGAAACTGAAGAAGCAGAGGATAAGCCTTGGTTCTATGAAGTGAAAAGATATCTTGAAGCTCAGGAGTTCCCTGAAGGGGCATCTGTCAAGGATAAGAAGTTTCTGAGGAGGTTTTCTGCTAAGTTCTTCTTGAGTAATGGAATTTTGTACAAGCGCAATCATGATTCAACTTTGCTTCGTTGTGTGGATAAGAAGGAAGCAACTGAGATTATGGAAGATATGCATGATGGGATCTTTGGCACTCATTCTAGTGGTCATACTATGGAAAAGAAGATATTGAGAGCAGGTTACTATTGGTCTACCATGGAAGTTGACTGCTATCAACATTCCAGAACATGTCACAAGTGTCAAATCTATGCTGATAAAGTCCATATACCTCCATCACCATTGAATGTGTTGACTGCTCCTTGGCCTTTTGCCATGTGGGGCATTGATATGATTGGTGAGATCAAACCAACTGCTTCTAATGGGCATCGTTTCATCCTGGTTGCTATTGATTACTTTACGAAGTGGGTAGAGGCAGCTTCATTTGCATCTGTTACCAAGAATGTTGTGGCTCGATTCATTAAGAATAATCTTATATGTAGGTATGGCATCCCTGAAAGGATTATTACTGACAATGGCTCTAATTTGAACAACACTATGATTACTGATCTCTGCACGCAGTTCAAGATTAAGCATCACAACTCTTCTCCGTATCGTCCGAAGATGAATGGGGCAGTAGAAGCTGCTAATAAGAACATTAAGAAGATTCTACAGAAGATGACTATTACTTACAAGGATTGGCATGAGATGTTACCATTTGCTCTTCATGGTTATCGTACTACAATACGTACTTCAATAGGGGCAACCCCATTCTCCTTAGTATATGGTATGGAAGCAGTTTTGCCCATTGAAGTTCAGATCCCTTCCTTAAGAATCATGAAGGATGCAGGCTTGGATGAAGATGAGTGGATTCAGACTCGACTTGACCAGATAAATTTGATTGATGAAAAGAGGTTGGCAGCTGTTTGTCATGGTCAGATGTACCAGAAACGGATGATCAAGGATTTCAATAAGAAGGTTAAGCCAAAGGTATATCAGGCTGGTGACTTGGTAATCAAGCGTATCATATTACCACAGGGTGATCCTAGGGGCAAATGGACTCCTACATATGAAGGACCATTTATAGTCAAAACAGTATTCTCAGGAGGTGCCATGATGCTTACTACTATGGATGGTGAAGACTTCCCACAGCCTGTAAACGCAAACATAGTTAAAAAATACTATGCATGAAAAGAGACCTGCTATGTTGACTGGCCTAGGCAAAAATAAGGGCATCCCGGCGAACCAAAAGGGTTCGGGCAAAAATTAGGGATATATATAAAAAAAATGTACACCCGGCAAGTCGAAAACCTGAAAAGGCGGCTTGGGCAAAAAAGGGTATCCCGGTGGATTGAAAACCTGAAAGGGCAATCCAGGCAAAAGTTAAGGATAAAGCGTATGACTATGTCTCGTTTGGACCACTCATATAAACTCCAACCAGTTATGCTACCTAATTCAAGCTCGAACAAATAAAGCTCAATCCAATCGTTTCCGTCTCGACAACAGAAGATGAGATACTTGAAGATAATGGCAATAGTAGAATTGGAACTCAATAGGATTATTTCCCACATAGCTGATTTTCTTTGTTTTGTAAAATTTTTTTACGACGAATTCCTCTTACTAGGATTTCTATCTCCTTGTACAAACTTGCCTATGTATAGGTCACTTTGTGATATAAATAAAATTTCATCTTTGAATCCAGATTTACTTTTACCCTATTTACATAAGCGAAACGTCCATTGGTTGTGTTTGAATGTATGTATGCTTTTGAATTTGATTGATGTTTACCAGAAATGCATAAATGCTTAATATGATTGATGTTTACCAGAAATGCATGAAAATGCGGTAATAGTATTTACTAAGGACGAACGAGGGAAGGAATTCAACGAAGCTTCGCCGGTTCATCCCCAAGACAGCTACAAATCCCCAGTAGAGCAAATCTATCATCATAAATACTTCGAGTTACATCTCCCCTTGAATTTATGTCCATCTCTTTTATCCTCAGACGGATATTCGGGAACTTATTCCTTCAATGAAGGTACGACGAACGAAGACGGGAGGTTATAAATACTATACTATCAAGCAAGACGGGAACAAGTTCCTCATATTCTTCAGCAACGAATCGGGATTTATTTTTCCCAGCCAGCAGTGGTTATACGAAGATATCCAGACGCTTCAGGCTGCATGATTCATACATACATCATTTCCATCATATCATAACATACATATCCATAAATACATAATACATTACTTAGGTGCATCATACTATGCATGCATACATATTGCATAAGCTAACTCCTTGCAGGCTGGTTATATGCAGGTAAAACAATATCAATAATTCACAACAGGTCAGAAATGATCCATACAATACTCAAGATGTCCTCGGAGAGTAGGCAAACGATCTGTAAGAAGATCCATTCCCTAATCCAGGATATTTCCAGAAGATTTCATCTATCTGGCCTTGAATAGCAGGAAAACGGTCTGTAAAAAGATCCATTCCCTAGTTCAAGATATTTTTCAGAAGAACAAATCTTGACGTTCTTTTGGCCCTTGAATAGCAGGCAAACGGTCTGTAAAAAGATCCATTCCCTGGTTCAAGATATTTTTCAGAAGAACAAATCCTGACGTTCTTTTGGCCCTTGAATAGCAGGCAAACGGTCTGTAAAAAAGATCCATTCCCTGGTTCAAGATATTTTTCAGAAGAACAAATCCTGACGTTCTTTTGGCCCTTGAATAGCAGGAAAACGGTCTGTAAAAAGATCCATTCCCTGGTTCAAGATATTTTTCAGAAGAACTAATCCTGACGTTCTTTTGACCTTGGAGAGTAGGCAAACGGTTTGTACAAAGATCCATTCCCTAATCCAAGATACTTCCAGAAGAGATAATCGTCACAAGATTTATTTCTACTGGTCTATTCAACAGTTCAAACTATGTTGCATAAATGATTCAGAGATGGCCTATGCAAAGACCTAGTACTGATATCCAACATCAACATAAAGACATCATCACATCCTGATACTTTAGATGGCATCTTCAAGCCCATCTCCAGATGGCATCTCTAAGCCCATCTCCAATTCTTCCAAGTGGCATCTTCAAGCCCACTCAAGCATATACAATTAATCATCAGTGTTATTTTACGCACCAGTGAGTGCAAATTTTTGGGCTTTTGTGTTCAATCCCATTCAACCTTCTAGGTCACGACTGGCACATATACCAATCTAACCCCTCAGGTTTCAGAAAATTGAACAGGGGCAGCTTTTGCACCCCAAAATTTGCCCTCCACAAGACAAGTCATTGTGTACTAAGAGGCACACAAGGTTCACAAGGTTCACAAGACATCTCATGAGGTTCACAAGGTTCACAAAGTTCACAATTAGTCAGAAGATTTGACAATTCCCTCAGACAATGCATCCTCCTAAGCAATGCATCCTAAACTAGGGTTTTGACTTTTATCAGGCTAAATGGACTTCCAAGACTTCAATTGAGCTTCATAACATCCTATATGTGTTCAATAATCCCCATGTCAAGTTTCAAGACTTTCCCAAAAGATTTGCTCAGTAAGATGATCAGATAGGTTAAAATCAGTCAAAGCAGTTAAAAAGTCAAACTGAGGTCAACTGTGGTCAAACCAAAGTCAAACTTTATGATTTTTTGCCAACATCAAGTATATGAAGTAAAATTCATCATTTGATCAAGGTTTGATCATGATTCATCAAGGAAGTTTCAGATCATCAAGAATCAGGAGTTTCTAAATTAGGGTTTTCACAGGAAAAGTCAACTGAACTTTGACCAGCCATAACTTTCACATGCTTCATCAAAAAACTTCCATCCAAAGCTCATTTTGAAGGAAATTGAATTCTCTACAACTTTGTGTCTCACAAGCCAAACCCAAAAGTGCTTCATTTGGAAGGTATGAGCTAAGACATTATAGGTCCTTTTAAAAGTCAACAAAAAGTCAACAACTTCCAAAGAGCATAACTTGAGAATGGTAAAGGATATGGATATGAGACCAAAGAGGTTGGTTATAGGACTCTTTAAGCTTTCCAAAATGTCAAAGAACACCTTCATAGCATTAAAATTGAAGGATTTGTGCCCTTGCAAAGTTGGGAAATTTTTGAGAGGTTTATGAAGTAAATGGGGTCTCAAAACCATAATTCTTCAAATGAGCTGACTTTTTTGTGATCCAATAGGTTCCATGACATCATGCACGAAATTAATTTAATATTTTCATAATTTTATTCATTTTATTTTTATTTATTATGATTTTTTATATTAAAAATCATTTTAAATTCAAATAAAATATAAAATGGTGAAGATTTAAAATGATTTGTCTTCTAGAATGTCATAAAGTTTATTTGGATCTAATTGATACAAAAATTATGAGGATTATCTTAAAATAGCAAGCTTATATCAAGAATATTCAAAATTTAAAGGTTAATCTTTTCCAATCTCAAACTATCCAAATATCCATCAAATTGTTAAAGTCTTTGACCTAATTCATTGTACCATATATAAACAACACAAAGACAAGCATTAGGGACGATTTTTGCAGCCTCCAAGACCAGTTTCAAACTTCAGAAAATTCATCAAAAATATCAAATTCAGATTCTTGGCTAGAGGCACTTTCAAGGCAATTTAAAGGTTGCTACATGTTCTTTGGACATCCCTGAATCGAAACCAATCCTCCATGCCATCAAATTCATGACATATCATGCTAACCGAATCACTTTTTCTTCATATTTTCTTGATTATCTTTTTCATATATTTGGTTGTTAAAACTTGAATCTAACCATCAATCCTTGTTTGTCTTGAAGCATAGAAGAAATCTGGATAGTTTGTTTTGAGTTTCATGGCCATAATCGCATTTCGCCATAACTAGGGTTTCAAGGTCCAATTTAGGGATTTGCGATTTAGGCTATATAAATGATATTAATTGATGAAATTGAACTGTATGAGACCTGGGTAAGCTATTAGAACAATCGATTTGGACAAATTCTACATGTTTTGCAGGTTAGCAAGAGCATAGGTTTTCCTGTGGATAAATTCGCAGCAAAGTGCCCAGAAAATTTCGCAGGAAATTTCGCAGGAAATTTCGTAGGGTGAGAGGTAGAAGCCGATAGCTTTTGGCGCCATCAGGAAATTTAAAAAATCAACTTAATATTTTTAGAATTATATTCCATTATATTTCAACTAATGATGCTTGGCTTGGTGGTTGTGATGCGCGCTGGTAACGTTTGAAACCTGGGTTCGATTCCCAGGTTTTCCTTTTTGTTCATTTGTTTTTTCATATTTCTGTAGGTTCATTACATATTGGTTTGGGCTCATTCCCTCACCAGCTATCCGTGCGCAGCCCAGTGGTGTGTCTTCTTACTGGTAATAGGGAGGTCCTGGGTTCAAATCCAGGCCTCCCCATTTTTTTTCTAACCTAATTGTTTTTCTATTTTCTTTTTCTTTTCTTGTTCTTTAATTTTAATTAAATATTATATAATGGATTAATAATAATATAATATTGTTTTCATAAAATAAATTGTATATGTTTAAAATCAATATTTTGTTTTATAATTTATTTGTATGTCCATATTATTATTATATATAATTTATTTTGTAAATAATTGAATTAATATTGCATATTAAATTAAAAACCCTAATATTTTTATATATAAAACCCTAATTATTTTTAAACCCTAATTTATTTTTCTAATTACTCAAAAACCTAATTTTCTTTTAAAAACTTTAATTTCTTATTTTTATTATTTTTTCTTAATTATATTTAATAAATGTTTCTAAATCATGTTTATTTTTGTAAATAAATTAGTATATAATTATTATTATTATTTTATTCTCATCTTAAAATTCTAAAAAAAATTGTTTATTTAAATCTAAAATTTTAATTGATTTCTACATTGTATATTATTGTGCTAACCTTTTTTCTCTTATGTTATTTTTATTACTAATCCTTTTATTATTTATTTATATGCTTATTATTTAAATTGTTCTTATTATAATGTAAATGTATAAGCCATGTAATAGTTGTAGTATTTTATCGTTTATTTATTTATTTTATAAATTGCTATGGTTAGTAAATTAGGGAGTGAAAACATGTTTGTATTGTAAAATCAATTTAGATCACTAATTTTAAAGATAAATACATGATCTTGTACACGCACACACGTAAGCCGATCTTTGATCGCCGTCTCACTTCTTAAGGATATCCCTCATGTTGCCTAAACTAAAAAGGTCAAGTAAGGTGTCTAAAAAAGCAAAGTCCCTTCTCATGAATAAATCATCTAGTCCCTTTCAATATCATAAGATCAAGTCCCTTCGAGGTTGCCTTCGTAAATGATCTTGTCCCTTTCGAATAAAAGATGATAAGTCCCTTCGAATTGCTAAAGACACCTTACAGTTTCCTAATCACAGATGACCCTTCACATGTCCCAAACAACATCCAAGGTAATGACTACCTATTCCTTAATAATAGGGATAGTCTTACCATTGAAAGAACATTTAAGAACAGAAAAGATTCAAATTAGGGTAGGTTCCTCTTAAGTACTTGCTCACCTTTTCAAAACATTTCATAAACACTTCACATTTTCAAACAATTTTCAAAACAAAGTCTTTATATATATCCGTACAAGGATCATTATAAAGTACTTAAGAAAATTTTTAATCACACACTACACTTCTCAAAAACATTTTAAAGTGAGATAAGTAACTAAGAGCCCATGGATAACCATGGATGTAAAGGGTGCTAACACCTTCCCTTTACATAACCTACCCCCCGAACCCAAAAATCTTTTAAGGTCTTTCCTGTTCTTTTATGCCCTTTCCTTTTGGATAAAATAAAAGTCGGTGGCGACTCGTGATATCCGCAACATTTAACTAAAGTCAGTTCTCCCACCGTGTTACATGCATCTCTTCACACTGGAGGATCCATTCCTCATCATTTGCATTGGAAAAGAATGGTATTATAAGTTTTTCTTCATATTTTATAAATTATTATTTATAATAAATGACACTATTCTTTTGTAATTGATATAGAAAAAGGAAAAGGGTGTCGATCCATCGTTGACTGAGTTTTATTTTCGCACCCATACAAAAAAGGATCAAAGTTGGGTGGGTGTTCATGCTGAAGCTGCATATGTA
Source organism: Lathyrus aphaca (assembly GCA_963966055.1). NCBI lineage: Eukaryota > Viridiplantae > Streptophyta > Magnoliopsida > Fabales > Fabaceae > Lathyrus > Lathyrus aphaca. The sequence continues at coordinate 652,897,124 of OZ014519.1, forward strand.
AGTACTCCGAATCAATTCTATATAATATTCAAGAGTATGTGTTGCTTCAAACTTTAGGTTTGTAGGAATATTGATTTCATCTTTCCTAAAGTATGTTATAAATTTTAACTTTTTATTATATCTTTTAAATTTTCTCTTAGGGTGAATTTGAACGGAAAAAGTTAGAGATTTCGTCTCAGAATTCAACTGTTCCTTGTTTAGTTTCCCATTAGACATTTAGCTTTGGTTCCCTTTGGTGTTTTTCTCTCTCATCTTCAAACAAAAAGCTAAAAACACTCAATAATGATTAAAGTGACTTTCTATGTATGTACTTATGCCATGGGGAATTTGTATTTATCCCATCTCGGGATAATGCAAACTTGTCAAGCATGATGTACAAGTCTAATCATGAAGTCATTTTCACAAAGAAAAGTGATCAGTGATATTTAGTGGTAGTGTTCAAGCCGGTTTTCAGTGTCTTTTGAGTCTAAGTTTGTTCGTTTGAAGTATTTCGTTCATGTTTCGTCATAGTTTTCTTAACATTGCTTGCAAGTTAGTTTTAATCGTTTTATTCTGTTTTTATCTGTGGAATGGGTTATGTGGTTGTTTTTTGATGTGTTTTCAGGTCAAGATGTAATCCGTTGTTTGACGCGTCCGAAGAGATGATCCAAGCATGAAAGATGGCAGAAAAATGGGATTTAAGAGGCACAACACGGGTGCCAGTGTTGTACAACACGGCCCGTGTTGTGAACACCAGAGGAAAAGGATGTTTGCTAAGAAAAGGAGAAAGTCAGAGCTATGACACGGGTGCCCGTGTTGTACAACACGGCCCGTGTCATAGCATCTGGTGAAAAGAAGAATTTGGGTGATCCAGAGGCACAACACGGGCGCCCGTGTTACACAACACGGCCCGTGTTGTGAAGACCAGAAGAAAATCTTATGTTTTGCTGCTGCGAGGGTATTTCGGACTTTTCGCGGTGTTTTGGAAGACTGCTTTATATTTGACAATTATTACTGTAATAGACTACTTTTTGATTTGGGGGATTTTGGGGATTGAACGAATACGGGAGAAGAAGGATTGATCAAGAGCGGAAGCGATTGACGATCCAACGAATCCGACGTTAATTGTAATGTCTCAATTTTCTTGCTCTATTTTTATTTCCAGTATGAACATGAGTGGCTAAACCCCCCAATGCCAGGGGGTGTCCCTGATTTGCTTTATGTAATGACTATTTGAATTCTTAAATTTGGGATTATTTTTTTAATTTCGTTTCTTTATTTTATTGCAATGTCCTTAACGCTTTATCTTTGTTGTAAAATAGGATAATTGATCGTGGTTAGGAATTGGTCTGACCAACCATCCTAACCTTGTCGCATAAATTTTATCGCGATAAATATTACTGAGGAATTGGGATATTTTTGTGAAAACCTTTTTATGTCAGAATTATTGCTTGATATTCTTCTTTGACCGTTGAGGAATCAAAGTCAATGAAGGATACCAAAGGTTTTTCTTTGAAGGAATTTTGGAAAAACATTATAGACTTAGGAAAGATACTTTCTAAAGCTTCTCTCTAAAATTAAGGAACATTTGAGTCATTGCACTGCGAATCATACACCGTCCCTGGCATTACTTTCATATTAGTGAAACTATTCGTTTTAGTCTACGTTTTAATTTCTTTAGTTTATTTAATCTAAATCCAAATCTTTAAACCATATTTTTGTCCAATTGAAATTAATCATTAAGAACTTATTTTAGTACGCAGTCCTTGAGATCGATATTTGGGGTTATTCCCTTCTATTACTACATCGGTAAAAATAGTACACTTGCTATTTTCCGATCAAGTTTTTGGCGCTGTTGCCGGGGACTGCCAAAGCATTAAGTTGTTTGTGTTATATCAATTGGAATTTTGTTGCTCTGCGACTAAAATTTTACTATTCTCTCTGTATATCATTTTAGTGTTATTGAAATTTTGTTTTCTAACTCGTGTCTAACTGTTTATGCGAGGTCAGGCCTCAGCTAAATTTTCTTTTGACACAGAACCAGAAAGAGCTTTGCACGAGAGACGCCGCAAGGCAAGAATTGATAGTCTGGCTAAGACTGGTTCAAGTGTCCCGTATCAGGAAACTGAGGACTATATATCCGTTCACTCGGAGCACAGTGACTCTGATTCAGACAGAGAAACTGGCCCAGAATTCAACGACATGGCAGGAAATCAACCTGTTGCAGAGAGACTCTTAGGTGATTACAGAGGGGCAAATGCTCAACCTAACAGGATGACGATTGTTAATCAACCGGTGAATGTAGCACACTTTCAGTTGCATCCATCTACTATCCGCCAGTTAGAGAGCAAGCCTTTTTCCGGAAGAATCAATGAGGATGCAAATAAGCATCTGCAGAGATTTCTTACTACTACAACTTCTTTGAAGATCGAAGGTCATTCGGAGGAGGCAAAACGTCTGGTGATGTTTCCATTCACACTTACTGACGATGCTGAAGAGTGGTTCTACTCTCTTCCCGCAGCAAGTATCACAACATGGCAAGAGATGGAAACAACTTTCCTAAATGAATACTTTCCTGCTTCAGTGTTCATCCGGAAAAGATATGATATAGTCAATTTTAAACAAAAAGAGGGTGAATCACTTGGAGACGCTTATAAAAGATTCAAGAGGTGTTTGACTTCGTGTCCTACTCATAATATGGACGCGACCGAGCAGATGTAAAACTTTGTGAATGGGTTGCGACTCAAGACAAAGCAGCTTATTGATACCGCTGCAGGTGGCTCAACAAACTTTTCAACAGCCACAGGTATTAAAAGAATCATCGAAGCCATTGCTGCCAATGAACACCTTGAGTTATATGATCGCACAGTGAGTCAACCAGATGGAAAAATTGATCTTAAGCTGACATAGCAGGTTGTAAAAATGGAAGATCAAATTGCAGCAGAAGTTGAAAGAAGGTTAAAGAAGATGAATCTGGGAACTCAAACAGTTGCTCAGGTTGAACCCGTTCAAGCGGTGATTTGCGAGATATGCTGTGGACCTCACTTTGCCATGCACTGTTTGGCAACTCAAGAACAGGTTGAACAGATTAATATGTTGAGGCAGAACAATCCGTATGCCAACACTTATAATCTGGGGTGGAAAAATCACCCAAATTTCTCTTGGAAAGATCATCAAGGGAACATCCAAAAACCCGTTCAAGGCCAACAACAGTATCAGCCCCAGCAACAACCATATCAGCCTCCAGTGTCAAGAAAAGATGATTGGGAAATTGCCATTGAAAAGATGGAAGCTCACAATTGTCAATTTCAAGAAGAAACAAGAAGTAACTTCAAGAATACTGGAGCCTCTATAAAGAATCTTGAAGTGCAAATGAGCCAAATTGCCCAACACCTCGCCATTCCACAAACTCCAGGGACTCTTCCTAGTGCTACTGTAACAAATCCTAGAGACAATCACAAAGTAAATGCAGTCACAACGCGAAGAAGTAAAGTTAGTGAAGAGGTTCAAGAAAATTCTGAAGGTGAAAGTCAAATGATTGAGGTTGAGCTAGAAATCAAAGAAAATGAAGAGGTTGGTAAAGAAAAAGAAGTTACCCCAGCACCGGACATCAAAGAAAAGGCGGTTGAACCGAAACCGGTGGTCAAACTTCCATATCCTACAAGAAACAAGAAGAAAGGGCAGCAAGAAAAGAATTTTGAGAAGTTTCTTGACTTGTTCAAAAAGCTGGATTTGAATATTCCATTGCTTGAAGCACTTGAACAAATGCCCACTTATGCCAAGTTCATGAAAGATATCATCGCTAAAAAGAGGACTATGGGAGCTGAACCCATTATTCTAACCGAAACTTGTAGTGCTATTTTGCAGGGACTAAAGATTCCGGTGAAGAAAAAAGATAGAGGAGCTGTCACCATCCCATGCACTATCGGTGACCGATCGTTCAAGAGAGCTCTCATTGACTTGGGAGCGAGCATCAGTTTAATGCCTTTATCCATCTACAAAAAGTTGGGTATTGGTGCTGTTCAAGACACTAGGATGACTCTCCAATTTGTGGACCATTCGGTGAAGCGGCCGTATGGAGTTGTCCATGATGTCCTGGTTAGAGTGGACAAATTTGTGTTTCCGGTTGACTTTGTGATCCTTGAAATGCCTGAAGATGAAGAAATCCCCTTGATTTTGGGAAGACCTTTCCTAGAAACTGGGAGAGTCATGATAGACATGGAAGGTGGAACACTAACGTTGAAGGTGTATGATGAAGAGTTGAAAATTGATGTTAGGAACACTTTGAAGTATAAAGATGATGTGGGCACTAGTAGTAACATACAAGTGTTAGAACAAATGGAAGCTAGTGAGCATTTAGAAAGTGTGTCCAAATTACCTCTAGAGAGGGTGCTGAGTATGTCCATCTTTTGAAGATAATAAGGAAGCTGGAGATAATGATATGGAAGTGGTAGCTATGCTTGAAACTCAACCTATCCTTAAAAGAGTTAGAATGCACCGATGGGAAGAGTTGCGACAGCCTATAACGGTGGATGAAGGCAAAGACAAGCCGAAAATATCAGAATTGAAGCAACTTCCCGAGAATCTCAAATATGTCTTTCTTGACACGGAAGAAAAATGTCCCGCTATTATTAGTGCTAATTTGAAAGGTATGCAAGAAGGCAAGTTAATTGAAGTCCTTAAGAAATTCAAGGGAGCAATTGGGTGGAAGATTGAAGACCTTAAAGGTATAAGTCCCACGGTGTGTATGCATAAAATACTTATGGAAGAAGATCACAAACCGGTCGTGCAACCCCAAAGGAGATTGAATCCGGTGATGAAGGAGGTAGTGCGAAAAGAAGTTGTTAAGCTATTGGATGCAGGATTAATCTATCCGATATCCGATAGTGCTTGGGTGAGTCCAGTACATGTGGTGCCCAAAAAGGGGGGAACAACTGTTATAACAAATGAAAAGAATGAGTTGATTCCTACTAGAACTGTTACGGGATGGAGAGTGTGCATTGATTATAGAAGATTGAATGTGGCTACGAGAAAGGACCATTTTCCGTTGCCATTCATTGACCAAATGTTGGAAAGACTAGCGGGACATGATTACTATTGTTTTCTTGATGGTTACTCCGGGTACAATCAAATTGTTGTTGCACCGGAGGACCAAGAGAAAACGGCTTTTACATGTCCCTATGGCATTTTTGCATATAGAAGGATGCCATTTGGGCTATGCAATGCTCACGCTACATTCCAACGATGCATGAAATCCATTTTTGCGGATATGCTTGAAAAACACATGGAAGTGTTCATGGACGATTTCTCCGTGTTCGGATCCTCATTTGATCACTGTTTATCTAACCTTTCACTTGTTTTGCAGCGATGTCAAGAAAGCAACTTAATATTGAACTGGGAAAAATGTCATTTCATGGTGCGAGAAGGCATTGTTCTTGGTCACAAGATCTCACAAAAAGGGATCGAAGTTGATCAAGCCAAAGTGGAAGTGATCTCTAAGTTACCTCCGCCAATCAACGAGAAGGGTATAAGAAGCTTCTTGGGACATGCGGGTTTTACCGCAGGTTCATAAGAGACTTCTTGAAGATAGCCAAACCTTTAACTACCCTGTTGGTTAAAGATAAGGCTTTTGTTTTCAATAAGGAATGCAGCGACACTTTTGAAACACTTAAAAAGGAATTAGTGTCTGCACCTATTGTTATTGCTCCTGATTGGTCCCTACCCTTTGAGATTATGTGCGATGCTAGTGACATTGCGGTAGGGGCTGTTCTTGGACAGCAAAGAGGGAAATTGCTTCATGTGATTTACTATGCTAGTCATGTTTTGAACCCTACACAGATAAACTATGCAACTACCGAGAAGGAGTTGCTAGCGGTTGTGTATGCCTTCGATAAATTCAGGAAATATCTGTTGGGTTCAAAAGTGATTGTTTACACTGACCATGCTGCTTTGAAATATCTTTTTGCTAAGCAGGATTCAAAGCCCAGGCTGTTGAGGTGGATTTTACTCCTCCAGGAATTTGATGTGGAGATCCGTGACAAGAAAGGGTGTGAAAACACTGTTGCAGATCATCTTTCTCGGATGTCACCAATTGAGGAGACTGAAGAGCAACGCCCAATAAAGGACGAGTTCGGTGACGAACACATCCTAGCTGTTATTGGGGTGCCTTAGTTTGCAGATTATGCAAACTACCTCGTTGGCGGTATCATACCCGACGATTTTGATTCTAACAAAAGGAAAAAGTTTGTTCATGACTGCAGGTTTTACTTATGGGACGATCCGTTTCTCTACAAAAGAGGGGTGGATGGCCTTGTGAGAAGATGTGTACCTGACGAAGAACAAAAAGATGTGTTGAAAGCATGTCACGACTCTGAGTATGGTGGACATTTCAGTGGTGATCGAACAGCAGCTAAGGTCCTTCAATCCGGATTCTACTGGCCATCATTATTTAAGGATGCTCAAGAATTAGTGAAAGAGTGTGACAGATGTCAGAGGACTGGGAATATATCAAAAAGAAACCAGATGCCCCAAAACTCTATGCTCGAGGTTGAGTTATTCGATGTATGGGGGATAGACTTCATGGGGCCGTTTCCACCGTCGTTCGGAAAAAACTATATTTTGGTAGCAGTGGATTATGTGTCCAAATGGGTGGAGGCTGTTGCATTGCCCACCAATGATGCTAAGGTTGTGGTGAGATTCTTAAAAGAGAACATCTTTGCAAGGTTCGGTGTCCCGAGAGCATTAATAAGCGACGAAGGGACACATTTCTTGAATCACCTTATGGAGAAGCTGCTGCAAAAGTACAATGTTAAACACCGGATAGCTACTCCATACCACCCCCAAACGAGCGGCCAAGTTGAGGTGTCAAATAGACAACTAAAACAAATCCTGGAAAAAACAGTGAATTCATCTAGAAAGGATTGGTCTATTAAGTTGGATGACGCTTTATGGGCGTACCGAACAGCTTTCAAAACGCCTATCGGTATGTCACCATATCAACTAGTTTACGGAAAGGCATGTCACCTACCTTTGGAACTTGAACACAAAGCTTTTTGGGCGTCTAAGTATCTTAATATCTTAATATGGATTTGTCAAAAGCTAGAAGTTCAAGGATTCTTCAACTTCACGAGTTAGAAGAATTCAGGAATCGGGCGTATGAGAATGCTAAAGTTTATAAAGAGCAAACGAAAAAATGGCATGATAAAAGGATTAAAAGAAAAGAGTTTTGGGAAGGACAAATGGTCCTTCTGTACAATTCAAGGTTGAAGCTATTCCCAGGAAAATTAAGGTCTAAATGGTCGGGACCTTTTGTAGTTCACAAGGTATTTCCTCACGGAGCCGTCGAAATTAAAAATCAGACCAATGGAGATATTTTCAAAGTGAACGGGCAGCGGTTAAAGCATTACTTCAAAGGCCAGACCACTGGTGATGTGCATGTCACTCGTCTTACTCAGTAGTATGACGGACCGTCGAGCCATGCGACGTTAAACGCAGCGCTACGTGGGAGGAAACCCACGAGTTTTTCATTCTTACTTTTGTTTGTTTCAATTTTGTAGGTTGTGTGTATCAATGGTTCTGAGAAGGAAAGAACGAGGTTTGATGTCGGGCAAAGAAGATAGAAAAATATGGAAAAAGTGAAAATTCAGGGGTGCAACACGGGTGCCCGTGTTGTGCAACACGGGTGCCCGTGTTGTGCAACACGGCCCGTGTTGCAAAGTTCAGAAGAATCTGTTTTCTATGTTAATCTGAAGAAGATTCAGGGAGGCAACACGGGTGCCCGTGTTGTGCAACACGGCCCGTGTTGCAATGTCTGGAAGTTTGTTCTTTTAAAAGGAGCTTATGAGGGAAACCAGGGAGGCAACACGGGTGCCCGTGTTGTGCAACACGGCCCGTGTTGCAAGTACTGAAGGAAAGTGCTTTTCAATGAAAATGTGAGGAAGAACCAGGGAGGCAACACGGGTGCCCGTGTTGGACAACACGGCCCGTGTTGCGCATGCGGGAAGCTAAATTTTCAAATTTTTTTAAGTTTCCCAACTTTATTCTGTGGGCCCCACGTGTTTATTCTCATAACTTCTCATTAGTGGCTCATTAACCACTCATTTATCATAATCCTTCATCTTCTCCAACCTCCTTTCTCTTTCAAGAACCCTAACCCCATTTTCATTCTTCATAAGACCTCCATTTTCTCAATCACCCACTCACCAAAACACACTACCCCGTTCACAAAAATTGTTCCCCATCCCTCCATTGTCACTTCTACGGTGACCGATTTCTCTAATCTTTCAATTTTTTTTCGTGTGCTTAATTTGTGCAGGTGAGAACAATGCCTCTTCGAAAGGATACCGGTAAGAATGTTGCTGAATATTCTCGTCCTCGTGAGAGAGCACACCGAATGCCGAATGCTCATGGCATTTTGTTTGAGGACCCGGAGCATCAAGCCAAATATGCAAAGTTGGTAAGGCGTAAATTGATACCGGCCCGTTACATGTGTAATGAAACTCTTGAGAATCTAGGGCTTAAATTCGAAGTTCATAGAATGTTTCACAGTATTGGCATGCTTAATTTTATGTTGTATGAAGCGCCAACCTTTGAGCGCATAACCTTGGAATTTTTGAGTTCTTTACAGTTTCAGCTCAAGTATACGTGGACCGGATCAGACACAGAGTACTTCGGTACTTTGAAGTTCCGCCTATTTGACAATGATCATGTGATGTCAGTTGCTGATTTGGGAAAGATATTAGATCTTCCAGTTTACGGGCCTGGTGCACCGCCGAGCACATTTGTGGCAGGATCATTCTGGAAGGATATCACTGGCAGTACCGAGTATGCCGCGTCGGCGGCAAAAGCTTCATGTATTCATAACCCATGCTTTATGTATGCTCAGAAAGGGTTGGCTTATACCCTTTTCTTTCGGGGTGATAGCACAGGAGTGGCGACACTGCGAGAGTTGTACATCCTGTATGGGATGGAAAACAATGAGCTGATCAACATTGCGGCCTTCGCAGCAGACCACCTGAAGCGGGTAGCCAATGCTGCCTCGGGTGAGATCTCTGTTGGAGGGATGATTATGCAAATTGCTGAACATCTTGGGTATACTGATAGGTTGCTTGAAGTACCTGCAGTGGCAGGTAAGACCAAAATTGATCTTGAAACCTTAATCAACCAAGGTATGATAAAAACCTGTCATAATTATTATGCTGTGATAACTCGTAACAAGCATTTGATTTCTTTACCTGCGCCTAATATGATTACTATAGACAATAGAGCTAACTGGCTGTATGAGGACCCTATGCAGGGTGGAAACGATCAGTTTGATGAGTATTTTTCAGGTGAGGAGGATGAAGGGAACCAAGCTGAAGAGGTCCCGGTTCAAACTGCTGGTGGATCATCAAACCAAGCAACCGGTCAGTGGAATGTGTCCAAGGAACAATGGGACAAAATGATCAAAGAGCAGACCCGGCAAGGGGACCTCATCGATGAGCTGCACTCATGGATGCAGCAGATGAGGCTTCATGGATTTCCACCTGAGCAGTGATAGTTGTGAGTCCCCTCCGACATTGGTTCTTCAACAGTGAGGACACTGTTGAGTTCAAGTGTGGGGGGGTTTAGTTTTCATGTTTTCGTTTGTTTTGTTTTAATCTATGTTTATTTTTAGTAGTGTCGTAGTGTAGGCTTGAAGATTATAGCTATGTGTTATTTGAAAAAACACCCCTGAGTTGACCTGTTATGTGTTGCGAGTGAATAATGAGAAAGTATATAGGATGTGAAGTGAAAAGAAACTTGATGAGAAAAATATGGAAATTTTTTGATGTGTAGGTACCACATGAACACACTGAGTCTCCGGAATTAGGAACGAGTTCGACATGTAGATTCGTGCCATGGTACTTTGATCTGAGAAGTAAACCCGAAGTAGTTTCTATTGATATATCTGGCTTTATCTATAATAACTGTGTGTACAAAGTTGACCCAGAAGAGAAAAAGGCTTGAAGGCACCGAAAAAAAATGAATAAAAACATTAGAACGATCGATCCTTTTAAGTTGGGTAACCCTCACCAGGTTATTCAACCTAACGGCGGTTGAACATAAATGTTTCCCTAAGGGACAAAGAAAAATCGGTGCCAACAATTAAAAAAGGGGGTCAATCTTGTACACATGGTGAAAATCATAAAAAGCCTTAAAAGTGATTGTCCGAATGAAAAGGGTTGAAAATCGAAAAATAAGACCTAAGCCCGAAGCATAGTTGGAGAGGTACCGAAAAGGAGATTCAGATCCGGGGTTTTCCACGGTGTAGTGTTTGTGTGATACCTATACTGAGAGAGAAGTGCCAAAAAGAACTCATTGGGTGACTTGGAACGAAGGATCCACGTATGAGTATCATAATTCATCTTGCTAGGTTTTAAGGTATAAATACAGGATTTTTGCTTGAGGTCAAGCAAGAATTCAATTTTGGGGGAGTTTGATCAGTGATATTTAGTGGTAGTGTTCAAGCCGGTTTTCAGTGTCTTTTGAGTCTAAGTTTGTTCGTTTGAAGTATTTCGTTCATGTTTCGTCATAGTTTTCTTAACATTGCTTGCAAGTTAGTTTTAATCGTTTTATTCTGTTTTTATCTGTGGAATGGGTTATGTGGTTGTTTTTTGATGTGTTTTCAGGTCAAGATGTAATCGGTTGTTCGACGCGTCCGAAGAGATGATCCAAGCATGAAAGATGGCATAAAAATGGGATTTTTGAGGCACAACACGGGTGCCAGTGTTGTACAACACGGCCCGTGTTGTGAACACCAGAGGAAAAGGATGTTTGCTAAGAAAAGGAGAAAGTCAGAGCTATGACACGGGTGCCCGTGTTGTACAACACGGCCCGTGTCATAGCATCTGGTGAAAAGAAGCATTTGGGTGATCCATAGGCACAACACGGGCGCCCGTGTTACACAACACGGCCCATGTTGTGAAGACCAGAAGAAAATCTTATGTTTTGCTGCTGCGAGGGTATTCCGGACTTTTCGCGATGTTTTGGAAGACTGCTTTATATTTGACAATTATTACTGTAATAGACTACTTTTTGATTTGGGGGATTTTGGGGATTGAACGAATACGGGAGAAGAAGGATTGATCAAGAGCGGAAGCGATTGACGATCCAACGAATCCGACGTTAATTGTAATGTCTCAATTTTCTTGCTCTGTTTTTATTTCCAGTATGAACATGAGTGGCTAAACCCCCCAATGCCAGGGGGGTGTCCCTGATTTGCTTTATGTAATGACTATTTGAATTCTTCAATTTGGGATTATGTTTTTAATTTCGTTTCTTTATTTTATTGCAACGTCCTTAACGCTTTATCTTTGTTGGAAAATGGGATAATTGATCGTGGTTAGGAATTGGTCTGACCAACCATCCTAACCTTGTTGCATAAATTTTATCACGATAAATATTACTGAGGAATTGGGATATTTTTGTGAAAACCTTTTTATGTCAGAATTATTGCTTGATATTCTTCTTTGACCGTTGAGGAATCAAAGTCAATGAAGGATACCAAAGGTTTTTCTTTGAAGGAATTTTGGAAAAACATTATAGACTTAGGAAAGATACTTTCTAAAGCATCTCTCTAAAATTAAGGAACATTTGAGTCATTGCACTGCGAATCATACACCGTCCCTGGCATTACTTTCATATTAGTGAAACTATTCGTTTTAGTCTACGTTTTAATTTCTTTAGTTTATTTAATCTAAATCCAAATCTTTAAACCATATTTTTGTCCAATTGAAATTAATCATTAAGAACTTATTTTAGTACGCAGTACTTGAGATCGATATTTGGGGTTATTCTTTTCTATTACTACATCGGTAAAAATAGTACACTTGCTATTTTCCGATCAAAAAGCCTGAAAAAGCACTTCTTCAGTTCAAAAGGGAAAACACTTAATAAATGAAAATAGGGTAGTGAACTCAAGCCCTAATATTTATAACCAAGTCTTGGGGAGTTTCTCCTTAATTGGAGCTCTGAGGAATAAGACTTGAATATACGTTCCTGTGCAAACCTCCGAGAAAAAGCTTCTAAAAAACACTGGACAAACAATAAGCGTCTTTCCTTCGGGAATTCTTTTCTCATCTCCTTCACTCATAACGAAAGAACTCGCTCCGACTTGTCTTTTGTAGGATGATAAACACACTCGTACTAGACGAGTTTGCAACATCTGAGCATAGACATAAGCAGTCCAGTCATAAAAAACACAAACAAGCAATAGTTTCCTCCCTAGTTAGGGGAACTACGGAGAATCTGATTCTCATTTCCCATGATATACGTAGGCAGTGGGATATGGCCCATTCGAGCACGCTCTTTATTTTCCCTACATTTTTTGTTCCAATTCTAGTAGCAGTTCACCAATAGTTTATTATTACACATTTGAAACAGTTCGAGCAAACGTGGATCCCGTCGGGTACGACGGACGATCTGGGATGCTAATACCTTCCCAGTTTGTAACCGACTCCCGAACCCAGTCTCTTTGGTTCTCAAGACCTTGTTCTTTCCTTCTCTTTGGTTTATGCAACATTACCTTTCCCTTTCCTTGGGATAAAAATGCCTAGTTGGCGACTCTATCGTTTCTGCGTCATTTTCGTGTTTGTACTAGGATGAAAATCCCGGAAGTGACAACATCAAAGCAAATATGCTAAAGAACTTCTGAAGAAATTTGATATGTCAGAAATTAAACCATCTAAAACTCCAATGCGTTCTACATGCATTATAGAAAAGGAAGAGGTAAGTAAGAAAGTATATCAGAAGATCTATAGAGAAAATCCATAGAATACAAACTTGTAGGGTACTATAATGCTAACTTTGCTGGAGACAGAACAGAAAGAAAAAGTACTTCTGGAAGTTGTCAATTTCTGGGTGACCAACTTAATCTCTTGGTCCAGCAAAAGAAAATCTACAATTGCATTTTCAACTGCTGAAGTTGAATAGATAGCAGCAGCTGGATGCAATACTCAGAAGCTCTGGATGAAGAATGAGCTTGAGGATTTCAATATTTATGAGAGTAACATTCATATCCTCTATGATAATACTTCTTCTATTTGTCTTTCTAAAATTCCTATTTTACATTCTAGAGCCAAACATATAGAAATTAAACATCATTTCATTAGGGACTATACTCAGAAGGGAATTTTATTTTTGAAATTCATAGACACAGACCATCAATGAGATGATGTTTTTACAAAACCCCTTGCCGAAGATAGGTTTAATTTCATTCTGAAACATCTCAGTATGGAATTATGTCCAGAATGAATATATTTAACTCTCAAAACTTCTCTTCTTTTGAACTTCTGACCAATATTTCTTCTGAAGTAAGAAGGAGAATTGTATCAAAATCTATCCAGAAAGATATGAAAGTTCGTATTTGTGAACCTTTCATTTCAAGGACAGAACATGTAGATCATAACATCAACACCTGTCAATGAAGCTTCAGATGTCTTCTGAATCTTAATATGTGTTTAAGCTCTGAGAAAGGACAAAACATGCAGTTCATGACATGAACAACTGTCAACCTAAGCTTAAGGTATCCCCTAAGGCTGAATACGTGGTCAAATTCTGAGAAACTGAAATGGCTGAACTAACAAAGTTGAGGCACTAGTCACATTGGTAACTGTTCAAAAATATTTTACACCATCCCCCTTGTCTGAATCCATTAATGTTTTCAATCATTGTGTTTGTGATTTAATTTTTTCATTAATTATGTTTTATATACGTTAAAAACTATATATATATATATGTGTGTGTGTGTGTGTGTGTGTATGTGTGTGTGTGGGATAATTCTCACCTCACAAACACTTTTCACTTTCTCACAATCACTTTTACTCTCTTCTTGCTTCTTGTTTTCTCTCGTTTTCAGCATTTTGTTACCAAAACCCTCTTGTGAACAATGGATCCATATTCCAAGCAAGCTCAACCTTCTTCATCTTCTCAACAAGCTTCTGCAAATCAAGCTTATAAAGAAACTCATGTTACTCCGGTCAGAAATCTTCTCACTCTGGTTGAAAACCTAGAATTTATATTGTAGACTTTGATAGCATGAAGGAAAATGGCTATGATCTCACTCATGAAGTAAAATTTCAAGGCTGGACAAAGTACTTTGATTGTCTTATGGGTCCCATTTTCCCTAAGTTAGTCAAATAATTCTGGATTTTTGCTACAACTTCAAACAACCAGGTCACGTCTTATGTCATGGGGAAGAAGATCATCATCAATAAAGACCTTATTGGAAGACTCATTGCATCTGATGGAAAAGGGATTAAGTGCAGCGACATGGAGAAAAATTCTGACCTAACAACAATTTCTAGAGAGATCTTTACTTTTGGGCAACATTCAAACAAGATCAAGGATCTTAAAGATCGTCAGAGAATCTGGGAAAATATTATTCTGGGTTGCATCAGTCATAGAAAACCCACAAGTTCTCCAAATTATATCAACATTGATCAACAATACCTTCTCTACTTCATCTCAACCAACAAGAAAGTTAACCTTGCTCATAATTTGTTCAATCATCTAAAGAACATCGTCAAATAAACTAGAGAATATGAGAAAACCAAAAGAGATTGGATACCTCTAAGAATGCTAATTTCAGATATTCTAACAGAGAACAAACCGGTAGAACATCTTATTGAAGCCCAACAAATTGATGATCTGGAAGCAATTGCTGGAAGACCCCTAAACGCCAAGAATCTCAAAAAGATGAAATTCCTTGGCAATATAAAGAAGGACCCAATTCTGCACTCAAGGGAGGTGATTACAACAAGGAAGATCCCTTTGAAAGATTTTCCTCTGTTCTTAGTTGACATGCATCCAGAAGTTATTGTCAGGTATCTGGAGGCTTGCAAACAGGATGGCATCACTCCTGAGATCAATCTAGAAGATATCAGAAGACCAGCTCCAGAAATTGCACTGAAGAAAACAAAGAAAAGGAAAGCTTCTGAAGGAACCTCTCAGAAGACACCAAAGGTTGCTAAAAAGAAAGGTACCCCTCTGTTTTTGTTTCTATCATCAAGTCAGCATTACATATAACATATGATAATCCTCCTCCTAACCCTCCTCCTTCTGACATCCCTACCTCTTCAAACCCCATTACTTCTGAAGCCTCATATTTTGTTAACCCTCAACCTTTTGTTAACCCTCAACCTTCTAATAATCCTCAACCTGAAAACCCTTCACCTTCTCCCAGACCTTCTGAACATCATTCCCCTCAAACTCTTGAGGATTTCGACATTCCCATTGACACAAAGCCTCCTTCGGATCCAAATTCTACACCATTTGTTGAAACCCAACCAGAACTTCAACAAGTACTTTCTGATATTGATTAATTTCAACCCTACTTCGAAACATCTCAATCAAACACCCTAAACCCACCTTCTACCTCCATACCAGCCATTCCTGGCATAACCCGACCCCCTTAACTCCTCTCAACCTCTGATAATTTTTGACATACCTGTCGCTCCCACCTGATGACACATGGCCAAGAGGAGTACAGACGCGAACGGTCGGCGAAAGAGAGAACACAAGGGTGAACTGAAAAGAGTCGCCAGCTAGGCATTTTTATCCAGAAGGAAAGGTAATGCTGCATAAACCTAGAAATAGATGGATAAGACGGTCGCGAACCAGAGAAACTGAGAAAGGGGTTGGTTACAACCTGGGAAGGTGTTAGCACCCAGATTGTCCGCCGTACTCGACGGGATCCACGCTTGAAAGTTTGTGTTTAAAGGGGTAGTGTCAGTGCTATTTTGTGTGCAAAAGCTGGGAAAGAAAGCAAGTGTCAGTACAAAAGAAATGTGAAGTGGAATAAAGGAGTGTCAGTGTAGGAAAAGAGTGCAAAGCTCAAGACAATGAGGCTTAAAGAATAATGCTGGAAGAGGGGGGAATATACAGAGACTTTTGTTCGATAACAGTTAAGTTATGCCTACGTATCCTCTCGTGCAATGAGGAATTCAGAACACCGTAGTTCGACTCAAAGAGACTGAAAGATAAATTGACTGATGAACTGCTTGCTTGTCTATGCTCAAGTGTGTGACCTGTCTGGCTCAGGTGCTAACTGTCTTGCATTAGACGGAAGAAGCGAGTTCTCGTTTGTGAGTGGAGATGATGAGAAAAGAATCCCGGAGGAGACGGTTATTGTTTGTTTTTGTGTTTTTAATCTTTTATTGCTTTTTGTGTTTGTCATAAGTCAATGAGCTTAAGCCTAAACCAAGGGTTAGTAAACTCATCACATCCTCCCTTTGATTAGGGGTAATGAGAATACCTTAAGTATGAAGTAAGCACCTCAAACTTAATTACCATGATGTAGGATTAAGATCATTAACCTACTTGTGATTATTTAGATTTTTTTTTGGTATTTTGTTTAGTGTTAAGTAATGAGTTTAAGCCATAATCAAAGATTTAATGGACCCATTACACCATCCTAATAGAAGGATAATAGATGAGAACATTTAAGCTGAGGAAGGCTCCTCAACTTAATCCATGATTAGGGATTGACCTCATGACAAAACAAAGCCTTTATTAAAGTGGATTTTAGTTAATGACAAGATTAAGAAATGGATTTTATGGTTTGTAAGACAACTTGAGGGGGACTTGTCCATTAACACTAGGATTAATCTTTCTTAACCAATTAAGGAAGAATTATAACCCTAATGCAAGGCCCAAGTTACAAGCTTGATATCTTAGTGATTATTAAATGGATTGATTAAAGGATTTAAACACATTAAGGGTTTAACACTTAGGATTAAAGTTATACACTCCATCCTAATAGAAGGATGCAGGCATAAGCTTAATCACAAAGCCTTAAAACCTTTAAGGTTTAGTCCTTGATTATGAGATGAGAAGAGAAGACACAAAGATGACACAAAGGTAAAAATAATGGGGGACTGATCAAACCCTAATTGTGATCATGCTTGGGTGTTCCTAGGGTTTATGAAGCTTGCAAGAGATCTTCAAGAAAAGCCACCAAGGAAGAAGCAGGTGAAAGGAGGAGAAGCAGAAGAAACAAGCTAACTTACTTCACTTAAGAAGATAAGTTACTTGAAGAAAGAAAGTGAAGAAGGAACATGAATGAGCAAGCTCACTCTAATACAAATACAAAATGCAGCAAAGATGCATAAAAGAAGAGATGGTGAGAAGTGAAGGCAAATTCACTTCTCAAACACTTACCACCTGAAAAGTTAGCAAAAGGAAATGAAAAGAAATGAAAATGAAATGAAATGCAAGGATGCAAGCCAAAGTCAGAAGCATGTTCATGATGCTAATGATGCAAAGAGATGGCATAAATGTATGTCATGAGATGGGGATGATCATACAAAGGATGGGAATGCAACTGAGACATGTAAGAAGCATGAAAGTTCATGAATGCATATGAAATGAAATTAAAGCAAAACATGGCAAATGGATGATGCAATGATCAAACATGATTCAATATGTCCTAATATGTCTTATATGTCATTTGGATGCACAAAGTGTCATGGCAAGTTCATGTAAGCAAGCTTATGTGGTATGGATGCAAATGAAGATGTAAATTAGGGTTTATGCACAACATGAGATGCAAAATTCAAAATCAGAAGCAAATGTTAAGATAAAAAATTGAAAATGGAATCAAAGGAACCTTAGACCTATACAAGTTCACTGCCCAAAGGGGAAGGTCAGAAGCTAAACCCTAAGGGACTTATGATTTTTCTAAGTTTCTAGGGTTTAGAGGGTGACCCTAAAGGTAAAATACCAAACAAATGGAAAATGCATCATAAAAATGAAACAAAAATGTTTTTAGATGCTTGAAAGTACGCATAACACAATGCAAAAAGAACCATTCACAAACTCAACTTGGATCAAAAGTTATGAATTTTTGAAGTTAGGGTTACAAATATTCAAATTTAAGAACCCTAATTCAAATGAAAATTGTCAAAGTGTGATCAAAACCAAAAAGAAATTTGTTTTGTGAGTTTGTAAATGTTTCTAAATGTTTGAAAATGTTCTCTGAAGTTTTTTTGGGATTTTTAGATATCTAAATGTATTTTTAATTAATTAATTCTCATTAACTAATTAAACATAATCATTTAAATGATTTAAAAATATTTTTTAATGCAAAAAATAAAAATAAAAATATTTTTGGGTTCTGAAAATTAATTAAAGCTTGGATAAAAAATTTCAGAATTTTTGAAGTCTTTTTACTATTTATAATAAAATGTACAAATAAAATGAGAAAAATGTGAAATAAAAGATAATTAAATGAGAAGTATGCTGGATGGAAGGCTGAGATTCATTCTGGGCTTTGGGAGGTTTGACTGGGCGCGCATCTGGACGGCCCAGGTTCAAACTTACTAAACCTAATTAATTAAATAATTAATTCAGATTAGGGTTTTAATCATGCAATCCACACCATTCACACGCGCGGGTAAACTGAATCCTGCAACCTCAATTCAAACTAACCCTAATTACACTGATTATGCCCTAACTACTTTCAGGTGACCGGAACAGTGTTCCGGTCATCTTCTCCGGCCATCCACTTTTGCTAACTCACTCAATTCGTAAAATCATACCACTAAACTCTCCAGAAATGATCCCTAACTTATTCTAAACAAGATTCAGCCATCAAAAATCATTTATTTCACACGAACAACAAGATTCGAAGCAAAACGGAAAATTATTCAGAAATTTCAGAAGCTTCATATATGCTTAAAACTTAATCATTTTCAAAACCAAAAGGTGCAGTGTGATCAGTGAAGCATGGAGAACAATCTAAGAACTTAAAAAATCATTTCTGGAAAATTTGTTCTTGAAGTTACCTGAAATGAAGTTTTCGAAAATGGCACTGTCTGGACCTTTCTTTGGTGCTTTTCCCCTTCTTTTGACTCCCTCTTACTTCTGGAATGCTTGGCTGAAGCTTTTGTAGGCTCCTCTTGAAGATTGATGAAGTTCAGTTCAAAGGGGGGGATCGTGTTTTTGATATGGCTGTTTTAAGGGCAAGATGATGGGTGAGAAATGATCAGTGGTTGATGCTGAGTTGTTCCATGAAGTTTGTTTTGATGTTTGTAGCTTGTGTGGTGAGTTTCGAATGAAAATGCATAAAGGGGAGTTTTGGTGAATGCTGGCTTGTGTGATGTTTCAGTCTCCAAGCTTATGTGAAAATGGCTTGCCTTTGGTACACATATTAAGTCTTGATAGGTCAGAGAGTTGTTGGTGGCCTATGCTGATTGGTATGGTTCAATATGCAAGAAGTCAACTTTTGTGTAAGTGAAAGCATGGGCTGGTTCAGGCATGGTACAAGAGTATGGCTCGAGTCAGCTAGCTTCAAGGAGGTCCATGGAAGTCATATTTTGTAGCTGGCACAAGTGGCTGAAGAGATTTGATCCATTTTGCAATTTTGAAGAAGTTTGGCCCCTTTTGAATTACTTGAAATTCAAGGCATGGAATGAAATGATTCAAAGCACAAATCTGATCTTTAGAGGTCACATGAGGATGTTGTGAAGTTTTTGTGCATATTTGAAATCCTTAGAATGCCTTATCATACCATTTTGCAAAATGCCTCTTTGGTGCAAAAGTGAATTTTATGTGATTTTTCCCAACTTTGGAAAGCCATAACTTGAGTTCCAAAATGAATTAGATCTTGTTCTTGTACTTTTTGGAAAGGGAATGATCCAATCTACAACTTTCATGACCAAGAATTTTTCATTTGAAGCATTTTTGGTGGAGAAAGAGGAGGTTGAAAAACTTTCCCAAAATGGAAAGTTTACATTACAAGTCATTTCCATATTTGGCAACTTTTGGTTTAGCCCACTTTTCTTCAAATTTGTGAACTTCCAAGCACTTCAATGATCAAATAAAGACCATATAACTTCATTTTGATGAAAAATCCACTTTGAGTCTATTGATCAAATAAAGACCCGATTTTGCTCTGACTTGCTCAAGAAGTTACCCAGTGATCAGATGACTTCCACAATGAATTTTTTCATCAAACTTTGTATGCATGATCCTTATAACATATTGAGACCAATAGAAACAAGAATGACCAAAAAATTTGGAGTTATGGCCTCTGAAACCAAAACCCTAATTTTAGGTCATCTGTGCAAGTAAACCTGGCTCTGCTTCCATGCCTTGCCAGTTCTTGTGATTCTCTGACTTTCTTGATCTTGGGAGGATATAATATGATGATTGAACATACATGGACCCTCTTGAGATGATTGATGACCTTTGGAGTGGCTCAGATAGCTCATGGATTGCTCAGATCACAAACCCCAGGTGCAGATGACTTTGAACCAATGCAGTGAAGTAAAAATGCAATATGAGATGGTATGATTGAACTTATGAAAATGAAAAGATCACAAGCCATGGTGTGAACTTAGTGAGGGGAAATTTGGGGTGTTTACAACTGCACCTATTCAAACATGAGTTAGCTGTGCAGGACGTAAGCGACGGGCTTAACATACGAACGAGATAACTTGTGGTTGAATACCAAAGACAGTCCAAAATTTGCACTCACTGGGTGAAGAAGAATATGGATATAGATTGTAAAAGGTAGTAAAGTATGATTATAAAGTGCGGGCGACGGAGGACGACCGTCGAGCAGAGGACGACTGCTGGGGATAAAGCGGTGACGGGTACGGCCGACATGCTGGGGAAATAAAGAGATCATGACGGGGACGCCCATCAAGTGAAGAAACAAGGTTCTTTGGGGATCAAAGGTAAAATCAATGATGGGGACGACCATTAGGTCCAAAGGATAGATGAAATAATGATGAGGGACGGTCATCAGAGGTGAATGACGATCACCTAGCAGGGGACGGCTGCTCTGTTGGGGATAAGGATGAGGGACGATCATCTACGGTGAAGGACGATCA
Source organism: Lathyrus aphaca (assembly GCA_963966055.1). NCBI lineage: Eukaryota > Viridiplantae > Streptophyta > Magnoliopsida > Fabales > Fabaceae > Lathyrus > Lathyrus aphaca. The sequence continues at coordinate 652,917,958 of OZ014519.1, forward strand.
CCTGGCAAGGTACGGTTGCCGGAAGTATCACGACATAGGACGAATGTCGGATAGAAAAGGTCAACGATGGGGACGGCCATCGGATAAGCATGATGAAGGACGATCACCTAGCAGGGTACGGCTGCTCTCAAGGTTTATCATGACATAGGACGAATGTCAGATAACAAGATCAATGATGGGGACGACCATCGGATAAAATGATGAAAGACGATCATCAAGAGGTGAAGGACGATCACCTAGCAGGGGACGACTGCTCAAATATCACGACATAGGACGAATGACGGATAGAAAAAGGGGTCCAATAATGGAGACTCCGCTGGGGAAATGATGAAGGACGATCATCAAAAGATGAAGGACGATCACCTGGCAGGGTACAGCCGCCGAAAGTATCATGACATAGGACGAATGTTAGATAGGAAAGAAATTTTGCTTTTTAATGGGGATCTGCTGGGGAATGGTAGACACGGACGAAAGTCTACATTCAAGAAAGGAAAGTATAAGTGTTTGACACTGTGTATAGATTAAAGATGCAGACGAGCATCCTTAAGACTATGATACGGACGAGTATCGGTAGAAACAAACGTTGACGCATGTTCAGAGATGATGATACGGATGAGTACGAATTGGTTAACAAAGAACACGAACGAGTGTTGAATCTGGGAAAAGATAAGTGGTGTATACAAGATACGGACGAGTATCTGTATGAGTAAAAAAATATGAGTGAGACACAAACGAGTGTTCAACTTGCTAGGGAGAGTATGATACAGACGAGTATCATAAGAGGAAGTATGTAAGTTATGTACTTATGAGTGTAAAAGATATTCTGGTGATCTGTGGGGATAATGACACGGGCGGGTTTCGAAAGAAGTGTATTATAAACAAGTGTTTGGTTTACAATAAGTGTTTTGGCAACCATGCTGAGGAATGGTGACACGGACGGGTGTCAAAGGAGTGTATATAGATGTATCTGTCTGTAGAGAACGTTCGTGCGACTTTACTGGGGAATGATGACACGGACGAGTGCCAAAAGGAGCATGTATCTGTATTTTGAGAGTGCAAAGGGGACACTTTGGCTTTCTGCGGGGACTGTGAGTCTTCGTATATATTGCAGATGGAATGTTGGTATATACAGGTGTTTGATTCAAAACATGGCTTGTGACTATACAGTATGTTTGATTTTTGCCGTAATGCTCCGTATTAGACAGAATGCTACGCTCTGAGGGGAAATATGATGCGAATGCTATGATTATGCAAAAGATACTGATCCGGGATTCAGATCCCGTCGCTGTGGAGATCTCTGATTGATCTTGCTTGAAAGAAATATCCCAGTTGGGGATGAGATCATTGGTAGATCTGATATAAAGCTCCGCTTGGGGAAATAAGTCACTGATAGACCTATCCTTGGTGATGAGGAGCCCAGCTGGGGCTGCGGAAGCTTTCATCACTTTGTTGTGAGATCTTCAGACATTGCTCTTCCGGATAGAGGCTGCAGCTCTGTGGGGATAATGGTTCCCTGTCTAGCACTCGGCTGGGGAGGAACAATCACTGCATGATTTTCCTAGAGATTTTTGTGGGGATCCTGCTGAGGATGATGAACTTAGCTGGGGGAATGAGAACCTCCTGGTATTGCTTTGAAGAAAGTGCTGGAGAAATGATGCCTAGCAGCTCCGATGGGGAGAGGGCATCTCTGATGTTGTTTGGAAGATGTGCTGAGGAAATGATGATTTGGCAGCTTGCTGGGGAGAAGCTTTCATGCCCCATGTTGCGCTTCAAATGCCTGCAATCCTGTTATAACAAAGAAACGTACAAGTACCCCGAGGTGTCCCTTACTGGATTCCATCATAGGAGCTTAGACACTCCCGAGAGTAAATATATTTTCTGTAAGCATGTGATTTAGGAAAGGCGCATATGTATTTATGTAATCAATATATCAAGGATATCAGACATTTTTGCAAATGAAATAAAATGTACAAGACGAAATGTGACTGAAAATCTGATTTTATTAATTCGTGTGCCCTGAATTGGCAAATACAGTCAAAGAAATAAATCCCCTGAAATGAGGAGATTGCTACAAATTGAGAAACAAAAAGGTGCTGGCAATGTTGATGACGCTTCAGTGAGCTTCCCTTTTTCTATGACTCGTATGACATTGGCGTTCTTCTTTTCTTGCTTTCTGAAGAAGGCTGATTCTGACCAATGCTTTAACCTTTCGAAGCTTGTCGTGTTGTGAATGATACAGACGAATTCAGAATGCAGTTGTTCGCTTATTCCCTAATTTTGCGTGGATCGCCCTTTCGGGTTTTCAATCCACCGGGATACCCATTTTTGCCTGAGCTGTCCAATGCGGCTTTTCAACTCAGCGGGTGTACATTTTTTCTTTATCTTCCCTTATTTTTGCCCGAGTCTTTTATTCTGTTTTTGACTCGCCGGGATGCCCTATTTTTGCCTGGACTTACATTCTGTTTTTATGTCCAGCGGGTCATTTATTGGAAGTATTTTTTAACTGCATCTGAATTCACAGGGGACAGGAAGTCTTCACCATCCATAGTACTGAGCATCAGTGCTCCACCAGAGAAAACTTTCTTTATTATGAATAGACCATCATAATTTGGAGTCCACTTGCCCCTGTGGTTTGTATGAGGAGGGAGGAGTCTTTTCAACACAAAATCTCCTACTTGGTATTCCCGAAGCCTGACTTTCTGATCAAAGGCTTTCTTCATTCTCTTCTGATACAGCTGCCCATGACAGATTGCAGCTAATCTCTTCTCTTCGAGCAGATTCAGTTGTTCGTACCGGGTTCGGACCCATTCTGCTTCATTCAATTTGACATCCATTAGTACCTGTAAGGAGGGTAATTCAACTTCAACAGGTAGGACTACCTCCATACCATATACCAGCTGATACGGTGTTGCCCCAGTGGATGTTCTGATTGAGGTACGGTACCCATGCAAGGAAAATGGTAGCATCTCATGTCAATCTTTATATGTAACCACCATCTTTTGCACAATCTTCTTAATATTCTTGTTAGCTGCCTCAACAGCGCCATTCATCTTTGGCCTGTAAGGAGAAGAGTTGTGGTGTTGGATTTTGAAGTCCCGACACAGTTCTGCCATCATTTTGTTGTTCAAATTGGAACCATTATCAGTAATAATTCGCTCGGGTACTCCATACCGACAAATGATGTCTCTTTTCAGGAATCGGGCTACCACTTGCCTGGTGACATTTGCATACGAAGCTGCTTCAACCCATTTGGTGAAGTAATCAATGGCTACCAGGATGAATCTGTGGCCATTTAAAGCAGTCGGTTCAATCTTCCCAATCATATCAATGCCCCACATGGCAAAGGGCCAAGGTGAAGACATCACGTTCAAAGGATTCGGAGGCACATGCACTTTATCCGCGTAAATCTGGCATTTGTGGCACTTTCTGGCGTAGGCACAACAGTCTGCATCCATTATGATCCAGTAGTAACCTGACCGTAGCAATTTCTTAGCCATTGCATGTCCTCCAGCATGGGTACCAAAAGATCCTTCATGCACCTCGTGCATCAACAAGTCTGCCTCCGCCTTATCAACACATCTGAGAAGTACCATGTCAAAGTTTCTCTTGTACAAAGAACCATCAGCATTCAGGAAGAAACTACCTTCTAGCCTTCTTAATGTCTTCTTATCATTGGATGATGCCCCAGGTAGGTATGTTTCATCCTCCAAGAAGCATTTGATGTCATAGAACCAAGGCTTTTCATCTTTAGCAAGGTATACTGAGAATACGTATGCTGGTCTGTCAAGTCTGGATACTGAAATTCGAGGCACAAAGTTGGCAGCTTGAACTTTGATCATGGATGAAATGGTAGCCAGAGCATCTGCAAACTGATTTTCATCTCGAGGGATATACTCAAGTTTGACTGTGGTGAAGAAAGTCAGTAATTTCCTCGTATAATCCCGGTAAGGTATCAGATGCTCCTGGTGAGTATACCATTTGCCATTGGTTTGATTGACTACCAAAGCTGAATCTCCGAATACGGTTAAAGTCTTGATCCTGAGGTCAATGGCTTCCTCAAGACCCATAATACAAGCTTCGTATTCAGCTTCATTGTTAGTGCAGTTAAAAGTGAGTTTTTCTGAGAAAGGCATGTGAACTCCCTTAGGTGTAATGAGTATTGCACTAACACCATGACCATTCATATTAACAGCCCCATCGAACATCATTGTCCATTCTTCTTCCGGGTCAGGCCCTTCAGTGTGAATAGGCTCTTCATGATCTTTTGCTTTTATGAGCATGATGTCTTCATCAGCGAAGTCAAATCTCATAGGCTGGTAATCCTCAATGGGTTGCTCAGCAAGATAATCAGACAATACACTGCCTTTGATGGCCTTCTGAGATGTGTATTGAATGTCATATTCTGTGAGAATCATTTGCCATCTTGCAACCCGTCCGGTAAGTGCTGGCTTCTCAAAAATGTACTTGACTGGATCCATCTTTGAGATCAATAAAGTGGTGTGGGTCAACATATACTGCCTTAGTCAGCGAGCAGCCCACGCTAAAGCACATCAAGTTTTCTCGAGCGGTGAATAACGTTTTTCACAGTCGGTAAACTTTTTGCTTAGGTAGTATATTGCATACTCTTTTCGACCAGACTCGTCATGTTGGCCCAGCACACACCCCATTGACTCTTCTAATATTGTCAAGTACATTATTAGAGGTCTTCCTTCAACTGGAAGCATAAGGATTGGAGGCTCTTGTAAGTATTCCTTGATTTTGTCAAAAGCCCTTTGGCAGTCTTCATTCCACCTGACTATTTGCTCTTTTCTTAACAATTTGAACAAAGGCTCACAGGTTACTGTAAGGTGAGATATGAACCGTGAAATGTAGTTCAACCTACCTAGGAACCCTCGAACTTCTTTTTCAGTCTTCGGTGCAGGCATTTCTTGGATGGCTTTGACTTTATCAGGGTCAACTTCAATCCCTTTCTCACTTACAATAAATCCCAACAGCTTACCGGATCGCACCCCGAATGTGCATTTGTTGGGGTTCAGGTTCAATTGGTACTTCCTCAGACGCTTGAATAGTCTCAACAGATTTACCAGGTGGTCTTCTTCTGTGAGGGACTTGGCAATCATGTCATCCACATAACATTCAATTTCTTTATGGATCATGTCATGGAATAATGTTACCATAGCCCATTGATAAGTGGCACCAGCATTCTTCAGTCCGAATGGCATCACCTTATAACAGAATGTGCCCCAGGGTGTGATGAAAGTTGTCTTCTCCATGTCTTCAGGTGACATCTTGATCTGATTATATCCTGAAAATCCATCCATGAAGGAGAACACCGAGAACTGAGCCGTGTTGTCGACCAATACATCAATGTGAGGTAATGGGAAGTCATCTTTCGGGCTGGCTCTGTTCAGATCCAGGTAATCCACACACATCCTTACTTTGCCGTCCTTCTTAGGCACAGGTACAATGTTAGCAACCCACGGCGGATAGCTAGTTACAGCAAGGAAACCGGCGTCCCACTGTTTTTGTACCTCTTCTTTTATCTTCATTGCCATATTTGGGCGAGTACGACACATCTTCTGTTTTACTGGAGGACAGTCTTCTATTAGAGGCAGCTTGTGCATAACAATGTCGGTGTCCAGACCTGGCATATCCTGATAATACCAAGCAAAAACATCCACATACTCCCGAAGCATGTCAATAAGTTGCTCTTTCACTGAATCTTGTAGACGGGCCCCGATTTTCACTTCTTTCAAGTCTTCTTATGTACCAAGATTAACCGTCTCAACTTCCTCCTGATGAGGAGTGATAACCTTCTCCTCTTGTCTCAACAACCTGGCTAGTTCTTCAGGTAGCTCATAATCTTCTTCAACCCCTTCATCGGCTTGATTAATCGGATTGTCGAAGTCATACGAAGTCATAGCAGTGTCGTTGTCGGTGCAGTTTGGAGGACACTCTCTGCAAGGGTTTAGATTTGTTCATTTTAGTGATCAGTTTTATCTTGCTTAGAAAAAGTGAAAATGAAGTTATTATTTTTGAAAAACATTACCATTTTATTTTTGTACAATAAAATGAAAAATGAAAAACAGTGAGCGGAAAAAGAAAAGATTCATTTGCAAAAGATGTCCTGATATTCATTAATTGATCGTTTGCACAAAATACAAGATGGCCTGATTACAAAATGAGCCCTGACATCTTGGGCAAGATGCAGGACTTGATGCATGCTTAAAGACAGGAAATAATAATTACTCTGCGGGAGTAACTCTTATAATTTCCTGGGAAGACCAGTTTGAGACCTTGTTCCCCGGGATCCTTGGACGTATCCAGTTTTCCAGGTTGCGTTTGTATTCTGACTCATCTTCCAAACTATTCACAGCATCCGGGGTGAGCATTCCCCCGCTGACAAACTTGGGCTCCGTTGCAGCCTCTGGTTAATCTTGTCGAGTTGGTCTGTAACCCAACCCGAATCGGTCTTCTTTCTTTTTAACTGGCAGCAACTTGCCCCAACCTTGAGCAGTACTCTCCTCAACAACCTTTCGGGCCTGTTGGTATGATGTGATGGAAGTCCCAGAAACAGCAGATGCTTCATTAATATTAAGGGCTTCAAACCCTTGACTCATGGTCTCATGGATCTTCCCATCCATTTCTATGTACTTATACGTAGCCAGCTGGCTAACAAAGATATCCTCCTCCCCACAGATGGTGATGATTTGGCCTTCCCAATCGAATTTTAACTTCTGGTGAAGGGTAGACGTAACAGCGCCAACGGCGTGGATCCAGGGTCTACCCAACAGACAGATGTAGGTCGGCTGTATGTCCATCACAAAGAAGGTAGTTTTGAAGGTCTGCGGGCCAATCAACACGGGCAGATCAATCTCCCCAAGCACTGATCTTTTAGAGCCATCAAATGCTCTCACCACCAAATTACTCGGGCGCAATGCCAAGCCATCATACTCCAGCTTCACTAAGGCTTTCTTTGGTAGAACATTGAGTGACAACCCAGTGTCCACCAGTACATGAGACAGAACAACACCCTTGCATTCCAAGGTGATATGCAAAGCCTTGTTATGGTTACGCCCCTCCGTTGTTAAATCAGTATTTGTAAAGCCCAATCCATGACTGGTGTTGACATTTGCAACCATGGTCTCTAGCTGATTAACAGTAATCTCCTCTGGCATGTATGCTGCGTGCAGTACTTTCAACAATGTGTTCCTGTGAGCTTCATAACACATCAACAGTGATAATATGGAGATTTTGGAGGGTGTTTGGTGAAGCTGGTCCACCACCTTGTAATCACTCCTTTTTATGATTCTCATGAACTCGTCTACATCTTGTTTAAAAGATGTCTTCTGAGTTTCTTTGGCAGTTGGCTCTTCAGATACCACATTCTTTCCTTTTGCTTTAGCAGCAGCTTCTGCTTCAGCATTAGATCTTTGTGTTTGTGAGGCAAAAAGGCGTCCGCTTCTGGTGAAGCCTCCGCCTCCCCCAACATTATCAATTTGCGGTGAAGAGGTTGATGAATCCAAAGTGATTTTCTCCCCATTGCAGTAGAGATCAGAGTCGTAGTGCCAAGGTATGGCATTACTGCTTTCATAAGGAACAGGCCCAGGTGTCGTAATGGTAACTGGACTGATTGCTGCAGAAGAAGGTACTGTAATCGTGTGCGGATCATAGTAAATAGTAACCGGAGATCTGGCAGGAGGTGCCACAGTTTGTTGTTGGAAATTGCTGTTGTGAACATTGGTTGGGTCATAGTAGATTGTAACCGTTGAGACATCTTCGTTAATTTTTGTTGGCGTTGTAGAAGATCCTGTTGATAAAATGGATGTTGATGTTGTAGAAGAAACAGTTGTTGATTTTTGACTTATTGAAGTGACAGACGGAGTAATTGTTGGTGTTGTTGATGAATAAGTAGGAACGATTGTTGTTGCTGTTGTAGGAGAATCTTTTGAAAGACGGATTGTTGGTGTTGTAGGAGATTCCATTGTTGTAGAGACAAGAGTTGTTGCAGGAGCTGTTGAAGTAATTTGCAAAATCCCATCTTGGATAAGGCCATCTATGCCAATCCTTAACTTCTCACAACCATTCCTAGTTGTCTTACACAATTCACAGCAGGCCCCACGGCCTGGGAACACTTGGCATCTTAAAAGTTGAACTTTGACCTCAGCCAATGGTGTTTGAATCTGTGAAACATTATCAATCAATGTAGATGGTTGGTCCTCTTCGATGGCATTAATCCTAGGCCCACCATGATTAGGCATAGGATTTCTGTTGACGTTCGGGGGAGGTGTGAAGTTAAGGGCTTTAGAATCAACTAAATCCTGAACTTTCATCTGTAATGCTCTGCATTTCTTAGTATTGTGACCAGGTGCGTTAGAGTGAAAGGCACACCTGGCGTTGACATCATAATCCTTTGGGAGATTGAGAGGATCTGGTGGTGCCAACATCCTTAACTCAACCAGGTTGAGCTTCAGGAGTTGTGGCAATAAAGCAGCATAAGGCATAGGGTCAATTACCCTATTTTCCTGAGATGGCCTCTGTTGGAAAGGACACTGTTGTTGGTTGCTATTGTTGTTGTTGTAGGTTCTTTGTTGCGGAAAATGAGATGGTTGCTGATAGTGATGTTGTTGTTGTTGTTGTTGAGGATATAATGGTTGTTGTGGAGCTGGAGCTGGGATGGTAACAGCTGCTACTGACCTGTGAGAATATTGGGGCCTGCCCCTGCCTGCATGGATAGCATTAGTTTCATCCGTCCTTCGGGGTCCTGCAAAGGGTTTTCTGGGGTTGCTGGAGGAACTTGCACCATTGTCGGAGATTTTGCCCATCTTTAAGAGACTTTCAATTCTCTCACCAGCTATAACCACATCAGCAAAGCTAGTAGAGGAGAAAGCAGCGAGCCTATCAATATAAGTCCCTTGCAAGGTGTTCATGAACATGTCAGCCATTTCTCTTTCTGACATGGGTGGTTGGACAGCAGCGGCAAGCTGTCTCCATCTCTGAGCATAATCCCGGAAGCTCTCTCTAGAAGACTGAGACATGCCCATTAGAAGAGTTCTATTGGGAGCCGTGTCTAGGTTGTACTGATATTGCCGAATGAAAGCCTCGGTCAAGTCCTTCCAACATCTTATGGTGGCCCTAGTCAAATGCGAATACCATTCTCTTGAAGCTCCAGTCAGACTGTCCTCAAAGTAAAACATCCTTAACTTCTCATCCGGTATAGGCTTTGAGCCTCCCCAAGAAAGATTGCAGATGAGTACGCGGACAGGAGGTACCATTATACTTCTCAAAGCATGAGGGTTTGAATTTGTGGGGAATTCTCACCCCATCTACCAGCCCCATGTCCATTACGTCAAAGCCTAGGGAATTTTGTGATTCTAAAGACCTCAGTTTCTCAGCAATCTCATCCAACCTTCTATCATATACCTCATCTCCAGCCCCTATAATAGTAAAATGTTCTTCTTGGGGATCCTCTTGCAAGATTCTGCCCCCAGCAGTATTACCTTGAACGTTCCTCGGGATGTTAACTTCTGGATTCAAATGGGGTCCATACTCTGGTGGGTCAATACGAGGTTGCCCCCGTTCATTATTGCTAGTTCCCCCTGTTCCAAGATGGGGCTCATCAGGTGTCTGTCTTTCCACCAGCTCTCTCAGTCTTTCTTGGCTCTGGGCTAGGCCAGTCATGACAACCATGAATTGAGAAATCTGGTTTCTCATCTCTACTCTCTCGTTTGCCATCTGATTTCTAACCTCATTCAGGTCCTGCTGTACCTGCTCCATCTGAATGCCGGGAAGGTTGTTACGAGTCGGGTACCAGTGCGTGCGGTTGACAGGGAACACTCGGCGACGAGCAATGTTTCCTGAAATCACAACAAAGTTAGAAACAATAATAATAAACAAGACCTGCAAAACAAAGAAAAAGTCAGTATGCAATGCAGTATGCTTATTTGTTTTCCAAGGTATCCGGTTTGGTTCTTGGTTTTGACCTCTCCAGACCTCGAGGAAGATGCTTGATGTTGTTGAGAGAAAGCCCAAATGGAAACAAACTAAAATATATTACAAATGATGAAACATACATAGTCTGTTTTACAATACATGCCCTTGGAGGGTCAAAAATACAAAAAAGAAAAGTACATCAAAAGGAAAGAACAACAAGCATAGAGGAATCAGACATCCAATCCATAATCATCTTCCCTGACCTCCTTCAGGAGTGCCTCAGTCACTGGACCAGCTGGATGCTCTGTAATGGTCCTAATGAGGAGGTTCCTAGTAGCAATGGCAGTGGTCAGCTTCTTATGTCTGTCCTGGTCTTTTGATCTCTTCAACCCTGCTCTAAGCTTCAACTTTGATATCTCCTTCTGAGCTGCCAGTAAAGCTTCCTGCTGATTCTTCTCATTGGCTTCCAGCTGATCAATCTTGGCTTGAGTCTTCTGGTCTTCTTGTGTACGGGCTTCGGTGATCCTGACCCACCTAGCCTGGCTCTCTTGCAGATAGTGCTCAGCCCTAGCTTTCTGAATCTTGGCCTCCTTGCAGGCATTCTTCAATATCTGTTCCCTAGCCCTTGCTTTGCTTATGTAGTCTTCTGTCTTTTCAATTTTGGCCAGATGCTCAATTCTGAGCTTTTCCAATCTCTCAATGTCCAGCCGACCATCACTTCTTTCCCAAAGAGTCTTCTTCAAGGCCTGGGATAGCTGTTCATTCCTTTCCTTCAACTTTTCAAATTCCTCCAGGCTAACTGTTGCTACAGGCTGTACTGTAGATGGTCCAGGTATGTCTTCCAAGGTGAAAGGCATTCTGGTAATCTGAGCTCTAGTATGGGACCAATCATAGTACTGAGCTGAAGCAACATTGTTACATTTCCCAAGAATAGATACCCCTTTTGTCTAGATGTTGTCCCAAGCCCAGGATGCTTGTCTGACAACAGCTGAATTAGGTTGAACTTCACAATATAGGGTCTCAGCTAAATCCTGTCCTCTGGGAGGGTGAACCAAGGCATAGCCCAATTGTCTCTTAAATAGTAAGGGGTTGTAGTTTATGCAACCCTTTACTCCGATCAGAGGCACATTTGGATATTGTCCATAGCTGGTGATAATGTCCTTGCCCTTGGTGCTCTGGGTGCACCATCTGATATTATCTGAAGTCAAGGCAATGAACCTCTTGGCCCAATTCTTCTACTGGTGTGGGTTCAAGAAAGCATCTAATTTAGGCATGTGCCTGAGCAGCCAAGAATAAAACAAAGGAGCACAACATCTAACCAACTTCCCCCTTTGTTTTTCATTTCTCTGATGGATGGAGTAGTAAAAATCTCCTAGCAATGTAGGCACTGGGTTCCTCAGAAGAAACAAATGGATGGCATTCTTACTGACAAATTTAGGCTCATCTGCAAACAGTATAGCCCCATATATGCTGAGGGCTAACAGTGCACAGACTGCCCTCCATTCCCCTAATGAAGCTTTCAGGATGGCCTGAGAAATCAAGAAATCCAGATGTAAACCAGGGATCCCAGCTTTTGTTGTCATGCTTTGCTCAATAAGGGCAGGCTCCAAGTACAATGCCCTTACTATCTCTTCACTTCTGGGAGCAGTCATCTCTGGGTTGAAGGGGATCCCCCTCTGACAGGTACTCCAATCAACAAAGAAAACTCTTCCAACAGAGGCCCAATCTGAAAGTCTGGAAAGGTGAAGCATCTCAGTGGAGGATCATAGAACTGCAGGCATGTGTGGATCATGCTTCTCTGAGAAGGATCAAGATCCATAACCATATCCAAGATACCCCCATAGTGTTCTCTGAACAGAGGGATGTGGTCAGGTGTGATGAGTGATTGGACCTGCCTGATACCAGTCAATACAGGCTCAAAAAAGTGATAAGATATGTTGCTTTTCCTGGGTGTAGCCATGAATGCTGCTGAAGAAGCTGAAGATAAAAGCTGATGAAGATCACAGACTGAAATTGGAAATAAATCTCTGACAGGCTGATGCTGGTGAGGATGGAGATGACTGAAGCAGATAACTGATGAGGACAGCTGAAGTAGAGGTCTATGCAGAAGAAGGGGTCAAAACCAAAACCAAGATATAATGAGGTGAATACCCTGAAAAACAAATAAACAAATGTTAAATGATGCAATGATGATATATGCAAATGATATGCAGGGGTTTGTGATCAAGAACTGGATCTGATTATCTGTCTTGATATAAGGCCCATGTATGTTCAAAAGTTCAGATGGAGGTTCAGAAATTCAGTAATCAAGGTGGGGGACTCAAATAAAGAGTCACATGTCCAGGGTTAATCACAAGAACTGTCCAAAGTGGAGTACTCTTAAACAAAACAGTAACAGGGTATGATGTGGCCAAGGGTTCCTGCAAACCTGTAAACAACCCAACCCCCTCACAGGTAATGTTCTAGAACAAGGATCCTCAGACTTGGATCAGTTATGAGAAGTGTAAACACTTCTAACCCGGAGGTACAGTGTTTACAATAACCATAAGAAATCCTCCTCTAATTCACCCCAGATTCTGAAAGTCATAATAAAGGTCATCCAGACTTAGCAGGCTTCCCAGATAGCCCTAGCACTACAGGAAATCTGTAGCACAGAGTTCTCAAGAAGAAACCCACATCTGAACCGTGTTTCATATTCCCGCACCAGACTGAAATGGAATGGGAAAGAACATGAACCACTCTAGAATAGGTGTCACTCAGGTGTCGCTCCCGACAAGTGACACTGGTCATATGAAGGTACAGACGCGAACGGTCGGCGAAGGGAACAGTGAGAACACACAGCCGTGAACTCACTGGAGAATGAAAAGAGTCGCCAGCTAGGCATTTTTATCCCGGAGGAAAGGTAATGCTGCATAGACCTAGAAAGAGATGGATAAGACGGTTTGCGAACCAGAGAGACTGAGAAAGGGGGTTGGTTACAACCTGGGAAGGTATTAGCACCCAGATTGTCCGCCGTACTCGACGGGATCCACGCTTAAAAGATTTGTGTTTTAAAGGGGTAGTGTCAGTGCAATCTGTGTGTAAAATGGCTGGAAAGCAATATGTACAGGTGTCAGTGTGAAGGAAGTGGAGTGTATAATGATGTGTCAGTGTAAGAAAGGAGTGAAATGCTCAAGATCGTGAGGCTAAAAGAATGAAGCTGAAAGGAGGGGGAATATACAGAGACTTTTGTTCGATAACCGTTAGGTTATGCCTACGTATCCTCTCGTGCAATGAGGAAGTCAGAACACCGTAGTTCGACCCAAAGAGACTGAAAGATAAATTGACTTGTGAACTGCTTACTTGCCTATGCTCAAGTGTATGACCTGTCTGGCTCAGGTGCAAACTGTCTTGCATTAGACGGAAGAAGCAAGTTCTCGGTTGTGAGTGAAGATGATGAGAAAAGAATCCCGAAGGAGACGATTATTGTTTGTTCTTGTGTTTTCAGTCTTTTATTTCTTTTTGGAGTTTGTCATAAGATAATGAGCTTAAACCTAAATCAATGGATTTGGTAAACTCATCACATCATCCCTCTGATTAGGGGTAATGAGAATTACCTTAAGTGTGAAGTCAGATTCTCACACTTAATCACCTTTGATGTAGGGTTAAGATCATTAACCTACTTGTGATTAATTAGATGTTTTTTTGTGATTTTTGTTTAGTGTTAAGTAATGAGGTTAAGCCATAATCAGGGATTTAACAGGCTCATTACACTATCCTAAAAGAAGGATAATAGATGAGGGTGTTTAAGCTGAGGAAGGATCCTCAGCTTAATCCATGATTAGGGATTAAACCCATGACAGAACAAACCTTTGATTAAGTGGATTTTATTAATGATATGATGATGAAGTGTTTTTTATGATTTGTAAGACAACTTGAGGGGGACTTGTCCATTAACTTTAGGGTTAGTCCTTCTTAACCAATTAAGGAAGAATTAGAACCCTAATGCAAGGCCCAAGTTACAAGTGTAATGTCTTGATGATTATTAGATGGATTAATTAAGAGAGTTCAACACCTTAAGGGTCCAAGACTTAGGATTAAAGTTATACACTCCATCCTAAAAGAAGGATGCAGGCATGATCTTAATCACAAAGTCTTAAAGCTTTGAGGGTTTAGTCCCTGATTATGAGGTGAGGGGAGATGACTCAAGGAGAGACACAAAGGTAAAAACTATGGGGGAGACTAATCAAAACCCTAATTCATTATCATGCTTGGTTGGTCCTAATGTTTGTGAGGTTTTCAAGAACAATCTTCAGATGAACCACCAGGAAGCAGATGAACAAGATCAAGAGAAGCAAAGTGACTTGCTTCATTCAAGAAGTCAAGTCACTTGAAGAAAGAAAGTGGGAGAAGCAAGCATGAGCAAGCTCAAACTCAAACACATGTAAGAATGCAGCAATGGATGCAAGAGAGATGAAAAGAAAGGTTATGAGAAGTGAAGGCAAATTCACTTCTCAAGTTTTACTTACCACCTGAAATGTTAGAAACAAATGCAATACAATGCTAAATGAGATGAAATGATATGATAAGCAAAAACCAGAAGCATGTTGATGATGATGATGATGCTATGGAGTGCTATGAACATGAGACAAGACAATGAGATGTTCATACAAGGTCATGGATGCAAATGATGCAAGTTGAGGAGCATGGACAAACATGAAATGTTATGAAACATACAAGACAAATGACATGGCAAATATGCAATGCAATGATCAAACATGATTCATACATGTCTTAAGATGTTAAATGAATCATGAGAATGCACAAAATGTAATGGCAAGTCATGTTATGCAAGAGAATGCAAGAGGGATGCAAATGAAAGCCCAAATTAGGGTTCATGGATCAAACATCACACATAAACCAAAAACAGAAGCAAACCTTAACATAAAAAATGGAAAATGGTACCCAAAGAAACCCTAGACCTATAATGAATCACTGCCCAAAGGAGAACTCTCAACTCTCAACCAAACTCAAGTTATGATTTTTACAAGTTATTAGGGTTTTTTAGGGTTTGTAACAAAACAAATGCCAATCAATTAGAAAATGCAAGATCAAATCATGGCCTTTTTACCCTTGAAACTACATGTCAAATGGAAAACAATGCAAAAAGAATCAATGTCTCAACCTTCACCAAAAGGCAGAAATGAATTTTTAAACACATGATCAAAATAATGCATAAAATATGATTTAATTCAATGAAAAATTCTTAAAATGCATCAAGATCAAAAAAGAAATTTGGTTTGAAGGTTGGACAATGTTTCTAAATGTCTTAGAACATTTCATGAATTTTTTTGTAATTTTTAAATACCTAAAAGTATTTTTAATTAATTAATTCTCATTAATCAATTAAAAATAATCTTTTAAATATTTAAAAATACTTTTTTAATGATAAAAAATAAAATAAAAATGTTTTTGTGTCATAAAAATTAATAAAACCTTAAAGAAAAAGTTTCATAATTTTTACGAATTTTTAACTATTTTAAAATAAATGTACAAGTTAAATGCAAGAAAAATGAATTAATATTAAATAAAATGAAAAGTAAACAGATTGGATGGCCAGGATTGAGTCTGGGTTTAAAAATGCTGACCAGCGCGCAAATGAAGGGTGAGGATTGTATCTGAACCAATTAACTTAATTACAAATTAATTAAAGTTAATTAAAGGGATTAGGGCAAATGAAATGATCTGGAGCGTTGGAAAGGGAGGGAAGTCAACGAGTCAAAGCTCATCCACGGCCACAATTCAAACTGAAGTTAATGACCTGAGATTAGGGTTTGAATACTCAGACGGCCGGAGAAGACTTCCGGTCGTCTTCTCCGGCCAGAAGCTCACCTGAAAATCTCCCAAACCCCTCAAACCGTATCTAAAATGAAATCTAAACACATGGGGATGATCCTTATCAACTCACGAACTAAACCCCTCTCTCAAAACACATTTAAAGTTCCTAAATCAACTGAATCGAAGCAAACAAAATCTAGGGTTCGTAAGCTTCAAACAGAAATTAAATTCTTAAAACGCAACCATTTCAAAAACTAAAGGTACCAGAGTGATCAGACAAGCATGAAGGTCAAGTTTGTAACATAAAAAGAGATTTCTGGAAAAATTATTTTTGAGCTACCTGAGTTTTGCAGTTTTTGATTTAGGAACTTTCAGGCTACTTCCCTTGATGCAAGCTGCTCTACTTGATCCCCCAAGTGTGTCTGGATGCTCAAATGGAGTTTAGATTTGCTGGATGATGAGTTTCGAAGAGAACTGCTTCAGTTCAGTCAACAATGGCTATGGTGATCTTGGCACTTTCAGGCTGTGAAAAGGGGTGGTTTGTGATCTATGAAGTGTATTGAGTTGCTTTGCAGGGTTTGTTTTGGTGTTTGTGGGCTAGGATGAGAGATTCGATAGAATCTGCAGAATGAAGGTGAACAATGGCAATGGAGGATTCAGGGTGTTTCAGGCTGGTGCTTTGGGTGGTTTCTACTCAATGGAGTGTGTTGAGTTGGATAGTGATGAGAGTTTTAGTGTTTGCTTGCTGTGAAGAGGAATTCGAAGCCAATTGCAGTTGGGAGGTTTTTTGTGAATGTCATCCAATGGTGTGGTTTCAGCCTTGGTCCCTTGATATGTTTAGCTTGCAAATTGTACATATGACTCTCTCTCATTGGCTGGCTGATGTGACTTGTGCTTTATGGATTGGTAGGTTAACTTTTGCAACTTTGTCAACTCTTGTGTAAGAGAAAGTAAGGTGAGGTGCTAGGCAAGTACATGGGCATGGGCTGGCGCAGCAAGGTGAGGTGAGAGGCTAGCAAAGCTCAGCAGCCAATGCATCAAGTTGTAGCAAGCATGATGATGAGTTTTGCAAGTTGTGGCATTTTAGTTCACATGTGATCCTTTGCATAACCAAACATGAAACCAAGGGCAAACTTAGTTCAAATCTGATTTTATGACTTAAAGAAATGTTTGTGTACTGGTTTGAGAGGAATTAGAAGTCACATAATGCATTAATCCAAGGTTTTGCAAAATTTCCATTTGATGCATAACTTGAAAATCAATGATTTTTGCTAACTTTGCAATGCCATAACTTTTGATCCATGAAGAGTTTAATCATGTTCTTGTACTTTTTGAAAAGGGAAAGATGAGATCTACAACTTTCATGACCAAAGTTTTTCCATTTGAGGCCTTTTTGGATCATGAATCAAGGCTTGAAAATTGACCTAAAATGATGCATTCTTGAAAAGTCAACTATGCCCAAAAAGTCAACATTTGCAAAAACCCTAAATTCTTGATTTTTATGGACTTCAACCTTCTTCCATGATCAAATAAAGATCATATACACTCAAAATGATGAAGATCAACCATTGGTTGGGTCATTGGGGGCCTCAGATGCCCTGATTTTGCACTGACTTGTCTGAAAAGTCAACTCTTGATCAGATGACTTCCCCATGGAATTTCTTCATGAAAATTGATATGCATACTCCCTATACCATATAGAGACCAATGGAAACAAGAATGACCAAAAATTTTGGGGTTATGGCCTCTGAAACCAAAACCCTAATTTTCAGTCAACTGTGCAGTTCATCCTGGCTCTGCATCCACCCAAACCCTAGTTCTTGTGATCCCTCTGCAATTTTGACTTTGTGAGGATGTAACATGATATAAGAACACACATGGACCCCTTTGAGTTGATTAGTGGCCTTTGGAATGGCTCAAGATGCCCTGAGGTTGCTCAGATCACAAACCCTAGGTGCAGATGCCTTAGAAACTATCCAGTGAAACCAAATGAGACATGAGATGATGTGATTGTGTTTATGCATATGAGATGATCACAAGTCATGTGTGAATGGGTGAGGGCAAATATGGGGTGTTTACAGCTGCCCCTATTCAAGCATGAGTTAGCTGTGCAGGTTGTAAGCGGCGGCTTAACAGGCAAACAAGATAACTTGTGGTTGAATACCAAAGACAGTCCAAAATTTGCACTCACAGAAATGAAAAAGAAAAGGGATATAGATTGTAAAAGCAAATAAAGTATATTGTAAAGTGTGGGCGACGGAGGACGACCGTCGAGCAGAGGACGACTGCTGGGTAAACGGGGACGGCCGACATGCTGGGGAAAGTGTGTAAAATAAAGCGATGACGGGGACGACCGACATGCTGGGGATAAAAGATAAAGCTAAGACGGGGACGGCCGACTAGCTGGGAAAACTAAGATAATATGATGGGGACGGCCATCAAGATAAAGTAGTAACATTCTCTGGGGATTGGTGAAACATGACGGGGACGGCCATCAAGTTCACAAAGGTAAAGTAACCAACGATGGGGACGGCCATCGGGTTAAAAAAGAAAAGGGACCACGACGGGGACGGCCATCGGGTTAAAGAATAAATGAAAAAAACAGATGATGGGGTACGGCCATCAAAGGTGAAGGACGATCACCTAGCAGGGGACGGCTGCTCTGTTGGGCATAAAAGAAATATGATGGGGACGACCATCAAAGGTGGAGGACGACCACCTGGCAGGGTACGGCTGCCGAAAATATCAACGATGGGGACGGCCATCGGATAGAAAAGGTCAACGATGGGGACGGCCATCGGACGAGCATGATGGAGGACGACCATCAAGAAGTGGAGGACGACCACTCAGCAGGGTACGGCTGCTCTCGAGGTTTCTCATGACATAGGACGAATGCCAGATAACCCAAAATCAACAATGGGGACGGCCATTGGATAAAATGATGAAGGACGATCATCAAAAGGTGGAGGACGACCACCTAGCAGGGGACGGCTGCTAAAATCAACGATGGGGACGGCCATCGGATGAGCATGATGGAGGACGACCATCAAGAAGTGGAGGACGACCACTTAGCAGGGGACGGCTGCTCTCAAAGTTTATCATAACACAGGACGAGTGTTAGATAAAAAAGGAAATTTGACTGCGATCTACTGGGGATATAGTAAATACGGACGAGCGTTTACATCCAAGAAACAAAAGGTATAAGTGTTTGGTATTGTGTATAGATTAAAGATGCGGACGAGCATCCTTAAGACTATGATACGGACGAGTATCATGTAGAAACAAACTGACACGTGCTCAGAGCTGATGATACGGACGAGTATCAACTGGTTAACAAGGAACACGGACGAGTGTTGCATCTGAAAGTATCCTTCTGGGGAATAGTAGACACAGACGAGCATCTATATTCACGAAGACATAAGTGTTTGACACGGTGTATGGATTAAAGATGCGGACGAGCATCCTTAAGACTATGATACGGACGAGTATCATGTAGAAACAAACATTAGACGCAATGTTCTGAGATGATGGTACGGACGAGTACCAACTGGTTAACAAAGAACAAGGACTACTGTCGAATCTGCGGGGATATACATGGTGTATATAAGATACGGACGAATATCTGAGTAGGTATACCAATGAGTAGTGAGTATATAATGTATAGGTGAGTGTTTATCTGCTGGGGATATGACACGGACGGGTGTCAGGAAAGTGTATATACAAGTATAGGCGACCACGCTGGGGATATGACACGGACGGGTGTCAAGAAAGTGTATAGGTATATGTAAGTGCAAAGAGGGTGTCTTTGGCTTTCTGCTGGTGACACGACACGGACGAGTGTCAGGATGTATCTGCAATACTGGTGATCTTGGTTTGTAAAGTGTATTCAGGCAACCTGCTGGGAAATGATGATACGGACGGGTATCAAAAAGGAGATATGCACTGGTGTTTGTGATATGGGGCAACTGCTTTTGCTGGGACTCTGATGGGGATGTATTCTGTATGCCGACAGATTGTCAATATTTACAAGTGTTCAAATCACAACATGACTTATGATTATGCTATGCATTTGATTTTTGCCGTAATGCTCCGTATTAGACGGAATGCTACGCTCTGGGGGTGAATATGATGCGAATGCTATGATTATGCAAAGAGGCACCGATCCGGGATTCGGATCCCGTTGCTGCAAAGATCTCTGATCGATCTGCTTGAAGTGAACATCCCAGCTGGGGATGAGATCATTGATAGATCTGTAGTTGTATCTGCTTGGGGATATACGTCATCGATTGACATATTCTTATAATACGGGACCCAGCTGGGGTTTGTAGAAGCTTTTTCTCTCTCTGTTGTGACTTCTTCGTGCGCTGCTCTTCTGAATAGAGGCCTGAAGCTCTGTGGGGAGATGATTCCTCGATTCTCGCATCCTGCTGAGGAATAATGGTTGGTATTACAGCTGGGAGATGCTGTTGGTAATTCAGCTGGGGCGAGCAATGGGAAGCAACTCGACTGGGGATAGAGCATTTCGGATGCCGATATCTTTTGTAGATTTGCCAGCTTGCTGAGACGTAACTTGTATGCCCCAAGTTGTATTCTGGATACCTGCAATCCTGCAAAGATAAAGAAACGCACAAATGGTCCCGAGGTATCTTTTACTGAGATTCTGTCATAGGAAATAAGTACTTTCGAGAGTAAGTATATTCCCTGCAAGCATGTGTTTTATTTTTAGAGAGAGGCATCTGTACTTATGCAATTGTGTTTTTAGAGACATCAGACAACTCTTTGCAAAACATAAATGTAAAAAACGAGACATGACTGAAAATCTGATTATATTAATTCGTGTGCCCTGAATTGGCAAGATACAGTCAGAGAAACATATCTCCTGAAATGAGGAGATTGTTACAAATTGAGAAATAAAGTGCTGGCGGTGCTGGCGATGCTTTCAAGGAGCTTCCTCTTCTGCTATGACTCGTATGACAATGACGTTCTTCTCGTCTTGCTTTCTGGAGAGAGTTGATTCTGATTGCAGCTTGATCCCTTGGAGCTTACCAAGTTGTAGGTGATACAGACGAATTCAGAATGCAGTTGTTCGCTTATTCCCTTATTTTGCATGGATCGCCCTTTCGGGTTTTTAATCCATCGGGATACCCATTTTTGCCTGAGCTGTCCAATGCGGCTTTTCAACTCAGCGGGTGTACATTTTTTGCTTATTTCCCTTATTTTTGCCCGAGTCTTTTATTCTGTCTTTGACTCGCCGGGAGGCCCTATTTTGCCTGGACTTACATTCTGTTTTTATGTCCAGCGGGTCATTTTATGCGAAGTATTTTTTAACTGCATCTGAATTCACAGGGGACGGGAAATCTTCACCATCCATGGTGCTGAGCATCAGTGCTCCACCAGAGAAGACTTTCTTCACAACAAATGGTCCTTCGTAATTGGGAGTCCACTTGCCCCTGTGGTCTGTATGAGGAGGGAGGATTCTCTTCAACACAAGATCTCCTACCCGGTACTCTCGGTGCCTGACTTTCTGATCGAAGGCTCTCTTCATTCTTTTCTGATATAGCTGCCCGTGACAGATTGCAGCCAATCTTTTCTCTTCGATCAGACTTAGTTGTTCGTATCGGGCCCGAACCCATTCTGCTTCGTTTAGCTTAACATCCATCAGTACCCGTAGGGAGGGTAGTTCAACTTCAACAGGTAGGACTGCTTCCATACCATACACAAGTTGATACGGTGTTGCCCCAGTGGATGTCCTGATTGATGTGCGGTACCCATGCAAGGCAAACGGTAGCATTTCATGCCAATCTTTGTAAGTGACTACCATCTTCTGCACAATCTTCTTGATATTCTTATTTGCTGCCTCAACAGCGCCGTTCATCTTTGGCCTGTAAGGAGAAGAATTGTGATGTTGGATCTTGAAGTCCCGGCACAGCTCTGCCATCATTTTGTTGTTCAAGTTGGAACCATTATCAGTAATGATTCGCTCGGGCACTCCATACCGACAGATGATATCTCTTTTCAGAAATCTGGCTACCACTTGCCTTGTGACATTTGCATATGAGGCTGCTTCAACCCACTTTGTAAAATAATCGATGGCGACCAGGATGAATCTGTGGCCGTTCGAAGCAGTTGGCTCAATTTTGCCAATCATGTCAATGCCCCACATAGCAAAGGGCCATGGTGAAGACATTATGTTCAGGGGATTGGGAGGCACATGCACCTTGTCTGCATAAATCTGGCATTTATGGCATTTTCTGGCGTAAGCACAACAGTCTGCATCCATTGTGATCCAGTAATAGCCTGATCTTAACAACTTTTTAGCCATGGCATGCCCTCCTGCATGGGTACCAAAGGATCCTTCGTGCACTTCATGCATCAACAAATCTGCTTCTGTCTTGTCAACACATCTGAGGAGTACCATATCAAAGTTCCTCTTGTATAAAGATCCATCAGTGTTCAGAAAGAAACTTCCAGCAAGCCTTCTTAAAGTCTTTTTATCATTGGAAGATGCCCCAGGTGGGTATGTCTGATCCTCCAAGAAGCACTTAATGTCATGGAACCAAGGCTTATCATCTTTTACAACATCCGCTGCAAATACATATGCTGGTCTGTCAAGTCTCGATACTGAAATCTGAGGTACAAAGTTAGCAGCTTGAACTTTGATCATGGATGAAATGGTAGCAAGAGCATCCGCAAACTGATTCTCGTCCCGAGGGATATACTCAAGCTTGACTGTTGTGAAGAAAGTCAATAACCTTCTTGTATAATCCCTGTAAGGTATCAGATGATCTTGGTGGGTGTACCATTTTCCGTTGGTCTGATTGACTACCAAAGCTGAATCTCCGAATACGGTCAATGTCTTGATCCTGAGGTCAATGGCTTCCTCAAGACCCATAATGCAAGCTTCGTATTCAGCTTCGTTGTTAGTGCAGTTGAAAGTGAGCTTTGCCGAGAAAGGCATGTGAACCCCTTTAGGTGTAATGAGTACTGCACCAACACCACGGCCATTCATGTTGACAGCCCCATCAAACATCATAGTCCATTCTTCTTCTGGGTCAGGCCCTTCAGTGTGAATAGGCTCTTCATGATCTTTTGCTTTAATGAACATGATGTCTTCATCGGGGAAGTCGAACCTCATAGGCTGGTAGTCATCAATGGGTTGCTCAGCAAGATATTCAGATAGTACACTGCCCTTGATGGCTTTCTGAGATGTGTACTGTATGTCGTATTCTGTGAGAATCATCTGCCATCTTGCAACCCGTCCGGTAAGAGCTGGCTTCTCGAAAATGTACTTAACTGGATCCATTTTTGAGATCAATAGAGTAGTATGGGTCAACATATACTGTCTCAGTCGGCGAGCAGCCCACGCTAAAGCACAGCAAGTTTTCTCGAGCAGTGAATAACGCTGTTCACAGTCGGTAAACTTTTTGCTTAGGTAGTATATCGCATACTCTTTTCGACCAGACTCGTCATGCTGGCCCAGCACACACCCCATCGACTCTTCTAATACTGTCAAGTACATGATCAGAGGTCTTCCTTCAACTGGCGGCATGAGGATTGGAGGTTCTTGTAAGTACTCCTTGATCTTGTCAAAAGCTTTCTGGCAGTCTTCGTTCCACCTGACCGTTTGCTCCTTTCTTAACAGCTTGAATAAGGGTTCACAAGTTGCTGTAAGGTGAGATATGAACCGTGAAATGTAGTTCAATCGACCTAAGAACCCTCGAACTTCTTTCTCAGTTTTCGGTGCAGGCATTTCTTGAATAGCTTTGACTTTATCAGGGTCAACTTCAATCCCTTTCTCACTTACAATAAAGCCCAGCAGCTTACCGGATCGCACCCCGAATGTGCATTTGTTGGGGTTCAACTTTAGTTGGTATTTCCTCAGACGCTTGAATAACTTGAGCAGATTCACCAGGTGATCTTCCTCTGTAAGGGACTTGGCGATCATATCATCCACATAACATTCGATTTCCTTATGGATCATGTCATGAAACAATGTTACCATAGCCCGTTGATACGTTGCACCAGCATTCTTCAGTCCGAATGGCATCACTTTATAACAGAACGTGCCCCAAGGTGTGATGAATGTTGTCTTCTCCCTGTCTTCAGGTGACATCTTGATCTGATTGTATCCCGAAAATCCATCCATGAAGGAGAATACCGAGAACTGAGCCGTGTTATCCACCAATACATCAATGTGAGGTAATGGGAAGTCATCTTTCGGGCTGGCTCTGTTCAGGTCCCGGTAATCAACACACATTCTTACTTTTCCGTCCTTCTTAGGCACATGTACTATGTTAGCAACCCACGGAGGATAGCTAGTCACAGCAAGGAACCCGGCGTCCCATTGCTTTTGTACCTCTTCCTTGATTTTCATAGCCATGTCTGGGCGAGTTCGGCGCAACTTCTGTTTGACTGGTGGGCATTCTTCCCTCAAAGGCAGCTTATGCACAACAATATCGGTATCCAACCCTGGCATATCTTGGTAGGACCAAGCAAACACATCAACATACTCTTGAAGCAGATCTATCAGCTGTCTCTTCACTGAGTCTTGCAGGCAGGCCCCGATTTTGACTTCTTTCACGTCTTCCTCCGTACCAAGATTAATCACTTCAATCTCCTCCTGATGAGGAGTAATAACTTTTTCCTCCTGTCTCAGCAACCTGGCTAGCTCTTCAGGAAGCTCATATTCTTCATCAACCCCTTCATCAGCTTGATTGATCGGATTGTCAAAGTCATACGATGTCATAGCTGTGCTGTTGTCGGTGCTGTCTGGAAGGCACTCTCTGCAAGGGTTAAGTCGGTTCATTTTAGTGATTGATTTTAATCTTGCTTTAGAAAAAAAAGTGAAATGAAGTTATCATTTTGAAAACACCGCCATTTATTTTTGTACAAAAAGAAAAATGGAAAAACAGTGAGCAGAAAAGAAAAAGACTCGTTTGCAAAAAGATTGTCTGATATTTCATTAATTTAATCTTGTTTGCACAAAAGTACAGATGGCCCTGATTACAAAATGAGTCTTGTCATCTTGGGCAAGATGTAAGACTTTGATGCATGCTATAAAAGATACAGGAAATAATAATTACTCTGCTCGAGTAACACTTATAATTCCCTGGGAAGACCAGTTCGAGACACTGCTCCCCGGGACCTTTGGACGAATCCAATTCTCCAGATTGCGCTCCTCTTCCAGCTCGTCTTCCAAACAGTTGATAGCATCGGGGGTAAGCATCCCCCCACTGACAAAACCGGGCTCTGCAGCAGCCTTTGCTTGATGTTGAGTTGGTCTGTAACCCAACCCAAATTTGTCCTTCTTCTCCTCCACAGCTAAGACCTTGCCCCAGCCTAGGGCAGTTCCTTCTTCAACAACCTTCCGGGCTTGTTGGTAAGATGACATTGGAGTACCAGATATAGCAGATGCTTCATTCACATTCAAAGCTTCAAACCCCTGGCTCATTGTTTCATGGATCTCTCCATCCATTTCAATGTATTTATAAGTAGCCAGGTGGCTAACAAAAATGTCCTCCTCTCCACAGATTGTGACAACTTGACCTTCCCACTCAAATTTTAACTTTTGGTGAAGGGTAGACGTTATTGCGCCGGCGGCGTGAATCCAGGGTCTACCCAACAAACAGCTGTAGGCGGGCTGAATGTCCATCACATAAAAGATAGTTTTAAAAGTCTGTGGGCCAATTGTCACAGGCAGCTCAATCTCTCCCAGAACCGATCTCTTAGAACCATCAAAGGCTCTTACTACCAGGTTGCTGGGTCTCAATGCCAATCCATCATATTCAAGCTTCACCAGAGCCTTCTTTGGTAAGACATTCAGGGAAGAACCTGTGTCCACCAGCACATGAGAAAGGACAGCTCCTTTGCATTCCATAGTTATGTGCAAGGCTTTGTTGTGGTTACGACCATCCACTGTCAAATCAGAATTGGTAAACCCTAGCCCGTTGCTAGCAGTAACATTCCCAACCACCGTTTCCAACTGGTTGACAGTAATCTCCTCTGGCACGTAAGCTGCGTGCAGGACTTTCAGTAGTGCATTCCGATGGGCTTCGGAGCACATGAGCAGTGAGAGGATGGAGATTTTGGATGGAGTTTGGTGAAGTTGATCCACAACTTTGTAATCACTCTTTTTGATGATCCTCATAAACTCATCAACTTCCTTATCGAATGGAGTCTTCAGGGCTTCTTGGGTAGCTGGATCTTCCTGCACCGGGCCTTTTCCCTTTGCCTTGGCAGCAGCTTCTGCTTCGGCTGTAGGTCTTTGAACTTGTGAAGCAAAGAGACGTCCGCTTCGAGTGAAGCCTCCGCCTCCCCCCACATTATCAACTTGTGGTGCAGGTGCTGACGTTTCAAGAGTGATTCTTTTTCCCTCGCAATACAAGTCAGAGCCATAGTGCCAAGGGATGGCCCTATCGCTTTCATATGGTACAGGTCCAGGTACCGTGACGGTGACTGGACTGATTGCTGCTGCTGAGGGGACTGTTATTGTCTGTGGATCATAAAAGATTGTAACTGGTGCTCTAGTGGGAGCAGCACCTTCTGAATGATAAGCGGAATTGTTTTCTGGATCGTAGAATATGGTAACAGTGGAGACATCTTCGTGATTGTTTGCTGGTGTTGTAGAAGGTTCTGTTGGAAGAACTGTTGTTGTTGTTGATGGGGAGTCGAAGTGGACTGAAGCTGAAGTTGTAGCAGGAGAAACTGTTGAAAACTGATCATTGGGTAGAACAGATGAAGTACTTGCTGATGTTGCTGATGAATTGTTGGGAACAATTGTTGCTGTATTTGTAGGAGGATCTGAAACCATTGCTGATGAAGTCGTCGGGTTTGCCGGGAATGACGTAGTGATCTGCAGTAAGCCACTCTGAATAAGGCTGTCAATGCCATTCCTCAAGTCTTCACAACCATTCCAAGAAATATTGCAGTATGGGCACCCTAGTTCACACCCCGGAAATATATTGCTTTCACGGAGTTGAGCCTTGATTTCCACCAATGGTGTCCTGATCTGATCCACACTGGTTATCAAATAAGACGGTTGGCCTTCTTCGATAGCATTAATTCGGGGACCACCATGGTGTGGCATTGGGTTTTTGTTGACGTTGGGCGGAGGTGCAAAGTTCAAAGCCTTGGAGTCTACTAAGTCTTGTACCTTCATATGCAGTGCCCTGCATTTTTCTGTACTGTGACCAGGCGCGTTTGAGTGAAAAGCACACCTAGCATTAGAGTCATAGTTTCTTGGTAGACTGTTTGGATCCGGAGGTGCCAACGTTCTTAGCTCAACCAGGTTGAGTTTCAGAAGCTGTGGCAGCAAAGCAGCATACGGCATTGGAATCGGGTCGATCGCTCGATTAGCTTGAGAGGGCCTTTGTTGGAATGGCCTCTGTTGATTGTTGTTGTTGGAGTTGTTGTTGTTGTAGTTCCTTGGAGGATATTGGTTCTGCTGATACGGAGGTTGTTGTTGGAAGTTTTGTTGAGGAGGTTGATAGACTGGCAGGGGATGTGCTGGAGCAGGGATAGTGACTGCTGCTATGGACCTTTGAACATATTGGGGCCTACCCCTGTTGGTATGAATGGCATTGGTCTCGCCAGCTCTTCTAGGGCCTGCAAAAGGCTTCCTTGTACTGCTGGACGAACTGGCGCCATTATCGGAAATTTTACCCATTTTTAACAGGCTTTCAATTCTCTCCCCAGCTATAACAACATCTGCGAAGCTAGTGGACGAGAAAGCAGCCAACCTGTCAATATACGTTCCCTGGAGAGTGTTCATAAACATGTCTGCCATTTCTCTCTCAGACATTGGTGGTTGAACAGCAGCAGCCAATTGCCTCCATCTCTGGGCATATTCTCGGAAACTTTCCCTTGACGACTGTGACATTCCCATTAGGAGAGTCCTGTTGGGTGCCATGTCTAAGTTGTATTGATACTGTCGGATGAAGGCCTCTGCCAGGTCCTTCCAACATCTTACAGTTGCCCTTGTCAAGTGGGAATACCATTCCCTTGATGCTCCAGTCAAACTGTCTTCGAAGTAAAACATCCAGAGCTTCTCATCCATTGTATAGGCCTTCAGCCTTCCCAGAAACGATTGCAAATGAGTCCGGGGGCATGAAGTCCCATTATATCTTTCGAAACAAGGAGGCTTGAACTTATGAGGGATCCTGACCCCCTCTACTAAACCCATGTCCATGACATCGAACCCCAAAGAATTTTGGGATTCCAAAGACCTCAACTTCTCAGCCAACTCATCCAATCTCCTATCATAGGTTTCCTCTCCAGCACCCATGACTGTAAACTGATCCTCCTGAGGATCCTCTTGAAGTACTCTGGCTGCAGTGGCTGTTCCTTGAACGTTTGCAGGAATATGAATCTCAGGATGTAGGTGTGGACCAAATATAGGGGGGTTAACATGTGGTTGCACCCTTTCATTGTTACTGGTGCCAGCAGTTCCCACATGGGGGTCATCTTGAGTTCTCCCCTCTACCAGAACTCTAAGCCTCTCCTGGCTTTGAGCTAAATTATTCATCACTTCCATGAACTGAGTTATTTGGGTTCTCATCTCCACCCTTTCATTAGCCATCTGGGTTCTGGCCTCATTGAGGTCTTGCTGCAACTGGTCCATCTGGATGCCCGGAAGGTTGTTTCTTGTAGGGTACCTGTGTGGCCTGTTGAGAGGGAATAGCCTGCGGCGAGCAATAATTCCTGAATGTCACAACAGAGGTTAGAAACAATAAAACAAAACCTACAAAACAAACAAAAGGGTTAGTATGCAATGCAGTATGCTTATTTGCTATCAAGGTATCCGGCTTGGTCTTCAGTTTTGACCCGTCCAGACCCTTGAAGATGATGCCGTTGAAGTTGCTTTTGAAGTGAACCCAGATGGAAACAAACACAAATATATTACAAAGGTAAAATAATACAAATTGTTCATTTTTTACAACACTAGCCCTCTAAGGGGTCAAAAATACATCACCAAAAAGCAAAAGTACATGGAAAAGGAACAACAACAAGCAAATAATCAGACTCCAAGGCCAAACTCATCCTCGCGAACTTCCTTAAGAAGTGCTTCGGTCACAGGATCAGCCGGATGCTCCGTAAGATTCCTGATGAGAAGGTTTCTTGTTGCAACAGCTGGAGTCAACTTCTTGTTCTGGCTTTGGTCTTTGGATTTCTTCACTCCAGCTTTGATTTTTAATTCTGAAATTTCCTCCTGGGCTGCTGCCAGGGCTTTTTCCATCTGCTCCATCTTATCTTGAACTCTCTTGTCTTCTAGAGTACGGGCTTCAGTGATCCGGACCCACCTGGCCTGACTCTCTTTCAAGTACAAGTCTGTCCTTGCTCTTTGGAACTGGGCTTCTTTACAAGCATTTTTCAGAATCTGCTCACCAGCTTTAGACTTGTTGATATAGTCTCCAGACTTCTCAATCTTAGTCAAGTGTTCCACTCTCAGCTTCTCCAATCTTTCAATCTCCCTTACACCTTCACTCCTCTCCCTGAGGGTCTTCTGCAGGGCTTGGGATAGCTTCTCATTTCTTTCTTTCAAGCCTTCAAACTCTTCCAAACTGACAGTAGCAGGGGGTGGTGCTGATGATGACTCAGGCATGTCTTTGATGGTGAAGGGCAATCCTGAGATTTGGGCCCTAGCATAGGACCACTCATGATATTGGGCTGATGCCACATTATTGCACTTCCCCAGAATGGTGATTCCCTTGGTTTGAACATGATCCCAGGCCCAGGCAGCCTGCCTAACAACAGTCAAACTGATCTTGTTCTCACAGTAGAGGGTCTCAACCAGGTCTTGTTCCCTAGGAGCATGAACCAGTGCATAGCCTAATTGCCTCTTGAACAGCAGAGGGTTGTAGTTGATACTTCCCTTAACTCCTATCAGAGGCACATTGGGGAAGTGCCCACAGCTGGTGATCATGTCTCTGCCCTTGGTGCTTTGAGTACACCATCTGATATCTGCTGAAGTTAGGACAGTGAGTCTCTTAGCCCAGTTGCTTTGCTGATGAGGATTCAGGAATGCATCTGTCCTGGGTAGATGCTTGAGAAGCCAAGCATGGAATAGTGGAGCACAACACCTCACTAGCTTACCCCTCTGTTTCTCATTCCTCTGATGTACTGAGTAATAGAGGTCACCCAACAAGGTTGGCACTGGGTTCTTCAGGATGAACAGGTGGATGGCATTCTTGCTGATGAATCTGGGCTCATCTGCAAACAACACAATTCCATATACACTCAAGGCCAACAATGCACAAACAGCTTTCCAATCCCCCAGGGAGGCCTTCAAACTAGCTTGAGAAATCAGGAAGTCCAGATGAAAACCAGGGATCCCAGCTTTAGAGGTCATATGCTGCTCAATCAAAGCAGGTTCCAGGTGCAAAGCTCTTGCTATCTCTCCATTGCTGGGAAAGACCATTTCAGGGTTAAAAGGAATTTCTCTCTTGATAGGCAAACCAACCAAAGATGCATATTCTTCTAAGAGAGGTCCCAACTGAAAGTCTTGAAAGGTGAAACACCTCAATGGGGGGTCATAGAACTGGATGCAGGTATGGATCAGGCTCCTCTGAGATGGGTCCATGTCTATAACCAAGTCAAGTATATCCCCATAATGTTCCCTGAACAGAGGTATGTGATCTGGGGTCATCAGGGTTTGGACCCTCCTGATGTCTGACAAGTCTGGTTGGAAGAAATGATAGGTGATATTGCTTTTCTTTGGAGCCATGATGCTGAAGACTGGGTAGAGTGCTGATGACAATGCTGAAGTAGAGAAAACCACTGACTGGCTGGTGCTGAAGCAGACAGCTAAACTGAAGCAGATGCTGGTGAAGATGGGTCAAAGCTGCAGATGGGGTCAAAACCAAAACCTGATGAAAATGGATACCCTGAAAAACAAATAAGCACATGTTAATATGATGCAATGAGGATGTATGCAAATGATATGCAAAGGGTTTGTGACTGAGCTGGATCTGGATAAACTGCCTTGGTATAGATCCATGTGTGTTCAAGAATTCCGGATGGAGGTCTATAAATCCAGTAACCAAGGTGGGGGACTCAAATAAAGAGCCACATGTCCAGGGTTTTAGAATCACAAGAACTATCCAACATGGAGCATTCTTAACAAAGTCAAAGTAACAGGGTATTCTGAGGTCAAGGTACCTGCAAACCTGTAAACAGCCCAACCCCCTCACAGGTAGTGATCTAGAACAAGGATCCTCAGACTTGGATCAGTTATGAGAAGTGTAAACACTTCTAACCCGGAGGTACAGTGTTTACAATAACCATAACAATTCCTCCTCTAATTCACCTCAATTTCTGAAGGTCAATACTAAAAGGTCATCCAGACTTAGCAGGCTTCCCAGATCCCCCTAGCACTACAGGAAATCCGTAGCACAGAGTTCTCAAGAAGAAACCCATATCTGAACCGTGTTTCATATTCCCGCACCAGACCGAAATGGAATGGGAAAGAATATGATTCACTCTAGCCTAGGTGTCACTCAGGTCCCAGGTATAGGACCTTAACTCTCAATGAAATACCCACCCACCAAGGCAAACAACAGATCCAGCCAGCAACAATGACAGTATGATATATATAAACGCAATAAAGAAAGCAGTAAAGTAACTGTACATAAAGCAACAGACAAAAATAAATACAAGCACAAACAAGCACATAACACCCCAGTAAACACAAATCAATCAAGCGCTAGGAGGAACCCACGAAAAGAACCAGAAGCCCTGGTTGCAATATAAGGGTCCCCAGCAGAGTCGCCAAGCTGTCGCTCCCGACAAGTGACACTGGTCATATGAAGGTACAGACGCGAACGGTCGGCGAAGGGAACAGTGAGAACACACAGCCGTGAACTCACTGGAGAATGAAAAGAGTCGCCAGCTAGGCATTTTTATCCCGGAGGAAAGGTAATGCTGCATAGACCTAGAAAGAGATGGATAAGACGGTTTGCGAACCAGAGAGACTGAGAAAGGGGGTTGGTTACAACCTGGGAAGGTATTAGCACCCAGATTGTCCGCCGTACTCGACGGGATCCACGCTTAAAAGATTTGTGTTTTAAAGGGGTAGTGTCAGTGCAATCTGTGTGTAAAATGGCTGGAAAGCAATATGTACAGGTGTCAGTGTGAAGGAAGTGGAGTGTATAATGATGTGTCAGTGTAAGAAAGGAGTGAAATGCTCAAGATCGTGAGGCTAAAAGAATGAAGCTGAAAGGAGGGGGAATATACAGAGACTTTTGTTCGATAACCGTTAGGTTATGCCTACGTATCCTCTCGTGCAATGAGGAAGTCAGAACACCGTAGTTCGACCCAAAGAGACTGAAAGATAAATTGACTTGTGAACTGCTTACTTGCCTATGCTCAAGTGTATGACCTGTCTGGCTCAGGTGCAAACTGTCTTGCATTAGACGGAAGAAGCAAGTTCTCGGTTGTGAGTGAAGATGATGAGAAAAGAATCCCGAAGGAGACGATTATTGTTTGTTCTTGTGTTTTCAGTCTTTTATTTCTTTTTGGAGTTTGTCATAAGATAATGAGCTTAAACCTAAATCAATGGATTTGGTAAACTCATCACATCATCCCTCTGATTAGGGGTAATGAGAATTACCTTAAGTGTGAAGTCAGATTCTCACACTTAATCACCTTTGATGTAGGGTTAAGATCATTAACCTACTTGTGATTAATTAGATGTTTTTTTGTGATTTTTGTTTAGTGTTAAGTAATGAGGTTAAGCCATAATCAGGGATTTAACAGGCTCATTACACTATCCTAAAAGAAGGATAATAGATGAGGGTGTTTAAGCTGAGGAAGGATCCTCAGCTTAATCCATGATTAGGGATTAAACCCATGACAGAACAAACCTTTGATTAAGTGGATTTTATTAATGATATGATGATGAAGTGTTTTTTATGATTTGTAAGACAACTTGAGGGGGACTTGTCCATTAACTTTAGGGTTAGTCCTTCTTAACCAATTAAGGAAGAATTAGAACCCTAATGCAAGGCCCAAGTTACAAGTGTAATGTCTTGATGATTATTAGATGGATTAATTAAGAGAGTTCAACACCTTAAGGGTCCAAGACTTAGGATTAAAGTTATACACTCCATCCTAAAAGAAGGATGCAGGCATGATCTTAATCACAAAGTCTTAAAGCTTTGAGGGTTTAGTCCCTGATTATGAGGTGAGGGGAGATGACTCAAGGAGAGACACAAAGGTAAAAACTATGGGGGAGACTAATCAAAACCCTAATTCATTATCATGCTTGGTTGGTCCTAATGTTTGTGAGGTTTTCAAGAACAATCTTCAGATGAACCACCAGGAAGCAGATGAACAAGATCAAGAGAAGCAAAGTGACTTGCTTCATTCAAGAAGTCAAGTCACTTGAAGAAAGAAAGTGGGAGAAGCAAGCATGAGCAAGCTCAAACTCAAACACATGTAAGAATGCAGCAATGGATGCAAGAGAGATGAAAAGAAAGGTTATGAGAAGTGAAGGCAAATTCACTTCTCAAGTTTTACTTACCACCTGAAATGTTAGAAACAAATGCAATACAATGCTAAATGAGATGAAATGATATGATAAGCAAAAACCAGAAGCATGTTGATGATGATGATGATGCTATGGAGTGCTATGAACATGAGACAAGACAATGAGATGTTCATACAAGGTCATGGATGCAAATGATGCAAGTTGAGGAGCATGGACAAACATGAAATGTTATGAAACATACAAGACAAATGACATGGCAAATATGCAATGCAATGATCAAACATGATTCATACATGTCTTAAGATGTTAAATGAATCATGAGAATGCACAAAATGTAATGGCAAGTCATGTTATGCAAGAGAATGCAAGAGGGATGCAAATGAAAGCCCAAATTAGGGTTCATGGATCAAACATCACACATAAACCAAAAACAGAAGCAAACCTTAACATAAAAAATGGAAAATGGTACCCAAAGAAACCCTAGACCTATAATGAATCACTGCCCAAAGGAGAACTCTCAACTCTCAACCAAACTCAAGTTATGATTTTTACAAGTTATTAGGGTTTTTTAGGGTTTGTAACAAAACAAATGCCAATCAATTAGAAAATGCAAGATCAAATCATGGCCTTTTTACCCTTGAAACTACATGTCAAATGGAAAACAATGCAAAAAGAATCAATGTCTCAACCTTCACCAAAAGGCAGAAATGAATTTTTAAACACATGATCAAAATAATGCATAAAATATGATTTAATTCAATGAAAAATTCTTAAAATGCATCAAGATCAAAAAAGAAATTTGGTTTGAAGGTTGGACAATGTTTCTAAATGTCTTAGAACATTTCATGAATTTTTTTGTAATTTTTAAATACCTAAAAGTATTTTTAATTAATTAATTCTCATTAATCAATTAAAAATAATCTTTTAAATATTTAAAAATACTTTTTTAATGATAAAAAATAAAATAAAAATGTTTTTGTGTCATAAAAATTAATAAAACCTTAAAGAAAAAGTTTCATAATTTTTACGAATTTTTAACTATTTTAAAATAAATGTACAAGTTAAATGCAAGAAAAATGAATTAATATTAAATAAAATGAAAAGTAAACAGATTGGATGGCCAGGATTGAGTCTGGGTTTAAAAATGCTGACCAGCGCGCAAATGAAGGGTGAGGATTGTATCTGAACCAATTAACTTAATTACAAATTAATTAAAGTTAATTAAAGGGATTAGGGCAAATGAAATGATCTGGAGCGTTGGAAAGGGAGGGAAGTCAACGAGTCAAAGCTCATCCACGGCCACAATTCAAACTGAAGTTAATGACCTGAGATTAGGGTTTGAATACTCAGACGGCCGGAGAAGACTTCCGGTCGTCTTCTCCGGCCAGAAGCTCACCTGAAAATCTCCCAAACCCCTCAAACCGTATCTAAAATGAAATCTAAACACATGGGGATGATCCTTATCAACTCACGAACTAAACCCCTCTCTCAAAACACATTTAAAGTTCCTAAATCAACTGAATCGAAGCAAACAAAATCTAGGGTTCGTAAGCTTCAAACAGAAATTAAATTCTTAAAACGCAACCATTTCAAAAACTAAAGGTACCAGAGTGATCAGACAAGCATGAAGGTCAAGTTTGTAACATAAAAAGAGATTTCTGGAAAAATTATTTTTGAGCTACCTGAGTTTTGCAGTTTTTGATTTAGGAACTTTCAGGCTACTTCCCTTGATGCAAGCTGCTCTACTTGATCCCCCAAGTGTGTCTGGATGCTCAAATGGAGTTTAGATTTGCTGGATGATGAGTTTCGAAGAGAACTGCTTCAGTTCAGTCAACAATGGCTATGGTGATCTTGGCACTTTCAGGCTGTGAAAAGGGGTGGTTTGTGATCTATGAAGTGTATTGAGTTGCTTTGCAGGGTTTGTTTTGGTGTTTGTGGGCTAGGATGAGAGATTCGATAGAATCTGCAGAATGAAGGTGAACAATGGCAATGGAGGATTCAGGGTGTTTCAGGCTGGTGCTTTGGGTGGTTTCTACTCAATGGAGTGTGTTGAGTTGGATAGTGATGAGAGTTTTAGTGTTTGCTTGCTGTGAAGAGGAATTCGAAGCCAATTGCAGTTGGGAGGTTTTTTGTGAATGTCATCCAATGGTGTGGTTTCAGCCTTGGTCCCTTGATATGTTTAGCTTGCAAATTGTACATATGACTCTCTCTCATTGGCTGGCTGATGTGACTTGTGCTTTATGGATTGGTAGGTTAACTTTTGCAACTTTGTCAACTCTTGTGTAAGAGAAAGTAAGGTGAGGTGCTAGGCAAGTACATGGGCATGGGCTGGCGCAGCAAGGTGAGGTGAGAGGCTAGCAAAGCTCAGCAGCCAATGCATCAAGTTGTAGCAAGCATGATGATGAGTTTTGCAAGTTGTGGCATTTTAGTTCACATGTGATCCTTTGCATAACCAAACATGAAACCAAGGGCAAACTTAGTTCAAATCTGATTTTATGACTTAAAGAAATGTTTGTGTACTGGTTTGAGAGGAATTAGAAGTCACATAATGCATTAATCCAAGGTTTTGCAAAATTTCCATTTGATGCATAACTTGAAAATCAATGATTTTTGCTAACTTTGCAATGCCATAACTTTTGATCCATGAAGAGTTTAATCATGTTCTTGTACTTTTTGAAAAGGGAAAGATGAGATCTACAACTTTCATGACCAAAGTTTTTCCATTTGAGGCCTTTTTGGATCATGAATCAAGGCTTGAAAATTGACCTAAAATGATGCATTCTTGAAAAGTCAACTATGCCCAAAAAGTCAACATTTGCAAAAACCCTAAATTCTTGATTTTTATGGACTTCAACCTTCTTCCATGATCAAATAAAGATCATATACACTCAAAATGATGAAGATCAACCATTGGTTGGGTCATTGGGGGCCTCAGATGCCCTGATTTTGCACTGACTTGTCTGAAAAGTCAACTCTTGATCAGATGACTTCCCCATGGAATTTCTTCATGAAAATTGATATGCATACTCCCTATACCATATAGAGACCAATGGAAACAAGAATGACCAAAAATTTTGGGGTTATGGCCTCTGAAACCAAAACCCTAATTTTCAGTCAACTGTGCAGTTCATCCTGGCTCTGCATCCACCCAAACCCTAGTTCTTGTGATCCCTCTGCAATTTTGACTTTGTGAGGATGTAACATGATATAAGAACACACATGGACCCCTTTGAGTTGATTAGTGGCCTTTGGAATGGCTCAAGATGCCCTGAGGTTGCTCAGATCACAAACCCTAGGTGCAGATGCCTTAGAAACTATCCAGTGAAACCAAATGAGACATGAGATGATGTGATTGTGTTTATGCATATGAGATGATCACAAGTCATGTGTGAATGGGTGAGGGCAAATATGGGGTGTTTACATCAGGTCCCAGGTATAGGACCTTAATCTCCCAATGGAACCCCACCCACCAAAACAGAAAACCAGATCCAGCACAATGACAATGACAGTATGAAATATGCATAAGACTGTAAAGAAAGCAATAAATAAAGCTCTACATAAAGCAATAAATAAAGCAAAATAAATAAACACACATAGCACATAACACCCCAGTAAACACAAATCAAACAAACGCTAGGAGGAACCCACAAAAAGAACCAGAAGCCCTGGTTGCAGTATAAGGGTCCCCAGCAGAGTCGTCAAGCTGTCGCTCCCACCATTTGACACATGGCCAAGAGGGATACAGACGCGAACGGTCGGAGAAAGAGAGAACACAAGGGTGAACTGAAAAGAGTCGCCAGCTAGGCATTTTTATCCCGAAGGAAAGGTAATGCTGCATAAACCTAGAAATAGATGGATAAGACGGTCGTGAACCAGAGAAACTGAGAAAGGGGTTGGTTACAACCTGGGAAGGTGTTAGCACCCAGATTGTCCACCGTACTCGACGGGATCCACGCTTGAAAGTTTGTGTTTAAAGGGGTAGTGTCAGTGCTATTTTGTGTGCAAAAGCTGGGAAAGAAAGCAAGTGTCAGTACAAAAGAAATGTGAAGTGGAATAAAGGAGTGTCAGTGTAGGAAAAGAGTGCAAAGCTCAAGACAATGAGGCTTAAAGAATAATGCTGGAAGAGGGGGGAATATACAGAGACTTTTGTTCGATAACAGTTAAGTTATGCCTACGTATCCTCTCGTGCAATGAGGAAGTCAGAACACCGTAGTTCGACTCAAAGAGACTGAAAGATAAATTGACTGATGAACTGCTTGCTTGTCTATGCTCAAGTGTGTGACCTGTCTGGCTCAGGTGCTAACTGTCTTGCATTAGACGGAAGAAGCGAGTTCTCGTTTGTGAGTGGAGATGATGAGAAAAGAATCCCGGAGGAGACGATTATTGTTTGTTTTTGTGTTTTCAATCTTTTATTGCTTTTTGTGTTTGTCATAAGTCAATGAGCTTAAGCCTAAACCAAGGGTTAGTAAACTCATCACATCCTCCCTTTGATTAGGGGTAATGAGAATACCTTAAGTATGAAGTAAGCACCTCAAACTTAATTACCATGATGTAGGATTAAGATCATTAACCTACTTGTGATTATTTAGATGTTTTTTGGTATTTTGTTTAGTGTTAAGTAATGAGTTTAAGCCATAATCAAAGATTTAATGGACCCATTACACCATCCTAATAGAAGGATAATAGATGAGAACATTTAAGCTGAGGAAGGCTCCTCAACTTAATCCATGATTAGGGATTGACCTCATGACAAAACAAAGCCTTTATTAAAGTGGATTTTAGTTAATGACAAGATTAAGAAATGTATTTTATGGTTTGTAAGACAACTTGAGGGGGACTTGTCCATTAACACTAGGGTTAGTCTTTCTTAACCAGTTAAGGAAGAATTATAACCCTAATGCAAGGCCCAAGTTACAAGCTTGATGTCTTAGTGATTATTAGATGGATTGATTAAAGGATTTAAACACATTAAGGGTTTAACACTTAGGATTAAAGTTATACACTCCATCCTAATAGAAGGATGCAGGCATAAGCTTAATCACAAAGCCTTAAAACCTTTAAGGTTTAGTCCTTGATTATGAGATGAGAAGAGAAGACACAAAGATGACACAAAGGTAAAACTAATGGGGGACTGATCAAACCCTAATTATGATCATGCTTGGGTGTTCCTAGGGTTTATGAAGCTTGCAAGAGATCTTCAAGAAAAGCCACCAAGGAAGAAGCAGGTGAAAGGAGGAGAAGCAGAAGAAACAAACTAACTTACTTCACTTAAGAAGATAAGTTACTTGAAGAAAGAAAGTGAAGAAGGAACATGAATTAGAAAGCTCACTCTAAGACAAATACAAAATGCAGCAAAGATGCATAAAAGAAGAGATGGTGAGAAGTGAAGGCAAATTCACTTCTCAAACACTTACCACCTGAAAAGTTAGCAAAAGGAAATGAAAAGAAATGAAAATGAAATGAAATGCAAGGATGCAAGCCAAAGTCAGAAGCATGTTCATGATGCTAATGATGCAAAGAGATGGCATAAATGTACGTCATGTGATGGGGATGATCATACAAAGGATGAGAATGCAACTGAGACATGTAAGAAGCATGAAAGTTCATGAATGCATATGAAATGAAATTAAAGCAAAACATGGAAAATGGATGATGCAATGATCAAACATGATTTCAATATGTCCTAAGATGTCTTATATGTCATGTGGATGCACAAAGTGTCATGGCAAGTTCATGTAAGCAAGCTTATGTGGGATGGATGCAAATGAAGATGTAAATTAGGGTTTATGCACAACATGAGATGCAAAATTCAAAATCAGAAGCAAATGGTAAGATAAAAAATTGAAAATGGAATCAAAGAAACCTTAGACCTATACAAGTTCACTGCCCAAAGGGGAAGGTCAGAAGCTAAACCCTAAGGGACTTATGATTTTTCTAATTTTCTAGGGTTTAGAGGGTGACCCTAAAGGTAAAATACCAAACAAATGGAAAATGCATCATAAAAATGAAACAAAAATGTTTTTAGATGCTTGAAAGTATGCATAACACAATGCAAAAAGAACCATTCACAAACTCAACTTGGATCAAAAGTTATGAATTTTTGAAGTTAGGGTTAAAAATATTCAAATTTAAGAACCCTAATTCAAATGAAAATTGTCAAAGTGTGATCAAAACCAAAAAGAAATTTGTGTTGTGAGTTTGTAAATGTTTCTAAATGTTTGAAAATGTTCTCTGAATTTTTTTTTGGGATTTTTAGATATCTAAATGTATTTTTAATTAATTAATTCTCATTAACTAATTAAAAATAATCATTTAAATGATTTAAAAATATTTTTTAATGCAAAAAATAAAAATAAAAATATTTTTGGGTTCTGAAAAATTAATTAAAGTTTGGATAAAAAATTTCAGAATTTTTGAAGTCTTTTTACTATTTTTAATAAAATGTACAAATAAAATGAGAAAAATGTGAAATAAAAGATAATTAAATGAGAAGTATGCTGGATGGAAGGCTGAGATTCATTATGGGCTTTGGGAGGTTTGACTGGGCGCGCATCTGGACGGCCCAGGTTCAAACTTACTAAACCTAATTAATTAAATAATTAATTCAGATTAGGGTTTTAATCATGCAATCCACACCATTCACACGCGCGGGTAAACTGAATCCTACGACCTCAATTCAAACTAACCCTAATTACACTGATTATGCCCTAACTACTTTCAGGTGACCGGAACAGTGTTCCGGTCATCTTCTCCGGCCATCCACTTTTGCTAACTCACTCAATTCGTAAAATCAAACCACTAAACTCTCCAGAAATGATCCCTAACTTATTCTAAACAAGATTCAGCCATCAAAAATCATTTATTTCACACGAACAACAAGATTCGAAGCAAAACGGAAAATTATTCAGAAATTTCAGAAGCTTCATACATGCTTAAAACTTAATCATTTTCAAAACCAAAAGGTGCAGTGTGATCAGTGAAGCATGGAGAACAATCTAAGAACTTAAAAAATCATTTCTGGAAAATTTGTTCTTGAAGTTACCTGAAATGAAGTTTTCGAAAATGGCACTGTCTGGACCTTTCTTTGGTGTTTTTCCCCTTCTTTTGACTCCCTCTTACTTCTGGAATGCTTGGCTGAAGCTTTTGTGGGCTCCTCTTGAAGATTGATGAAGTTCAGTTCAAAGGGGGAGGGAAATCGTGTTTTTGATATGGTTGTTTTTAGGGCAGGATGATGGGTGAGAAATGATCAGTGGTTGATGCTGAGTTGTTCCATGAAGTTTGTTTTGATGTTTGTGGCTTGTGTGGTGAGTTTCAAATGAAAATGCATAAAGGGGAGTTTTGATGAATGCTGGCATGTGTGATGTTTCATTCTCCAAGCTTATGTGAATATGGCTTGCCTTTGGTACACATATCAAGTCTTGATAGGTCAGAGAGTTGTTGGTGGCCTATGGTGATTGGTATGGTTCAATATGCAAGAAGTCAACTTTTGTGTAAGTGAAAGCATGGGCTGGTTCAGGCATGGTACAAGAGTATGGCTCGAGTCAGATAGCTTCAAGGAGGTCCATGGAAGTCATATTTTGTAGCTGGCACAAGTGGCTGAAGAAATTTGATCCATTTTGCAATTTTGAAGAAGTTTGGCCCCTTTTGAATTATTTGAAATTCAAGGCATGGGATGAAATGATTCAAAGCACAAATCTGATCTTTAGAGGTCACATGAGGATGTTGTGAAGTTTTTGTGCATATTTGAAATCCTTAGAATGCCTTATCATGCCATTTTGCAAAATGCCTCTTTGGTGCAAAAGTGAATTTTATGTGATTTTTCCCAACTTTGGAAAGCCATAACTTGAGTTCCAAAATGAATTAGATCTTGTTCTTGTACTTTTTGGAAAGGGAATGATCCAATCTACAACTTTCATGACCAAAAATTTTTCATTTGAAGCATTTTTGGTGGAGAAAGAGGAGGTTGAAAAACTTTCCCAAAATGGAAAGTTTACATTACAAGTCATTTCCATATTTG
Source organism: Lathyrus aphaca (assembly GCA_963966055.1). Classification (NCBI taxonomy): domain Eukaryota; kingdom Viridiplantae; phylum Streptophyta; class Magnoliopsida; order Fabales; family Fabaceae; genus Lathyrus; species Lathyrus aphaca. Next base: position 652,959,210 of record OZ014519.1, read on the forward strand.
GCAACTTTTGGTTTAGCCCACTTTTCTTCAAATTTGTGAACTTCCAAGCACTTCAATGATCAAATAAAGACCATATAACTTCATTTTGATGAAAAATCCACTTTGGGTCTATTGATGGGGGCCTCAGATGCCCTGATTTTGCTCTGACTTGCTCAAGAAGTTACCCAGTGATCAGATGACTTCCACAATGAATTTTTTCATCAAACTTGGTATGCATGATCCTTATAACATATTGAGACCAATAGAAACAAGAATGACCAAAAAATTTGGATTTATGGCCTCTGAAACCAAAACCCTAATTTTAGGTCATCTGTGTAGTTAAACCTGGCTCTGCTTCCATGCCTTGCCAGTTCTTGTGATTCTCTGACTTTCTTGATCTTGGGAGGATATAATATGATGATTGAACATACATGGAACCTCTTGAGATGATTGATGACCTTTGGAGTGGCTCAGATAGCTCATGGATTGCTCAAATCATAAACCCCAGGTGCAGATGACTTTGAACCAATGCAGTGAAGTAAAAATGCAATATGAGATGGTATGATTGAACTTATGCAAATGAAAAGATCACAAGCCATGGTGTGAACTTAGTGAGGGCAAATTTGGGGTGTTTACAATACCTACACCACCAGAAGATTTACTTTCTTCCTACGATTCCACTCCACCAAGATCCCTGATGGGGCGAAGACGCGATATGTGTCTAGCGGTATCTGAACTGCAAGCGCACAGCCTATCAAAGTAATATAAAATATTATCGATCCCACAGGGACTTTGTAATCACTCTAGTGCTAGAGGGTCTACTAGTTTAGCTAAGGCGGATATTTGTCACGATTTTGGTTTTAAGGATTAAAAACAGGAATTAAATTTAGTTTTAAGGAAATAATGAGAAGGCGGTCGGTATGTAATTATATTAACCTATGCGGGTTAATCTAACCTAAGCTTATAAGGGTGGTTCACTTAAATTATTCTGTAGAGGTTATCAGTTTAAAAACCCTCGACTCACACTCTCGTGGTCTTATCTCAGATCTTACTCCTAAAGCCCTATGCCTGCTCTCGCTAGCCCATAAGTGTTTAAAAAATAATTTTTGAAAACTTAATAAGTCTAATTCATTTTAAAGCGCTCTCGCTGTAGTTAAATCAAATGCCTAACTTTAGCTATCCGGTTAAAATCTCACACTCTCGTGGTCTCGACCTAACCTATTACACTTTTCTTACTCTCGTAACAAAAAGATTAATTTTAATTATAAAAAGCCACAGCCAGAATATAAGTTCTTAATTATTTTAGCTTAGATTCGATTTTACCGTTTCGGCTTAGTTTATTACATACCGCCTAATTAATTTAGCTACTCATTTTATTTATACCAACAAACAGATGCAGAAATAAATAAATATTAATTAAAACATACATTATAAAATAATAATAATATCTTAACATAAACAATTAAATAACTTAATATAAATGCAAAAATAAAAAACATGGATAATTAAATTCTTAAACTCCTTCTTCCACAGATTGGCAAGCTCGGAGTGTTCGGAACCGGAATCAAAAATAAAAATACGAATTCTGAAACTAGAAAGAAATTAATTTACATAACAATTTCCTAATGTTGGAAATTGTTATTGAATTTGGGTTGGAAATAGAAACAGAAAAATAAACAAGAACAAGGCTGGAAAAATTAAATGGGTTCAAGAAAAATTACGGCAGAGCTTCCGCGGAAAATTCAATAAAATGCTCTGTAATTTTAAATTTGTAACTAGGGTATTTATAGAACTAGATTTCGGGCAGTTGAATTGGTGAGCGTGGGCTTCGTTCCAAAATGAGAGAATCCAGCGAAAGTGGCATACTGGGTTTGCTTCTGTTGAGGAAAAATAGGAGTCGTCTTTGACTCGTTGCACGTCTTCATGAATGACTTCAATTAAATTAACGGTCAGATTCTCAAATTCAAGCGTGTCACGGTCGTGACGATTGAGCAACGGTCGTGAGACCTCCAAGTAGAGTGTCACGGTCGTGAGGATGTTGTGACGACCGTGAGTGTAACAAAATTTGCAGACTTAGCAGAATTCTTCTCTTCATCTTCTTTTCATGCTAGTTTTGGTTCATTTGATCTTTTTCTCATAATTTAGCTCTAGACATGTTATACCTGCAATGTGACATAAAAAATTCGAGCAATCGGGAGTTAATAGGATCAATGTGAGATAAAACGGACTTAAAACGTAGTAATAAAGTGATACGATTTCTCGTTATCAAACTCCCCCAAACTTAAACCTTTGCTTGTCCTCAAGCAAATAGTCGATTGAAAAATGATCGGAAAATTTTCATTAGAGGCATACACATAACAAACCATACGAAAAATCATTTAGTTAGATAAACCGGTACTAGAATAGAACACTAACGATACACTAATGACACAAGCAACAAGCTAAGTCGTCGACTTCCCGTTAAACGAAACATTCGGTAATTGCGTTATGATTCTACCTAGAGTCTTTCGATCTTATTTCACCCGGTTTCGTTCTAGCGCAAACACATTAAGCCCTTTGCCTTATCACGCACGTAGTGGAGTAGCCGGTTAGTGACTTTGATCCTTTATAAGCACGAGGTCTGGTACACGAATGTGGTTACCCTTTACATATTATCCAGATTGGAGGTTGTGGGGGATCGAGCCGTAGCACGCCCTACCAAGCTCAGAACCAGGTACCTCTGAACCAACCCGTAATGGACTCCTTCTTATATTTCTCATCTCTTATATGCGACCGTGTACTTTGGTGCAATTTCTTTTTATTGGCATCGAGATATGAAGGATCGTTTATAGATTAGGCATCAAACACTTATGTTCATCGGCTTCCCACGTGGTTTGTGTTCAGACGGTGCTGACTGCTAGTATAAACTACTAAGGGTTACTTTAGAACTAAGACTTAAGGTGTAGTCGTAACAATTATCGGAACGGAATGCTTAAGTCGGAAGTCTAAGGTGTCAAGACTGTATTGATCTTGTTGGATCTTTCTCAGCTTCCTAACTTACGAAGAAGATAAAGCAAAAAATTTCGGTATGGCTAAATAAACGGGGAAGAATTGAAACTGAAGAAATATCATAAATATTACTTTGTTTAATTTAAAATACGGAAAGGGAAATACAATGAAATGGAAAATGCGGAAAGGGAAAGGTATCTCTCCCACACTATATCAGACATTGTCCTCAATGTTGTGATATAATAGCGGGGAAAATACAATACAAAAACAGAAATGCAAAAACAAAAAGATAAACTAATGCTGCTGACGACCACTGCCTTGGCTTCTGGTGCGGGAGCGTCTGGTAGGAGTGGCTTCCTCATCAGAACCGGTGGTGGTGAGAGCACTGACATCTATACGCAAAGCTTCCAGCTTGCTAAAAATCTCTCCTAGCTTCTCATTTGTTGTCCTCTGGTTACTGGCAACAGTTGCAAGGAGTGCATCAGATTGATCTTTCTACCTACGCTCAAGTGCGGCATTCATCTGATTCTGCTGATGAATGGCACGGAGGATTTCTTCAAGTGTGACATCAGCTGAAGGTGGCTGCCTGGTGGAGGATTCAGGGATGTCCTGAACTGGCTCAGCAGCATCCATCGCATCCTGCATCTCGTCCACAGGTGCATCAGGCTGCTCGTCAATAATCGGAACATGGCCTGCGGCATCCGGCAAATTAAATAGCCAATTGGCTCTGTTCGAGGGATCAATGCGGTTCCTGCAAGGCAAAGTGATATGATGGTAGATGGTGCCTTGGATCACAGGGTTGAACCTGCCATCCTGTCGCTGAGAGATCATATGAGCGGACTTGCAGTAGTTCTTGGTAAGCAGCTCCGGTGCTCTATGAGGCAGATGGGTGAGGTGGTCACCAAGCTCCAGCTGTATGGCAAGGGTAGAGACAATCCCGCCAATGTAGAAGGGAGTGGCGCCTCTATGCGCTACAGACTGAATATGGGCCAAAAGGAACGGAGCAGCATTGATGCGTTCTTCATTCAAGGCACAATGCAAGAATAAGAGCTCTTTGGAATTGAGCTTGTGGTTGCTCTCTCTTGCGAAGATAGTGTTGCATATGATACGATGGAAGTACCGAATTGCTGGGTTATGGATATGAGTGGCATTCAAACTCTGGTAGGCGGAAGCACGGCTGTTTGTGATGTTGTGCCACAAGGTGAAAGCAGCTTCATTAAAGTTATCGGGCACGCGGAGGTGAGCATCGTCGCCGTGACTGAAGCCTAACAGTTCAGCGATTCTGGTTTGAGTGATTTGGAACTTAGAAACTCCAAGGTGAGGTTTTCAAATGTCAGTTGCGGTTGACTGCATAAGTCCCACAAGCCAACATGCTCAAGCAGTAGCTTCACTCCGTCGAGCAATCCTAACTCCCTCAAGCAGTCGAGGTCGACGTACCGAGTAGGTTGGATGCCTCGGTTTTGAAACCGTACAAACTTCTCTCTTTGTGCTTCTCCTTGGTCTCCATCTCTAAACTGAATATTCTCCATTGCATGCAAATGAGGTTAATAAGAGATAGGTGTTTGAGGTTTGGTGAGAAAATGTGAAGAAATTGATCGGATTATAATGGAGTGAAGTGAATGTGAGGAGTTGTGATTAAATGAAAAGGTGGAACGGGTTAATGGAATTGATTTGAGAGTAATGGGTGGTTACAGGAGAAGAAGAGGTAATGGGAGGTTAGAGTTTTTGTGAAAATAGAAATGGGGTTCTGTGAAGGTGAACGGCTCTGTAACTTCAAAATTCGTAAAATAGGGTTGTCACGGTCGTGAGGGGGGTCTTATGGTTGTGACACGCTAAATAGCTCGTTACGATCGTGAGGGGATGGTGACGACCGTGATGATCACAAAATATGGAAATTTCACAGAATGGATTACCTCAGTTCAGTTCAAATGTAATTCTTATCACTTCCAATATTTAATTCCAACATAAACATAACACATAATAGTGGATATATATATATATATATATATATATATATATATATATATATATATATATATATATATATATATATATATATATATAAGCAATAGATTTCATCACACGATAATTCATAAAATATCCAGCAATTCAAATATATCAGCAAATAATGAAAAGCATGGAAATTGATTAAATTGGAAAATTGCATAAATAGAAGTAATTTGCTTTTGACATAATAGAAAGAAATTACAGTGATAAAAATAAGCTATGAAATGTTGCAAAATATCAAAACTAACTAGAAACAAAAACGAAAAGTAAGATAAATCAAATCACTACAACATTATCAAAGTTACTTCTTCAAATCTTCAAGTGCGGAGTTTATATGATAGAATTGTTCACATGTTATGTCAGTTAAACCTATAACGTCTAATCGCATGCTTTTAACTTCATCCTTAACAAAATTAATATCTGCTTGGTAAACTTCAAGAGTGTTCAGAATTTTCTTTAGATTGTCAGCATATCCTACTTGATTTATTTCAGGGGTTTCGATAACTTCATCAGTGTGGTCAATGTCATGGTAACCAGGAGGTGTCTCAGGGTCACTTTCTACATCAGTCATTATGTCATCCCTAATTTGGTAGGATTGTGGTGTTTCGGGTGTTGATGGATAGTCAGGAGGGGTAAGCTCATAAAGCCAATTATCTCTATTGTGAACACTGACTTTAGCATGGTTCGGTAATGTGAACAGGGTTACTATTTCATTTCCGATTAGGTACTTGTATGGTGGTTGTCCTAAGTTTCTTATAATTTGACGGTTAAAGCAGAAGTTCAGATTCATAGGGCGGATGGTACCTAAACGGTTGCCCTTGTGTAATTGGTATCTAAGTCCGAGGGCATCAACAATCATGATGACCAGGCCTCCTACCAATATTGGTAGATCAGGTTCCTCTTGGATTTGGGTAAAGGTTTGCATCATGAATGGTACAGCATTAACGGGTTTTCCATCGGTCAAACAGGACATTATGAATATCTCATCTTTAGATACTCCAGTGAGGTTCTCTTCCTTTCCAAAGAAGGTGTGGGCAAGGATTTTATGGAAGTAGCGGATAGCAGGGTTATGTATTTCATCATTGTTCATGTTATCCGGCTCAGGGTGGTAATTTCCGGTTAAGGTTCCCCAAAAGAAGTCCATCTCAATATCCATTAATTCTACCTGGGTGGTAGTAAAGGCAAAAGGTCCACTAGGGAATCCTAGTAGGTCAGCTAGTTCCTTATGGTTAAAGTCATATTCGATCCCGAATAGTCGGAAACTAATAAATCCTTTCCTTAATCCAAATCCGCGCTCAGGTAAGTAAACTAAGGAGCTTAAAAACTCAAGGGTGAGCTCGCGGTAAGTTACAAACTTTTGTTTTATGAGAGCATTCTCCCATCCAAGTTGGTTAAACAGGTATAGGATGCTATCATGTATACCTAAAGTTTCCATAGTCAGTTCATCATAGTACAGAGTCAAATCCATTTGTCTCTGTGATAATTCCTCAAATTTCATTCTTTGGTTTCTACCTCTAAATTTGGTTTCCATAACGTTTCATGGTTGGTTAGCCATAGTTAGCGTAAATGTGGAGGAAACAAATCAGGGGGAAAAGGGAAGGTAGAAAAGACTTTAGAAAATCTGTAGCAAAGTAAATTTAAAAGTGACTTAGAAAATAAAAATTAAAATAAAGAAAATAAGAAAATAAATGCATAAATAAAGTCAATAATAATAATAATGAAATAAAAACAATAAAATGATAGAAATGATAAAATGGGTTGCCTCCCACTAAGCGCTGTTTTTATCGTCATAAGCCCGACGTAATGCTTAGGGGTAGATTAATCAGGGAAGTTAGTGGACAACTCTAAAAGCTTTAGACTATTCTCATAATCTCTATTTTCAATTTTATGGTAATGTTTTAATCGTTGTCCGTTTACTGTGAACGGTTCATTATTCCTACCCTTAATTTCTATTGCTCCGCTCGGGAACACTCTAGTTATTTCAAAGGGTCCTGACCATCTAGATTTTAGTTTTCCAGGAAAGAGCCTAAGTCTTGAATTAAAGAGGAGTACAACGTCTCCCACACTAAATTCTTTCCTAGATAGGCGTTTATCGTGCCATTGCTTGGTTCTTTCTTTATATATCTTAGCATTCTCATAAGCGTCTAACCTTAATTCTTCTAATTCATTAATGTCGAGGATTCGCTTTTCTCCAGCGGCATTGTAGTTTATATTGAGTGTTTTAATCGCCCAATATGCTTTGTGTTCTAGTTCTACCGGGAGATGACAAGCCTTCCCATACACTAGTTTGAAAGGTGTAGTTCTTATGGGTGTCTTGTAGGCTGTCCTATAAGCCCATAAAGCTTCATTAAGTTTAGATGACCAATCTTTCCTAGATATGGCGACAGTCTTTTCTAGGATTTGTTTTATTTCTCTGTTCGAGACTTCGACCTATCCACTTGTTTGTGGATGATATGGTGTTGTTACACGATGTCTGACTCCATACTTAGATAGTAATTTGTCAAATATTTTCGAAATGAAATGCGAGCCACCGTCACTAATGACAAGTCTAGGCACACCAAATCTTGGAAAGATTATATTCTTCAAAAGCTTAATTACTACTCGTGTGTCATTTGTAGGAGAAACTATAGCCTCAATCCATTTTGAAACATAATCGACAGCTACAAGTATGTACTTATTACCGAAAGATGATGGGAATGGTCCCATGAAATCTATTCCCCAGACGTCAAAGACTTCTACTTCTAATATTCCTCTTTGAGGTATTTCATCTCTTCTTGAAATATTACCGGTGCGTTGACACCGATCGCAATTTATAACAACGATGTGGACATCTTTCCATAGATTAGGCCAAAATAGGCCGGCTTGTAAGATTTTTGCACAAGTCTTGGAAGTGCTTGCATGTCCACCATAAGGAGATGAATGACAATGAGCAATGACATCTTCTATTTCTTCTTCGGGAATACACCGACGAAAGATTCCGTCAGGTCCTCTTTTAAACAATAATGGTTCGTCCCAATAGTAATGCTTGAGATTGTGGAAGAATTTCTTTTTCTGCTGATAGGTTAAGTCAGGTGGAAGTGCTCCTGCAGCTAAGTAGTTGACAAAGTCAGCGTACCATGGCAGTCCTACGGTTGTTTGGATTGTTTCCACGGTTTTTGGTTCATCTATGTCTAACTGAACTGGGTCGCTTCCTATTTTTGCTATCAGCTGTTCATACGGAAAATCGTCGTTAATCGGCACTTGTTCGGGTTTAATACCTTCTATTCTAGATAAATGGTCTGCTACAACGTTTTCAGTACCTTTCTTATCTTTGATTTCGAGATCAAACTCTTGTAAGAGTAAAATCCATCTCAAGAGTCTTGGTTTAGCATCTTTCTTGGTTAATAGATATCTGATAGCAGCGTGGTCTGTGTAGATGATTATTTTTGCTCCCACTAGGTAGGAACGGAATTTATCAAGCGCGAAGACAACTGCTAACAATTGTTTTTCAGTAGTGGCGTAGTTCATCTGAGCAGAATCTAAAGTTCTACTGGCATAGTAGATTGCGTGAAGTTTCTTGTCCTTCCTTTGTCCTAGAACTGCGCCTACAGCATAGTCACTCGCATCGCACATGATTTCGAAAGGTAATCTCCAGTCAGGTGGTTGCACGATTGGTGCGGTGATGAGGGTTGTTTTTAGAGTTTCGAATGCTTTAAGACAATCTTTATTGAATATGAACTCAGCGTCTTTCATTAATAAACCGGTAAGAGGTTTAGTGATTTTCGAGAAATCTTTGATGAATCGTCGGTAGAAACCGGCGTGTCCTAAAAAGCTTCGTATTTCTCGAACGGTCTTAGGGGGTTGAAGATCTTTTATGACTTCTATCTTAGCTTTATCAACTTCAATTCCCTTATCAGATATAACGTGTCCTAGTACGATTCCTTCTCTGACCATAAAATGGCATTTCTCCCAGTTAAGCACGAGGTTTACTTTTACACATCTTTCTAACACCATTTCTAAATTTGATAGACATCCTTCAAAACTTTGCCTGCATACAGAGAAGTCGTCCATGAACACTTCCATGATGTTGTCTATGAAATCTGCGAAGATTGACATCATACATCTTTGAAAGGTTGCAGGAGCGTTGCATAATCCAAAGGGCATTCGTCTATAAGCGAACGTTCCATAAGGGCATGTGAATGTAGTCTTCTCTTGATCATCTGGGTGGATCGGGATTTGGAAAAATCCTGAGTAACCATCAAGATAACAGAAATACGAGTGTTTGGCTAATCGTTCTAACATTTGATCTATAAAAGGTAGTGGGAAATGATCTTTTCGAGTGGCTTTGTTTAGTTTACGATAATCGATGCACACTCTATGTCCGGTCACTACTCTTTGTGATATCGATTCGCCTTTAGCGTTTTTCACAACAGTGATACCTCCTTTCTTTGGTACTACATGTACTGGACTAACCCATTTACTATCAGAGATTGGATATATTATTCCAGCGTCTAGTAGTTTCTTAACTTCTTCCTTTACTATAGTGCTAAGGATTGGGTTAATTCTTCTTTGAGATTCTCTGGAGGTTTTGCAATCTTCTTCTAGCAGAATACGATGCATACAGATTGAAGGGCATATTCCTTTGAGATCAGATATGTTATATCCTAATGCAGTTGGGTATTTCTTTAAGACATCTAAAAGTTTCTTCGTTTCGATTGTTCCTAAACTGGAATTGATTATAACTGGTCTTGTACATTCAGTGTCTAGGAATTTGTATCTTAGGTTCTTAGGTAAAGTTTTTAACTCTAATGTAGGTTTCTTCTTACTTGGCATGGGATCCGGTGTAAGTGCTAAACTTTTGCTTAGACTATCATCCTGATACGGTTCACGCCAATTGTCATCTTCGAAAATCAGAGGGATTTGAATTTTCATAATTTCAGAATAGGTAGTTTCTTTCATTTCCATTTCTCTTACACATTCGTCAATTACATCCAATAAATAGCATGTATCCTCTATAGCTGGTGATTGTAAGAATTGTGTTAAAATAAATTCAACTTTCTCTTCACCTACTTCAAAGGTTAGCTTTCCTTTCTTTACATCTATAATAGCTCTGGCGGTAGCTAATAATGGTCTTCCTAGTATGATAGGTGTAGTGGAGTCTTCAGAGATGTCCATGATTATAAAATCAGTAGGAATGTAGAATTGTCCTATACGTACTGGGACATTTTCTAGTATGCCTACAAGATATTTAATAGAGCGGTCGACTAGTTGAACAGACATTTTAGTTGGTCTTAGGTCTCCCATGTCTAGCCTTTTGCAAATTGTTAAGGGCATATGTAACACCCTAATTTTTGCCCTAAGATTTCTTCGCATATCATCTGCATTTTGCATACAAACAAGATCGCACGGGTTTCTCAGTTTCTTCTCAGATGAGGGTCTATGCTTCGTAGGGGATCACCATTATTTTTACTTCTTTATATTTGTTTATATTTACTAACTTCTAACCAAAATACCAAAAGTATGTTGCAGTGTTCTTCTTCTTCTCTGTGTTGCAGGTTTGCGAAGATAAGACAGTAACTTCATTCAAATGCGTTTGTTCAGTCACAATTCGATCCAAATGGATGTTTGACCTAATTTGGTCAAACTATCAAAAATTGTTTCGACTGTCAGTTGTGTGTGCCAGTGGTTTAGACAGTGCGTGTTCAAAAGTTCAAACTGTGTTGTGTGCGAAAGTCATCAGATTATCAAGAAGTGTTGCGTGTGAAGTTCGGTTTGTTCATCAGTTCACCAGTGATTTATCTGAGGATTTATTTTCCTCAATATGGACTCAAATTATTAAGGCAATTTTCAGATGATGCAAGTGGCTGTGGTTGAATTGGCAAGTTGTTCAGTGGTTTCGCGATAGCTGTGCTCATTTAATCAAGTGGCTTGTAAAAAATCCAGATTTGTTGCGGGCTTGAAAACCAAATTCCATCCATTATCCATTTCTTGATTAAACCATTTTATCCAAATCTTCAATAACCATTTTTTTTAGTTCAATTACCCGATTATCCATTTCTTTTATTTACAAAAAATCCAGATTCTAATTTTTTTTCGATTCCCTTTGCAAATAACTATTTCCGGTTATCCACCAAATCCAATTCCCGATTATTTCATTCCTTTTTCCATTATTTTTTTTTGTTAATCCATTTCCAATAATCATTTTCCCAAATATTATAAATATTTCTCAAATGCCCACATTTTTTTCTTTCAATTTCCATTATAAAATAAATATAAACCTAATCATTTTTCTTTAAGCCCATATTTTTGTTTTTAGAATCCAATTAGTAATAAATAAAAATAAATTAATTAAATAGAACCATGTTTAAGTCATTTGTTTTATTATTTTATTTGTTTTCATTTCTAAGCCTCATCACAACTTCAGCCAGGCCCACTTCAGCCTTCTTTCCACACTTCTCCCAGCCAAAGCTTCATCAAAGCCAAAGCAAAACCACAGCTTCTCAGCTCAAGCAGCCGTACGCGTGACATATCCCAAACAAGTTCACAAGCCAAGCCACAATGTCACATGAAATCCACCCAAACACAATCTACACAAGCTGTAAAATGCAGGAGCTATGTGAATAAAACGCGAGCCAAGTTCACGCAGCAAACACACGTAAGTCACACAAAAACGCAGCAGAAAAATCAGCTTGAACACATGAAATTCGTGAATGCAAAACGCAATTAAAATCTTCAAAACAACATCACAATTTCAGCTCCCTCATTCTATAAATTGAACCCTTCACTCCTTCAATCATCAAGCTTCAAAAGCCCTCTAAAGCTCTGCCAAAATCAATTTCCAAATCTTCGATTCATAACAACCTTCCTTCTTTCTCCAGTCCTTGGATCTACATCATAAACACAGATAACCTTTAATTCAAAAAATCACCAAAATCTTGACAACCATTCACTTCGATCGGTGATTGAGAAAGAGAAGAAGAAGACGGCAATTGACGAGATTGAAGGGAAAGATTTCGAACAAAAAACCGTAAACAGAAGAAGAAGCATTACTGATTTTTGTTCTTCGGCGAAGAGAAGGCTTTGTTTCCGGCGAGTTGATTCCGATATTGAAGGTGAGTCGGCGCCGTTTTGCTTTGGCCGTGTGATTAGTGCCGAAGAAGACGAAGTGATCTTGTGTTGTTTTTCTTTTCTGAGTTTTTGTTATATTGATTTTGCTTTTAAGAAAGAAGAAGAGAAATGTGATTGGGATCGTGTCTGCCTCAATTTTCTTTTCCTTGACCTATATTTTGTTTTTTTCTTCTTCTTTATGTTGTCTTGTGGTTTAGATTTGGGCCTGGGGCCATTCAAATCACTACCGTCACCACCAAGCATGCTGCGCGGATCCCCCCTGTTTTTTTCCTTTTCTTTTTTTTGATTAAGTGTGGTTTTTCTTAAGAAAATTACTTTAAATTTCATTTTGATGTAAAATGTAGGAAAAAGTATTTTAGAATATATTTTAGTAAAAAGATTTAGAAAAGTATTTTAAAAAAGATGTTAGGAAAAAAGATTTAAGAAAAGAATTTAAAAAATATTTTAATTCTTTTATGGATCTACTTTTAGATCCATTTTTCTTCATCTTTTATTTTTGGTCGATGACAATCTCCGATTCGTGATTGTTGAATTTCGAATAGGTTTAATCTTCATTATTTCAAATCTATGTATGAATGATCATTTGGATCATTTTCCATACTTTGAGATCGTGATAGGTTGCTTTCGATAAATTCAACGAAAATCTCGATTAAGATTAGACCGTTCTTTTTCTTTTAGTGCGACATGTTTTCGGAGAACGATTCATAATATCGTTTCTCTAACATGTATTAGCACGAATATTTTCCACTTTAATTAGTGGTGGCCGGCCTCATTTGTAGGGTAATTACTTCGTAAATTACTCGGCGATTTCTTAACATAGACCTAAATTTGTCCCGATTCGGAATAAGATCCACTTGGATCCGGTTGCTTCGATTTTGTTATTTTTTCGTGGTTGTGCTTGATTAAGTTCATCATACCACTTATTATGTAAATATTATAATAATGTGAATATAATAATCCATTTAAATTCAATCTCTCGCACCTTATCCTCTTTATTTCAATTTCTCGCTCCTTATCTCTCTTATTATGCCATTATCATATTATATCATATATCATTTTGTTTATGTTTATATTGTTGCTTGTGATTTTTCTTTTGTCCATTTGGACACAAAACACTAATAAAGGATTAAACACCTAAAAGACTTGTGACTTTAATTTCGGACTATGGTTACTATCCTTAGCATTGGAGTTTGGACTTAGATTTTAGGATCTCTCCTTTTGCTCAAGTTATGATGGATTGGAAAATTTGGCCTCAAGTTATTTCATTGGTCTTTGAAGATGGAATTCCGGTTACCATGAAGAAACGTTCATAATATGGTTTGGTCGCTCTTCTCTTAACTTTTAATTCAAGTATTAGGATAGTCTCTTCATCTCCTCCCCATTCTTAGATTTTCAAAACTTCTCCCTATTTCAAAAATCTTCTTTGTTTTCAAACTTCAAAATGCTTTCGCAATCAAACCTTGACTTCGGTCAAGCGATTTTATCCTTTTCACTTTATTTTCTTAATAAACTTTAATCCATGTAAATATATTGAAATCTTTTCTTAAATACTTTAAAAAATCCAAAACTCACTCAATTGTTTTTGTGCCTTTGTGCACTTTTCTTTTCATATGTTTAGATATGATTCATTCTTTCTAGCGGAATTATTCGCTAAAGAATGACGACTTATCTCTACATTTTAAAATTAATGCAACTCATTATTTCTTTTCAAATTTTGTACCACGAACTACGAGGTTTTGATCTCGCATTGCACTTTGTGTTTACGTAGGCATGAGGCGTTAAAACCTCATCAAACACAAAATCTTAAAAAACATTCTTCTCCTCATCCCTTCAATCATTTTCAAGCAAACCAATTTCAAACCAAAAAGGCAATAAATATCTCAAAGGGCTCCCGTGGAGTACCACGGACGAGTCGGGTGCGTAAAACCTTCCCGATTTGTAACCAATCCCCTTACCCGTTCTCTGTTTGTTTCTTTTAGCTTTTGCTTTTAGATTCTTAGGTTTTTATTCGTTCTTTTACCTTTTTCCTTTTGGAAATAAATAAAAGCGCGGTGGCGACTCTGTGTACCTTGAGTTAAGTTAATCAATAGCTTACACTCACGATTTTACCGCTACAGAAAAGTGGCGACTCTGCTGGGGAGTAATCTCTAAGAGGATTCAGCCTACTTTTATTTATTTATTGCTTTGGTTTGACTTGTTTGTTATTTGGTTGTTCTGTTTTGGTTTTGGTGATCCTCTGTGCGAGATAGATTCTAACCCGGATCTGAGTGGAACTTATGATAGGACGGCGATATTCGAAGCGATAAGCGATGGAGTAGTCCAAAGCTATATCAATTTGATAATCTCCACTCGGTTAGGCTCTCTTGGACTATCAATGTCATGATGAGTAATCATACGTGGCATTATTTTTCGACCTTGAGCTGATCATACTGAGGACCGTAGAACCCTTAACCCATCCAAGCCAATTTAGGAACGTAGTGAGGAAATTGTCTGGGTGTAAACCTAAGGCGGTTGTCACGCGATACTACACTCGGACGAGGTCTATTTTAAGAATGTTATCGGTTGGGGAGTAATCCAACGTACCGATAATATTCTAAAGATGGCTGTTAACTCCGGGCACCTCTGTTAGCACCCTTTTGGTTTTCTGCAGGTACAATGAAGATAAAACCTTAGTACTTACCTGTGTGGGTTGGTGTTCTATTACCTTGACTTCATGCTCGTGACTTGGAACCTAAGCCCGTGTGCCTTGTGTGATCTTGTTTGTGTTTGTTGCATACATGCCATCATGCATTCATGAGCATTGTGTTTAAGATTTCAAAGGACTTATAAGGAACTTTTGCAAAATTTCAGATGTCCATGGTTATGACTTTTGAAAGGAGGAACACAAAGAAGTACACCTTCAAGAATCCTAATGTAGTAGAGTTGAGAAAGCTAGGAGCTTTGGTTGTTGATACCCAAGAGTTCCGAAGATGTCATGGGAAGCTTTTGTATATGTTGGACACTGATGTACCTGAGGGGATTCTCCCTACTTTAGCTCAGTTCTATGATCCGTTGCATCATTGTTTCACTTTTCTGGATTATCAGCTTGTGCCGACTTTGGAGGAGTATTCTCATTGGTTAGGTTTGCCTATTCTGGACAAGGAATTTCTTTTCACTGGTTTAGAGAAGGAGCTTACTATCAAGGTCATCGCCAAAGCACTATTTCTTAAGGAGTCTGATCTTAATGGGAAGTTTCTTCCAAAGGGGAGTGTTTGTGGTATTAATGCCAAGTTCTTGATGGGAAAAGCTTCTACTTCACTTACTTTGGGTCATAAGGATGCATTTGAGGCTATTCTTGCTTTGCTTATTTACGGGATTGTCTTGTTTCCAAATTTGGATGGTATTGTGGATGAGAATGCTATTCAGATCTTCTTGAAGAAGAATTCGGTGCCTACTTTGCTTGGAGATATGTATCATGCTTTTCACTATAGGACCTCCAAAGGTGACGGAGAGATTGTATGTTGTGCGCCTCTTCTTTATAGGTGGTTTATTTTGCACCTACCGAAGTCGGATGTCTTCAAGGACAATAGAGAGAATCGAAGATGGTCTCAAAGGTTGATGTCGCTTTCTCATAAGGACATGACATGGTATTGTTCTCATTATGACACTGGAGTTCTTATTGATAGTTGTGGAGAATTTCCTAATGTACCTCTTCTTGGTACACGTGGGGGAATTAGCTACAACCCCATTCTGGCTAGACGACAGTTCGGATATTGTTTGAAGGACATACCAAACAATCTTTCCTTATCCCGTTTCTTCTTTCTTAATGGTGCTGATCATATAGAGATGAAGAGAAGGATTGCTCATTCTTGGCATGCGGTTCATTGGAAAGAGAAGGGTCAATTGGGAAGACAACACCTTGCTCCTTCTGAATGTTATATCCAGTGGGTTCGATCTAGGGCTTCCAAGCTCAAGATGCCTTATCCACCTGAGGAGCCTTTGTTTCCCATATTGCCATTGTCTGCTTTTCTACCTCCCGTTGATGAGAAGGTGGCTCTTCAAGAAGAGTTAGACAAGATGAAGAAAGAGAAAGAAGAATGGCTACTTGAGAGGGCTACGATGCAGGAGCAGCTGAAGGAGAAGGATGATCTCATTGAGCTACTTGAGCGGCGTGTCACGAAGAGGCCAAGAGAGGATTTATCTTCCTCTAGTACTCCATCTACCATTCCTCCTACTTCCGGTGCTTGGAAGGCCATTGTTGACAAGTTGGTAAAGGATAAGGAAGATATGGAAGATAGGTACAAGAAAGAGATCAAGAGGATTCGCATGAAGTATCAGCCAGGATTCGGAACTTCTTCGGATATGGTTCCCTAGGCCTAGTTTACTTTTCCTCTTATGTATTAGGATTATTGATGTTTGTACTTCACTTGTAATCCTCGCTTTGATCTTAATGAGAATGAGTTTTTAAGTATTTCAAAAATGTCTCTTTATGAATATTGCAAGTTATCTTATAGTCCTTTGAAATCTTTGCATTTGCATACGCATACCATGCATCATACCCGCATTTGTCTTGCTTTTTGAGTGTTCTCCATGGATCTTATGTTGTTTCTTGGTCTTCATTCAGTTCTCCTGTCAAGCTGACTCACCGATTTGATACTCGAGCTAATCGGAGAAGGGTGATGGAAACTTTACAACAAGAGAATCGCGAGCTGCGCGAAGAGGTTACTTATCTGAGGGAAAGCTTGGAAAGAGTTTCTGCTATGATGGAAAGTTTGGTGGCTGCTCAGAATCAGCCACCTCCTAATTCTCCTATTCAGAATACTGTCATCTCCGAGATTGTTACCGCATCCATTCCTGTTGAGACTGTTATCTCTCCTTGCTATCGTATGCCTGCTAGCACACCTTGGGGCATGCCAGTTGATTTTATTCCTGCTGGTTATCGTCCTTCGCATCATCCTGAGACTGCTGCATTTAATACTCTCCCACCAGTGTGGACTACTCTTCCTCCAATTGTGACTACTGCACCGCCTGTAGTGCACACTATTCCGCACCATGATGAGATGATTTACCATGCTGAGCCCAGTGAAGGCGCTGGAGTGGCTGAAAGACTTGATGACTTCCAGGGACGCTTTGTTGAGATACAGAGGGAGATGAGAGCCTTGAAGCATAAGGATTTGTTCGGAAAAGATGCTTATGACCTTTTTCTGGTCCCTAATGTTAAAGTTCCTTACAAATTCAAGTTGCCTGAGTTTGAGAAGTACAAAGGAAACACTTGTCCGTTGAGTCATTTGACGATGTATGCCAGAAAGATGTCTGCTCAGACAGATAATGATAAGCTGCTGATTCACTATTTCCAGGATAGTTTGACCGGTGCACCCATGAGGTGGTATATGAGTCTGGATAATAGCCAAATCAAGACCTTCAATGATTTGGGAGAAGCTTTTGTGAGGCAGTACAAGTATAATGTTGATATGGCGCCAGATAGAGATCAACTTCGTGCTATGTCCCAAAAGGACAAAGAGACTTTTAAAGAATATGCGCAGAGATGGCGCGAGCTGGCTGCCTAGATTGTTCCTCCGCTGGAAGAAAAAGAAATGACAAAGATCTTCTTGAAGACTTTGGGTTCTTTTTATTATGAGAGGATGATAGCAAGCGCTCCTTCTGATTTCACTGAAATGGTGAGTATGGGGATGCGTTTAGAAGAAGGTGTTCGTGAGGGACGGTTGAGTCAAGAGAATAGTAATGGCTCAAACTCTAGAAGGTTCAACTTTGGGAAAAAGAAAGAAAATGAGACTAATGCAGTATCCCGTGAAAGTTATAGAAGACCTCACAGTCATGGGAATCACCACTCGCAGCATGTAGCTTCTGTAACTCCAATGATTAACGTGGCTCCGACTATGCCAGCAATTCCAAAGTATCAACCTCGTTATCAGCAACCTTCTGCGCAACAAGGTGGTAATCAGCAGGCTCGGGCTAAGCTATGTTTTGATCCTATTCCGATGACGTATGCGGACTTGCTTCCGTCTTTGATTGCAAAGAATATTGTGCAAACACGTCCTCCACCTCCAGTTCCAGAGACTATTCCATGGTGGTATAAGCCAGAGGCTCGTTGTGCTTTTCATCAAGGTGCCCCGGGGCACGATGTTGAGAATTGTTATCCACTGAAGTTTGAAGTACAGAAATTGATGAGGAACAATGTTCTGTATTTTAATGATGTTAATCCAAATGTGCAGAAAAATCCGTTGCCGAAGCATGGTAATGCGTCTGTGAATATGGTTGATGGTTGTCCTGGTTTGTTCAAGATCTATGAGGTCCGTCATATTCGAAGATCTTTGGTTGAGATGCATGCTTTCTTAAGTGAATATCACGATATTGATCACGATTATACTGGATGTTGTATTTGCTCGGTGAATCCTCGTGGTTGCATGATTGTTAAGAGATACATTCAAAAGATGATGGATGATAAATTAATTGAAGTGACAGCAAAAAGAGATGAATATGAAAATGAAGTGAATGTTATTATGCCTCAGTTCAATCTTCCTGAGAGGGTTGTGTAAACACCCCAAATTTGCCCTCACCCATTCACCATGGCTTGTGATCATTTCATATGCATAAACACAAGCATACCATCTCATATTACATTTTTGATTCACTGCATAGATTCAAAGTCATCTGCACCCAGGGTTTGTGATCTGAGCAATCCAAGAGCCTCTTGAGCCACTCCAAGGGTCATCAATCACTTCAAAGGGATCCATGTGTGTTCTTATATCATATTACATCCTCTCAAAGTCAAAAATGCTAAAGAATCACAAGAACTAGGGATTGGTATGGATGCAGAGCCAGGTTTGACTGCACAGTTGACCTAAAATTAGGGTTTTGGTTTCAGAGGCCATAACTCCAAATTTTTTGGTCATTCTTGTTTCCATTGGTCTCCATATGGTATAGGGAGTATGCATGTCAATTTTCATGAAGAAATTCCATGGGGAAGTCATCTGATCAAAGGTTGACTTTCTGGACAAGTCAGTGCAAAATCAGGGCATCTGAGGCCCCTGATGACCCAACCAAGGGGTGATCTTCATCATTTTGAGTGTATATGATCTTTATTTGATCATGGAAGAAGGTTGAAGTTCACAAAATTCAAGAATTACAAGTTTTTGCAAAGTTGACTTTTTAGGGCATGGTTGACTTTTCATGAAATGCCATTTTATGCCACTTTTTCAACCCTTGCTTTTTGATCCAAAAATGCTTCAAATGGAAAATCTTTGGTCATGAAAGTTGTAGATTAGATCTTTCCCTTTTCAAAAAGTA
Source organism: Lathyrus aphaca (assembly GCA_963966055.1). Taxonomy (NCBI): domain Eukaryota; kingdom Viridiplantae; phylum Streptophyta; class Magnoliopsida; order Fabales; family Fabaceae; genus Lathyrus; species Lathyrus aphaca. The sequence continues at coordinate 652,978,578 of OZ014519.1, forward strand.
CAAGAACATGATCTAATTCATTTTGGATCAAAAGTTATGGTGTGTCAAAGTTGGCAAAAATCACTAATTTTCAAGATATGCCTCAAATGAGAAACTTGCAAAAACTTTGTAGCAAGGCATTTGTAACTTCTAATTCATGTCTAACCATCACACAAGCATCATGTGAGTCCTAAAGTTCAGATTGGACCAAGATTTCCTCATGTTTTATGGCTTGTGGGACAAGAAAGTTTCATATGAACCAAAAGTGAACAACTTGCAAAAACCATCATCACACCTCACCCACTTGTTGCCTTGGCTGCTGAACCATTCTAGCATCTCTCACACACCATGCTGCGCCAGCCCACACACTTGTACTAGCCTAGGGCTCAACCCATGCTTTCCTTACACCAAAGTTGACATTTTGCAAAAGGGACCTTACCAATCAATAAAGGGCAGGTCACATCATCTGACCAATGGGAGTTTTTTATGTGAATCAAATGCTAGCCATTTCACTTATCAAGCAAGGCTGAAACACACAAGAACATCACATTCACAAACTCACTCCACCAAGCAAAACTCTTCGAATCTCTTTACACAACTCACAAACACAAAAACAAACTCCACTACTCATCTCACCATACTTCATTGATCCCAAACCAACAAGACCTAAGCCTGAAACCAGCAAGAACATTGCTTTTCCATTTTTCACTCTCAAAGCCAAAGCTTTCGAAACTCATTCCACAGGCCACAAACACTTGAACAAACTCCACAAACCTTCTCAAAACATCATCCTGACCACAAAGAACCACTCACCTTTGCCTGAAACAGCCTGAATCACAAACACCATTTCCACCTGAGCTTGAGCAGAAGCTATTCAAACTCCCAAACCAGCCAACATAAACTCTTGTTGAGCATCCATACATCATCAAGGGGTCATAAGGAGTGGTTTGCATCAAAGGAAGGGGGCAGAAAGTTGCAAGATTGAAAGCTTCGAAACTCAGGTAGCTCAAGAACTTTTTTTCCAGAAATGATTTTTAAAGTTCTTAAGTTGTTCTATATGCTTTCCTGATCATGAATATGTCTTTAGTTTTGAAAATGGTGGAGAGATGAGAGTTTAATCAGTCTCTGAAACTTTTTGCCCTAGATTTTGTTTGCTTCGATTCAGCCATTTCTGGAAAAATAAATTTGTTTTGATTGAGGGTTTTGATTCGTGAGTGAGTGGGGATCATTTCTGTTTAATTAGATTTCATTTCAGATGCGTGTGGAGAGAGTTAGCGTTTTGGGGTGATCGGAGAAGACGACCGGAACACTGTTCCGGTCGCCTGAAAGTAATTAAGGGTGTCATTAGGGCATAAACATTAATTAGCTGAGTTTGAATTTGGACCGTCCAAACCCGCGCGCAGTCAACTCCCGCCCTGGCCAGTTTAAATCTCACGCGTTGGATCTGATTACTTCCCTTTTTTCAGTAAAAAAATTCATTTAATTTTCATATTATTTCATTTGTTTTCCCTAATTTATTTAAAATAGCAAAAATGTTTTAAAAATTATGAAACTTTTTGTCAAGAGTTTCATTAATTTTTAAAACACAAAAATATTTTTATTTTCATTTTTAGCATTAAAAAAGTATTTTTAAATATTTAAAAGTTTATTTTTAATTGATTAATGAAAATTAATTTATTAAAAATACTTTTAGGTATTTAAAAATCACCAAAAAATTCATGAAATGTTCTAAGACATTTAGAAACATTGTCCAACCTTCAAACCAAATTTATTTTTTGATCTTGATGCATTTTGAGAATATTTCATTGAATTAAAATCATTTTCATGCATTATTTTGATCCAAAGTTCCAAAAATCATTTCTGCCTATCCATGAAGAATTGGACCTTGATTCTTTTTGCATTGCATTGTGTTTAGCATGTAGTTTGTGAGATTAAATGGCCATGATTTGATCTTTCATTTTCCTTTTGTTTGGTAATTTTCTTGTTAAGGAACCCTAAAACCCTAGAAATCTTAAGAAAATCATAACTTGAATTTGGTTAGGAGTTGAAACCTCTCCTTTGGGCATTGGGTTAGTATAGGATTAGGGGTCCTTTGAGTGCATTTTCAATTTTTTATAATGTTGTTTGCTTCTGGTTTTGGTTTTTGTTTGTTGCATTGATCATAAACCCTAATTTGGGCTTCCATATGCATCCATCTTGCATTCTCTTGCATAACATGACTTGCCATGACATTCCATGCTTCCATTTGATCCATTTGACATCATAAGACATATTGAAAGCATGCTTGATCATTGCTTCATGTATTTGCCATGTTATATGCCATATGTACTTCATAACTTTTCATGTATGTCCATGCTTCTTAACTTGCTTCATTTGCATTCATGAGCTTGTATGATCATCCCCATGTGTTGCCTTATGTTTGTAACATCTCATAGCATCATTAACATCATGTATGTGCTTCTGGTTTTGTTTCTCATCATGTCATCTCATCCCATTTTGCATTGCATTGCATTTCTTTTCTAACCTTTCAGGTGGTAAGTGATTTTGGGAAGTGAATTTCCCTTCACTTCTCATACTCTCTTCTCATCTCTCTCTTGCATCCTTGCTGTATTTATGCTTGTGTTTGAGATTGAGCTTGCTCATTCTTTTTCTCCTTACTTTCTTCCTTCAAGTGACTTGACTTCTTGAATGAAGCAAGTTGCTTTGCTTCTCTTGATCCTTTCATCTGCTTCCTGGTGGTTCCATTGAAGATTCTTCTTGCAAACCTCACAAACCTTAGGAACAACCAAGCATGACAATGATTAGGGTTTTGATTAGCCCCCCATTTAGTTTTACCTTTGTGTCTCTTTGAGTCTTCTCTTCTCATCTCATAATCAGGGACTAAACCCTAAAGGCTTTAAGTCTTTGTGATTAAGCTTATGCCTACATCCTTCTATTAGGATGGAGTGTATAACTTTAATCCTAAGTGTTAAACCCTTAATGTGTTTAAATCTCTTAATCAATCCACTTAATAATCATCAAGACATCACACTTGTAACTTGGGCCTTGCATTAGGGTTCTAATTCTTCCTTAATTGGTTAAGAAGGACTAACCCTAGTGTTAATGGACAAGTCCCCCTCAAGTTGTCTTACAAACCCTAAAAATCATTTCATCATCATACCATTAAATAAAATCCACTTAATCAAAGGCTTGTTTTGTCATGAGTTTAATCCCTAATCATGGATTAAGTTGAGGAGCATTCCTCAGCTTAAACATTCTCATCTATTATCCTTCTATTAGGATGGTGTAATGAGTCTGTTTAATCCCTGATTATGGCTTAACCTCATTACTTAACACTAAACAAAAATACCAAAAACATTCAAGTAATCACAAGTAGGTTAATGATCTTAATCCTACATCAAAGGTGATTAAGTGTGAGAATCTGACTTCACACTTAAGGTATTCTCATTACCCCTAATCAGAGGGAAGATGTGATGAGTTTACTAAACCATTGGTTTAGGCTTAAGCTCATTAACTTATGAAAAAACTTCAAAAAAGCAATAAAAGACTGAAAATACAAAAACAAACAATAATCGTCTCCTCCGGGATTCTTTTCTCACCTCATTCACTCGTAAACGAGAACTTGCTTCTTTCGTCTAATGCAAGACAGTTAGCACCTGAGCCAGACAGGTCATGCACTTGAGCATAGACAAGCAGGCAATTCACAAGTCAATTCATCTTTCAGTCTCTTTGGGTCGAACTACGGTGTTCTGACTTCCTCATTGCACGAGAGGATACGTAGGCATAACTTAACGGTTATCGAACAAAAGTCTCTGTATATTCCCCCTCCTTCCGGCTTCATTCTTTTAAGTCTCATAGTCATGAGCAATTCATTCTCATCCTTACACTGACACTATACATATCACATTTCACTTCTTACACTGACACCTGTACATCTTTTTCCAGCTATTTTATACACAGATTGCACTGACACTACCCCTTTAAAACACAAATCTTTTAAGCGTGGATCCCGTCGAGTACGACGGACAATCTGGGTGCTAATACCTTCCCAGGTTGTAACCAACCCCCTTTCTCAGTCTCTCTGGTTCGCGACCGTCTTATCCATTCTTTTTCTAGGTCTATGCAGCATTGCCTTTCCTCCGGGATAAAAATGCCTAGCTGGCGACTCTTTTCATCTCCAGTGAGTTCACTGCTGTGTGTTCTCATTGTCCCTCTCGCCGACCGTTCGCGTCTGTACCTAGTGGGGAGCGACAGCTTGGCGACTCTGCTGGGGACCCTTATACTGTAACCAGGGCTTCTGGTTCTTTTTGTGGGTTCCTCCTAGCGCTTGTTTGATTTGTGTTTACTGGGGTGTTATGTGCTACTTGTGTTTGTATACTTGTTTTATTTTTACTGCTTTATGTACAGTTGTTTACTGCTTTCTTTATAGCTTTGCATTATATCATATTGTCATACTGTGCTGCTGGCTGGATCTGTTTGTTTGCTTTGGTGGGTGGGTGTTCCATTGAGAGTTAAGGTCCTATACCTGGGACCTGAGTGACACCTAGGCTAGAGTGAATCATATTCTTTCCCATTCCATCTCGGTCTGGTGCGGGAATATGAAACACGGTTCAGATGTGGGTTTCTTCTTGAGAACTCTGTGTTGCAGATTTCCTGCAATGCTAGGGCTATCTGGGAAGCCTGCTAAGTCTGGATGACCTTTTAGTATTGACCTTCAGAAACTGAGGTGAATTAGAGGAGGAACTTTTATGGTTATTGTAAACACTGTACCTCCGGGTTAGAAGTGTTTACACTTCTCATAACTGATCCAAGTCTGAGGATCCTTGTTTTAGAACACCACCTGTGAGGGGGTTGGGCTGTTTACAGGTTTGCAGGTACCTTGACCTCAGAATACCCTGTTACTTTGATTTGGTTAAGAATACTCCATGTTGGGACAGTTCTTGTGATTCTAAGCCCTGGACATGTGGCTCTTTATTTGAGCCCCCCACCTTGGTTACTGGACTTATAGACCTCCATCTGGATTTCTTACACACATGGACTTATATCAGAGCACTTGATCAGATCCAGCTCAGTCACAAACCCTTGCATATCATTTGCATACATAATCATTGAATCATATTGACATTTGCTTATTTGTGTTTCAGGGTATCCATCTTCATTTGGTTTTGGTTTTGACCCCATCTTCAGTATTGACCTATCTTCATCAGCACCTGCTTCAGCTATCAGCTATCTACTTCAGTCACCTGCACCAGCCAATCAGTGGCCCATTCTTCAGTATCATCATCAGCACTTGTCTCTACTCAGTCTCAACATCATGGCACCTAAAAAGAGCAACATCACCTACCACTTCTTCCAGCCAGAGTTAGCTGACATCAGGAGGATTCAGACCCTGATCACTCCAGACCATATACCACTGTTCAGGGAACACCATGGAGATATACTTGATATGGTTATGGATCTGGACCCCTCACAGAGAAGCCTGATCCACACTTGCCTTCAGTTTTATGATCCCCCGCTGAGATGTTTCACTTTTCAGGACTTTCAGCTGGGCCCCTTATTGGAAGAATACTCATCATTAGTTGGTATACCTATCAGGGGTGGAGTCCCTTTCAACCCTGAGATGGTCTTTCCTGGTAATGAAGAGGTAGCAAAGGCATTGCATCTGGAACCAGTCCTGATTGGGCAGCATATGACTTCTAAGGCTGGAATCCCTGGCCTGCATCTGGATTTCTTGATCTCTCAAGCTACCCTGAAAGCTTCTTTAGGAGAGTGGAAAGCAGTCTGTGCTTTATTGGCCTTGAGCATATATGGGATCATATTATTTGCAGATGAGCCTCGATTTGTTAGCAAGAATGCAATCCATCTTTTCATCCTGAAGAACCCAGTGCCCACTTTATTGGGGGATCTCTACTACTCTGTTCATCAAAGGAATGAAAAGCAAAGGGGAAGATTAGTAAGATGATGTGCTCCTTTGTTCCATACTTGGCTTCTCAGGCATTTGCCCAGGACAGATGCATTTTTGAACCCTCATCAGCAGAGAAACTGGGCTGGAAGACTTACTACCCTAACTTCAGCTGATATCAGGTGGTGCACCCAAAGCACAAAAGGTAGGGATATCATCACCAGCTGTGGGCATTTTCCCAATGTGCCCCTGATAGGAGTTAAGGGTAGTATTAATTACAACCCTCTGCTGTTCAAAAGACAACTGGGCTATGCACTGGTCCACACTCCTAAGGCACAAGACTTGGTTGAGACTCTTTATTGTGAGAACAAGCCTAATCTGGCTATTGTTAGGCAGGCAGCCTGGGCCTGGGACAATGTGCAGACTAAGGGGGGTAACCATCCTGGGGAAGTGTAACAATGTGGCATCAGCACAATACTATGATTGGTCCCATGCCAGGGCTCAATTCTCTGGGATGCCCTTTACTATAGAAGATATGCCTGGGCCTTCCACACCACCACCTCCAGCAACTGTCAGCTTAGAGGAGTTTGAAAAGTTGAAAGAGAGAAATGAGAAGCTGACTCAAGCTCTACAGAAGACCCTCTGGGAGAGGAATGATGGTAGGTTGGATATTGAGAGGTTAGAAAAGTTGAAGGTGGAGCACTTGGCTAGAATTGAGAAGTCTGAGGATTACATTAAGAAATCTAGGGCTGGAGAACAAATCCTGAAGAATGCTTGCAAGGAAGCCCAATTCCAGAAAGCCAGGACAGACTTGTATCTGAAGGAGAGTCAGACTAGGTGGGTCAGGATCACCGAGGCTCGTACTTTGGAGGACAAGAGGGTCCAAGACAAGATAGAGCAACTGGAAGCTAGTGCAAAAGAGCAACAAGAAGCCCTGGCAGCAGCCCAGAGGGAGATATCAGAGCTAAAGATCAGAGCTGGAGTGAAGAGGTCAAAGGACCAAAGTCAGCACAGGAAGCTAACTGCAGCTGTTACTACAAGGAATCTTCTCATCAGGAACCTTACGGAGCGTCCAGCTGATCCTGTGACTGAAGCACTTCTCAAGGAAGTTCAGGAGGATGAATTTGGTCTTGGTGTTTGACCGTTTGCTTGTTGTTGCTTTCATTCCATGTATTTTTATTTTCTTGTAATGTATTTTGACCCCTCAGAGGGCTTGTATTTGTAAACAAACTGTGTACCATTGGCCTTTTGTAATATATGTATTAGTTTGTTCCATCCGAGTTTACTTCGAGAGCAACATCAATAGCATCTTCAAGGGTCTGGAAGGGTCAAAACTGAATGCCAAGCCGGATACCTTGAAAACAAATAAGCATACTGCATTGCATACTAACCCTTTGTTTGTTTTGTAGGTGTTTGTTTTATTGTTGCTAACTCTGTTGTGATGTTCAGGAACTATTGCTCGACGCCGGGTATTTCCCCTCAACCGTCCGCACCGATATCCAACCCGTAACAACCTTCCGGGCATACAGATGGATCAGATGCAGCAGGACCTTACAGAGGTCAGGAATCAAATGACCAACGAGAGGTTGGAAATGAGGAATCAAATGACACAGTTTATGGAGGTAATGAACAACATGGCTCAAAGCCAGGAGAGGCTCAGAGCACTGGTGGAAGGGAGAAATCAGGAAGATCATCAGCCAGGGACTGCTGGGACTAGCAACAATGAAAGAGTCCAACCTCATGTCAATCCCCCAGTCTTTGGACCCCACCTCCATCCAGAGGCCAACATCCCTGTCAATATACAAGGGACTGCCACAGCAGGGAGGGTACTGCAAGAAGACCCCCAGGAAGACCAGTTCACAGTGATGGGAGCCGGGGAGGAGGCCTATGATAGAAGGCTGGATGAGATAGCTGAGAAATTAAGATCCTTAGAGTCTCAGAACTCTTTGGGTTTTGATGTTATGGATATGGGCTTGGTAGATGGGGTCAGGATTCCCCACAAGTTTAAGCCACCATGCTTTGAGAAGTATAATGGAACTTCCTGTCCCCGGACCCATCTACAATCTTTTCTCGGGAGGCTAAAGGCCTATACCATGGACGAGAAGCTATGGATGTTCTATTTTGAGGATAGCTTGACTGGAGCTTCGAGGGAATGGTATTCCCATCTGACAAGAGCAACTATTAGATGCTGGAAGGACCTGGCAGAGGCCTTCATCAGACAGTATCAGTATAACCTGGATATGGCACCCAACAGGACCCTCCTAATGGGAATGTCACAGTCATCTAGAGAGAGCTTCCGAGAGTATGCTCAAAGATGGAGACAGCTTGCTGCTGCTGTCCAGCCACCTATGTCAGAAAGGGAGATGGCTGATATGTTCATGAACACCCTTCAGGGGACTTACATTGATAGGCTAGCTGCCTTCTCATCTACCAGCTTTGCAGATGTAGTCATAGCCGGGGAGAGAATTGAAAGCCTATTGAAGATGGGTAAGATCTCAGACAACGGTGCAAGCTCATCCAGTAATGCAAGAAAGCCTTTTGCGGGCCCAAGAAGGACTGGTGAGACCAATGCCATCCACACCAACAGGGACAGGCCCCAATATGTTCATAGATCTGTGGCAGCAGTCACCATTCCCGCTCCAGCTCATCCACAACCAGCTTATCAACCTCCGCAGCAAAACTATCAGCAACAACCTCAGTACCATCAACAAGCTCAGTATCCTCCGAGAAATTACAACAACAGCAACACCAACAACAATAATCAGCAAAGGCCATTCCAACAGAGGCCTTCTCAAGCCAATAGGGTGATCGATCCGATCCCTATGCCATATGCTACATTGCTGCCACAACTCCTGAAACTCAACCTGGTTGAGCTAAGGACGTTGGCACCTCCAGATCCCAACAGTCTACCCAGGAATTATGACTCCAACGCCAGATGTGCTTTTCATTCAAATGCACCTGGCCACAGTACAGAAAAGTGCAGAGCCTTGCACATGAAGGTACAAGACCTGGTAGACTCTAAGGCCCTGAATTTCGCACCACCGCCCAATGTCAATAAGAACCCCATGCCAAACCACGGTGGTCCCAGAATCAACGCTATTGAAGAAGACAAGCCGTCTTATTTAATAACCAGTGTGGGTCAGATTCGAACACCGTTGGTAGAGATTAAGGCTCAGCTCCTCGAATGTCAAATGTTCCCGGGGTGTGAGTTAGGGTGTGCTTACTGCAATATCTCAGTAAATGGGTGCGATAACCTGAGGAATGGCATAGATGGTCTTATTCAGAGTGGCCAGCTTCAAATCACCACATCATTTCCAACAAATCCAGCAATCTCATCAGCAGCAATTCCTGTATCTCCTACAACTGCAACAACCATTGTTCCCGACAACTCTTCGGCTTCATCAACAAGTACTTCATCTGTCATCTCAACTGATCAGCTATCAACAAATTTTCCTTCTACAACTTCAGTGCCACTTCATTTTGAAACTCCTACAACAACAAAGCCCGTCCTTCCAACAATATCTCCTACAACATCAGCGACAAATCATGAAGATGTCTCAACAGTCACAATATTTTATGATCCTGAAAACAACTCTGCCTACAACTCAGAAAGTGCTGCTCCCATCAGAGCACCAGTCACAATTTATTACGATCCACAGACTATCACAGTCCCTTCTGCAGCTGCCATCAGTCCAGTCACCGTCACAGTGCCTGGACCAGTACCTTATGAAAGCAGTAGGGCCATCCCTTGGCACTACGGCTCTGACGTATACTGCGAAGGAAAGAAAATCACCCTTGAACCATCAACACCTGCACCACAAATAGACAATGTGGGAGGAGGCGGAGACTTCACTCGAAGCGGACGTCTCTTCGCTCCACAAATTCAAAGACCCACTGCCGAAGCAGAAGCTGCTGCCAAGGCAAAAGGAAAGAGCCCGGTGCAGGAAGATCAAGCTGTTAAGGAAGCTTTGAAAACACCATTCGATCAAGAAGTTGATGAGTTCATGAGAATCATCAAAAAGAGTGATTACAAAATAGTGGATCAGCTTCACCAGACGCCATCCAAGATCTCTATACTATCACTGCTTATGTGTTCCGAAGCCCATCGGAATGCACTACTCAAAGTCTTGCACGCAGCTTACGTGCCTGAAGAGATCACTGTCAATCAGTTGGAAACCGTGGTTGGAAATGTTACTGCTAGCAATGGGCTAGGGTTCACCAATACTGACTTGACAACGGAAGGCCGCAACCATAACAAGGCCTTGCACATCACCATGGAATGTAAAGGTGCAGTCCTTTCCCATGTGCTGGTAGACACAGGGTCATCCCTTAATGTCTTACCGAAAAAGGCCCTGGTGAAGCTAGAATATGAAAGATTGGCGTTGCGTCCCAGCAACCTGGTAGTAAGAGCCTTTGATGGTTCTAAGAGATCGGTTCTGGGAGAAATTGAGCTGCCTGTAACGATTGGCCCACAAACTTTTAAAACGATCTTCTACGTGATGGACATTCAGCCTGCCTACAGCTGTTTGTTGGGTAGACCATGGATTCATGCTGCTGGCGCAGTGACGTCTACCCTTCACCAGAAGTTAAAATCTGAGTGGGAAGGCCAAGTCGTTACTATCTGTGGGGAGGAGGATATATTTGTTAGCCATCTGGCTACTTATAAGTATATTGAGATGGATGGGGAGATCCATGAAACAATGAGCCAAGGGTTTGAGGCCCTAAATGTTAATGAAGCATCTGCTGTATCTGGGATCTCCATGTCATCTTATCAACAAGCCCGGAAGGTTGTTGAAGAAGGAACTGCCCAAGGCTGGGGCAGGGTTTTATCTGTGGAGGAGAAGAAAGACAAATTTGGGTTGGGTTACAGACCAACTCAACAAAATCAAGCAGAGGCTGCTGAGAAGCCCGGTTTTGTCAGTGGGGGGATGCTCACCCCTGATGCTATCAACAACTTGGAAGACGAGCTGGAAGAAGAACGCAATCTGGAGAATTGGATTCGTCCAAAGATCCCGGGGAGCAGTATCTCAAACTGGTCTTCCCAGGAAATTATAAGAGTTACTCATGCAGAGTAATTATTATTTCCTGTATTTTTATAGCATGCATCAAAGTCTTGCATCTTGCCCAAAGATGACAAGACTCATTTTGTAATCGGGCCATCTGTACTTTTTGTGCAAACAAGATTAATCAATGAAATATCAGACATCTTTTTGCAAATGAGTCTTTTTCTTTTCCGCTCACTGTTTTTCCATTTTTCTTTTTGTACAAAAAATAAATGGCGATGTTTTCAAAATGACAACTTTATTTCACTTTTTTAAACAAGATTAAAATCAATCACTAAAATGAACAAACTGAACCCTTGCAGAGAGTGCCTTCCAGACAGCACCGACAACAGCACGGCTATGACTTCATATGACTTTGACAATCCAATCAATCAAGCTGATGAAGGGGTTGAAGAAGAGTATGAGCTTCCTGAAGAGCTAGCCAGGTTGTTGAGACAAGAGGAGAAGGTTATCACTCCTCATCAGGAGGAGGTGGAAACGATTAATCTTGGTACAGATGAAGATGTGAAAGAGGTTAAAATCGGGGCCTGCCTGCAAGACTCAGTGAAGAGACAACTGATTGATCTGCTTCAAGAATATGTGGATGTGTTTGCTTGGTCTTTCCAGGATATGCCAGGGTTGGACACCGACATTGTTGTGCACAAGCTGCCTTTAAGGGAAGAATGCCCACCGGTTAAACAGAAACTGCGCCGTACTCGCCCAGACATGGCAGTGAAGATCAAGGAAGAGGTACAAAAGCAATGGGACGCCGGGTTCCTTGCCGTAACTAGCTATCCGCCGTGGGTTGCTAATATAGTACCTGTGCCTAAGAAAGACGGCAAAGTAAGGATGTGTGTTGACTACCGGGATCTGAACAGAGCCAGCCCGAAAGATGATTTCCCATTACCTCACATTGATGTATTGGTCGATAACACGGCTCAGTTCTCGGTATTCTCCTTCATGGACGGATTTTCAGGATACAATCAGATCAAAATGTCACCTGAAGACATGGAGAAGACAACCTTCATCACACCCTGGGGCACGTTCTGTTACAAAGTGATGCCATTCGGATTGAAGAATGCTGGTGCAACATATCAACGGGCTATGGTAACATTATTCCACGATATGATCCATAAGGAAATCGAATGTTATGTGGATGACATGATCGCCAAGTCCCTTACTGAAGAAGATCACCTGGTGAATCTGCTGAAGCTATTCAAGCGTCTGAGGAAGTACCAACTAAAGCTGAACCCCAACAAATGCACATTCGGGGTGCGATCTGGTAAGCTGCTGGGCTTTATTGTAAGCGAGAACGGGATTGAAGTTGACCCTGATAAAGTCAAAGCTATTCAAGAGATGCCTGCACCGAAAACAGAGAAAGAAGTTCGAGGGTTTCTGGGTAGATTGAATTACATCTCAAGGTTCATATCTCACCTTACAGCAACCTGTGAACCCTTGTTCAAGCTGTTAAGAAAAGAACAGACGGTCAGGTGGAACGAAGATTTCCAGAGGGCTTTTGACAAGATCAAAGAATACCTGCAAGAACCACCAATCCTTATGCCTCCAGTTGAAGGAAGACCTCTGATAATGTACTTGACAGTATTAGAAGAATCAATGGGGTGTGTGATGGGCCAGCATGACGAGTCTGGTCGAAAAGAGTATGCAATATACTACCTGAGCAAAAAGTTTACCGACTGTGAACAACGTTATTCACTGCTCGAGAAAACTTGCTGTGCTTTAGCGTGGGCTGCTCGCCGACTGAGACAGTATATGTTGACCCACACTACTTTATTGATCTCAAAGATGGACCCAGTTAAGTACATTTTCGAGAAGCCAGCACTTACCGGACGGGTTGCAAGATGGCAAATGATTCTCACAGAATATGACGTACAATACACATCTCAGAAAGCCATCAAGGGCAGTGTATTGTCTGAATATCTTGCTGAGCAACCCATTGATGACTACCAGCCTATGAGATTTGACTTCCCTGATGAAGACATCATGTCCATAAAAGCAAAAGATCATGAAGAGCCTGTTCATACGGAAGGGCCTGACCCGGAAGAAGAATGGACTATGATGTTTGATGGGGCTGTTAATATGAATGGTCGTGGTGTTGGTGCAGTACTCATTACACCTAAGGGAGTTCACATGCCTTTCTCGGCAAAACTCACTTTCAACTGCACTAAAAACGAAGCTGAATACGAAGCTTGCATTATGGGTCTTGAGGAAGCCATTGACCTCAGGATCAAGACATTGACTGTATTCGGAGATTCAGCTCTGGTAGTTAATCAAACCAACGGCAAATGGTACACCCACCAGGACCATCTGATACCTTACAGGGATTATACAAGGAGGTTATTGACTTTCTTTACAACAGTCAAACTTGAGTATATCCCTCGGGACGAGAATCAGTTTGCAGATGCTCTGGCTACCATTTCATCCATGATCAAAGTTCAAGCGGCCAACTTTGTACCTCAAATTTCAGTATCCAGACTTGACAGACAAGCATATGTATTTGCAGCAGATGTTGTCAAAGATGATAAGCCTTGGTTCCATGACATTAAATGCTTCTTGGAGGATCAAACATACCCACCTGGGGCATCTTCCAATGATAAGAAGACTTTGAGAAGGCTTGCTGGTAGTTTCTTTCTGAACACTGATGGGTCTTTATACAAAAGGAACTTTGATATGGTACTCCTCAGATGTGTTGACAAGGCGGAAGTAGATTTGTTAATGCATGAAGTGCACGAAGGATCCTTTGGTACCCATGCTGGAGGACATGCCATGGCTAAGAAGTTGCTAAGATCAGGCTATTACTGGATCACAATGGATGCTGATTGTTGTGCCTATGCCAGAAAATGCCACAAATGCCAGATCTATGCAGGTAAGGTGCATGTGCCTCCCAATCCTCTGAATGTGATGTCTTCACCCTGGCCCTTCGCTATGTGGGGCATTGACATGATTGGCAAGATTGAACCGACTGCTTCGAATGGCCACAGATTCATCCTGGTCGCCATTGATTATTTTACCAAGTGGGTCGAAGCAGCCTCATATGCAAATGTTACAAGACAAGTGGTAGCCAGATTTCTGAAGAGAGATATCATCTGTCGATATGGAGTACCCGAGCGAATCATTACTGATAATGGTTCCAATCTAAACAACAAAATGATGGCAGAGCTATGCCGGGACTTCAAGATCCAACACCACAATTCTTCTCCTTACAGGCCAAAGATGAATGGCGCTGTTGAGGCGGCTAATAAGAATATCAAGAAGATTGTGCAGAAGATGGTAGTCACCTACAAAGACTGGCATGAAATGCTGCCATTTTCCTTGCATGGGTATCGCACGTCAATCAGAACATCCACTGGAGCAACACCGTATCAACTTGTGTATGGTATGGAGGCAGTCCTACCTGTTGAAGTTGAATTACCCTCTCTACGGGTGCTGATGGATGTTAAGCTGAATGAAGCAGAATGGGTTCGATCCCGATACGAACAACTGAGTCTGATTGAAGAGAAAAGATTGGCTGCAATCTGTCATGGGCAGCTATATCAGAAAAGGATGAAGAGAGCCTTCGATCAGAAAGTCAGGCACCGAGAGTACCAAGTAGGAGATCTTGTGCTGAAAAGAATCCTCCCTCCTCATACAGACCACAGGGGCAAATGGAATCCAAATTATGAAGGGCCATTCGTGGTAAAGAAAGTTTTCTCTGGTGGAGCACTGATGCTCAGCACCATGGATGGTGTAGATTTCCCGTCCCCTGTGAATTCAGATGCAGTTAAAAAATACTTCGCATAAAAATGACCCGCTGGACATAAAAACAGAATGTAAGTCCAGGCAAAAATAGGGCATCCCGGCGAGTCAAAAACAGAATAAAAGACTCGGGCAAAATAAGGGAAAATAAACAAAAAATGTACACCCGCTGAGTTGAAAAGCCGCATTGGACAACTCAGGCAAAAATGGGTATCCCGATGGATTGAAAACCCGAAAGGGCGATCCATGCAAAACAAGGGAATAAGCGAACAACTGCATTCTGAATTCGTCTGTATCGCCTACAACTTGGTAAGCTTCGAAAGGATCAAGCCTCAGTCAGAATCAACTTTCTTCAGAAAGCGAGATGAGAAGAACGTCAAAAGTCATACGAGTCATAGCGGAAGAGGAAGCTCCTTGAAAGCGTCGTCAACATCGCCAGCACTTTGTTTCTCAATTTGTAAACAGTCTCCTCATTTTAGGAGATATGTTTCTCTGACTGTATCTCGCCAACTCAGGGCATTTGAATTAATAAAATCAGATTTTTCAGTCATGTTTCGTCTTGTACATTTTTATTTGCAAAGAATGTCTGATGTCTCTAAAAAACTAATTGCATAAGTACAGATGCTTTTCTCTAAAAATAAAAACACATGCTTACAGGGAATATACTTACTCTCAAAAGTGTCTAGACTCCTATGACGGAATCCAGTAAAGGATACCTCGGGATCATTTGTGCGTTTCCCTATCTTTGCAGGATTGCAGGTATCCAGAACGCAACCAGGGGCATAAAAAACTTCACCCCAGCAAGCTGGCAGATCAACACTCAGTCATAGCACTCAAGGTGCTTTCTCCCCAGCCGAGTTGCCACTGATAACTTCCCCCAGTTAAGTTGCCACTTGTTGCTTCTCCCAGCCGAGGTGCCAATCATTCTTCCTCAGCAAAATACGAAAATCCAGGGAATCATCTCCCCACAGAGTTCCAGCCTCTATCGGAAGAGCGGCGCATGAAGGAGTCACAACAGAGTACAGAAGGCTTCTACAAACCCCAGCTGGGTCCTATATTATAAGGATATGTCAATCAGTGACCTATATCCCCAAGCAGATACATCTCGTCAGATCCACCAATGATCTTATCCCCAGCTGGGATCCTCATTTCAAGCGGATCAGCCAGAGATCTTCGCGGCAGTGGGATCCGAATCCCGGTTTGGTATCTTTGCATAACCATAGCATTCACATCATATTCGCCCACAAAGCGTAGCATTCCGTCTAATACGGAGCATTACGGCAAAAATCAAATACATAGCATAATCATAAGTCATGTTGTGAATCGAACCCTTGTGAATAATGACAATCCGTCAGTATACAGAATACTTTCCCCAAAATCCCCCCAGAGTCCCCAGCAAAAGCAGTTGCCTCACGTCCACCAATACCAGTATATATTCCTTTTTGACACCCGTCCGTGTCATCATTCCCCAGTAAAGTCGCCTGGATACCCTTTACAAACAAGACCACCCGTATTACAGATACTTCCTGACACCCGTCCGTGTCAAACCAATAGCAGAAAGCCAAAGACATCATCTTTGCACTCACCCACTTGTATATACATTGTCTTGACACCCGTCCGTGTCATATCCCCAGCGCAGTCGCCTACGCTTTTACAACCCATATACTTGTTTATACTATACTCTTCTCCTTTTGACACTCGTCCGTGTCACCCTCCCCAGCAGAATGAATGCTCATATATAAATCACTCCTACTCATACTTATACAGATACTCGTCCGTATCTTGTATATACCACTTATGTCCCCTCAGATTCAACACTCGTCCGTGTTCTTTGTTAACCTATTGATACTCGTCCGTATCATCATCTCTGAACACGTGTCAGTACTTGTTTCTACCTGATACTCGTCCGTATCATAGTCTTAAGGATGCTCGTCCGCATCTTTAATCTATACACAGCATCTAAACACCTATACCTTTTATTTCTTGGATATAAACGCTCGTCCGTGTTTACTATTCCCCAGTAGGTCGCTCGCAAAACAAAGTTTTCCTTCTTATCTGACACTCGTCCTGTGTTACGATAAACCTTGAGAGCAGCCGTACCCCGCTAGGTGGTCGTCCTCCACCTCTTGATGGTCGTCCTCCATCATGCTCATCCGATGGCCGTCCCCATCGTTGATATTTAGCAGCCGTCCCCTGCTAGGTGGTCGTCCTTCACCTCTTGATGATCGTCCTTCATCATTTTATCCAATGGCCGTCCCCATTGTTGATTTTTGGTTATCTGACATTCGTCCTATGTCATGAGAAACCTCGAGAGCAGCCGTCCCCTGCTAGGTGGTCGTCCTCCACCTCTTGATGGTCGTCCTCCATCATGCTCGTCCGATGGCCGTCCCCATCGTTGACCTTTTATCCGGCATTCGTCCTATGTCGCGATATTTTCGGCAGCCGTACCCTGCCTGGTGGTCGTCCTCCACCCTAGGTGATCGTCCTTCACCTTTGATGACCGTACCTCATCATCTGTTTATTTCATTTATTCTTTAACCCGATGGCCATCCCCGTCGTGGTCCCTTTTCTTTTTTAGCCCGATGGCCGTCCCCATCGTTGTTTACTTTGCTTTATGAACTTGATGGCCGTCCCCGTCATGTTTCATTAATTCCCAGAGAATCTTACAACTTTATCTTGATGGCCGTCCCCATCATAATCTCTTATTTTTCCCAGCTAGTCGGTCGTCCCCGTCTTGGCTTTACCTTTTATCCCCAGCATGTCGGCCGTCCCCGTCATTGCTTTATTTCCCACACTTTTCCCAGCATGTCGGTCGTCCCCGTCATTGCTATTTACCCAGCAGTCGTCCTCTGCTCGACGGTCGTCCTCCGTCGCCCACACTTTACAATATACTTTGTTTTCCTTTTACAATCTATATCCCTTTTCTTCTTCATTCTGTGAGTGCAAATTTCGGACTGTCTTTGGTATTCAACCACAAGTTATCTTGTGTGCCTGTTAAGCCATAGCTTACATCCTGCACAGCTAACTCATGTTTGAATAGGGGCAGCTGTAAACACCCCAAATTTGCCCTCACCCATTCACCATGGCTTGTGATCATTTCATATGCATAAACACAAGCATACCATCTCATATTACATTTTTGATTCACTGCATAGATTCAAAGTCATCTGCACCCAGGGTTTGTGATCTGAGCAATCCAAGAGCCTCTTGAGCCACTCCAAGGGTCATCAATCACTTCAAAGGGATCCATGTGTGTTCTTATATCATATTACATCCTCTCAAAGTCAAAAATGCTAAAGAATCACAAGAACTAGGGATTGGTATGGATGCAGAGCCAGGTTTGACTGCACAATTGACCTAAAATTAGGGTTTTGGTTTCAGAGGCCATAACTCCAAATTTTTTGGTCATTCTTGTTTCCATTGGTCTCCATATGGTATAGGGAGTATGCATGTCAATTTTCATGAAGAAATTCCATGGGGAAGTCATCTGATCAAAGGTTGACTTTCTGGACAAGTCAGTGCAAAATCAGGGCATCTGAGGCCCCCGATGACCCAACCAAGGGGTGATCTTCATCATTTTGAGTGTATATGATCTTTATTTGATCATGGAAGAAGGTTGAAGTTCACAAAATTCAAGAATTACAAGTTTTTGCAAAGTTGACTTTTTAGGGCATGGTTGACTTTTCATGAAATGCCATTTTATGCCACTTTTTCAACCCTTGCTTTTTGATCCAAAAATGCTTCAAATGGAAAAACTTTGGTCATGAAAGTTGTAGATTAGATCTTTCCCTTTTCAAAAAGTACAAGAACATGATCTAATTCATTTTGGATCAAAAGTTATGGTGTGTCAAAGTTGGCAAAAATCACTAATTTTCAAGATATGCCTCAAATGAGAAACTTGCAAAAACTTTGTAGCAAGGCATTTGTAACTTCTAATTCATGTCTAACCATCACACAAGCATCATGTGAGTCCTAAAGTTCAGATTGGACCAAGATTTCCTCATGTTTTATGGCTTGTGGGACAAGAAAGTTTCATATGAACCAAAAGTGAACAACTTGCAAAAACCATCATCACACCTCACCCACTTGTTGCCTTGGCTGCTGAACCATTCTAGCATCTCTCACACACCATGATGCGCCAGCCCACACACTTGTACTAGCCTAGGGCTCAACCCATGCTTTCCTTACACCAAAGTTGACATTTTGCAAAAGGGACCTTACCAATCAATAAAGGGCAGGTCACATCATCTGACCAATGGGAGTTTTTTATGTGAATCAAATGCTAGCCATTTCACTTATCAAGCAAGGCTGAAACACACAAGAACATCACATTCACAAACTCACTCCACCAAGCAAAACTCTTCGAATCTCTTTACACAACTCACAAACACAAAAACAAACTCCACTACTCATCTCACCATACTTCATTGATCCCAAACCAACAAGACCTAAGCCTGAAACCAGCAAGAACATTGCTTTTCCATTTTTCACTCTCAAAGCCAAAGCTTTCGAAACTCATTCCACAGGCCACAAACACTTGAACAAACTCCACAAACCTTCTCAAAACATCATCCTGACCACAAAGAACCACTCACCTTTGCCTGAAACGGCCTGAATCACAAACACCATTTCCACCTGAGCTTGAGCAGAAGCTATTCAAACTCCCAAACCAGCCAACATAAACTCTTGTTGAGCATCCAGACATCATCAAGGGGTCATAAGGAGTGGTTTGCATCAAAGGAAGGGGGCAGAAAGTTGCAAGATTGAAAGCTTCGAAACTCAGGTAGCTCAAGAACTTTTTTTCCAGAAATGATTTTTAAAGTTCTTAAGTTGTTCTATATGCTTTCCTGATCATGAATATGTCTTTAGTTTTGAAAATGGTGGAGAGATGAGAGTTTAATCAGTCTCTGAAACTTTTTGCCCTAGATTTTGTTTGCTTCGATTCAGCCATTTCTGGAAAAATAAATTTGTTTTGATTGAGGGTTTTGATTCGTGAGTGAGTGGGGATCATTTCTGTTCAATTAGATTTCATTTCAGATGCGTGTGGAGAGAGTTAGCGTTTTGGGGTGATCGGAGAAGACGATCGGAACACTGTTCCGGTCGCCTGAAAGTAATTAAGGGTGTCATTAGGGCATAAACATTAATTAGCTGAGTTTGAATTTGGACCGTCCAAACCCGCGCGCAGTCAACTCCCGCCCTGGCCAGTTTAAATCTCACGCGTTGGATCTGATTACTTCCCTTTTTTCAGTAAAAAAATTCATTTAATTTTCATATTATTTCATTTGTTTTCCCTAATTCATTTAAAATAGCAAAAATGTTTTAAAAATTATGAAACTTTTTGTCAAGAGTTTCATTAATTTTTAAAACACAAAAATATTTTTATTTTCATTTTTAGCATTAAAAAAGTATTTTTAAATATTTAAAAGTTTATTTTTAATTGATTAATGAAAATTAATTTATTAAAAATACTTTTAGGTATTTAAAAATCACCAAAAAATTCATGAAATGTTCTAAGACATTTAGAAACATTGTCCAACCTTCAAACCAAATTTATTTTTTGATCTTGATGCATTTTGAGAATTTTTCATTGAATTAAAATCATTTTCATGCATTATTTTGATCCAAAGTTCCAAAAATCATTTCTGCCTATCCATGAAGAATTGGACCTTGATTATTTTTGCATTGCATTGTGTTTAGCATGTAGTTTGTGAGATTAAATGGCCATGATTTGATCTTTCATTTTCCTTTTGTTTGGTAATTTTCTTGTTAAGGAACCCTAAAACCCTAGAAATCTTAAGAAAATCATAACTTGAATTTGGTTAGGAGTTGAAACCTCTCCTTTGGGCATTGGGTTAGTATAGGATTAGGGGTCCTTTGAGTGCATTTTCAATTTTTTATAATGTTGTTTGCTTCTGGTTTTGGTTTTTGTTTGTTGCATTGATCATAAACCCTAATTTGGGCTTCCATATGCATCCATCTTGCATTCTCTTGCATAACATGACTTGCCATGACATTCCATGCTTCCATTTGATCCATTTGACATCATAAGACATATTGAAAGCATGCTTGATCATTGCTTCATGTATTTGCCATGTTATATGCCATATGTACTTCATAACTTTTCATGTATGTCCATGCTTCTTAACTTGCTTCATTTGCATTCATGAGCTTGTATGATCATCCCCATGTGTTGCCTTATGTTTGTAACATCTCATAGCATCATTAACATCATGTATGTGCTTCTGGTTTTGTTTCTCATCATGTCATCTCATCCCATTTTGCATTGCATTGCATTTCTTTTCTAACCTTTCAGGTGGTAAGTGATTTTGGGAAGTGAATTTGCCTTCACTTCTCATACTCTCTTCTCATCTCTCTCTTGCATCCTTGCTGTATTTATGCTTGTGTTTGAGATTGAGCTTGCTCATTCTTTTTCTCCTTACTTTCTTCCTTCAAGTGACTTGACTTCTTGAATGAAGCAAGTTGCTTTGCTTCTCTTGATCCTTTCATCTGCTTCCTGGTGGTTCCATTGAAGATTCTTCTTGCAAACCTCACAAACCTTAGGAACAACCAAGCATGACAATGATTAGGGTTTTGATTAGCCCCCCATTTAGTTTTACCTTTGTGTCTCTTTGAGTCTTCTCTTCTCATCTCATAATCAGGGACTAAACCCTAAAGGCTTTAAGGCTTTGTGATTAAGCTTATGCCTACATCCTTCTATTAGGATGGAGTGTATAACTTTAATCCTAAGTGTTAAACCCTTAATGTGTTTAAATCTCTTAATCAATCCACTTAATAATCATCAAGACATCACACTTGTAACTTGGGCCTTGCATTAGGGTTCTAATTCTTCCTTAATTGGTTAAGAAGGACTAACCCTAGTGTTAATGGACAAGTCCCCCTCAAGTTGTCTTACAAACCCTAAAAATCATTTCATCATCATACCATTAAATAAAATCCACTTAATCAAAGGCTTGTTTTGTCATGAGTTTAATCCCTAATCATGGATTAAGTTGAGGAGCATTCCTCAGCTTAAACATTCTCATCTATTATCCTTCTATTAGGATGGTGTAATGAGTCTGTTTAATCCCTGATTATGGCTTAACCTCATTACTTAACACTAAACAAAAATACCAAAAACATTCAAGTAATCACAAGTAGGTTAATGATCTTAATCCTACATCAAAGGTGATTAAGTGTGAGAATCTGACTTCACACTTAAGGTATTCTCATTACCCCTAATCAGAGGGAAGATGTGATGAGTTTACTAAACCATTGGTTTAGGCTTAAGCTCATTAACTTATGAAAAAACTTCAAAAAAGCAATAAAAGACTGAAAATACAAAAACAAACAATAATCGTCTCCTCCGGGATTCTTTTCTCACCTCATTCACTCGTAAACGAGAACTTGCTTCTTTCGTCTAATGCAAGACAGTTAGCACCTGAGCCAGAAAGGTCATGCACTTGAGCATAGACAAGCAGGCAATTCACAAGTCAATTCATCTTTCAGTCTCTTTGGGTCGAACTACGGTGTTCTGACTTCCTCATTGCACGAGAGGATACGTAGGCATAACTTAACGGTTATCGAA
This sequence comes from Lathyrus aphaca, assembly GCA_963966055.1. Classification (NCBI taxonomy): domain Eukaryota; kingdom Viridiplantae; phylum Streptophyta; class Magnoliopsida; order Fabales; family Fabaceae; genus Lathyrus; species Lathyrus aphaca. The sequence continues at coordinate 653,000,839 of OZ014519.1, forward strand.
CAAAAGTCTCTGTATATTCCCCCTCCTTCCGGCTTCATTCTTTTAAGTCTCATAGTCATGAGCAATTCATTCTCATCCTTACACTGACACTATACATATCACATTTCACTTCTTACACTGACACCTGTACATCTTTTTCCAGCTATTTTATACACAGATTGCACTGACACTACCCCTTTAAAACACAAATCTTTTAAGCGTGGATCCCGTCGAGTACGACGGACAATCTGGGTGCTAATACCTTCCCAGGTTGTAACCAACCCCCTTTCTCAGTCTCTCTGGTTCGCGACCGTCTTATCCATTCTTTTTCTAGGTCTATGCAGCATTGCCTTTCCTCCGGGATAAAAATGCCTAGTTGGCGACTCTTTTCATCTCCAGTGAGTTCATTGCTGTGTGTTCTCATTGTCCCTCTCGCCGACCGTTCGCGTCTGTACCTAGTGGGGAGCGACAGGTTGCTCCTGAGAGGGTGGTTATTTCTTTTGATAGTCGCAAAAATGTTGTTACTCCATTGGTGATTAATGTGCCTGGTCCAATGCCATATGAGTCTGATAAAGCTGTTCCGTACCGGTATAATGCTACGATGATAGAAAATGGTAGGGAAGTTCCTATTCCTACTCCAAAGTCTGTGGTTAGCATTGCTGATGTGACAAAGGTTACTCGAAGTGGTAGAGTGTATGCTCCGGACCCTCCGAAGAGAGTTGAAGATACAAGTGCGAATAAACAGATTATGGATGTTGTTGTCCAATCAGGCCAATCTGGTAATAGTGAAGATGAAGTGCTAAAATTGATAAAGAAGAGTGAGTAAAACATTACTGAGCAATTGTTGCATACTCCGTCGAAGATATCAGTTTTATCACTCTTGATGTGCTCTGAGGCTCATAGGCAGTCTTTGCAGAAGATTCTTGATCAAGCTTATGTTGACCATGATGTAACTGTTGATCAGTTTGATAGTATTGTGGCTAATATCACGTCATGCAACAATTTAAGCTTTTGTGATGATGATTTTCCTGAAGAAGGAAGGAATCATAACTTGGCTTTACATATTTCGGTGAATTGTCAGGAAGATGCTTTGTCTAAGGTGCTAGTTGATACCGGATCTTCTCTGAATGTAATTCCAAAGTCGACTTTGTCAAAGCTTGCGTATCAAGGTGCTCCCATGAGGCATAGTGGGATTATCGTGAAGGCGTTTGACGGGTCGAAGAAGACAGTGATTGGTGAAGTGGATCTTCCTATTCTTATTGGACCGTTTATATTCAAAATTACTTTTCAAGTAATGGATATACGTCCCGCTTACAGTTGTCTCCTCGGAAGACCCTGGATCCACGAGGCAGGAGCTGTGACATCCACTCTTCATCAGAAGTTGAAGTTTGTGAAAGAGGGGAAATTGGTGACCATTGGAGGTGAAAGGGCGATGCTTGTGAGCAATTTGTCTTCTTTCTCCTATATTGATGCTGAAGAAGAGGTGGGAACTTCGTTTCAATCTCTTTCTGTTATGGATAATGTTGCTAAGAAGAATGTCATGCCCATGTCTTCTTTCAAGGATGCTCTGCGAGTGTTGGAAGCTGGTCAGTCAGATGGCTGGGGACGAATTATTGATGTTGTCGACAATAAGGAAGGTTTTGGTATCGGCTTTGCACCAGGTGCAGTTCTCAATGACTCAAAGACTATTCAAGAAGGTTTCCGAAGTGTTGGATTTATCAACGATCATTTCGCTGCTGCCATCATTGAAGATAATGAAGATGAAGAAATGTCTGACTTTGTTACGCATGGAAAGATTTGCCAGAACTGGATTGCTGTTGATGTTCCTTTTATTGTTCATTCTTCAAAGTAATTTGTTTTATTTTCTTTCAAAAATCCTTTCACTCTGCCCAAGGTGAAAGTGATGTTTGTCGGGCTTTGTTTCAAATTTTATCATCATCAATAAAATGTTATTTTGTTATTTCCATATGTGTTTTTCCTTTTTGCTTTATTCTGAAAAATGGTAACATAAAAAACCCAAAAATAATAATGATTTTTTATCTGCATATTATTTGCACTTTTGTTCATACTCTAAAATAAAAATAAAATCATTGTGCAGATTGATTGATAAACCCATTGAAAACAATGATCCTATGCCCTCTCCCAACTTTGAATTCCCTGTGTTTGAAGCTGAGGAAGAGGATGTTGAAGAGATTCCTGATGAAATTTCTCGGTTGCTTGAGCACGAGGAGAAGGTTATTCAGCCTCATGGAGAGTCTATAGAGATGATCAACTTGGGTTCTGAAGATGAAAAGAAAGAAGTCCAAGTTGGAGCATTGCTTGGTCCTGATGTTAAGAAGAGGATTGTAGAGCTTCTCAGAGAGTATGTTGATGTATTTGCTTGGTCTTATCAAGACATGCCAGGTCTTGATACTAATATTGTGGAGCATAGATTACCGTTGAAGCCTGAATGTCCACCTGTAAAGCAAAAGCTGAGAAGAACTCATCCCGATATGGCAGTAAAGATCAAAGAGGAGGTTCAAAAGCAGATTGATGCAGGTTTTCTTGTGACATCAACTTATCCTGAATGGGTGGCCAATATTGTTCCTGTTCCGAAGAAAGACGGAAAAGTCCGAATGTGTGTTGATTACAGAGATTTGAACAAAGCCAGTCCGAAAGATGATTTTCCATTGCCACACATTGATATGTTGGTAGATAATACGGCTAAGTTTGATGTGTTCTCTTTTATGGACGGATTTTCCGATTATAATCAAATAAAGATGGCACCCGAGGACATGGAAAAGACCACATTTATTACACCATGGGGAACATTCTGCTACAAAGTGATGCCCTTTGGATTGAAGAATGCTGGTGCGACGTACCAAAGAGCTATGACCACACTTTTCCATGATATGATGCATAAAGAAATTGAGGTATATGTTGATGATATGATCGCTAAGTCGAAGACTGAAGAGGATCATGTTGAACATTTGCTGAAGTTGTTTCAAAGGTTAAGGAAGTTTAAGCTTCGTTTGAATCCGAACAAGTGTACATTTGGTGTACGTTCTGGAAAGTTGTTAGTTTTCATTGTCAGCCAAAGAGGCATTGAAGTTGATCCTGATAAAGTGAAAGCTATTCAGGAAATGCCTGCTCCAAGAACCGAAAAAGCAAGTAAGAGGATTCTTGGGCCGTTTGAATTATATTTCGAGGTTTATCTCTCACATGACTGCCACATGTGCTCCGATCTTCATGTTGCTTCGGAAAGACAAAGGTTGTGTCTGGACAGATGATTGTCAGAAGGCGTTTGAAAGTATCAAAGAATATCTGCTTGAACCTCCTATCTTGTCTCCTCCGATGGAAGGTAGACCGATGATCATGTACTTGACTGTGTTGGAAGATTCCATGGGTTGCGTGCTTGGTCAGCAAGATGAATCTGGAAGAAAAGAATATGCAATTTACTACTTGAGTAAGAAATTCACTGATTGTGAGACTAGGTATTCCATGCTTGAAAAAACTTGTTGTGCCTTAGCTTGGGCCGCAAAGCTTCTTCGCCAGTATATGTCGAATCATACAACTTGGTTGATCTCTAAAATGGATCCAATCAAGTATATCTTTGAAAAGCCTGCTTTGACTGGGAGGATTGCTCGTTGGCAAATGTTATTATCAGAATATGATATCGAGTACCGAGCTCAAAAAGCTATAAAAGGTAGTATCTTGGCTGACCATTTGGCACATCAACCGATTGATGATTACCAACCAATCAAGTTTGATTTTCCAGATGAGGATGTGATGTTTTTGAAAGTGAAAGATTGTGATGAACCTTTGATTGAGGAAGGGCCGGAGCCTGGATCTCAATGGGGTTTAGTTTTTGATGGTGCTGTGAATGCACGCGGAAGAGGAATTGGGGCAATGATCATTACTCCCCATGGTTCACATATTCCTTTTGCCGCGAAGTTGACTTTTCCTTGTACCAATAATGAAGCTGAGTATGAAGCCTGCATTATGGGTCTTGAGGAAGCTATTGATCTGAGGATTAAGCATCTTGATGTGTATGGAGATTCTGCCTTGGTAATTAATCAGATCTAGGGTACGTGGGTAACTCATCAACCCCACCTGATCCCCTATAGAGATTATGCCAGGAAGATATCAACTTTTTTCACTAAAGTTGAGTTTCATTATGTTCCTCGTGATGAGAATCAGATGGCAGATGCTTTAGCAACCATAGCTTCTATGATAAAGGTGCACCAGTGGAATGATGTTCCTATGATCAGTGTGATGCGACTTGAAAGACCAGCTCATGTGTTTGCAGTTGAGGAGGTCCATGATGACAAGCCTTGGTATCATGATATTAAATGTTTTCTCTAGAGTCAGGTATACCCACTTGGGGCATCTGATAAAGATAAGAGGACTTTGAGGAGATTGGCAGGCAATTTCTTCCTGAATGGAAATGTGCTTTATAAGAGAAATTTTGACATGGTCTTGCTCAGATGCGTGGATAGACACGAAGCAGACATGTTAATGAAAGAAATTCATGAAGGATCTTTTGGCACTCATGCTAATGGGCATGCAATGGCTAAAAAGATGTTGAGAGCAGGTTACTATTGGCTGACAATGGAATCTGATTGTTGCAAGTATGTGAAAAAGTGCCATGAGTGTCAAGTGTATGCTGATAAGATTCACGTGCCACCAGCTTATCTCAATGTGATTTCTTCCCCATGGCCTTTCTCCATGTGGGGAATTGATATGATTGGTATGATTGAACCCAAGGCTTCGAATGGACATCGTTTTATTCTTGTGGCAATTGATTACTTCACCAAGTGGGTGGAAGCGGCATCGTATGTTAATGTGACCAAGCAAGTTGTGGTTCGGTTTATCAAGAATAACATTATCTGCATATATGGTGTTCCGAATAGAATCATTACTGATAATGGTTCGAACTTGAATAATAAGATGATGAAAGAGCTTTGTGAAGAATTCAAGATTCAACACCATAATTCCTCTCCTTATAGACCGAAGATGAATGGGGCTGTTGAAGCTGCGAATAAGAATATTAAGAAGATCATTCAGAAGATGGTTGTGACGTACAAGGACTGGCATGAGATGCTCCCTTTTTCTTTGCATGTGTATCGTACATCTGTCTGCACTTCAACAGGGGCAACCCCTTTCTCACTTGTTTATGGTACAGAAGCAGTGCTCCCCGTCGAAGTTGAGATCCCATCAATGAGAGTTCTGATGGAAGCCAAGTTGACTAAGGCTGAATGGTGTCAAAGTAGATTTGATCAGTTGAATTTGATTGAGGAAAAGAGAATAACAGCTTTGTGTCATGGTCGGTTGTACCAGCAAAGAATGAAGAAAGCTTTTGACAAGAAGGTCAAACCTCGTGTATTCAGAGAAGGCGACCTCGTGCTCAAAAAGATTCAGTCTTTCCTTAAAGATTCTCGGGGCAAGTGGACTCCGAACTATGATGGCCCATATGTTGTTAAGAAAGCCTTCTCTGGCGGTTCATTAATTCTTGCAACTATGGATGGTGAAGAGATCACTCGCCCTGTAAATGCGGATGCAGTCAAGAAATACTTCTCCTAAAAAAAATAAAATAAAAGAACAGCTCGCTAAGTTGAAAACCTGAAAGGGCGGCTTAGGCAAAAATGAGCGTCTCGGTGGATTGAAAACCCGAAAGGGCGGTCCAGGCAAAAATTAGAGACAAAAACAGAAATAATTATCCCGGTAGATTGAAAACCCGAAAGGGAAATCTAGGCAAAAGTTAGGGATCATGGCAAGTAACTGCGTCGACAGACTGTATCACTTGTAGCAACCGATGATTTCAGATTCTATTCCTCAGAAGAATTTCCCATCAAAGATTCTTATTCACTCATCCTTGACTGAAGTTTCGGACACAGTGGAGTTCAAAGTTGATAGGGAGAATAGTGATCATTGTATCTCAATGTAGCCCTTTTCCATGTATTTACCATTTTTCAAACTTGTAATGATCCATGGAGTCATGCCATTTGCTGACTACCATTCTATCAATAAATTTGAGCTTTTATCCAATTGTTTGCAATTCTTTATATTGTTTCTGTTTACAAAATTTCAATTTATTGTTGATAATGATTTTTTGAAACAAATTTAATAAATTTAATTTTTGAAGATTTTAAAAACATTTTTCTTTTGATATATGAACAAAGAAAGGATATCGATAGTAATTCCAAGAATGGTAAAGTCTGGATGTGTGAAACTTGTCTCTCCCAAAGCAGGGTTTGATTCGGTTGTGTCCATGTGAAGTTCCTAGATAGTCTTGACAGGTTGATGTTAGTGATGTTTTGTTCCCCAACAATGAGCATGAACGGAGATTGTATGTATTCCCCAGAAGAGTTGTTGGAAGGGATGTTCTTAAGAATCCCTAGTTGAGTTTTGATCTCTTCCTCAGCAAGTTATCTTTAAATTGAGAAGCATTGTGAATCCCCAATCGAGCTCTTGTTCCTTAGCTTGATTTGTTTGCATCCTTGAATATAGAAGTATTGATATAGCAGTCAGTTTAGAGGTTTTCTTTTACCTGATGGTGGGTATAGATTTAAAATCCCTCGTAACTCTGTTTTGGCTATGATGTTAACTTATGATATCCCCATATGGATCCCCAGTAGGTCTGCATGTGTTGGTTTCCAGCAGTTTCCTATGAGATTTCAACAGGTCTTGCACTCTATCCCCAAGAGGAGCAGGAGCAGTATGACAGTTATTCCTCGTGAAGTTTGATTTTTTATCAAGAATATTTCCATCTTCAGCAGATTATTACCTTTCCTCAAACAGGATGATATCCCTAGCAGATGATGTCTTATCATGATTTAAGCCTTGTAGTAGGATTTTATTCCTTTGATGGCTTATGACAGTCCCCTGCAAGATTTAAAGTTGAATCTCCAGCATGTTTCCCTGCATTGTTACCTTGGGATTAGCCGAGTATCTGGTTGTTGTGGTGTTCATGTCACCTGTTTCTTATCTTTATGTCTGTTTTGTCAGCATATTCATAAGCATATTCATACGCATAAGCATAACATCGTTTGCTTGCATTCTTGCGTTTATCATTGTTATTTGCTCTTTGGTGTGGTCTTTCCCCACAGAGTATGTGTGTCGTCTTCCTCTCAAGTTTAGAGTGTCGACCATTAAGCAGAAAGTGTTAATCCTTTCTAATTCCCCACTGAGTTTGTTTCTCGTGGATGATGTTGATTCAGTTTCCTCCCCAGTTTATTATCTGTCGCTCCCACCAAATGACACATGGTCAGAAGGGGTGCAGACGCGAACGGTCGGCGAAAAGTGAAGGGATGAATAGAGTCGCCAGCTAGGCATTTTTTATCCCGAAGGAAAGGTAATGCTGCATAAACCTAGAAAGATATGGATAAGACGGTTGCGAACCAGAGAGACTGAGTAAGGGGGTTGGTTACAACCTGGGAAGGTATTAGCACCCAGATTGTCCGTCGTACTCGACGGGATCCACTCTTAAAAGATTTGTGTTTTAAAGGGGTAGTGTCAGTGCAATTTGTGTGTCAGAGCTGGAAAGAATGCAAGTGTCAGTGCTGGAAGAAAAGGGCAGTGAGATGAGGAAGTGTCAGTGTAAGAACAAGAATGAAATGCCCAAAATAAGGAGGCTAAAAGAATAATGCTGGAGGAGGGGGAATATACAGAGACTTTTGTTCGATAACTGTTAAGTTATGCCTACGTATCCTCTCGTGCAATGAGGAAGTCAGAACATCGTAGTTCAACTCAAAGAGACTGAAAGGTAAATTGACTGATGAACTGCTTGCTTGTCTATGCTCAAGTGTATGACCTGTCTGGCTCAGGTGCAAACTGTCTTGCATTAGACGGAAGAAGCAAGTTCTCGTTTGTGAGTGAATGAGGTGAGAAAAGAATCTCGGTGGAGACGATTATTGTTTGTTTTTGTGTTTTCAATCTTTTATTGCTTTTTGTGTTTGTCATAAGTCAATGAGCTTAAGCCTAAACCAAGGGTTAGTAAACTCATCACATCCTCCCTTTGATTAGGGGTAATGAGAATACCTTAAGTATGAAGTAAGCACCTCAAACTTAATTACCATGATGTAGGATTAAGATCATTAACCTACTTGTGATTATTTAGATGTTTTTTGGTATTTTGTTTAGTGTTAAGTAATGAGTTTAAGCCATAATCAAAGATTTAATGGACCCATTACACCATCCTAATAGAAGGATAATAGATGAGAACATTTAAGCTGAGGAAGGCTCCTCAACTTAATCCATGATTAGGGATTGACCTCATGACAAAACAAAGCCTTTATTAAAGTGGATTTTAGTTAATGACAAGATTAAGAAATGTATTTTATGGTTTGTGAGACAACTTGAGGGGGACTTGTCCATTAATACTAGGGTTAGTCCTTCTTAACCAGTTAAGGAAGAATTATAACCCTAATGCAAGGCCCAAGTTACAAGCTTGATGTCTTAGTGATTATTAGATGGATTGATTAAAGGATTTAAACACATTAAGGGTTTAACACTTAGGATTAAAGTTATACACTCCATCCTAATAGAAGGATACAAGCATAACCCTAATCACAAAGCCTTAAAACCTTTAAGGTTTAGTCCTTGATTAAGAGATGAGAAGAGAATACTCAAAAGATGACACAAAGGTAAAACTAGTGGGGGGGACTAATCAAACCCTAATCATGATCATGCTTGGTTGTTTCTAGGGTTTATGAGGTTTGCAAAAGATCTTCAGGAGAAAGGCCACCAAGGAAGAGGCAGATGAAAGGAAGAAGCAAGAAGAAGCAAGACAACTTGCTTTACTTAAGAAGACAAGTTGCTTGAAGAAAGAAAGTGGGAAAGAGCATGAATGAGCAAGCTCACTCTAATACACAAGATAAAATGCAGCAATGATGCATAAGAGGGATGAGAAGAGATTGTGAGAAGTGAAGGCAAATTCACTTCTCAAAACAACTTACCACCTGAAAAGTTAGCAAAAGAAATGAAATGCAATGAAAATGAGATGAAATGCCATGATGCAAACCAAAGTAAGAAGCATGAACATGATGTTAATGATGCTAAGAGATGATGCAAACACATGTCAAGAGTTGTGGATGATCATACAAGAGATGAGATTGCAAATGAAGCATGTTCTGAACCATGAAAGTCCATGAAAGTTTATGAAATGCAATGGATGCACAACATGGCATATGAAAGATGTAATGACCAAACATGATTCTAATATGTTCTAAGATGTCTTATATGTCATGTTGATGCATAAAATGTCATGGCAAGTTCTTGAATGCAAGCATATGAGAGATGGATGCACATGAAGGCAAGAATTAGGGTTTATGCATAACATGCAACACAAAACTCAAAATCAGAAGCAAATGACATGATAAAAATTTGAAAATGGGACCAAAGGAACCATAACCCTACACAAGTTCACTGCCCAAGGGAGGGGACCTAACTCTTAACCTAATGGGAGTTATGATTTTTCTAAGTCAACTAGGGTTTCAAGGTACCTCAAAAGGAAAAATGCACATTAAATTAAAAATTAAAGATAAATTCAAACCAATTTTACCCTAGAAACTACATGCTATGAAGAATGCAATGCAAGAAGAACCATCATCAAACTCTTCATGGTTAGGCAGAATGAATTTTTTCAAGTTAGGACCAAAATATTGCCTTTAAATGACTTTAATTCCAATGAAAATTGTCAAAATACATCAAGGACCAAAAAGAAATTTGTTTTGAGAGTTTGATAATGTTTCTAAATATTTTAAAATGCAATGTGAATTTTTGGTGATTTTTAAATACCTAAATGCATTTTTAATTAATTAATTTCCATTAACTAATTAAAAATAAACATTTAAATGATTTAAAAATGATTTTTAATGCAAAAAATGAAAATAAAAATATTTTTGGGTTCTGAAAATTAATAAACGTTTTGAAAAAAATTTCAGAATTTTTTAATATGTTTTGCTATTTTTAAAAATTCGTGGAAGTTTAATACAAATAAAATGAAATAAAAATGAATTTATGGAGAAGTATGCAAATCCTGAGGCTCACATTCAAATAGAATTGGAGGGAGTTGACTGGCGCCAGATCCTATGGTCCAGATTCAAACTGGATAATTTATCTTAACCCTAATTAATTAATTTAAATAATCAGGATTAAAAATTAATTGGGAGATCCTGGCCCTAGGTTCACGCGCGCTAAGCCTCATCCAACGCTCCAAGTTCAAACTGACCTAATTACGTGGCTAAACCCTAATTAGGGCTAAACAAGTTCAGGCGACCGGAACAGTGGTTCCGGTAGTCTTCTTCGGCGACCTCTCAAGAACAAAAACCTCCCTGGACCATTTTAAGAGCTGTAAAGCTCCAGATCAAACCTCCCAAACTCCCTAAACACGAATCCACCCTCAAAACCCATTTCTTTTCACTCAAAATCTAGATACGAATCAAAACCTAAAAATGACCAAACTTTCAGAGATGCAGTACATGCTCAATAATCAATCATTTTCAAAAATAAAAAGTGCAAAGCATTCAGAGGAGCATGTAGATCATTTCAATAACTTAAAAAAAGGTTTCTGGAAAAATGATTTTGCAAAGCTACCTGAGGTGAAGCTTTCAACTTGGAGCTTTCAGACTGCCTCCCTGCTTCAAAACTCCTCTAATGATCTCCCTGAAGATGCTTTGAGGCTTAGTTGGAGTGTATTGTGGCTAGTTTGTGAGATTGATGGAGTTCTGTTCAAAGGGGGTGGAAAATCGTATTTCTATTTGGGATGGTTTCAGGGTCAAATGATGGTTGGGAAATGATCAGAGGATCATGGTGAGTGATTCTGTGAAGTTTGTTTGAAGGTTTTAGGCTTGTGTATTGAGATTCGAAGAAAAATGCATAGAGGAGAGTTTTTGTGAACTATGGTGATGATGTGGATTCAGGCTTTCCTCTTGTGTGTTTTGAGTCTCATTTTGTCCACTTATCAAACTGTGATAGGGCAGAGGGTTGGTGGTGGCATAGTGTGATTGGCATGGCCCCTTTTGCAAAAAGTCAAGTCTATGTGTCCTTTGAGGTATGGGCTGTTTCAGGGCTAGAGCAAAGGCATGTCTGCTGCAGCTTGATTCAAGGATGACCATGGAAATGAGATTGAGGCCAATTAGCAAGTTTGTGAGAAGTTGTGGGAGATTTTGCAAATTTCACTAAGTTTGGCCCTTTTGAAGTTTCTTGTGAACCAAGGCATGAAGTCTTATGATTTCTTGGGCAATTTGCAGCAAAATGAGTTGTGTGATGTTGTTATGATGTTTTGATACCAATTAGAAGTCAAACCAATCCTTGGACATCATTCTTGCAAGAATTCCTTTTTGGAGAATTTTATGGAAAATGGCTTATGAAAGTTTGTGATCCAAGGCATGAACCTTGTAAACTCTTGGGCAATTCTAATTTTTCTAAGTTGAAATATGTTGTAATGATGCAAAGAAGTTATTTAGAGGTCTTGAAAGTGCTTGGAACTTTGAATTTGCAAAAATCCCTCTTTGGTGTCAAAAGTGGAAATTTAGTGATTTTTCCCAACTTTGACAAGCCATAACTTTTGATCCAAAATGAATTAGAATGAGTTCTTGTACTTTTTGAAAAGGGAATGATCCAATCTACAACTTTCATGACCAAAGATTTTCCATTTGAAGCATTTTTGAATCAAAAAGAGGAGGTTGAAAAACTTTCCCAAAATGGCAAGTTTACATTATAAGTCATTTTCCCAAAAAGGTAACTTTGCAAATGGCTTGAAATTCTTCAATTTTGTGAGCTTCTAACATCTTATATAATCAAATAAAGATCATACACATCCAAAATGATGGAGAATGCCCTTTGGTTGGGTCATTGGGGGCCTCAGATGCCCTGATTTTGCACTGACTTGCTCAAGAAGTCACCTTGTGATCAGATGCCTTCCCCATTGAATTTCTTCATGAAAATTGATATGCATGATCCTAATAACATATAGAGACCAATAGAAACAAGAATGACCAAAAAATTTGGAGTTATGGCCTCTGAAACCAAAACCCTAATTTTAGGTCATCTGTGCAGTTAAGCCTGGCTCTGCTTCCATGCCTTTCTCAGTTCTTGTGATTATTTGACTTCCTTGACCTTATGAGGATATAATATGATGCTTGAACATACATGGACCCCTTTGAAGTGATTGATGACCTTTGGAGTGGCTCAGATAGCTCATGGATTGCTCAGATCACAAACCCTAGATGCAGATGACTTTGAATCAATGCAATGAAGCAAAAATGCAATATGAGATGATATGATTGTACTTATGCATATGAAAAGATCACAAGCCATGGTGAAATGAGTGAGGGCAAATTTGGGGTGTTTACAGCTGCCCCTATTCAAACATGAGTTAGCTGTGCTGGATGTAAGCAATGGCTTAACAGGCAAACAAGATAACTTGTGATTGAATACCAAAGACAATCCAAAATTTGCACTCACAGAATGAAGAAGAAAAGGGATATTGATTGTAAAATAAAATGAAGTATAATTATAAAGTGCGGGCGACGGAGGACGACCGTCGAGCAGAGGACGACTGCTGGGGATGAAGCAATGACGGGGACGGCCGACATGCTGGGGATATGAGAGATTATGATGGGGACGACCATCGGGCTGAAGATATCAATGATTAGGAACGGTCATCAAAAGTGAAGGACGATCACCTAGCAGGGGACGGCTGCTCTGTTGGGGATAAGATGAGGGACGGTCATCTAAGGTGAAGGACAATCACCTGGCAGGGTACGGCTGCCGAAAGTATCACGACATAGGACGAATGCCGGATAAAAAGGTCGACGATAGGGACGTCCATCGGATAAGCATGATGAAGGGCGATCATCAAGAGGTGGGGGATGATCGCCTAGCAGGGTACGGCTGCTCTGAGGGTTTATCATGACATAGGACGAATGTCAGATAACAGAATCAACGATGGGGATAGCCATCGGATAAAATGATGAAGGACGATCATCAAGAGGTGAAGGACGATCACCTAGCAGGGGACGGATGCTAAAAATATCACGACATAGGACGAATGTCGGATGGGAAGGGGTTCTAATGAATAGAGACTCCACTGGGGATGATGAAGGACGATCATCAAAAAGGGTGATGGACGATCACCTAGCAGGGTACGGCTGCCGAAAATATCATAACATAAGACGAATGTTAGATAGAAAGGAAATTTTGCTGGGGACTTCGTTGGGGAATAGTAAACACATGCGAATGTTTACATCCGAGAAATGAAAGGTATAGGTGTTTGACACTGTGTATAGATTAAATATGCGGACGAGCATCCCTAAGACTATGATACGGACGAGTATCGGTAGAAACAAACGCTGACGCATGTTCAGAGATGATGATACGGACGAGTACCAACTGGTTAACAAAGAGCACGAACGAGTGTTGATTCTGAGGGGATTTAAGTAGCATATACAAGATACGGACGAGTATCTGTATGAGTAAAAAGTGTGAGTCAGACACAGACGAATGCTCAACTTGCTAGGGAGAGCACAACACGGACGAGTGTCGGAAAAGTTTATTATAAACAATGTATTTGGTTCCCAAAGTGTTTGGGCAATTGTGTTGGGGATAGGTGACACGGGCGGGTGTCAGGAAAGTGTGTAGATATATGTAAATATGTGTTGTGAGTGCAAAAGGGGACGCTTTGGCTTTCTGCTGGGGGATATGACACAAACGAGTGTCAAGAAGCATCTGTAATGTATAAGTATCTGTTTGGGCGACCTTACTGGGGAATGATGACACGGACGAGTGCCAAAAGGAGCATGTAACTGTATTTGTGAGTGTAAAGGAAATGCTTTAACATTCTGCCGGGGAGTTTGGGAAGTATTTTGTACATTGTTGATGGAACGTCAGTATTTACAAGTGCTCAGTCCGACACATGGCTTATGATTATGCACTATGTTTGATTTTTGCCGTAATGCTCCGTATTGGACGGAATGCTACGCTCTGGGGGAAATATGATGCGAATGCTATGATTATGCAAAAGATACCGATCCGGGATTCGAATCCCGTTGCCGTAAAGATCCATGGCTGATCTGCTTGAAGTGGATATCCCAGCTGGGGATGAGACCATTGGTAGATCTGACATATCTGACTCTGCATGGGGGAAATAGATCACTGCTAGATCTATCTTGGTAATGAGGGACCCAACTGGGGTTTGCGGGAGTTTTTGTCACTCTGTTGTGAGATCTTCAGGCATTGCTCTTCTGGATAGAGGCTGAAACTCTGTGGGGAGATGGTTCCCTGTCTTTGCACTTGGCTGGGGAGGAATAATCACTGAACGATCCTCCTAGAGATTTCTGTAGGGATCCTGCTGAGGATGATAATACTTGACAACTCAGCTGGGGAAATGAACACCTTCTGGTGTTGCTTTGCAGGAGATGCTGGAGAGGTGATGTCTGGCAACTCTGATGGGGAGAAAGCATCTCTGGTGCTGTTTGGAAGGTGTGCTGCGGAAATGGTGATTTGACAGCTTGATGGGGAGAAGCTTTCATGCTCCATGTTGTGTTTTGAATACCTGCAATCCTGTATGACAAAGAAACGTACAAGTATCCCGAGGTATTCCCTACTGGATTCCATCATAGGAGTTTAGATACTCCCGGGAGTAAATATATTTCCTGCAAGCATGGATTTTTAGAAAGGAAGCATCTGTATTTATGCAATCAACATCCTAAGGACATCGGACATTTTGAAAATGAAAATAAAATGTACGAGACAAAATATGACTGAAAATCTGATTTTATTCATTTGTGTGCCCTGAATTGGCAAGATACAGTCATAGAAACAAATCCCCTAGAATGAGGAGATTGTTACAAATTGAGAAACAAAAAGATGCTGGCAATGTTGACGACGCTTCACTAAGCTTCCATTTTGCTATGACTCGTATGACATTCGACATTCTTCTCATCTTGCTTCCTGAGGGAGGCTGATTCTGACCGATGCTTTAACCTTTCGAAACTTGCCATGTTGTAAGTGATACAGATGAATTCGGAGTGCAGTTGTTCGCTTATTCCCTTATTTTGCGTGGATCTCCTTTTCGGGTTTTCAATCCACCGGGATACCCATTTTTGCCTGAGTTGTCCAATGCGGCTTTTCAACTCAGCGGGTGTACATTTTTTCATTTTATTTTCCCTTATTTTTGCCCGAGTCTTTTATTCTGTTTTTGACTCGCCGGGATGCCCTATTTTTGCCTGGACTTACATTCTGTTTTTATGTCCAGCGGGTCATTTTATGCGAAGTATTTTTTAACTGCATCTGAATTCACAGGGGATAAGAAATCCTCGTCATCCATAGTAGTGAGCATCAGTGCTCCACCAGAGAAAACTTTCTTTACTACGAATGGCCCATCATAATTCGGAGTCCACTTGCCCCTATGGTCTGTATGAGGAGGAAGGAGTCTTTTCAGCACAAGATCTCCTACTTGGTACTCTCGAAGCTTGACTTTCTGATCGAAGTCTTTCTTCATTCTTTTCTGATACAGCTGCCGATGACAAATTGCAGCCAATCTCTTCTCTTCAATCAGATTCAGTTGTTCGTATCGGGATCGAATCCATTCCGCTTCGTTCAACTTGACATCCATCATTACCCGTAAAGATGGTAACTCAACTTCGACTGGTAGGACTGCTTCCATACCATACACAAGCTGATACGGTGTTGCCCCAGTGGATGTTCTGATTGACGTTCGGTACCCATGCAAGGCAAATGGTAGCATTTCATGCCAGTCTCTATAGGTAACCAGCATCTTTTGTACAATCTTCTTGATATTCTTGTTAGCTGCCTCCACAGCGCCATTCATCTTTGTCCTGTAAGGAGAAGAGTTGTGGTGTTGGATCTTGAAGTCCCGGCACAGTTCGGCCATCATTTTATTGTTTAGATTGGAAACATTATCAGTAATGATTCGCTCAGGCACTCCATACCGACAGATGATGTCTCTCTTCAGAAATCGGGCCACCACTTGCCTGGTAACATTTGCATAA
This sequence comes from Lathyrus aphaca, assembly GCA_963966055.1. Lineage (NCBI taxonomy): Eukaryota > Viridiplantae > Streptophyta > Magnoliopsida > Fabales > Fabaceae > Lathyrus > Lathyrus aphaca. The sequence continues at coordinate 653,016,813 of OZ014519.1, forward strand.
GAAGCTGCTTCAACCCACTTGGTAAAATAGTCAATGGCAACCAGGATGAATCTGTGGCCATTTGAAGCAGTCAGTTCAATCTTGCCAATCATATCGATGCCCCACATGGCAAAGGGCCAGGGTGAAGACATCACATTCAATGGATTTGGAGGCACATGCACTTTATCCGTGTAAATCTGGCATTTATGGCATTTTCTAGCATAGGCACAACAGTCCGCATCCATTGTGATCTAGTAATAGCCTGATCTCAGCAACTTTTTAGCCATGGCATGTCCCCCAGCATGGGTACCGAAGGATCCTTCGTGCACTTCGTGCATCAACAAGTCTGCTTCTGCCCTATCAATACATCTGAGAAGTACCATATCAAAGTTCCTCTTGTACAGGGAACCATCAGCATTCAGGAAGAAACTACCAGCTAGCCTTCTTAATGTCTTCTTATCATTGGAAGATGCCCCGGGTGGGTATGTTTGGTCCTCCAAGAAACATTTGATGTCATGGAACCAAGGCTTATCATCTTTGGCAAGGTCTGCTGAAAATACATATGTCGGTCTGTCAAGTCTGGATACTGGTATTCGAGGCACAAAGTTGGCAGCTTGAACTTTGATCATGGACGAAATGGTAGCCAGAGCATCTGCAAACTGATTCTCGTCTCGAGGGATATACTCAAGCTTGACTTTTGTGAAGAAAGTCAATAACCTCCTTGTATAATCCCGATAAGGTATTAGATGATCTTGGTGGGTGTACCATTTGTCGTTGGTTTGATTGACTACCAGGGCTGAATCTCCAAATACAGTCAGAGTCTTGATCCTGAGGTCAATGGCTTCCTCAAGACCCATGATACAAGCTTCGTATTCAGCTTCGTTGTTAGTGCAGTTAAAGGTGAGTTTTGCCGAGAAAGGCATGTGAACTCCTTTAGGTGTAATGAGTACTACACCAACGCCGCGACCATTCATGTTAACGGCCCCATCAAACATCATAGTCCATTCTTCCTCCGGGTCAGGCCCTTCAGTGTGAATAGGCTCTTCATAATCTTTTGCTTTTATGAACATGATGTCCTCATCAGGGAATTCAAATCTCATAGGCTGGTAATCATCAATGGGTTGCTCAGCAAGATAAACAGACAACACACTGCCCTTGATGGCTTTCTGAGATGTGTACTGAATGTCATATTCTGTGAGGATCATTTGCCATCTTGCAACCCGTCCGGTAAGTGTTGGCTTCTCAAAAATATACTTGACTGGGTCCATCTTTGAGATCAATAAAGTAGTGTGGGTCAACATATACTGTCTTAGTCGGCGAGCAGCCCACGCTAAAGCACAGCAAGTTTTCTCGAGCAGTGAATAACGTTGTTCATAGTCGGTAAACTTTTTGCTTAGGTAGTAAATTGCATACTCTTTTCGACCAGACTCGTCATGCTGGCCCAGCACACACCCCATTGACTCCTCTAATACTGTCAAGTACATGATTAGAGGCCTTCCTTCAACTGGAGGCATAAGGATCGGAGGCTCTTGTTAATATTCCTTGATCTTGTCAAAAGCCCTCTGGCAGTCTTCATTCCACCTGACCGTTTGCTCTTTTCTTAATAGTTTGAACAAAGGCTCACAGGTTGCTGTAAGGTGAGATATGAACCTTGAAATGTAGTTCAATCTATCTAGAAACCCCCGAACTTCTTTCTTAGTCTTTGGTGCGGGCATTTCTTGAATGGCTTTTACTTTATCAGGGTCAACTTCAATCCCTTTCTCACTTACAATAAATCCCAGCAGCTTACCGGATCGCACCCCGAATGTGTATTTGTTGGGGTTTAACTTCAGTTGGTACTTCCTCAGACGCTTGAATAGCTTCAACAGATTTACCAGGTGGTCTTCTTCTGTGAGGTACTTGGCAATCATGTCATCCACATAACATTCAATTTCTTTGTGGATCATGTCATGGAATAATGTTACCATAGCCCGTTGATAAGTGGCACCAGCATTCTTCAGTCCGAATGGAATTACCTTGTAACAAAATATGCCCCAGGGTGTGATGAAAGTCGTCTTCTCCATGTCTTCAGGTGACATTTTGATCTGATTGTATCCTGAAAATCCGTCCATGAAGGAGAATACCGAGAACTGAGCCGTATTATCGACCAATACATCAATGTGAGGTAAAGGGAAATCATCTTTCGGGCTGGCTCTGTTCAGGTCCCGGTAATCCACACACATCCTCACCTTGCCATCCTTCTTAGGCACAGGTACAATATTAGCAACCCACGGCGGATAGCTAGTCACAGCAAGGAAACCGGCGTCCCACTGCTTTTGTACCTCTTCTTTTATCTTCATGGCCATGTCTGGGCGAGTACGGCGCAACTTCTGTTTTACTGGTGGACAATCTTCTTTCAGAGGTAGCTTGTGCATGACAATGTCGGTGTCCAACCCTGGCATATCCTGATAAGACCAAGCAAAAACATCCACATATTCCCGAAGCATGTCAATCAGTTGCTCCTTCACTGAATCTTGTAAGTAGGCCCCGATCTTGACTTCTTTCAAGTCTTCTTCTGTACCAAGATTAACCGTTTCGACCTCCTCCTGATGAGGAGTGATAACCTTCTCCTCTTGTCTTAATAACCTAGCTAGCTCTTTGGGTAGCTCATAATCTTCTTCAACCCCTTCATCAGCTTGATAGATTGGATTGTCAAAGTCATACGAAGCCATAGCAGTGTTGTTTTCGGTGCAGTCTGGAGGGCACCTTCTGCAAGGGTTTAGATTGGTTTATTTTAGTGATCAGTTTTTATCTTATTTAGAAAAAAGTGAAAATGAAGTTATTTGCTTTGAAAAACATTGCCATTTTATTTTTGTACAAAAAGAAAAATGAAAAACAGTGAACGAAAAAGGAAAAGACTCATTTGCAAAAGATGTCCTGATATTCATTAATTGATCTTTGCACAAAATACAAGATGGCCCGATTACAAAATGAGTCTTGACATCTTGGGCAAGATGCAAGACTTGATGCATGCTTTAAAATACAGGAAATAATAATTACTCTACAGGAGTAACCCTTATAAATTCCTGGGAAGACCAATTAAGGACTTGGCTCCCCGGGATCCTTGGACGTATCCAGCTCTCCAGGTTGCGGTCGCTTTCCTCCTCGTCTTCCAAATTGTTCACAGCATCCGGGGTGAGCATCCCCCCGCTGACAAACTTGGGCTCTTTCGCAGCCTCTGGTTGATCATGTTGAGTTGGTCTGTAACCCAACCCAAATCGGTCTTCTTTCTTTTCCACGGGCAGCAGCTTGCCCCAGCCTTAGGCGGTACCTTCCTCAACAACCTTCCGGGCTTGCTGATATGACGTGATGGAAGTTCCCAGTACAGCAGATGCTTCATTAATGTTCAAGGCCTCAAACCCTTGGCTCATAGTTTCATGGATCTCCCCATCCATCTCAATGTACTTATACGTAGCCAGCTGGCTAACAAAGATGTCCTCCTCCCCACAGATGGTGATGATCTGGCCGTCCCACTCGAATTTCAACTTCTGGTGAAGGGTGGACGTAACAGCGCCAGCGGCGTGGATCCAGGGTCTACCCAACAGACAGCTGTAGGCCGGCTGAATGTCCATCACAAAGAAGGTAGTTTTAAACGTCTGCGGGCCAATCATCACAGGCAGATCAATCTCCCCAAGCACTGATCTTTTAGAGCCATCAAATGCTCTCACCACCAAATTACTTGGACGCAATGCCAAGCCATCATACTCCATCTTCACTAAGGCTTTCTTTGGCAGAACATTGAGTGATGACCCAGTGTCCACCAGTACATGAGATAGGACAACACCCTTGCATTCCAAGGTGATATGCAAAGCCTTGTTATGGTTGCGTCCCTCAGTCGTTAAGTCAGCATTGGTAAAGCCCAGTCCATGACTGGTGTTGACATTTGCAACCACAGTTTCTAGCTGATTAACAGTAATCTCCTCCGGCACGTATGTTGCGTGCAGGACTTTCAATAATGCGTTCCTGTGAGCTTTAGAACACATCAACAGTGATAATATGGAGATTTTTTAGGGAGTTTGGTGAAGCTGATCCACCACCTTGTAATCACTTCTCTTTATGATTCGCATGAACTCGTCTACATCTTGTTCAAAAGATGTCTTCTGAGTTTCTTTGACAGTTGGCTCTTCAGGCACCACACTCTTTCCTTTTGCTTTGGCAGCAGCTTCTGCTTCAACACTAGGTCTTTGTGTTTGTGAGGCAAAAAGGCGTCCGCTTCTAGTGAAGCCTCCGCCTCCCCCAACATTATCAATTTGTGGAGAAGAGGTTGATGAACCCAGAGTGATTTTCTCCCCATTGCAGTAAAGATCAGAGCCATAATGCCAAGGTATGGCATTACTGTTTTCATAAGGAACTGGTCCAGGCATCGTAATGGTGACCGGACTGATTGCTGCAGAGGAGGGTATTGTAATGGTGTGCGGATCATAGTAAATTGTGACTGGTGATCTGGCAGGAGGTGCCATGATTTGTTGTTGGAAATTGCTGCTGGGAGGAACATCTGATGGGTCATAGTAGATTGTAACTGTCGAGACATCTTCATTAATCATTGCTGGCGTCGTAGAAGATTCTGCTAATAACATGGATGCTGATGTTGTAGAAGAAATGGTTGTTGAATTTTGACTTGTTGAGGTGATGGACGGAGCCATTGCTGATGATATTGATGAATCGGTAGGAATGATTGTTGCTGCTGTTGTAGGAGAATTTGTTGCTGAAGGAATGATTGTTGATGTTGTTGTAGAAGAATCAGGAATTGTTGTCAAAGGAATTGCTGGATTTGTAGGCGCCGTGGTTGAGATCTGAAGGATACCATCCTTAATAAGACCATCTATGCCACTCCTCAGCCTTTCACACCCATTGACTGCAATGTTGCAATACCCACAACCGAGCTCACACCCGGGGAACACTTGGCACTCTAGAAGCTGAGCTTTAATTTCGACCAAAGGTGTTCGAATTTGTGAAACACTGGTGATCAAGGTAGATGGTTTGTCTTCCTCAATGGCATTAATCCTCGGCCCGCCATGATTAGGCATAGGATTTCTGTTGACATTCGGAGGGGGTGCGAAGTTGAGGGCTTTAGAATCCACCAGATCTTGGACTTTCATTTGCAGGGCCCTGTACTTCTCAGTATTGTGACCAGGTGCGTTGGAGTGGAAAGCACACCTGGCATTGACATCATAATTCTTTGGGAGGTTGAGAGGATCTGGTGGCGCCAACGTCCTTAACTCAACCAAGTTAAGCTTCAGGAGTTGTGGCAATAAAGCGGCGTAAGGCATAAGGATGGGGTCAATCACCCTGTTTGCCTGTGATGGTCTTTGTTGAAAGGGACGCTGTTGTTGGTTGCTATTGCTGTTGTTGTAGGTTCTCTGTTACGGGTACTGAACTTGTTGTTGATAATGTGGTGGTTGTTGTTGTTGATATGCTGATTGCTGAGGAATCGGAGCTGGAATGGTAACAGCTGCTACTGATCTGTGGACATACTGAGGTCTACCCCTGTTTGCATGAATGGAATTTGTCTCACCGGCTCTTCGAGGTCCCACAAAAGGCTTCCTGGGATTACTGGATGAACTGGCACCACTATCAAAAATTTTGCCCATTTTTAAAAGGCTTTCAATCCTTTCCCCAGCTATAACTACGTCAGCAAAACTGGTAGAAGAAAAGGCAGCCAATCTATCAATATATGTTCCTTGCAAAGTATTCATGAACATGTCAGCCATTTCCCTTTCTGACATGGGTGGTTGGACAGCAGCAGCAAGCTGTCTCCACCTTTGAGCATATTCTCTGAAGCTTTCTTTGGAAGATTGGGACATTCCCATTAGGAGTGTCCTGTTAGGAGCCATGTCCAGATTGTATTGATACTGCCTGATGAAGGCTTCAGCTAAGTCCTTCCAGCATCTAATGGTAGCTCTGGTCAAGTGTGAATACCACTCCCTTGAAGCCCCGGTCAGACTGTCTTCAAAGTAGAACATCCACAGCTTCTCATCCATGGTATATGCTTTAAGTCTCCCCAGAAAAGACTGCAGGTGAGTTCGTGGACAAGAGGTTCCATTGTATTTCTCAAAGCACGGGGGTTTGAATTTGTGGGGAATTCTCACCCCATCCACTAGCCCCATATCCATCACATCGAAGCCCAAGGAATTTTGAGACTCCAAGGATCTCAACTTCTCAGCAATTTCATCCAACCTCCTATCATAGACTTCATCTCCAGCTCCCATGACTGTAAATTGTTCTTCTTGGGGATCTTCTTGCAAAATTCTTCCCCCAGCAGTATTACCTGGCGCATTTCTCGGGATGTTAACCTCCGGATCCAGATGAGGTCCAAATACTGGTGGATTAATATGAGGCTGGCCCCTCTCATTATTACTAGTTCCCCCAGTTCCAAGATGAGGTTCCTCGGGAGTTTGTCTTTCCACCAATTCCCTCAACCTTTCTTGGCTCTGGGCCAAGCCAGTCATTACAGCCATGAATTGAGTCATTTGGTTTCTCATCTCCACCCTTTCATTAGCCATCTGAGTTCTGACCTCGGCCAGGTCCTGCTGTACCTGCTCCATCTGAATACCAGGAAGGTTGTTGTGAGTAGGGTACCGGTGCGCACGGTTGACAGGAAACACTCGGCGACGAGCAATATTTCCTGAGATGACAACAAGGTTAGAAACAAAGGTAAAACCAAAACCTACAAAACAAAACAAAAGTTAGTATGCAATGCAGTATGCTTATTTGTTTTCCAAGGTATCCGGCTTGGTTCTTGGTTTTGACCTTTCCAGACCTCGAGGAAGATGCTTGATGTTGCTTGAGAAAAGAAACCCAATGAAATCAAACTAATATATTACAAATACTGAACAATACATAGTTTGTTTTACAACACATGCCCCTGGAGGGTCAAAATACAACAAAAAAGAAAAGTACATCAAATGGAAACGAACAACAAACAAAGAAGTCAAACATCTAGTCCAAACTCATCCTCTCTGACTTCCTTCAGGAGTGCCTCAGCCACTGGACCAGCTGGGTGCTCTGTAATGGTCCTAATGAGGAGGTTCCTGGTAGCAATGGCAGTGGTCAGCTTCTTGTGCCTGTCCTGGTCCTTTGACCTCTTTAGTCCAGCTCTAAGCTTCAATTCTGAAATCTCCTTCTGGGCTGCCAACAAAGCTTCCTGCTGCTTCTTTTCATTGGCCTCTAGTTGTTCAATCTTAGCTTGAGTCTTCTGATCTTCTTGAGTACGGGCTTCCGTGATCCTGACCCACCTAGCCTGACTTTCTTGCAGATATAGCTCAGTCCTAGCTTTCTGAAGCTTGGCCTCTTTACAGGCATTCTTCAATATTTTCTCCCCAGCTCTTGCTTTCTTGATATAGTCCTCTGTCTTCTCAATTTTGACAAGATGCTCCACCCTAAGCTTCTCCAGCCTCTCAATGTCCAAACGACCATCACTCCTTTCCCAAAGGGTCTTCTTTAGAGCTTGAGACAGATTCTCATTCCTTTCCTTCAGCTTCTCAAATTCTTCCAGGCTGACAGTGGCTGCTGGCTGTATTGTAGATGGTCCAGGTATATCCTCAATGGTGAAAGGCATTCCAGTAATCTGAGCTCTAGCATGGGACCAATCGTAGTACTGAGCTGAAGCAACATTGTTACATCTTCCAAGAATAGCCATCCCTTTTGTCTGGATGTTGTCCCAAGCCCAGGATGCTTGCCTGACAATAGTTGAATTAAGTTTCACTTCACAATATAGGGTCTCAGCTATATCCTGCACCCTGGGAGGGTGAACCAAAGCATAGCCCAGTTGTCTCTTAAACAACAAAGGATTGTAGTTGATGCAACCCTTTACTCCTATCAGAGGTACATTTGGGTATTGCCCACAGCTGGTGATAATGTCTTTGCCTTTGGTGCTCTGGGTGCACCATCTGATATCATCTGAAGTCAAAGCAATGAGCCTCTTGGCCCAATTCTTCTGTTGGTGAGGATTCAGGAAGGCATCTGACTTAGGCATGTGTCTGAGCAGCCAGGTGTGAAACAAAGGAGCACAACATCTCACCAACTTCCCCATTTGTTTCTCATTCCTCTGATGGATGGAGTAATAGAAATCTCCCAGCAAGGTGGGTGTTGGGTTCCTCAGAATGAAAAGATGGATGGCATTCTTGCTGATAAATTTGGGCTCATCTGCAAACAGTATAACCCCATATATGCTGAGGGCTAACAGTGCACAGACTGCCCTCCATTCTCCTAAGGAGGCCTTCAGGATGGCCTGGGAAATCAAGAAGTCCAAGTGCAAACCAGGGATCCCAGCTTTTGTTGTCATACTTTGCTCAATCAAGGAAGGCTCCAGGTACAGTGCTTTTGCCACTTCTCCATTGCTGGGAGCTGGCATCTCTGGGTTGAAGGGGACTCCTCCCCTGACAGGTACTCCAATCAATGATGAAAACTCCTCCAGCAGAGGTCCTAGCTGAAAGTCTGGAAATGTGAAACATCTCAATGGAGGGTCATAAAACTGCAAGCATGTGTGGATCATGCTCCTCTGAGAAGGGTCAAGGTTCATAACCATATCCATGATACCTCCATAGTGCTCTCTAAACAAAGGGATGTGGTCAGGTGTGATAAGTGACTGGACCTGCCTGATACCAGTCAACACAGGCTCAAAGAAATGGTAGGATATGTTGCTTTTCCTGGGAGTAGTCATGAATGCTGCTGAAGATGATGAAGATAGGTGTTGATGAAGATCAAGACTGACACTGGAGATGGGCCACTGATAGGCTGGTGCTGATGATGATAGCTGAAGCAAATAACTAATGAAGCAGAGGTCTATGCAGAAGAAGGGGTCAAAACCAAACCAGATGTAATGTGGATACCCTGAAAAGCAAATAAACAAATGTTAAATGATGCAAATGATGAGTATGCAAATGATATGCAAGGGTTTGTGATCAAGCTGGATCTGATTATCTGTCTTGATATAAAGCCCATGTATGTTCCAGAAGTCCAGATGGAGGTTCAGAAATCCAGTAACCAAGGTGGGGGACTCAAATAAAGAGTTACATGTCCAGGGTTAAATCACAAGAACTGTCCAAAATGAGGTACTCTTAAACAAAACAAGTAACAAGGTATGATGTGGCCAAGGGTACCTGCACACCTGTAAACAGCCCAACCCCCCTCACAGGTAGTGTTCTAAAACAAGGATCCTCAAACTTGGATCAGTTATGAGAAGTGTAAACACTTCTAACCCGGAGGTACAGTGTTTACAATAACCATAAAAGATCCTCCTCTAATTCACCTCAGTTTCTGAAGGTCATAATAAAGGTCATCCAGACTTAGCAGGCTTCCCAGATAGCCATAGCTCTACAGGAAATCTGTAGCACAGAGTTCTCAAGAAGAAACCCACATCTGAACCGTGTTTCATATTCCCGCACCAGACCGAAATGGAATGGGAAAGAACATGAACCACTCTAGCCTAGGTGTCACTCAGGTCCCCGGTATAGGACCTTAAACTCTCAATGGAATCCCACCCACCAAGACAGAAGCCAGATCCAGCAAAATGACAGTATGACAGTATGATATATAAAACTGTAAAGAAAGCAATAAACAAGACTGTACATAAAGCAAATAATAAAGCAAATAAATTAACACAATTAGCACATAACACCCCAGTAAACACAAATCAAACAAGTGCTAGGAGGAACCCACAAAAAGAACCAGAAGCCCTGGTTACAGTATAAGGGTCCCCAGCAGAGTCGCCAAGTTGTCGCTCCCACCAAATGACACATGGTCAGAAGGGGTGCAGACGTGAACGGTCGGCGAAAAGTGAAGGGATGAATAAAGTCGCCAGCTAGGCATTTTTTATCCCGAAGGAAAGGTAATGCTGCATAAACCTAGAAAGATATGGATAAGACGGTTGCGAACCAGAGAGACTGAGTAAGGGGGTTGGTTACAACCTGGGAAGGTATTAGCACCCAGATTGTCCGTCGTACTCGACGGGATCCACGCTTAAAAGATTTGTGTTTTAAAGGGGCAGTGTCAGTGCAATTTGTGTGTTAGAGCTGGAAAGAATGCAAGTGTCAGTGCTGGAAGAAAAGGGCAGTGAGATGAGTAAGTGTCAGTGTAAGAACAAGAATGAAATGCCCAAAATAAGGAGGCTAAAAGAATAATGCTGGAGGAGGGGGAATATACAGAGACTTTTGTTCGATAACTGTTAAGTTATGCCTACGTATCCTCTCGTGCAATGAGGAAGTCAGAACATCGTAGTTCGACTCAAAGAGACTGAAAGGTAAATTGACTGATGAACTGCTTGCTTGTCTATGCTCAAGTGTATGACCTGTCTGGCTCAGGTACAAACTATCTTGCATTAGACGGAAGAAGCAATTTCTCGTTTGTGAGTGAATGAGGTGAGAAAAGAATCCCGGTGGAGACGATTATTGTTTGTTTTTGTGTTTTCAATCTTTTATTGCTTTTGGGGTTTGTCATAAGTAAATGAGCTTAAGCCTAAACTAAGGGTTAGTAAACTCATCACATCCTCCCTCTGATTAGGGGTAATGAGAATACCTTAAGTATGAAGTAAACACCTCACACTTAATCACCATGATGTAGGATTAAGATCATTAACCTACTTGAGTTTATTTGGATGTTTTTGGAGTTTTTGTTTAGTGTTAAGTAATGAGTTTAAGCCATAATCAAGGATTTAATGGACTCATTACTCCATCCTAATAGAAGGATAATAGATGAGAACATTTAAGCTGAGAAAGGCTTCTCAACTTAATCCATGATTAGGGATTAACCTCATGACAAAACAAGGTCTTTATTAGAGTGGATTTTAGTTAATGATAAGATGAAGAAGTGATTTTTATGGTTTGTGAGACAACTTGAGGGGGTCTTGTCCATTAATACTAGGGTTAGTCCTTCTTAACCAATTAAGGAAGAATTAGAACCCTAATGCAAGGCCCAAGTTACAAGTTTGATGTCTTGATGATTATTAAGTGGATTGATTAAAGTAATTAAACACATTAAGGGTTTAACACTTAGGATTAAAGTTATACACTCCATCCTAATAGAAGGATACAAGCATAACCCTAATCACAAAGCCTTAAAACCTTTAAGGTTTAGTCCTTGATTAAGAGATGAGAAGAGAATACTCAAAAGATGACACAAAGGTAAAACTAGTGGGGGGGACTAATCAAACCCTAATCATGATCATGCTTGGTTGTTCCTAGGGTTTATGAGGCTTGCAAAAGATCTTCAGGAGAAAGGCCACCAAGGAAGAGGCAGATGAAAGGAAGAAGCAAGAAGAAGCAAGACAACTTGCTTTACTTAAGAAGACAAGTTGCTTGAAGAAAGAAAGTGGGAAAGAGCATGAATGAGCAAGCTCACTCTAATACACAAGGTAAAATGCAGCAATGATGCATAAGAGGGATGAGAAGAGATTGTGAGAAGTGAAGGCAAATTCACTTCTCAAAACAACTTACCACCTGAAAAGTTAGCAAAAGAAATGAAATGCAATGAAAATGAGATGAAATGCCATGATGCAAACCAAAGTAAGAAGCATGAACATGATGTTAATGATGCTAAGAGATGATGCAAACACATGTCAAGAGTTGTGGATGATCATACAAGAGATGAGAATGCAAATGAAGCATGTTTTGAACCATGAAAGTCCATGAAAGTTTATGAAATGCAATGGATGCACAACATGGCATATGAAAGATGTAATGATCAAACATGATTCTAATATGTTCTAAGATGTCTTATATGTCATGTTGATGCATAAAATGTCATGGCAAGTTCTTGAATGCAAGCATATGAGAGATGGATGCACATGAAGGCAAGAATTAGGGTTTATGCATAACATGCAACACAAAACTCAAAATCAGAAGCAAATGACATGATAAAAATTTGAAAATGGGACCAAAGGAACCCTAACCCTACACAAGTTCACTGCCCAAGGGAGGGGACCTAACTCTTAACCTAATGGGAATTATGATTTTTCTAAGTCAACTAGGGTTTCAAGGTACCTCAAAAGGAAAAATGCACATTAAATTGAAAATGAAAGATAAATTCAAACCAATTTTACCCTAGAAACTACATGCTATGAAGAATGCAATGCAAGAAGAACCATCATCAAACTCTTCATGGTTAGGCATAATGAATTTTTTCAAGTTAGGACCAAAATATTGCCTTTAAATGACTTTAATTCCAATGAAAATTGTCAAAATACATCAAGGACCAAAAAGAAATTTGTTTTGAGAGTTTGATAATGTTTCTAAATGTTTTAAAATGCAATGTGAATTTTTGGTGATTTTTAAATACCTAAATGCATTTTTAATTAATTAATTTCCATTAACTAATTAAAAATAAACATTTAAATGATTTAAAAATGATTTTTAATGCAAAAAATGAAAATAAAAATATTTTTGGGTTCTGAAAATTAATAAAAGTTTTGACAAAAAATTTCAGAATTTTTTAATATGTTTTGCTATTTTTAAAAATTCGTGGAAGTTTAATACAAATAAAATGAAATAAAAATGAATTTATGGAGAAGAATGCAAATCCTGAGGCTCACATTCAAATGGAATTGGAGGGAGTTGACTGGCGCCAGATCCTATGGTCCAGATTCAAACTGGCTAATTTATCTTAACCCTAATTAATTAATTTAAATAATCAGGATTAAAAATTAATTGGGAGATCCTGGCCCTAGGTTCACGCGCGCTAAGCCTCATCCAACGCTCCAAGTTCAAACTGACCTAATTACGTGGCTAAACCCTAATTAGGGCTAAACAAGTTCAGGCGACCGGAACAGTGGTTCCGGTCGTCTTCTCCGGCGACCTCTCAAGAACAAAAACCTCCCTGGACCATTTTAAGAGCTGTAAAGCTCCAGATCAAACCTCCCAAACTCCCTAAACACGAATCCACCCTCAAAATCCATTTCTTTTCACTCAAAATCTAGATACGAATCAAAACCTAAAAATGACCAAACTTTCAGAGATGCAGTACATGCTCAAAAATAAAAAGTGCAAAGCATTCAGAGGAGCATGTAGATCATTTCAATAACTTAAAAAAAGGTTTCTGGAAAAATGATTTTGCAAAGCTACCTGAGGTGAAGCTTTCAACTTGGAGCTTTCAGACTGCCTCCCTGCTTCAAAACTCCTCTAATGATCTCCCTGAAGATGCTTTGAGGCTTAGTTGGAGTGTATTGTGGCTAGTTTGTGAGATTGATGGAGTTCTGTTCAAAGGGGGTGGAAATCGTATTTCTATTTGGGATGGTTTCAGGGTCAAATGATGGTTGGGAAATGATCAGAGGATCATGGTGAGTGATTCTGTGAAGTTTGTTTGAAGGTTTTAGGCTTGTGTATTGAGATTCGATGAAAAATGCATAGAGGAGAGTTTTTGTGAACTATGGTGATGATGTGGATTCAGGCTTTCCTCTTGTGTGTTTTGAGTCTCATTTTGTCCACTTATCAAACTGTGATAGGGCAGAGGGTTGGTGGTGGCATAGTGTGATTGGCATGGCCCCTTTTGCAAAAAGTCAAGTCTATGTGTCCTTTGAGGTATGGGTTGTTTCAGGGCTAGAGCAAAGGCATGTCTGCTGCAGCTTGATTCAAGGATGACCATGGAAATGAGATTGAGGCCAATTAGCAAGTTTGTGAGAAGTTGTGGGAGATTTTGCAAATTTCACTAAGTTTGGCCCTTTTGAAGTTTCTTGTGAACCAAGGCATGAAGTCTTATGATTTCTTGGGAAATTTGCAGCAAAATGAGTTGTGTGATGTTGTTATGATGTTTTGATACCAATTAGAAGTCAAACCAATCCTTGGACATCATTCTTGCAAGAATTCCTTTTTGGAGAATTTTATGGAAAATGGCTTATGAAAGTTTGTGATCCAAGGCATGAACCTTGTAAACTCTTGGGCAATTCTTATTTTGCTAAGTTGGAATATGTTGTAATGATGCAAAGAAGTTATTTAGAGGTCTTGAAAGTGCTTGGAACTTTGAATTTGCAAAAATCCCTCTTTGGTGTCAAAAGTGGAAATTTAGTGATTTTTCCCAACTTTGACAAGCCATAACTTTTGATCCAAAATGAATTAGAATGAGTTCTTTTACTTTTTGAAAAGGTAATGATCCAATCTACAACTTTCATGACCAAATTTTTTCCATTTGAAGCATTTTTGAATCAAAAAGAGGAGGTTGAAAAACTTTCCCAAAATGGCAAGGTTACATTATAAGTCACTTTCCCAAAAAGGCAACTTTGCAAATGGCTTGAAATTCTTCAATTTTGTGAGCTTCTAACATCTTCTATGATCAAATAAAGATCATACACATCCAAAATGATGGAGAATGCCCTTTGGTTGGGTCATTGGGGGCCTCAGATGCCCTGATTTTGCACTGACTTGCTCAAGAAGTCACCTTGTGATCAGATGCCTTCCCCATTGAATTTCTTCATGAAAATTGATATGCATGATCCTCATAACATATAGAGACCAATAGAAACAAGAATGACCAAAAAATTTGGAGTTATGGCCTCTGAAACCAAAACCCTAATTTTAGGTCATCTGTGCAGTTAAGCCTGGCTCTGCTTCCATGCCTTTCTCAGTTCTTGTGATTCTTTGACTTCCTTGACCTTATGAGGATATAATATGATGCTTGAACATACATGGACCCCTTTGAAGTGATTGATGACCTTTGGAGTGGCTCAGATAGCTCATGGATTGCTCAGATCACAAACCCTAGATGCAGATGACTTTGAATCAATGCAATGAAGCAAAAATGCAATATGAGATGATATGATTGTACTTATGCATATGAAAAGATCACAAGCCATGGTGAAATGAGTGAGGGAAAATTTGGGGTGTTTACATTATCTGGATGGAATTTCCCCAGTTGAGATATTTCCTCCTCGGGATGAGTCTTGTTTGACCGTTTCTTTCCAATTTGTTCTTGGATTGAACTTTGGTCCCCTGTTGTGAGTAATATTGCTTTGGAATTAAGCTATCATTGTTTGATAGTGGGCAACATTTTCTCCAGCTTGAGTATATTACTTTGGAATTAAGCTATCAGTTAATCGATAGTGGGTAATATTACCAAACTGATCAAGTTCTTTTACTTGTACTCCTACCCAGTAAATCCGGTAGTCGAGATATTCTCCTCTTACCCAGTAAAAAGGTAATAGAATCAGATATTTTCCTCTTACCCAGTAAAAAGGTAATAGAAGATGTTTCCATTTGCTTAAGCTCCTACCCAGTAAATCAGGTAGTTGAGAATTTTTCTACCCAGTAAATCAGGTAGTCGAGAATTTTTCTACCCAGTAAATCCGGTAGTTGAGGTTTCTTCTTACCCAGTAAAAAGGTAATAGAAACTGTTCCCCTTTGATTGAGTTCCTACCCAGTAAATCAGGTAGTTGATCATGCTCCTACCCAGTAAATCAGGTAGTTGAGATTTTTTCTACCCAGTAAATCAGGTAGTTGAGAATTTTTCTGCCCAGTAAAAAGGTAATTGAGGTTATCCCTCTGTTTGCTCCTATCCAGTAAATCGATAGTCGAGTCTTTTATATTTCCTACCCAGTAAACAGGTAGTGGATGATTCTTTTCCAACACAGTATTTCTCCATTTTTGGACTCGAATACTTTGTTTGATTATTAATTCCTGGCAGGGTGTGTACTTTCCCTTGTTGAATTTTGTTCCTTGATTATTTCATATCTTTTCCCAAGTGGGGTCAGCTATCCAGTTATTTATTTTCCTGGTAAACTCTTTTGTTGTCTGTTTGTTATTTCCCCAGCGGGATTTTCTTCTGTGTCCCCAAGTTTTTGCTTTTCTCTGGTGGTCATATTTTCCCCACAGAGATCTTGGGTTTGCATATCATATTCATATCATATCATTGTTCTCTTAGGACAAAAATTGGGTATTCTGTATTTAAGTCTCTCCCATCTTGTAGAGACGAAGATGTCAATCTTTATATCTCCGGATTGAAGAAACTTAAATAGGGGCAGCTGTAACACCCTAATTTTTGCCCTAAGATTTCTTCACATATCATCTGCATTTTGCATACAAACAAGATCGCACGGGTTTCTCAGTTTCTTCTCAGATGAGGGTCTATGCTTCGCAGGGGATCACCATTATTTTTACTTCTTTATATTTGTTTATATTTACTGACTTCTAACCAAAATACCAAAAATATGTTGCAGTGTTCTTCTTCTTCTCCGTGTTGTAGGTTTGCGAAGATAAGACAGTAACTTCATTCAGATGCGTTTGTTCAGTCACAATTCGATCCAAATGGATGTTTGACCTAATTTGGTCAAACTATCAAAAATTGTTTTGACCGCCAGTTGTGTGTGCCAGTGGTTTAGACAGTGCGTGTTCAAAAGTTCAAACTGTGTTGTGTGCGAAAGTCATCAGATTATCAAGAAGTGTTGCGTGTGAAGTTCGGTTTGTTCATCAGTTCACCAGTGATTTATCTGAGGATTTATTTTCCTCAATATGGACTCGAATTATTAAGGCAGTTTTCAGATGATGTAAGTGGTTGTGGTTGAATTGGCAAGTTGTTCAGTGGTTTCGCGATGGCTGTGTTCATTTAATCAAGTGGCTTTTAAAAAATCCAGATTTGTTGCGGGCTTGAAAACCAAATTCCATCCATTATCCATTTCTTGATTAAACCATTTTATCCAAATCTTCAATAACCATTTTTTTTAGTTCAATTACCCGATTATCCATTTCTTTTATTTACAAAAATTCCAGATTCTAATTTTAATTCGATTCCCTTTGCAAATAACTATTTCCGGTTATCCACCAAATCCAATTCCCGATTATTTCATTCCTTTTTCCATTATTTTTTTTTTGTTAATCCATTTCCAATAATCATTTTCCCAAATATTATAAATATTTCTCAAATGCCCACATTTTTTTCTTTCAATTTCCATCATAAAATAAATATAAACCTAATCATTTTTCTTTAAGCCCATATTTTTGTTTTTAGAATCCAATTAGTAATAAATATAAATAAATTAATTAAATAGAACCATGTTTAAGTCATTTGTTTTATTATTTTATTTGTTTTCATTTCTAAGCCTCATCACAACTTCAGCCAGGCCCACTTCAGCCTTTTTTCCACACTTCTCCCAGCCAAAGCAAAACCACAGCTTCTCAGCTCAAGCAGCCGTACGCGTGACATATCCCAAACAAGTTCACAAGCCAAGCCACAATGTCACATGAAATCCACCCAAACACAATCTACACAAGCTGTAAAACGCAGGAGCTATGTGAATAAAACGCGAGCCAAGTTCACGCAGCAAACACACGTAAGTCACACATAAAACGCAGCAGAAAAATCAGCTTGAACACATGAAATTCGTGAATGCAAAACGCAATTAAAATCTTCAAAACGACATCACAATTTCAGCTCCCTCATTCTATAAATTGAACCCTTCACTCCTTCAATCATCAAGCTTCAAAAGCCCTCTAAAGCTCTGCCAAAATCAATTTCCAAATCTTCGATTCATAACAACCTTCCTTCTTTCTCCAGTCCTTGGATCTACATCATAAACACAGATAACCTTTAATTCAAAAAATCACCAAAATCTTGACAACCATTCACTTCGATCGGTGATTGAGAAAGAGAAGAAGAAGACGTAAATTGACGAGATTGAAGGGAAAGATTTCGAACGAAAAACCGTAAACAGAAGAAGAAGCATTACTGATTTTTGTTCTTCGGCGAAGAGAAGGCTTTGTTTCCGGCGAGTTGATTCCGATATTGAAGGTGAGCCAGCGCCGTTTTGCTTTGGTCGTGTGATTAGTGCCGAAGAAGACGAAGTGATCTTGTGTTGTTTTTCTTTTCTGAGTTTTTGTTATATTGATTTTGCTTTTAAGAAAGAAGAAGAGAAATGTGATTGGGATCGTGTCTGCCTCAATTTTCTTTTCCTTGACCTATATTTTGTTTTTTTTTCTTCTTTATGCTGTCTTGTGGTTTAGATTTGGGCCTGGGGCCATTCAAATCACTACCGTCACCACCAAGCATGCTGCGCGGATCCCCCCTGTTTTTTTCCTTTTCTTTTTTTTGATTAAGTGTGGTTTTTCTTAAGAAAATTACTTTAAATTTCATTTTGATGTAAAATGTAGGAAAAAGTATTTTAGAATATATTTTAGTAAAAAGATTTAGAAAAGTATTTTAAAAAAGATGTTAGGAAAAGAGATTTAAGAAAAGAATTTAAAAAATATTTTAATTCTTTTATGGATCTACTTTTAGATCCATTTTTCTTCATCTTTTATTTTTGGTCGATGACAATCTCCGATTCGTGATTTTTGAATTTCGAATAGGTTTAATCTTCATTATTTCAAATCTATGGATGAATGATCATTTGGATCATTCTCCATACTTTAAGATCGTGATAGGTTGCTTTCGATAAATTCAACGAAAATCTCGATTAAGATTAGACCGTTCTTTTTCTTTTAGTGCGACATGTTTTCGGAGAACGATTCATAATATCGTTTCTCTAACATGTATTAGCACGAATATTTTCCACTTTAATTAGTGGTGGCCGGCCTCATTTGTAGGGTAATTACTTCGTAAATTACTCGGCGATTGCTTAACATAGACCTAAATTTGTCTCGATTCGGAATAAGATCCACTTGGATCTGGTTGCTTCGATTTTGTTTTTTTTTCGTGGTTGTGCTTGATTAAGTTCATCATACCACTTATTATGTAAATATTATAATAATGTGAATATAATAATCCATTTAAATTCAATCTCTCGCACCTTATCCTCTTTATTTCAATTTCTCGCTCCTTATCTCTCTTATTATGCCATTATCATATTATATCATATATCATTTTGTTTATGTTTATATTGTTGCTTGTGATTTTTCTTTTGTCCATTTGGACACAAAACACTAATAAAGGATTAAACACCTAAAAGACTTGTGACTTTAACTTCGGACTATGGTTACTATCCTTAGCATTGGAGTTTGGACTTAGATTTTAGGATCTCTCCTTTTGCTCAAGTTGTGATGGATTGGAAACTTTGGCCTCAAGTTATTTCATTGGTCTTTGAAGATGGAATTCCGGTTACCATGAAGAAACGTTCATAATATGGTTTGGTCGCTTTTCTCTTAACTTTTAATTCAAGTATTAGGATAGTCTCTTCATCTCCTCCCCATTCTTAGATTTTCAAAACTTCTCCCTATTTCAAAAATCTTCTTTGTTTTCAAACTTCAAAATGCTTTCGCAATCAAACCTTGACTTCGGTCAAGCGATTTTATCCTTTTCACTTTATTTTCTTAATAAACTTTAATCCATGTAAATATATTGAAATCTTTTCTTAAATACTTTAAAAAATCCAAAACTCACTCAATTGTTTTTGTGCCTTTGTGCACTTTTCTTTTCATATGTTTAGATATGATTCATTCTTTCTAGCGGAATTATTCGCTAAAGAATGACGACTTATCTCTACATTTTAAAATTAATGCAACTCATTGTTTCTTTTCAAATTTTGTACCACGAACTACGAGGTTTTGATCTCGCATTTCACTTTGTGGGTACGTAGGCATGAGGCGTTAAAACCTCATCAAACACAAAATCTTAAAAAACATTCTTCTCCTCATCCCTTCAATCATTTTCAAGCAAACCAATTTCAAACCATAAAGGAAATAAATATCTCAAAGGGCTCCCGTGGAGTACCACGGACGAGTCGGGTGCGTAAAACCTTCCCGATTTGTAACCAATCCCCTTACCCGTTCTCTGTTTGTTTCTTTTAGCTTTTGCTTTTAGATTCTTAGGTTTTTATTCGTTCTTTTACCTTTTTCCTTTTGGAAATAAATAAAAGCGCGGTGGCGACTCTGTGTACCTTGAGTTAAGTTAATCAATAGCTTACACTCACGATTTTACCGCTACAGCATAACACTGATACTGGCTCCTAAATCGCATAGAGCTTTGTCAATGACGAATTTTCCAATTACACAGGGTATAGAGAAACTACCTGGATCTTTTAACTTAGGAGGCATATTGTTTTGAATTATTGCGCTACACTCAGCAGTAAGTGTAACGGTTCCATTATCCTCTATCTTCTTCTTATTGGATAAGATTTCCTTTAGAAATTTAGCATACGAGGGCATTTGAGTGATAGCTTCTGTAAACGGAATAGTAATATTCAACTGTTTCAGAAGTTCAACAAATTTCTTAAACTGGCCCATCGTCTTGGAATTGGTTAATCTCTGAGGGTACGGAATTGGTGGTTTATAAGGTGGTGGAGGCACATAAGGTTTTTCTTTCTCCACTGCCTCTTGATTATTACCTTCCTTTTCTTCTGGTTCATTCTCCTTTTCAGTCGGCTTATCTTGCTTTTGGTACATGGCTGGATTGTCAAGTCTTGGATCAGCAGGTCCGTCAAGTTCCTTGCCACTTCTTAGTATCACAGCATTGGCATGTCCTTTTGGATTAGGTTGGGGTTGTCCAGGAAATACTCCAGCTGGTGCAGTGGTAGGTGTTTGTTGTTGAGCTACTTTTGAAATCTGAGTTTCAAGCATTTTGTTATGTGTAGCTAACGCATTTACCTTGCTAACTAATTGCATAATCTACTCACTAGTGTGTATGTTTTGGTTTAGGAAATCCTTGTTTGTTTGAGATTGGGTAGCTATGAAGTTCTCCATCATCAACTCAAGGTTTGATTTTCTAGGAACATTAGGAGCAGTCTTTTGATATCCTGGTGGTGTAGCTGGTGCTTGACCTGGTGCGTATAAAGCATTGTTGTTCTTATAAGAGAAGTTCGGATGATTATTCCAACCTGGGTTGTATGTGTTTGAGTACGGGTTTCCTTGAGCATAATTCAATTGATCTGTGGGAATTCCTGCTAATAGTTGACAATCAGGGACAACATGTCCTGGAACTCCACATAAATCACAGTTAGGTGTTACCGTAGCCACGGTGGCTGTTGGTGTTATGGCCAAGTTTTTGATCTTTTGGTTAAGTTGGACAAACTTTGCATTGACTTGGTCCATACTACTCACTTCGTACATACCTCCTTTTGTTGGTTTCTCAGTTGCGACTCTCTCGCTTTCCCATTGGTAATGATTTTGAGTCATACTTTCGATAAGTGCATAAGCATCATTATATTCTTTGTCCATTAGTGTGCCGCCTGCGGCAGCGTCAATCGTCATTCTTGTGTTGTACAAGAGTCCATTGTAGAAAGTATGGATGACCATCCATTCTACTAATCCGTGATGTGGACAAAGTCTTAGCATATCTTTGTAGCGTTCCCAAGCTTCGAAAAGTGACTCGTTTTCCTTTTGCTTAAATCCGTTGATTTGAGCTCTTAACATAGTTGTCTTGCTAGGTGGGAAATATCTTGTCAAGAAGACTCTCTTTAGTTCCTCCCACGTAGTTACTGAATTCGAGGGTAGAGATTGAAGCCAGGCTCTCGCTCTGTCTCGAAGTGAGAAAGGAAAAATGCGTAATCTAATAGCTTCTTGGGTAACTCCATTAGCTTTTACAGTATCTGCGTACTGCACAAATATCGAAAGATGAAGGTTCGGATCCTCGGTAGGATTTCCGGCGAATTGGTTTTGTTGCACGGCTGATATCAGCGAAGGTTTCAATTCGAAATCGTTTCGGTTGATAGCCAGTGCAGCAATGCTGGAATGCGGCTCAGCTTGTGAAGGACTAGCGTAATATTTGAGTGGGTGATTTGGTTCTTCAGCCATCTCTGCGTCCTTTGATGTTCCAACTGGTTTAGGTGGATCAACTTGAAGATCTGGAATGTTGTATTTTCGTTCGTATTCGAATATTCGTCTTCTTACATGTAAGAAGCGTTCTAATTCTTGGACTGGAGGTTGCAAGTCTTCGCCTTGAGAGCGAGTACTTGGCATACACTCGGTAAATTAGATTAGAAAAAGAATAAGTTGTTACCTTAGTCTAGACAGTGCTACTCTACTAGTGCACTAGTGACTAAATCAAGGTCCCCGACAACGGCGCCAAAAACTTGATGGGGCGAAGACGCGATATGTGTCTAGCGGTATCTGAAATGCAAGCGCATAACCTATCAAAGTAATATAAAAGATTATCGATCCTACAGGGACTTTGTAATCACTCTAGTGCTAGAGGGTCTACTAGTTTAGCTATGGCAGATATTTGTCACGATTTTGGTTTTAAGGATTAAAAACAGGAATTAAATTTAGTTTTAAGGAAATAATGAGAAGGCGGTCGGTATGTAATTATATTAACCTATGCGGGTTAATCTAACCTAAGCTTATAAGGATGGTTCACTTAAATTATTCTGTAGAGGTTATCAGTTTAAAAACCCTCGACTCACACTCTCGTGGTCTTATCTCAGATCTTACTCCTAAAGCCCTATGCCTGCTCTCGCTAGCCCATAAGTGTTTAGAAAATAATTTTTGAAAACTTAATAATTCTAATTCATTTTAAAGCGCTCTCGCTATATTTAAATCAAATGCCTAACTTTAGCTATCCGGTTAAAATCTCACACTCTCGTGGTCTCGACCTAACCTATTACACTTTTCTTACTCTCGTAACAAAAAGATTAATTTTAATTATAAAAAGCCACAGCCAGAATATAAGTTCTTAATTATTTTAGCTTAGATTCGATTTTACCGTTTCGGCTTAGTTTATTACATACCGCCTAATTAATTTAGCTACTCATTTTATTTATACCAACAGACAGATGCAGAAATAAATAAATATTAATTAAAACATACATTATAAAATAATAATAATATCTTAACATAAACAATTAAATAACTTAATATAAATGCAAAAATAAAAAACCTGGATAATTAAATTCTTAAACTCCTTCTTCCACAGATTGGCAAGCTCGGAGTGTTCGGAACCGGAATCAAAAATAAAAATACTAATTCTGAAACTAGAAAGAAATTAATTTAAATAACAATTTCCTAATGTTGGAAATTGTTATTGAATTTGGGTTGGAAATAGAAACAGAAAAATAAACAAGAACAAGGCTGGAAAAATTAAATGGGTTTAAGAAAAATTACGGCAGAGCTTCCGCGGAAAATTCAATAAAATGCTCTGTAATTTTCAATTTGTAACTAGGGTATTTATAGAACTAGATTTCGGGCAGTTGAATTGGTGAGCGTGGGCTTCGTTCCAAAATGAGAGAATCCAGCAAAAGTGGCATACTGGGTTTGCTTCTGTTGAGGAAAAATAGGAGTCGTCTTTGACTCGTTGCACGTCTTCATGAATGACTTCAATTAAATTAAACACATTTTCCTTGTCACGAACGTGACAAAGGCGTAACGGTCAGATTCTCCAATTCAAGCGTGTCACGGTCGTGACGATTGAGCAACGGTCGTGAGACCTCCAAGTAGAGTGTCACGGTCGTGAGGATGTTGTGACGACCGTGAGTGTAACAAAATTTGCAGACTTAGCAGAATTCTTCTCTTCCTCTTCTTTTCATGCTAGTTTTGGTTCATTTGATCTTTTTCTCATAATTTAGCTCTAGACATGTTATACATGCAATGTGACATAAAAAACTCGAACAATCGGGAGTTAATAGGATCAATGTGCGATAAAACAAACTTAAAACGTAGTAACAAAGTGATACGATTTCTCGTTATCAATCCCCTGCCTTCATCACCATTCCAGACACTCTCACTCCCACCAATGAACCTGAAGACCCCCTTAGAGTGTCATTTACATAGAAGCCCTAGAAAAACTAGCTTCTAACTCTAATAAAATAGCCATACCAAAACCCAAGCCTAAACCAACCAAATCAGAAGTTAGTGTTTTACTGTTGGCTTTTGAAGAAGAAATAAAAGATTGGGTGAACACTTTGAAGATTGCCTGTGCAGAAAATCTAAATCATGCAGCATCAGATCATATATGGACTAAGTTCAGAAAATAGTTCAATGCTGAGTCCAAGAAGCTGAAGGATCTCAGCTATGGCATTGCTCAGCAGAACTTCTGTGAAAAGCTGAATATTTTCAAAGAAGAAGTTCTTAGTTGTTAGGAAAATAAGACTCTTCATCTTCTGGACAATACTCCTTGGACAGAACCAAAGGTCTCTTCTTCTGAACTTCAGGTCATGGTGTAAACACCCCAAATTTGCCCTTACTAATATCACACAATGGCTTGTGATCTTTCATTTTTGTTTTAACATAAGCATTACATCTCACATTGCATTTTTGTTTCATCTGCATAATTCAAGTTCATCTGCATCTAGGGTTTGTGATCTGAGCAATCCAAGATTCCATCTGAGCCATCCCAAAGGCCTCAAAGCTTTCCAAGAGGGTCCATGTATGTTCTACCATCATACTATACTCCTCAAAGTTCGTGAAAGTCAAGAGATCACAAGAACTGGCAAAGGCATGGAAGCAGAGCTAGGGTTTTCACTACACAGATGACCAAAATTAGGGTTTTGGTTTCAGAGGCCTTAACTCCAAATTTTTGGGCCATTCTTGTTTCTAATGTTCTCAATATGTTATAAGGATAATGTGTACCAAGTTTGATGAAGAAACTCATTGTGGAAGTCATTTGTTCACTGGGTAACTTCTTGAGCAAGTTAAGTCAAAATCAGGGCATCTGAGGCCCCCAACAATGGAACCAAAGGGGTATTTTCATCAAATTTAAGTTATATGATCTTTATTTGATCTTAGAAGTGGTTGGAAGTTCACAAGATTGAAGAATTTTGAGCCAATTGCAAACTTGCCATTTTTGGAAATGACTTGAAATGCAAACTTTTCATTTTGGGAACGTTTTTCAACCTCCTCTTTCATAACCAAAAATGCTTCAAATGAAAAATTCTTGGTCATGGAAGTTGTAGATTAGGTCTTTCCCTTTTCAAAAAGTACAAGAACATGTCTTGTTTCATCATAGAACTCAAGATATGGTCTTTCAAAGTTGGCAAAAATCCTATAATTTCAAGTTTCATGTCAAAGAGGGATTTTGCATTTTGGCATGTTCAAGCATTCTAATGACCTCTAATGTACACAAACACTTCACAATATGTCAAAGAAACTTCTAAACCTCAGAATTGTGCATTGAACCAAGTGTTTTCATGACTTGAACTTCAAGAAATCACAAAAGGGCCAAAACTCTCCAAATTTGCAAAATGCATTGGATCCTCTCATCCACTTGTGCCAGTTGCATCAAACTGATTCTATGGCTCTCCATGAATCTTGTTGAGGCCAGACACCCCAAAAAGCCAGACCTGCCATGGCCCATACCTCAAGTACACCAAAATTGACTTTTTTTCAAAACACCCCATACCAATCAGCCTGTGCCACAACAACTTTTGAGCAATCCCATTGGCTTAAACAAACATTATGCAAGCCATTTCATAACACACAAGAGCCTGAATCATCCCACAAGCCAGAATTCACAAAATCCATCAAAACCTTCCTCTCTTCGAATCTCAAAACCAGCCACTAAAACTTCAAACTTCCTTCACCAATCAACTCAAAAACACCTCAGGATCATTTCCCACCTTTCACCATAGCCTAAAACACCCTCAATCAGAAATACGATTTCTGCATACTCAAAACCAAACACTTCAAAATAGCCATCACAAGTTTGCTCTAAGCTCCTCATCATCATCAGGGAGTTCATTGGGGTGGATTTGAACCAAGAGGGAATCCAAAAAGCTCAAGAACACAAAGCTTCAACTCAGGTAGCCATCTCAAACTTTTTTCCAGAAGCTTTATTTTATGTTCTAGAAATGTTCCCCATGCTCCCCTGATCACATTGCACTTGTTGTTTTTGAAAATGGTGAAGAAATGAGCATGAATCGTATCTCTGAAATTTTTTACCTAAAAGAAGTTTGCTTCGATTCATGCTGGTTTCTGAAAAATAAATGATTTTTGGTGTTGGATTCTTGTTTAGTGATGTTCATAGATCATTTCTGGAGATTTTGGTGAAGTTTCATGGCCTGTGGTGGAAGCTTCGGTCACCTGAAAGTAATTAGGGTTAGGATTAGGGCTAATCTCCCCAGTTTGAATGCGTGTCGTAGGATTAGAATTAGCGCGTGTTTGGAAGGTCCAGATCATTTCATTAAACCCTAATCTTTTAATTAAATTAATTAATTAGGATTAATTAAATAAAAACCCAATTTGAATGTCAGCCGTAGGATTTCGCGCGCAGTCAACTCCCTCCTTTTCCAGTTTGAATCTGGGCCTTAGGATCAACATACTTCTCATTTAAATCATTTTTATTTCATTTTTATTGCATTTTCTTGCATAATTTATTTAAAATAGCAAAAAGCATTCAAAAAATATTTACTTTTGCATTCTGACTTTAAATATTTTTCTCATTCCAAAAATTATTTTATTTTATTTTTTGCATTAAAAAAGCATTTTTAAAAATATTTAAATGTTATTTTTAATTAATTAAACATACATTTAGGTTTCTAAAAATCACCAAAAAAATCATGAATCATCCCAATGCATTTAGAAAAATTTTCAAACTCTTCACACAAATTTCTTTTTAGGTTTGATCATAGTTTGCCAATTTTCTTTGAATTAAGGGTCATAAAAATCATATTTTTGAACCCTAACTTTAAAAAAATCATTTATGCCTAACAAAGAAGAGTTTGAAGATGATTATTTTTGCATTGTGTTTCATATTGCATGTAGTTTATAGGTCTTTTCCCTCATGAATTTATCTTACATTTTCAATTTGATTTGCATTTTTCCCTTTGAACCACCCAAAAACCCTAGAAAACTTAGGAAAATCATAACTTTTGATAGGTTAGGCTTCTGGCCTTCTCCTTTGGGGTGTGACCTAATATGGGATTAAGGTTTGTTTTAGCTTGATTGCAAATTTTTATCATGTCATTTGCTTCTATTTAATTCATTTACACCTCACATGTCCATAAAACCCTAATTTTTCATGATCATTTGCATTCACCTTGCATATGCATCCTTACATGAACTTGCCATGACATTCCATGCATTAATATGTCATTTTAGACATATTAGTACATGTTAAAACCTTGCTCAACAATTTCTTCATTCATTTTTCATGATTAGCATTCATTTCATTTCATAAACTTTCATGTGTTTTTAAACTTCAAAGCATGCCTCCTTTGCATCTCATCTTTGTATGATCACACATATGCATTTTGTATGCCTTTGCATCATCTTACATGACATTTACATTGCATAAACACTTCTGACTTTGGTCATCTCATCTCATTTCATCTTATTTCACTTCATTTCTTTATGCTTTATACTTTATGCATTCATGCTAACACTTTCAGGTGGTAAGTTTTTTTGGGAGGTGGATTTGCCTTGACCTCTCACTTCTTCTTATCCCTTTCATATGCATTCTTAATTGTCTTTTAAGTTAATTTGATTCACTTGTGTTTCATCTCTCACTTTCTTTCTTTAAGTTACTTATCTTCTTCAATGAAGTAAGTAACTTATTCTTCTGCTTCTTCCTCCATTCATCTGCTTCTTCCATTGGTGGCTTCCTTGAAGATCTTTCTTAAGCCTTACAAACCATAGGAACATCCAAGCATGATAATAATTAGGGTTGTGATTAGTCCCCCTTATCTTTTTACCTTTGAGTCTCCTTGAGTTCCTCTTCTCATCTCAATAATCAGAGACTAAACTCTTAAAGCTTTAGGACTTTGGAATTAGGGTTATGCCTGCATCTTTCTCTTAGGATGGAGTGTATAAATTTAATCCTAAGTGTTAAACCTTTAATTTGTTTAAACCTCTTAATCAAATCATCTAATAATCACTAAGACTTTATCTTGCAACTTGGGCCTTACATTAGGGTTCTAATTCTTCCTTATGGTTAAGAAGGACTAACCCTAGTGTTTAATGGACAAGTCCCCCTTAAGTTGTCTTACAAACCATAAAATTCACTTATTAATCTCACCCTTTAATTAAAATCCAGTTAATAAAGGCTTGTCATATAATGAATTTAATCCATAACCATAGATTAAGTTGAGGTATCTTCCTCAGCTTAAGTGTTCTCATCTATTATCCTTCTATTAGGATGGTGTAATGAGTTCACTAATCTATGATTAGAGATTAAACTCATTACTTAACACTAAACAAAAACCCAAAAACATCTAATTAATCACAAGTAGGTTAATGATCTTAATCCTACATCTTCATGGTAATTAAGTTGAGATGCTTATCTCATACTTAAGTAGGCTCATTATCCCTAATCAGGAAGGATATAATGAGTTTACAAGCCCTTGATATAGGCTTAAGCTCATTAACTTATGAAAAACACCAAAAACAATAATAAAACTGAAAACACAAAAAACAAACAATAATCGTCTCCTCCGGGATTATTTTCTCATCACACTCATTCATAAAAGAGAACTTGCTTCTTCCGTCTAATGCAAGACAGTTAGCACTCGAGCCAGACGAGTCATACACTTGAGCATAGATAAGCAAGCAGTTCACAGTCAATTTTTTTTCCAGTCTCTTTGAGTCGAATTACGGTGTTCTGACTTCCTCATTGCACGAGAGGATACGTAGGCATAACTTAACTGTTATCGAACAAAAGTCTCTTTGTCTTCCCCCTCTTTCAGCACTCTCTTTTAAGCCTCAGCTCCTGAGCATTCACCTTTTGCACTGACACTTGTATATTCTTTTTCCAGCTTTTGCACACAGATAGCACATACACTACCCCTTTAAATACAAACTTTTAAGCGTGGATCCCGTCGAGTACGACGAACAATCTGGGTTCTAATACCTTCCCAGGTTGTAACCAACCCCCTTTCTCAGTTTCTCTGGTTCGCAACCGTCTTATCCCTCTTTTTCTAGGTTTATGCAGCATTACCTTTCCTTCGGGATAAAAATGCCTAGATGGCGACTCTATTCATTTCACCTTCATTTTCTCTCTTCGCCAACCGTTCGCGCTTGCACCGGGATGCAAATCTTCGGGAGCGACACATGGTTGTTTCCAAAGACAAAGGGAAAGTTGTTGCAACGTCTCCATCTGAAACTACTGCAAAAAGCTCTGAGAATTTGGTTACTTATGCTGAAAAACTTCTTCATCCTCTCTTGTGCTGAAAACTCTGGAAGAGTTAAAGAAAGAGAATGAAGCAGTCAAGATCAGGATGGACAAACAAGATGAAACAAATGCAGAACTTAAGAACATGATTGGTCAGCAAGTGGAGTCTACTTCTCAGATCAAAAGTCTTCTAAAGGAAATGTTCACAAGACTTCCTCCTCCTCCACAACCTTAGTTTCTGTTTATTTGTTTGTTTGTTTTTTGCTTATGTGTTATTCTGATTATTCTCAATGAAAGCTTCCATGTTTTACTTATATTTGTTCTGGTTATTTTTTAACTCTGTTTATATTGCTTTTCGATTCATGATAAAAAGGGGGAGAACGTAAAATATTTTGATTAATAACATCTCACCATGACTAAGCCTCAAACATCCTAAAACTATGATAATTTTAATATGATGTTAAGTAAACAGGAAAAGGCTTCAACTCGGGGGGGGGGGGGTTCTCATAAGAACTTTTGATCAAAAACTCTAAAACATATTCAAAGAACTTCATAACTCAGGGGAAGTCTCACTATCTTTTGTTCTTATTTAAATACTTCAAAATATAAGAGTTTTGTCATCATCAAAAAGGGGGAACTTGTTAGAACAAGAATTGATTCTACTCTCTCTAAAGAAGTTTTGAAGATAACAAATATTTTTATAAAGAACAAATATACTTCTTAAAATTATTTTATTTTAATGTGCAAAATCTATGAAGTAAAATAAGAAGTTTTTAAGATGATAGAAGTTCTGATGCAGCAACAAGAAGTTCCTCATATTATAGAAGTTCTACTACACAAAATATTCTCAAAGTCTTTATGGAAGATTTGAATGCGTTACACTCGGCCAGCCGCTCATTTGAACAAACTCTGATACTCACATACACGCAAACTCTGATTTCAAAATCAACTTCATTAATTGAGGATTAAAGAATTAACGGCTCCAGACATGAATCTTTATTTTTGGAAACTCTTCAAAGACATTTATATCCATCCAAAAATATGCTAAGGTGTCTCCAACGGTTTAAATATCTACATCTATATAAGGGAGTCACTTGGAAGAAATTTAAACAACTCTCTCGCGCATATTCAATTAGTCAAATTTCTCTTTTCTCTCAATTTTGAAATAACCTTGTGTAATAATATCACAGTTGTGATAATAACTTTTTAGAGGCAATTCTTTTTACACATCTGTAATAAAACAATTGATAATCCTTGAGCGACTAAAGTGTTAGTTAGTAGACTCAAGAAGACTTTGACAATAGGTCATTGTGAGTTGTAATATTTATTGATTAGTGGATTAATACCTCATTGAGAGAGGAAAAATCCCCTTGGCGGGTGGACTAGATGTAGTTTGAGTTCAAACGAACCAGGATAAATTAATTGTGTTCATTGCCTTAAATTTACAAAAACCTCAATTCAAACCCCCATTTCTTGTGTTTTTCGTCCCTTCAATTTCTTCATTTCTTTTCAAGAGAGTCGATGTTGTGGTTCTTCCATGGCAACGCATTCTCCCAGGTTGTTGTTTGCCAAATACACTTTCAAAAGCTTCTAAAGAAGGTTGTTCTTGATTTTCAATCAAGTCTTGAAGCTTTATCTAGCATACATAAATAGTAGTAGTGAATGAAATGCAAATAACAAAACAAACAATCAAGTCTTGAAGCTTTATTAATATTGAGAGGTGAATATTACACACACATATGCAAATGATGATTAGTTATATTTATAAATTACATCTACATGTGATATATCATACATATTTCCAACCTTAAAACTATTATTTCCAATATGAACTATTGTTTTTCACATGTAACAAATATAACACAAGGTTATGCACAACAACTCCTAACAACAATAATAACCCTTAACAACAATAACATATAATTTCATGGTCAGTTTCTTGATTCTTAAAGCATCCATAGTTGAGATTTAATATGAAATGGGATAGCCTTAAAACATTAACACTACAAATAAGAGTTCCAAATGTGAAATAAAAAATCACGAGAGGTTGAATGAGGAAGCCAATACCGAAATTCAAAGTTATGAATAGGGCAAAGTATGACCAGAAAAACATCGTAAGCAACCACAATATAAGTAGTAAAAATCAAGAAGTGAAGATCAAATATCAGAGGGACCACAAATTATACTACACAAAATTTCAGAATGACTCACCAAATACAGTCCCTACAAAATCACTCAAAACTTGTGCCAGCACCTCTCACACATGGGAGGGAATATGCTTTTTAAAATCCCTCTCTAATCTCGCACATACCAAGCATCCACATATTCTCCTATAAAACCCAATCATTAGCAATGATTAGGAGAGGTAGACACACACAAAACCTAGTGGAAAAAAGCATATACACTAAAAAAAACCTAGAACACATAGCTGCCTGGAAAATCCTAAAGGCTAATCACTGGAAAAAAAATACAAGAGATGGTTTATCCCTAAATCCATAAATTACTAAAGCTCATAATCCGAAGCTTTTGAGTCTCAAATTGAGACTCAAAATAGCTTGAGTTGAAACCTCACTCATTTCATAACAACAAACAACAACAAAAGCAACAAAAAGAAGAGAGGCGGAGACTCGGAGAAGGAGAAGAAGAAGAGGTCGAAGTATTTACCTGGACACTTTCAGAGGCTCGTGTGGAGGATTTCTTTGAGAGGTATCCTTCAAGCCTTGTTTTTCCTTGATTTGAACTTTGTTGCATTTTTTTTGTTGATTGCTTGATTCCTGAGTAGTTTAGTCTCTCCTTTTTTTGCTTCGTGGTGTTTTTGCTTCGTTCAATGTAATTTTTGTCTCGGCTACCTTCGATTTGAGAGTTTGGTTGTATTTTCGTGAAAACTAACCTCGGATTTGAAAAGGGGGTGGAAAATAAGGGTAGGTTGATGTAGAGTATTTGGTGTTTTAGGGTGGTCTCGCCGGAGAAGACGGCGGCGGCCGTCGTTGGCCACCGCTTCTCCAGCAGCTTTTAGGTTTTCGGTGCGGATTTTATTGCAGAGAAGAGAGAGGGTTTTTTTTTTTTTGTGTGTGTGTGTGTGTGTGTGTGTGTGTGTGAGAGAGAGAGAGAGAGAGAGAGAGAGAGAGTTTTATAAAGAAAGGAAAAATGAAGATGTTATGTTTAGAAAACTTAGATTTTCTTCTTTTATGTTCGTTACTTATTTTGTGTTGGTGAGTCACTGTACCGGTGACACGTGTGTCCCTGTGACACCTGTCACTGGCTCTTTGTTTGATTCTAATTAATTCTCTGCGTGTGCGTGTATGATCCATACCGTGTACCTTCTACATTCGGCTTTTTGATGAGTCTAGTGTTGACTCATCGTTGCATCCAATGCTCCAAATTCTTCCATGACTCAACAATGTTGACTAGGGCTCACCATAGAGATCCATGCGCCTTGGGCCTCCCAGTCTATTGGACCTTTCACTTCTGATTTTCACACCCCATATTTTGTTGAATATCCTGGCCCATTTTTTTAAAATTTCTTTCTAATGTTTATTTTAAGTTTTATTTCTTTCTTTTATTTGTTTTATCATTTTTATAATATATTGTCTTTAAAATAAGAATAACAAAAAATATTTTATGTTAATTAATTATTTTAAATTATTTTATTTAATTTGATTAATTAATTTTTTAATTAATTTTATTAAATAATTTTATTTAATTTAGTTAATTAATTAATTTTTGCTCGATTTCGCTTATGTGATGAATATTGGTATATGCTTGATGATCCTTGCCTATTTCTATTTGGTTGAATGTCGATAATATTTCTTGCTCACTTGTATGAATTATTCTTGTGTCTACGACCATAAATTGTTAAGTAAAATACGAATGCACATTAAGAAAATTGTTTCAAAGATAATTAAGTTTTTTGGTCCAACGCCAAGTAAATACTTTCTTCACATCACTTCATACACACACGTAGGTCGATCATTCTACGATCGCCATCAAGCACGATCTTTACACTTCACATTTTCCCAACTTTTTCAACTTAAACAAATGAACCCATCGCGCTTGTTTTCCATAGCAAGTTACTCAACCATAGCACACTTGATACATATATCAAGTTTCAACCCTTGTAAATCGATCACATCATGCGTTTCCATCTACCTTAACATAAGTCCATCTAAACTCTTAAAAACAAATACATTTTACCTAATTGTTTCATAATTAAGTAATGAAAGAATTGAGTTCTTGGAGTCTCGCATTCCTTGAATTCTTGAGTGAACGCTCTTGAGGCTCTCTCTTTGAGTTGTGGTTCATTCACTCTTTCGTTCTTAAAATAATTAATTGTTTCATAATTAAACAACAAAAGAATGAGTTCTTGGAGTCCCGCATTCCTTGAATTCTTGAATGAACGCTCTTGAGGATAGCTCCTTGAGTTGTGGTTCATTCTCTCTTTCGTCTCTAAAACACCCTCAACCATCGAATCTTAAACCAATGCAAATAATCATTCTAACTCAAAACGTAACATGAATACTCAAACCATTTTTCGTAATCAAATCGCGAAAGAACTGAGTTCTTGGAGTTTAGCATTCTTTGAATTCTTGATTAAATGCTCCTGAGGGTTGTGATTCATTCACCCTTTTGTCCCATAAAACATCCTAATTCACATATCAAATATCGAAAGAACTGAGTTCTTTAAGTCTAGCATTCCCTGGATTCTTGAATGAATGCTCCTAAGGCCCGCTCTTTGGGTTGTGATTCATTCGACCCTTCGTTCCTAAAACACTAAACAGGATCAAACATCTGTCTCTAAACGAACATTGTTTAAATCCCTTATATTGCGCAAACAAGCTAGTGCTTCAGCCTCCCATAGCGAGCAGACAAGCCAACACTTAGTCATTAGAGAGTGGTTAAAACACTCAAGCATTGTTTAAATCCTTTCTATCTCGCAAACAAGATAGCGTTTGAGCCTCCTATCGCGAGCAAACAAGCCAACGCTTAGCAGTTAGAAAGCATTTTAAACAATCGTTCATTAAAAAACACCAATCTACCTGTAGTTAGTCGAACTACAACGCTCTGATTCCTTAACGAGGATACATAGGCACGAGGATCCCATTCCTTGGAGATTACACTAACAACTAACTCCCCCTTTTCTCTCGCCCCTATTGCGATCGAGACCACCCAAACAGTAGTACCACGAACTACGAAGCTCTGATTTTCCTATTGCACGAGGGAATACGTATGCACAAGAATCATAATTCTGGTTGAGCACCCTATGAACAAAACCACCCATTCTCCATACTCGTTTAATCTTAAGAAGAAGACAATAATTTAAGTTAGCATTTGATCGCAGTTTAGACAAAGAGGTTCCCGTTGAGTACAACGAACATAAGGGGTGTTAATACCTTTCTCTTGCATAACCGACATATTAAGATTTACGATTATGTGAATGTGAAAATCTACATATATATATGGTAGTCTTTAAGAAATATAAGGATGACATGAGTCTTGAGAGTTTGGAATGAAGTTAAAAAAGTCACGCTTATTGTTCCTTGAAGATTTATGAATTGTCATATTATGGCAACTTCGATTGACATTTGTAAAATAGTGCATATACAGTCGAATGGGTTCTATTTGATAAAATGTTCTTCTATGTGATTGTGTTGTGGTTTTATAAAACAAGTGTGGAAGGAGTCTTCCATGTAGAGAGCCTCCAAGAAAAGGAGATACGAGGAAATAAGATCATGGAAGATTCATGTTAAATTTATATTTCTTAAAGACTACTGTAACGCCCCGATTCGATAATTCTCATTGTGTTGGAGTCTTTTATTTTAATTGAGTAATTATTATTTGGTTTGTGAAATTAATATGATGATAAGATATGTTGATTAATTAATGTGATATATTGTGTTGTGATTTTACCGTTTTATGAATTTCCGGGTAAATTTGGATAAGAGGGTATTTTAGACTTTGTAAATTAGTGATAAGTTAGAATTAGTAGATTGGTATTTTGTGAGAAAATGATATTTGGTTGGAAAGAAATAGAATTAATAGAGTAAGAATAGAAATAGAAAGAAAATAGTATAAGTTGTGAGAAAGAGAAAGAAAAGGAAAGATAGAAAGAAAAAGAGAAGAAAGAAAGAGGAGAGAAAGAGGAAAGAAGACAAAAGAGAGAAAAGTTGGAAAAGCTTCAAGATTGCTCCAAGGAATCAGAATAATCGGGTAAGGGTGATAAACATTGTTGTCTTAATCTTGTGTATGATTATGTATGTGTTTGGTGGATTGGGTTTATGATTTAGAGAAGTTTTAGAGAAAGTTAGGTTTAGGGTTTTGATGAGAAAACTTGGAAATTGGTAGATTAATCGGTTAGAAATTGTTGTAACCGAAGTATGATATTAGATACATGCTATTGATCATGTTTGTATGAGTTTAGAGAAGTTTTGGGGTGATTAGGTTGGACTGTTCGCAGCTGGTGTGTTGCTGAAATCGCAGTGGTCGCTCAGCAAGCTACCCCTCGCTCAGCGAACGTTCCAGGGTGATTTTCGCTCAGCGAGCAAGAGGGCGCTCAGCGAGCCTGTAGGTTTTTGAGGGATTATGTGTTTTAATCCGTAGCTTAAGTCTTGGGTATTCGTTTTTAGCGATCCTTATATCGATTCGAAGCTAAAAACAGGTAGAATATATTGATGCTAAACTATGTAATTTTTTAGCCGACTTTTTCCCGACTTTTCCGATAAAACGTAAATGAGTTAATTATGGAAATGTGAGTTTGTTATAATGTTGTGGCCATTGGGCAAATGATTACTATGCTTAAATTGTATGCATATGTATGTTAATGGTATGTGTTGAGTGCATAATTATGTTGTGAATAATGTATGCATTTTCAAGGATGTTTTGTTTCATTTTGCATGTAAGCATCATGTCTGCATTCTTGTGGGTTCCTTATGAATCCGTTGTAGTGTCGTGTGCTCATGTGGAGTGTGAGCAATGACTACAACACTATCGTGTGCCCATGTGGGGTGTGAGCGATCAGATTGTGTGCCCGTGTGGGGTGTGAGCAATCCATAAATGTCGTGTGCCCATGTGGGGTGTGAGCGATGGGTGATTAAGTTCACATTGATCGTGTGCCCATGTGGGGTGTGAGAGATCAGATTGTGTGCCCGTGTGGGGTGTGAGCAATCCATAAACATCATGTGCCCGTGTGGGGTGTGAGCGATGGGTGATTAAGTTCACATTGATCGTGTGCCCATGTGGGGTGTGAGCGATCGGATTGTGTGCCTGTGTGGGGTGTGAGCAATCCTGAAACATTGCGTGCCCATGTGGGGTGTGAGCAATGAGGAACATCGTGTGCCCGACGGGGAGTTACTTTAGGTAACAAGCGATGATTCTATTTGGTTCCTGAGTGAACTTGCTGAATGTTGAGTCGGTACCGCATTGCATCTGCATAGAGTTGTATGTCGGTCTCTATGAGTTGCATTTTATACATTGTATGTATATGCTGAAATAAACATGATTGTGCATATGTTTATTTGGAATGTTGTGAAATGATTGGTATGTGTGAAGGACATACTTGCAGATATATATATAAATATATATATATATATATATATATATATATATATATATATATATATATATATGCATGTTGATATGTATATATGTATGTGATTTTATACATTGTATGTATATGCTGAAATAAACATGATTGTGTATATGTTTATTTGGAATGTTGTGAAATGATTGGTATGTGTGAAGGACATACTTGCAGATATATATATGCATGTTGATATGTATATATGTATGTGATTTATACATTGAATGTATATGTGTGATTTAAACATAGCTTGTCGTATGTTTATGCAGAATGAATGTAAATGAAGACTAGACATAAATAATATAAGATTTATGTGTATTAGTAATTTATGAATGATTGTACATGTTGATTGGTAAATGAAGATACATTGCGATGTATATGTGTTATGTGAACATGATTGATATATGATTTGTGTTATGTGAAAGAAATGGTTATAAGTATGTGTATAAGTATGCTTTATGTTGTGTATGAATGATGTGTTGTGGTGAGAATATGTTGATGTATATGTTATATGTTGAGATATATAATTATATGCAATATTATTATGATAATGTTTCTCACCCTTCTGTTGTTTTATGATGCTCTATGAGGCATTGCAGATTAGGTGTGCCGAAGTCGTTTTTGTGAAGCTTGTCTTCATATCTTTGGGTCGGTCGGCTCTGATATGTAGCACCGGGTAGTTAGGTGGCCTTGTGCCTTTTTGGGATACATTTGTATATGTATTCGTTTTGGATATGTTTTGTATAACATGATATATTTGTACGCTTCTAACTTGTAGATATATTTTGATAAATATATAAGTTGAAGTTGTTGATGATTTAAGTTTTCCGCTGTGCAATTTATAATTGAGATATGGGTGTAAGGATTGAAATTCCTTTGTGGATAGCTACCCCCATTGTTGCATATCTGTTTGAGCAGGTGTTGTATGTTTTAATTTCACGTAATGTGACATGCTCCTTTTTATGCTTGATTTAAATTATACTCTGACGAAATTTTATCTATGCCTAAATGATTTAATGTATTATTTGGGGGTATAGAAAGGGGGTGTTACATTAAGTGGTATCAAAGCCAGTGTTCGAGTCAATTGTATCTGTCTTGATGTTGTTGTGATTAAAATTTTGTTTAATCTTGTTGTTGTCTTCGGAATAATCAGAATATGGCTGGTAGAAATGACAATGCGATGGCTGCTGCTTTGGAAGTAATGGCTAGGGCGGTGCAGGAAGCGCCGAATGTGAATACGAATAATGAGTTCAAGAAGAATCAACCGCCGGTTTTCAAGGGGAGGTTTGATCCTGATGGTGCTCAGAACTGGTTGAAGGAAGTTGAGAGAATCTTCCGAGTGATGGATTGTGCCGAGGGAAGTAAGGTGAGGCTTGGTTCTCACATGTTGAAGGAAGAAGCCGATGACTGGTGGGTCGGTAGAAGTCTTGCTTTAGAGGAAGAAGGTGAAGAGATTACATGGGAAGTTTTTCGCACTGAGTTCTTAAGGAAGTATTATCTTGAGAGTGTTAAAGGAAAGAAGGAGATGGAATTCCTTGAGCTGAAGCAAGGTAGTATGTCAGTGGTTGACTATACTGCTAAATTTGTGGAATTGGTTCAGTTTCATCCTCATTATGCTGCTGCTACTGCTGAGTT
This sequence comes from Lathyrus aphaca, assembly GCA_963966055.1. Taxonomy (NCBI): domain Eukaryota; kingdom Viridiplantae; phylum Streptophyta; class Magnoliopsida; order Fabales; family Fabaceae; genus Lathyrus; species Lathyrus aphaca. Next base: position 653,054,926 of record OZ014519.1, read on the forward strand.
TTCTAAGTTCATTAAGTATGAGAATGGTTTGCGTCCTGAGATTAAGCAAGCTGTGGGATATCAGAGGATCAGAAGGTTTTCGGATTTGACTGAATGTTGTAGGATCTTTGAAGAGGATAGTAAAGCTCATTCTACGCACTATAAGAGTGTGAATGAGAAGAGAGGGAAGCAACAGGTTCGAAGTGGACCTTATGTGACACCCATTGATAAGGGAAATCATAGGGGGAGCTTTGACAAGAGATCTAGTGCAGGGAGTTCTAGTCCCATGAAGTGTTACAAGTGTGGCGCCTTGGGCCACAAGTCTTTTGAGTGTGGAAAGAATTTGGTGAAGTGTGTTAATTGTGGTGGTCTTGGACATGCTACGACCAAGTGTCGAAGAAGTGTGGTTAAGTGCTTTAATTGGGGTGAAGTTGGCCACATTAGTACTAAGTGTACTAAGCCGAAGCAAGCTCAGGCGAGCGGAAAGGTGTTTGCATTAGCAGGGAAGGATACTACTAGTGCATACCGTTTGATTAAAGGTACATGCTTTATTAATAGTACGCCTTTAGTTACTATTATTGATACGGGAGCGACTCATTCGTTTATTTCTCTTGAGTGTGCTAAGAGTTTGAATTTGTTTATGTCTTCTTGGGGTGGTGAGATGGTTATTGAGACTTCTGCTTCAGGGTCGGTAACTACTTCTTTAGTGTGTGTAAGTTGTTCTTTGACCATGTTTGGTAAAGACTTTGTTTTGGATTTGGTTTGTTTTCCGTTGGAAGGTTTGGATGTAATCTTGGGTATGAACTGGTTGCAGTTTAATCAAGTTCATATAGATTGCTATCATAAGTTAGTAAGGTTTCCTTCTTTGGATGATGAAGAAGATAGTTTCTTATCCACGAAAGAGTTGAAGAAACTTTTAGTGGACGAAGCTCAGTTGTTTGTTTTGTTTGCGTCGTTGTCTGTGGAGAATGAAGTGGAGCTTAGTAGGTTCCCAGTGGTGTGTGATTTTCCAGAAGTGTTTCCGGACGATATTATGGATGTACCGCCGGAAAGGGAAGTTGAGTTTTCTATTGATCTAATTCCTGGTACTAGACCGATTTCGATGGTACCGTATCGTATGTCAGCTTCAGAGTTGGTAGAATTGAAAAAGCAATTGAATGACTTGTTGGACAAGAGGTTTATTAGGCCGAGAGTTTCTCCTTGGGGTGCACCGGTATTGTTAGTAAAGAAGAAGGACAGAAGCATGCAGTTATGTATTGATTATCGACAGTTGAATAAGGTGACAATTAAGAACAAGTATCCACTTCTGAGGATTGATGATTTGATGGATCAGTTGGTTGGTGCACGTGTGTTTAGTAAGATTGATTTGAGATCAGGATATCACCAGATTCGTGTAAAAGAGGAGGATATTCAAAAGACGGCTTTTAGGACACGGTATGGTCATTACGAGTATTCCGTGATGCCATTCGGAGTTTCTAATGCGTCGGGTGTGTTTATGGAATACATGAATCGTATTTTTCATGAACATTTGGATTATTTTGTGGTTGTGTTCATCGACGTCATTTTGATTTATTCTAAGTCTCAAGAAGAGCATGAAGAACATTTAAGGATTGTGTTACAGATTTTGAGAGAGAAACAATTGTATGCTAAGTTATCAAAGTGTGAGTTTTGGTTGACGAAGGTGAGTTTTCTTGGTCATGTTATTTCTGATGGTGGTATTAGTGTGGATCCATCCAAGATTGATGATGTGATGCAGTGGGAAGTTTTTAGATTGGTTACGGAGATTCGAAGCTTTTTAGGCTTGGCGGGTTATTATCGGAGGTTTATTGAAGGATTTTCAAAGTTAGCACTTCCGTTAACGCAGTTGACGTATAAAGGAAAGGCTTTCATTTGGGATATTCATTGTGAAGAAAGTTTTATGGAGCTTAAGAGAAGGTTGACTATGGCTCCGATTTTGGTTTTGCCGAATCCTACGGAACCATTTGTGGTGTTTTGTGATGCTTCTTTGTTTGGACTAGGTGGTGTTTTGATGCAAGATGGAAAAGTTGTGGCTTATGCTTCGAGACAGTTGAGAGTGCATGAAAAGAATTATCCTACGCACGATTTGGAATTAGCGGCTGTGGTTTTTGCTCTAAAGATTTGGAGGCATTATTTGTTTGGTACGAGATTTGAAGTTTTTAGTGATCACAAGAGTTTGAGGTATTTGTTTGATCAGAAAGAGTTGAATATGAGGCAACGAAGATGGTTAGAACTTTTGAAGGATTATGACTTTGGTTTGAATTACCATCTGGGTAAGGCGAATATGGTGGCCGATGCGTTAAGTCGTAAGTTGTTACATATGTCCGCTTTGATGGTGAAAGAATGGGAGCTTTTGGAAGATTTTAGAGATTTGAGTTTGGTTTGCGAGATGACGCCGAGGAGTGTGAGACTTGGTATGCTTCATGTTACGAATGATTTTCTTTCAACCGTTTGTGAAAAGCAAAAGTTGGATTTGAAATTTGTTGATTTGATGATGAATGAGAATGAGGACTTTAAGGTTGATAATTTTGGAGTTTTAAGATTTCGTGGACGTATTTGTATTCCCGATGATGTAGAGTTGAAAAAAGATGATTTTAGAGGAAGGGCACCGGAGTAATTTGAGTATTCATCCGGGAGCGACAAGATGTATTAAGATTTGAAGAAAATCTTTTGGTGGTTTGGATTGAAGAGAGATGTGGCTCATTTTGTGTATGCGTGTTTGACTTGTCAGAAGTCGAAGGTGGAACATCAGAAGCCGAGTGGTTTGATGCAACCGTTAGATATTCCGGAATGGAAATGGGATAGTATATCGATGGATTTTGTTACGGGTTTTCCAAATACGCAAAGAGGTCATAATGCTATTTAGGTGATTGTTGATAGGCTTAGTAAATCTGCTCACTTTATTCCGATGGATATTAGTTATTCTTTAGAGAAGCTAGCCGAGATTTATGTTTCTGTGATTGTGAAGTTACATGGAGTTCCTAAGAGTATTGTATCGGATAGAGATCCTAGATTTACATAGAGGTTTTGGGAAAGTTTGCAAAAGGCTTTGGGTTCTAAGCTAAGATTGAGTTCGGCTTACCATCCGCAAACGGACGGTCAAACCGAGAGGACGATTCAATCATTAGAGGATTTGTTGCGTGCTTGTGTGCTAGAACAAGGTGGTATTTGGGATAATTATTTAGCGTTGATTGAGTTCACCTATAATAACAGTTTTCATTCGAGTATTGGTATGGCACCATTTGAGGCTTTATATGGTCGGAGATGTCGAACACCTTTGTGTTGGCATGAAACCGGAGAGAGAACGGTAGTTGGACCGGAGATGGTACAACAAACGACGAAAAAGGTGAAGTTTATTCGGGAGAAGATGAGAGCTTCTCAGAGTAGGAAAAAGAGTTATCATGATAAGAGAAGGAAGGATCTTGAGTTTCAAGAAGGCGACCATGTGTTTTTGAGAGTTACACCGGTTACGGGTGTGGGTCGTGCTTTGAAATCGAAGAAGTTGACTTCTCGTTTTATTGGTCCGTATCAGATTACTGCAAGAGTTGGTGATGTGGCATATCGTGTGGCGTTGCCCCCGAACCTTTCGAATTTGCATGATGTGTTCCATGTTTCGCAACTTCGGAAGTATGTTCCGGATCCGTCACATGTTATTCCTATGGAAGAGGTTGAGGTGAGAGATAACCTTACGGTGGAAGCTTTGCCGGTTAAAATTTTGGATCGTGAGATCAAGAGGTTGAGAGGCAAGGATATTGCGCTTGTGAAAGTGGCGTGGGGAGGCGCTGCGGAAGGCAATATGACTTGGGAATTGGAGAGTGGGATGCGCGAGTCGTATCCGGAGTTGTTTGGATCAGGTATGGTTTTCGAGGTCGAAAATTTCTAAAGAGGGGGAGAGTTGTAACGCCCCGATTCGATAATTCCCATTGTGTTGGAGTCTTTTATTTTAATTGAGTAATTATTATTTTGTTTGTGAAATTAATATGATGATAAGATATGTTGATGAATTAATGTGATATATTGTGTTGTGATTTTTACCGTTTTATGAATTTCCGGGTAAATTAGGATAAGAGGGTATTTTAGACTTTTGTTAATTAGTGATAAGTTAGAATTAGTAGATTGGTATTTTGTGAGAAAATGATATTTGGTTGGAAAGAAATAGAATTAATAGAGTAAGAATAGAAATAGAAAGAAAATAGTATAAGTTGTGAGAAAGAGAAAGAAAAGGAAAGATAGAAAGAAAAAGAGAAGAAAGAAAGAGGAGAGAAAGAGGAAAGAAGACAAAAGAGAGAAAAGTTGGAAAAGCTTCAAGATTGCTCCAAGGAATCAGAATAATCGGGTAAGGGTGATAAACATTGTTGTCTTAATCTTGTGTATGATTATGTATGTGTTTGGTGGACTGGGTTTATGATTTAGAGAAGTTTTAGAGAAAGTTAGGTTTAGGGTTTTGATGAGAAAACTTGGAAATTGGTAGATTAATCGGTTAGAAATCGTTGTAACCGAAGTATGATGTTAGATACATGCTATTGATCATGTTTGTATGAGTTTAGAGACGTTTTGGGGTGATTAGGTTGGACTGTTCGCAGCTGGTGTGTTGCTGAAATCACAGTGGTCGCTCAGCGAGTTACCCCCCGCTCAGCGAAAGTTCCAGGGTGATTTTCGCTCAGCGAGCAAGAGGGCGCTCAGCGAGCCTGTAGGTTTTTGAGGGATTATGTGTTTTAATCCATAGCTTGAGTTTCAGGTATTCGTTTTTAGCGATCCTTATATCAATTCGAAGCTAAAAACAGGTAGAATCTATTGATGCTAAAATATGTAATTTTTTAGCCGACTTTTTGCCGACTTTCCGATAAAACGTAAATGAGTTAATTATGGAAATGTGGGTTTGTTATAATGTTGTGGCCATTGGGCAAGTGATTACCATGCTTAAATTGTATGCATATGTATTTTAATGGTATGTGTTGAGTGCATAATTATGTTGTGAATAATGTATGCATTTTCAAGGATGTTGTGTCATTTTGCATGTAAGCATCATGTCTGCATTCTTGTGGGTTCCTTGTGAATCCGTTGTAGCGTCGTGTGCTCATGTGGAGTGTGAGCAATGACTACAACACGATCGTGTACCCATGTGGGGTGTGAGCGATCGGATTGTGTGCCAGTGTGGGGTGTGAGCAATCCATAAACGTCGTGTGCCCATGTGGGGTGTGAGCGATAGGTGATTAAGTTCACATTGATCGTGTGCCCATGTGGGGTGTGAGCGATCAGATTGTGTGCCAGTGTGGGGTGTGAGCAATCCATAAACATCGTGTGCTCGTGTGGAGTGTGAGTGATGGGTGATTAAGTTCAAATTGATCGTGCGCCCATGTGGGGTGTGAGCGATCGGATTGTGTGCCTGTGTGGGGTGTGAGCAATCCTGAAACATTTTGTGCCCATGTGGGGTGTGAGCAATGAGGAACATCGTGTGCCCGACGGGGAATTACTATAGGTAACAAGTGATGATTCTATTTGGTTCCTGAGTGAACTTGCTGAATGTTGAGTCGGTACCGCATTGCATCTGCATAGAGTCGTATGTCGGTCTCTATGAGTTGCATTTTATACATTGTATGTATATGCTGAAATAAACATGATTGTGCATATGTTTATTTGGAATGTTGTGAAATGATTGGTATGTGTGAAGGACATACTTGCAGATATATATATATATATATATATATATATATATATATATATATATATATATATATATATATATATATATATATATATATATATATGCATGTTGATATGTATATATGTATGTGATTTTATACATTGTATGTATATGCTGAAATAAACATGATTGTGTATATGTTTATTTGGAATGTTGTGAAATTATTGGTATGTGTGAAGGACATACTTGCAGATATATATATATGCATGTTGATATGTATATATGTATGTGATTTATACATTGATTGTACATGTTGATTGTTAAATGAAGATACATTGCGATGTATGTGTGTTATGTGAACATGATTGATATATGATTTGTGTTATGTGAAAGAAATGGTGTAAGTATGCGTATAAGTATGTTTTATGTTGTGTATGAATGATGTGTTGTGGTGAGAATATGTTGATGTATATGTTATATGTTGAGATATATAATTATATGCAATATTATTATGATAATTTTTCTCACCCTTCTGCTGTTTTATGATGCTCTACGAGGCATTGCAGATTAGGTGTGCCGGAGTCGTTTTTGTGAAGCTTGTCTTCATATCTTTTGGTCGGTCGGCTCTGATATGTAGCACCGGATAGTTAGGTGGCCTTGTGCCTTTTTGGGGATACATTTGTATATGTATTCGTTGTGGATATGTTTTGTATAACATGATATATTTGTACGCTTCTAACTTGTAGATATATTTTGATAAATATATAAGTTGAAGTTGTTGATGATTTAAGTTTTCCGCTGTGCAATTTATAATTGAGATATGGGTGTAAGGATTGAAATTCCTTTGTGGATAGCTACCCCCATTGTTGCATATCTGTTTGATCAGGTGTTGTATGTTTTAATTTCACGTAATGTGGCATGCTCCTTTTTATGCTTGATTTAAATTATACTCTGACGAAATTTTATCTATGCCTAAATGATTTAATGTATAATTTGGGGGTATAGAAATGGGGTGTTACAACTACCATATATATATATATATATATATATATATATATATATATATATATATATATATATATATATATATATATATATATATATATATATATATATATATATATATATATATATATATATATATATATATATATATGTAGATTTTCACATTCACATAATCGTAAATCTTAATCAATATATAAAAATTAAAGTAAATTCTATTTTGAGATAGATTTTTAAGTATATTCAATATAATTAGAATATGAACACTAACATCCTCGTTTAACTTCAAATATTTCTCAAAAGCATTTTTTCCCATATGTGGATGAAAGAGAAGTGGTGCGATTCATTTTCTTTTTTTCTGATAAAACCTAATAAAAATATCTTGTTTTTTTTTGTTAGTTTCACAAACTATTATATAATTTAAGGTGAATAAGTCTTTAAGATTTACAATTATGTGAATGTGAAAATCTACATATATATATATATATATATATATATATATATATATATATATATATATATATATATATATATATATATATATATATATATATATATATATATATTGATTAAGATTTACGATTATGTGAATGTGAAAATCTATATATATATATATATATATATATATATATATATATATATATATATATATATATATATATATATATATATATATATGGTAGTCTTTAAGAAATATAAATTTAACATGAATCTTCCATGATCTTATTTTCTCGTATCTCCTTTTCTTGGAGGCTCTCTACATGGAAGACTCCTTCCACACTTGTTTTATAAAATCACAACACAATCACATAGAAGAACATTTTATCAAATAGAACTCCTTCGACTGTATAAGCACTATTTTACAAATGTCAATCGAAGTTGCCATAATATGACAATTCATAAATCTTCAAGGAACAATAAGCGCGACTTTTTTAACTTCATTCCAAACTCTCAAGACTCATGTCATCCTTCAAGCAAAAAATTATTATATTTTCACAATGACCTCTCACTCGCCAAAGACGTGGGTCTTTATGACTAAATTTGTAACACAAGTTGTTTAGAGTCGTGTATACTCTTTGTGAAGGAAGTCAAAATGTTGATTTGATGATCAAAGAGAAATGGTGACCGACCAAATCGTTAGCGTTGTCTGCTCTCTAACAATAAGATGACAATAGATATATCTCAGATTAGATTTTCACATTCACATAATCGTAAATCTTAATCAATATATAAAAATTAAAGTAAATTCTATTTTGAGATAGATTTTTAAGTATATTCAATATAATTAGAATATGAACACTAACATCCTCGTTCAACTGCAAATATTTCTCAAAAGCAATTTTTTCCCATATGTAGATGAAAGAGAAGTGGTGCGATTCATTTTCTTTTTTCCTGATAAAACCTAATAAAAATATCTTGTTTTTTTGTTAGTTTCACAAACTATTATATAATTTAAGGTGAGTAAGATTTAATCTAAAACATCATATGTATATTTTTTTAGTAATTAATCTTATCAAAAATAATAATAAAAATCACATTTGAAAGAGATTAGAATCACTTGATACCTCAAATTAGATTAATCGGTACAATGAATCTGATATTGCGATGATGAAAAAGAATCTGCTTTAGCATCTAACCAATTTAGTTAAATGAAAACAACAAGTCATGTGAAATATGCATGTATGTGTGGTGGGTCAATTATCATATGTATACTTCTTTCCTACGTTTTATAATCAAATTGATGAAATATTGTCATGGTTCAACTATATTTGATTTAGAAGACCTATAAATAAATAAATAAATATTAAATGTAGAGATTGAATCACCTACTTGAATTGGAAGTATCTTTAAAATAGTAATAATTTGATCGTAATGAATAAAGAAGAAAAATAAAAATAAAATAAAAAGTGGGCCCCAATAGCCAACCAAGGTCCACTCCTTAAAAATGAAACAAACAACCTAAGATGACACTTTCTAGTTCCTCCTAAAACTGTCTCTTAGCTACTTTTAGGACTAAAAAAATGATTTAGAGAGAGAGAAATCTGATCTACACAAAGACTTCAACTACAACTTGAGATTGAGTGACAGAGAGAGAAAGTTAATGTGAGTGAGTCTAGGAACAAAATGAGGAGAGTGGAGCGAGAATTTGGCCGAGAAATAAGTGATTACTACTCTCATTCATAGATTTGCATGGTTTGAATTTCCAAAATATTTATATTTTTTTATTGTTTTTTATCTTTCAGACAAGCAAACTAAATCTCAGATAAATCCGAGAAATCTTTCACCTCTCTCTCTCTCAGTTCAGATGCACTTTTCTGCTCAATTGGTGCCTGATCTTTTGGAGTTTTAGGTAATTTTAAATAATGAGTCTTTTGGATTTTGCACACATAAACTGTTCTGAATTGTAGGCTCTTTTATCTCTCTTCATTGATAAAAGGGTATCTGAATTTTGCTTAAAAATTCAATCTTTGTAATAGGTATCTGAATTTTGCTTAAAAATTCAATCTTTACAAAAAGGGTATATGAATTTTGCTTAAAAATTTGATCTTTGCAAAAGGGTATATGAATTTTGCTTAAAAATTTGATCTTTGCAAAAGGGTTTTATGATTCATTGTCACAATGCTAGCAAATAGGCTATAGTTGAGGTGACACTGTTAGTTTTTAATTTTATTATAATTTTCTGTATCTTGCATTTTTTTTTTTCTTTATGGAAGATGACACAAAAATGGCTCAAGAACAAGAGGATCAATCTAGAAACAATTGTATCAATGGTGGTAGATCTACCAAAAGGCCAAAGCAAAAGAAGGTTCCACAAAGAGGTCTTGGTGTAGCACAGCTTGAAAAAATACTAGAAGAACAACACATGAAAGATGGTGTTGTGATTTCACCATCCAAAAATTCATCAACATCTTCATCATCACCAACAACTATATCAACTTATTTGCCTCTTCCAATCAACAATTTTAACAATTCCAATGTAAAAGATGGTTCTTTCATTTTACCATCACAAAATTCTACTTCATCGTCGTCATCATCGCCATCATCTACAACCATATCAAACTATTTGCCTCTCCCAATTACCAATTACAATCACATGAACCAAAATTCTTCTCCTAGTCCTTTACCGTTGCCACCGCTAGATTTTAGATCTCCAATGTCACTGCAACATTTGGATGGTAAAGGTTCTGGTACTGTTCCATTGAACAACAGTGGTGTGTTTGGGAATGTGCCTAAGTTTTGGAGCTCTCGCGAGTTGGATTTTGAGAAGGAGAGTTTTGGTTTGGAACATGGATTGCCCTTTGTTTCTAGTTTGCCTTTTGATTCTAATCCTATTTGGCCTCTGCCTAATTGGGTTCAGAGATCACAATTTCATCATCAACCTTCATCACAAGTGGTAAAGATAAAGATCCTTTTTTTTCTTTGTTCAATTTTCATGATTTGGTTTCATTGTCACATTTTCTTCCTATGGAATATGAAATATTTGGTTTTTGATGCTTGTAGGTGAATAATTCCTCAGGAACTTCATCCACTCGTGTCCCTCAGTTGTCAATTGAGCCCCCTTCAAACCAAAATAGTACTAGCAACGGTACACCGGTTAGGCCGGCGGAGAAGGTAATCTTTTACTTGCAAGATTTACTCTCAAATGTAATTCATAGACCATCTGCCTAGTTCTGTTTGATCTGTATTTTGTATATGGCATCAATATTTTCACGGTCGATGCACCCATAATTGTATTCACAGGTCGCTAGGACATCAAAAACATTGACATTGTGGCCAAAATCACGATTGCGTACCGTATTATAAAACCTTGATATGCATATATCAAGTATAGATTGCCTGATATTGAGCTTATAATATGGATTCATGATTTGTTTTCCCAAGTTTATGAAATTTTATATAGATGTTTAAAACTTGGTACAGATGATGATTGGCATGAAAAGGTCATACCCTTTCTCCCTGGATTATTCGCAAACACCTCTAAATTATAAATTGCCGTCCATTGGTCAAGTAAGTACAAATGGAAGAACTTCATTCGAGAGCGAAAGTGGATTTCATCTTGATGCTGCCAATTCAACTTCCAGGTTGTTTCAGTTATACTACCATCGTTTAAGTCGTTTTGTCGTACTTGTACTTTCTCCGAGATGAAATATATTATATGTGCTGTCTTCTCACACGATGTATTTCTGAACTATATGCAGAGAATCTCAATCTTGTTCAGCATCCAACTCTGATCCAAAGTCGAAGAAAAAAGATAAAGGGATTAAAGAATTTGATGGAAGTTTCCTCACTTTGGCTCCTCCAACTCCTCCTACTTCATGTGCAGTTTCACCGACAAAACCACTAGAATTGAACAACGAAGAATCCCCTGAGGTTTGTGCAACACTCATTAACTAAAATAGAGATTTTTTCCATTTCATTACGAATACTACAGTTTTAGGTACGGACAAAACTTAGATGCAGCGTTATAAACGCCGTTCATTCGTTCCTCTATTTTTAGTAGAGAACGGTGCGAGAATAATGTCTACCGCACTATACTTAAGCTTTGTCCTTTAGGTGTATAAAGGCCAAACCGGTGAAATTTGATTGGATCAGATAACGGATCAGACCAATTTCGCTAATATAATCGATGCTCATTCTTAACTATTATTTGATATGCTACAGAAAAACATAGAAGATCAATTCTCTATTCCATCATACAGCTTCATTCCAGCATCCAAGGAGACACAAAATGGACAAACATCATCCAGAACTCAAAATGGTCATCAAGTGGAAGGAACTATTGATCTCAATTTGAAGCTATAAAAACATTATGTTCATCATTATGAAACTTGAATATTCATCTTTGGATTTTATTTATTTATAATAGATACATATTCCTAAATCTTCACATGTAAAGTTGAGTATGAAAAGGACTAAAAATCCTTGACATGTGTGCAATAGGAGGACAGATGTTGATTTATTTGTTTTTAATACTCCTTAATAATAATGCTTATGTTGATGAGACCAAACTCTATGTTGCGCATCCGCACAGTTTTGAATATCTGTCGTTTGGTTTGAACCAACGACAGATATATGAATTTGTAATTGTGTAATCTCAACCGTTGAATCTTAAATTAATGTTTGAAATGTGATTCTGTTATAGTAAGAAATCTGGATATTTTTTTCTTAATCTTTGTTATTCCTTTTCTGGTTTTTGTAGTCTGTGTGCTTGTTAGATGAGTCAGGAACTGGAGATGTAACAAACTTTTGCATGTGGGTTGTGGAGGAATCTGATTGTTCTATGTCCTTTCTTTGTTTCTGTGGGTCCCAATATCTGATTTTCATTATTATGGCTCTAAAATAATTGACAGAAGAGGGGTAGGGTCCCTTTCTGATATCAACATTGAATAATGTGCAAGCAATTTTTTATTTATAGGGATTGGATTGTATTGTATTGTTAATTTTAGGTGTTGATTTTGTACCATGTTTGACTTTGGCATGTTTAAATAGCACACCTCTTTTGAATAGGTCTTGCACTCATTCATTCTCATTCCAAAGGTTTATTTTAAAATATTATATTCTTAATTTAATGGCTTTATTGCATTGAGATTGTAAAGTTTCTTAAAATAATTTTTTTAATCAATTAAGATTTTTATAAAATTTAGGTAAAATAATTAAGGGATTTTAACTTATTTAAGGGGTAAAAGCGTTTTGTACGTGTTTTTTTTTTTTTTTTTAGAATGAGATTGTTATTCTCTTCTTTAATGTGAGGTATTTATAGCGGTGTTAGACCTGGATATTAGGACCCTTAAAAGTAATAACCATCATTGAGAGGATACATAAATGGACGATTAGTCCCCTATTATTGTGGAGAATGTGGTCAAATGCCTCATTCCATACTAACACGGAATACGATCATGTCATTCCCCAATTCTCTATCTTGGGCGACTCCTCCAATAGGAGGTTGACAAATTCAATATAAGGGCGATAGATCTGACAAATGAGTTATAGATCCAGTAGATAGGAGACTAAATGAGCTTTATGGCGAGACAAGATGTTATCTTCCTTACTTGTCGCCTCTCATGGACTTCCTGCGAATATGTCAATACATAGTCCCTCAAGCATGAGGGCTTGGAAAGGTTGAAGTGATTTAGTCATGTATTTTTTTATCCAAATGAGTCCCTCAAGTGTGAGGCGTTCTCTTATGTAAAGGCGAATTCCTCATGTAAAGTGAATTCCATGTATGGGTGACTCTAGCATCCCTCAAACGAATGTTGGGAGAGAAAAAGTGTGAGAGATATTTAATGCTACCAATAATGATTTATCCTTGGGACACCAAATAACTTACTTTTTCACACGTGTCAACAACGTTCAAACTCTTTCATGTCTGATGGAAAACCTAATAGGCCCTCAATTATCCCTAGTTTCTCTCATTTATTAAAAGGAGCCATCCTCAATCCTTTATCATTTTTCACACATTTTTGTTGAAGCCTTTGAAAGCTCCTTCTATCTTCTCCAATAACTCTTACGAGTTCAAAATTCTCCCTTTTACAAGAACCAATTAAACTTGTCTTTTCCCTTTTTCCTTTATGAGAATAATTAGGGATTTATATGAGAATGAAAACCTGATAGAGCCTGCAACTTGTGATGAGTGCATAACCTTGTGGAACCATTGTTATAGGAATGTCATGTGTCCTGACATGACAATCAACTATAAACTAGTGGAATTGGGCATGTTTGGAAATTTACAGAGTTCCCTTAATTCTGATAGTGATAGTAGTGGTGGTAGTGAAAATGATTCATTTTCCCTTTCGTTTTCTCATGAAATAAGAAGATAATGACCACCTTCGATCTTGAACCGAAGAATGTCAACGAAATCAAGTCTCATTATACAAATGAGGACCAGATAGCTTTCCTACGATAATAGATTAACTTCTCTTTATACAACATCGAAGAGGAAATCATCCTAAAGGCGTGTTCCTTAGTATAAAGCGCTAATATGGATGCCTCAAAAGAATATTCGACTCCTTCCTTCTACTTTTACATCCCCAACATTCAGGATATTGAGGTTCGCCTCTCTTATCTTCCTTTGAGACATAGATTATTAAGATGCTCAATATTATCCCTCCCAAATTATGTTGAATGGTTAGTTTGATCAGGCCATTTGAGATTATATGTCAACGACTAGGGTTCCATCCCACTATAGGGATATTTTTTTTTCTTTTTATGGTGCCAAAGCATCTGTCTGTTAGGGTTGGGTAACTTTAGGTGTTGTTCCGGACAGATCCGATGACTAGGCATGGTCCAACCCACTCTTGCTTCCAGGACGATCTAATAGCCCGAAGTAAGAGGGATCCACTGGCTTTATGCCACTCAGTCGCAGATGAGTTGTCGACCACGGTTGCCCGAGGTCGGTTTCCTCTGCTCCTTCTGGACTTCGGCCCGTCATCCGGGGAAGTCATCCAGATCCAACCAAGGAAATGCTCATGCTCGGATTACCCGTTGTTTGATGTACTCATCCGACAATGCAGGCACATTCCAACGGCTAGTTCTGACAGTTACCTATTTTCAGGGAATCCGCGATCCAGGCCCAAAATAGGGACCAATAGCCAAATGTTGGGGGCTCTTTATAAACCCTCTCACTTGAGAGGGCCATGTATCGAATATTCACTCTCTTAACTCCCTTACTCGTACTTTCTTACTCTCATTCCCATTCTTACTTTGACATCGGAGTACCTTGCAGATACACCCTATCTCTCCTTGACGACCGAACATCGCCATCATCATCTACATCAACGTCTAAAGCCGCTATAAATTCTGATCGTACAGGAACGATCAGTGGCACTGTCTGTGGGAACTCGTGTTACCATGTTTCTCATCCTTAGATCATGAAAACCAAAAAAATCGCAATTCAAATTTCTCAATGGCTCGCCGTGACGACTCTGTTGATGCCCGGATCATCACCAACATCCTCGTCAAGCAATGGGAGAGTGATGGAACCTACCCCTAGCTCAGGGAACCTGACTGTTTTCAAAACAGGTGCACCGCCTCCCTGTCACTATAACGATCCATGCAACCTGAGATCACCCCTACTGATCTCCCCATCATCCTCATTTCCAAGGGGACCAATGAGACGCTTGCAGCTCTGGTTGAGACGACCAACAACATCAACCTTCTGATTTTGCGCCAAGGCGAAAGATTAGAAGCTCTGGAAGATGCTCGAAGTGCCAGATATCTCTCCCTACGAGGAGGCTCCACAGGTCCCATAGTCATTCATCTAAACGGAGACAGACTCACCAACACCTAGAGGCAGTTGGGTCTATAAAGAAACAGACTTATTCGTCTCCCCGACGACACAAGTTCCCAGAAACCAAGAAGACCAGGAAGACTCTCCAGGCAGGAACGTGACTATCACCCGAGGGTGCAAGAAATCAATCAAGATCACCATCCCCTCGTCGACACGATACATCCGCTCCTGCTCCGTCTCTCATGATTCTATCAACGAGGATGAACCTCGCGGACCTTTCTCCAACAAGATTATATCCACGAGGCTACCGAAGGGGCTCTAGAAACCTTCTCCCTTGGGGTCCTATGACGGGACAACAGGCCTTGACGAGCATATCGAAAACATTGACGATCTCCTCGACTACAGAGGTGTCCGAGGAGTGATCAAATGCTTTCTTTTCCTTACAACACTCAAAAATGGATCTATGACTTGGTATAAAAGCCTCCTTTATGAGTCTATCACCTCCTAGAGACAGCTCGAGAGGACTTTTCCCGTCATCCTAAAATTGAGGCCTCTCTTAAGGAAATTATTCAGGGCAAGGATGAATCCTTGCGAGCGTACATCGAAAGATACAATAAAGAAGTCGTCCAGGTCTCAACCACGGATGATAAGAAAAAATATCTTCTTGAACGCGGGCTCCGTCCCCGCAGATTTCAGGAGGCCCGTGGGCATTGAGACGTCGACCTCCCTTGATGCTTTTCTCCTCAAAGCACATGCATATATCCAATACGAGGAGAAGGAGGCAGCTAATATTGCCTGTGATAAGAGGCACCATGAAGATGCCAAATCCTCCAAATATGAAGACCCCTCGACATCTTGTCGGGGAGTTGAAAAAAGAAAGGAAGACCATTCTCGTGAATCGCGGGAGCACAAGGGCCCATCCAGGAGGTTCCATGACTACACACCCTTCACCGTGTTGAAGGAGAAGATCTTGTCTGAATGTGCTAATTTTGAGTTCCTCCAGGCCGACGTTAGGTTTCCAAAGCAGTTGCCGACCAAGCCAAATACGGATAAAACAAAGTATTGCAGGTTTCACAAGTCCCATGGGCACAATACTGACGATTGCATCCATCTGAAGGATGACATTGAAATAATCATTCAGGACGACCATTTGAAGTAGTTCACCAAGGGGAATAAGGTTCCCCAACAAGTGGTGCAAGAAACTCGAAAGGTCGAGGAGACTGCCCCTCTAGCCATGGACGCCAACCTCCCGGTTGCCCTCAACATCACACGATCAGAGGATTTTTATGTCCTCGAGCCGTACATTGGTCATGCTTATTTCGCTGCCTACAGTCCGTAGGAGTTCTTAACCCCTCCCATGGTAATTTCAGGAGGCGGACACAACAAAGTCACTGTGCGGTCGGTAAAACAATGTTTCGAACAGCTAATAAGTACTGGCTCAAACCAAAGTTCCAATCTTTATCCTCCCCGTGGAGGATCAACACCCATCTCCTTTTAGAAGGAGGACCTCCTCGGTGGCACACCTAAAACTAGCATCCCCTACTCATCAGAGCGCAAATGGCCAACTTTGATGTTCAGAGGATCCTGGTCGATTAGGGAAGCTCTATCGATATCATGTACTCCCATCTCTTTGCAACCCTGCAGTTTAACGAGACGCGTCTAACACCCTACATAGGGTTTGATCTCTAGGGGTTCAATGGGACGGGTTATGTCGAATTGATAGTAACCTTCGGAGCGGGAGAGACAGCTAGGACAGTCAAGGTGTAGTTCCTCATGATTGACTGCCCATCATCGTACCAATGCATCTTGGTTCGCCCGACCCTTTCTGAGTTCATTGTCGTACCATCCACAATACATCTAAAGATGAAGTATTACTCTTCATCGAGTCAAGTAGCCACTCTCCACGGGGACATCGAAGTTGCTCGCTGATGCTTCGAAGCTGCGTCTAAGGGACTTAACGTTATATCCTCCAAGGAAAAGCCATCTACCAAGACTGCTCTTCCCTATAGTTCTGAGTAACCGAAGCCACTCCATCAGATCAATTTAATTGATCTCGATAGTAGGTTTTCCGAGGAAGAGAAGGAGGCACAGCTGGCCGCAAAGATTTCTTCTTCCACTCGTCTGGTGCCCGACAGAGATTTCGAGTTGGTCGTACTAGGTGAGGACCCTTCCAAAGGAGTGAAAATTGGAGTTGACCTCTCCGACCTCGCGAGGAAGTAGCTGAAGGCGTGCCTCAGGGAGAATGTTGATATGTTCGCGTGGAGCGCAGCTGAGATGCCGGGGTTGGATCCAAAAACGGTATGCCATCATCTGACCACAGATCCCTTCGTCCAAGTTAAGGTACAACATAGGAGGAAGCAGTCCCCAGAAAAGATAGAAGCTGCGGAGCAGGCAGTTAAATACCTCCTAGAAGCACAATTTATAACTGAGTCCATGCATACCACCTGGCTCTCAAATGTTGTATTAGTTAAAAAGACCAATGGAAAATGGCGCATGTGCGTTGACTACACTGATCTCAACCGGGCTTGCCCGAAAGACGCATACCATTTGCCTAACATTGATAAACTAGTAGATAACTCTGCAGGTTTTCAATTATTGTCATTCATTGACGCCTATTTTGAGTATAATCAAATACCCATGGCCATAACCTACAAGAAATACACAGTTTTCATGACCGAATCAGGCAACTATTAATACAGCATAATGCCATTCGGCTTGAAATAAACAGGTGTAACCTACCAACGCATGATGAACAAAGTCTTTCGAGCAAAAATTGGAGACATACTCAAAGTTTAAATGGACGACATGATCATTAAATCCCACGAGGAAACCAATCATGCTCTCCACCTAAAGAAAATTTTCGATCAAGCACACAAGTGCAAAATGCAATTTAATCCAAAAAAATGCATGTTCGGGGTACGCGCAGGAAAATTCCTCAGTTTCTATTTAACCTAAATGGGAATCAAAGCTAACCCCGACAAATGTCAATCATTTTCCGAAACTCCCACACCAAAATCCAAAAAAAGCCATCCAATGACTAAATAGGATTCTCACCTTGCTATCTCGCTTTGTGGCAAAATCCGCTCAACTGCGCTTCCCCTCTTTAAGCTCCTTCGTAAAGAGGCTGCTTTCGAATGGATGGAGGAGTGCGAGCAAGCCTTAATATATCTCAATAAGGATTTTTCAGAACCCTAAGTTTCTCCCGGCCAGAGGTCGGGAGACTTTGATTATGTATTTAGTCGTCGCAAACGAAGTTGTAAACGCTGCCCTCATACGAGAAACACCCGAGGGACAAAAACTAATCTACTTCACGAGCAAAGCCCTACAGGGGCCCAAGCTCGAGTATCAGCAAATTGAAAAAGTCGCCCTAGCTCTCCTCAATGCATCGAGGAGACTCAAGAACTATTTCCTGGCACACACGATCAATGTTCAAACAAACCAGCCTATTAGACAACTTCTCGGTCGACCTGACATGGTCGGAAGGATTCTCAAATAGTCCTTGGAACTGTCTGAGTCTAGGTATGAAAGCAGGCTAGATCTCAAGGCACAAGTCCTATATAATTTCGTGGCTGAAATGACCACCCCGGAGAGTAAAGCTTGCACGTCTAGAAAATGGACCATTTTCGTGAATGGAGCATCAAGCTCACTAGGAAGCGGAGCAGGGATTATTTTGGTAAACAAGGAAGGTATCCTAATAGAGGTGTCCCTCACGCTCGCTATCTTTTGCCACCTCCAATAACCAGGCATAATACGAAGCTTTCCTCGTTGGTCTGAGGCTCGTCGACGATCTAGGAGCCGAAGAAATAATAATATGTACCGACTCCCAACTCGTGGCTTTATAAGTCAAGGGATAATACCATGTCAAAAACGACAACTTGTCAGAATACCTGGCCCTAGTCAAGGAAAAAATTATAGAGTTTACATTCGTAGAAGTCAAACATGTTCCTCGTGAACACAACGTACGAGCAGGCGTGTTAACAAAACTCGCAAGCACAAAAAGGAAATATGTAAACAAATTTGTTCTACAAGAGATACTCCCTTATCCCAACATTTAAAAGACATCCTCAACAATAGACATAAAAGTCATCGGCGACGCCAGCTGCTGGATGACCCCGGTCTAGAACTACTTGACTAACGACAAACTGCCCCAAGATCCAAAGGAGGCCAGTGTAGTCAGGCGACGAGCCTTCTCATACGTATTAGTCGAGGGCAAACTCTACCGATGGGGATTTTCCATTCCTCTCTTCAAATGCGTTGAGGAGGAGTTGATCTCACATATCCTGCGCAAAATTCATGAAGACATCAACGCCCAACATCTAAGCAGGAGATCACTGACAAGGAAAGCCTTTCGGGCAGGATACTACTAGCCAACAATGCAGAATGACGCCAAAGAGCATGTGAAGAAATGAAACAAATTCCGACGACACAGGGACATGCACCTGGAGCCTCCAAACGAGCTTAATACAATGTCCTCCCCGTGGTCATTCGCATGGTGGGGCCTAGATATCCTTAGTCCCTTTGTAGTCATTTCAAACCAAAATAAGTACTTAATCTTCGGCGTAAACTACTTCACAAAGTGGATAGAAGCTGGGGCTTTAGCTAAGATCACAACCCTTAACATATTACATTTCTTCAAACGTAACATCCTCGCTCGTTTCGGGGTACTCCAAGCCATATTTACCGACAACGGGACACAATTCACAGATAAAAAATTCCAATAATTTGTTGCCAACATAAGAACTAAATGGAACTTCACTTCAGTCGAGCACCCGCAAACTAACGGGCAATCAGAATCAGCAAACAGGGTAATCTTACGAGGAATTAAGCGAAGATTGGATGAGATTAAGAAACGTTGGGTCGAGGAATTTCATAGTGTCATGTGGGCGTATTGGACCACCCCCACTTTACCACCGGGGAAACCCCTTTCCGACTAGCATACGGAACAAAGGCTATCATCCCCATTAAAATGCACGTACCATCCAAACAGACAAAAGCCCCAATGGATGAAGATACCAATTTGGAGGCATTACGTGAAGAGCTTGATTTAGTCGAAGAAGTTCGGTCAGGAGCGGCCCTACGTGAGATATCACTTAAACAAAAAATCGCCATCAGACATGACTCTACATTCATAAAGCGAACATTCGAAGTCGGCAGTGTCATCCTAAGGAGAAACCACAAGGACTCCAGAGAAGGTAAACTGGCCGCAAATTGGAAGGTCCCTACCGTGTCCGAGTGAAAACGGAAAATGGAGCCTATTACTTAGAAAACTTAAATGGGGAAGAACTTGCTTGTCTTTGGAACACCGAGAAACTGAAACAATATTACAGTTAAGGCATTTATCGGCCTACTTGGAATCTGAACGATAGAGCATAAGCACCGACCTAACATGCATACCTAGGTACAAGTATTGCATACAAAAATCTTTTCATCGACGGGGTTTCCCTCATGAACGAGGGAGATCACTGTCACATGACTGGATCCTTAACCAAGTTTGTCGTTGTCTTCGTACCACGAACAAGCAGAACACCCATCTTGCGATGGGACGTTCACGTTACAGAGCACGGGCCATTATCATGACCCGAGCACCGTTACCCGGCCAGATCTACTCTGGAATTCTTCCTGGTTCCCCAAACCTCCAGACACACATATACCAAGCATAGTTCCCCAAATATACAAACATATCCCAAGTCCGTCAGCGGGCGTATAAAAGAACATCGTGTGTGTTTTAAAGCGAACATATATATGATCGAGCATCATGCAAACACAATGAAAATTAAAGAATTAAAGTGTGCCATCTGATGGGCACATGTCCAATCATAACAGTTATATAATAAACGACCACCATGGTCGGAAAAGCATTGAAAAATGCGGCCACACGGACTGACTTATTCAAATATTATGTAAAAGGGGGGAAAATTACCCCAAGAAAAACAAAAGTCATGGCACGTCGGCCGGCCACTAAAATCAAAAAGTAAGAACAAGATCATCAGGCATTCCCCTACACATATGCATCTGCAGTAGGCTGATCTTCAACAGGGACCCCTTGATTTCCTTCAGCCATAGTCACATCATACCGTTCTGACCGCCTAAGAAAATCAGGCACAAAGATCTATCTGTTCACCACTTTGTACAGGAAATTAATGCCTTCTTCGTTGAGTTCCACCCCGAGATTAACGATCTTCAATTACTCTACCGCACTCTTGAATGCCAAAGCCGCCATTTCTTCAAGGCTTCCTCCCCCTACTCGATCTTTGCGATCAACTCAGCTCATGTCACTAGCAATTTCAGTTCCTCGGTTTCATACTTATAGGGAGCCATTGTAGCCTTGAGACGATAAATTTCGTCCTTCACAGTCTTCCTCTCAGAGTTAGCAGCGGCTAGAGACTCTTTCAGCTTCTTATTCTTCTTTAAGGCATCATTCGCCATCTCGAAAGCTTTATTGGCCTTGTCCTCGGAAGCGGACAAGAGGAGTTTCATCCTCTGGATCTCTTGATCTTGGGTAGCGGTCCCTTCGGAGTACATAGAGGCCATAGCTAGAACCCTCATCACTGAACTCGCGTCTCGAGCCAAATATAGTCGCCTATCTGGTTGACTTAGCTCCTCCAATTTCAGTGTTTCCGTCCGATGGATCTAGTGTGAAGTCTTCTCGAAGAACTTTGGCTTAAGAAAAAAGGTTGGGAGTTCAAACGAAGGTTTTGTATGAGTCCCTATCAGATTTATGACATCGTCGGCCCTCGGCCTTTTCTCCAATCTTGAGGCAGTTCCCGGAGAACCCTGAGGAGTTGAGGTAGAATTTCCTGAGCATGTGCCTGGTGCTACCAAACGATCGTTCAACCGGGTTGCTTCAACTTCTTTACTCCTTTTCTTTTTGAAGCATTCTCAATTACCTTGTCCTGCACGTCCAACATCGAATCTAGAAAAGACAAAAAGAACCCAATTAGAACATAAAAAGTATACAAGCAAAAACTCAATACGAATAAATAACTCTAAAGACTACTGAGATAGGTTGTAACTTCCTCGTCTGTCTCACAGGAAAGGAGTTTAGACACTTCTATAAACCTAGGGGTAACTTTCACACCCCTTGCCCTTATCCAAAAATGGATGACCTTGCTCGTCTACATGAACGGTCATAGTAAAACCGGAAACAAACTTCATTAAGGCTTCGTAACTGGTCTGGTCCTCGACACTCAACTTAGAAGCGATGGTCAGGTATTCGTCCATGCCATGCGTAAAATGGTCGGGAGACCATGAAAAATGAAACCTCAGCATGAGACGAGCCACCTCTCTTCCCTAGTTGTCAAATGGGACCTTCCCTTTGTCGTTTGTGTCTACTCCCCAGAATTTCAAAGAGTTCTGAGCATGATCTGATATCGGTTTGACCAAATAGTATCGATCCTTAAAATATTTAATCGAATCTGAATAGGCTTTGTAAATCCTTATTTTCTGTTTGAGGGAGACCCAGTCGTATCTCCTTTGAATAACCTTCCTCTGAAGGTGAAAGATGTGAAAGAACAGAGGGAGAGTCACTGTAATCTTCAGATACTCACAAGTCAGCTCGAAAGCTCTCAAAAAATTAAACGAGTTCGGGTGAAGTTGTGAGGGCGAAAGTTCCAGGTGGGCAAACACAGATGTTTGGAAGTTTGAGAAAGGGAGCCTGAACCTGAGCTCCTTGATAAAGAAGTCGTACATAGGGAAACTATTGGGACTGTAAGGCAAGCATATACAATCCTCTTCATTGAGATACCTAATGCGCCAGTCTTTGGGGTTCCTGATCCCCGGGGCAGGACCTTCCCGAGGTTCCACATATACCAACGTGATGTTCAAAGGCTCCCCAGTGGCCCAAGCTTCGACAGGGATGTCTTGCTCAACATCATTTTCCTCGATAATATTGTCATCGGTATGAGCAGAGGTGGTCTCCTCCGAATTGGTGTGAGCGGAAGCAGTCTCCTCCGATGTAGTCTCCTCGAAGTGACTCGGGGAAGAAGTCGTATCATCGGAGAGTTCCTCCATGACCAGATGGATAGACTCGTCTGCATACATATTTTCACTTGAAAAGCAGCAAAAGTAAACGTAAATTCGATAAGTTAAATCAAATCCACCCTTCCACTACTTATCAAGTGAAAGGCGTGCAGAGGGACGAGGATATTGTCCTCGACCTAAGCCCTTGTTCAAGGTGATATGTGTTTGTATCCTTGTAATGGTATCCACGTTCTTTCACAAAAAGATAAATCTGCAAGGGCATCAACTCTCATAAAATGTATATTACTATGTGTAGAAGCCCAAAACTCCGATTGAAGCTCAACCGGAGTCGTCGTATAAAATTACAGAGAACGCAGCTAATAACCCTAATTATCGCAACGACGATGGCACACTACGCGTCAACCATCGTGCAAAGATGGGGACACCACATTAGAAATCCTAACAGTCTAAGTTATGGGTCCTATTGACCCTAATATGTATCCTAACTGCATGCATCTACATATCCAACAAAAATCAGAAGTCTTCCTACGACAAAAGGATGGAGAAACTTACAAATTTTTAGGAGTTAAAGTTGTGGTCGGTTAATTATCCTCAGTAATGACGGTGGAAGATGGTGGTTTACAGCGGAGTTCGGGGACTTGGCTTTGTCGAGCAGAGAAACGATGAACGAAAAGTATGAAACTGAACTCCAACGCCCTATTTATAACCTCCTTCAGCAAGTGTGTTGGCACGTGTGTCCTGAAGCCTATGAACGACGCACTCATTGCCTAGGGACGGTCGTAGGCTAGCCATCATTGCACATTAAATGCATACGCTTCCCAAGGCACAAGCATGGTGTGACTTCTCAGCATAATTGTTGAGATCCTCGTCTATTGACCACACTTTAATGCTCAGGTGCAATCGGGATCTCCCCTGTCGAGATGATGACAAAAGAATTTCATAAGTCTCGGTTTCACCCCGTACATAGATAGCCACCATTAAGTCATCACTTCTACGACCAGAAGCAACGACTTGGGGGGCTCTTGTTTCGGACTGGCCTGATAACTAGGCATGGCCCAACTCATTCTTGCTTCTAGGACGGCCCAATAGCCCAAATTCAGAGGGACCCACTGCTTTTATACCCCTCAGTCGAGGATGAACTGTCGACCACGGTTTCCCGTGGTCGGTTTCCTCTGCTCCTTCTAGACTCTTGCCCGTCATCTGGGGAAGTCACCCAGATCCAGACGAAGAACCTCTCCTGCTCGAATCACCCTCTTTTCGACGTACTCATCCGACCATGCATGCCCATTCCAATGGCTAGTTCTGACAGTTACCTATTTTCGGGGGATTCGCAATCCATACCCAAAATAGGGACCAATAACGAAGCGTTGGGGGGGTCTTTATAAACCCTCTCACTTGAGAGGGCCAGATATCGAATATTCACTCTCTTAACTCTCTTACTCGTACTTTCTTACTCTCCTACCCATTATTACTTTGTCATGGGAGTACCTTGCAGGTACACCCCAATCTCTCCTCGACGATCGAGCATCGCCATCATCATCTACATCAACGTCTGGAGCCGCTACATATTCTGATCTCACAGGAACGATCAGGTATTATACCTAATATATCCTTATTCAAGCCTCATTCAAACCACCTCAAAGGTTGGAAGGATAGGTTGGTGAGAGTTAGGGGAGAGACGACCCCTCATCATTCACTACGGGGGAGGATGGAGCCCCTAAGTTTCCCCTCTCCTGAACGGATAATCATGTGGAAATCACCAGTATAATTTTTATTACTTCACTGGATATGGGTCGAGATGGTCAAGATTGTAACACCCCGAAAATCTAAATTTAATTATTTAACTATTTATTTAATTGATTTAGAAAGAATTTGGAGGCTTTGGTAAATGTGGAGAATTTTGGGAGAAAAGGAGTATTTTTATATAATATAAATAATTGGTGTATTATTATATTATTATTATGATTAATAATAATAATAATAAAAATATATTGAAGAAAAGGCAAGGTGGTCTTTATGAGAAAAGAGTAAGGATAAGTTTGGAAAAACATAAAGTGGGATAATTTTATCAAAAAAGGAGAATACGATCAAAACTCGTATTTTACCGTGTTTTTGGAAAAGAGCACTGAAGGAAGGAAAAGAAGGAGAGGAAGATTAGAGTCTTGAAGTTGCGAAGAACCTTGGAGAGGAGTGTCAATCTACGGAATCCTCTAAGGTATGGGGAATTTTCATAATTTATTATAGTTTTATAGGAATTGGTTTATGAATAGATTAAGTTTTGAATGATTTTGGTGATTGTTAGGTTTGATGACATAGATTGAGTTATAAGAGTATGAATTGATGAATTATAATTGATAGGATGATTTAGAATGGTGTATTTGATGTTTAAATTGTTGCATTGTTTCTATATATGTTTGATGTTTAATTGGAAGGAGATTTAGGGTGCAATGGGGTGAAATTCGTATGAAGAATTTGGGGGTTTGGTGCTGAATTCGTAAAACAACAGAGAATTTGCTGATACACATGTGTTAACCGGTTAACCC
Source organism: Lathyrus aphaca (assembly GCA_963966055.1). Taxonomy (NCBI): domain Eukaryota; kingdom Viridiplantae; phylum Streptophyta; class Magnoliopsida; order Fabales; family Fabaceae; genus Lathyrus; species Lathyrus aphaca. The sequence goes on from OZ014519.1 coordinate 653,080,319, forward strand.
CAGACGTTAACTGGTTAACCAGTGGAAAATAGTCACGTTTTGGGAGAAAAATGATGTGTTAACCTGTTAACCCCACGCGTTAACCGATTAACACTGTAACTGAGACAGATTTTAATTTTTGAAAAATTCATAACTTTTGATCCGCAACTCCGATTGAGGTTCCGTTTGAAGCGTCGGAAAGCTAACGAGATGAAATTTATTTTGATGAAATAAAATGAGTGATGTGATATATTTTCTAGTACTGAATTTTTTAGAAAACGTTAAATTAGCCTTATGATTTTAATAGTAATTGAATTATAAAATGATGTTTTGAAGTTGTTGATGAACGGGGGTTATAGGTGTGTTGTTATGATGGAAAACCTGATTATTTGATGATTATTTGCCGAACATGAAATGAATGAAGCACTTGTTGATTTTTGGTGATTATGAGGAGTATCGCATCGTTGCATTTCATGGCATATTTTGTTGGGGCTTCGGCCTATTGGTAGCTTTAATCCCATTGTGCGGATTAAATTGATTTGGTGATTTTGGTGTGCTCCCTTGTGGAGGGTTGATGGCCAGTGTTCATTGCATGGAGAAAATCGGTACCACATGCATATTTTTCATTTCATTATAGTTGACATCGCATTTAAAAGAATGTATTTGTGATTGTGTTATGCTGAATTTTGTTGTGCTTAATTTATTTAAATTCCATATCCATATATTATTATAATGAATTATGATTTCTCACCCAACCTGCTTGGAAATGTTGCCTCTTACGTAGGTAACTTGCAGATGATAAAGAGTAACTCCACAGTGCTAGAAGATTCAGAGTCTTGGAGCGTGTCTTTTATTATTATAGGAGTTATGTTGGAGTTTTGTCCTGCTCTGTGTCATGTAACATCGGGTTGGGATTAGTTGCGAACTTTGTTTTCCTTTTTATGTTATGATGAAAGACCTTTTGAATTATGAAACTATTTTGAATGAATACTTTTATTTCAAGAAATGAAAAGTTGTTTTGAATTACCAAGAATGATTTTTCTGTGCAATTGCATATTTTGCTAATGTGGATGGTGTAACCCATGTTACAGGACATGACAATGATTGATTGATGTTTTAAATAATGTGTGACACCTTTCTAGTTGATGTACTCTGATATTATTTTATATAAATTACTTGAGGGGTAGAAGGGTGTTACAAAGACCTTGAATGATTTTAAGGTTATAGATTTATGAATCATGATCATTTTGGATCAGGGGCGATGAGAGTATGAACAAATATTTGAGTATGTTTTGTTGATAATGTCCTTTGCTTGGGTTGTTTTGAAAATGATTATGTACTCATTTAGTTAAGGGTTTATGTACTTATTTTTACCGTTTATTCTTCTACATAAAATATGTAAAAAAAATTGCTCTGGATGAGAGGAAGCAGCATATGGCCAAAAGGAAAGTCGAACGCCATAGACTAGACAATCCTCGGAGTCGCCCAAGCACCTTGCTTGTAAGGATCATCAAGAACCTACTTGAAGGTGAGATACCTCATGAGCCTAAAAACTATAAGGCCCTGAAAGCCTAGAAGAGGAGAGTTGATCCATCCTCTGCCCCATGGGTAAGGGGTTCAAACCAGTGTTATTGAAAGGGTGGACGCTCATACATCGTCTCAAAAGAGGAACTCGCTAACTGAGTCCTTTATATGGAACAGATTTAACTTCAACAACAAAAAGTTTATTGGAGCTCGCCTCCCCTTCCCTGGAGATTTTCTTAGTGATTATAAAGGGGTCTATAATAAATATTCCTCAATATTTCTAACCTCAAGGAGAACCATTAGCTAAAGGTTCTTATAATGGATCGTGTTGACAGGAAAAATCATGCTTAAATTGTGTTCGCTGTTGATTTTGGCGAACAACCGCTGGTTTCCCAATCTAAACGAATTTGTTAACTTGCAGGATCAACCATACAAATCCTAGGACACATGTGCTTTTCTACAAACTTTTTATCTCTTAACAATCTTTGGGTTTCACTTTTATTAAGTCTTTTTGTGTATGGATAGTTTAACTAAGGAAAAGAGTACAAGTTTTGGCGAAAAACTAAATAAAAATAAACTAAACAGTGCATAAAATAAATGTCGAAGAAGGTAAATGAATTGTAATGTAAAGGAATTGTAAAAGGGCTTTGAACTTTATTTAAATCTGATAGATTAAAAAGGTGTTGTTCACACGTACATTTTCCAGATAAAACTATTTTCTCAAACGAAGTTACTTTGAGTATTTTTGCAGGAATTTTGTACAAGTTTTCTCACACACTAATTATGACAAGAACTAATCTATTTATATACAAATAGCATAACTGCCACTAAAGGATAAATCCTAAAACTATGACACTTGGCCTTCGGCATGTTACCTTTTCACCAGGTGCTTCCACGCGTCTCTCTGCCAAATATGACAACTCTTGAATTTAAACTTCTGTGTTTGTGTCGAAAAAAGCATTTCCTCACGTCTGTCGAACTTTGTCGAAATTCATCCTTGTTCAAATCTATCTCATGGCATCGAAAATGCTTGTCTACAGACTGAAAATGAGTTAAGGAAGAAACTCACATACTATCAAAGTGACATGGACAAAAGGAAGAAGATTATAGATGTATTGTAGAAAGAGAATCAGGCCCTAACAAACAAGCTATGAGAAGTAGGGGTTAAGTTCAAGGAGTTTGACACCACATAGCAAAGTTTACGAGCATCTTTGAATCAGACACTTAACTCTCAGAGGAAACTAGAGAAGGAGGTTTATGTCCTCAAATATAATCTGATAGAGACCTCAAACATCTAGATTGAGAGGGTGAATTATCAAATGGCATTTTTTTATCATGGGTTGGATTTGAGTGGTCTAGCTGTTTCGAAGTCTTTCGTAGTAGCCAACTAATGGACGATACAAATGACTTTCCTACTAAGAATGGCACCTCTCCGAATAAGGATACAAAAAATGAGCTTGAGAGATATATGGTGAAGGAATATACCAATATGAAGGCGATGCGTCAAGGAGACTGACTCCCTAGAGGATAAGCGAATTTTCGAGGAAGGCCAATAAGTCAAATACTCTTTATTATTTTCTTTTATGGTTTTGTAACCATTCCTCTGGTGGTTTTCCTTAATAGGCCCCAAGGGATTTTATGTAATATTAACTATTAACGTCAATTGTTTCTGTTTGTATTTTCTTTGTTTTAACTATTGTTGTCTCTATATGAATTATTAGGGGATATTCCAATCCAAGTTTTGGACTTGACATTCTCATGGGGGTTGAGGATCCTTTATTATAGATGCTTAATATTGTCCTATGGGCGGTAATAATTCCTTTGAAATGATTCAACATAATTGATAGCCTTAAAGGACGACAAAGACTCCTTCGTGAGGATCAATTAAGTCTATCATCCTCAAATGGCAGCAAGGACTCCTCCATGATGATCCATCATGTTTAATATCCTAAAAGGGCGATCTAGATAAAATCCTTTTGCTCCTCAATTATCTACAAATAAAATGATAACATTCTAAACTCAAATAATAAAGTGATGGTCTCCCACAAATAAATAATATTACAAAAGTTACAACGGAAGAAATTGCAACTCGCCCAAAAAATAGTAAATGAAACAAATTTAAACCAAATACAATAAGGCATAATTCCCTAGCATCCTAACACCTTTAAAAATGTCCTTTGTGTCTACTTGGTATGGGGTGATTATTCATTTACCCTGAAATCTTCTGTCATTGGCTCTATCTCCGTCTTTATCAAGGGCATTCACGCCAACGGTTTTCTGACCTTCTTAAACTTTACACTCTTCATGTATAATTTCTTTGCAGTCTCATAGTATCCCTAGATAACCCCAATTTTCCCATCAAATAATGAATATTTCATGCAAATATATAGTGTAGACCAAGAGGCTCCTTGTTAGCTAAAGGAGGGCACCCTATAATCATGTTATATGACGAAGGTGCATGAATGACTAGATACCTTACATTATTTTTCTTGGAGTTTTGGTTGTCTCTAAAGGTAGTATTCAGTGTTATATAACATTTCACTTGCAATTTTTTCCCTAAAAATTCCACAAATGATCCTTGGAAGAGCTTAAGGTAATCTAAATCAAGGCAAACCCTCTCAAAAGCATCTCAGTAGAGGATGTGTGTTGACCTTGCCTGATCAATCAAGAGCGTATTTCTTTCTTAATAGTTGCATCATACAATGATGATCATGGGATCGTCTTTATGAGGGTGAATGACTACAATATCTTTCACAAAAATGGTTATCTCAACCTCGAGGTCTTGTAATTGTCTCAGTGCATTGTTGGGGGAAAGTCTTATATAGTTAGGATTTGGATAACATATCTTATACGAGTGAAACTAGTCTCTTTCCCCTAGAAATTTTGATGTGATAGAGTTTTGAGTACGAAGGATGGTCCTAACATCTCTTTCACATGGTTCCTTCCCTTTCTTGGATCTAGGAGTCTATAGGGGATATCATCTATTAGAATTAGATTTTCCTGATCCTCGAATGGAGTCATCCATTGCATACTTCTTCAGGTGCCCTTCTTGGATCCGACGCTCTATTTATTTCTTGAGTTGATAGCAGTCCTCATTATGATATATTTTAACTTTGCGGAACTTGCACCAACTACTAGGTTTAAGGCCTATAACATTTTCCAATGGTGTTGGAGGTTGAGGGATGTTATGCATGTGTAGGAATTATTTCCATATATGCTCCTGGCGATTGTTCATGGGCATGAAGTTCTTAGTGGTCCTTTTGCTTCACTTAAACATTGTTTTGTCCCTCGTGGACGACATGTATTGATTCTTTAGTGATTTTTGTTAGCCTTCAGCATTGGAAGTGTGTTCTTTTATGTCCCATACATTATTTCCATGATTGCTTTTCTTGCTCTTGATGTAACATTCTACCTATTTCATAACTTCGTCCAAGGACGCCATTGGCTTTAGGTCGGGGGATTCATCGAAATGTCCCTCCATGAATCTGTTCTAGAATTCTCTTACAAATATTTCTTTGTTTGGATGAACCACATTGATTATCACCTCACTAAAGCGAGCGAGGTAGTCCCTCAAGGATTCAAAGGGGCCTTGATGAATATTGAAAAGACTGGTGGAAGACATATTTTTGTGTTTGCTCACTTCAATTTGATGGACTAGCTTATTTACTAAGTCATGATAGCTTGTGATGGAGAGTCGAGGCAGACCCATATACCACTTAAGTGATGCGTCTTTTAAGGTGTTTGATAGGAGCTTGCATTTCAATGAGTCACGGGCTCCAATGATGGTCATATGTGTGTAGATTGAGGTAATGTGTTCATATGGGTCGCTGCATCCGTCAATCATGGTCAGTGAAAGAGGCTTAAAGCTATCTAAAATGGGAACTCCTATATCTCATCAGAAAAAGGTTATGGGTCTAGAATCTCATTCTCAAAAGTAGGGATTGTGCCTTGGTGATGTTATTGGATACGGAGGACATCATCCTCTAGAGCTTAATTATGGCCACATAGATCATTTATATCAACACATATCTCTACTATGGTTTTTCTTCGCCTTCAGATTCCTCATTGGTCGGATTTATTCTCTTTTTGTTCACTATGATGGTTAAATTGGTTGAATTTGAGAATGAAAATTCGTCTAAGTGTTTTTGTGGTGGCACATTTCAAGTATTGAGCCCTACGGTGGTACTTGTTAAGAGGTACAATATGTGACAACCCTTATTGATTAAGGGTTGTAATGTGTTTTCTATGTTAGAATGAGATTTTCCTTCAATCCTTTAATGTTGAGGTATTTATAGTGGTGTTGGGCCTGGACCTTAGGACCCTTGAAAGTAGAAAACATCATTGAGAACATGTGATAGTGGACGGTTAATCCCATATTATTTTAGAGAACGTAGTCAAATGTTTCCTTCTATACTATTATGGAATATGGCCATGTCATTCCCTACCCCCTTCTTGGGTGACTCCTCAGACTCTGAACTAAAGACACACTCTGAACCAAAAGAACAATTAAAAGTGTGTTTACATGAAAGTCAAACATCTGGATTACCAAGTCAACACTTCTGCTAAGAAACCATCCCAGATAACTCTGAGAAAGACTCTAATAATTCAAGTCTCTAAAGTCTCAGGACTCTGAACTCTATAGACTTTGAAGTCTCATTTTCACCAGGTTTTGAAAACAGAATCTGAACTCTACTCAAGTTTCGTCAACTTTCATATGAAGCTTCAAACTAGAAGTAAATGACCTAAAGTCAACGACTAAGAGAAGAACACGTGGAAAATATAATCAGTACAAAAAAAAAATATACTTTCCACTACCTTGATGATCAAGAAAAAGTATGTACTATTTTACCAATGTCGTTCCTTAAATCCCATCCTCATCCACTATCTCATGCAAGCGCCACTATATTGTTGTAGAAACAAGTGACCTTCCTACTTGATATTGAGGGTATTCTAACTTCACCCTCCAATGGATCTACTTTTACCTATATCAAGAGGTCTTGGAAGATTGGGAAATTATTGATATTGATTGCACAATATTTCAAATCGTTCATACGTGAGAAAGAGAAAGAAAAGAGTTTTCACACTAAGAAAACTGTAACTCTCATACACTTAGAACATCTTAATTGAATATTTTTCTTAAGTTTTATCTTTGATTTTAAACTTGTGTATCTAATTTCTTTTTAGAAGCAACTTGTAGACATAATTTTGTTTATTAACCTTTGGTTATGTTCCTTGAGAGACTAGGGTATAGTCAGGATTCTCAAGAAGTCTTAGATATGTTGTCTTTGAGTTTGTAATCAATTATTTGATTAGTGGATTAAGTCCTTATTCAAGACGAAATCACTCTTGTGGGTGGACTAGATGAAGCTTTGTCAATAGCGAACCAGGATAAAAATAATCGTGTTTTTTTTTTATCTTTTTTGAATATCTTATTCTTTTTGTTATTGGGTAGCAAAAAGTTTTAATCTAGAAACCCAATTCACCCCCCCCCCCCCCCCCCCCCCCCGTATTTCTTGAACCTTTAATTGGATTTAGAGTCCGAGTTCTGTTTTTGATCATTTTATATCAAACACTTAACTGTGTAAGTAAAAATTCCATTTTTGAAAGACATTATGAAAGTGCTTAACAATGATAAAGATCATTACTCCTCTGTTAAACCTCTAGTTTTTTATAGAGATAATTATGATTATTAGAAGGATATAATCAAAAGTTAATGATTATTAGAAGGATATAATCAAAAGTTACTGCCTTGGTTATGATGCAGAATTATGGGATATGGTCATAGATATACACACCCCATGGATATAAATGGTGCTAAGATTGAAATAAGTAAAATGAGTGACCAACTAAAGAAAGATAACAAAAACCATCACAAGTCAAGAACAATCTTACTTAATGTTATCTCGTACAATGTATCATACCCTAATTTTTACCTCTAAAATTCCACATCATTTGCATAACATTTAGCATTACATGTGTGTGTCTTTATGCATCACTGCCCACTAAAAATACAAAAATATGTGCTTTGATTGTTTGGTTCACAAGGTAGGATTTTAGTCTCCAAAAGCTCAAGCAGATGAATTATCAAAGGATGAGTATGATCCTCAAATTCAAGCCTCTCATTTATTCATGATGATCAAGATTTTCCCTTCATCAATAATCAAGTACAAGATTGCATCATTTAGAGTTGATCAAGCCCCAAAATCATATAATGCATCAATTAGGATTTTGACCCAAGATGGTCATACAGTTGACTTTTTCATCTGAACATGATCTCATACCTCAAGACACGATCCAATGAACTCAAATACATCTTTAAATTCCATTCACAAGATCTTAATTTTTCAAGAAGTTTGATTCTTTGAAAATTGAAACATTCAAGTTCATCTACTACAAAGTCAACTGGTACACAAAATCAAAGTTTGACTTTTTGTCAACTTTGAGTCTCATGGGCTATTATTCAAAGAAATGTGGTGGATGATAGCATTTGATCATGATTAATCAAGAAAATCAAAAATGCCAAGATTACGGTTTTTGAAAAATTCGAAGTTACAAAAATCCCTTATCAAGTGTAAACAGAAGGTGTGATGGCTGGAGCTAAGGCAACTGTTGTTGCTACTATTGCCACTGCCATTCCAACTGTAACACCGAGTGGCATCCAATTTTCATGCAACCGTGACACCATTGATGAACGCCAAAAAGATCATCAATGACAGAATAGTATATCACAAGTTTCTCATAGATGAAATTCAAAACACACTCACATACATGAACCATCACAACATTAATTTTGACAAATTCAACAATAATTTATTTTGTATTATGATTCTCACAATGAGAAGCATGATTCAAAACTGTACCCACTCCAACCGCTCTCAATCTCAAGTACACCATCAAGAAACAAAAGAGACATACAAAAAAAACATTCAATAAAACAACATAATTTTATCTATGACCACCCAAATACATAATCAAGAACATAGACCAATGCCAATGAGAATGGATAGAGTAGGATAGCCAGTATTGATGTCCATAGAGGGAAAACAGTGCGGAAACTGGCGAACGCGCCCATGACAACGCAGACAATGAGAATAACCAGCACTTCTGAAGAGAAGTCCCATGTCAATCCCCTCACGTATACGAGCGCCAAGAAGACCGAGAGACATAGTACGTTGTTCATTGTTACTGCACCGTATATCTGCACACAAAAAATACATAATCATTTGAGTAGGAGCAGATTTCGTGTCAAAAAGAGACAGTACTAAACAAGAAAACAAACCTCGGAAAATGTTAATGATGCTGTTTGTCTTTTATCACGACTAGCAAAAATTATTGCTGATACAGCTTCACTTGAATTGGTTGCTAGAGGTAGAAAAATGAAGGAAATGAAGAAAGCTGGAATACTTGTAGCATTAGAGAAGTCATCGACCGCACCAACAAGAGGATCGGCAAATGCAGCGGCGATAAGGGCACCTAGTAGCAGCAGCAGTCCCGCTTTGGTGGAAATCCATCCAGCATTCTCAACAACTTCAGTGGCTTCATCACCCTGACCCCCCACATCCAGAAGATCGTGTTCCCGCTTTGTTTCCTGTGCATAAAATCTCTGTCATACTTGCGTCCCAAAAAGGAAATAGGACAAGTTTATGAAGCTGAGCACAGCACGACTTACGGTGTGAAAATCAGTTAAAAACTTCACGGTGTGTGCACCAGCATCACCACCTTGAACTTTAGAACGCCTGGCCCCTTGAAGCCATCTGGAGACTCCATTAACAAACTCTGTTTCGTCAATAAGTTGATTACGAGAAGTATCAAAATCCTCCATAATTCTTGTTACAGCGTCGGCATGGTCAAGGTCAATCTCCTCGAACTGAATTCCAACAACCAGTGCTGTCATTTCACCATGAGTAAGATGTCCATCTTTATTTTCATCAATTGTTGCAAATAACCTGTATATACAATTAAGTCAATGGCAACCAAAACCATTAAAATTAACATGTCTTAACTCTTAAGTCGAACCACAAAGGAGAGAAAGCCTTACTTTCTAATTACGTCTGTGTCAGGTTCACCATTATCTTTCAGAAGCCTTCCCAATGAACGCATCTTCAAATGTTTCAGAAGTCCCAAAATAACATGCTTATGTTTAATATATTCCAATTTTCTTCTTTGTATCCAGGGTTGGAAAATCTGCACCATTTTTTTCATTCTGTTCAGTTTCTAAATGTTTAAAATACAGACAACTTTGTCCGAAAAATAATAATAAATTACGCGTACCATCAGTGTTAAATAAAACGGCACCGGAAACACAAGTACACCACAAAAAAGAAACTTACTTGGTAAAGGCAATACGATATCAATAAACAGACAGAGACAACGAGACCAATCAAAACAGCCAAGTGCCTTCCAGAAGTTGAATTGAGCATTTGTGGTAATTGAACTATCACGAATGGAATGACAGATATAACCATAATCCTTGCAGCATAACTTGTCCAAATATCCGTACTAACACCAGAACCTGCACATAGAGATTTTAGTAGAATGTTAGTACAGATCAAATGAATCAAACATTAACGCATGTGACATAAGCAGAATCATCATGTTTGGTTGCTTGAAGAACAAGAAAGAGGAGACAAGAAAACACAATAATCTGAATGCCAGGGCATAAAGAAGTTTGTTGTAGTAATTCTCAATCTTTATATAACCAACATGAAATGACATACCTGTTAGACTGAATCCTCTAGTGTCTGTTGAATCAAGTGCAATGGAATTCTCAATATCACACTTGCCTACAATCACACAAGTCCCCCATATTATAGTCAGAAGCAGCACCGTTGATCCGGCTAGCAGTCCCATTCCAACAGCTACCTGACTTTGAGCAACTTCTGCACTTCCTGAAAGCCCAGACACTATACAAAACAAGACACACAGATTATATATCAAAAAAACAAAATACATTAAAGCACTAAATGATCATAAATCTTCATATATGAAGAAAAAAAGAAAAAGTGTATGTTTGGTTCTGCGGTGAGGAGAATTGATTCTGAATGAATTGATTTTGGTTAAAAGTGACTTCCATATAAAGTGATTTATGTTTCGATACATTTATATAAAAGTAGGTTGAACAACAAATTTCATTGTAAAAATCACATCTCAACTCATCCTACAAGACCTGATACCGGATAGTAATGTGATGGTTGGTTTACACTTACAAGGAGATATTTGACATGGGCAACAAGATTCAGATTCATATCGAGTGATAGCGAACAAAAAGTCACACTCAAGATAACAATAAATCACTTTAACCAAAAAAACCGTGATTTGACGGAGAATAAGAACAATCAAAACTACTCAAATTTTATTTAAAAAGTTAAAGTTTTACTTTACAACTTAGAATAGTTGTAAAATAGAGTAAAGTGGTTTATGTTTGCACATGTAAAATTGAGCTAAAAAATAGCACCTTACAAATCATAGATTCAAACCAGAATCGATGATAAAAGCAAAATCAATTCTGCGAATAATCACTTAAAAAACTGAAACGAATAGTTAGCTATGATTACCTAGAATGAGCATGGCATCAGGGAGAGCACCAAGGATAGGAAGAAAGAGTCCCCCAACAATGCCGGGACCCAAGATCTCAAGCAACAGTTCACTACCGTTGGACAAAAACGTAGCAGCCGTGTACATGAGAAATCCATAGACTATAATAAGAAACAAGTTTCCAAGGACGGTGGTGGTGCAGGGTAAGAATCCATAGGTCTGTTCACAGGCGAGTTCAACCGCGGGATCTGTAGAGAGTCGAAGAACATTGGAATTGAGTCCATCGGAAACGAGATCGCGCGAGATGAAACGAGCGTGTGCGTGAGTGCAGAGGATTGCAGCTATTGCGATGAAAAGGAAGCGGAAGAGTGTGTGGTTGGAAGTAGAGCGAGAGCGAGAGCGTGGACGGGAAGTGAAAGAGAGAGACATGGTGGTTGTGTTTTGTGTACTAATGATGGATGAGAAACATTTGTGTGTGTTTTTGTTGTTTGACTGATAAGTTTGAGGAAAAAATGGAATGAAATTTGAGATATTGGAATTAATTGTTAACTTGATTAAGGAATTAAATTATGAAAGGACTAGAGAAATCTTTCGGTTTACTTTTTTTTTTTTTTTGTCGGTATTGAGTATATTTAAATTTTAAAGTCGAATGGGAAATAAAAGTTTGAATAAGTAAGGTTTTGAAAATGGTATATGAAACGTCGATTTTAGATTTGCGGAAAGAGTGGTGGACATGACATGACATGAGATGATAGATGACCGGTAGATGGATAAAAGAAGGTAAGGTGGAGGTGGAAGTTGAAGTAGGCCCGGTGCTATTAACGAACTAATGTACTCTACTTAGGCCTTGATATTCTTGGATATTTGCCTTCCACGTGTACTAATTATCATTTTTTTTTGTCACATTCTTCATCCCCACACCTCTCAACCCATATTATCAAAAATATTTTGTTCCAAATTAGGATTTTGGAATATGCTTTTGAAGTTTTATTTTTATTTTTTATAAGCAAGGTAATTTGTATTATAGGAAATAGTATGAGTATTTCAATCCAAAAAGATATAATGTTAAAAAAATAGTTCTAACTTCTAACTATGAGCTCATAGAATTTATCGTCCATCTAAAAAAAATCGGAAGAATATTTACATCAATTGTAAAAGTTACAGGTAAAAATTTTCTTCGACAAGATAATCAACCACAACCAAAAGAAATATTGAATTCTATTAACAATATCTTTTAGATTGGACATTGCATTATTATAGATTATCTAGTTTCTAGTCCACCTGATATACCAGCAAGTACAAGACCAAATAATAATAGTTGTATCTTTCGAATTTTTGCTCAACAATTTCATAAACCAGTCCAGCAAATGTTCATAGTAGTTAGAAACCATACTTCTTTCCACTCTCATCCAATCAAACATTTGTTCATAAACGGAGGTTGAACGCGGACACTCAAACAATAGATGATTAATAGTCTCAATGGAATTAAAACACAATACACATATTGTATCATGATTATTTGATATTACTTCCCTGGTTGGCAGATTAGATCGCGAAGATAGTCTATCTAGACACAATCTTCAACCAAACAATTTAACCTTCATTGGGATCTTGATCCGCCAAATAATGTATATAGCAGTTTTGAGAGTAATGTCCAACTCTGATATGTCACCAGCCCGTACCATAACATTGTAGCAAGCTTTGACTGAAAACCCCTTAGTAATTGGATATGGCCTTACAAACGAATCCTGCATACCCAGCCTTGGAGAAATCTCACCCAACATTAACATAAGGTCATTAAACTCATATTGTAGCTCGCCTGCTATTAGGCTTTCCTCAACGCCTATTGTCCACTGCCATACTCCATGATTCCATACAACAATTTCAGAAACAACTGCAAATTTAAAATCTGATATTGCAAACATATCATGAAACTGTGACCTGAGTGGTATTGAATATATCCATCAAGAGTACCAAAATGATATCAGCTTTCCAACGCCCAATTTACATGACAGCTGAGAGTGGAAACTGTCATCCGTTAACAAATCACCAATAAGCATTATGTCTTTCCACCAAAGTGGTGCCTTCTTATCTAAATTTGAATCAAAAAGCAACAAAATACTATTATACGAGCATTCATACCTGAACTCAAGAATATTCTTCCAGTTTGCAAACGGTTCATGGATTATTCTCCAAAGCCACTTTGTCAACAAAGCAATATTAAATACCTTTATGTTTTTGATATTGGTTCCCCTAACACCCACACAGTATAGGCAGTTATTCCAAAAGTTAGCTCACAATCCCGAAATTAATTCAAAAGCTCGTAGAATTGCATTTATACCTCATAAGTTAGACCACACCTCATCACAAATCAATATGGTGTCGTCTCTAAATTGTACTAGGTTTATAGAATCTTCCTCATGAATTTTAAATCCACAAAACACATTCCTCTCCACCTCCCTCCTAACTAGTAAAGCAAGCCCTTCAGCCATTATAGCAAACAAGAATGGAGACAGCGGGTCTCCTTGTCCTAAACCCCTTGAAGCTTTTAAGTCTTTCGTCGCACTTCCATTAACTAGGACAGATAAATAGTTACTAAAAACGCCACCTCTAATCCAATCAATCCACATTTTACCGAAATTCATGGCCATCGTCATCTTCTCTAAAAATTCTCACTCAACACAATCATACGCTTTATTAAAATCAACTTTAAACATCAAGCAGATTCTCTTTTTCCTCTTTGCCATGTTCAAGGTTTCGTTAACCACAAGCACCCCATCAAGAATATGCCTTCCAGGGATAAATGTCGTTTGGGAACTAGAAATTAGTTTATTAGTGACCTTACTCAGTCAAGCAGTCATGCTTTTTTATATTACTTTGTATATGCATCTAACAAGACTAATGAGGTGATATTCATCTAAAGCCAATGGGTTATTAGTTTTAGGAACCAAGATAATAAATGTTGAACACATAGATTTTGGGAGAGAAGTCGAACTGTAGAAATCTTGGATGTAACTTATTACATCACGACCTATGGCATCCCAGTTATTTTTCAGAAATTCCAAATTGTACTCGTCCAGACCCGGGCTTTTATTCTCGTCACAACCATGCACAGTTTGATAAATTTCTTATTCGGTGAACGATTCTTGTAAAAACTCTAACTTTTCTTGAGAAAGCTTGGGTAAATCAGAAAACTCCATATTTGGACATTTAAAATTCGACTCCTCGAACCTTAATACGAACAACTGCTTAATGGCTTTTTTGACAGAATTTACCTTTTCAACAACGACAGGCTCAACCTTAATAGAGGATATATTATTACTTCTAAGTCTAGATTTTAACATAGAGTGTAAGAACCTTGAATTAATATCACCCTTATTCAACACCAACTTCAATATAGATTTATGTTTTATAATGCTTTCTTTAAGAATAAGATTCTTCCAAATTTCCTCCTGAGCTTTACATCTTGCCTTTAACTCTTCTTCCACCAAATTCCAACATCACCTACTAAGCTTTCCTCAATACAATTAAGTTGTTCCACGCTTTCACCAATATTCAAGTCAACCCACCCAAATACATGTTTTTTCCACCACCTTATCCTTTCTCTTAATAATTTCAATTTACCCACCAGAATTTGGCTGTGACTGCCAAGCATCCTTCACAAAGTCCAAAAAACCAAGGTGATCATACCAACATGAAAACACCTTAAAGAGTTTTGGCCCCCAATTGCCATTATTTGATTTTAACCAAACTGATATGTGATCTGAGATATCACAATCATCCATGTAACACCCTTCAACCCCACAAACAATTTATATAAAATAATATCATAGTACATCAAATAGAAAGGTGTCACACATTATTCAAAACATCAATTAACTCATTGTCCTATCCCGTAACACGGGTTACACAATCAACATAAACATAAATATGCATTTTCACAGTGGAGTCATTCTTAGTAATTCAAAATAACTTTTCGCTTCTTGAAATAAAAGTATCCATTCAAAATAGTTTCATAATTTAAAAGGTCTTTCAACATAACATAAAAGGAAAACATAGTTCGCAATTAATCTAAACCTGATGTTACATGACACAGAGCAGGACAAAACCCCAAATGACTCCTAAGATAATAAAAGACACGCTCCAAGACTTTGAATCTTCTAGTAATGTGAAGCTACTTTTAATAATCTGCAAGTTACCCACATAAGAGGCAACATTTTCAAGCAGACAGGGTGAGAAATCATAATTCATTATAGCAATATAAGAACATGGAATTAAATAGAATAAGCACAACAACATCATAGCACTATCAACAAAATTTTGTACATCGCAAACACAATCACTTCATGTATATGCAATGTCATTTATAATGAAATGAAAAGTATGCATGTGGTGCCGATTTTCTCCATGTGATGGACACTGGCCATCAACCCTCCACAAGGGAGCATAACATAATCACCAAATCACTTCAATCCACACAATAGGATTGAAGCTACCAATAGGCTGAAGCCCCAACAAATTATGCAATGAAATGCAACAATGATATACTACTCATAATCTCCAAAAACAATCAACATGTGTCAGCATTTAATTATCATACAAACATGTTTTATCATCTATACATCAACAACCGATTTGACTACGCAAATCAGCACGAAAAAGCATCAAAAATCACCAAGAATCACCAAAATAGACACTTGACACGGCCTGCCATGTCCTATGACACGGTTCGTGTCAGAGACCTACGCCACAATCATCAAAACTCAGCAAAATTGCAAAATACAGTGGGCTGACACAACCCCACGTGTCAGTTGACACGGCCCGTGACAGGTCCATTTTACCAAAAAAATTGTTTTATTATAACCAGAGGGCTCACGCGGCCCCCCGTGTCAGCTGACACGGCCCATGTCAGCATGCGACAAAACCCCATTTTTTTCTAAAAAGTTTCCTGCTGCAATTTTGCTCTCAAAAACCCAAAAATCAGTTTTTCTACAACATCAAAATGCATCAATTGTTCACATATTTCACATACAATAACCCCTAACATTTTAAATCATTCTAATTCATCAAACACCACAATTTATCAATAATCTACAAGCACCTAGCAACTTCAAGACCTTATGCTTCCTCTCCTTCTTTTCCTTTCTTCAGAGCTCTTCTTCACCAAAAATATGATAATGTGAGAAAACTGATCGTACTCTCTTCCTTGGATAATTATCCCAGTTTATGATTTTCCCAACTTATCCTCACTCTTTTCTAATAAATATAACCTTACCCTTTATCCAGTATTTTATTAATAATAATAATAGTATAATAATACATTAATTATTTATATTATCTAACAATGCTCTTTTACTCCCAAAATTCTCCAAATTTACCAAAACTTCGTAATTCTTTCTAAATTAATTAAATAAATAAATAATCAATTTATATTTTCGGGGTGTTACAACCCACATATTGAGTAACAACTTTTCATTCATTAATCATCCATTCTGATATAAGTATCATGTCTAATTTGTTTCTATAGTTCTACTCCGTCCATTTGAATTAAACCAGGTGAATTTGTTACCGATTTCAGGAATATCCATCATCTTCATTCCCTCAATAAAACTAGAGAAATCTTCCATATCCTTTCTACACCCCCTTTCCTTTTACCAATCATTTCTTCCATGTTTTTCATTGCGTTAAAGTTTCCCCCCACAAGCCATTGACTTATGGGAAGCTTAGTTTTAAGCTCCAACATGTTAGACCACATATTTTTTTCTCTGAACTAGCACAAGGCGAGTAAATATTTACCAAATAGAAATTGATCTCATTCCATTTACAATTCCATCCCAAGAATCCACCTCCCCTGAAGCTGAATCCAAGATATCATACATCCTTTATCCATATTGTAATGATGCCACCAGCTTGAGCCACAACTTCAACCGCTGACCACTCATAATCGTCATTCCCCTAAATACTTTGTATAACATTATCATTAACAACCTGAAATTTAGATTCTTGAATGAAGCATATATATGCTTTCCCATCTGAAATCATCTTACGGATCCTCATCCTTTTAATTGAGTATCATAACCTCAGATGTTAAAGGTAACCATATTCATGGCACCCTATTCGTGGCCATCCTCTTATCTAATATCATATTTATATCTCTTGTTCCAATTCTCTAATCAACCCTTAAAATAGTTCATCATCTTCTTCACACTCCATACTCAAATCCTTAATAATATGCCAAACTTAACTAGGACATTATCCAAGGAATTTTTTTATATGGACATTACCTTGGATTACATCAGCATCGCTAATCAAACTGCAACATAACACAGATCCACCAGAGTATCTGGAATGAGAATCCTCAGTTGCCTCTAGCATAGCAAACGAAGGCGCACATGATATTTGATGAACACCATTGTTATTATATATTTTCGTTGAGTGTAATAAGACTGAGAAGTAATAAGATGGAGAAAAGGGGATTCTAATATTATCATATAATTCCTTCATAAGTTTAGTCTTCTTAAACTTAAACCCAGAGTCCAACCAAGAAGGCCCAGTAGGAGATCCAAGTAAAGTTTCCTTTGGGCCTTGGTCCAGATCCAACACCACTAAAAATTTTGTGATTTGGCCTAATATATCAATACCTTCCCACTTCATTGTTGGTGATCTTACAATATCTCTTTGCCATGTCACCATTCACCATAATGTTATGACTTAAACTTTCTTTGCAGTTGTAAATATCACATATTCCAACACTGACCTTTTCCCCATCAACCCCACCAACTTTTGAACTAGCTTCATCACATGTTTCAAGGAATGCAACATCTGTCCTTTTATACTGAACTGCTGAACCCCTACCCCCACATAGACTATGGAGTAGAAGAATGATTATTTTTCATGCTCCCAAGGGATTTGTGTTCCGCACTTCTAATTTCCCCTCCGTCCTCAGATGTATCAGATATACCTTCATCGTCCTTTGAGTCGTCTCAATCAGAATCTGTTTCCAAGTTCACAATATTCATCTCAGAATTCAAACGAACCGAAATTCATTTTGTGCCATGATAATCTTCTACTAGCTTGATTCTATAGATTTTATTATTGATATCCACATTGAATAATTCGCTCAGATGAATGAAAATTTTGGTTTTTATAAGGAATCTAGCAACATCAAGAAATTTATGATATTTCGTATCTTCATCACAAGCTACAAATTTTCCCACACATCCTGAGATAAACTTGAAAATTTGAGGGGTCCACGCATGGAAAGGCAAGCCATAACACTTCATCCAAGTGAGCCTTTCATTGTCAACATCTTCAGGAGACCATGGATGAATATCATCAAACCACACTTTGATCATGAAATATACCTCCATATTAATAGCTTTTTGTATGCTATAATTGGATCGAGATTTCCTCGCGACACCTAAAAAATCCTTGTCAAATATCTTTAATCCTTCCTCCTCTACAACCATTTGCGGCATCTTGTCCAAATTGTTCATATGCACGACTTGTGCAAAATTCCTACCATGAATACCATTATGCTCTGGTATGAATTGGGGAATTGTAAAATCCAAAACTCTTGCTTGCACTGCATTGAAATGGTTTATTGGTATCCCACCACTTCCCCCTCTTAAATTATGGTACATTCGCGTGAATCTTTTTACCTAGAATTTGGATGCTATCTGATTTAGTTGCCAGTAATATTTCATCCTTGACCTTTCTAAAATGGATAAATTTGTATTTCTTACCCCTCTTATCTCTTTTAGCTGGTATGAACACCTTCAGGATCAATCTAAATTCTTTGAACATGTCTGTCATTTCCTTAGCATTGTATTTATCAGGAATCTTCGTGAAGAAGAATGAAGTGATCAATTCTTCCACTCCCACATCATTCTCTTTTTTATCATACCAAACCGAATTTCTACCATTTGGAATTCCTCTTCTTCTATTCATAATTTTGCGCTGGTTTTTATGGTTGCAAATCACTATCGTTTGTGGCTACAGTTCTATTCATTTTTTATCCTATGAAGCTGATTAAGGAAGGGTAATAGAAGTCTCCTACTAACCCTGCTTTCAAACTGAGTTTAAACAGATGACTGTTAATTTATAGATGCTACCAAGAGATCAGGGTCACTTTTTAGCTTATTAACACTAAGATTAGAAAATATATGTTGTTCTTGATATCTGGTGGTGGGGTCTTGAATTTGGGATTTAGGAGTGTGTTGAGATGCGGTAAGATAAGTGAGATTTGTGTTTTTGGTATTTTGAGAATTTTCTTATATTTTTGGATAGGTCTGAGGACCTAATTGTTGTTTTTTTGTGCTCTTAAATATCTTATGACCTTTTGTCTACGTACACCCAAAAAAAACTTGAGGGATCCGAGCATTTTAGTTCCTCATAAAGCTAAGGCTAGGAGGATGGCTTATTTGTATCTTGGTTAAAGCACAAGATGATGGTGCTCAAAAGGTTTGTATTTGTGTCTTGATCAAAGCCCATGATTGAAGCTGAAAAGTTTGTTGTAACTGATAAGATGCTTGAATTGCATAGCTCAAGGCATAAGCTGAATCTGGTATCCTGATTTAAATAGCTCAAGAAAGGATGAATGGGTACCCTGAATTGCATAGCTCAAGGAGGACTGAATGGTTGACCTGAATTGCATAGTTCAGGAAAGCTGAATTTGGTGTGGAGATATGACTAGTGGGCAGTGATCTTAGTTATAGTCCAAGTGTATGACTAAAAAGATTAGCTTAATTATAGTCCAAGACTATGACTATAATTGGTTTAGCTTAGTTAGAGTTCAAGACTATGAACGATTTAGCTTAGTTAGAGTACAAGACTATGACTATAATGATTGATTGACTGATAAGTGTTTGACTTTTTGTGTGCCTTGATTGAAGCTCAAGGTTGAAGCTAAAAGACTCAGTAGAGAGAATTTGTCATCTCTAAAGAGGGAAAAGTTGATTTATATGTGTCTTGATTGAAGCCTAAGGTTGAAGCTAAACTAAGAAACTGACTCTATGGGGAAAGTTTTTATCTGTATCTTGATTTAGAAGCCCATGTTTAAAGCTTATTTGTGAGAGACTGACTCTTGATTTATCTGTATCCTATATGAAGCCCAGGATGGTAGACTAACTTTTGATGGGAGATTGACTCTTGATGAAGAGTGTTTTTTCTGTTTGTTTGATAAAAAGGTTTAAGGTCATCAGACTTTCCTTTGTCTAGGGAGGTTTAATTTCTTAGAGCCCAAAAGGAGGCTATCTTGGTCATCCATTGGGGAGAGGGAGACTATTGTATGTGTTTTATTCTAACGATTTGTTCCTATACTTTTAGGAAGCCTTTAAGGGTCCTTGAATTTAATCCCAAGAGGAGGCTAAGTTACCTTTAAGAGGCCCATGGGTCCTTGAACAAAGCCCAAGAGGAGGTTGGGGCTGAGTATTTCTATGCCTAAGAGAAGGCACATTTAAGAGGCCTGGGGGTCCTTGAACTAAGCCCAAGAGGAGGCTATGTTTTTCCCTAATAGGGTTTTAAGTTATTCAAAGGTTTGGTCTGGAGACAATAACCCAGTTACTTAGAGATTCTAGCAGAGATATAAATATATACAGATAAAGATGCATTCAGACAAATAAATGTGCTAGTAAAAGTGTTGAACATTTTTGAGAATGTCATTGCTTTGGTTTGAGTATTCTTAATTGATTTTTAAGAATGATGTTGAGAGTTACACAAGGAAGAAGAGGCCCAAAATCCCGGGGGAGAGAGATTACATATATGTTTTATATTGTATCCTCTTTGATGATTAACAAATATGTTATTATCTTTGCTTTAGTATGAGATAAAGAAAGATAGTTTTGATTCCCACGTCTAATCTTAAAAAGAAAACAACAGTTTAAGAAAACAACGAGAAGTTAAAGAGAGAAGAGATGGCTCAAAATTCAATAATAGGACTTATACATAAGGATGTCTCTGGAAGTTTGTTTTGTATTTTATTATCTTATGATTTCATACACATGGTAGGACTTGGGTGCTGAAAAGTTGCATACCGCCTAGAAAGTAGTTCCACCTGGTTGTGGGTTCAGCCTATTGCAGGTGTATTAGATCTTTAGTTTGAAAATATGAAATAAGAAAAAAGAGATAGGACTTGTAAACGATAAGCCTATGAATCTCTATTTAGGAGATTGAGAAATTGTTTAAGAAAACATTTGGGGGGATCAGGACTTATACGGAAGCCTGTGGAGTTTTAAAATAGACTGGAGAAAGTTTAAAACAAAATAATGGGTCCTAAACACAAAGGACTCCCCATGACACATTTTTACAATTCAATTTATAAAACAAAAAGTATATGTAAAGTTTCACAGAAAGAAATTCACAGAGGAAGTTTACAATTCGGTGAAAAAGGCAACTGCGTCGAGTTTTTGAAAATAGCCGGTATAAATCATAATGGTCTATATTTTAAAAATGGGTTGGGTCTTACACTCTTATAGAGGCCTAATGAGTGTAAACACAATTGAATTTGAGGGTAAAGACAGAAAACCCTAATTTCAATTTTAAAAGTATTTTTTAATACAAAATAATAAAATGATTGAAATTTTCAAACAATAAAGAAAAATAAGTTATAAACTTGGATTAAGGTTTGAGAAATTTTGTTTTATCCATGAAATAACTTGTGATTCAATTGTGATTGAAAAATCAAGAAGAAGAATTATTTATAAACGCTGAAAAACCAATAAGTTGTAAACTTGGATCAAAAGTTGTGACCTCTTGAAGTTGGCTGAAAATTAAGAAAATTTTCATAACTTAGAAAATTTTCTAAGTTTTCAAGATTACCCCTTTTGCAAGTTATCTTCAAATTCTTGATTTTTTGTGATCAAATTCATTCATGGACCATATATTCTTGTAATATTGGTCATAGGGATCATTTTAAGATAAAAATTCAAACTTTGACTTTTTTAGTCCAGATGAAAATTACTGAGGTATTTTAAACTTATGAATGGACTTACATGGTGTATATGATCTATTTAAACCATTCCTTATGGTATTGGCTCATGTACAAATGAAAATTTCAAATTTTGGGTTCCTCGATCAGTCAAAACCCTAATTTGGCCACTATGAAACCCTAATTTTGGGATTCTTGATCTCTGCATCCTTTAATCTTGATTCATACTTGTAGATTATATATTAGGGTTGTTTTAAGCTAATTTAATGACATGTGGAGGTTTTGGCTCATTTTATCATGAGAAGACTCCTCTGGAGGGCACAATCGACTGAAAAACCTAATTTGTGATATTGAGGCCTCGGGGCTCAGATCACTAAAAATATGTGCAATATTTGCATGAATCCTCACCATTTGAGATTTTTTTATCCTTTGAGTATGTTTGAAAGGTTGAAAATATTTAGAATTTAAGATTGATCCTTTGCATGAATCCTTTGAGGGACTCAGGAATCCTAATTCATTGCAGGGATGTGACCCGATAAACTTCAACATTGTCCATTGAGCTAATGGGTGTGTGGGTATCTTAGGATAAAAATTTAAGATGTGACACATCTTCTAATCATTTTTGCTCATTCAACCTCCATTAACCCTAATGATCATAGACAAGTAGAAAATCACAATAACAATACCTAGAAAACTAGGAATGTAAAGTTGATGAGATCCAAAATCTAAAGATTAGAACTTTAAACCAACATCATAGACGAAAAAAGCAAGCGTATTGAATGTACAAGTTTGCTCAGAGATCATGCAACCTTGAGAAAACATATGAAACTTGAAACATATAAAAGTATTTTCCTATTGTTGTGAATGTTAGCCAAAAATTGTTGAATGCATTTCAAACATAATGTAAATTTAGAACACAAGCAGTTAACATAAACACTTTGTTAAATCAATTCAACAACAACAACAACAAAATCATAAAAATAATTAAAAACATCAATTGAATCCACACAAAATCATTGATTATATGTATTATTGTTTTCAACAAGATCAACAATCATGCATGATATGAATTAAATATGAACATATAATGTTCTACTATGAAACTAGGTATCAATTAGAGAGATTGAATTTATGGTGAGATGTAGTGGTTCAAGACTTATGATGCAGTGGATAAAATGCTAACAAGTGAGATTAACACTCTAACATTCAATTCATTAAGGGAGTTGTGAAGTTTTTAAGGAGAAGTGTAACACCCTAAATCGTGAAACTTATAAATAAAGCATTAAACAAAAATTCAAGGTGTCACCAATGACAATCCTTCGAAAACTCATCAAATCAATTGAAACTACGCAGCTAAAAAATATTTTTCAATACAACTTCATAAGTCATTTCTAAACTCCTAAATAACAAAAACAACATCAACTTTGAAAACATAATAAATCTCGTCCCCGGTGTTACACGATCAGTTCAGAAACCACTAATGTATTATTAACGATTAAAAAGAAAGCGAATAGTAGCTCCAACAAACCACCTTCCAACACAAAACAACAAGGATCACTCTTGAGTATCTGCAAAATGTCCATGGTGGACAACATAAAGCAAAGGGGGTTAGAAACAACAAATCAATATAAATAGTGTAAAGAATGTTAAGATAGAGAACATACAACAAACACATATTCATTGCACAATCAACAATTTCATAGTCTCACACTCATTCATAAAAACATGTACATATTTGTAACCAATCAAAAAAATTATGAACAATCTACATATGCAATCATGTATGCAAATGTACTCCATAACTGACGCATTATACGTGTGGTACCATTCATGAACACGCCAAATTATTACCATTACCATAGGTAACAATTCACCAGCTCCCATATGGAACCAGCTACTTGCTCTCGATCCCCACTAGACTAGAGCACACCATGATGCATGACTCTCAACAACATTCCTTATCACCATAATGTTCACCAAAAGAACCGCCATGCAAATTTCACCATTTATGCAGAATATCATTCATCATTCGCAACAATTAATCAATGTTACGATATCAACAAAAAAAATCACAAAATAGAATCAACTCAACAAATGCAACTTCATAGGCATCCATTCATATTAATTCACAAAAACAACAACACAACATTGGATAAACATAATGATTTGCTAATTGATCATACAAGTCATCATAAACATTGACATTGGATAAACATAATGATTTGCTAATTGATCATACAAGTCATCATAAACATTGATATAGTCGGCACGTGACTATAACTTAAACAATTCACCAAGCACCCCCATGAGGTAGCTCGGTGCATTATATTTCCTACACTTTGAATAACGTCTCATATGGACTTACAGATTAGAAGTTACGACCAAAATCGGCAAGTGGATCAAACAACTGAAATATGGACCATTCGATTGACCCAAGGAACTAATCTATTCTCCTAAACTTACTGACACTTTTTTTTCAAAATTTTGAAGTACCAATCGATTACACCTCAATACCAATTGATTGTTCCTTTGTTTTTTTGCAATTTTTTTAATGGACCAATCGATTGCTCCTTGTTTTTTGCCATAAAAATAGTTGTAAAGGATGAACCAATCAATTACACCCCTATACCAATCGATATTCATGGGTATTCATGGATACAACTCAACACTCAAGAATTTATCAATAGTAGAGAATACAAACACATAATCATGATGATTCAGACATAGATGCATGCATAAAATCACATAGAAACACATAGTCTATCAACAAATTTCCAGACTTTCATCATACAACAATTCATTAAAAAATCTAGGAGCCCTAATGAGAGTAAGAACTTCTCATCTCTATCCCCATCATAAAGCCTTGTTATTCTTGCCTCTTATTTTTACATACTGTTAGAGTTCTCTAAAAACCTAGCTTTCCCCCAACTTTTAGAATTTATATGGTTTACAATATTTTTCAATACTACGGTTTTGCACAACTCATTACTAGTTTCTCTCCTCTTGCCACATATTTTCCTTAATTCATACAAATAGCCCAAATCTCCTATTTCACCGATTTTCTTATTTTATTTCTAATAATAATTAAAATACCAATTATTCTAATTACTTTCTAATTTATTATACCTTTTCACCATACCCTACTATTACTACCACATCCCAACAACATATAATCGTATAATTTTATTTTAAATAACACTAACATTGAATAGTTAAATAAAATAAATTCAAATGATTCAATTAAATAATTTAATTGAATTTGAGGTGTTACGAGTAGGATTTGAATAGCTTATAAATAGCACAAATCTCTCTTTGAATATGAGAAGTGGTTAGCAACTGAATTTGTGAGAGGGGGCATGAAATGCAAACAGTCGCCTGATTGATGTTTATGGCGGTGATTAGGGGTGGCAAAAGTGACTCGGCTTGTCGGGCATGCCTGTTTTGCCCGCATTTTTTGCAAGGTGGATCAAGGTTTTAGGTTCACATCCTCTAATATGTTTGTCATGTTCTGCCTCATTTTTCTGCAGGATTTTGCGGGTATGAATATTCTCATGAAAATTTGCATTTTTTAGGCTAAAAAGGTGTCATGCCCGCGAGCCTTCCCCGCACTTATTTTTGTGTAGGGATGGTTAAGATTTTAGGCCCGCATCCTCAACGAAGCCCACTCCTCCCTGCCCCTCTTTTTTGGGCTTTTGTAGGGCATGCATACTTTTTTTCCACCCGTATGGATTATGGACTTTGTGGGAGAGTTCACATATTCGGTAGAGGAATGAAGTCCACTTGTTCTATATCTTTCCTTTGATGTTTCATCGATATTGGACTTTTGTGATTTTGGGCCTTGTGAATGGTCTATTATAGTTGCCTCTCAAGCCCCTAGTTTACGTTATACAATGCGAGGCTTTATGATGAACGTTCTTGTTCAGCCACATAATCATATACGTAGAGACTTTAATGGGACTTCGTCGTCTTTAGGAAGAAGCGCATTAAATACTTTCTTCTTGTGGCATGATGTGACGTTGGGAGTGGTTGATATGTATCCTTACTCTAATCAACAATGATGTTCCTTCAATCCTTATGGTTTTTAGTATCTTTAGAAATAGTTTGGGTAAATATTCATAGTTGGTTGTGCAAAATGATCGGGCAATCCTCAGTGTTCTAAAGAGGAAGGTTATGTGGGGATTAATGTGTTGTGGCAAGGATTAAATTTTTGTATCATTGTACAAGTCAAAAAGTACAAGTGTGTGTATGTGTGTGTGTTACTCCTATAATGACAGGGGGGCTCAGATGCCTAATTAGTAGGTTTATAACATTTTATGGTGGTTAGGGTTTGCCCACGGTGACAAGAAGCCTTGTACGATGGTGGTTTTAGGATTCATGCTCACGTTATATGAGATGTTATGTAGATGAATGGTGTACTTAGGTGTAAGTGTATACGAGGGTGTGATCAATATGACTTATGATCTTGTTAAGTGATATGATTTAGGGTTTCATAATCAGTCATCTTCCCTTGAGGGAAGAGTGTTTATAAAGACCTCGAAGGATATGGTTTCCTTGGAAATGGTCACCGCCCACTCAGTCAACGGTGGACCGTTGAATCCCTATTTCCAAGGGAAAAGTGGATCAGTTAATGATCCTGATTACTCTTTACCCGAGAAATGTCTTATCCCATATTTCCCACGATTGGGTGATAACAAAGCTCTTGGTGATGCAATTTCTCCCTTTAGGCGACATTCCATCGTCGTCTCTTCTTGGGCGGTCTAAAGGCGTCGCCTTAGGCCCTTTACGATTATAACACTACATAGTCCCTCAAGCATGATGTCTTTGATAGAAGATGAAGTGTTTTTAAATCACAACTTAGGGGAGTATCCTGAGAACCTGCATTTCCTCAAGTGAGGCTATAGTTATCATGTGAAATCCTAGTCTTTTAGTCGTGGTAACGTGCAACCTGACTAACGAGGCCATAATTCCCTCGAACGAGAGTTCAATTAGTCTAAAGAGTCTTAAGTCTCTCAGGTACAGTAATATGTAACCCATCTGATGAGACACTAAATCTCTCAAACGAGACGTTTGATCTCTCGAGCGAAACCTTCCTTTAGGGTGGAGTTGAAACTAAGTCGATTAATTGGGTCAACTAACTCAATTGTGGAAAAGTAGCCCTAATACTAATAAAATTTTAAGTCATATATACCTTTTTAATTATTACAAACTCTTAGGACCTTTGTACTTTCAAGTTGTATCTCATATTGATATTTTAAGTTTTTCAACTTCTAAACAAGATACTTTAAAATTCATGTCATATATGTAGTCGTAGAGAAAGTATGTTTTAAAATTATAGAATATTAAAGCGTTATAAAAAGATAAAAATATATGATTGTGGTTATATTTAATTTGAATTATATATTAATGTCTAAAAACTATGTTAGTTCTTCATTGAATTGGCATGATTGGGGTTATATTTAATTTGAATTACATATATTAATGTCTGAAAACTATGTTAGTTCTTCATTGAATTGGCATGCTGACTTAGAGTTTTTAATTCTTAGTTGGATTTTCTTTATCCATGTGGCACTTGTTAATTCTTAGTTGGCTTTATTTAGTACAATTAATTGTTTTTGTTTACATCATATGAATAACTTATTTATCCTTTCATTTCCCCTTCTCCTCATCAATCCTATCACTATTTATTCATACAAAATTCAAATTGAACCGGCATGTCCGACTGCTCTAACAGGAAATCGAATTTATTATTAGTCTAGTTAAGTCAATCCAAATAAAAATCAAAAACCGATTCAAAGAAATTAAAAATCGAAAAAAAATGTTGGATGTATTTGGATATCATTTTGTAAGAATCGATCGATTCGAATCAAATTTCGGATTGATTTTTCAAAACCAATCAAACCAAACCAAAATATATATATATATATATATATATATATATATATATATATATATATATATATATATATATATATATATATATATATATATATATATTACTTATTTACTTTTTATTAATATATATTTTTGTTAATTTAATATTAAATGATACTTATTTTTTAAAATATTATTTATTAGTTTGATTTAATTTTTTTTTTATCTTGTAATATTAACTTTTGATATATATTAGTATTTTTAGAATATAATAAAAGTTATATTTTATAATTTGGACATTCAAAAAACCGATCCAAATTAAATCGCATGAAGTTGGACCAGATCAGATTAGATTTTTTTAACCAATTATTCAAAATTAAATCAAACCATAAATAAATTTATCTTTGAATCGGATAATATTTTACTTTAAAACGGATTCAAACTAAATCGCTAACACCTCTACCAAAATCGATTTACTTAACTGGTTGAACCAGAGTCAACCGATGAAATCCGATTGGTTTGAGTTGTAAGTGACTCGATTTCTAATGCTGAAAAAATGTAAACTTAGAACATTGTGATAAGAGATGATTTGGATATTAAATTACTTTGATTTAATATAGTATGTATACGGCCATATGGTTTTTTTTGTACGAAAAATTGACAAACTCTCTTACAAGTTTTCATCTTTTAATACAAAACCTACTTTTGTTTTTTAAGTAATAACTACGGCCTCCCTCCCTACTTACAATGAATTACGCTAATTAAAAAGTTAATTAGAATATTAATTTTATTGACTATTTATATAATTATAAAATTAATTTTAGAAGAGAAAAATAATTAATGTTTATATCAGAGTATTTAATACAAAATGAATAAAAAATATAAAATAATTAAGAATATGTTTGAAAAAATAATAATTAATGCATTATAAAAATTGAAAAGGAAAAATTAAACGGGGTTTTTGTTGTTTTTGGATTTTTGAATACAATCACAGAAGAAGTTATTAGGATGAGTCGCAGAACAATTCGCTCTCTTTAAGACGTTTTGCGGTACTGTTTAGAAATATGTAAAACAGTCTAACTATCACGATGACTCAAGGATAAAATAACACAGTTCAATTGTATGATCACTACTTGCACATTATGTGATCGTTCTAGAAATACAATGTATGATGGTGTTGAAACCACTCGATGATGGTGTTGAAACCACTCGTCATATCTAGATAACACAGTTGGAGATGGCGTTATCAAGTCACTCGAAAATAGAAAAAGAAAAATTTTAGAAGTGAATATGGGAACGAAGAGAAAGATTTCAGATTGTGAAATCTGGTGTGAGGAACAGTGATGAAAAAGTCGCTATTTATAGTTGAGGATTTGACCCTATAGGAGAAAACGTGGGGGAAGTGGAGTGTGTCGGCCCAAAAAAAATAGTTATCTTTTACTTGGTCGGCAAGTCACACGTTGACTCTTGAGGGCAAGCAAATTCAGTCATAAACTAGGTTAAGACTTGGTTTCCATAAAGGGCACGTCATTTTCGTAATTAATTAATTAATATTAATTAATTTCCACCAATTTGAGTTCCAAAAAATAAATGGTCAAGGCTCAAGCCCAAGACTGGACCAAACCGAGCCGAGTTGAGTCGGTCGTACGAACGATGGTGGCAACGACGCACGTGTGTGAAAGGTGGCTTGGTGGTGTGTCCTCACTCTTTTACGAAATTGGGTACTCCTTAGGGCCAAACCCATTTTGCCCATTTGAAATATATATGCACTACTAATATGTGTGTCCCCTCTTATGTGGGACTAAAATGAGTCTTTTATAAATTCACTTCCACTCATACTATCTCATACTTGTGCACATTAATGACAATGAATTCTTCCAAATTCTCACTCCAATTTTCATCATCCAAAGAATTCCAATAATTTCCCACTTGAATTTAAAAAGGTGAATTTAGAAATAACGTCAAATGTTTCTAAGATTATACATAAGCAAAGGTGTCTACGACTTAAACCTATGTGTAGCAAGTATGATTTTGATTCAACAAGAGTGACACAGATATCTTTAACTATCTTAGACATCAAACACACCCACAACCTTTTCTTAAGTTATACTATAATAGTCTGTGTTTTAATGACCCTGCACGTGTATCTCGGATTAGTGAACGCTCTAGAAATTCTGCCTCAAAATTTCATCGGAATCAGCCTAAGTTTCACAATCACATAAGCGAGTCTATCAAGAGAAATCATGTAGCCTAGGTACTTCCTCGTATAAAGTATAAATCTCATTAAGAGATTCAATTATTTCATCCTCTTATCGCTTCAAGATTCATGCTTCTCTTATTTTCTCTAAAATGATCACCTCATCTTACTTAAAACTTGTTGTTACCCATTGAACCTATTTATTGAGATCTCCAGTCATTTAGGTTGGGTTACCATCTTGAGCAACTCATTTTTCTATAGACATTAGTCTCATCTTATTGGATGCATTATAGACTTTCTCTTTAGTTAATCCTTCCATCAAAGGATCTGCTAAATTCTCATCAGTGCGTACATGAACCACTCTTACATCTCCTTTAGAGATACAGTCTCTAACATTGTTGTGATTTCTTCTATTTTAATGATTTTAACCATTATAATAACGATTCTCGATTTATGTAATAGTTGTGGCACTATCGCAGTGGATCAACACGGTTGACATAGATTTTTCCCTCAAAGGGATCTCAGATAGCAAGCCTTTTAACCAACTTTCTTCTTTACTAGAAATTGTTAATTCTATCATCTCAGACTCCATCGTGGACTAAGCTATTATAGTTATTTCTTTGATTTCCAAGATACATCACCTCCAACTATACTAAATATATAACCACTAGTTTCTTTGGAATCATTTGATAAGGTATTCAATTTTGCATCATTGTATTCTTCAAGTACAACAGGAAATATTTGATAATGTAAACCGATATTCATGATCTTTTTAATGTACTGCATGACTCACTCAATAACTTTTGAATGCTCATTACTCAGTCTAATAGTAAACTGGCACAACAATCTGATATATGCAATGTCGGGTCTAGTACGATCAGATGCATACCTAAGACTGACAATGATGCTTTCATATTTTGTTTGTCCAACACTTTCACCAGTGTTCTTAAACAGCTTCATGCTTGGATCGATACCAAGAATCACGCTCGCATCTCTGAGGTTTTTCATACCAAGAATCCTTGCTTGGATCTTGTTATATTGATACTAAGAATCACGCTTGCACCTCCGAACGCGTCTTAAATCTCGTCATCCTTCATAAATCAAGTAACCACCTTTTTTCCAAAAATTGGTCTGGAGATGCATTTGCGAATGTTTCTGGGATTAATTTAAGGATGCATCTCCGAAAATGCCTATTTCGGATATACATCTCTGAAAACTTACTTGAATGCATTTTGGGCATAAACATTGTCCTAAGTTTGTATATTTTTTGAATCAGTCATTTTAATTCGACTAACAGTACCATAATTTGATTCAAACATTAATAAACATAAAAATTATAGAACAAGATAATGCATTAATTAAAAAAAATATCCCATAAAATTGTTTTCAAAGTATAGAAAATAATAGTAAAACATCTCAAATTACAATTATATGCCTAATTCTAATATCTTAGTTATTCCTCTTCTGTCGGTAACCTAAGGCATTGTGTGCCTCAATATATACGAAACATACTATGGCAACCACATCATCATCACCTTTGTCAAACAGCCTGGACTCTATGCCCTCATATGTAATTTGCATAAGACCATTGTGATGTAGCTGACATACTCTGATACTCCTCTGGTACCAGCTGACTCTCGTAATCTTCCAGTATGACATCAAGATGTCTGCGAACATGTTGTTGAGAGAAATAATTGGACATCATATTCCTCCCATGTTCCAGCCATCCGAAGTAAAATGAAATGGGATCGAAGGCAATATTGTCTCAGTGAGTGGTGTTTGATGTCTAGTCAATGTCATCATGTTCAATCCGGTCAATATACATACGGAACAGTTGCACACCATCATTCCATCTTTGGGCCCAAAATATGTGAGCATGTGGTCAATTCTCAGTATAGTCTATCACACTATCAAACTCATGTATGCAGTGAAAGTGGTATAGGATCCATCCCTAAAAAGGAATAAGAAAAAATATTAGTAACAAGTGTAAAAAAAAATAAGTGTTATTAAAATTATTAGTTTCTATGAAAATTATCGTCAGTAGGAGTCTATCATTTGCTATGTCGTCCAAAGAAAACCTTCGCTTAGTTTGGAGGACAGGTATACCAAATAGGTAGTCCCCCAATTCCACTCGTGAATGATCGACAAGTCGATGAAGTACTTAAGGTATGTCACGTTGACGTATATTGTACTTTTGTCCACAAACATGGACGTTTCAACCAAGAATATGAGGTAATACCTCAAAGCACACTATTTGTGGTAGGTAACCTGTAGATCATCATCATTGGCTTCTTTGGCCAACTCCATGTTTTCTCCATAAAGCTTCTTCAAGTATGAAAATTTGGCAGGAGCACCTCTGGTGCTCTCACACTGCATCAGGGCATCCATCAGTTCAGCTCACAGATAAATGACCATCATATTCTAGACTTTATCATGTTCGATCCTAGAATGGTCAAGTAACTTCCCCCTGATGAGAAGGTGTAGAAAGCAATGTCATCTAGTGTAATAGTTATCTAAAGATGGTGTTTATTTATGTTATCTCTCAGTAAAAGCCTTATGCATGTCATGATTAATGGTCTTGTACCCGGAGCAACACAAATCGATAAGATCGAAGTATCGGATGACACTTTGGCACTATTCATCCTCAGATTGATAAAGCTTTAAAACATTTTTGTTGTGGTTAATAGACTTCAAACATCCGCACTCCTATTAAAAAAAATATCAATTGCATGGAATTTGTTGAAAACATATATAAACAACAATCGTTAATAAATATACCTCTTCGGCCCAGACATGCCCAACAACATGATCTCTATATTATATCAGTAAGGAGGTGTCAGAGGGACCTCCTGGATAAGGGTATGTGTTGTACCCCCAAATTTGCCCTCTGATTTTTAATTATAACCGACTTTTTTTTTCGCATTCATTTGCATCATCTTCATAGCATATCATATAGTTCGTCTTAATATTAGCCGGAATAATTTCTCGGAATTTACAGACAGACTGGTCAAATTAATTTTTAACTGTGCCTAAAATCAGTAGACGGAAAATGTCAAATTTAAAATTTGCAATTGTTAGTAATATTAATCTACGTTTTACGTGGTTTAATCTGACATGCTAAAAATATTTTTAAGACTATTTTTGGTCACATGTTGATCAGTCTGAGCAGCTTAAACGGTCATAATTTTTATTTCAAAATGACCAAACGATGTATTTTTCCGAGTCGTTTATTTCACGCTGATTATTTTGATGTGTTCAGTTTATTTTTTCGAGCACTTTGACGTCCGACTTTTATTTTTTGAGTCCGTTTATTTTTACATTGGGTCTAAAATAAATAAATAGGATTATTTATTTTTATTTTTACTTTATTTATTTTAATTATTAAATTTTATTTAATTTTTAAATTAATTTTGGATTTCAAAATAAACACTTTGGTCCAATTGACATTAACCATAATAAATCTCTATATATAGATAATGTGCGTGCTGATAGAAAAGGACCGGAAAAAATAAAAAATAAAAAAAAATAAAAAGAGGAGACAAATACAAGCAGCGATAGATTCACCCTTTATCTTTATTTGCATTGGTAAACACTAAAACCTATTTTGTTTCACAGATTTAACATTCATGTTTTATAATTTATTTTTCTTGTTCATACTGTATGTTGCGGTTCATACAATGTTTCTCGCTTCTTATATTAAGATCATTTTTTATCTTAAAAAAAATGAAAACATATATGTAAATTTAAAAATAAAATAATGTTATATGATTTGATTAATATATTACTTTTTATTATTTTGTATTTTTTGACTAACAAAAGAGTTGTTCTACTCCAAAGCAAGAACTATAGTACACGTCAAAATATATATATATATATATATATATATATATATATATATATATATATATATATATATATATATATATATATATATATATATATATATATATATATATATATATAAAATAACGTTTGTTAAATTTTTTTAATCTGTTTTATAATTTAGATTATTTGAATCGGATCGTATCGATACGCCGTTTTCGTATTTGTGTGTATGAAGCGTGACACTTGTGCTGCTCCGATCCAGTTGCGATGATCGCAATTTTGCGTTAGCAACATTATTTTTTAATTCCTCTTATTTTTTATGACTTATTTTATTTTTCTTCTTGAATTTATGTTTTTTTATATAATAAAATAAAGTGATTTTGTAAATAAACTTTAATTTAGTTCCCTTTTTATTTTAATCAAATTAACTTTTTTTATGAATAAGAAAAATAACAAAAACAATTAACTTAGAAATTCTTAGGTTTTTAATTAATTTTCTATCAATTTTGTTTATCTTTTATTTATTTAAATTTCTTAGAGAAAATGTATAGGTTGCACTTTTAAATATAATAGTGTAGTTTTTGTTTCTCGCACGATTAAATTATGTAACTATCCCAAAGTTCTGTAATAGCGTAGATTTATTTTTCTCGCACGTATACTTGTATGCATGTATGTATATAACTGTTAGATGTATGCTAATAGGATTGTATGGCAAGACTAAAAGCAAACGCTAGATAACCGACTAAAATAACTGAACTGAATACACTTGCACACTCACACCTCTATGGTAACCTCTCTTTGTTGACTTATGAAATATGGTCAAGTCTCTCGAACGTATGGATACCTTAAAATGTTGCCTAAAGAAATAAATCATCACAGTTGTCTTTCGAATAAAAGATCATAGTCTCTCGTTGTCCCTTCAAAGTTGTCTTCGAATAAATGATCGTGTCCCTATAAAAATGATGATAGTCCCTTCGAATTGTTAAGGTATTTCTACATGTTGCCTTCTATGACCATAATGATGACCTTACGCTTGTCCCTCCAAATCTAATGATAAGACTACTTATTAATTGATAGTAAGGACAATTTTATCCATAAGGAAATGAAAATGACAAGAAAGATTTTATAACTTAGAGTAAGTAACTTTTAAAAGCTTGCTCACAACTTTCAAAACAAATAGTTTTTACACCCCACATTCTTTTTCAAAATACTTTCAAACAAGTAAACACTTTGTATACATTCATACGAGAATCATTACAAAGTTAAATCTTTACGAAAATATTTTAATCACACACTACACTTTTCAAACAAAGCAAGTAAAAAGTGAGCTAAACATTTAAGAGTCCATGGATAACCATGGATACAAATGGTGCTAACACCTTCCCTTTGTATAACTTATCCCCCGAACTCAAAATCTTTTTAAAGGTTTTTCCTGTTCTTTTATGCCTTTCCTAATTAGATGAAATAAAAGTCGGTGGCGACTCTTGCTTACCGCAACATATTTTGCGACAAAAAATTAAAAGTCAGTTCTCCCACCGTGTTACAATCTGCAAGTGGAGGGACACCATCATGTGCAGCAGGGGCTTCCTCCCGTTCTAAGTGAGCAAGGGAAACATGCTCCTGGG
This sequence comes from Lathyrus aphaca, assembly GCA_963966055.1. Taxonomy (NCBI): domain Eukaryota; kingdom Viridiplantae; phylum Streptophyta; class Magnoliopsida; order Fabales; family Fabaceae; genus Lathyrus; species Lathyrus aphaca. Next base: position 653,115,801 of record OZ014519.1, read on the forward strand.
ATGAAGACTCGCGTGACAGGTGATTTCTAGAAGTCGATGTTTCCCCCGTTAAGAGGCCTATGGACGGTTTCCCGCCTAGCTCTGGCCTCTTCATTCTGAACTCTAGTCCTCTCGCATTGAACGGACATGTATTGGGTTTCACGACCGAGTCTAATTTTGTCGTCGTTGTTTGCAACCATTTTTTTCTATAAAAAAAATACATCAATTTGTATCCATAACATTTTCTGATGGATATGCATCTTTGAAAACCAACAATGATACATTCGGAGATGCATCTCTGAAAAAGTTTGTGTTTGCAACAATTGCAGAAATATATATCAGTATTTTCCTAACCTAAAATGGAACCAAATCATAGTGCATTCCTCTAACAGCTACCTATTTCAAATGTGACTACTACCTAATACATTTAAAATTAATTATTTTATCTAATATATTAATCAAAAATAAATAAATAAATAAGAAAAGTTAAATGAGAAACTTACTCAAGAAAGTGTTATTGAGGATGAAAAATGTTAAAAGTAGTAAGTGGAGTTAGTTGAGATTGATACTATTGAAACAGAGGCATTGAATTTTCTTGAAAATTTGACTGAAAGAATGTCCACGAGCTCCAATGGAGTACAAGGAATGAAAATGGAAAATTTGACTGAAAGAATGTCCATGAGCTCCAATGGGGTACAAGGAATGAAAATGGAGAAGGGGGTCTGTCTACACATTATATGTAAATTTGAAAAGAGATTAATCTGAAGATTAATCTATGGCAAACCCAAAAAAAACTCATACAAACATACATCTCCAAATTAAAATTTGATAAAATGAGAAAAGCTTATCTGAACTTTATAGATATTTTGAATTTTTAAGGAAATGCATCTCTAAATTAAAATGAAAATAGCCCAACCAATTATCTTTGAACTTTACGGGCATTTTTAAATTTTCACTATAATGATTTGGGTGGAAAATGTAATTGCCCTCAAAAAAATCAGAAAAAAATGGTATAATGTAGGGCAAGGGCTGACTGAAGACCTTATAATCCACCCAAAAAAGTCCAGAATGGACAGGCTCGCCCGTATCCATTATGCTCAAGACCAACTTTGTGTGGTTGATTCTGTTTATCAAATTAGTACCTATAATCCACTGTACGTATTTTTTATTTGAATAGAGCAAATAGATGAGTGTAGAGAAGACTAACATGGGCTACTTGATAAAGAATGAATGCCCGGGCATTTGAAAAATTCAACCACAACCTAGTTAAAACCTTCAACAGCGCAGACTTACAAACATGAAGTTTTGTTCTTAAATTTGATTTACTTTGTTTCAAATAAAAATTCACAGCACATGTAATGTTTAAACAGACATATAGCATTCATGTCAAGGTAATACCGGAATGTGCACATGGAAATTCCTATTGACATTGTCGGAATGCTATTACTAAACTAACATCCAGACAGATACAACTAGGTGAAAAAATGTAACAAAATTGAAAGGGACCAAAGTGATTTTTATGCAGCCTCAATTTTGCTCTTGTGTTGCAGCACCAGCACCGTTTGATGTATCCATGTGATCAGCTTCGGATTCCCCTTCAGTAACTTTCTTACCTGCAAAAATAAACAAGATCTCTTGAGCCACTATTTGACAATTAAAAAGTGAGGACAATAAGGAAAGAAAATTAGATTTATCCATTAAGCACCCACTCCACGTATATGTGAAAATCAGACTTAACACAACTTTAAAATTATATCTTTTTTAAAGCTTAATCATACCTTTCTTCTTCTTACCACCGCCCTTCTTCTTTGTCTTAACACCCAATGCTAACCAGGCCTTAACCTCAGGATCATCGACTGTTTTAGTAGGCTGAATTTCCTGGAGTGGGTGAGATGTGATTCGATCTGAACCATTTGGCATAAGCAAGACTGTGAATTTGATATGTGCAACATAATCACCTGAAAAAATAAGAAATAATAAAAAGGCATGATTAAACAGTCTCAAACTTTCATATCAATGAGTATCAGAGATGTCAACTGATACCGGCCGCATATATAAAATTGCCATTCAAAAAATAAAACTGCATTTATAATATTACCAGATTTTTCATGTAGAACGGGATAAGGTTGCAGAAGCTCATGATTCATGCATTCCACTAAACCCAAACGAGCTCTTTTTTCTTCCAAAGCCCTATAAAAAGAAATAAAATTTGATGTGCAAGTGGAACGAAAAGAGAATTGAAACTGAAACATCCAGTTTAGACAAAAGATCTGTTTTGATTGGCTTATGCTGTTTTCAACTCCTGTATGAGAGATCTAGCTTATAAGAACAAATAATAGCATATGAAAAAAGAATTACCTGGCAGAGAATGGCATGATGGGAAAATTTTGGCTAATTTCACTGTAAATGAACCTAGATGCTTTCATCTTCAAGTTATAACTTCTATCAACAGCTCTCTTATAGATAGTTGTCTGTTTCTCATCTAACAGCTTCGGCTGCAAAGGAAAGAAATTTCACTACATTTTTATTGAGAAACTGTAAAATGCTTTTGAACATTAGTATTATAATTTAACTACCTTGCCTTCTCCGGTGCTGGCTACAATATCAATTGCATAAACTTCGTTCTCTTCAAATTCCGCATCATCAACCCTTGTATCGGGATTAGATACATTTAGCACAACCTTATTTGCATCAATTACAAATTGCTTCATTTGGTGGCTAAGAACACCCTCAACAATCCTACAATCATAGGCAGCAGCAACCTTCTGAATCGCATCAGTAACATCTTGGTTCTGTCAAGAAAAAAATATTTGTTACTACCTGGTTAAATACTGTAACAACAAAAATTATATCATAGCTTTCAAAAACTCATTAAACTAAAATTTTCCAGAATAGAACTTGTTTAAACATAAAAAGAAACAAAGGTAATGATGCACTAAACCATTTAACAATTGTCAATAAACTTAGAGAAAAACAAAGGCATTTACATAATAGAGAATGTCACTTTCTAGATATTATTTCAGCATATATAACATTAAACCAATTTCCCAGCAATATCAAATCAATTGTCTCAGCAAAGTTAAAATTATATGACTACTGGTAAACACATTAATAGATCATGATTATAATAATGTATTATGTTGGCTGCAATAGACAAGTATTGACTGTAAAGTCATACCAATAAACTAATTAGTCAGCCGGTTTGAGTTTAGGCAACAGGGAAAAGAGGAAACCAAAACAGACTAGATAACCTCGGCAAAGTTGCCATTACTACCATTCTATTCGCACATTCATCTACAACCATTGATTTGATTATACTGTATAATGTTGGCTGCAATAAACAAGTGTTCTGACTACATAATCAGCACAGCATTAACTACTAAAGCCAATAAAATTTAGACAACAGGGAAAAGAGATAACCAATACAAATATGATTGCCTCGGCAAAGTTGTCACTAACAGCTTTTTACTTTTAACAAATTCAGAAATGCATTAGATAATATTATGTCGGCTGCAATAGACAAGTGTACTGAATAAAAACCAGCACAGCATTTATGTACTATAAAGCCAGTATTAATTTAGACAACAGGGAAAAGAGAAAAACCAATACAAACTTGATTGTCTCGGCAAAGTTGTCATGAACAGATTCACATGTGAATGAATTTTAGTCCTATTCTATCTCTTCAACTAAACATTGAAACTTAGAAATTAAAATGAAGTATTATGTTGGCATCAGTAGACAAGTGTACCGATACAAAATCAGCACAACATTTAAATACTAGGGTCAGTGTTAATTTAGACAACAGGGAAAAGAGAAAAACCAATACAAACTTGATTGTCTCGGCAAAGTTGTCATGAACAGATTCACATATGAATGACTATTAGTCCTATTCTATCTCTCCAACAACATTGAAACTTAGAAATTATATTGAAGTATTATGTTGGCATCAGTAGACAAGTGTACCGATACAAAATCAGCACAACATTTAAATACTAAGATCAGTGTTAATTTAGACAACAGGGAAAAGAGATAAACCAATACAAACTTGATTGTCTCGGCAAAGTTGTCATGAACAGCTTCACATGTGAATCAGTATTAGTCCTATTATATCCCTTTAACTAAACATTGAAACTCAGAAATTATAATGAAGTATTATGTTGGCATCAGTAGACAAGTGTACCGATACAAAATCAGCACACCAATTAACTACTAAAGCCATTGCAATATAGACAACAGGGAAAAGAGGGAAACCAATACAAATTTGATTGCCTCGGCAAAGTTGTCATGAAAAAATTTCTACATGCAACCAACTAGGGAGCCCTATAAGAATTCAATAATTAGAGATTAGAATAATTTATGATGTCTGCTCCAGTAAACAAGTGTACAGACTAAAACATCAGTACAGCATTAAACTGCTACTAAAGCCAAAACAATTTAGACAACAGGGAAAAGAGGAAAACCAATACAAACTTGATTGCCTCGGCAAAGTTGTCATAAACAGTTGTGTGCAATAAAAATGAATGATGATGACATGATTTCATATATTATGGACAATAATAACGACATTTAGCAATCAAACTCTAGATATTCTTTTTGCAAGACAAAAACCCTATCAGAGTAACTATGACATATAAGCATCATTTGAACAACTGTCCATAGCTTTTAGAAAATGATTCATCATAAGGGTTACAACTTGGGTCTTCCAAAAATATTAACACAATAACAAAAAACATTAAATGTAACTACAGATTTACAACTTCGGTCTTCCAAAAAAACAATGAAAATAATTTAATCCATCATCACAGGTTTAAAAGTAAGTAAATCTCTGTCAGTGTAACAATGACAATATAAGGCTTCAATGGTGTTTATCCATAGCCTATTACATCTTATCGTACAGAAACTAGTTTTTCAAATTAGGACATATATAGACCATAATATTTTTCTAAGCTTCAGCTAAAAGTGAAAGAAACACAACAGTAACAAACCATGAATATCAGCATTGCTTGAGCAAAAGAAATAACATACAGTTAGCTTGAAGTCAAGAACAGACAACCAAGTAAACTATAAAACAGAAAACAGAAAGATCTACCTAGATTTTAGTAGCTGGCAATTAAAGACGGGATACATCTCATCATTTATTCTGAAGTCAAGAGGGAAACGAACTCAAAGACAACAACCATACATGATAGCATTCATCACAGAAGAGAAATAACAGTTACCTTTGAACTCATACACTAGAGAACAGAGATACACAAAAACAAAGGAAAAAAACATTTTATGGCAAAAAGGGTAAATAAAATATCTCTATCAGTGTAACTATGACAATAAAGGCATCACTGGAGTTACTCCATAGCTCATGATAGTTTACATCATTTAGAGACCAAAACGTGAAATAAACAACAAATTAGTTTGCATTTTAGTAGTAAACATTATTTGACAGCCATGGCAAGAAAACTTCCACACTAAAACTCTAGCTAAGTAACCTAATCAAAAGATAACAACGTCCAATCAAAAACACAAAGATAACAAATATCAATTAATCAAATCAAAATGACCACGGGTTTAACAAGTGCATCAATATATGAAAATTCTTACATATTATATTACCTTCTTCCCAGGCCTAACAAGCCTCAATGCCACTTCGGCAGCAGTATTTGCTGCAGCAATAACATCAGCCGCACGTCCTGTAACAGGCCCCTCTTGAAGAACATGAGTGTGAGCCACAGCAGCAATAAACCCATCAATATGACACGCCAAATCACTGTAAAAAACCAAAGATACCATCAGCACAAAGTAAAACAATATACATCCTTTCAAGAAAAATGGGTCAAAGGAGTCTTACATTTTCAATATATCCCCTTCTTCCAAAACCGTTTCATCACTGGCAAGAGGAGAGAAATGACACACGGTATTGTTTAGAGATATGCAAGTTGGGAAGGCAACACCTCTCTCAATCTTCTTCTTGACATTCTTGTACATGTTACCAGTTTGCCTTATTTACAAAACACACCACACCCCATATAAGCTAAAACCACAAAAACAAAACACAGAAATCACACATACACATATGAAACAAATTCCATAAATCACATGAAATAGTAGCCTAAACTAAACAAGAAAATCTTACTCTCTAATGAAAGAATCCCCTTTCTCGCAAATGTCCACAACCTTGACCTTAGGTTTACATTCTGAAATAACCAACTGCAGAGCCTCTGTTCAATTTAAAACAAACTAAATTAGGTAAAAAAATGAGAAATTAACAAGAAATCAGACAAAATAAAGAAGAGTGGTTCATACTGTTAGCGATCTCTGCGGCGCTTTTGTACTTGGTTACAACATCAGGAGAAGTGAGATCCAACTCCTTCTCGTCTCTCTCGTCATCGGACATGGTGAAATGGGGTAGCGAGGTTTGGATGGATTGTGAAAAATGGAAGCTTTGGGAGGAAAAATGAGAGTGGCTAAGTAGAAGTGAAGCTGCTAGAAATTAGGGTTAGCGGTTTATATAGAGGATTTGTTGATGTCGTAGGGTTTTAGCTTTCTTACCCTCTCGCTATGGATGGGTTATTTTCTTGTTTTTTTTTAATGGGATCAACTTAGAATTAGATTAATAATTCTTTTTTTTTTAATATTTTATTCTTAGAGGATTATTCAATAAACCTTTGAGTGTTAAAAAAAATTAATGAATAAATAACTTTTAAAAAAATTAAATGACTTGATTAAATCTATTATTGGAATAATTTATATATATATAAATTGTTAAGATAATCAAAATATATGGCAACATCAAATTCCAAACATTACCATGGCATTGAAATAAACATTGAATGAAAAATAAGACAAATTCAATTGGATTTAATCTTTTATTTTGATACATGAGTGATGTGAGTCACATAGCACCGTCTTTCATTCACCACATACATAATATTTCAGAATGGTCATCAAAAACAAATAGAGTTTTGAAGTGAAACGGAGAAAAAAAACAATAATACATTTATTCATCAACCATCTTCGTCGTGCTCATCCCTTCATTACAAACAAAGGTAAAAATAAAATTTGATTAATAATTGTTTATTGAATAAAAACACATTGAATACATGAATTGTCAACATCATATCTCCATACTATTCATCATGAGCAGCATAAAAGACTAAAAGGACATTAAGATAAAAATTGAGATTTAATAATGTGAATTCATTTTATTTTATTATAATAGAACATGAAACACTAAGGGAAACACTTGAAATAGATTGCACATTCATGACCATCATCCTTCATATCATACTATTGTAGACGGATATTTTCGACGCCATATATATAAAGTTTAAATTTGATATATTTCGACAAGAAAGTTGAAGAACATTATTAGAAGACAATTTCGACAGAACTAGGTGGTGATATTGTTTTCGACGTTTTCGACAGACTTGAGGAGGTGCGTCGTTTCGACGCAAAGGAAGACATTCAAAATTCAAGAATTGATATGTTTGGCAGAAGGACGTGTGGAAGCATGAAAAGAGGACATGCCGAAGGTCAAGTGTCATAATTTTAGGAGTTGTCCGTTAGTGACAGTTATGTTGTTTTTATATAAATAGGGTAGTTCTTGTCAGAATGTGTGTGTGAAATTTCTGTACAAAATTCCTGCAAAAAATACTCGAAGTAATTATGTGTGAGAAAAAAGTTTTTATCTGAAAAATGTATGTGTACAACACCATTTTATTTTATCAAGTTTAATAAAGTTCAAAAGTTCTTCATAATTCCTTTACATGTTATAAGTTATTTATCTTTCTTCGCCAACTTACTTTATGCTTTGTTCCAATCTATTTTATTTAAGTTTTCGCCAGAAACTTTTTACTCTTTCATTAGTCAAATTATCCATATACATAAAAGACTTAATAAAAGTGAAACCAAAGTTTGTTAAGAGATAAGTTTCTAGAAAAGCATATGTGTCCTAGGATTTGTATGGTTGATCTTGCAAGTAAACCAATTCGTTAAGATTGGGAAACCAGCGGTTGTTCGTCAAAAATCAACAGCGAATAAATTGGCACACCTGGTGGGAATTAAAGAAACACAATAACTCTTAGTCAAAAAAGGTTTCACTTCGTTGTATGATTCCAATAAGTGGTAAATTAGCTGTAACTGACGTAGAAAGAACAAGAGTAAGAAGAATGGTGAATGCGGCAAATAATTCAAATGAAAACATTATAGTGCTTAGCCATACCCCTTCGACAAGGGGAAATACGAAGTCAATCTCTGTGTCAGAGGTTTTGCCTTCGTCAACAGGGTCTACACCAGCGTTTTCAGTATCTTAAAATGCGCCTAGTTTTTCCACCATGGGACACCAAAGGCCCATATGGACACCTCCTCCTATAGGGAATAATCATAGGTCTTTTGCGACAACTTTTATCATGCCTCTGTATAACAGGGAACAACCCTTTGGAATGTCAACTTCAACGATGGCAAATTTGCAGAATGCGTCATCATTGTATATTCTAACTCCATGGTCAACATGTCTTCCCCAATACAAGGGTCAGGATCCGGTGGAAACATAGATAGAATGAATCAACCTCCACAAGGATTTCAAACTTATACACCAACAATTACAAATAATTCTGCTTAGATAATTAGACAACAAATGAACGAAAGCAATCATGATATGATCCAAATGTTGACACATTAAATGGGAACAATGTTTAATCCTTTAATACAAAACACCACCCAAACAAACCAATTATTGGCAGAGCAAATGACACGCATTGCTGATTTTTTAGGCGTCCATCAAACTCGACAGAGAGATCATATAGTTCAGAACCCTAGGGTGGGTGTCAAAGAGGAACCTACGATAAATCAGAGGCCTTTAGACATTCCTCGGGCAAACCTTAAAAACCAAAAGGAAGTAGTCCAACAGCCTCATGTAGAAATCCCTGTCCAACAATAGCCTATGAGGATATTAGTCTAGAGAGGCCAAGACATTGATGATGTGGTGCAGCGAATTCAATATAATAACTTGCCAGCCAAAAATAATTTAGCATTCATTGTCGAAAGGATAATGGCACAACATGGGGAGAATGTAGGATTGCAAAGGCCTAGTTATATTTCCCCATTATCTGAATGTATTCTGCAACAGGAACTACCCCCAAGATGGAAAGTTCCTAAGTTCACCAAATTCTCAGGGGATACTAGTGAATTCATCATAGAACATGTAGCATGTTATCTGATCGAAGCAGGAGAAATAGCACATAGTGAGAATTTAAGAACGAAATATTTTCCAAGTTATTTAACAAAAAATGCGTTTACTTGGTTTACATTTTTGCCTGCAGGTTCAGTATATACATGGACTCGATTAGAAAGGTTATTCCATGGACAATTCTATATGGGACAAACCAAAGTAAGCCTGAAAGAATTAGCAAGTGTCAAGAGGAAATTCTCTGAACCAGTAGATGATTATTTAAATAGATTCAGATTGTTAAAGGCAGGATGTTTCACTCGGGTGCCCGAACATGAGTTAGTCGAAATGGTCGCAGGGGGCCTAGATTATTCTATAAGAAAGAAGTTAGATACTCAGTATTTAAGAGATATGGCACAATTAGCATATAGGGTGAGACAAGTCGAAATATTAAAAGCTGAAAAGTGTATAGCAAATAAAAATAAGAAAGAAAGAGTGGCCTATATAGGGGTATACCAAGATGATGATAATGTCAAAAACGAATCAGTTAATTTCGATGAATATGAAGTTGACCTGGAAGAATTGAAACAAGGTCCACCATATTCATGTAAAGTACTGGTCCCGTCGAACAGAAAGAATTCAGTCGAGTCCGAAAAGAATGAGAAATTTCCTTAGAGAACTTATACATTTGACGTCACAAAATGTGATGAAATCTTTGACTTATTAGTTAAAGATGGTCAAATGATAATACCACTAGGCTCTAAAGTGCCTCCTATGGAACTACAGAAAAAGAGAGATTTTTTTTAGTACCATAACTTTTTGGGTCATAAAATATCTCAATGTTTCCTTTTCAGGGATCTCGTACAAAATGTTATTTGTGACGGAAGGTTAAAGTTCGGCGACAAGCCGAAGCAACAAATGAAGATTGACTCGAATCCTATGCAGACTGTTGAAGCCCATTATGTTGAGCCATTCATCATCAACATGGTGGAAGTAGAAGATCTTTTTTATCACAATTTTGAAATGGTGGAAGCTACTGAAGGCTTCGACACTAACATTGACATGGTAGAGATTGTTGACGATCCTACAAACCAACCGGACATGGAGGAAATCTCCAAAGATTTTGTGAGCCAGCCAGTGGTGATCAAAGGTGTCAAATACTCTGACGAAGGAGATTTAAATGACTATGTCAATAAGGAGACTGCTGAAGGCTTCGACACCCCTAACAAAGTTGAAACCACCGAGGGTCCCGAAGAGGCAAATGCTGACGAAGTTGTTGAAGACTCCGTTGAAGCAAAAGTAAAGGCTACTGAAGGCCTCGATACTACAAGAAATCAGAAGGGCAGTGAGGGCCTTGCCGTCGAAAATCAGGTCACTGAAGACCCTGATGCTAAAAAAAGGGAAATAGATGATTCTTTCAAAAACATCAATGTTGAGGTTGATGGAGATATTACCAAAGTTAAGGCAGGGACTGTTGATGCCCCTGTGAAACCAGTTACTTATGAAACTAAGAAAAAACTTATTGAAAAAATGAACAAACTAAGTATTGGTAATGGGCAGACAACCAACATCAACATGCTGGAAGCGTCCCAAAAGAACCAAGCACATACAGATGAGGAATGTCATCAGGAGGAATACCAAAGGTTGGCTTATCCCAAAGAAGAGGAAAGCTTAATCGAATTCATCCAGAAATGCCAAAAGAAGAAGGTTGAAGTCATGTTGTGCCCACGATGCAACGCCATTTTCGACAGAAAGGCAACAAGTAACATGGAGGTGATCGAAAAATCTAAGAGAAAAGGAAATTGGGGGACAGTCCCAGCTGTCAGAATAACAAGGTATGATCCAAGGAGAAGTGACTATCACCAACAGAAGTTTGGAGAAAGGTATCATGGCTCTTACAAACCAACCAGCAAAGTTGTTGGTGACAAAGAAAATGGGGAAGAAAATGAGGACAAAGAAAATGGGGAAGATTTGAAATCCACAGGGGTCCTTCAGTGGCAGGAAAAATGAAGCTGAGAAACAAAAACTAATACCTTACCCTTCAGAATATTATAAGGGTGAAAACCCTATGTCAAAATCCCAGTGGAGGATATTCCAGAGACAAAAGAAGGCGAAGAAAGAAGTTGTCGAGAAGGGCATGTTTGAGAAGGATGTTACCCAAAGAAATGAAGCAGAATCCAGGAACCACAACCAGATGGTGAGAAAAAAGGAGTCATCCCACAATAACAACCCTAGCAGCAAGGTCGAACCAGTGAAACCCAAAGACAATGTCCAGGAAGATGATGAGATGACTGATGATTTCCAATCTGACTCAGAAGCATCCTTTGATGTTGTCTATAATGTGGTGTCGGTCCTCCCCAGAGACTATGATAAGGTCATGGAGGTCGAAGACGAAGAGAATGATACGGAGGATGAACAAATGGGACACATGCCTGTTTGTTACTACATAATGAACAATGGTTGCATCGAGGAACAAAACGCTTTCTTTGAAAGGCCAGACGACTCCTTGAAAGGACACCTGGAGCATTTGTTTATAAAGGGCAAAGTGAAAAATATGGGAGTGAATAAAATATTGGTGGATGGTGGAGCTGTAGTGAACCTGATGCCCCACTTTATGCTAAAGAAATTTGGAAAGGATGGTTCTGATGCAAAACCTCATAACATGGTGTTGTCGAATTATGAAGGTAAAGTAGGAACCACTATGGGCGTCATCCAAGTGGATCTGACTGTCGGAAACATAAGAAGGCCGAAAATGTTTATGATTATTGCTTCAAAGGCGAATTATAATTTGCTCTTGGGAATAGAGTGGATCCATGGCGTATGGGTTGTACCTTCGTCAATGCACCAACGTATAGCCATCTGGAGAACAGATGGCATTGTCGAAAATATCGAGGTTGATCAGAGTTACTTCATGACTGAAGTAAACCATGTGGACCATCGAAGCTTCGACAAGAATCTGGCTCATATACCTCCCTGCAGCCCAGCGGAGTTCGACTTAAAGGCAACTAACAATGCCTATTGTTCAATGTACCTCCATCCAACATATGGTTTTTAATGGGACAATGAAGTAGTTGATGAGTCGAACTTCATATGGGGGACTTCCCATATAGAGCCAACTAGTTGGGAAGCGAGTTCGACGATAATGACTGAATCATCAGCTCTCGAAAGAATTACGACTTATATAGCCGAAAATAAACTCAAAGCGGCTCTTGAAGCCGAAGTGAAATATATGGTTGTCGAAGCCAACCAAAGCAATTCCAACAAACAATGTCCTCACACGGACGTTGAAGAAGATTATGATAATACTCAAATGGGCGAATGGCAACATAAAAGCTTGACACCATTTACGACGACGAACCTTTAGGGTTCGAAAAAGATCCAGTGTCGACTAATATGAAGATGGTGGAATAGGATCCATTAGAAGAAATAGATCTAGGACTGGGGGCAGAAAAAAGGCCAACCTACATAAGCGCCAAGATGAACCCACAGTTCAAAGTTGAAATAGTCCAGTTGCTGCAAGAATTCAAAGATTTTTTCGCATGGGATTACGACGAGATGCCTGGTTTAGACAGAAGTTTGATTGAATTGAACGTGCCAATAATGGAAGGAACGAAACCAGTAAAGCAGGCTCCAAGACGCTTCGCACCAGAAATTCTGTCAAAAATAAAAGAAGAGGTCGAAAGACTTTTGAAGTTCAAATTCATCCGCACAACCAGGTATGTCAATTGGATTGCAAACATAGTTCCTGTAATTAAGAAAAATGGCAAACTAAGGGTATGTATCGATTTTCGAGATTTAAATTCAGCTACCCCAAAAGATGAATACCATATGCCAGTAGCAGAAATACTTATAGATTCGGCAGCAGGCCATGGGCACTTAAGCATGTTAGACGAATACTCTGGCTATAATCAGATTTTTATTGCTGAAGAAGATGTTCCTAAAACGACATTTCGATGTCCTGAAGCAATAGGAACTTACGAATGGGTAGTAATGTCTTTCGGTTTAAAATATGCTTGAGCGACTTATCAACGCGCTATGAATTTGATTTTCCATGATTATATTGAAACTTTCATGAAAATTTATATTGACGATATTGTGATTTAGTCTGCTTCAGGAAAAAATCATATAGATCATCTTCGACAATCCTTTGAAAGCATGAGGAAGTTTGGTTTAAAGATGAATCCCCTAAAATGTGCTTTCGGTGTGCAAGCAGGTGATTTTTTAGGCTTTGTGGTCCACAAGAAGGGGATTGAAATAAATGAAAACAAAGACAAGGCCATAATGGAGGCAAAAGCGCCATTGACAAAAAAGGAGTTGCAGTATTTGCTAGGGAAAATCAACTTTCTCAGAAGGTTCATCTCCAACCTTAGTGGAAAGATACAGGATTTCTCGCCTCTACTTCGACTGGAGAATAAAGGTTTTGCATAGGGGCAAGAACAACAAGCTGTTTTCGACAAGATTAAAGAATATTTGTCTAGTCCTCCAATTTTAATGTCTCCTTGTAGAAAAAGAAGTATGAGGTTATATATTTCGGTATCAGATAGGACACTAGGAAGTATGTTATGTCAAGAAGATGAAAATGGCGTCGAAAGAGTCGTTTATTATCTCAGTAGAGTCTTAAACGATGCCGAAACTTGATATAGTGTTATAGAAAAATTATGTTTATGTGTATATTTTTCTTGTATGAAATTAAAGCATTATATAAAGCCAGTTGATGTGTATATTTCTTCTTATTTCGACGTAGTAAAATACATGTTATCTAAATCTATCTTACATAGTCGAATTGGAAAGTGGGCTCTGGCATTCACAGAATATTCCTTAAAGTATTTGCCTTTAAAATCTGTTAAGGGACAAGTGGTTGTTGACTTCATAGTTGACCACTCCATAAATGAAAATGGGGTAGAATATGTCGAATTAGAACCATGGAAATTATATTTCGACGGTTCCAGTCATAACAATGGAACTGGTGTTGGAATACTAATCATTTATCCTAACAAAATTCCAACAAAATTCAAGTACAAAGTCGAAGGCTTGTGTTCGAATAATGAAGTAGAATACGAGGCTTTGATTACTGGACTTGAAATCTTGTTGGAATTGGGGGCAACAAGAGTCGAAATAATGGGTGACTCTGAATTGGTAGTAAAGCAGCTGACTAAAGAATATAAGTGTGTGAAAGAAAATTTAATCATGTACTTTGTGATAGCTAATAGACTTCTTAAAAGATTTGACGATGTGGCCATCAGGCATATTCCCAGGGTTGAATCAATTATTGAGGCAAAATTAACATACAATAGGGATTACATTTGCACTAACAGTGAAACCAAGTTGGTGCCTGCAATAAATACCATTACTTGTTAGTCAAATGCAATCATATCTCAAGCTTTTCCTCATAGTAAGTAATCTCAATGCACATGATACCTAAGCCCTCCAACCAGAGATGTATCCATTGATTGAAAGAATGTTTAAAGCCATGTTCATTACTGAGGTTTCTTTCCTTCATTCCACATGCTCAGTAGCATGTAATTCATAGTGTGACTGATTGTACCTGCTAGAACAGAGTTGAACTTTAGCAAAAAGGTAAAGCTATCTGCAATAAATATACAAAAGAAACTTTAAAAAAATAAGTGCAACGGATGCATTCAAAAGAAGCAGTGTTTATAGAGAAATATCACAAAGGCAGTCCTTACTATTTTTCATACAAGCCTTCAACCAAGCTTTGCAAGACCAGAGGACCGCATGCTATGCCTGACCTGCTTCAGAGTTTAATTCTCTCCAACCCTTATGCCATGTTTATACCAAGATTGCTCCAAAATTTGACATGAAAGGAAAATAAACATGTGATGATTAGAAGCCAGTAAGACTAATGCAAACAAAAGTTTACACGAAACACGTCATGTTAAATAATCAGGAATTCAAAAAAGGGGTTGCATCAGTAAAATACTAAAACTCTACATCAAATTCACATTTCACCGCAGTAAAGCTCAATGAAAATATCGGTGGGACCACAATCCAAAAGCAGAAAAAACAAAATAACAAGACACGATTTCACATCAAAAGGATTTTTTCGTACGAAATGGTCAACTCATGTTATCCTAACGGAATTACTCCCTCACACGCATAAATTCCATCCTTTCACGTATGAATCTGATGCTATATAACTAATAATTGACAATCACACAAAAGACACCTACACAACTGAAAAACATAGCCGCTGCAACCTACACAAAACCTTAGACGCCACCTTAAAACACACTGAAAAACCCTAAAAAAAATTCACAGCAAGCAACATTCCTCATAAAATCCTATTCACTCAGAGCTCGAAAATCACAAGGACTTTTTAGATTCTCACACTGAAATTCTATAGCAGTTGAGCTAAAACCTCACACGTAACACTCGCAACAATAACATTTCAGCAAGGCGATAACAACAAACCACATAGACAAAAGACGGGAGTAGAAGAACAAACAAGCAACAATAAAGCAACAAACAACAGAAGAAGGAGTAGAAGAGGAATCGAATGATAGCCAAGGAATTATACGGAAGCAAAAGAGAGTTGAAGACATATACCTGAGTATCTTTAGAGACGCGCTCGTCAGGAGGTAATTCTTGAAAAAACCCTTTCTCTCTAAACTGAATTCCTTTGCTTGATTTCGCATAGTTTGCATAATGTAGTTGTTAGCTTGTATTGTTTCGAAACTGAAATCGCGTCTATAACTTTGATCTCACTATTTGAGGTGGTTTTCGGTTAAAACAACTTGGGATTCAGACTCGCCGTGAAAAATAAGCCAAGGTTTGGGTTCGGTTTTTTGGGTTCTGGTGTGGTGAGCTATCGGAGAAGACGGTGGCGTCGTCGTGGCCATCGGCCTTCTCCGGCGAGAATTAGGGTTACTATGGTGTTTATTGCTTCGCCAGTGAGATTTTTGCAGACACATTGAGTTAGAGAGACGGGCTTGAGAGAAAGAGGATCGTTATTTTGTTTTTTCTGAAAATAAAACTTGTTTTTTATAATTTGATTTTGAAGGGTCTTAACTCATGTCATAGGACCATCTGTTTTGCCAAATACGGCGCAGTAGGATGGTGACAAGTATCTCTACCATGGACACTTGTCACCGATGTATTGACTCCTCTTGTGATCCCATGCGCATGATCCCCTCCCCTTATCATGTTCTTCGTGATTCTAGGGCGTTAGATGGAGTCGTTGCTTTGACTTTGTCATACCCTAAATTTTGACCAGACTTTTTCCAAAAAAAATTGCATTACTCTGACGCATCTTCGTCGTAATATCAAAATTAGTTATTTCTACATTTTAGTTCATTAATCATTAATCATGCATTTTTATTTATTTTACCATTTCAATGTTTTTTATTTTGTCTTGATTTTAGGATTTACTTAAAGAAAAATTTGTCTCTTAATGTAATTAATTATTTTAATTTTAATTTTAATATTTAGTTAAAAAGATAATTTAGTTTATTTAGAACCAATTTTAATTTAACAGTCATTAGTTTTCCTCTTACTAAGTTTAGAGTTCAATTAGGTTTTTAATTAGTTCTTATATTAATTTGTTCACATTTTTAATTAAGCTATTATTTAGAATTATTTAGATTTAGCTTTTAGTTTAGTATTCATTTAGTTTGCATTTCAATATAGGTTCTTTCTTTTAATCTAAGTTTAAGTTAATTTAAGTGCAAATTTAATTCAACGCTAATTTTTTATTTAAGTTTATATTTATAATTAATTGAGTATTTTTTATATAGTTTTAATTTAGTTTTAATTTTAGAGTAATATTAAATTAGTTTATTTTTTCTTAGTTAGTGTTAATTAATTTCTTTATTTTTTTTCTTTTCTATTTCTCTTAAAATAATAATAAATAAAATAAAATAAACAAATACTTTATATTTTTATTTGTCTCAAGAAAAATCTATTACACATCACTACTCCACTCCCAAAGCTTTGCCAAAGTAATTGAACAAACTCTATTCCAATGCTCTCTCTGCACAAACCGTACAATCTTCATGCCATAAACAACCATTTTCCTAAACCCCATTACACACATAAGCCACAACAATACTCAAATCAAAACCTCACAATAATTGTCACCGTATTTTTTTATCAGCCTCATTTATCTGTCTCTGTAAAATTTTACAAAAAATAATCAGTAGGAAAACCTCTCTTCATCAACCAAAAAAATTCTTCAACCTTCAAACAAAATACATCTTCCACCTTCACAAACTCACCTTCAAATCTGAACACAACCTTCTTCATACAAAATGTAACAAACCTGAGAACACAGAAACCTTTTGCCATCTTCACCAACACGCTAACCCGCGAATCTCCATAAATCCCCAAATCGGAGAAACGCCAAAAATCCAAAACCACACCTTCTTCAACAAAAACCGTGACACTCCCCTCCGAGCCGCTCCGCCATCCATCAAACCTACCACAACCCAAACAAAACCGTAGAAACCTCTACGCATTTTCCAACAGAGAGAGAGAGAGAGAGGAAAATAGAAACCAAAAACATTGCTATAGATCTGAAATCACGGCCTTCTACCACCGTGAAAAAAATAACAACACGCAGAGACTCAACCGTTGGTTGTCGCGGACGGCAAGATTGCGAGGAGAGAGACCGCAAATCGAAAGAGTTGCAGTCGTGTGCGCAGAGAGGCCATTGAGATCGGGAAAGAAGAACAGAGTGAGGGAGATCCGCTGAGAGAGAAGAAGCGAGGAAAGTAACTTTGGTTTTCACGTTTGGGAAACCTGATCTTTTCCCTTTTTCAGTTTAGATTCATTTTTAACCTATTGAATACTATTTAATTTTTATTATTTTGTTCATTTTTGAAATTATTTGATTTAATTATTGTTGTTTCTAGACTTTATTATTGTAAATCCTCTTTTTCAATTATTATTAAGAATATGATGCTTGTCATGCTTTGAGTCCATTTGTTAACTATGTTTCTACCATTTAACTTATTGATATTTTTATTGCAATTTCTTTCCTTTAATTTCCTTTTTTTATTTATTTCCCTTCAACATTTCTATCATACGTTAAAAAGAAGAAAACTAGAATATTTTTATTGGTTCATTAAATTTATTTATTAAAAATGCTATAAAATATATTTATTTATTTTAGATATTTTCATCTCTTATTTATTTAATGTTTATTAATTTAGTTTATTAGCTTTCAAAACCTCAAAAATTTGTTTGAATTAGTTCTTGTGAATAAATCTTTCCAATTTTTGTTTACAATTAGAGTTATTAGTTTTAGTTTTAGTTTTAGAACGTTTAGATTTTATTTTCATTTAGTTAGTTTTTTTAGATTTAGAATTTTAATTAGTTAGGTTTTTGGTTGATCCTAGTTTTTTCCAAATTTAAATAGGAAATTTTAGTTTGTTTAATTTATTCAGTAATTATTTGAGATTCTAGAAAAAAAATGTTAATAAGTTTCGTTTGGAAATTTAGAATTTTAATTTTAATTTTATTAAAAATCTAAAAAAATAGTCTTGTTTAGTTTAAGTCATTCTTCTTAGTTCTTATTGAGTTAGTTAATTAGTTTATAATTTAGATTAGGAACCTTGATTAATAGTATAGTTAATATAGTAAAAATATATATTAAAAACAAAAATTCACAAAATTATTTTTATTTATTTATTTATCTTTATTTAGTTTATCAGATTTTTATTTTAGTTTAGTTACTTTATTATTTTAGATATTAAAATCCCAAAAATATTAGATTGATGCATTTTTTCAATTTTTATTTGTTTCTAACATTTGTGACCCGATCCAAGAGAAAATGATGTTATGTTGACTTATTGTTATTCGTTTACCTTTTAGAAGCTAGTAACCTTTTACAATCTTTTACTTTGTCACGAAGATAACCGTTAATCTCTTCTAATTTTACGACTTTCAAACTTAAAAAAAAAAACTATTTTTAAATTAAACAACGAAAGAACTGAATTCTGGAGTCATGCACCCCACGAGTTCTTGAGTGAATCACTCATGGGCCAGCCTCACGCGACGTGGTTTATTCGCCCTTTCGTATTTAAAACACTTAATTCACATAATTAATTAACGTAAGAATTGAACTTAGGAATCTAGCATTCCTCGGGTTCTTGAGTGGGACACTCTTGAGGCTAGCCCTCGAGTTGTGTCTTATTCTCTCTTTCGTTTCTAAACAAACACTCAATCGATCAAAACCCTTATCACAAATCAAATAATGGAGGAACTGAACTCAGGAATCTAGCATTCCTCGGGTTCTTGAATGAAATCCCTCATGGGCTAGCCCTCGGGTTGTAATTCATTCACTCTTTCGTATTCAAAACAACTTAACAATTTCAAGGATGAAACATGATTCATCTCCATAGGAAAGACATTCTCTCTATCTCCACAAACACAAATCAAATCTTACAAACAATTATTCTCAAAGGAAGAATGTGGCATTGCTTGTCGATCCTCGTATCCAAGTTTAAAGCTTCTTCCTATTTTTATTTCTCAAAGAAAGAATGTGGCATTGCTTGTCGATCCTCGTATCCAAGTTTAAAGCTTCTTTTGATTTCTCTTCCTCAAATGTTTGTGGTAGAATAAGCGAGACATCTCTCTTAAAGATGACGATTTGTCTCTTTTTTTTCAAATACCATTTAAAACTTACCAACCAGTTCAAATCATTTTTATAATTAATCAGCGAAGGAACTGGATTCTGGAGTCTAGCACTCCACATAATTCTTGAATAAAACACTCATGGGCTAGCCCCACGCGATGTGGTTCATTCGCCCTTTCGTTTAAAACACCTTAACAAAGGTCAAACATCTTTTCTCTAAACGAACATTGTTTAAATCTTTCTATCGCGCAAAAAGCTAGTTCTTCAACCTCCACCGCGAGTAAAAGCCAACGCTTAGCAGTTAGAAAGCGTTTCAAACAATTGTTCATTAAAAAACACAAACCGTAGTCCCACGAACTACGAAGCTCTGACTTTCCCATTGCACAAGGGAATACGTAGGCACGAGGATTTTTAATCCTTCGCTAGCACAATAATAAAAAACTTAACCTTTCACCATAACAATAATAACTAAAATATTTCTTTAAAATCAATCTTAACACACCTTAATCATTAGAAGAAGACAATAATACAAATTAACATTTAAGCGTAAACTAGACTAAGAGATTCCCGTTGGGAACAACGAATGTAAGGGGTGCTTAATACCTTCCCCTTGCGTAACTGACTCCCGAACTTAGATTAGTGTTTTTTTTGACCACTTGTTATCCCATTTAGGTTGTGTCTATATCTCCCTTTTCTTTAGTTAGAATAAATAGAATTAGATGGCGACTCTGTTATTGTTTTTCGCGTCCATCGCGGGGATCATATATTTCGAGGTACGACAGCTGGCGACTCTGTTGGGGATTTATAGCAATGCCTTGTGCATAAGAGAGTCCAGCCTAACTTAGGATAGTTTGCGCTTGTTTGCTAATTTGTTTTGATTGTCTTCCTTATTTACTATTGCTATTTTATACTCTTGTTTATTGCTTCATTCTTTATTATATTGCTCATTATATTTGCCTGTTGGATCTCGAGACATCACGGGTATGACCTTGTACTTGAGATTTGGAAAAAGAAGAGGGAACACCTAGGTTAGATTTAGTAGTTATTAGTGTTAGTCTCTAAGAACTCGCTTCTTGAGGGCCTAGCATGAAAGCTCCCCCAGATAGTTAGACTTTTCGTAGATCTTATCACAACGCAGCTAGCCTGTCGTGTGACTTGATTCGCGAAGGGGTTGTGACTCTGGGACCATAGAACCAGTTTGAAAATTGGCAGTTATGTAATGTTACTCTCCGAGGGCTCGCCCCTTTGTGGGCATATCATGAGAACTCCACTCAAGGTAGACCTTATCGTCATTATCGTCACAATGCAGCCAGCCTGCGGCGGGGCGTTAGTACGATAAATGTTTGTAACTTTGAGTTTCCTAATACCATCGCCATATAAGTTATCCTGTGAGTGGGCTTTATGGGTAAAAGAACTTAGAACTTTACTCTTAAGGCTTACCAGTTAGGAGATTATGAGTTACTTGTGATACCTTGGATCCAACATCTTGCTTTCATGCTAGAACTAATTTTATTTGTGATGTTGAACATTGAACTCATTCGCATATCATTTGCATTTGCATTTGCATTGCATATCATCTCCCAATAATCCAACTCACACATGTCTTATTCTCCGAAATTCGTCAACTGTACTCGACCAGTCACCAGAGAAAGATGGACCGACTTGAGCAGGAAAATAAAGGGCTTAGAGAAGAAGTCACTATGTTGAGAAACCATATGGGAAAATTCTTAACTACAATGAAAACTCTAGTAGACAGTCTTGTGCAAGAGAACAATGAAATTCAAGAAGATATTCACAGCTTGAAAGTTGGTAAGGGACAACTGATTTCTTTAATCAAAGATCTGGTCATTTCTCAGCGTCAGCCAAATTCTACTTCTACTCGTCAACAACGTCAGAATCAACGGAGATCTCCAAATAGTCATGAAGGAACAACCCACCAGTTTGATCCAATCCCAATGACTTACAGTCAATTGTGGTATTATTTTGCCCGGAACTCAATAATGACACCCAGAAAGACTAGAGCCATGAGGTATCGCCCTCGTTGGTTCAATCTGAATACCAGTTGTGAGTTTCATGGTGGAGTACTAGGGCATCTGATTGAAGAGTGCAAAGTCTTCCAGGAAAAGGTTCAAGAGATGATCGACTACGGGGTGTTGACCTTCAATGGAGGAAGCCCATTTATGGACAAAGTGCCTTTGTGCTGATAAAAACTCAAGAGAATCCTGTCCAAGTCAGTTTGTTGACGGAACATGGGACCCGTTCCTCAATACACATGATCGTTCGATGCTTTGGAGTTTATCTTCTCAGATGCTTAGCTCGCTCACTACTTTTCATATGTATTTTTCTTTGTTTGTTAATGCATTTGTTTTTGGCATGTAAGAACTTATTTGTTTTGAATGATTAATGCAATGAATGTGTTTGTCTTGAAGTAGTCCATTCGTATTCACTCATAATGCTCTTTCTACTTTTATAATGCCAACATTATCCCATCTCCTGCTTAGGCAGAGAATTGGAGGGAGGATGACGAAATTAAAACACAAATTCTCTAGTGGAATGCTTTTGATTAAAATCCTACCAACGATGTACATGCATTGTTTCAAATCCCCAAACACTGGAAAAATAAGGAGTTAATCCCTAGTTAGCCACTTTGAGCCTAGAAGTAGGAGTTTCTTTTGGATAATTCAAAACCTTTACGCTTAACCTGGGGCAGGGTAGTTGTTCAGTTAGTCTGACTACACATTCAAATCATAAGATGAAACATCCCACCTGAGAATGCACCACAACCAATGACTTGACAGTCACAACTTTCAGCCTTCCAATGATAAAAAAATAAGAAAAAAGAAAGAAGAAAAAAAGAAATCCCGATAAGTCAAACACCCAAAAGGAGACTTAAGGACCAAATAGAATAAACCAGTCAAAAGAAGTCCTCAAATCCATAAGATTTAGTGACCACCATATCAAAGTCAAAGGGGTCACTAATATCCATAGGGGACAAATAAGATGATTGTCATTTCAAGCGGACCTTGGAGCATCATCTCTACGCTATCAAGACAAATGTATGTGTCAATTCAGATGAACATGGGATTGGAGAATATCATGGAGAATGGGTGGGCATCAAATAAACTTTGAGCCTTTATCTTTTATTTCTAAAACCGTGAACTAAACCACATTACAACCCTCAAAAGTCCTAATTGAAGTAGGGTTTATTTCGAAAGCACACTCGTTGAGATAGTGTTTCCTGACTCCTATAAGTTATGCTCAAAATTTGTGTTGGCTTTATAAAAAATGAATACCACATCCTAGCTAGTGATTCCGTCACAGGCTATTGTGAAAATCTTTTCAAAAACATAAAAAAAACTTCGAGACAAACATGTGTGTTGCATTAGCAGTCTCAACATTAACATTTTGCTTGTTAGCATTTGCTTGGTATCATAAAAACCTATGTATGAGTACCCGTGATGAGCTTAATCTCTTGAGATTTGAAACTATGATGAGTAGTTGAACAACCATTTCAGATAATGATCATCCCCAGGAGCATGTTGCTTGAAGACTTTGCTAGACAGGGGCAGGTTGCTTGAAGACTTTGCTAGACAGGGGCAGGTTGCTTGAAGACTTTGCTAAACAGGGGCAAGTTATTTCCCAATTTATTACTTACAAATTCTGATCATCCCTAAAAGGATAAGTATTGAAGACTTATTTAGACCAAATACAGTTAATCTGGGGCAGGTATGTCGAGATTCGACAAAATCTCTCCAAGAGTTTGAAGACACTGGGGTATTTTGAATGTCAAGTCTTCTATAAATTCCTCTTGAGATGATCTCTTCTCACAAAAAATTTTGTGGATGCATGACCACGTGTTTCCCTAAGCAAGACGCTATTGTGATCTACCTTGCAAGTATCTCCAGATGACAAGGTCCTAACGCCAAGTTGCTATGATATTTTAGGTGCATGCCTCAGTATTTTCTGGTGAATTCCTTTTACTACTTAGTGCTTCCAGTGAGATACTAAGTCTAGTATCCCCAGTTGAGCCTTGATTCAAGCTTCTCCAGCTGAATGTGATTTTCTTCCCCAACGGAGTACAAATTTACTTCATCCTAAGCAAACATAGTTTGTATGTTTGTTTCCTTCTGATGGACATTGAAGTTATAAGATTTGCTTGGGTTTATTTCCCGATTGAAGTATATTTCTCTCCTCAAAGAGATTTGAGCTTTGTAGCAAGACTTTATTCCATGGATGACTCTCTACCCTATCTTCAGTGATTGCGTACACTTTGACGAGATTGGTCGAGTATCCGTTTGTTGTGATGTTTATTCGTCACCAGTTTATCTCTTGTGTCTATTTTGTCTGTTTGTCAGCATAAACATAATGCATAGACATACATGTACATCATAAATGAATTCATATACATATTCATGTTGCATTCATTGATGCATACTTCATCCACCTTGGCCAGGTGTATCCCCAAGAAAATAGTTCCCCCTCCAATAGCGTTGTCAGCCTTAGGCAGAAAATGTACGATCTTTCTAATTCCCCACTGAGTTTTTACCCTCGTGGAAGATTTTTTCTTTAGTTCTCCTTTCCACACTTGGATAGGATAAATCCCCAATTAAGTACATTCCTCATGGGTTAGTGTCTTGCTTGACAGTTTCTCTCCAGCTCGTTCCTGGATATAATTTGGTTTTTGACAATTTTGATGATTGAATTTCCAGATGGAAAGTGCATTTGTTTTGCACCTTTGAGTGCTTTGTCCCCCAGGGGGAACTTATTGAAGGTTCCCTATTAAAGACAAACTTTGTTCTCCAGCAGTGTTACTACAACATTCTCTTGGAGTACTTATACCTGACTACAAGTGGAAGTCTCTTTATCTCAGAAGTTTGTTTTGTCCATGGATTTCCCAGTAAATCAGCAAATTGCGGCCTCTTTTCGAGCAGTTTGTTCATCCCCAACAAGATTTTTGTTCTATCAAATGGCATCTCCCCTGTTCGGCAGAGAAGTTTGGTATGAATCTTACTTTTTCAAGCAAATGGCATCTCTCCCAGACAAGGTGAGAAGTTTGTTGTGAATTTCCGATTTCTGTCAAATGGCATCTCTCCCAGACAAGGTGAAAAGTTTGATGTGAAGTTGTTCTACATCATATGGCGTCTCTTTCAGACAAAGGGAAGTATGATGAGGGTTCTATCAAATGGAATCTCTCCAATACACGTTGATAAGTTTGGTATGAATCTCTTTTTTCCAACAAATGGCATCTCTCCCAGACAAGGTGAGACGTTTGTTGTGAATTTCTGATTTTCGTCAAATGGCATCTCTCCCAAACAAGGTCAGAAGTTTGAGTGTGAAGTTGTTCTCCATCATATGGCGTCTCTTTCAGAGGAACGGAAGTATGATGAGGGTTCTATCAAATGGCATCTCTCCAATACACGTTGAGAAGTTTGGTATGAACTACTTACTTTTTCAAGCAAATGACATTTCTCCAAGACGTGGTGAGAAGTTTGTTGTAAATCCTCGTTTATTATCAAAATAACATCTTTCCAAGCCTCGACAAAAGGTGTTTCCTTTTATTTTCTGATAAGTATCAGCAAAAGATTTGAAGTCTACCCAGGCAGAAAGTATTTACTTTTTATGATCTCGACAGTTGCACCCTTAGTTAAATCACAACAAAAGATTTGGCAACGGGTGTGTCCTTAGTTAAATCGCGATAGAAGATTTGGCAATAGATGTGACCTCGGTTAATACTCGACAGAAGATTTGGCAACGAGCGTGTCCTTAGTTAAATTACGATAGAAGATTTGGCAATAGGTGTGACCTCGGTTAATACTCGACAGAAGATTCTTAGCATACCTTGGCAGAAGGTATTTCTTCCTTAGATTCTCTGGTAAATCTCGACAGTAGATCTCCAGCAGACTTCGACAAAAGATGTTTTTTCTCCAGGATCTCGATAGTATATTTCTGGTTCGCTTTGATACCTCGACAGAAGGTATTTCCAAATGATGTTCTAAATCTCAACAGAAGACTTCTCCGATGGGATTTGTCAAGGGACTTCATCTTGGGACTTGTAGACAATTGTCGTCTGGCTTCGCTCAAGAGAAAATTCCTCGTGTGGATTGTACTCCAGTCATGTGTGTTTAATTCCCATTAGTGTCAATTTTATTTCCCAATAGCGTTGTAGCCTTTGTCTTGCATTTTACATTGCACATCATATCATTTCATCTGCATTTTCAGTCAAAATTTTAGGTATTCTGATATTTAATCTTCTTCCACCTTGAATGTTCCAAAATAAAAATTCTTTGTTACTCGTACATTCTGATTCAAGATGATTAAATAGGGGCATATGTCATACCCTAAATTTTGACCAGACTTTTTCCAAAAAAAATTGCATTACTCTGACGCATCTTCGTCGTAATATCAAAATTAGTTATTTCTACATTTTAGTTCATTAATCATTAATCATGCATTTTTATTTATTTTACCATTTCAATGTTTTTTATTTTGTCTTGATTTTAGGATTTACTTAAAGAAAAATTTGTCTCTTAATGTAATTAATTATTTTAATTTTAATTTTAATCTTTAGTTAAATAGATAATTTAGTTTATTTAGAACCAAATTTAATTTAACAATAATTAGTTTTCCTCTTACTAAGTTTAGAGTTTAATTAGGTTTTTAATTAGTTCTTATATTAATTTGTTCACATTTTTAATTAAGCTATTATTTAGAATTATTTAGATTTAGCTTTTAGTTTAGTATTTATTTAGTTTGCATTTCAATATAGGTTCTTTCTTTTAATCTAAGTTTAAGTTAATTTAAGTGCAAATTTAATTCAACGCTAATTTTTTATTTAAGTTTATATTTATAATTAATTGAGTGTTTTTTATATAGTTTTAATTTAGTTTTAATTTTAGAGTAATATTAAATTAGTTTATTTTTTCTTAGTTAATGTTAATTAATTTCTTTATTTTTTTTTCTATTTCTCTTAAAAATAATAATAAATAAAATAAAATAAACAAATACTTTATATTTTTATTTGTCTCAAGAAAAATTCATTACACATCATTACCCCACTCCCAAAGCTTTGCCAAAGTAATTGGACAAACTCTATTCCAATGGTCTCTCTGCACAAATCGTACAATCTTCATGCCATAAACAACCATTTTCCTAAACCCCATTACACACATAAGCCACAACAATACTCAAATCAAAACCTCACAATAATTGTCACCGTATTTTTTTATCAGCCTCATATATTTGTCTCTGCAAAATTCTACAAAAAACAACCAGTAGGAAAACCTTTCTTCATCAACCAAAAAAAATCTTCAACCTTCAAACAAAATACATTTTTCACCTTCACAAACTCACCTTCAAATCTGAACCCAATCTTCTTCATACAAAATGTAACAAACCTGAGAACACAGAAACCTTCCGCCTTCTTCAACAAAAACCCAAAACCACAAATCCCCAAATCGGAGAAACGCCAAAAACCCAAAACCACATCTTCTTCAACAAAAACCGCGACACTCCCCTCCGAGCCGCTCCGCCATCCATCAAACCCACCACAACCCAAACAAAACCATAGAAACCTCTACGCATTTTCCAACACAGAGAGAGGGAAATAGAAACCGAAAACACTGCTATAGATCTGAAATCGCGGCATTCTACCACCGTGAAAAAAACAACAACACGCAGAGCCTCAACCGTTGGTCGTCGCGGACGACAAGATTGCGAGGAGAGAGACCTCAAATCGAAAGAGTTGCAGTCATGTGCGCAGATAGGCCTTTGCGACCGGGAAAAAAGAACAGAGTGAGGGAGATCCACTGAGAGAGAAGATGCGAGGAAAGTAACTTTGGTTTTCACATTTGGGTAACCTGATCTTTTCCCTATTTTAGTTTAGATTCATTTTTAACCTATTGAATACTATTTAATTTTTATTATTTTGTTCATTTTTGAAATTATTTGATTTAATTATTGTTGTTTCCAGACTTTATTATTGTAAATCCTCTTTTTTAATTATTATTAAGAATATGATGCTTGTCAAACTTTGAGTCCATTTGTTAACTATGTTTCTACCATTTAACTTATTGATATTTTTATTGCAATTTCTTTCCTTTAATTTCCTTTTTTTATTTATTTTCCTTCAACATTTCTATCATACGTTAAAAAAAAGAAAACTAAAATATTTTTATTGGTTCATTAAATTTGTTTTTTAAAAATGCTATAAAAATATATATTTATTTTAGATATTTTCATCTCTTATTTATTTAATGTTTATTAATTTAGTTTATTAGCTTTCAAAACCTCAAAATATTTTTTTAAATTAGTTCTTGTGAATAAATCTTTCCAATATGGGTTTACAATTAGAGTTATTAGTTTAAGTTTTAATTTTAGAACGTTTAGATTTTATTTTTATTTAGTTAGTTTTTATTATTAGTTTTTTTAGATTTAGAATTTTAATTAGTTAGGTTTTTGGTTGATCCCAGTTTTTTCCAAATTTAAATAGGAAACTTTAGTTTGTTTAATTTATTCAGTAATTATTTGAGATTCTAGAAAAAAAATATTAATAAGTTTGGTTTGGGAATTTAGAATTTTAATTTTAATTTTATTAAAAATCTAAAAAATAGTCTTGTTTAGTTTAAGCTATTCTTCTTAGTTCTTATTGAGTTAGTTAATTAGTTTATAATTTAGATTAGGAACTTTGATTAATAGTATAGTTAATATAGTAAAAATATATATTAAAAACAAAAGCTCACAAAATTATTTTTATTTATTTATTTATCTTCATTTAGTTTATCAGATTTTTATTTTAGTTTAGTTACTTTATTATTTTAGATATTAAAATCCCAAAAATATTAGATAGATGCGTTTTTTCAATTTTTATTTGTTTCTAACACTTGTGACCCGATCCAAGGGAAAAAGATGTTATGTTGACTTATTGTTATTCATTTACCTTTTACAAGCCAATAACCTTTTACAATCTTTTACTTTATCACGAAGATATTCGTTAATCTCTTCTAATTTTACGACTTTCAAACTTAAAAAAAAACTATTTCTAAATTAAACAACGAAAGAACTGAATTCTGGAGTCTAGCACCCCACGAGTTCTTGAGTGAATCACTCCTGGGCCAGCCCCAAGCGACGTGGTTCATTCGCCCTTTCGTATTTAAAACACTTAATTCACATAATTAATTAACGTAAGAATTGAACTTAGGAATCTAGCATTCCTCGGGTTCTTGAGTGGGACACCCTTGAGGCTAGCCCTCGAGTTGTGTCTCATTCTCTCTTTCGTTTCTAAAAAAACACTCAATCGATCAAAACCCTTATCACAAATTAAATAACGGAGGAACTGAACTCATGAATCTAGTATTCCTTGGGTTCTTGAATGAAATCACTCATGGGCTAGCCCTCGGGTTGTAATCCATTCACTCTTTCGTATTCAAAACAACTTAACAATTTCAAGGATGAAACATGATTCATCTCAATAGGAAAGACATTCTCTCTATCTCCACAAACACAAATCAAATCTTACAAACAATTATTCTCAAAGGAAGAATGTGACATTGTTTGTCGATACTCATATCCAAGTTTAAAGCCTCTTCCTATTTTTATTTCTCAAAGAAAGAATGTGGCATTGCTTGTCGATCCTCGTATCCAAGTTTAAAGCTTCTTTTGATTTCTCTTCCTCAAATGTTTGTGGTAGAATAAGCGAGACATCTCCCTTAAAGATGACGACTTGTCTCTTTCTTTTCAAATACAATTTAAAACTTACCAACCAGTTCAAATCATTTTTATAATTAATCAGCGAAAGAACTGGATTCTGGAGTCTAGCACTCCACATAATTCTTGAATGAAACACTCTTGGGCTAGCCCCACGTGACGTGGTTCATTCGCCCTTTCGTTTAAAACACCTTAACAAAGGTCAAACATCTTTTCTCTAAACGAACATTATTTAAATCTCTCTATCGCGCAAACAAGTTAGTGCTTCAACCTCCACCGCAAGTAAAAGCCAACACTTAGCAGTTAGAATACGTTTCAAACAATTGTTCATTAAAAAACACAAACCGTAGTCGCACGAACTATGAAGCTCTGACTTTCCCATTGCACAAGGGAATACGTAGGCACGAGGATTTTTTATCCTTCGCGAGCACAATAATAAAAAACTTAACCTTTCCCCATAACAATAATAACTAAAATATTTCTTTAAAATCAATCTTAACACACTTTAATCATTAAAAGAAGACAATAATACAAATTAACATTTAAGCGCAAATTAGACTAAGAGATTCCCGTTGGAAACAACGGACGTAAGGGGTGCTTAATAACTTCCTCTTGCGTAACTGACTCCCGAACTTAGATTAGTGGTTTCGTTGACCATTTCTTATCCCATTTAGGTTGTGTCTATATCTCCCTTTTCTTTAGTTAGAATAAACAGAATTAGGTGGCGACTCTGTTATTGTTTTTCGCGTCCATCGCGAGGATCGTATTTTTCGAGGTACGACAGACTTCCTCAAGATCGTACGCCTCTGGAGTTTCCTTGAAGTCAGCTCAGTTGACTTGAGTCTTATAGACCTCCCTGCGTGTAAGCTTTCAAGAAATGGGCCTTGTTTTCCTGATATTGTATTTCTTAAACAATCAACCCATTTTTTATTTATTTTGATTTTGTTTATTATTTTTCTTTTATAAAATTTATTTAAAAAAAACTAATTAATTATTTTAAATAATTTTATTTAATCTAATTAATTAATTAATTAATTTTATTAAATAGTTTAATTTAATTTGATTAATTAATTCTCTTTTGATATTAAAAAAAACTCAAGAAAATATTTTTTAAATTAGTTTTGTGCAAATTTTAATTTCTTTCATTTCTTTTGATCGATTAATTTCTATTTTGAATATTAAGAATCCAAAAAATATTTTCATTGATTAATTTAATTAGATATTTTTATTTAATTCGATTAATTAATTTGCTAATTAATCTAATTAAATATTTCTATTTAATTTGATTAATTAATCTTTCTCCATTGTTCGATTTTATGTGTGTGATGAATGTTTGTGTATGCTCGATCCTTCTTGCTTGTGATATGATGATATGCTTACTTGTGTGATTTACTTTTTGCATTTTGACGATAAATTGCTAAGTAAAAAAACGAACGCACATTAAGACTAATCATTTCAAAGATAAACGAAATCTTTGGTCCAACGCCAAGTAAATAACCATATGCACTTCACTTCATACACACAGTAAGTCGATCATTCTTTGATCGCTATCTGCACTACTTTACACTTCGCACTTTTCTCAACTTTTTCCAACTTAATAAATCAACGCATCGCGCTTCTTTTCCATAGCTAGTATCTAGCTCACTTGATCTACATATCAAGTCTTCCAACCTTGCGAGTCGAGCGTATTGTGCCTCGCTAACAAACCCACAAATAAACCTCCATTTGCATTCACTCCAAAACCTGAAGAACCAAAATGTTACTTTTAGATCCAAACCTTTGATCCAACATCAAGCAGTCTTAGGAAATAAAAACTTTAATAAAACGAGAAGAATTGTACACCACGGGCCTTAAGTGGTAGAAAGGAGGGTAATGAGCATCTCGTTATTCGCTCCGATTATTTTGTCGCAAGACGCTCGTCTTGTTGGTTCGGGATTATCACCTCTACCAATAGTCTTTACTGCAATTCGACTCCTAAATCCTTTTTTCGAAGAAAGGTAATAAAAACAACAACCAATCACCTGTAGTAGGCCGAACTACGAAGCTCTGACTTTCCCATTGCACGAGGGAATACGTAGGCACGAGGATCTTAATCCTTGTCGAGCCCCTAGGATCAATAAACCCCTTAGTTTAGCAAGTAATACATAAGCATATACATCCTCTCGCACGTGACAACATAGATGGTTCCCATCGAGTACAATGGATGTAGGGGGTGCTAGTACCTTCCCCCTGCATAACCGACTTCCGAACTCAGGCAACGGTTTGCGAAGACCTTGTCTTATCCCTTCTTGGTGGTTTTATCTATATTTACCATTTTCCTCTTTGGGAATAAACAAAATTAGGTGGCGAATCTCAAGTCAGCCCAACCCCGACCGCGTTCGCGAGGATCGTATTTTTCGAGGTATGACACAATCCAATATACACCGAGCTAACATTCCACAACCAAAAAACCTCAAAGAAGTAATAACTTCTCCCCACTTGTTTCAAATCAACAAATGGAGACAATCAGTTAGAAAACACGCAAGTACTGACAGTGTTTCACACACATGTCGCGTACTAAGGAACAAATAGCATTAGACAACCTGGTCGGATGGACTGACCTGGTCTGATACCACTAATGTAACGCCCTTCTAACCCAACATAATATAGGCGATAAGTATACTTAAATAAACCAGAGTACATCATAAAAGATGTCACATTTCTTCATAAAACATCAATTCAAAACATCCCGCTCCGTAATACGAGTTTTCAAAACACTTTTAAAATAATAATTTCTCTAGTAATATCCACAACTAAATTCAAACTTTGCAGCGGGATTATAAACTCGAATATTTTTTATATTTCATCAAAATATCAAGACCTTTTGGTCATTATCAACAATCATCATCAAATAAAATCGGCATATAATAACTCATAAAAACCTTTATAACAAAACAACATAATATTCACTTAAGCGTTTTCCCACCGCATGTCACTTCTACCAGAGCAAGACCTCATACAACTCTACAAAAATAAACTAAACAACTCCAAGCTAGAACTGCATGCACCGCGGCCTAATCTTGGTTATCTGCACGTTACCCACGTAGAGGAAACATTCAAACAGGCAGGGTGAGTAATCACAAATCAATATAAATGACATAAAGTAAAGATATACAGGTAACACTCGTCATATAGCAACACATCTCAAGTTCTCAACCATCACATCACATAATTCATCATATCATATAAACAACACAAATGCAATTATGCTATGCCACCAAGAATGAAATGTAACTTCATAAATGCATGTGGTACCGATTTAAACATGTGATGGACACTAGGCCATCTATCCTTCATAAGGGAGCACAACATAAACAACATCAGTCTGATCCACACAATGGGATCGAAGCTTCCAACATCATATGTATGCCATGAATGCAACAACTTCAACATAATCAACATAATCGACATTTGCATCAATATTCATGTAAAATTCATCATAATAGTCAACATACAACATCTATACATCAGTCATATAATCAATCAACATATAATCATCATCACATAACAATCATAAACATCATAATATAGCATCACAACTTCATTTCAATACCAAATCATCATACATTCATTTGATCATCATGTACGTCACATAACATGTACAAACATCAAAACATGCACCTCATCTATTTATTTCATCATAGCATTCTTAAATAACATCATTAACACATGTCAATATCCCCATAATAACACCATTCACACGACCGTCATTACATAAGCAATCAACACATAATAATTATACAAGTTTCAACATATAATTAACATCATAACACAACAATGCCTTATCGTTATCCTATAGATCAACATAAGTATCATATCATATTCAACACATAACAACATATTTACAACAATAATAACCCACAACATTTAACTACATCATAAACAACCACTATTACATTTACCGGTTAATTCACAACACATCATACCATAAACGATAACAATTGCTTGGTATGCCCTAACAACTTAACAACAACATCATAATTTATAATCACAACACACATTCATGCGACCGATGTCCATATTTCACGATTCGACACATTGGAACATGCACGGAAAACACACATGACACGTTGAATAGTTGGAAATCTATCATTGAAAACAATTTTACCATAAATTACATAAGGTCAGCTTTCCAACAATTTGAACGACGACCCAAACGGACTTACGTATTAAAAGTTATGAATTTTTGAAGTTTTGAAAATAAGTTGTTCAAAGGGACCGCGCTAAGCGCCAAAAACTGGGCTAAACCCGCTTTGTAATTCAGCCAAAAGTGTGTGCGATGACAACACTTCTCCCACTGCGATTCCCACCCTTAAACTGCATTTTTAACCCCCAATAACCCTAGTTTAAGTCATTAAAACCCATATCTAACACATATACATCAATCACAACAAACATCACAAAACAAATCATCAAAATTCATCAATTCTACATCTTTAATCCTAGGTTTTCTCTTAAAACCCCAAAATATTCAATAGCATCTAACTCTATATCATACACATTGAAATGCAATACTCCCCATACATTAGAGTAGAAATTTGTTTCCTTTCTCCCTTTTCCAACTCTCCAACCCTAGCCTCTTCTCCCTTGGTTCTTCAAAGCCACACGCCTATTCTCTCAAAATATCACGAATAATGAGTTTCCCATCACTATTCTCCTTCAAATACCCCTAAATTGGTTCTCCCTATTTTACCCTCACTTATCCATCACCAATGACCAAAACAACCTCATTACTTCTAATTCTCCTATTTTAATTAATAAAGAATAATTTGAATGATATCATATAATTATTCTTACTATTAATATTATTAAAATAATTTCACCACAATGCATCGTACCACATAACCATATATCGTCAAAATCACCTTATATCCTCAAATAAGCAACAACAATCATAATCGAATTTGGGGTATTACAGAACTCAATTTTTTATTCATTATCGAAGAGCGGTTGATCAAGCTTTTTGGAAACACAATATCTCTCTCTTCCTACCAAGGTCATTTCCAAGTGCACCTATAACCCACAATGGTCACCTCCATTATGTGACAGAGGGTTTTGGCGGGGCGGACTTTGACGGGTGACAGTCTTTAGTGAGACGGGTTTTGTTGGACGGAGGACTCAAAATCCCAACCCAACCCGCCATTTTTTTACGGATGCACGGACCGGTCCTGCGGACCACGTACCGTTTTGCCACCCCTAGCTGTTACCATTCTTCGCAACTTTTAATTTGCATCAGAAAAAATTCACCATTATGTATTTTTTTTATAAGCAAAATGAAATTAATAAAGGGTACACAAAGAGTGTCCAACCCTTACAAAGTCAACAACAAACCAAAAGAGAGACTCAAACACTAGAACTAAAGAACATCAAAAACAAATTACAAGTAAAAAAGAGTCAGATTGACACGTCAATCATCCCACGAGCCAGAATTTTCGCAGCAATTAGAGGCCATGCATGAACCACTCCCACGAGATAAACTTGATCATTCCTAACAAATCTATCTTGTTTAAAATACCCAACCATTGATGTGACCAAAAATCTATTAAGTTCCATTTTTCAAGCCTGCAAGAATTTGACGAAACACACCAATTTTTCTGATTCTCCTCCTCCGTCTTACCAACCAAACATAAATCCTTTCCCCAAAGTATTGAAACTTTGAAATGAGCATTAAAAATAGATTCCTCTAACATCATAGTCACTTTAGGTGTTTTATAAAAAGAAAAATAAAAGATCAAGATATTGGCTAACACCGAATTCAACAACAACACCACTCTACCACTTAATTGACAAGAATCTATTATACCAAACGAACCATCTTCTTCTAAGTTTCACCACAATGTATTATTTGGGGTGTACTACTTTTAATTTGCATGTCTTAAATGATCAAATTGAAATTTATTATCCAAATATTGGTTGAAATAGAAAATAGTAGAAAAGGTGAAATGAAATCGACCACATAATGTTGTATAGTAACACGTGGTAGTCAAGGAACCAACCGATTATTATCGTTAAGTCTTTATCACTCTTTCACCTTTTATGCATGCATTGCATATATTGGAATTATTTAAACCACTTGTTCCTATCTCGAACCTTCCAATAATTTTCAACTAACTATTTCACACTTGTTCTCAACTGTTCTACATTTCTACTCGAGAAAATCTTGTTGCTTAGTTAAATATCAATATCCAAAATTTAAAGTAATAATCATATTAATTATATAATCATGCATGGATGTTGCCCTTTACGTACTTACGTTTCTTGTATGCATCAACATTAATCTTGCCCTCACTCTTTGATCCAAAAAACATATAAGTCCTATCATCTTTAGAGGGAAAAATAGAGATAAAATATACTAAGTATAAATATAAGTCATATACCACCATTTTATCAGCTACACAGAACAAGCTTTTAAAACAAATATTATCAGATGATAAAACCTATTCTAAAATAGTACTCATCTCCCTAATAAAATTTAGAAACTAATATACATTAAAAATGTACTAACTCCTTTGTCCTTTAATATATATAAGCCATTTGAATAAAATATCATCCCTCCATTTTCTTTTATAAATAATATTAAATTTTAGATTAATTAAATAAATTTTGATTAATTAAATAATTGATATTTCTGACTTATATAGTCTAAATAATTATCTAAATATATTAATTATTAAATAATTTTAAAATTTTAAAATTTATTTATAAAAGATAATCGAGAGAGAGTAAATATTAAGAAAATTGATTTTGTATATAAATTTGTATAGCTTTACAAACATATTTATTTATTTATAAAAGATAATCGAGAGAGAGTAAATATTAAGAAAATTGATTTTGTATACAAATTTGTATAGCTTTACAAACATATTTTATAGGAAGGGAGAATTAATTATTGTGTATATAAATCATTTTTCAGTGATTGACGCTGAATTTGATAGGAAGAACAACGGTTCGATCTCCGCAACTGCGATTAAGAGGAGGCTGGAATCACTTGATGTCAGAACTGACTCCCGAACCGGACTAAACCGATGATGATAAAAAAAAAACTAATATAATTAAGAAAAATTATACAAAAATAATTAATTCGCTTTAAAGTTTAATAGAAATATTATTTTTTAAAACCACATTTACAAACTATTTTAAATTTTTTATTAATGTTTATATAAACTAAAATAGCCTAAAATTTATAACAAAACAATTAAACCGCGTTTCTTCTTTAATTATTAAGATAATCACTTCTTCAACAGGATTTACAAACTTATAAAAAAATGTATCACATGTAATGTAAGTAAACTATATCATTCACCTTACCATATGACATATCAAAATAGCTTGCAAATTATATTAAAATAACTTAACCACATTCCATTTAATCAAACTAAATATTTCTCCATTTGTCCATACACACCCTTAAATGATTGAAATTGATGAGTCACATCCACAATTTCAACACAATTTTCAAATGTTTAATTAGCTCCTACATATGAAAGGAGTGACCACATATAATTAACAACATTAAAAATAAGAAAATTATTTCAAACTAGAACCTCACTTTTCTCCCCTTGATAATTAACCAAAATACAAACAAGTTTTGTTAACATATTTGGTGTGGTGAGCACATCAAATAGTAACCCAAATAAAATTTAGAAACCTAATAGCAACTAGTACTATTTTCTTGCTACTTCAAATCTTCAAGGTTTGATGTTTTCAAACATTAAAACTTAACTAATCTTTCTTGCAAGAAAAAGGAAACATATCAATGGTTTGTGTCTTAAATCTAGAACGCATAAACATGATAAAAACATTGCTTCCAATCTGGTGGAAGATGTACAACACATAACGGCACTACCGCATTGCCACCACCACGAGTCGCATTTCTCGGTCACGGTCCTCTCTTTCGCCGCTTTGGTTCCACCTGCAAAAATCAAGAATTGTGTATGTATTATAATCAACAAGGCCATGTTTGAGTCCAGATTAAGAGATAATGCAAATTGAGTTTATATCAACAAGGGTCCATAGCTCAGTGGTAGAGCATTTGACTGCAGATCAAGAGGTCACCGGTTCGAACCCGGTTGGGCCCTTATGTTTTTTTCCAGTTGTTTTTAATCTCCGAATATCATTTTTCCGTCGAAAATTTCAAAATATGAATTTATGCCATCAAATCTATAATTCACTACCAAAAATGAAGAAACACTAGATGCATGTCTTTTAATATTTAGGACCAGATGCATGTAGTTACCTAATTTATCATACCTTGCCGCAATCAGATCCCGGTGATGCAGGAAATGGCGCCGGTGGTTTCTTCATATCATCATCAGATGAACATTCAGAACAAACAAAATGGTCCAACTTCTTCGCTTCTTCAATAGTCATGCCCACACAAGCCGGATGGTACCTACAAGAAACCTACAAAATGAAGTGTGCATCTTTCATAAAATCTAGAGATATAAACAGGTTCAGAAAATCAATATAGCATGAAGTCTCCAAATTTTCCATAAATTTAACAATCTTTTACAATGAATAGAAGCATTATGCCAAATAAGGTCGGAGAGTTGAAGAAAACAAAGCACAACAAAAATAAACCTTGACATAGTTCAATCTATATTGGAATAAAATAAATAAACTATGTAGCTCAGAGTCGAGACTTGTTAGGACAGCAAACAAAGACACGGTCGTTTCAACCAATGAAAAATCATCTGAAGTTGAATTTTACTTAAAATTTTGAGCGTCCGTGTTCTCAATTTCCAGCATTTATCTCATCCGTTTCTGCTTTGTCATAGGCCAAGACAGAGCTTCAAAATGGAGAGTGTACCACAATTAATATCATTCTTCTTTTTTTAACCTAACTCAACAATAGCTCTAATATCCACACAAAACATTGTTCATATTTCATCCAAACAACCAGACACATCCAATGCTAAAATTAGAGATCTAGAAAAAACTGAAAGATCACTCGCAAACTTAATAAAAGTAAACAAAGTAAAGCAGAATACACTGATTTTACCAATCTTTGCACCCCTCGCACTGCACCATTAGATCATCCGGATTATAAGGCATCTCACATTTGCAATATCTACAAAACACAGAACCAAATCAA
The DNA here is from genome assembly GCA_963966055.1 of Lathyrus aphaca. NCBI lineage: Eukaryota > Viridiplantae > Streptophyta > Magnoliopsida > Fabales > Fabaceae > Lathyrus > Lathyrus aphaca. Next base: position 653,154,369 of record OZ014519.1, read on the forward strand.
CAAAAAACAAAACAAAAACATCTCAAAAAATACTCAATTCAATCAACAAAAATACTCACACAGCGACACGGTCAGGGGTGAAAGCACCAGTAGCAGCCTTGTACTCAAACCTACAATAATAATCTTCAGTACCTACATTCTCAAGCTTAGTATAGTTCTTGAAAGAATGAACAATACACTTTCCTTCAATGGTGTGAGCACTTTGAACATCAAAATGGTCAGATAAAAACAGTTCCTTTGCTCCATGAAACTGTCTTCTTCCACCAAGAGATTCTTCAGGTCTGTAATACCATCTCACACGAACCCTCACATTGCTCCTATTATCTTGCTCGATCTTCTCCACACGTGCCACGTATGGTGGCTTACTCGTGTCAGAAGGACGCATCAAAACACAATCACCAGCTGCAACAAACCAAAACCAAAACAAAAACCAGAAAACCCAAAAATTAAAAACCAAAACTTTCCTTAATCTAAACAACACCCACATAGTTTTAAACAAAACCCATCACATTTTTCCACAAAAGGAACGATTTTGAAGATGTTTCCTTAACTGGGTATGTTCAAGGATAAAGGGGTTTTAAGGGAATGTTAATTTATTACCTTTAACAAGCTTGTTAGTTCCTCTGATGGTGTATGAATCCATGTCTTTTCTTCCTGGCCTCGTTTTCGCCATGCGTGTGTGAGCTTCTTCTCAAACCACTTTTCTTCAATAAAGGGTCGTTGAAATGCAAAGGTTGAGGCTTTGAAAATGATGTAAATGGTTCAATTTTTGTAGCCTCTAAGACTTTTGGTTTTGGGCTAAGAAGAAGAAGAACAGATGAACGAACCCTAAGGATTTGTTGAGAGAAGATGAAAGGGTGGAAGAGAGTGAGTGTGAGAGTGACGATTCATATGCCTGTGACTGTGAGAGTTAATACACTGAAATTAGTTTAATTAAGTGTAAGATTAATGGCTTAGGTGCATTAATTGTAATTTGGTGTTATGCATTTTTGTTTACCTACCTAATATTTTGTCACATTATCATTCAAATTTTTCATCTATACACTTTGACTTGACCATTTTTATGTTTACTATTTTATTTTTGAGGCAAATATTGAAGGACATTGTTTTGTCTTGAAGTAATGTTTCCACATAAAAATATACTCCCTTGTAAAAAAGAAATAAAAGAAATAAACATATTCTCTTTGTTCCAAAAAAAATTAACTGAAATAAAATAAAATATGATCTGGACTGGGCCTCCAAGACATAGCTGAGCTCAGATCCAAATCTCCTTAAGATCGAGGTCCAGTCATGTCGGGCAGATGTATATATTAGTCGGGCAGAAGCAAATATCACGAGCATGTCACGAAGAGGTCGGGAAACCACCTCGATCTATTACATAGATGCCTAGGAGACCACGTCCCGCCTCGCGCACCACGTTATCCAATCGTTTCCCTTTTAACTCCTGAAAGATATGGGCAGTTGGACCATGGACAAATACCACGTGTTAGGTTTTACACACTCCTACATATACCTTGGCGGTTCTTCGATGAGCCTAGCTAATCCAGCCCAAGAAAGGATCTTGACCCAGCGCTAGGGGCTCACTATAAATACCATTTTTTTACTAAAGGATCATGTATTATGATTCATTCTCTCTTTACCATTTTTCTTGTATCCAATCTCACTTAAGCTTCAGAGTGTGTTGCAAGTACACTCCCTCTTCTCTCCCACCTCACTTTGTTCCTGCTCGACCCTTGGAAGGTCTTTCTGATAAGGTAAGATCAAAACATAAAGAGAAATTTCACTATAATGTTTTATTATTTATTAATGTATTAATTTTATTATAAATATATAGTTAGATATATTAAATTCCAAGTGATATAAATAATATTAATTAAATAATATAATTGACAATAATTATTATATAAATAATATTAATTAAATAATATAATTGACTATAATTATTATTATTGGCTCTTTTTGAGATGTTTAGCTCTTCGTCTCGTCTGATGTTCTTAGGATTAGGAGGAGGTTAACGATGGTTTTCCATGTCGTAGTTTGATCTAGTCAAATATCTCATAATGATATAGTTTTTTTCTAGATCTTCGGTGACTAAGAAAGAAATGGAACACAAGTGCATTTTCTTGACTTGAAATTGGTATCTTGGTAGGTCAATGGACGACTCATGTGTCTTCTCGGCTTGACTGGAGAACCCTTTCATGTTTCTTTACTAATAGGGGTGAGTGGTTTCCACATCCTTTGGTAGTGTTCTTGTTGGTTCCTTTTGTGGCTTTGATGATTCTTCTGTTGTTCCTATTGGGTTAGATCTAGCCTCAGGTTATTAATGAGTTTATTTATTTTGATGTTGCTCCTTATAGTTGTGTTGTTTTAGCTGGTGGGGTTGTAGTTTGCTCGGGGTTTTTGTTTGTTCTTGTTTTTTGTCTTGTGGATTTTCGTATTTCTTGTGCCTCTAACCTGAGACTCCTTTGTATTTTGGGCCTTTGTGCCTTTCCTTTTATTTATATCTTTGTTTGCCTTTAAAAAATATCTCAACTTGTATATGTTTTAGTTTAGTTAAATGGTCGTAAACAACGTTTATATTAAGCATATATATAAATCTCATTCCTATATAAATAACATTTGATATAGCCAACTAATTGATTCAAATCATTCATATTCCAATAGAAAATAGCCGCAAGGATAAACAATTAATTGTATCAACAATTCTTAATTTTACCGAAATAGTTATAGTTATAGTCAATAAATTAATTCCAAATAACTCATATTTCAACATAAAATATTTCTATGTTAGAAATATTACTTTGCCCAGTAGAAAAAAAAAAACATTGTTGTAGGCTATTGTGATGGTAATTTTATATTCATATCGGAAATAAAAAAAAGGATGGAGAAACATTATCCTTGGAATAAGATTTTGGGACTATTCCCACAGTTTTTAGCCTTTTACATACGGAATTTCACTATCACTACATGTCAAATTTATTGTAGTGGTAGGTTAATCACCATATGGTCATCTTTGTTGGGATAAGACTCCAACTGTGTCTCTGTTGGATAAGCTAATCTTTATTAAGAAACATGCTTTTTCAATGGGTAGAACGCTAGTGATATGCATTACTTGGCAGATATATCTCTTCCTATACAAACTTGACTCCCCTTTCTCAAAACCATTCAATAATTGTATTCAAGGTGTGATGTACTTGAACAAGATCATGCATTTCGTCGCGACTTCGGTCCCTTGTGGATTGAGGTGTTCTTTGGCTATTTGCTTTTGGTTAGAGTGTTGTTCTTTATGAACTTTAGATATTAATCCATGCATATCTTTGTAAACAACCATCCTAGATCAGCCATTGCATTTTTCTCTTTGGGTGGAGTCAGTCATTGACCTCTTATCTTGTGTTACTTGCACCATTTACCCTACTCACTCCCAATTATGTTTCCTTCAGGTGCAAAGGATTCAAGAATGACCTTGGTATGATAAACCTCTTAAAGGATATGTTTTTTCCTTGTATTTAATGGTGTGAAATCTATAGGTCTCCTGGAGAGCTTGAATGTAGCCTTTTTCACATTGGTATATTGTTATAGGTTTTCTACTAGTTGGGTACTTCAAAATTCCAGTCGTCTTTCTTTTTTGCATCTTTGGTTCTCTTTTCTACATTGGTTTATTCTCCTTTAATATAACATTTTGCCCTTGCCTTGATTTCTTCCATTGAGTATGTCGAATTATAGGTCAGGGACTCATTGAAGTGTCTAATCTTAAGGTTGTTCTTACAAACTCAAATGAATATCTCCAAATTTTGAATGACTACCTTGATTATTTCCTCGTTAAATTGGGCCAAATATTCCCACAAAGATTCATAATGACCTCGACAAATATTGAACAAGTTCGTCTTTAAGACCTTATAGTATTTGTTGGCCAAAAATAGTGGATCATATTTCTATTTAGATTTTGGTATCTCGATATCGAGAACCTCAGGAGACTCGTGTACCATCCAAGGGTTGTCTCTTTCAGCGTTCCAGTCATCAATTTTTATCTTAGTTAGTCAGTTGCCTCAATTATATCCATTTATATGTTGATGGTGATTATGTGCTCTTGGGGATCACTCTTTCAATCAAACGATATTAGGGACAGGGGTTTGAAATTGTCGAGGACTTAAGTGTCCCAAATCTCAAAAACAAGTGGTTGAGGATTGATATGCCTTTTTGCTCGATTACATTTGCATGTGTTTGTTTCTGCTTCAAGTCACAAATATTTTTCTACAGTGTTTCATTTTGGAGACATAATTCTTCTATAGCGGCTAGCATTTTCGCTATGGCAACTTCATCATTGTTACTACCACTGATGAAAACCATTACCATAGTGAAATGGGGTCAAACTAATATTGAAAATTATTTGTGTGGCTCATGTCAGTTTTACTGAATCCTATGGTGGATGCTAAATGTACTCGTAAAGTACACCGATGTAATTTTATTAGAATGGGCCGACAAAGTCTCAATCGAACTATAAATGATTTACTTATGGATTACTTGCCTTTTTGTCTCATATGTGTGTATATATGTATCTCAATGATTAGAGTTATAAATTATAGGAAGAAAAGAGACTATAGTGATATTTTCTCAACAATTTTGGAGATCAATGAAGTCGTTGGAGAGCTTATTTTCTACTGTTTTTTCATGAATTCTTCTTATCAACTCACGAAAATTGTTAATTTCACTATAAGTAGCTAAGTTATTTTTTATCAGGTCTTTAGAGATGAACCTAATTGTATTTCATTAAATCATATGAATGTTTTAGATTATTTGAATACTTTTATTTTATAATTGTTATCCAATTGTTCTTTTTCTTACTGCTCATTGTATTGGCAAACGCGCAAAGTGATTTTAGATTAGTATGGATTATTGACCTTAAGTCTACCGGTTTGAATTATGGGAATTGTTCAACTTAGTAATTAACTAGGAATATGTAATTATAAGTTATGGCTTTAGAAATAACGAACTTAGAAACAACTATTTTAACTTTGAATTTGCCTAAGGAATTAGGGAATCTTCATCTAAATTAGTGAGTTTTTCACAAAGGAATTGGGTGCAGTGATCTTGTTAATTCATCATGAAACTATAACATTATTTTGTATTTATGTAATACACATTCATCAACAAATATAATTAAGGGACTCAAAGAAAGATATACTCATTATTCTTTATCCAGACTTTACTCTGAATTAGTTATTGTACTTGTTTTCGTATCGATAATAATTGAAAACCCCTTTTGTTTATTTTAATTTGCATTAGTATCGCCTTGTTTGAATTCATAATCCATGTGAAGATGAATTATTTTATCACTTCAACTGAATCGATACACTTGATAATAAAGTCATCAAAACCCGGTCTAGTTTCTTTTCTTATACGTGTCCTTGACGTGCGAAACTCATTCCACCTCTTGCAATAGTAAGACTATCGAACAAGTATGTTGTGTTGCGCTCTTGATCTTCCCTTATAAAGGGTTATGCGTTGCTTTTCAGAAAGACTTTTTTATCTCCCTCTTATTTTGGAATTTTCACTATTTAATCAGAGAAGTTTAATAGGTAGGTTTATGGCCTTTTAGGATTGGATATGGGAAAGGAAGTTACGTAGTTCATTAAGCTTTTGGGGATCCAAGTATTGTAGATTTCTAACCTTTTTTTCTTCATAAATCAATGGCTATAAAGAATACCAAACATGTCCATGGTTGAGATATTGTATCCTTATATTCTAAATCGAATAAGATCGCGAGGTTCTGTCAAGATATTAGGTTCTTAAGTACAAGGTATGAAAATGATTTTGGAGCCTTGTTTAAAAATGGAAAGAGATAAAATGGCTACTTTGGTTAGTTTATTTGCCCCTTATTTCTACTTGTATTTCCTTGTCATTCATGAATTTGGGTTTTTGATAACCTTTATGCATTTTGTAGCAGAATCTCTAGAGACCGCTAATGTTGCACCTCCCAAATCACACCTAATGTTTGGAGTATCATCGGGGCCTTTGAGATCATGTGTTTCCATCTATGAATTCTCCCCACCATAGGGATATTCCTTTATTTTTTTGGCGTAGAAATTCTCCCTGTCTGTGGTTGAGTAACTTTATGCTTTTTGCTCGATAGGTGTTTGCTGGAACCCTAAAAGGAGCCTAATGAGGATTGTAAAGATGAATTTGTGCGGGTCAGAGGGTAAGATGGTGATTCTATGGTAACCATAGAGGTGACAGATGCTTATCTCCTTCCTCTATCACGGACAAAAAATCCTCAGTTCATAAAGGGAATAAACTCCAATGGGCTTTCTTCTGTTGAGTGATAGGTGATCCATGTGTTAAGTTGCTTTTATCTTATGATCGTACATTAATCACTCTGGACTGAGAAAATGGTTTCAAAGTAGAGAAGTACATTGACAAGCTTTTTGGTATGAAAAGAACCTTCTTACCTAACCTCTTCATTAATATGCTACATATTTGACGTTCTTGTTTTGCAAGGAACATTTCTAGAGTCTTGCTAGTTGAGATGAGTGAGGGTTTGGTTTGGACGTAGGCTGAACAACAAACTAAGACCATTTGTCTGGCTTACCCTAGAGATTTGTTGGTGGTTAGAAGCAAGAGGCAGGGTGAGACTTCCCTTGATGGCGTTGCTCACCCTTCAAATAGTCAAAGATGATAGAAGGGTCCATCGGAGGCTCGTCAACCCTTGTTGTGGAGTTACCATTCTTTTAGTGCAGCCGAGTTCAATAAGTCTCCCTCGTTGCCTCCCTTTTCTAGAGAATTTTCCTATTGACTACTGATCACTCCATAATAAGTCTCATTCCTATTTGAAGAGACTTAAAATTTTTAAATGTTAAGATGTCTCATGATGGAAAGAGTCTAGCGGGAAAAATATCTCCAAAAGATTGGTGAGTTGCAGTTTAGGCTTGATTACGTCACAGGGTGCATTCATGAGAAATAGAAGGTGGTGCCAGCCATGGGAAATAAACTGGATGATTTGAATGTCCTCGTCAAGAAGGGGGCCTTAAAATAAAAATCCTATAATGATGAGAGGGAACATTTAAAGAGATCTCTTGGAAAAAAAACCTCAGTTCCATGAAAGATCCTGAGAATGAGGCATCATTGCTAAAGGATAAATCGGTGTCCGCTTCCGATCAATATTTTGAGAAAGCGGATGAACATGTAGCCTTCTTCTACCCAAACTTAGACTTGTGTCAAATAGACTTGTTCAAGGTGTATATGAACAATCAATTTGTGGACGATGAGTATGATTATTCATGGGTCATATGCACCTCGATGCCTTTTCTGTAATATGTATTTTTCCTCATGAATTATATAATAGTTTGGCATGTCCATCATTTTTAGATGTTATCCTTTATTTTTACAGATTTTTCTTGATTATAATTTTTTCTCAGCCCCCGTAAAGGTGATAGTGATTCCTATGCGTGATTCTAATGTATTTGGTCGCCTCAGATGGGGTGGAAGGGGCTATTGATATGAATCAAACACTTTTTATAGCCTTAAAGGGCAACAATGATTCCTTCAAGAGGATTCAACATGTTTTATGTTTCAAAGGGTAAAAAGGATTTCTCTACGAGGATCCATAATTTAATCATCTTAAAGGGAGGAAAGGATTCCTTTGCGAGGATCCAGCGTTTAATCACCTTGCAGGGCGAAAAGGATTCATTTGTGAGGATCAAACATGTTTGATTGCCTCAACGGGCGACAAGAATTCCCTGTAGGCATCCAACATGTTTTATCGCCTTAAAGGGTGGAAAGTACCCACGTATGGATCCAACATGTGTGACCACATCAAAAGGTGAAATAATCCCTTGTAGGGATCCATCATGTTTTGTCGCCTCAAATGGAAACAAGGATTCCTCCATGAAGATCCATCATTTTAATCGCCTCAAAGGGTAGTTTCATACATAGATCGTTCCTTTAGTTTCCTGTAAAGAAAAATGAGAAGACAAAAATGCAAATAATTCAAAATAATAAAATGAGAAACCTCATAAAAACCCTTGCCCCCACTCGAGGCACATGGGAAAGTAGTATAATCCTCATCTAAAACTAAAGTAATAGTAAACAAAATAAACAACGATAAAAATATAGTACTTGTGGAGCTTCCATTAAGATTTCATTCTCCTCCCTTCTCGCTCTTCTAAGGAGGAACCTCTCCATCTTTCAGAGCTTCTTTCGGTGGCTTGATTCTTTGGCCCATACTTTAGGTGTTCATGCCTAAATTTCATATTTTTTTAGCTTCATACTTTCCATGTAATATCTTTTGGAGACCTCTTGATCTCACTAGATGACACAGACCACCCGCCAAGAAGCGTATATTTTATACACAAATATAAAGTAGATTATACACAAATATAAAGTAGACAAGGCAACGTCCAACTGGTTAAAAGTTGGTCGTCGTTTGATAATAATATAATAATAGAGGGGTGTCTATAACCAGATTCTTGACATTGATTTGTTTGGCTTGCTCCCCCATTCCAAAGGTGGTATTTAGTGTTGTGAGTGTTACTTTCCGTTAGACATATTTTGAATGATGTCAAAACTAGGATAATGTAACGTTAATGTATATTAGACGATATGCTCTAATTATATATGTGCATCTTAACATTAGGAAACATTAAAATGGTTTGGAAAAGGAAGATACATCATACATGCATTGAAAAACAAATTTTTGTTAAATACTAAAGGATAGGCCATCGCATATGCGTGTAGGTCGACCTATAGAAGCTTTAGCTTTGGTATAGGTCGACACACAGCTTGCTCAGGTCGACCTTCATGCATAAATAATAAAGCATGTAGCCACTATCCTTAGACTGTCCAACATAGGTCAACACAAGACCTCTACTGGTCAACCTAAGACCTTCATAGGTCGACCCAATTTCTCTGATAGGTCGACCTATTGCTTTCATAGGTCGACACACATGATGTTTTCTTTCAAAAAATTCATTTTTCCTCCATCCATTTGTATTCCCTTTGCTTCATATATATCTCTCTCTCTCTCTCATATATATATATATATATTGTAAGAACAAGAGTTATCTCTGCATTCCATCTCTATGTTTTGATGATAACAATGGAGTATTTATGAAAGAACCATTTTATGTTCTGATGTTTTATAAAGTGCAGATAATGAATATTATATATATTAAGATCAAACAAACATTAAGAATGAGTACACAAATGCTAATATGCGAAGTTAGTATGTGTAACATTAGTCGCAAGCGTGTTGAAGAATCAAGTGTGCTTCTGAATCTGAACACAATCAGAAAAGATCTAAGGATGTGAATGTTGCATTGGCAATGCTCTTTTGGATTATGTTCTGAACGTGGTTCTAATCAGATAGCGAAGTGAAGCTTCTGAAATTAATCTTCTAAAGAACTAAGTTTTGAAGACTCTGATGACTTGAAGTTCTAAAGACTTAACGTCTGAAGACCAAGTGCCTGAAAGATTCTAAAAACTTACGAGTTCTGAAGATTAAGGTTCTAAAGAACTAAGTGTTGAAGTCTCTAAAGACAATGTTATATGTGAACAAAGTTCTGAAGACTCTAAGACTTGAGGTTTTGAAGATCATGGGTTTAGAGCCAAGTGTCGAAGTCCTGAAGAACGTAGTTCTATGTGAACAAGTTCTGAAGACTAAAGACTTAGGTTATCTGAAAACCCAAGTATCATCTTCTCTAGCTCATGCTTCATTCATTGATTTATAATCAGAAGCCTCTGAAGTTCAAATGACAATGTTATCGTTGGCAAGGATAATACACAATATGATAATGCTTTATCCCACTACCTCTCCGCTATATTTGAATTATGGAAAAGGACAATACATGGTTGTACTATTTCATTCCTTGTGTAATGAATTCCTCAGTAGCCGGATTGGGATATAATGACTCTTTTATGTTTGGCTATAAAAGGAAAACATCACATGCTTTGTGATGTTGTTGGTTTCAATTGAAGCACAACCATATATGTTGTTGGTGTTGGAAAACCCAACCGTTGATGGTCGTGATAGAATCTCAATTATTGTTGGTTTTGCTGAACACAACCATTGTTGGATCTTACCGAACTTCACCCAGTGTTGATATCTTAGTTGTTGCTCAACCATGGTCAAATCATAAATCAATAATACAACATTTGAGAGTCTGAGTTTGTGTTGCTATATCAAGATCATCATCTACAACAACAACAACTAGACATTGATGAACTGAAGCTGAAAAAGAAGAAATCAACAAGTCATCAATCAACACCAACTACATCATCTTGGAGCTCATTGAAGATCAAAAGAAACGAGTTGTTGCTTGTAGCTTTCTCACCAATGAAGATGAAGAATTCTAAAGATGAAATCTAAATTGTAATATTATGAACATCTTAGAATCATGTAGTTTGCAAGGAGTTGTTGTTCATCTTGTTGTAACTCTAAAGAGTTACTTTGTACTTAAACAGAGGAGTATATGCTTGCAACGAAGCACCTCAGTTAGCTCCAGTATGTCAATTCTACTTAATGAATTGAAGCTCCTCAAATGAACGTTATATCCGGTCACTGGGAGGAAAACACGACACGTGGTGTTGTGCAGTTAGTCACGATAGGTTGCCGCGCAGGAAGTCACAAAGGTTTTGTGCAGTTAGTCGCGATTGTAGGCCGCGCAGGAAATCCTGGAAGAGGTTTTGTTGGGTCAATGAACGTTATATCCTGATGGATCCTTGGACGGTTCATTGAGTTAGTCACAGTTCTGATGTGAGATTGTAATCATAATGATTTGGTAATAGTGGATTAAGTCATTGTTTAAAGCGAAAACACCTTGGCGAGTGAACTGGATTAGCTTGAGAAGTTATCAAGTGAACCAGGATATATCATGTATTCTTTACTCTTCCTTTATGATTTAATTTATTTTATGCTTCTGTAACACATCCATAACATAGTTTGGCGCAACTCATAAAAGTGCGAAAAGTAGCCAAGAGTGAAAACCTCAATTCAATCTCCCTTTCTTGTGTTTTTCTCACACCTTTGTATATTACATGCATCTTTTTCTTGTAAGACTCTAGAGTAAAACCTATACGAAACCAGAATTTCAAAGCATAGTCATCTTCAACCTCTCTTTTAGGCATACTCACAATCAAACTACACATAATCATTTTTTTATTGGGTGACCATCTACATTAGGATTGATAACATCCAATTAAGTTGTTGTATCGAGAATATTGGGTTGAATTATTTTAGTGTTTCAAATAAGAAAATCAAATTGGGGGTTTCCTTCAATATCATTGTGGATTTGAAGGTTTCAGACAAGGTTACACAAATATGGATTTGATCAAGTGAAAGCATTGAGACAAGGTGGTTCCTTGCAAGTGAGTAACGTGAGACGGTGTATCGTGTTGGTAAATCTTAAGTTCAACAAGTGTGCGCTTGGGATTAAATTTATCGTGTGAAAGCCTTGGGATGAGGAGGTCTTACTAGTTAATAACAAGAATTAGTGAATTGAAACAACGTTGTTGGTGACTTGATCAATCTTTAATCAAGGGTTTTGGAGGTGGTAGAATTAACAAAAAACCATAGGATTTATAGGGTTAGAGTTATCCATATCTTGTGTGTATACACTTTTTACAAAGTAAGGTTAATTGCAAGTATCTCAATTAGATTTCAAATTGAAGGCAAACGTACCCATAGCGAGGCCGATTGGGGAACCGCCTAAACAAATAGTTTTCTCCCCATCTCTCTCTCCATTTATGTGTCTCCCTCTCTCTTTATCTCTTTAATTTTTGGGTTTATAGATGATCGAATTTGTTGTTGTTTGGTCAATTCATTTGGAAATCAATTTTTGGTTACATTTTGAATTAAGGTTTGTTGATATAATCATAATCACTTTGACTGTGATTGGCTTTAACATCAAAAAAACAAATTAAATTTCCAAACATTATCGATTGCACACAAAGTGTTTGATAAATTTCCTTTTGTGTTTTTATTTGGTTTTTGATAATTGGAAATAAGCTCTAATTGTAGCATAGCATTTTATTGTTTGAGATTGATCATTGTTGAACAATTTGTGTTTGTTATCATTCTATTGTGTACCTTTATGCATATTCGAGATTTTCTATAGTAGGTTCGGTTAGACGATTCGATTCAGGTTGTTTCCGTTGTACCATAAAACATTTGAAAACTTTTTTTGCCAAAAGTTTGAATTTTAAATTTGTGATCTATTCATTCCCTCTAGATCGAAGCCTATTGTCTAACAAGTGTTATGTAACCTTTCACTTGTGCTTGCTCCCCAGAAAACCCAACTAGTGACCCCTTGAAAGCTTTTTTTATCATTTGGGTCGAGGCAAAGCCTTTCAAATGCCTCCCAATAGAGGATAATCGCAGAGCTTCTTTGATCTACCAAGAATCTTTTAATTTTCCAGTCATCGTACATCACACTAATGACCATGGGGTCGTCGTTATGAGGATAAACTTATGTTATATCTTTCTCTAAAAAAAAGATCTCGACCTCTGGTTCTTTTTTCACGCCTTCCTTCGAATTTGTGGGTAGATCCTCTATATTTAATATTTGTCTGGTATATCTTTGAAGGGAAAAACTGGTCTCTTCTCCCCCAACAAATTCTTTTGTAATAGTATTGAGCATGTGGTGTACAACATTGTCACTCTCTTTCTTGGATGATCTTTTTTCCTTTTTTAGGTACATGGCCTCTAGTATTTTCATGTACACAAGAGCTGACCCCACCTTATTATTTCCATTTATGTCTATTCAATGTCAAACCTCATTATCAGATGACTTTATGGATATATTTTCGTGAACTATATCACATTCATATCAACTATCCAATATGAGTATATTTATCCAGGTGAAAACTAGCATCATGTAATATTTACGTTCAAAATCATGCCTACATCACAGACCAAAAAAAAAGTTTGCATCCTATACCATATTTTTTGGTGTCTTAACCTTAACTTAAATTTATAATGTTATGATCTCCAACGTTGTGTTCTCAGTCGATACATTTAGTTTCGTGTAATATGTTAGAAACTGATATGTATTTCAAATGAATCAGAATAAACAAGAAGAAATGTAGAGAGAGATTCAATATTATTGATGAAGAGATAAGGGATTTGCATGGAAAATGGTGTTTCCACTGCCATTGGGCTCAACCCCTATAGAGAACATGTGTTCTCCATTCTAACCACTTCTTAAAGATTTTAAGATATTCTTAGAACTATATCAACTACCCCTTTTATTACAACTTAATCATAATAGAAAAAATTATCTTCTCTCTTAGAAACTGCTCATTAGGTAACTGTTCAATCCCATTTTGCATTTCTCCTAGAAACTACCCACTAAGTAACGTTTCCCTCCCCTTTTGTTGATTTTCTCTTACGTGTGTAGACCCTCCATATCTTTGGACCTCGATACATATGATGTACTACTGGATTATTTGGCTCACTCACTTTAGCCCTAGACATAACAATACCCCCTACTTGAGCAGCAACCCTATCCCCAAGGTTGAAGTGTGGGAACATACTCTTCATGGTTATTGTGTCTTCCCATATAACTTCTTCAACAAACTTTTCGTGCCACTGCACTAAGATGTGATGCACTGCCTCGCTGCCATGTGTCACCATCCTATCAGCTAAAACTGCCTTTGCTTCAAACACTCATAGAAAGTCACATTCTAGGCTCGTGGGCAGTTGCTTCTCTATTTGATTGTCTCATATGGTCTATTGTAGTGATGACACATGGAACACAAGATGAACTTTGGCTCCTTCTGGTAGCTTAAGCTTCTATGCTACTACCTCAACCCTCTCCACAACCTGATAAGTCTTGTAGTACCTTGCATCCAACTTTGCATTGATTCATGCTATTATCTTTCTCTGCATGTGGGACTTAGCTTCGGGAATACCCATATCCTTACCTCAAAATGTCTATTTTGCCTTCTATGATCAACATAGGCCTTTATTCTTTCCTAAGCTCTGGTCAGATGGAACTTGAGCTGTCTTAGAGCCTTATCACGATCCATTAACTCCACTTGAACCGTTGCGACATGTGTCTCGTCTTGCATCAACCTAGTGAGGGTTCAATACTAGAAAATTCGCTTTTAGTGACCGAAAATATTTGGTCACTATAGCCACCGAATTAGCCACCAAAATTTGATATCCATGAGAAAACTTTTTGGGGTCACTAAATCGGTCACTAAATAAATATTAGCCACCAATTTAATGACCAAAATTTTGTGACCACTAATTCGGTCTCAAAAAACGTTTTTATACAATATTTGATTTATATAAAAAAATTCAGAGACCGAAATTTCGGTCACTGATATGTTTGTTGTTTAAAGATTTTAATTCTTTTTTTAGTAAAAGATTCACCTTTTTATTATTTTAACAAATAAAACATATAATTATATAAACAATTATTCTATTATATATATATATATATATATATATATATATATATATATATATATATATGCATAAAAGTGAATTTTATTTTCATCATGAAATTAAATAAAATCATATTTTATTTTCATTACATCCCATTAAATTAGATAATAATTAGTAATTTTCTAAATATTATTTAGTTTATTAAGTGGTCTAATGATAAGGCTTAAGTAAAATTGAAATAGTAGGATGTAACAAGTTTGATTTCTAAGTCTGGCAGTAAATCCGTCGTAAAAGCTTAGCGACTGACAGTTTTACAACCGAAAAATGATGGTCTCTAAATTGGTCACAAAATGTTGTAGTGACTGATTTTTAAGCTTTTTCGGTCACTAAAAACAGATTTTCTAGTTGCGGTTATATGTTTCTTCCGTAATCAATTTCTAATGAATATCATCTTGTTATTGTGTGATACGTTGTGTTGAACCAATACTCAGCCCAATGAATCCATTGCAACCGAGTTTTGGGTTGATCCATAATGAAACATCGCAAATAAGTCTCCAAACATCGATTTACGACTTTGGTTTGGCCGTCCGATTCAGGGTGATAAGTTGAACTCATTTTGAGTTGAGTTCCATGCAACCAGAATAACTCTCTTAAAAAAATTGCTAACAAAGATTGGATATCTGTCACTGACCACTACTACAGGCATGCCATGAAGCCTAATGATCTATTTAACAAACACTTCAGCTATATACCTTATCGTGTATGGATGCTTGAACTGTATGAAGTGGTTATGTTTAGACAACTTGTTAACCACCATAAATATGACTTCAAATCCCTTGGATTTTAGAAGTCCGGTGATAAAATCCATTGAAACTTCCTCCCATATAGCTTCCGACAATGACAATGTCTATAACAGCCCTTCGGGTATCGTGGCCAGATACTTTGCCATTGGAAGATGTCACAAGACCTCACAAATTCTTGGAACTCGGAATGCACATTAGCTGCCAATCTTCCCTTTCATTCCTATCTAATGCACACATGATGCCAATCTCCTATGTGTCTGGTAGAACTTGGAATGTCCTCCTTGCAATGTAGTATGGAATTCGTGGAGTTATTTTGGTACTAGCTTCGACTGAGCTGATATCACCAACCTACCCTCATAAAAAAACACCCCATTTCGGTACTCAAACCCAGGACGTTTCCACATGTCATTCTGTACATCAACAATTATCTTAAAAAACATCACATCCTTGTGAATTTCTTGTTGCACTTGATCCTTTTCCACCCATAAAGGATATGACACCAATGACATTAATTAAGCATTATCACCTAGCTTAGAGAGCGCGTCTGTTCCCCTATTTTTAACACCAGGTTTATAGAAAATATCAAAGTTGTATCCTAATAATTTTGCAATGCAATTGTGTTGGTCCAAAGTACTAATTTGTTGCTGCAACAATTGACGTAAACTCTTTTGATCGGATGACACCTTAAAATGTCAACCCAACAGATATGGACTTCAATGTTGTATGGCCAATACCACTGCCATTAATTTCTTCTTCTATGTTGACTTGATCAGTATTTAACACCTAAAGCCTTATTGAAAAAATCTAAAGGTATGCCCTTTTGTATCAGGACTATCCCTACCCCATCACATTCGATGAGAAATTCTTTCTTAAAATTTAGTAATGACAGAACTGGGGTTGTGGCTACTTTTCCCTTGAGTATATCAAAAGCTTGTTGTGCACTAGGTCCCAAATGAAACCTTTTTTTTGTAAGTTCAGTGAGAGGTTTAGCAATTTTTCCGTAATATTTGATAAATTCTGGATAGTATCCTGTCAGACCTAAGATCCCCCGAACTCTCCTTACATTTTTTGGAACCAAAGAACACACCACAATATTGACTTTAGAAGGATCAACCGCCACCCCTGCCCCAGAAATCACATGACCCGAGTAATCTACACTAGTCTATGCAAAATTACATTTTTTTTGCAACCACTCCACTACTCCATAACACCTCCAAAATAGAACTCAAATGTTTCACAAGAGATTCCCAGTCCCGATTGTAAACCAATATGTCATCAAAGAATATAAGCACATACCTTTACAACATGGTTTTAATATCAATGTTTGGAATATGGAGGGCGCATTCATTAACCCAAATGAAATTAGTATAAACTCATAATGTCGTTTGTGAGTTCAGAATGTTGTTTTTGAAACATCCTCAAGTTTGACCCGCACTTGGTGGTACCCCGATTTTAGATCCAGTTTAGAGAAAAATATGACCTGTGCAGTTCATCCATTAACTCGTCAATAATCGGAATTGGAATTTTGTCTAGAATAATTACCTTATTGAAGCCTCTATAATCCACACACATGCGCCATAAACCATCCTTTTTTAACCAAAATAAACATACTCGAAAAATGAGCTTTGTCTATCTCTAATGATCCCAACTGCAATAATTTCTTTAACTAGTTATCTTATTCTTTTGGTGATGAGGGTAACAATATGGCCTAAAATTCACTTGCCTTTGTCCTGCCATGAGTGTAATGACATGTTATTTTCCTCTACTGGGAGGCAACCCATTAGGCTCCGGTAAAACATTGTCAAAAAAGCTTATGACACAGTTCACTATGTTTATTTGGAATCAAGATCTTGACCTCTACCTCACTTTTTGCACCTACATTTGTTTTATCCTCAAAGTACTAGAATCTGCCTCCTAAGTGTCTTGCAGATTTCACCAAAATACTATGCAGAGAAAGTTATTTGTGATGTCCTCTTAAACTTGTCAATGTCACCCACTTGCCACCCTTCCAAAATTGCATGCACTATTTATCCCAATTGATCAACATATCCCATAGGGATTTCAACCAAGACATCAATAACACCATATTGACACCTTCCAACATGAACGAGTGGGCATCCACATTAAAATTCCCCCTCCATCTCGAGCTCCAACCCCGCACACTTCCCTCGAGTAATAACTTAATATCCATACTACTACAGAAAATCTCTTTCACAATGGTTGGAAAATGGGTACCATCATGTCTGACATACCGTTGTTAAGTAGAGTGTCGTTTTAAGTTCGTTGTTTCTAAATGGTCTGGAAACCGTTATTGAAAGCCAACACGTGCGCCACATGTCGCTCCACATATCACAATGGTTATGCTTATAAACCGTTATTAAAACATAAATTACCTTTAATCTTAGTTACAATAGATAACCATCGTTGAAAGTACCCAAATTTATTATATTATATGTAGATTGATTGTTTTCCAAACACCTCACTAAAGAAATATAAGGATTCAAATTGAAGTCAAAGTCTATAATATGAAAATTAAACTATTCTTGAAAACCAACTTAAACAAACCATTGTTGTTTTCTGATTACATTTGTCTCATCATGCATTTCACGCTCTTTTACATATATATTATGGTTTATTGGTCTAACTCATTCGATACATCGCTATCTTCAATTAGAGTTAAATTTCCATAACAATAACACATTAGATAATATGCTTCATCTTCATCACTTATCATCGTAATTTTTTCAAACTCGTTACCCGAACCAAATACCAATGAGTTTGAATGGGTTGATTCGGATTGGACCCGTACATCATTGGGTTGGGTAAAAATAAGGGTTAGGTTGAGTTGGGTGAGTGGGTTCGCGGGTTGGCCCATACCCATGAACACCCCTAGTTTCATCCGATCACTTTCGAGACTTCTAGCTTGACCGTTTAAAAATCTCCTTTCTGATATTGCCTATACCCTTTTGGCGCAAGTCAAATACCTAAAGGCAATGCTCCTACTTTCGTAGAATTTTTGAATAAAACCCAGACTCTTAAAATAAAAGGGTGTAATTCCCGCAACCAACTTAAGTCATGCGAATAATCAAAAGATAAGGTTGACAACCCTTAGTCCCTAGAGGACTACTTACTCATAGTAAGGAACAATCCAATCAAAATAATAATTACAAAAAGAGACATAATTGATAAACAAGTTATTAAAGTAATAATTGGGAACTTAATTTATAAAAAAGTAATAATTGAATTATAAACTTGATCATGCTACTCCAATATAAAATTTTACAAAATTGTGGAAGAAGAAGCATAAAAACAAAAGTGGGAATTAAAAAATGGATAAAAACTCAAGACTACCTATAAGTTATTATATAAAATCATAAACATGGTAAGAATCTCCTAGTAATCAATGCCAATTACAAGCGATTAATATCATATCCAACCAATCAATCTCTTTGAAGAGGAGTGAATCAGGCCAAAAAGGAAACAAATCGGGAAAAGTTGCCATCCTGTTACGGGCACCCGTAACCCGTAACAGGTCTCTAGATCTTGTACTTGACGCCTAAATATTAGGGTTAGACGGAAACTCATGTTACAGGCCGTAATAGCCATTACGCGCACCCGTAACAGGCCTTTAGATTTTGTACCAAGGTTTTTCGATTCTCGCTTTTTTATGTGTTTTACCTACTTTTCGTCCTTCTTTCACTTGAAATGTTTATCATGACCTGAAAACAAAGGAAACATCATACCAAAGCGTAAAATATAGTAAAACAAAACGAAAGAAAACAAAAGCAACGTAAAAAGGATATATAAACAACTAATAAAAGTGATATAAAAACCACTTATCAAACTCCCCCAAATTAAGATTGTTGCTTGTTCTCAATCAACAAAGCTTGTATAAATTTTTTTTGGATCAAAAGGTGTACTTCAAACAAAAGAACTTGTGAAAATAAGACATGTCGACACTCGTATGTGAGCTTTTGTTCTGATTTACTAGTCCTAATTCTATTGTTAATCATCCATTAATGAAAGTATTACAAGAACATAAATGGCAGTAAAATCACAAACCTAAATCTCCCTTTCGGTCACATCTCCAATTATGCTTTGGGCTTAAGTTTTTTTTTTTTGGATTTTCTTCCCCTTTCATTCAGACAATCATATTAAGGCAATTTACAATTAGCTTCCTCTCACATGCATAGAATCAATCAAGCATTTTTTTCTAGCCACCTTTTTATTATTATTATTTGCTTTTTACTCACCTTGGAATTTATTAGTCCACTTTGGAAGAAATTTGATACTCAACTGTTGTTAGGCTAAATAACCAGGCAAGGGTTACCCAACTTAAAAGGACTAGTTGTCTTTATCGCCATTATTTGATTATTTTCGGGGCCTAAATATTTGCTTTCTCAATCAACCCTATACATGCAAATCTTCTAATCATGTCAGACTATCAATATAAAATAATCGGGGAATACTTCTCAAATCCAAGTACTATGGCACAAATCTACATGTTGGACTCGGTCATATCTAAGTTTTCAGATTTTCCTTGTGTCCCTAGTCCTAGCCTATCTTGCCTTCCGCAAAGCGCTTTGTTTAAGGCCGTTTAGCTCGACCAGTGATGTGTGAAAGCCCTTATGGTGGCTCCCTCAAAAACTAATTCCTCAAATTCACTATGAGTAGTATTAGGTGTTCATGCCCACTTATGAAACTATCCAATAACATTTCAAACCTGAATTCTTTGACGTTTGGTGGTTCCTCAAAATAATGGGAGTGGTTATCATAGTAATAGTTTTGGTGTTCCATCCACCCTGGAGGCATTAAAAACTTGAACAACGGCAAATGTATGACTAATATCAGAGTAGTAAAAAGTATCGAACCACAAAGAACAATGGTTAAGTACTAATTTCTATCCTATTAGTGTAAAGTTAGAGCGACCAAAATTTGGATTTTAATGAGTAAAATGGAAAAACACTTTTAGAAGAATAACTTAAAACATGTAAATGATATATTAAATAAGCGTGGCCTAGGGTTATGACTCATATCCTAGACTTATCCACATGACCTAAGCATTTACATTAGTATAATTTCGACTCAGTTTATAGAAAAATAAATTAATATAACAACACCCACTTTCGCTAGCCTATTGCCCTACCTATAACAAACGGGACACTTGAAGGCTTTCGCTCGCACAGAAACGTTCGTTAGTGGTCTTTACCTTTGCATAACTATCAAATATGGGACCTTTCTCAATTTCATTTGATCACTTTCGTGACTTTGGACTTGACCTTTTAAAAATCTGCTTTCTGATATTGCCTTTACCCTTTCGACGCAAGTCAAATACCTAAAGGTAACACTCATACTTTCATAGCAAGTTTTGAATAAAACTCAGACTTTTAAAATAAAAAGGGTGGAATTCCTGCAACCAGCTTAAGTCATGTGAAGAATCAGACGTTAGGGTTAATAACTCTTAGTCCCTAGAGGACTACTCACTCATAGTAAGGAACAATCCAATCAAAATGATAACTACAAATAAAGACATAATCGATAAATAAGTAATTAAAGTAATGATTGGGAACCCGATTTATGAAAAAGTAATGCTTGAATTATAAACTTGATCATGTTTCTCTAATGGAGACTTTTACAAAATTACGGAAGAAGCATAAAAACAAAAAAGGGAATTAAAAATTGGATAGACACTCAAGACTACCTATGAGTTTTTATATAAAATCCTAAACATGGTAATAATCTCCTAGTAATCAATGCCAATTAAAAGTGATTAAGATCATATCCAAACAATCAAGAGCCTTGAAGTAGAAGGAATCAGGCCATATAGGAAACAAATCGGGAAAACTCATCCTCCTGTTATGAGATGTAATAGTTGTTATGGGCACTAGTAATAGGTCTTTGGATCTTGTATTGGGCGCCTAAACATTAGAGTTGGAGGGCTACTCCTGTTACAGACCATAATATCCATTACGGGAACCCGTAACAGGCCTTTGGATTTTGTATTGTGGCTTTCCGATTCTCGTATTTATTCAGTGTTTTGCCCATTTTTTCCCCTTTTCACTTGAAATGTATATCATGACTTGAAAACAAAAGAAACACCATACCAAGGCGTAAAACATAGTAAAACGAAAGGAAAGCAAACAAAAGTGATGTAAAAAATATATAAAAACAACTAATAAAAGCGATATAAAAAGCATTTATCATGCATTAGACCTTGTGATATAAAGTTATGGGTTGCCCCACTATCTACCAACACCAACATAGAACTCCCATGAATATTTGCTTACAATTTCAGTGTCAGGCTCACCACACTTCTCTACAACGAGCCCATTAAGCGTCATAACCTCAATTTCTCTATTGAACTCCCATTCTTTGTCAACCACCTCTACCGCTAACAATTGGTTGTCGTTATCTCCATCATCCAACACCATCACACGCAATTGTTTATCCGAGCATTGACACATGAGGTGGAAAGGTCCCCCACATTTATAACATATACCCTTCTGCTTTCATTCCAATAACTCTTGGTATGATAAATGAATGAAACCCCTGTCTCTTGGGACTAAACGTTTTCTTTCTCCCTGGTTTAAGAGCATTTAACTTGCCACCTTCTCATTTGTATCTGACAACCCCAATTTAGAGCATTTTTACCATTAAACCCTTTTGTAAAAACCATTTTTTTTAAATTTACCCGTTTTTATCGGAAATTTGTCGTATGTACTAGAAATTTTCAAAATTTTCATTTTTTTTACCGGAAATTCTGAAATTTTTGGTAAACAATGAATATTTCCGGAAAAAAATGAAGAATACCGGAATTTTCAAGAAAAAACTTTACACTAAATTTTGAAATTTCTGGTACAATACTAAAATTTTTCGATAGTGTAAATTTTTTTATTGAGTATTAACTACTAATAATATCATTTTGGTTGAAATTTTTGGTATAAAATGGAACAATAGAAGTTCCGGTAATATTTGTAAGTTCACGTAAATTTCAAAAATTTAAGTATACTGATAATTATAAATACACTACCATAAATTTAGTGTGTATTGGAAATTCTGATATGCCTACCAGAAATTTCGTTCGAAAAATTTGTTTCTAATTTGTTTTAGGGACAGTTTTGGAATTATGAAGATATGGAGGGTGCCAGGTTTAAAAAGGGGGTGACAAGTTAAATGCTCCTGGTTTAAGTGTACTTCTTTGTGCCCAATAAATTCTATTTTTAGCCTATCAGAGATGTAACATCCCAATTTCATAATTTAATTATCGGATGTAATTATTTATGAATAAGAGGTATTTTGGATATTTTGTGGAAAATAAAAGAAATATTTTATTTAATATAATGATATAATAATATTGAGAATTATTTAATATTATCATTAAAAAAATAAAAGAAAAGAGTTTGGAGGTCTAAGGGGCAAGGTTGTCATTTGAGATTTTTATGAGAATAGAGGATACAATCAAAAGTTCTCATAATCGTGTTTTTAGTGAAGGTGAAGGTTACTCTGGAGAACAAGAGGAACAAGGAGGCAAAGAGGGATTTTGATCAAAAGTGAAAGAGAAGGCTATATTGATCAAGGTATGGGGAGTATTCTTATTCAATAATCATAGTATATGATTGTTTTGTGAGAAATGGGGGGGGGGGGGGGGTGAAGGGAAAACCTTAGGGTTGGGGTAATTGTTGGTAGATTATGATGATTAGTTGTTGTTTGTTGTTAATAATGATGAATCCATGATGAAATTAGTTGTTGTGATCGTTTTCTGCTGTTGTCTGTTGTTATTTGAAGTTTTTGTGAGGTTTAGGAATGGTCGTGATATGCATAAATCACATGGCTTTTCTCAGAGAATCGCCTTTCTCGCTTAGTGACCAGGAGCTCGCTAAGCGAGCACATGAAAAATTCAGAAATCCAAAACTGTGACTCACTCGCTTAGCGAGCTGGCTTTCTCACTTAGCGAGACCTGTAGTTTAAGAAAAAGAAAAATGTTTTCTTCTGTTTGATGACTTTTGATGCTTTGTTTGTTGTTCCATGTTGTTGTGTTGTTGTTGGAAATTATTACATGCTTATTTATGCTAAATGTAATCATAATAATGATGATATGAGATAAAGACGAATAAGTTGTAGGAATGATGACATGATGTAATGATAGTATGAACAAGCGATGTAGATGATAAATGATGAATGCTGATATACGTATTGATGAATGATGATGATGATGTTGTTTGTGTATCTTGAATTCATGGTATCCCCTATATTGAATTTAGACTTCATTCCCATTGTACGGATTGAGGTGTTGTTGATTATGTTGTGCTCCCTTGTGGAGAGTAAATGGCCAGTGTCCATCACATATTGAACCCGATACCACATGCCTTTATGATGTTGCATTTCATTCTATGTGGCATAGAAAGATCGCATTTGTTGTCTGATGATGTGTATTATTGATGATTCGATGTGCGTGAGATTGTTGTAACTGTTGTATGATTGTTTGTTTCTTATAATTCAGTCTTTGTATTATTTTTATTGAATTTGGATTACTCACCCTGCCTGCCTTTGGTGATGGTCTATTATGCCATCCTCTAGATTCTGACGCTTAGTTTGGAGATTCCGGAGGTAGCTTGGAGTGTGTCCTGTTGTGTATAGAGTTAGGTGGTGTCCTGCTTTAAGTCATGTAACATTGGGGAACATTTGTTTTATTTTGGTCGTTTTGTTGGATTTAAACTATTGTTTAAGTATGTTTGACCTTAGATGTATGTTCTTTTAAAATAATGTTTAAATAAGTTGAGTTTTGATCCGCTGCGTAATTGGCAACATTGTGTTGTTTATGAATGAAAGTTGCAACTCATGTTACAGGACAAGACACAAACTATGTTGTTATTATGATTTTTTGGAAGTAAATGTGATACCCTTTTTGTAGAACTCTGATTTTTAGTAAGTTATAGGATTAATTTTGTTGTGGGTAAAAAAGGGTGTTACAAGAGATCCCTGATCCACCTTTTTCCCCCTTTTACCAAAACTCAATCAATGTGGTTGTTCTGACCTGGTTTGGAAGAGTTAGGTCAGGTCAGATTCTTTGGATTTAAACCCATACAAAATCCACGTGTGGGTTCCGAACCTTCATCTCGTCCTTTAAACCTCACTTCTACTGCTAGTGTCATATGCATCAATTTAGAATGTGAAATTGGTCTCAAAGCTACAAAACTTCAGACACGCCCCCACATCTCTTCCTTGAGTCAGTGTAAAAAATACCCTAAATATTGTTTATTAGGAAGTCGTTGTACTTAAGCCATAAGAAATTCAAAATCTTGAATATATTCGTCCACCGAACCCCATTGCTTAAGATCTACAAGTTGTTCAAATATGTTGTCGTTTCCTACACCCATATAACGATTTAGAAGTTCGTCCTTTTGTCTCTCCCATGTTAACTCTTCTTCCCCTTCAAGAAAGGAGTTAAAGATATGAATGGTGGGTCCTTCCATGCACAACTAGGCGAGGTTCACACGCAACTCTGATGTAGTTTTTTTGACTTATAAATATACCTATGCCCATGATATCCACCCAACGGGATCGTCACAGTTAAAGGCAAGAAATTCAATCTTCTTAACAGATTGACAAAATTCTTCCAATGCTTCTCTGTGGAACTTGTGTAACCCTGATGAGGACGATTTCGAGCTTGAACTCGGTTTTCCATCAGCTGTGTCCTCGTCCTTGATCGTATCCTTCTCCACACTACTTTCCACTGTTTTTTGCGATGATTTTCCATGCATTTCTCCAGCATCACAATGAGTTGGGTTTGATTCTCCTTAGCGGAATTCTGCACCTTCGTCAATGCCTCACACATGTTGATTTGCATTTCCTTCATCTCGGCTAATGCCAAACGCATAACCAACAACTCCGCTTCTAATGTTGCTACCTTATCTTCCAATTTTTTTTCTTTTTTCTAGGGTGGCATTCACTTCAAACAAGTTGGTTCCTCCTTGTGGATCCAGTAGGTCAGACCAGTTTGTTAAAAATCAGTATTTATCTCAAATGAATCAGAAGAAACAAGAAGGAATATAGAGAGAAACTTAGTATTTTTGATGAATGAAAAAAGGATTTACAGGGAAAATGGTACATCCACTGACACAAGGCTCAGCTCCTATAGAGAGCATGTGCTCTCCATTCTAACCTCTTCCTAAAGATTTTGAGATATTCTCAAAACTATACCCTCTATCCATTTTATTAGAACTTTATCATAATAAAAAAGATTATCGCCTGTCTCTTAGAAACTGCCCACTAGGTAACCGCTCACTCCCATTTTTCTTCTCTCCTATAAACTACCTACTAAGCAACTGCTCCCCCTTTTGCTGAATTTATCTTAGGTGTGTGGACCCTCCATATATTTGGGCCCTGAGACATATGATGTACTATTGGATCATTTGTTATTTTTGTTGTTGATAATGATGGAGGGGATTCAAAATTTGTCAACAAATTTGATGTTTTACCGATTAAAATGAAGAAAAAATAGGTTAAAACAAAAATTAAATAAATATGGTATTTCTCCTCGGGTATTATTTCCAACAAAGGTAAAACTTATTTTTCAGCTCAGGTATTAATTCCAACTGAGGAAAAAAGTGGCGCGTTTTTCAGTTTTAAGAATAAAAAATGTTATTATTGGGAACCAAACCCGTGATTAGTTCCCCTTTTCCCCTTGATTGGCAGTGGTCTGAGGAAAAAAGTAGCACACTTTCCATGAGATCTTATGTTACCTCGGCCACCCAAAACCGGAGTAAAACTATTTTTCAAGAGAGGTGAAATATGATTTTCGTAATAGTGTTTATATTATTCAAACTTTTTGTGTTTTCTTATTTCTCACTTGATCAGATCTTTCCCACTATCCTTTCCTCTATTGATCAGAAGCACTCTAATAAAAGAAGCAAAATAAACAAAAATAAATAAAAATACAGTTCATCAATTTATCGTGGTTTGACACTTTCATACATACATCCACAACATCTCAATAAAAATATAAAAATTACAAACCCTCACACATAATTTTGGACAGAAAAATTACAAACCATAAAAACTACCATTCTGGACAAAAAAATTGCATATACTTGTAACTTCTATTTTGAACGAAAATTTGTAAACCCTATTGTCGTACCTCGAAAAATATGATCCTCACGAAGGATGCTAAAAAACAAATAACAGAGTCAACACCTAATTCTATTTATTCTAACGAAAGAAAAAGAAAATATAGATAAAACCTATAAGGAAAGAACATGGTCGTTGGAACCAAATTCTAGGTCCGGGAGTCGGTTACGATAGAGGAAGGTATTACCACCTATTACGTCCGTTGTACTCAACGGGAACCTCTTAGTCTAGTTTGCGTTTGTTCCGGACTGGGCCGTAACGTAATACAGGTCACGACCCAATACACGTCGGGCGAAGGCCCATGTGTTCGAGCAGGTGAACCTCTGCCATAATATCATACAGGGGCACGCTCCAATACATGTCGGGCAGAGACCCATGTGTCCGAGCAGGTGAACCTCCTTTATAAACCACCTGCTCATATGACGGGCATACACCTGATGACGGGCAGAGATCATGTCTGTCAGCTCATCTGCCACGTCACCCAACTGCCCTTCATTGTCTCCTTAAAGGTAGGGGCAGTTGGACCAGGGGGTAGACCTTTGGTCTAGGTCTTCACGCTTCTTACGCGTCCCTTGGCAGCTCCTCTTTGGGCCTAGCCAGATTAAGCCCATTGAGGGGCCTTGGCCCAGCGCTGGGGACTCATTATAAATACCCTTTCTTGGCAAAGGGTCAGGTACTCTAACTCACTCTGGAAAAAAACCTAACATTCTGTACCTCTTCTAACTTAAGCATTGGAGTGCTTTGCAGGTACACCCCCTTTCTCATTCCATTCTCTGGCCCACTCATCAAGTCCTTGGAAGGCCCTTCTGATCAGGTAAGATCAGTGGCGCCGTCTGTGGGAAACTAGTTATCCCCATCTTCACCAACAGAAGATCAAAGCTTATTCATTCCTGTCCTTCCAACATGGCCGGAGAACAACCTAGCGAACGCAACCGTCCCCTCGTCGACTACACCATGGACGACGGCCTGCAATCCCATGAAGCAGACGCCCGAGACAGGCGTCCAGCCACCCCGTCTCCGGAGCTCCAAAATAACGGGGACCCCCCTCACGTTCAAAACCAAGGAACCGAGGCGTTTCACCCAATCCTTGTTCCTGTCGAAGGAGACGCCACCATGATTGCCATGGTGAACGCCCTCAACCAGGCCGGCTCTATGCTCTACCAGCAGCACGAGAGGATCATGGCCCTAGAAGCTGAACGACAGGAGGTCCATCCTCGACAAGAGAGGAGGACACAACAACGTCCAGAAGCGACGAAGAAACGAGGACGTCGCTCCCCGGAATCTCACGTCAGCAGGGCACGCGCCCGCCGGGACAACGGTCGAGCGGGAACCTCGCCGAGGCGCGACCGTAGCCCCGACCACAACGAGCTATCCCCACTAAGGAGTGATGAAGAACACCTGCATTGTCCCCTGTCACGGGCAATAATGGAAGCTCCACTCCCCAAAGGCATGGAGAAGCCTCCTAACTTAGCTGTGTATGACGGGACCACCGACCCCGACGATCACGTCGACAACGTTAACGCAATGCTCGACTACCGCAATGACATCACCGGGCACCTCAAATGCAGACTATTCTCAACGACCCTCAGAAAAGGGGCCATGGCCTGGTACAAGAGCTTGTCCCCCGAATCCATCACGTCTTGGAGAGTCATGAGATCCATGTTCACGAGGCATTTCACAGCCTCCCGGCGTCACCCCAAGACAGAGGCAACCCTCGAAG
Source organism: Lathyrus aphaca (assembly GCA_963966055.1). Taxonomy (NCBI): domain Eukaryota; kingdom Viridiplantae; phylum Streptophyta; class Magnoliopsida; order Fabales; family Fabaceae; genus Lathyrus; species Lathyrus aphaca. The sequence goes on from OZ014519.1 coordinate 653,182,402, forward strand.
CCATAGTACAAAAGAAAAATGAAACACTACGCTCATACATTGAGAGATTTAACCAGGAAGCTGTCGAAGTAGATACTACTGAACACATGAAGAAATATCTCCTCGAAAAGGGACTCATGCCCGGTAGCGAACTCGGCAAAGATGTCGGGATCGAACCTCCCCGCACCTTGAATGAACTTCTACACAAGGCCCAGGCCTACATCAGATACGAGGAGAAATAGGTAGCCCACAACGCCCGGAGCGGCCGTAACGTCGGAGAGACTGATCACCCCAAGCGTGAAGATCCGAATGTTCTCCGTCGCAACGGGGACAAACGAAGGGAAGAAAGGCCCCGCGAGCCCCGAGAAGGAAGAGGCCCAGCAGGGCGATACAACGAATATACCTTACTGACAGCTCCCCGCGAGCGGATCCTAGCGGAATGTATCAACTCCGAATTCAAACAGGGCAGAGTAAGGTTCCCAAAACCATCTGCACCAAAGCCGCATACCGACAAATCCAAGTACTGCAGGTTCCACAGGAGCCACGGGCACGTGACCGAGGACTGCGTTCACCTGAAAGATGCGATAGAAATTTTAATCCAGGAAGGGCACCTAAAACAATATACGAGGAGGAACGAAGCTCCCAAGCATGACGAGGCGGAGAAGAAGAGACCCCGGGAAGATACGCCCCCCGACAACTCTCCTTATCAAGTGGCCCTCTGCGTGTCACGTCCAGAAGATTTCATCCCCCCTGAGCCATTGCCCGAAGGCCGAATCACTGCACTCAGCCCCTGGAAAGATTTCCCAACCGCACTAGTCATATCAGGTGGAGGGATTAACGGCGAGGCTGCCACCCTCTCGGTCAAATGCAAGTTCGACGAGCTCCTTCTGACTGCGCCCGAGCAAAAAGCGACGCTGACAAAATATCGGGGTAAATCCAACCCAATATCCTTCTTTTTAGAAGAACTCCCGGGCGGCTCCCCGAACTCAGGCATTCCACTATTGATCAGGGCAAGGATGGCCCAGTTCGACGTCAGGCGCATTTTAGTCGATCAAGGCAGCTCAGTGGATATCATGTACGCCCACCTCTTCAAGACTCTGAAGTTAGACAAGACCAACCTGGCCCCCTACGTCGGATCCGACCTCCAGGGATTCAATGGAGCCACGACAAGACCGTGGGATATGTCGAGCTCCTCGTCACCTTCGGGGAGCAAGAAACAGCCAGGGAAATCAAAATCCAGTTCCTAGTCGTAGACTGTCCATCCCTCTACAATTGCATCTTTGGCCGCCCAACATTGGCCGAACTCACCGCGGTCCCATCTACCGTCCATCTAAAGATGAAATACTACACTAAACTAGGCCCCGTGGTCACTATCCACGGCGACATCGAGGCTGCCCGTCGGTGCTACGACGCTGCAGTAAAAGGACAGGCCACAGTCAATACAAAGAGCAACAAAAAACTCAAGACCGAAGAACCTCCCCTCCAAGGAATCGACGCCGTCGACCTCGACTGCCGCATTGGCCGCGATGAAACTGAAGAATGGAAACCCGCCGAGGAACAGTCTCCCGAGCACCCTTTCCGACCGGTCCCCGACGGAGAGTTCGAACTCATCCCTCTGGGTGACGATCCTGAAAGAACAGTAAAGATAGGCAAGGGATTGCCCGAAGAAACAAGAGAGAAGCTCGTGACGTGCCTCAAGGAGAACTCCGACCTCTTCGCAAGGAACGCCGCTGAGATGCCCGACCTAGATCCTGAGATCGCGTGCCACCAACTAGCTTTAGATCGGGCAGTCAAGCCCATAGCACAGCATAGGCGCAAGCAGTCCCCCGAGAAGGCGGAGGCTGCCGAGCGAGCTGTAAAAGACCTATTAGAGGCAAATTTTATTTCTGAAGCCCAGTATACAACCCGGCTCTCTAATGTAGTCCTCGTTAAGAAAAATAATGGAAAATGGCGCATGTGTGTTGATTATACTGATCTTAATAGGGTCTGCCCCAAATATGCTTTTCCTCTCCCTAGCATAGATAAGCTCGTTGACAATTCTGCAGGTTTTAGACTCTTGTCTTTCATGGACGCATACAGTGGATATAATCAAATCCCCATGCCGGACACGGACAAGAGACACACCGTGTTCATGACCCCGACCGAAAATTACTATTACAACGTGATGCCGTTCGGACTCAAGAACGCCGGGGCCACATACCAGCGCATGATGAACAGAGTCTTCAAGCAAGAAATAGGAGATATGCTCGAGGTATACATGGACGACATGATCATCAAGTCACACGAGGAAGTCGACCATGCTCGACACCTCTACAAAGTCTTCGAGCAGGCAAGGCAGTGCAAAATGAGGTGGCAGTGTCGGGATTGCCTTGCGAGGGGCCCGGGCTGTTACAGATGACACCTATCTACAATTACCTAACGAAGGACGAGCTTCCCATCGACCTAAAGGAGGCAGCCGCCACCAAACGGCGGGCATGCTCATACGTCCTCCTCAAAGGGAAACTCTACCGTAGGGGGTTCTCCATCCCATTACTCAAGTGCGTCGAGGAAGAGAAAGTCCCCAACATACTGGGAGAAATACACCGAGGAATAAACGCCTAACACCCCGGCGGACGATCACTCGCACGAAAAGCCCTTCGGGCAGGCTACTACTGGCCGACCATGCAACATGACTCAAAGGAGCACGTAAAAAAATGCGACAAATGCCAACGGCATACCAACATGCACCTCGCACCCCTAAACGAGCTAAAAACACTCTCCTCTCCATGGCCCTTCGCATGGTGGGGCATGGACATCCTCGGACCTTTTGTGACCGGGTCGTACCAGAATAAATACCTCATTGTCGGGGTAGATTATTTTACCAAGTGGATCGAAGCAGGGGCGTTGGCTAAAATAACAGCACATAACATTCTTTGATTCTTTAAACGTAATATCCTCGCTCGTTTCGGCGTGCCCCAGGTCCTCATCACAGACAACGAAACGCAATTCACGGACGGGAGATTCCAAGACTTCGTCGCGAGCTTAGGCACCAAACAACATTTCACATCCGTCGAACATCCCCAGACAAACGGGCAAGCTGAGGCGGCCAACAGGGTAATCCTGCACGGACTCAAACGCAGGCTCGGTGAGGCGAAGAGGGCGTGGGTCGAGGAGTTACATAGCGTCCTATGGGCTTACCGAACAACGCCCCACTCCACAACCGGGGAGACCCCATTCCGACTAACTTACGGCACCGAGGCAGTCATCCCGGTAGAAATAAGAGAACCGACAAGACGTATAGAAGAACCCCTAGACGAAGAACTGAACGACGAGGCACTCAGAGCCGAACTGGACCTCGTCGACGAGGTCCGCTCCGAAGCGGCCCTTAGAGAAACATCCCTCAAACAAAAAATAGCCTTACGCCACGATGCGAAGGTCATAAAAAGAGAGTTCCAGGTGGGCAGCCTGGTCCTCAGAAGAAACCAGAAAAACCCAAGAGAGGGTAAACTGGCCGCCAACTGGGAAGGCCCCTACCGCGTCCGCGACAAGACGAGCAACGGAGCCTATTACCTAGAAAACTTACAAGGCGAAGAACTCGCACGACCATGGAACGCAGAAAAACTTAGACAATATTACAGCTAAATATGTCACGGGGAGACGTGGGAGGTACGACCACGCTCTTCGTCTCCAAAACAACAGAGAGGAACCGCGTGACCCGGGGACGAACCGACCCCTCCAGCGAACACAACCCTCCCCGACGATTGGGATCTCGATCGAGCACCAATGTCGAAGTACCGAGACCGGCAGGGCGCCCAGCTCGCGATGGGAAAGCCCAAGCCTCGGAGCCGGAGTCCCTAACATCGGGCCCGGTCTTCGATCCAAACGGGCACGACGCCCGACACCTCTTCGGTTCCCTAAACCGAGGAGACCAACTTGGTCGAGCAGAAAACAACAGTTCATGAATATAGAAACATGGTAAAATAACCGAACAAGAAGAATGATCAAAAAACAACATTCATATATTAAAAACGGCCAAGGCCAAGTACGCCCGAAGGCTAGAATACATACGCCCGGAGGCCAAAATACATAAAAGGCACGCAGGCCATACATAAAAAAGGCACACAGGCCATATAAACAACAAATCAAAAATTCTTCAAGACTCAGCCCGGAGCTCCTCCTCAACATTCTCCACCTCCTCATCTCCCTCATCATCCCCTAGCTCCTCCTCGGCTTCAAAGGGGCACACTATCTCCCCCTCTTGGACGCAGTAGTTATGGGTCGACCCCTCCGTCACCAATTCGGGATTTAAAACCCGCAGTTGCTCGACGGCGTTGTCAAAACCCTCCTTGAACACAGCCACAAGGTCCTGATTGAGGGAGCGAATGTGCCCCAGTAGCTCACCACGGGAACCAAGAGCGAGCTCCTCCTCGGTCTCATCAGCCAATGGTAGGACTTTATCCTCGAGCGAAGCGAGCTGAGTATGCAATCCAGCATTCTCCTCAGCCACCTTCTGATGCCCGACTATTTGTTCCTCCAAAGTCACCTTGGCCGCCTTCAGCTGATCCCGCTCCTTCTCGACCTCCTCCAGCCTTTTCTTCAACCCCTCCTGAAGCTGGTGCTCCTCCTTGTAGTCCGACAAGTCCTTAGACAACTTGTCCTTCTTAGACCGGACCTGCATGAGAGCATCTTCCAGTGAAGCAGTAGAAACTGAAGTATCAGTTAAGACCATGGCCGTCTCCATCACCCAGATGACAGCTGCCAGATCCCTTGCCAGCTCCTTACGCCGGACACCAGCCTCTTGATTCAGAATAGCCCTTGCTTCGGGCGCAGGCACCGCGATCGCATCCTCGGCTTTGAAGAAGGACCGCTCCACATAGAAAGGGGGCAACAGGTAGCTGCCAGGTCCGCCTGGACTCCCCCCCCAATGTCGACCTTGAAAGAGTCCCCTCCGGACGCTTCCGCTTGTGGAGAGGAGAGGCTGATAGAGGCGGGCTGTCGGGTATATTAATTGTCGACGCCCGAGGAGGAGAGGAGGGCACCGGACTCGCTGTGTTCGAGGTCCCAACCCCAGAGTCTTCAGCTGCCACCTGAGCACGAAGCACAATTTTCTTCTTCTTCTTAGGAACCCTGTCCGGCGCACCAACCTGGTTGGCCAGCTTGAGGACCCGATCACGCGCAGTGGGCATAGCACCTGCAAAACATTGCACATAAATATTAGCGGGCGAAGACATAGGCAAAAATAAGAACAAAACAACACCTACTCAATAATTCCAAAGCCTTCTCCTCGGTCCCACACTCGAGCAGAGCTTTTGTGTTAATGATACGGGCCTCGGTAATCGGCATTCCAGCCTCGTCAAGGTAAGGCACGCCCTGTCGATCCGTCCAGACCGCCAGATTGAAGCTCCGCACATAGTCAACCAACTTCTTATATGCGAGCCTATCCTCGACGCCGAGCATGGCAAATTTAATCCTATAATGGGCGGTGGTGAGGTCGAAATGATCACGCTGCCACCTCAGCGGTACCTTCGACATCAATTTTTCCTCCCCATTTGCTTCCCGTTGGTAGTAGTAAAGGGAGTGCAGGGCGGCACGAGTGATTGGTCTCACCACATACCACCGACCCTTAAAGTGGCGGGCAGAATCCATATATGTCTTGAACAGACGCACAGGCTGTTTAAAGGAGACCCAACTGTGTCGCCCACGGAGACCGGACCGTTGGAGGTGGAAGACGTGGAAGAAAAGGGCTCGAGTGCACCCAATGCCGAGGAAGCGGCAAACCAACTCGAACGCCCGCATGAAGGCAAGGGCGTTAGGATGTAACTGAGACGGCGCCAACCGAAGCCATTTGAAGATGGACATTTGGAATGAATTGAAGGGAAGCCTGATCCCCCCCTCCCGGAAAGCGAACTCATACATCGCGAACTGCTTCCCCGGGAAATGATGACATATCCAGTCTGCCTCTTTGGGAGCGTGGCACTGCCAGTTCTCAGGATCTTCCCGACTTCTAGCCTCCACCACGACATAAGCGGGGATAGCCTCGTCACAAAAGTAGGACTCCTCCTCCAGAGGTTCATCCGCAACCCAGGAGAGGTCGTTCTGCCCGGATGATGAGGCATGTTCAGTGCCATCCCTGGCACTCCCATCCCCGACGGGTAGACGCGTGATGGCCGCATCTTCGGACGATGGCCCATAGTCTTCTCTCCTCGGTCGTAAACGCCCGGTTGCACCTGAAACGCAGACAGAAAGAGTGAATTCAACGTCATATCAAATCCACCCTTCCACCGCAGGTCAAGTGAAAGGGCGTAGAAGCAACGGTCACAGGCACCGATGTGAAACTCCACCCACTGCCTCCAGACCTGGTGGCGAAGTTTCACACGTGTTCGGCACAGGAATGCACATGTTCTTATAAACCGAGAAAAAATCTCATATATGCTTATGCAAATTTTGCCCGACGCATGAAATTCCTGCCCGGGACAGTCTAACCCTAACCCTGTTTTTTTTTTCATCTACAGTCTATTTTACTATTCCTAAGTCAAATCTAACCAACCTACTACAAATCTAACACACATTCGCAGACATTTAACACGAAAAAGCTGAAAATAAAGGATCAAGGAAGAAAAAATTGCACCTGACATATTTGGAATCAAGAGGGAGACGGTGGCGCACGGGCAGCGGCGGCGGTTCAGGCAGCGAGACGGGCAAACACAGGGAAATTCGTCAGAGCTTCCGGTGAACGTAGGAGCGAAAAAGTGAAAATGAAGTCACTCAACTTCCTTTTATAGTCCCAGGCGCGTGGGCCAACGCGCTAGGTCATCATTGCCTACTGCCTACGCCGCCGTTTGCACACTAAACGAAGCGACGCCATTAATATTGAAACACGTCAATCCATAAGGGAACTGAAGCGACGTCGGGCAGCTATCCACCTCCCCGACTCCTCAGAACGTCCCATCCCCGTACGAAGTCCTCGACCTCTACAAGAACAACATGTGCTCGTCAATGACTTTTCATCCCCGACACTGTGTGGATAACAAATGTCCAGAGAAAAAGGGGTGTTGCGGGCAGTTCTACTGTAATCTTCCCGACCATACGCTCGAGTACCCCGGTTGCAATACAAGTCATCACTCTGACTCAGAGACTCGACTTGGGGGGCTCCTGTTCCGGACTGGGCCGTAACGTAATACAGGTCACGGCCCAATACACGTCGGGTGAAGGCCCATGTGTTCGAGCAGGTGAACCTCTGCCATAATATCATACAGGGGCACGCCTCAATACATGTCGGGCAAAGACCCATGTGTCCGAGCAGGTGAACCTCCTTTATAAACCACCTGCTCATATGACGGGCATACACCTGATGACGGGCAGAGATCATGTCTGCCAACTCATCTGCCACGTCACCCAACTGCCCTTCATTGTCTCCTTAAAGGTAGGGGCAGTTGGACCAGGGGGCAGACCTTTGGTCTAGGTCTTCACGCTTCTTACGCGTCCCTTGCAGCTCCTCCTTGGGCCTAGCCAGATTAAGCCCATTGAGGGGCCTTGGCCCAGCGCTTGAGGCTCATTATAAATACCCTTTCTTGGCAAAGGGTCAGGTACTCTAACTCACTCTGAAAAAAAACCTAACATTTTGTACCTCTTCTGACTTAAGCATTGGAGTGCTTTGCAGGTACACCCCCTTTCTCATTCCATTCTCTGGCCCACTCATCAAGTCCTTGGAAGGCCCTTCTGATCTGGTAAGATCAGCGTTCGAATGCTAACCTATGCTAATGCTGTATTCTTAAGGGTAACGATGTGTGGAGAATGGGTGGTTTTATTCCTAGGGTGCTCGGCAAGAATCACGATTCTTGTGCCTACGTATTCCCTCGTGCAATGGGAAAATCAGAGCCTCGTAGTTCGTGGTACTACGATTGGTTGGTGTTTTTTAGTAGCGTCATTTGCTCACACACAAGTAAGGGAACTTATACCCGAACAATTGAAGAAACACATCGAAGCCTCGTGCCCTTCTTTTCCACATTTAAAGAAGTGTTTTGATATTTATTAAGTGTTTTGATTTAAGTTGAGAAAAAAGTTCGATGTTAAAGTTTGTTTTAGAGGTGTCAATTGTTCACACACGAGTAAGGGAACCCACACACAAACGATTGAGAAAACACATCGAAGACTCGACGCACTTCTTTTACACCTTTTAAAGAAATAAGATTTGATTGTTGTTAATAAAGGACTCGACGTTGGATCGAGGTTTGAATTTGCATCTGAAAATTTTAAAGTTTGGAATCGAAGAACCTGATGGACTAGGTTAAGGTAGATGGCGATGCATGATGCAACCGACTTACAAGGGTATATATAAAGTGTGATCAATCGGTGTTGACCAATATTTTTGAAAATGAGACTTGGTGTTGACCAAGTTCTTTGAAAGATTGATTTTAATTATTATTTTTTAATTAGTTAATTTCTACCTAAATCAATATAAAACAAGAAATAAAATACAATTACAATATAAGACATAATGACTTGGGTCGTTGAAAATTAACACAAATTGACAAAGAACAAATTGCTACCGCATAGACGATCATCGCAAGTTAAATAGAAAAAACCATAATATAATAAAATCAAGATAAAATACAAAGTTGCAAACCGAAACACGAATTGGTCGACACACACAAAAAGTGGATTGTCGCTGGGCCAAACCATCAGACGTGTGTAAAATCGAAATACAATAATAAAATCTCATACATAAACCGATACGATCCTCCACTAGCTTGCTACACTCAATATGATCATTGAAATAAGATCAAAATCGTGTGGATCCAAATTTATCGAAAATAAAATAAAGCGAAAGAAATTAAATAAATGATAATGTTAACGCAAAATTGCGATCATCGCAGTTTGATCGAATCAACACAAATGTCACGCCTCATACACACAAATGTACAAACGACGTATCGACACGATCCGATTCGAACAAAATAATCAAATTATGTAGATGTTTAGAATTGGCAGAATTTTTGACCAACAAGAAATATTGAATTCAGTTCAGAATGTCCTATCAGATGTTGGGACATTATCAAACAAAGTATAAGAACTTATTTCAGGATGTCACACCAGATGTTGGGACATTGTGTAAATGACTTAAGTTCAGTTTTTCAGGATGTCCCAACAGATGTTGAGACATCTCAAACCTGCTACCAGAATTAATTATTGACTAACTGATCTGAGATATTTAAGGAGAGTTATCTGGAATTAATTATGGATGGATAAAAACAGAACAAGGCGCATCTGTAGGGAGTTTTATTATGAGGATTCAGTTTAAACAGAAGAACTAAATCACCTAGAATCTAGGAAGTAACAAACCCTAATTCTAGGTGGAAGCTGCTGTGTTTTAGGACTGGATTAACCTACAGAAAGCCCAAATTACTAACACCTATTTAAACAACAGAAACTCACAGAATTGAGTACGAATTCCAGAAGACCAAATAGGGTGTTTATTGTTTTAATAGCAGGTTGTTTTTTATTGTACCACTTAATGAGCTTTTAAGCATAAGTGCATTTGTGACTTGATTGAAACTGTGAAGTAAGATCAAGCTGTATTGTTTGAAGAATGTCTTCAATTTTATTTAACTTGTAAACAAGATCACTGTGTGATTGAGGGGGAGTGAGTTGGTACTCATATCTAAGTTGTGTCTTAGGTAGAAATTGCATTGGGTAGATATTAAGTGAAAGATTAAACTGGGTTGTTTAAGTCTAGAATTAATATTACTTATAGTGGATTTCCTCCTGGCTTGGTAGCCTCCAGATGTAAGTGTGGTTATACACTGAACTGGGTTAACAAACTTCTGTGTTGTTTAATTTTCTTGCACTTTAAGTTTTGTTTAAATCTGTCAAGTGTTGGGACATCTCATAGGACATCTCATACCTGATCACAGAATTTCAATTGGCATCAGAGCAGGCACCCTGCCTGTTTATTCTGGGTGAGATCTAGGGAATACAAATTCTGGAAACATGGACAGAGATATAGGATCAGTAAATAGACCACCTATACTGGATGGATCTAATTATGACTACTGGAAACCACGAATGATTGCATTCTTAAGATCACTTGACAACAGGGCCTGGAGAGCATTCAACATTGGATGGGAACATCCTATCCAAGACACCAAAGATGGATCAAAAGTGTTGAAACCTGAAGAAGAATGGAGTAAGGAGGAAGAAGATTCAGCACTAGGCAACTCCAAGGCCTTAAATGCTCTATTCAACGGCATTGATAGGAACATATTTAGACTTGTGCATCACTGTGAGCTAGCCAAAGATGTGTGGGATACTCTCAAAACAACTCATGAAGGAACATCAAAGGTAAAGATGTCAAGACTTCAACTTCTCACCACCAAGTTTGAAAACTTGAGAATGAAGGAAGATGAGACAGTTCATGAATTCTACATGAACATCTTAGAAGTAGCTAATATTTCTGGAGCTTTGGGAGAAAAGATGACTGATGAAAAGCTTGTAAGAAAGATTCTCAGATCTTTGCCAAAAAGATTTGACATGAAAGTCACAGCAATAGAAGAAGCTCAAGACATATGCACTATGAAAGTTGAAGAACTCATTGGTTCCCTTCAAACATTTGAGATGGGAATGAATGACACAAATGTTAAGAAGAACAAAAGCATAGCCTTGGTGACAAATACTGATGAAGAAGAAGATGATGAATCAGAAATTGGTAAAAGCTTATCATACAACATTGCTATGCTTGGAAGACAATTAAAAAAGATTCTCAGAGGGATGGAAGGCAAATCCAAAACCAGTGGAAGATACACAAACTCTTCTGAGAACAAGAGGCCTTATGATGTTAACAGAAGGTCAAATTATGATGAAAAGACCAGTCAAGAAAAAGGAGTCAAATGCCATGGATGTGAAGGATATGGACACATCAGGAATGAATGTCCTACCTACTTAAAAAGGCAAAAGAAAGGACTCTCTGTAACCTGGTCTGATGAAGACTCAGGAGGTGATTCAGAAGAAGAATTAGCTAAGCATATCACTGCTTTAGCTGGACTATGTAAATCTGAAAGTGATTCCAGTGATGGGGAGCTTACTGTTGAAGAACTTGAGCAAGCCTACAAAGATTTATACAAAAGAAGTACTGAAATATGCAGTGAGGTTATAAAGCTAAAGAAGCAGAATAAGGCACTAGAAGATGAAAAAGCAAGTGATCAAGAGATCATTGACACCTTGAAAAGTGAAGTAAGTCTTCTCAACTCCAAGTTGGAACACATGTCCAAATCTGTTAGAATGCTGAACAGCAGTTCAAGTACACTGGATGTTATTCTCAACAACAATAAGCATTCAGGGGATAAAAGTGGACTGGGATTTAACAGAGTACATAAAGATGAAGCTAGCTCTAGCAAAACTACTCCAAAATCCATACAGTCAAACAAGATGTCCCAACAGATGCTTCAACATCAAGAAAAGAACACAAAGTCAAACATAATGTTCCAACAGATGTCTTAACATTCTGAAAAGAACAAAATGAAGAAGAAGTATCAAAGATGGAGATGCCATCATTTTGGAAGATTTGGACATATCAAACCTCATTGTTATAAGCTGCATGGATATCCAAATCAGATGTATCAACAATCTTCTAAGCAGAAAATAGAAGTTACCAAGAAAGTGGTGCATAGAAATCAAAGAAATCAGCAACCTCCTAAGCAGAAAACAGAAGTCATCAAGAAGGTGTGGGGACCAAAAGCTAGCATTCAGGCTGATCAAAGTTACATACCCAAGAACAAGATCAACAATCAATCTTGGAGATCTTATAATGAACAATACACAGGGCAGAGGCATCAAAAGAAATCTCAACTTGAATGGTCAAAGAAAAGTGTTGCATATATAGCACATACATCACTAAGAGTATCAGCTAAAGAAGACTGGTACTTTGACAGTGGATGTTCAAGACACATGACTGGATTGAAGAATCTGCTAGTAAACTTAAAGTCACATTCATCCAGATATGTAACCTTTGGAGATGGAGCTAAAGGAGAAATCAAGGGAGTTGGGACCTTGGATTGTCAAGATGTTCAAAGACTAGATAATGTGCTGCTAGTTAAAGGTTTAACTGCAAATCTGATCAGCATAAGTCAATTATGTGATCAAGGGTACAGTGTAAACTTTACCAAAACTGAATGCATAGTGACTAACAAAGAACAAGAGGTTGTCATGAAAGGAGCCAGATCTAAAGACAACTGTTATATGTGGGAATCTCAAGACTTCAGTCTCACTTCAACTTGCTCTTTAGCTAAAGAAGAAGAAGTGAAACTATGGCACCAAAGACTAGGTCATCTTCATTTCAGAGGCATAAAGAAGATAATATCTATGGATGCTGTAAGAGGTATTCCTAAACTGAAGATTGATGATGGCAAAATATGTGGTGAATGTCAAATAGGCAAGCAAACCAAGATGTCCCATCCAAAGCTCCAACATCTGACAACTTCCAAAGTTTTGGAACTATTGCATATGGATCTTATGGGACCTATGCAAGTTGAAAGCCTTGGTGGCAAGAGGTATGCCTATGTGGTGGTTGATGACTTTTCAAGGTATACATGGATAAATTTTATCAAAGAAAAGTCTGATGTATTTGATGTATTCAAAGACTTATGCCAAAGAATACAAAGGGAAAAAGCCAGCTGTGTGATCAGAATAAGAAGTGATCATGGAAAAGAATTTGAGAACCAAAAGTTCTTAGATTTCTGCTCTTCAGAAGGAATCAATCACGAATATTCTTCACCAATCACTCCTCAACAAAATGGGATAGTTGAGAGGAAGAATAGAACTATTCAAGAGTAAGCAAGAGCTATGATCCATGCTAAAAAGTTACCTTTGTACTTCTGGGCTGAAGCTATGAACACAACTTGTTACATCCATAACAGAGTTACTCTAAGGAAAGGAACTTTGTCCACAATATGTGAAGTCTGGAAGGGCAGAAAACCCACAGTTAAGTACTTCCATGTATTTGGAAGTAACTGTTATATTCTGGCAGATAGGGAGCAAAGAAGAAAAATGGATCCTAAAAGTGATGAAGGGATTTTTCTTGGATACTCTATAAACAGCAGAGCATATAGAGTATTCAATTCTAGAACCAAGGTTATCATGGAGTCCATAAATGCAATAATTGATGATGCTCCTACAGATGTCCCAGAAGATGTTGGAACATCTGCTGATATCAAGATTGAAGCTGAAGAAAAGAATGATCATTATAACTTCACTCAAACTGATACAAGGACAGAAGAATCCAGCAAACCTCCCTCCATCAGAATACAGAAGGATCATCCCAAAGATTTGATAATTGGTGATCCCAACAGAGGTGTAAGCACTAGATCAAGAGAAGTGATTTCAGGTTCCTGTTTTGTTTCTAAAATAGAACCTAAAAACATCAAGGAAGCTCTTACTGATGAATACTGGATTTGTGCTATGCAAGAGGAATTAGGTCAATTCACAAGGAATGAAGTGTAGAGTCTTGTTCCTAGACCTGATGACATAAATGTGATTGGAACAAAATGGGTGTATAAGAACAAGTCAAATGAACAAGGAGTTGTTACAAAGAACAAATCTATACTTGTAGCTCAAGGATACACACAAATTGAAGGAGTAGACTTTGATGAAACCTTTGCACCAGTAGCAAGGCTTGAATCAATCAGACTACTTTTGGGAATTGCTTGTATCTTAAAGTTCAAGCTATTTCAAATGGATGTGAAAAGTGCCTTTTTAAATGGTTATCTTAATGAAGAAGTATATGTAGAACAGCCTAAAGGATTTGTTGATCCAAGCTGTCCCAATCATGTATACAAACTAAAGAAGGCTCTTTATGGTCTGAAGCAAGCTCCAAGGGCATGGTATGAAAGATTGACTACTTTTCTTATCAAGCAAGGGTACAGGAAAGGTGGAATTGACAAAACCTTGTTTGTTAAAGATGAAGAAGGAAATGTCATGATTGCTCAAATATATGTAGATGACATTGTCTTTGGTGGGATGTCTGACAGGATGGTCAAACATTTTGTCAACCAGATGGAATCTGAATTTGAAATGAGCCTAGTAGGAGAATTAACCTACTTTCTTGGTCTGCAAATAAAGCAAATGGAAGACTCCATGTTCATTTCCCAAAGCAAGTATACCAAGAACATAGTCAAGAAATTTGGAATGGAAAATGCTACTCATAAGAGAACTCCTGCCCCCACACATTTAAAGCTGACTAAAGATGAAAAGGGTGAGAATGTAGATCAAAGCATATACAGAAGCATGATTGGAAGCTTGTTATATTTGACTGCTAGCAGACCAGACATAGCATTTGCAGTAGGTGTATGTGCAAGATATCAAGCTGATCCAAAAGTCAGTCATCTCAATCAAGTTAAGAGAATTCTTAAACATGTTAATGGTACTTGTGACTATGGCATAATGTACTTTCATGGATGCAAACCAATTCTCACTGGCTTCTGTGATGCTGATTGGGCTGGAAGTGCTGATGACAGAAAAAGCACTTCAGGAGGATGCTTCTTTCTAGGAAACAATTTGATTTCTTGGTTCAGTAAGAAACAAAATTGTGTATCCTTATCTATAGCTGAAGCTGAATATATAGCAGCTGGAAGCAGTTGTTCTCAGTTGGTTTGGATGAAGCAAATGCTCACTGAGTACAATGTCCCACAGGATGTCATGACATTGTACTGTGACAACTTAAGTGCAATCAACATATCAAAGAATCCTATCCAACATAGCAGGACCAAGCATATTGATATCAGACATCATTTCATCAGAGATCTTGTAGAAGAAAAAGTGATTTCATTGGAACATGTAGCTACAAATCTGCAGTTGGCTGATATCTTTACCAAAGCATTGGATGCTACACAATTTGAGAACTTAAGGGGCAAATTGGGAATCTGCTTATGTGAGATTTAGCAGTTATGGAGATGTGCCAACATGTCATATGACATTGTGTGGCATAAGCACCAGATGGCAACACCAGTCTGGTCAAGAACCTTGTGTATTCCATTCCTAATAATTTGCAATGTAACGGCTACTTATATAATAACAGCTTATAATCAGCTATCCATATTCTCATCATACTATCAAAAGCGAATCACATTATCTAGCTGTTCTTCAGAAATCATCATCCCTAAAACTCTTCATCCATCTTCTTTGACAATGTCTCAAAACCCTAACATTCCTGAAGAAATTCTCAACAAAGAAGATGTGGTTCATGCAACCCCTATTTCTGTGGTACCCATGGAGTCAACCCCATTGGACGAAATAAGAGGAAGTGTTCCTCATGCTAAAAAGCCAAGAACTCCAAAAAGAGCAAAAGATCAAGTCTGCAGCAAATCCAAAGGCATTCCTTCACCAGCAAACATGCCTAAAAAATCTTCTGAATATGTGGATGCTTCCATAAAGGAGTTGGTTACCAAGATCCTATCTGAACAAAGAGTGGTTAGTGGCATTTCTATTCCTCTGAACACCATGCCTGCCCCTCAAGAAGATCAAACTCAAGCTGCAAAGGACACTCCTGCTCAACAGGATGTCCCAATAGATGTTGAAACATCTGAGGATCAACAAAAGGGTTCATCTGATGCTGCTGCAGAAGAATCTGAGGACCAGAAAAAGGCCTCAAATGAAAGTGATGAAGAAGAATCTGAGGATCAAACCAAAGCCTCAACTGAAGAACATATCTCTGCTGATCAACCAGCTGAAGAGGAGACTACTCAATCTCCTCCTGTGGTGAACCTAGAGCAGGACTCTGATACAGAGATCATTGCCTCTGTAAGACCTAGCATAGCCAAAAGGCTCAGGACTAGGAAAGAAAAGATGCAAGCAGGACATGCAATTCCTGAGAAAAAGCAAGCTACCCCAAAGAAAGACAAAGCCAAAACTGTCTTTGGTCCTACAAAACAATGGAGCAAAGTCCAAACTCAAAAGAGGAAAGCTGTCACTCCATCAGACTCAGATGTTGAAGTAGATGTCCCAACATCTCCTCCAAAGAAGAAACCAGCACCCTCTAGGGCTTCAACTGCTGTTCCAGAAGCTCCCTTGGACAACATATCATTTCATCATGTTTCAAGTGTAAACAGATGGAAGTTTGTGTACCAAAGAAGGGTAACACTTGAAAGAGAGCTGAGCTGTAATGCACTTGAGTGCAGTGAACTGATTGATCTCATCTCTGCTGCTGGTCTCTTCAAAACAGTCTCCAATCTCTCTCCCTGCTATGAGTTACTTGTCAAAGAATTCATAGTCAATCTTCAGGAAGATTGTGCCAATGGTAAGTCTTCTGAATTTAGAAAAGTCTTTGTTAGAGGCAGGTGTGTAGAGTTCTCTCCTCAGATCATCAACCAATTTCTTGGAAGAGAATCTGATGGACCAAATGAGCTAGGGAAGACTGATAACCAAGTCTGCAAGGTTATCACTGCAAACCAGGTCAAGGCTTGGCCAGTTAAAGGAAAGCTCTCAGTGAGCATGCTGACAAGAAAATATGCCATGCTGAACAGGATTGGTACAGCAAACTGGGTGCCTACCAATCACATATCTTCAATATCCACTGGCTTGGGCAGGTTTATTTATGTTGTGGGCACTCAGACTAAGCTGGATTATGGAGCCTACATCTTTGATCAGACCTTGAAGCATGCTAGCTCATCTGCCACAAAGCTGCCAATAGCTTTTCCTTCCTTGCTGTGTGGTATAATGCTTAGTCAGTACCCTGGAATCCTAAATGAGAAGGACACAGTCTGCAAAAGAGAAAGCCCTCTGGCTTTTCACTACAAGCTGTTCCTGAGTCATCATGCAGCAGATGTTGAAGCACCCTCTGGGACATCTGCAGGTCCTTCAAATGCAAAGACTCCAATATCCAAGGCTGCATTGATTGCTGAACTGAAGAGCACCTGTAAAGAACTTGAAGCTAGGAAGCAGAAGCTTGAGGAAATTATCCAAAGGCTAGAGAGTGAAGGTGATCAGAAAGCTGCTTCTGATGAAGAAACTGAGGAAGATGAAGAAACTGAATGTGATGAATCTGAGTGATCATTGTATGTGAGGCAAATGTAATGACAACACTGCATTGTATTTCTGGATTAGTGTCTTTGGCCTCAAAATTTATGTCTAACAAGGGGGAGAACAACAACAACAAAATGTAATGCTGTTTAATTATGAATGAAAAATCTGTTTGTTTGTTTCTGAACTGAATCAGTGTGTTTTGATAAATATTTCTGTTGCAACAAGACTGGATACATGTATGTTTGAGGGGGAGTAATCTCAAATATGATTCAACAGAAAAGTAATGCTATACTCTGATAAAAGAACTTCTGCTGCACTCTGATAACCAGAAAAGATGTTAGCCAAAAATTAGCCAAAGGGGGAGTTTGTAGATGTTTAGAATTGGCAGAATTTTTGACCAACAAGAAATATTGAATTCAATTCAGAATGTCCTATCAGATGTTGGGACATTATCAAACAAAGTATAAGAACTTATTTCAGGATGTCACACCAGATGTTGGGACATTGTGTAAATGACTTAAGTTCAGTTTTTCAGGATGTCCCAACAGATGTTGAGACATCTCAAACCTGCTACCAGAATTAATTATTGACTAACTGATCTGAGATATTTAAGGAGAGTTATCTGGAATTAATTATGGATGGATAAAAACAGAACAAGGCGCATCTGTAGGGAGTTTTATTATGAGGATTCAGTTTAAACAGAAGAACTAAATCACCTAGAATCTAGGAAGTAACAAACCCTAATTCTAGGTGGAAGCTGCTGTGTTTTAGGACTGGATTAACTTACAGAAAGCCCAAATTACTAACACCTATTTAAACAACAGAAACTCACAGAATTGAGTACGAATTCCAGAAGACCAAATAGGGTGTTTATTGTTTTAATAGCTGGTTGTTTTTTATTGTACCACTTAATGAGCTTTTAAGCATAAGTGCATTTGTGACTTGATTGAAACTGTGAAGTAAGATCAAGCTGTATTGTTTGAAGAATGTCTTCAATTTTATTTAACTTGTAAACAAGATCACTGTGTGATTGAGGGGGAGTGAGTTGGTACTCATATCTAAGTTGTGTCTTAGGTAGAAATTGCATTGGGTAGATATTAAGTGAAAGATTAAACTGGGTTGTTTAAGTCTAGAATTAATATTACTTATAGTGGATTTCCTCCTGGCTTGGTAGCCTCCAGATGTAAGTGTGGTTATACACTGAACTGGGTTAACAAACTTCTGTGTTGTTTAATTTTCTTGCACTTTAAGTTTTGTTTAAATCTGTCAAGTGTTGAGACATCTCATAGGACATCTCATACCTGATCACAGAATTTCAAATTATATAAAAAAAACTTATTTAACAAAATAGTTATATGTTATATATATATCTTACATACTATATTATATATATATATATATATATATATATATATATATATATATATATATATATATATATTATATATATTAACATTACATATTAGAAAATAAAAAATTATAATAGAAAAATTTCACAAAACCACGAACATGCATATATGTGGCGGATGATATGTTATAAAAGGAAAACAATTTCACAAACGACAATATATATATATATATATATATATATATATATATATATATATATATATATATATATATATATATATATATATATATATATATATATATATGTATATATATATAGCATCCCGACGAGCCAAAAACAGAACAAAAGGCTCGGGAAAAAGTTAGGAAAATAAACAAACAAAAATACACCCGCTGAGTTGAAAAGCCATATTGGACAACTCAGGCAAAAAAGGGCATCCCGGTGGATTGAAAACCCGAAAGGGCAATCCATGCAAAAGAGGGTTTGAAACTAACAACTGTGATCTGCGTGATCTGTGACTCACCACCTGCAATCAAGGATAATCCGAGGGTTAAGAATCAGTCTAATCATTTTCCTCAAAAAAACGAAGTACATGGAGTGTCTCGAGGACATACGGGTCATAGCTGGATTGGAACTTGATGAGATCCAATTTCACATTGCCCTTAGGATAGTTTATTTTTCCTTTTTTTTGTTGCAATTTCCTCTTTCTAGAGATTATTTCCCGGTGTAATGCCTATGTAACATCAAAATACAACATGAATCCAAAATGACATATGTATATGTGTAGTAGAAAACCAAAAATGTATATAACAATAAAATGAAGGAACCGCGGAACATGCATAAAAAAAAGTTAGGCTTAATTGCAGTTAGTGAAAAATATTATTAAATATTAAAATATTCATATTATCATTGTCACCTAATTAAAAATAATTTTTTAATCCTAATCATCAATGCCACGTCTACAAAAATGGTAGGAAAAAAAACGCAAAATGTATCTAACTTAAGGGATCAAAATCGCAGGTTTAGTAATATGAGAATCAATAGTTTAAAAAGTCCAAACTATATGGACCAAAAATGCATTTAAACCTAAAAATAAATAAATAAATAAATAATATATATATATATATATATATATATATATATATATATATATATATATATATATATATATATATATATATCGATTTGATTTGGATCGGTTTTTAAAAATTAATTTGAAATTCGGTCTAATTCTAATAGTTTTCACAAAATAACATCTAAACACATCCAATAATATTTGCATTTTTTCAATTTTTTAGTTTTTCTGATCGCTGTGCGATTTTTATTTTGATCAGTTTGAATTTGAACACCTTTATATGAGATGATTTATGAAAGAGTTTACAATTTGAACACCCATACTTTATTTTGTTTAGTTTACCTCTTTCATGAAAGTGTTTCATTGTGCGTTGAGATTTTTTTACTACTTTCTCAACAACCAGTATCATAACTATGGTTTGAGTTATTTTGTATAATAAGAGGATTTATGAGAAAGTTTGTAACTTTTCAGTCTTAAAATTAGAGTTTATAGGAGTTGCACCCCAAAATTTTCCCTCTGATTTTTAACTTTAACTGATCTTTTTTGTTTCGCATTCATTTGCATTATCCGCATAACATATGCATTTCGTCTCACATAATGATCAAAATATTAGCTGGAATAATTTCTCAAATTTACAGACAAACTGGTCAAACTAATTTTCAATTGTGTCTAAAATCAGTAAAATAAAAATGTCAAATTTTAAATTTGCAAATGTTAGTAATATTAATCTACGATTTACGTGGTTTAATCTGACATGCTAAAGGTATTTTTACGACTATTTTTCGGTCATATATTGATAAGTCTAGGCAGTTTAAACAGTCATAATTTTATTTCAAAATCCGACCAAATGCTGTATTTTCTCGAGTCGTTTATTTCGCGATGATTATTTTGATGTTTTCGTTTTATTTTTTTGAGCACTTTGGTGTCCAACTTTTATTTTGAGTCCGTTTATTTTTACATTATTGTGCCTAAAATAAATAAATAAGATTATTACTTTTTGTTTTTTAATTTTAGTTATTTTAATTATTAAACTTTATTTTAATTTTTAAATTAATAATTTTATTGGGTTTCAAAATAAACATATTGTGTGTGTTTGCTGAAGGAAAAAAAAGAGGGAGCGGCGGATCCGAGTCTTGGTATTCCTTATTGTTTCTTCTACTGATATAACTTTTTGGATTAATTGCAGTTTTAGTCCCCCTATTATGTCTTTTTTATCTATTTTGGTCCCCCTATTTTCAAATCAAGAATTTTAGTCCCTTAAGTTTGATTTTATGAGGATTTTAGTCCCTCATACAATATGAGGTCAAATTCTGATGACATAACACTGTAATTTACCACGTGTCAGTGCCAACTCATTAAATATTATAGTTTTTTTATTTCTATATATTATTTTTCATTTTTATTTTAGGCTTATTAATTTAAATATTGTAATTAAATATACATTAACAAAAAAGTTTAGAAATAAAACTCCAATAGATCAACAACAACATTCTCTGTTTTTTCTTTTTTCATTTTTTTCTTCTAAAATACTCCCTCACTGTATACAATCCAATGGAAGTGATTTGAGGCGGGAGCTTGAGCAACGACCCTATTTGGCCGCACGCTGGCTCCGCCTATGGTATGAACCCAAAATGACATATGTATATGTGTAGTAGCAAACTGAAATACATATAACAATAAAACAAAGGAACAGTCAGAACATGCACAAAAAAATAGTTATACCAGTAGAAGAAACAATAAGGAATACCAAGACCTGGATCCGCCGCTCCCTCCTTTTTTTTCCAGTCCCCTTCAACAAGCACACACAATATATTTATTTTGAAACCCAATAAAATTATTTTTAAAAAACAAATAAAGTTTAACAATTAAAATAACTAAAATTAAAAAGAAAAAACTAATAATCCTATTTATTTATTTTAGACACAATGTAAAAATAAACGGACCCAAAAAATAAAAGTTGGACGCCAAAGTGTTCAAAAAAATAAAATGAATACATCAAAATAATTATCGCGAAATAAACGACTCGGAAAATACAACGCTTGGTCGGATTTTGAAATAAAATTATGACCGTTTAAACTGCCCAGACTGATCAACATATGATCGAAAAATAGTCGTAAAATTACCTTTAGCATGTCAAATTAGACCACGTAAACCTTAGATTAATATTACTAACATTTGCAAATTTTAAATTTGATATTTTTCGTTTACTGATTTTAGGCACAATTGAAAATTAGTTTGACCAGTTTGTCTGTAAATTCGAGAAATTTTTCGGACAAATATTTTGATCAGTCTGTGAGACGAAATGCATGATATGCTATGCGGATGATGCAAATGAATGTGAAACAAAAGAGATCAGTTAAAGTTAAAAATCAGAGGACAAATTTTGGGGTGCAACACCTATAAACTCTAATTTTAAGACGGAAAAATTACAAACTCTCTCATAAATCCTCTTATTATACAAAATAACTCAAACCATAGTTATGATACTAGTTGTTGAGAAAGTAGTAAAAAAATCTCAACTCACAAAGAATCACTTTCATGAAAGAAGTAAACTAAACAAAATAAAGTATATGTGTTCAAATTATAAACTCTCTCATAAATCATCTCATATAAGGGTATTCAAATTCAAACTGATCTAAATAAAAATCGCACAACGATCAGAAAAACTAAAAAATTGGAAAAATTCAAATATTATTGGATGTGTTTAGATGTTATTTTGTGAAAACTATTAGAATTAGACCGGATTTTAGATTAATTTTTAAAAAATCGACCCAAATCAAAATCGATATATATATATATATATATATATATATATATATATATATATATATATATATATATATATATATATATATATATATATATATATATATATATATACACACACACACACTTATTTATTTTATGCTTAAATGCACTTTTGTACTCATAGTTTGGACTTTTTAAATTATTGGTTTTCCTATTACAAAACCTGCGATTTTGATCCCTTAAATTAGATGCACTTTGCATTTTTTGACCCCCCACCATTTTTACAGGCGTGACATTGATGATTAGGATTAAAAAATTACTAGCCGTCTACCAGTGCGATGCACGGATATCTAATATTAAATTAATATTCATGATAAAATTGACAAAAGAAATATTGTATTTATAATATAACATAACTTTTCAAATTAGAAAAAAAAATTAAAATAATAAATTAATCTTAATCCAATGAAGTTTAAATTAAATATGTGTTGTTGGTTTAAATTTGATATCTTCCAAAATATTTTCAATGAAGTAGGTAGAACATCTTCGAAAAACTTTTGTGCGATAAATCATTTTCTTCACCATTTTCTCATACTACATTTAAAAAAAATAAAAAAAAGTATAATTAAAATAAATAGTTAAATACTATTGTAAAAAAAATAAATTAATTTATTTTATTCCTTTTTCCTCTAGTGACCACCTTCAAGAAGAATGACTTAACCTTCAAATTTCAACTGTCATTCTTAAAAGTAATGAGAATAAAAGAGAATAAAATCAGAAAAATAGAAAAAATAGAATCAAACAATAAATATAATAAATCAATAAAATAGAAAGTTAACTAACATATTAGAATATTTTAATTTTATGTACAATTATTTCATTCATTATATACTTATACATGTAAAAAAAATCAATAAAAAAATCATAAGGAGAAATGATATTGTAAATAGTAAAATAGAGAACTTCACCTCCACATTGATCACACAACTAGAATTTGTTATAGGATAAAAACTAATATTTACACTCATTGATTTCTCTACAAAATGGAATAATAATTTGTAGAAAACAAACATAGAAAAATAATAAAATAATACAATTGAATATGAAAATTGAGAAAAAGAGAACAATCCAATTAATATTGAAGAAGAAAGGGAAAATAACTATTTCATCATAGCATGTAAATCAAACTTTCTTCTTTTTCATTTCTTTGTGAAAGAACAACTAATAAAATGGTTATGATAGAGAAAATGTGAGGTTATTAATAGTGAAGTTAAGGGAGAATAATGAAAACTAATCTTTTTAATGAAGAGTATTGAAAGTTAATGGACTGAATGAGAAGTTGATGATGTATTGAAAGTTAATGGAGAGAGTGAGGAGTTAATAAAAATATGAATATGAATTCATTAATTAATAAATAATTAATAGTAGAATTAATTTTGATTTTTTAAGAATATGAATATTAAATAATGAATTAATTTATAATTACAGAAAGAAAGTGGAGAGAGATTTGAATGTGTTTTTCTACTTCTTTCTATGGTGGCTAATAGAATAATAAAATTATTTTTAATTATTTTAATTTTATTAATTAATTAAAATAATTTATAATTAAATAAACAATAGGAGATGGGAGTTGGAGAGAAAAATTAGTAAATATGTGAGTGGTGGGTGGTTTTAGAGTTATTATTTAATTATTATTAATTTTATCAGATAATGGTTGAGTTATTATTGGATGAGATAATGATTTGTTTTTTTATTATTTATTGAATTAATATTAATATAATTAATAATAATAATAATAATTATTATTATTAAATATAAAATAATTAATAAGTGAATTAATAGAAATAGAGTTTTGGCAGAAAATTTTGTGGAAGAAGTTATAGGATTATAATTTAGTTACATTTAAAAAAACAAAAAAAAAGTATAATTAAAATAAATAGTTAAACACTATTGTCAAAAAATAAATTAATTTGTTTTATTCTTTTTCCTCTAGTGACCACCTTCAAGAAGAAGGACTTAACCTTCAAAATTCAACTATAATTATTGAATTAATATTAATATAATTAATTATTATTATTATTATTAAATATAAAATAATTAATAAGTGAATTAATAGAAATAATGTTTTGGCGGGAAATTTTGTGGAAGAAATTATATGATTATAATTTAGTATGATTTTTAATTAGGTGGCAATAATGACATGGATATTTTAATATTTAATAATATTTTTTATTAATTTAATATTATTAATATTATTATTAGACAATTAATAATTTAAATTATTATTTAATTAATTAAAAATTTGGGTCTAAAGTGTAGTTTGATATAACATACAAAGATTTTATCCTATATCTTGCATTTATACCTATATCCATACAATTTTTTCAAAATACCAATTTTGACCTTGTTTTTATTTTATTATTTTAATTTTTATCATTCCTGTTAGATGATTTTCGAAAAATTAATCCCAAAAATAACATACGGGAAGACTTAAAAATTACTGTACCGGAACATTATTAATAAAGTCTTCTTTGAATATTATAAATTCTCATGAAACAAGTCCGGGATGGAAGGGCGTCCTCTTCATTCTGTTTCCTCCTATGATTGTGAATTTTATAATTACTACTCTGCTATGTATCTGATAAATGACTTTTCACACTGTTGAGCTTATGCTTTGAACTCCCATTTGTGTTGCAAAGTTTTATTCTTATGCAGGAGTTCTATGCAGACTTTGTTGCTATTGATCCTTATCATTTCACCTGTTGAAGAATCATAAGACTTTATTAATAGTGTTTCGGTACACTAATTTTTTCATACCTGAACTCTTAATGAAAGTGTTCCGGTACAACCTATAACACAAATCGGAAGATTTAATTTGACTGTTCCGAACTGGAAGACATTCATTAAGTCTTTCGGTTAATGAAAACTTGTACACCGGAAATGTGTCTTAATGTCTTCCGGAATGAAAATAAACATTCGAATGTCATTTTTCAAGTCTTCCAATATGTTATTTTTGGGGTTAATTTTTTGAAAATATGACGATTTGACATGAATATAAAAATTAAAATAATAAAATAATAAAATAAAAACAAAATCAAAATTGATATTTTGAAAAAATTATAGAGATCTAGGTATAAATGTAGGTAAAATCTTCTACAATTAACTCTCAAAGGCCCACTTCCATACTAACTCACTTATGCAATGATCTATACTTCATCAAGGTTTATAAACCCTTTAATTATACCAAAAAAGATGTGGGACTCAATGTATTTAATATCAGCTCTAGTTTCAAGAAGTAACACAGAAGTCCATAGAGCAATTGGAGAAACGAACAAGAAAGGAATATACCCTTATTTACAAAACTCATGCATAAACTAAACAAAACAATGATTTTTAGTTACATACATTGCTTAACTTAAGCATCAACTTCATTGTGAGAATACACTGTTGCATTAAATTTCAATATGCTACTGCTCAAACAAGTACAACACTTTTGGGCTTGAATTATTGTTTACTACTAAATAGTGATGTTTAAAAGCAAATGGACAACTTCTAGTTTACAATCTAAAGAGTGCCTTTGGAAAAAATAAATTGTAAAGATAAGAAAATCATAGGCTGACAAGATCCGTCCACTTGATGGACATGTTAGATAATAAGAACAAAACAAAAGCTATGTTTATATTTCATGAATATCAAAAGTGAATAAAACAAAAGAAAAGGTAGGCAAAATGATACATTTTGGTTCCATATAAAATGGTGAAACCAAAAAGAAGAACATAATATAACATGTATTTCCATTCAATTTTGGCTGCATGCAAAATTATTCCGAAGACTCATTACTCAAATTGTTTGTAGATTTTTTGACACTGAAGAATCTAAATCTAATCTGTATTATTACATTTCCCTGATTTTGTATTAATTACAGTTTTATTCCCAGATAGTGAAGACGGAGGAATGAAATGGTTAATGGGTTATATATAATCGAAACAAGGAATTTCTAAATGTTGAATGACTTAGATGGTAAGGGTGTTGCTCATTATGAAAGAGGATGAGTTTCAATTTTGCCTCTTACAAAAATTTATTTTACAAATTGATCAATGATTCATTATCATGTGGCACTCTAAATAATTTAATAAATATTATTCAAATTAATAATTATATTAGATAAAATTATAAATAAACATCACTCAATTTAA
Organism: Lathyrus aphaca; assembly: GCA_963966055.1. Taxonomy (NCBI): domain Eukaryota; kingdom Viridiplantae; phylum Streptophyta; class Magnoliopsida; order Fabales; family Fabaceae; genus Lathyrus; species Lathyrus aphaca. The sequence continues at coordinate 653,208,740 of OZ014519.1, forward strand.
TAATTATATTAAATAAAAGACTAAATTACAGTTTTGGTCTTCTGTTTTATCAAACTCATGGTTTTAGTCCCTTCATAACACTCTCAATTTAATCATTATGACGCTACATATGATCTTTATCACAAGTTCATGTGTCAATTATATAAAAAAAATTTTTCAATCCACCCCATAACACTCTCAGTCACCTATTGCTTTTTCAAATACGTCATTTGTTTCCGCTAATACATTTTCGAACGTACCAATTTTTTGTTTTACGTTGAAACCTTCTACAGATATATATGCGGAAATAATTCATAAATGCATCTGCGGAATTTTAGCAAAATATTTTTAATAAAAAAATTTAAACCAATTTTATTAGAAAAAGTAGTATCATATATAAAAACATCATTTATAAATGCGTAGAGTTTATTTTACTATGAAGAGAGGGAATACCTCCGATGGGTTGTCGACGATCCGACGGACTTTGAGAGAAGAACTCCTTCTCCCCTCGGATGTAATCTTCATTAGTCTTACGTTTTATGAAGGACGAACCGAGTTATCAAGCCTACCATACAACTCCTTCAAGAAAACTTTTCAAACCTTCCCTTCTACAATTTAGAAAGTAGATTGTTTTGGTAAAATGTTCTAAGTTATTATTTTTTTTCTTCTTCAAATTATTCAAAATATTCCAAACCAAAGTGATGATACAATAATACAGTACAAGAAATACGTGAATGTGACCGTTTTATTTTTTTTGCTAAATACGAACGACACTAAGTTGTTCTAGGATAGGATTATATTGGATATATTTTCAATACGAGAGGCTCAAATTTTACGACAGGATATTAAACTTTCATGCATATTTTTGTGTTCCATCATAATTATTACATTTTAAAAATATTTATATTAACAAGATTCTAATTTTTTCTTTTCAAACTAGTTTTAATCAGTTTCATTCATAACTTAATTTATTATTTTATATTTACTGTAACGAAAATTAGGAGTGACAAACGGGTATGTCTGCCCCGTTTGGACCCATCCTATAAAAAAAACAGGGCGGGGCAGGACGGTCAAAAGTAGTGTTACGGACTTATTTTCTAAGTCCGCCCTATTTAATGATGGGCATGCGGACATGTCTATTATTCATTTTAAAAGAAAAAAAAAATTAAAACTCACTCATGATATAATTAAAAAAAAAATTAAAATTCACTCATGAATAATTAAAAAAAAAACTCATAAATGCTAATACTACCAATAAAAATAAAATACTATTATTATCCCACATTCAATAATTAAATTTAACAAACCTTAAATATTACAAATTCAACATAAGTTCAACAACACAAATTCATCAAAAATTAAAGTTTTACACCACAAATTCAACACCACAATTTCAACAAAAGATAGAAAATAAGTTTAATCTAACATCAAAGTCTCCAAATTCTCTACAACTAAAAAAGATGCACTATGGACTTTATGAACATGGACCATAAATTGATATTATGTTTTTAAACTTATACCCGCGGGCTACCCGCACCCGCACCGCGCCCGCCCCATTTTTTTGCAGTGCAGGGCGGGGCAGACATACTTACATACGCGGGCTCAATATTTAGACTCGGCCCGCAAAAAATAACGGATAAAACGGGTTTTTCCCGCGGACCGGACCCGTTTTGCCATCCCTAACGAAAATACACTTATATTGAACTTATTATTTTTTTAATTTATACAAGAGTGGATAGTTATGGGGATAATATTTTTTAATAATATAAAATTTAATACTCAACTTTTTGTTGGTACACGTAATGGCATGTCGACGAAATCAGATTTTCTGCAATTATTAAACTCATGAAAAATAAATCTTACAACCCTTACTTAAAACGAGATTTTGATATCTCAACCACTTAATGTTTTTAATAGATAAAATTATGCATGCCTGATTGGCTGATTCCATTTCCATCCTTAAACATGGACAACTCAATATTTTGGATATGTATTAGTCTTAATATTTGTTTAATTATTTTTAAACATTTTTATTTTGAGAATTATATTTACAACATTATCTAATATCAATTAATGAAATAATGTGGCGGCCACTACTCCCCTGTCTAATATAATATATTTATGTGTACAATGATGGAGATTGATTTCTTAAGTTAGCTATGATTCATACATGGAATTGATTTTTTTTATTTATTTTTATAATATATGTTTTCTGATATGCATTGATTATTCGAATCTAAATCAGACGGGGAATAGTGGTATTAAATGATTCTCTCAAGTTATTGCTACAATTGCCACTTGCATGAAGTTATTTTAAAACATGAATATGTTAAGCTTCCTTTCTTTAATAATCAAATATAATCATTAAAAAGGATCAAGGGGGATCCCAAAGTCTATGGTTATTACAAAAATCCAAATAGTCTCAACAATATCAACAATAGAGACTAAAACACCTACAAACACAACTATTATAAGAAATCACAAGGCCTTGTGTGCCACTTAAAATAATTATATTTATATTTGTTCTTACAAGCTAAATCCCTTCACCTCCAAGAAAAATGAGTGATTCTATAAAATATCTCTAAAGGGACAGTCACCATATCATTAAATAGGACTTGATTTCTAGTCCACCATTAGCATCATCGTGAGATCAACCAAACCAAGCAAGAAGAAGGCGAATTAGAAGAAGTCCGAGCCAAAAAATGGTCGACACAATTTGAAGGAAGTGGAATAGGAAGTCCCAACCAATTATGAATTTCATGCCAAACTAAACAAGTTTTGAGGCACCGGAGGAAAACGTGATCAATATCTTCGGTTGCTTGAAAACAAAAGACACAAATCAAATCGTGATCATTAGACAAAATTCCTTTAAACGCAAGGTTCGATTGAGTAGGCAACCGATTCAACAACAACCTCGACCCAAAATTTTTAACCTTAAGAGGAATTATGAATTTCCAAACAAATTCCAAAACTTCTAAAATATTAGGCTCGAGTATGGTATCCTCTAACAAAATCTTATAGGACTGATAATATGATTTAACACTAAAATTATTAACCAATCCCTTAGCCCAACCAATGGAATCAACCGTGCCAATTGACGATTTCAATTCCTTCAATAAAATCAGTAAATCGTGTCCCTGTTTCGAAAAATCAGCACTCTGCACAACATTACTTCGATCTAATTCCCACTTCCAACAATTATGCACCCAAACGCCACAATCCGTAATAGATGTTAATTTATTCACTGACGCCTAAAAAAGAACAGGGAACAAAATAGCCAATGATGTTGGTCCAATCCATTTGGAATGCCAAAATAAAGTATGCCTTCCATCCCCAAGTTTCCATGAAAGAATGTTGAAAAAACACACCTCATCATACAAAGCACCTAACAGCCAAATATCTTTCCACCAGCTAGATTCCACCCGAGGAAAACGAGAAGGCACTCTATTTAAGATTCCACTCTTCAAACATCCGTATATCGCCTCCAACAAACCACTCCAAACTGCATTAGATCCGTGCACAAATCTCCATAACCACTAAGATATGAGCGCCTTATTATAAACGATCACATCCTTGATGCCCAAACCACCAAATTTCTTAAGTTTGCAAACAACAAACCACTTCAAACCCACGTGCATGGACGTAAATGTGGGCCCTAGCTCAAGAGTCGACAGTTGGAAGCCGCCAAGAAGCGCAATCGTTCTCCTCCTCGTCGGGGAAAACGCTCTCCAGAGCCCAAAAAGAACAAAGCCAGAGGGCGCCATAAGCAGCCCACCAGCCGGCCAAGGGTATCTCCACTGGGACCAAAGCCCTCAGGACGAATACTACTCACCCCTGAGGAGCGACAAAGAAGACCCTCGCTGCCCACTTTCCCGGGTCATCATGGAGACCCAGCTCCCCGCGGGCATGAAGAAGCCTCATAATCTTTCCACGTACGATGAAACTATCGACCCCGACGACCACGTCAACAACATCAATGCCATGCTATACTATCACAACGATGTCGGGGAAACGTTAAGTGCAAGTTGTTCTCCATAATGCTCAAAAAGGGGGCCATGGCATGGTACAAAAGCTTGGCTCCCGAATCCATCACTTCTTGGAGAAGCCAGAGATCAACGTTCACGAGGCACTTCACAACCTCTCGACGTCACCCTAAGACAAAGGCTACACTTGAAGCTATAATTCAGGGAAAGAATGAAATGCTACACTCATACATCAAGCGATTCAACCAGGAGACTGTCGAGGTAGATACGACCGACTATATGAAAAAGTATCTCCTTGAAAAAGGACTCCTCCCCGGCAGTAAACTCAATAGAGAAGTTGGGATTGAGCCTTCCCGTTCTCTAGACGAGCTCCTGCACAAAGCTCAGGCGTACATCAGGTACAAAGAGAAACAGGTCGCCCATAGTGTCATAAGGGGCCACAACCAAGACGAGGCCAAAAACCTTAAGCATGACGACTACACAGCTCCTCGACGCACCAGGGAAAGGCGAAAGAATGACAAGCCTCGTGAGATTCGCGAAAGAAGAGGGCCAGTTGGGCGTTTCTCCAAATACACACTACTTATTTCTCCCCGCGAGCGTATCCTTGCTGAATGTATCAATTCGCATATCAAGCAGGGGAGGGTGATGTTCCCCAAACCAACGACACCCAAGCCCCACACCGACAAATCCAAATACTCCCGTTTTCATAGAAGCCACAGGTACGTGACCCGAAGACTGCGTCTACCTTAAATATGTAATCAAGATACTAATCAAAGAAGGCCACCTTAAGCAATACACCAATATGAACGAGCCTTCCTAGTACGGAGACCAGGGTCCAACGATAAGCTGTGAGGACACTCCGTCCGACGGCTCTCCACTCACATTGGCCCTTTGCGTATCTCGCCATGAAGATTTCCACATCCCCGACACGCACGCAGGAGGATATTTTGTTGTACATAGCCCCTAGGAATGCTTACCAACCTCCTTAGAAATCTCCGAAGGAGGAATGAAGAATGATAACACTGCGATTTCAGTGAAAAGGAAATTCGACAAACTCCTGCTGACCACGCCTGACCAGCTGGCCACTTTGACCAAATCTCGAGGGAAATCCGATCCTATCTCCTTCTACCTCGAGTAACTCCCTGGGGGATCCCCTAACTCGAGCATCCCACTACTGATAAGGGCAAAACTATCACACTTTGACGTCCGTCACATCATGATCGACCAAGGCAACTCCGTTGACATCATGTATGCCCACCTGTTCAAAACCTTCAAGCTCGACGAAAAGAATTTGTCCTCGTACGTCGGATCCGACCTCCAGGGGTTCAACGGAGCTACCACAAAACCCTAGGGATATGTCGAGCTCTTTGTCTTGTTTGGAGAGAACGAGACAACCAGAGAGGTCAAAATCCAGTTCCTGGTGATAGAATGCCCTTCCTTATACAACTGCATTCTTGGCCGACCAACTCTCTCCGAGCTAACCGTCGTGTCCTCGACAGTCCATTTGAAGATGAAATACTACACTAAGTTGGTAGTCACATTCCACGGGGACATAGAGGCAACCCGAAGATGCTTCGATGCAGCAGTCAGAGGACATGTCGTGATCAACGCCTTCAAAGGGAATAAGAAGCCCCAAGTCAAAGAGCGTAAGCCATCGTCGCAGATCAATTCCATTAACCTCGACAGTCGACTTGGTGATGAAACTGAAGACCAGGCCTCCACCAACGGGAAAACACAAGTCCATCCAGTGAGCCCAATTCCTGACATAGATTTCGAGCTCATCCCTCTTGGCGGTGACCCCGATAGGAGTGTGAAAATTGACACCGATCTTCTTTCAACAACAAAAGAACAACTCGTGACCTGCCTCAGAGAGAACACATACCTGTTCGCATGGAAAACCGTCGAGATGCCCGGACTCGACCCCGAGGTCGCTGCCATCAGCTTTCCATAGATCCGACCATTAAAGTTGTAGCACAACATAGGCGCAAGCAGTCTCCTAAGAAAGCGAAGGCTGCCGAGCAGGTTGTAGAAGACCTCTTAGAGGAAAATTTTATTTCTGAAGCCCATTACACAACCTTGCTCTCTAATGTAGTCCTTGTTAAGAAAAGTAATCAAAAATGGATAATGTGCGTTGATTATACCGATCTTAATATGGCATATCCCAAAGATGATTTCCCTTTACCTAACATTGATAAATTGGTAGACAATTTTGTAGGTTTCAAACTCTTGTCCTTCATGGACGCATAATGCGGGTATAATCAGATCCCTATGCTGGATACAGGTAAGCGACACACGACCTTCGTGACCCCGACGGGAAATTACTTCTATAAAGGAATGCCCTTCAGTTTGAAGAATGCCAGAGCTACGTAGCAACACATGATGAACAAAGTCTTCCGTGGAGAGATCCGGGACATGCTCTAAGTCTACATGGACGACATGATCGTGAAATCCCACGAGGAGCCCGATCATGCCCACCACCTCAGGAAGGTCTTTGAGCAGGCGAGAAAGTGCAAAATGAGGTTCAACCCCGAGAAATGCACCTTCGGCGTATGGGCATGAAAGTTCATTGGCTTCTACCTCACTGAACGAGGGATCAAGGCCAACCTCGACAAATGTTGGGCATTTTCAGAAATCCCGACCCCGAAGTCGAAGAAATCCATCCAATCCCTCAATGGGATGCTTGCCTCGCTATCTCGCTTCATCACCAAATCTGCACAGCATGCGCTTCCTTTCTTCAAGTTACCACGGAAAGAAGCCGCCTTCGAATGGACCGAGGAGTGCGAACAAGCACTAATCCACCTTAAAAAGGCCCTCTCCGAGCCACTGGTTCTATCACGACCACAGGAGAAGGAGACGATATACCTCTACCTGTCCGTGGCTACCGAGACGGTCAGTGCGGCCTTCATCCGCGAAACGCATAACGGGCATAAACCAATCTACTTTACGAGCAAGGACATGAGCTCCGGTACTAGAAAATCGAGAAGGATGCCTTAGTTTTTATAAATGTAGCAAGGAGGTTACGACATTACTTCCTCGCCCATACAATTAAAGTCCGAACAAAACATCCCATAAAACAGTTGTTCAAACGTCCCGATATGGCCGACAGAATGTTAAAATGGTCCCTATAACTTTTGGAGATTGACATCCAATACGAAGGCAGAAAAGCCCTGAAAACACAAGCCCTGGTCAACTTCATCGCCGAGATGACCTACCAACCGACCCCGACTAGTGGCACCCACAAGTGGACAATCTTTGTAGATGGGGCTTCCAGCTCGACGGGCAGCGGCACAGGTATCATCCTCGAGAACGAATATGGCATCTTGATCGAAGTATCATTGGATCTAGCTTTCCCGACCTTGAACAACCAAACCTAATTTGAGGCATTCCTTGCAGGTCTACGACTGGCCGAGGACCTAGGGGCCAAATAAGTAAAAATCTCCACCGATTCTCAGCTCGTCGCATCCCAAGTACGAGGAGAGTATCAAGATACAAATGACAACCTCATCGAATACCTAACCCTCATCAAGGAAAAATTAGAAAAGTTCGACTCATGGGAAGTCTAATACATGCCGCGTGAGCATAATACACGAGCAAACATATTGTCTAAGATGGCGAGTACACGGAAGAAGGCGGGAAGAAATATGTGATTCAAGAGATCCTCCCGCGCCCAAGAATCGAGAAACCATTTGTGCTGCTCTACGTGAATGCCATCGGTGACACCAAATATTGGATGACCCTAATTTAAAACCATATCATGAGCGATAGATTACTTGTCGACCCAAAGGATGTGTCGACGACCCAAAGAAGATCGTTCTCCTACGTTCTCGTCGAAGGCAAAATCTACCGACGAGGATTATCCACTACTCAAGTGTTTTAACGAGGCAAAGTTACATGACATCTTGGGATAAATCCATGAGGGAATAAACTCCCAACACCTCAGAGGGAAATCCATAGCACGAAAGGCCCTCTGAGTGGGCTACTAGTAGCCGATGATGCAACACGATGCGAAAGAACACGTTAATAAGTGCGATAGATTCCAGAGACACGGGGATATGCACCTGGCTCCTCCCAACAAGCTTAAGACCATATCGTCCTCGTGGCCCTTCACATAGTGGGGGATGGACATCCTCAGACCCTTCGTGACCGTATCTTACAAGAACAAATACCTCATTATCGGTGTTGACTATTTCACAGAGTGGATTGAGGCCGAAGCCCTCGTTAAAATCACAACGCAGAATATACTCCATTTCTTCAAAGGAAACATCCTCCAGTTCGGCATACCCCAATTCCTCGTCCCCGACAACGTGACGCAGTTCACAAATATAAGGTTCCAAGGTTTCATCGCCAACCTAGGCACAAAACAACACTTCACATCTGTCGAACATCCCAGACTAACGACCAAGCGGAAGTGGCCAACAAGGTGATCTTAAGGGGTCTGAAATGCAGACTAGGTGAAGCAAAAAGAGCTTGGGTCGAAGAGTTACATAGCGTACTCTGGGCCTACCGCACAACCCTGCATTCAACAACCAGGGAAACCCCATTTCGGCTAACATACGGAACTAAGGAGGTCATCCCAGTAGAAATTAGAGAACCCTAAAGGCAAACATAAGCACCCCTAGATAAGGAGTTGAACGACGAAGCCCTCTGAGTAGAACTCGACCTTTTCGAGAAAATACGATCCAAGGTGGCTCTTCGAGAGGCATCCTTGAAACAAAACGTGGATCACCACCACGATACAAGAGTCATTTAACGAGTATTCCAAGTCGGCAACCTCGTCCTCTAGCGGAATCAGAAGAATCCACAAGAAGGCAAGTTGACAACAAACTGGGAAGGCCCTTATCGTGTCCGAGCCAAGACGGACAATGAAGCCTACTACCTCGAAAACATACAAGGTGAAGAACTTGCTCGACCATAGAACGTCAAAAAAATTAAGTAGTATTATAGCTAAACATCCCGCACGACCACAACCCGAACAAGGGTAACAATGCGGCCACAAAAGCATGGAAGGTACGACCATGACTCTCCATCTCGATCGAAAGGAGGGCCCACATTCTAGGGATATGAATATAACCCTTCTCGACAGCGGATACTTCAAACGAACTCCCCTGTCGCAGTTCCACGCTGGCAAGACACCTAACTCGCGATGGGGAGGTCCAAGCCACAGGATCAAGACCTCGATAGCGGTCTTCGTCCCGCTAACCCGCGAACGTAAAACCCGTAACCTCATCTATTCCCTAAACCAATGAGTCCAAAAAGTCGAGCAATAAAAGTTCAAAAATAAATGTAACTAACAAAATAGCAAAATTCATTTCATTTAATCATCCGACCAAAAACTGGCCGACACAGAAAGTACAAAAGGGGGGACTACGCCCAAGTACAAACAAAAACAACGACACACAGGCCAACAAAATAACAATGGCACGCAAGCCGAAAAACGACTATGAAACGCAGATCGGGGAACTATTCCTCTTCGCCATCTTCTTCTTTCTCGGTTAAATCCTCGATCGGGCAGACGATCTTTCCATCAACCACATCATAGTTGAAAGCAGTCCCCTCAGTTACAAGATCCACCCCAGGGTTGACGACCCGGAGTTGCTCGATAGCGTTGTCAAAACCCAGCTTAAGGGTTTGCACACAGTCGCTCTCTACCATTCGAATCCGATCAATTAAGTCGTCCCGAGTCTTCAAGGCATTGTCCTCCTCGCCCTCCTCTTCGGTAAGGGAAACCAGGCGTTCCATCTCCGCCACCTTCGTCTGAAGATACTTGACCTCTTCGACATCCTCGTCGAACTCAGTTTCCCTGTCTTTCAATTTTTTTCCTCATCTAATAACCCATCCCGTTCGAGCCTAACCTCCCCCAGCTCGATCATTAACCCCTCCTGAAGCCTGTGACACTCCTTGTAATCCAAGAGGTCACTTTTGAACTTCTAATTCTTGATCCTCATCGACTTTAACTTCTCTTTAATAACCTCCAACTTATATAGCGGGCAGGTGTTGTCGGACAAGACCAAGGCCATCTCCATAACCCTAATCACCGTAACAATGTCTTGAGACAAATTCACCTGTCTGGTCGCATTGTCCAGACCCATGATTGCTTTGGCCTCTACGTCCGAAACTCTTACAGAGCCTTCCCCCCACTGAAAATCTCCCTTTGAAGGTGACATGAGGGTAGGAGGTACGTCCCTTGGCTCTCGGGCAGGTCCATGCCCATAATAGCACTAACCAGCGAGCCTTAAATGTGATGGCATTTCGCAGGAGGAGTCATATGTTCGGATGACGGGATGACAGGCGTCCTCGCGACAGGAGGAGAAATACGAGAAGGAGTAAGAGTCTTCAAACCACCGACCGCGTCCTCAGCGTCCACTTGGCGAACACGACCCTTAGCGGCCTTTTATGAAGCTTTCCCCGCGTCCTTGTTCGACAACTTCAAGACACGATCCTTAAGGTTATGCATAATGGATGTAGAAAAAAGAACACAAATTAGTTATTCGACAAATAATTAAGACAAAATGAAAGACGAACACAAACTACCTAAAAGACGGAGGGATTCCTCATCTGTCTTGCATTCGAGCACCACCTTGGTGTTTATTAGTCAAACTTCGAAGATTGGCTCCTCGACGTCGGACAAGACAGACCTGTCCAGCCGGTCCACATAAAGGGAAGGGGTAAAGCTCTGAACAAAAGCCACTATTGTTTTTGTGGGAAGCCGTGTCCTCGGGCTCCAGATTTTCGGACTTCACAAAGAACTGACCCGTAGCACGATTGAAATGAGCCTGCTGCCACTCGAACGGGATGGTCGAAACAAGACGTTTCTCGCCTAGGTCCTCTCGTTGTTTGGCATATATACTATACAAAGCCCGCGGAGTGAAAGGTTTCACCGTGTACATGTCCTTAAAATTTCGGACAGAATCAACATAAGTCTTAAACAACCTCTTTGGCTGCTTAAACGAGACCCATATATGTTGCCCATCACGCTTAACCGTTGCAGATGCAAGACCCGGAAAAAGAGGGGCAACGTGCAACCAATTTCGAGGTACTGGCACACCAGTTCGAACACCCGAACGAACACGATAGCATTTGGATGTAGATTGGAAGGGGTCAAGTCGAGCCATCTGAAGACGCCCGCCTGGAAGCTAGTGAAAGAGAGACTGAGCTCCGCCTCTCTAAATGAAATTCATACATGGGAAAACGTGTTTCTCTAAAAACCAAGCAAATCCGCTGCTCAGGAAGGGGAGCATAGCATTCCCAATTCTGAGGGGCCTCCGAGGCCAAATCCTCCACGACTGTATGGGCGTTACGAGAGTCAAGAATGAAGCGGGAACTCGTTTCCAGCGGGTCTTCCCCGACCCACGACATGTCGGGTGCGCCGGGAGCAGCGAGTCTGCATCTGCCCACACCGCACTCCTCTGGCCCTTGTTCGTCCACCTCCTCCTTGTCCCTTTTTATGTTGATGTAATCCGCGGGGATATACTCGACTCTTTCTTGTTGGTCCACATTACCTGAAAAGTAGAGAAAAATGGTGAATTCGACGTCGCATCAAATCCACCCTTCAACCGCAGTTCAAGTGAAAGGGCGAGGACCGGAGTCGGGGAAAGAAATGCTCGACACATTCATAAAAAAATCATAAGAATGTCCGAGACATTGATAAAAAATTCATGAGAATGCCCGAGACATTTATAAAAAATTCATACGGTGCCCGACACACTCATAAAAATTCCCTCAATCAGCACCTAAGGTGGGTCCTCCTCGACGATTCTCAGGGAACTTCAACCGGCAGATTCATATGAATAGGCCAAAGAGGAGCTTCCTCGGCTACTCCGGTGGAAGAAACTACCAGGAAAAAGGCAAATAAAACCTATTATTACCAGAAAGAGAGGAAACTTACTTGACATGTTCGCCGACAGGGAAATGTTGCAGTTGTTGTGACGGAAGAGAAACATTTTTCGGCAAGGGCTTAAGAACATCTGATGATCTTCTGAGGAGACTTGAGAAGTGAAAACAGAGAAGTAAGGGGAAGCCCCCACCTCTAACTCTTTTATAGGCCCCCATACGGGAAGGCGCGCCTAGCCATCACTGCCTAGATTGCCTAGATTCCCCTAGGCAGTCATAGGCATTTAATTCACCGTCACACGTAAAACGAAGAGACTGGCATTAAATGCCATAATGACGGGAAATGAAGAGACATACACGTCACCCTTGGGAACTCCAAAGGCCACAAAACTATGCTCTTCAAAATACCGGGCACGCCCATCCTCAACATCGTGAAAATGCAAAAGAAACCTCGTGTGCGGCTATTCTCGAGCATACAATCCTCCTCGATGAACTAAAACACCAACAGAGGCCCTGCACGCCATCGCCTCGATCAACCTCAAATGGTCACGGGAAAATGTCATTCTCAACATCCATCAATCTTAGTACCAGCAAACCACCTGTCCGATAATACATATCCTTAAGTTATCACTCCACATCGGAGTTGCGACTGGAGGGGCTCCTGTTCTGGACTGGGCCAACGCAGTATAAGTCGGGCACATGCCTAGTCTATCGGGCACGAGCCCAAGGCCCAAGGCCTAATACCTAGGGACATAGGGAGAATGTCTCCCCCATGTATTCCACTCTGTTAACTGCCTCCGTTATTTTCTCATAATATTATAGGGCAGTTGGATCAAAGGCAAGACCACATGCTAGGGCTTATCTGCTCCTACACATTCCTTGGAAGTTCCTCCTTGGGCCTAGCTAATCCAGCCCATGAGAAGAATCTTGGCCCTGCGTTGGGGGCACACTATAAATACCCTCTTTCATTAGAGGTTCAAGTATTCTATTTTTTTAACTACTTATTGTATATACTCACTCCATAAGTTATTTCTAACTTTGACATCAGAGTACCTTGCTGGTACACCCCTTATTTCTCCACTGTAGTAGCTACCCATCATTGGAAGGTTCCTCCTGATCAGGTCAGATCAATTTATAATAGAAATACAAATAATGACTATGAATATAGACACTTAAGTATTTATATTATACAGATTTGAGATTAAAAATTGCTTCCCATACTGGTCTGAACTTGGGTACATAAATTTCCATCCCTATGATAAAGAAAGAAAAAATTATATGAATATACCTCATTTTCATTAAGGGTGAGAATAAGTTGGGCCGAGCTAGGCTTTTCCAAGCCTGAGTCTGGACTGCTAAAAACTTCAAAGCCTAAGCCTGGCCTGTAGCCTATCAAATGCTTATTTTTAGCTTGAGTCTGGCCTTTTCTAAGGCCTGATTGACCTATTAGCCTACTTAAAAATTCTATTTCATTTAAACATATGTATATAATAAATTCAACTAATATTTAAAGAGACTAGAAAATCAAAAGTACAACAAGACTAAATGTTTGTTTTTATTGACTTATATAAGCTTACCTAGTAGCATAAATTTTGTGAGATGATTTGTTTAAGAAAGCTTATGAAAACAATTTATAACATTATTCATATGATTTCTTTCAACATTTTTTCATAAATTCTTAAATATAACTAAGTCTTACTTTTGTATTTTAATATAATGTATAACATACAATATAAAAATTATAATATTTAATAAATAGGCCGCCTGATAGGCTTATAAGGCTTTTTATATGGCATGCAGCTTAGCCTATTTAACTAAAAAGGCTTATAAAAAAGCCTAAGCCTTTTCTATTTAAAAAAATTCTGGCCTGACCTTGACCTATGTAGGCTAGGCCGTATGCTCCTGTTAGTTGGCCCGGCCTATTCCCACCCCTAATTTTCATTAATGATTAGAGAAATGAAAAGTTTAAAAAATGTATCCTTATTACCTAGCATTAATGATGGTTGAATATAGGGTAACTATAATTATAATAATATAATAACTTAATAACTAATTCTAACTTGTAATTTCTAAAATGTACTACTACAATAAGAGAAAAATTCCATTATGTAGGGTTATATAAAGGTTTTAGGGTATTTGGATGAGTTTAAGGCTAGCTCACATAAGATTGTGAGAAGTTTTTTTTTTTTTTATTTTCTCGTCAGATAATAGAGATAAGTGAGGTATTTGTAGAGACTCCTTAGACTTAGGCTAGAGAGTTGTTACCAACTTTCTTATCAGAAACATGGAGAGGAAGAACTCATTCTCCCTTGGATCATGGAGGAGATAATCTTCTTCCTTGACTCTCTCCTCAAGTCGTTATTGTTTCGATACGTCAACTCCCATGTTTGTTTAATAAGTGGGTAATGGAGTTAGTTCGAGTGACCTAATAGGGTGACATGTATTGTCACTTATGGGAGACACATGGACCCATTCAAATGCTCGACACTGTTAGTGTGTTGGGCCATTTGCTGCTTATTGATGGATTATCCTCTTTTGGGCCTAGTGAAATTATCTCGGTACATAGTCCCTCAAGCACGAGACCTTGAAAAATGTAAAGTGATTTAATCTTAACAGAAAGTAATTTATTTATGAGCGAGACTTAGATAGTCAAGTCCCTTAGTCAAGACCTCGTAAAGATGAGTTTGTCAAATCTTAGGTTCTTACTTGCGACAAAGTCCCTCAAACATCGTTGTTAGTAACAAATGCAACATTAAATACCGCTATTGATGTGATTGACTCATAAAGATAAACCAACTATGGACCTTGAATGCATTAGGGACATAGAGAGAAACCAATGACGTGACCAGAGAGGTCATCATTATTTATTCCTCATAGAATGTGCTATCATCAAAGCAGTGTTTTTGCTTCACTTTTTAGCATACTTTCATATTCTCGTTTAATAGAGCAATTTGTTCGTCTTCTCAAAACTCAAAATTCTTATTTTTGCTCGCCCATAGTTGTACACCATTTTCTTTCTCCTTACAATTTTCCTTTTCAATCATGGTGATTATTAGGGAATTCGATGAAAATGGTAGGGAGATAGAACCTTCAAATGTAAGAGATTGGACTGAGATGTATTTGCATTGAATGAAGAATGATGAGTTTCAAATGGATTAAACGCCTATAGATTTTTAGAAACGAGGTTGTTTGGAAGCTATGAGAGAACTTTTAGTTCTGATAGCCATAATGTGAGTGATAATGATTCCATTTTCCCTCTTTATTTCTCAAACACCCCAAAGGTACATATGACATCTACCTCTTCCAAGAAATAAAAGGTCAAAGGTTATGATTCAATTTACATCAAGAAAATGAAGGCAAATTAATTCTACGACAGTCTGAATTTGTTTGGAATGGAAGATGAGGAAGACATCATATTGGAGCATTGCTTTGAGGGCAGAAGATTGTACATGGAGCTCTTAAGGACTCCGAAGACGATTCTTCTATATGTACATCCTATCAATCTAATACTTAGGGGTGTTAATCCCTTTTACTGCATTCGAGTAAGATATAATCACCACAATGAACGTTGCCCCTACTCAAATATAGCTCAATGGATGTGCGCTTAATGGGGGTGTTAGAAGGTATGTATAGGATATTAGAGTTTTCCCATACCGTGGGTTTGTTCTTCTCCTTTATGGTATGAAAATTGGCTGCAAAGGTGGTTGGGTCACCATGTGCGCTCTCCCCCACAAGGTTCTTTTCACCCCTGAATCGAACCACTACAATTTAAAGTACATGTTTGTGAAAGTGAAGGGAAATGATTATGGTGATGTATGATGAGAACCACAATGATTGATTCCCTTTCTACTAGACAAAGGATCTAGTTATAATTAATGGGTATAACTATGATTTCCTCATTGCAACAGAGAAAAAAGTTTGTATATCTGGGACATGTCCTGAATAATGAGTTCCAAGACGATGGTAGAATTTGATAAGAGAGAAGACGATGAAAAATATATTGCCGACTACTTACGTATGTCTAGGAATTGCTTAAGGCTTCCATAATATTCATGTTGTCTTTGACTAATACTCTCCTTTTCTATTTTCAGGACGTATGACGCCATTGACCGTTAATCAAAAGAAATCCATTCACGTCCGACAAAAGGCCGCCTGTGGAGAGACATGGTTAGATGATCCCAAAAGCTATGTTGGCGGGATGGTGGAAAAAAGCAAGAGGAAAAGAGATTAAGGGACTCTTTTTTTTCTTAATCCTTTGTCATTTAAAGTTCATATTTTCCTTTTGCCCTTTGGGCCTTTGTAATCATCTCCCTCAGGGGCTTTATTCATATAATGCTTTGTACCTATGGGAGATTTGCTTATACTTCTTGTCTACTTGTTTATTTTATCGATGCACATTACGTGAGGGACCTTGAAGGCGTCCGAGTCCTCTTAAAGGAGGTTAGTAAAATTTCTTCATTCAAGACTTATTATTCATTGGTCTTCGAGGGAGACCAAAATTCTCCCTTGATGATTCGACGTTTAACCTCCACCCTGGTAAGAAGGATACTTCGTCGAAGTTATCACTTGAGATAACCTCATTGGTGAAAAGGACACTACATTTAAGTTCCAACATTCAAGAACCTCATGGGTGGCAATAATGCCTAATTAAGTCTCCAACATAATTTATTACCAGTTGGGTGGCAAGGATGTTGAAGTTTCATGTTGCATGTCTCTGCCTCGTGGGTTAATTGTTTTGATTGCTTGTCTTTTAAGCTTTTGGTTTTGATTTTATAATTATTAAGTCTCCTTGTCGATTGTGCATCTCAGAGTTGATTTTTAAATCCTTTTTAAGCATGCCTAAATCAAAGTGTCTGATTATAGTTTAAAGAATATGCTTCAAGTCAATCAATTGAGTTTTAGAATCAAGAATTTTATTTGAGAATTGTTCAAGTCATGACAATTTTAGAATCTCAAAATTACTTGAAATTTTGCAAAAATGAGATTTTGGTAGTGTGATTCGAATCACACTATTCACATGTCTCGAATCTGACTTTAAGGAAACTTAAGAAACCTTTCTCATATTTTCATGATTCGAATCACATCACTTTGATTCAAATCACAATACAATCTTATTCGAATCACTCTGAACTGATATGTTATTCATTATTGTCTTTTTACCATGATAGTAACCCGTGATTGTAAAGAGTGAACGTACAACCAAAAGCTATCTTACCACAAACCACCATCCATAGTAGAATCTTTCTCCCAACTATGGTAAAATATATATTCCATAGTAGTGATTTACTAGCTAAAAATGGAACTCCTACATAAAGCTTCACAAAAACACCTATTCATTGAGAATCGACAAACTACAAAATTATTCCAAATTAAACTTTTATACGAGCCCAAACAATACCACACCAGAAGAACCATTGTACTCTAGCTACTATCTAAATAATTGATAGAATTAACCTAAGCTGATTCCTTTGAGTGCCACACCTATTCTCCTATTGATTCACCATAGTAAACTGATTATACTTGTTATTTAGCCAATTACACAAGTTCCTCCTTATTGATTAAAAAACATGCTCCATTGAAACTTCCTTATTGTTCCATATGCAAGCAAACAACACCACACTTAATTTGTTACAAAAACTTTTTTCGCTTCCAAGAAGGACTTCAAATTGCTCAAGATGAACCATACATTTATTTTGCATTGGCGTAGATATGCATAACATGTTTGTCACTTATTGTTTTACCTATCACACTCTCCAACGCATATAAATGTATCATAACTTATAAGACCTCTCATAACTAAACATGATACTTATAAACATATCCATTTGTGTCAAACTTTTGAACAAACTCCATTAAGACAGAGAAAACTCATATCATAGATTTAAAATAACTATACATGAAGGAACTTTGAAGAAAGTGAAAAAATAGACTGAAATAACTTATATATCTGATTTAAAAATAACAGAATGAAGTTGTACACATCTTAGTCTTGGATTTAAATGTGACAATATTTAAATCAATAATACATCTCTTACTTAATAATTGAGTCAACTTTTAATAGTAAATTTAATGTTTATATTTTTAATTCATAGACGTGTTTGAGACATACCTAATAAATACACCAATATTAATGGCTTCAATGCTTCAAATACTCATTTTAAAACAATTTTTTACAAATTTGAGAGAACACATCAGATTGTACAACTAAGAGAATGATTAATTATTAGTTTATTGAATACTCAACAACACATCTCTAATCTCTAATCTCAAGTCAGCTAATATGTATTTATCAGATGAATTTGTATGGTCCTAAATATTAGGGTCAAATGAAATAAATTAATAGGTCACGTGATTTTGATGTACTATATAATATTCATTTCATATCTACCCATCCTGAATCACATTCAATCTCTTCATTTTGCTTGTGGTGTTTATAAAACCAGTGTCTCACTCTCATCACACATTAGATAAAACAAAATGAGAAACATTAAAATATCAGCATTCATCATTTTTCTCTCTCTTTCTATACTATCACTTGATGTTCAATGCCGGTCTCTTAAACTGCTCTCCGATGGAGTTGATAATGTTGAATCCTCGGATGAAGATTCTTTGCTGGTTCTTAGTAATGAAGGGGAGTATTGTAAGCAAATGTATGGTTTTTTGCCATGTTCTAATAACATATTAGGACATTTGTTTCTTATTTTGGTTTATGAGTACTTGTTGTTCCATGGAGAATCCTATTTGGCTGCTGGAGGTGAACAGATTTTCAAGATTCTTGGTCCTGGTGTTTTTGGTGCTAGTGCTTTTGATATTCTTGGTGCTCTTCCAGAGTCTTTGATTCTTCTTGGTAATGTTTTCACTCTCAAAATATATATCTCTTTAGTTGCATCTTCTCACCAATACGAAATGGTAATAACCATTAGAAACTCAGATACAACCGTGAACACCAGAGTTCAAACTCTGAAGATAACGTTAAAATCTAATACTATCGACTTTCTGTGGTTCTTGTTTTATAGACTTTTTCTTTTATAATTTTGAAGTGTTTTTTTTTTTAACTCTTAGCATACTTACTACTAATTTGTCCTATCATGAAAGGTAATCAGTTTTATATTACATAGCCCTGTTCCTGTTTGTATATATCTATGTATATAACTATATCTTACACATAACACACAGAAAAGTTATGTATAGAGTATCTTAATAATTGTATACCTGTTGTTTGTTTGTCAGTGACTGGACTTTCAAGTGATAAGGAGAGGGCACAAGAGTCTGCTTCCACTGGTGTTGGTTTGTTAGCAGGATCATCCATCTTGCTTCTCACAGTACTATGGGGGACTTGTGTTATTGTTGGCAAGCAAGACTTGAAAAATGAATCTAATTCTCATTGCTCAAATTCATCAACAGGAAGAATAAAACAATCTTTGATTGGTATGCTCTTCATTCTCTCTCCGCGTACTTATATCAGTATCGACGTGTCAGTGTCTTGTATAAAGCTTGTTTCTGTGTCATTGTTTCATAGGTTATGGCATTACTATGGATGTTGACACCAGAAAGATGGCAAGAAATATGGTTTTTTCTGTTATACCACTCCTCATAATGCAGATTCCCACATTATTTCATTTCTCTACATCCTCGCGCAGTTTCACCTTGATGATTTCTCTCATCATTGCTGTCTCTTTTCTCATCTCATACTTCATTTACCAGGTTTCTCCTCCAACTTGTAATAGACTTGTTTGATTCTCATATTGATTTTTTTTCAGTGCAAAATCTCCTTATCATTTTTTCTCCGACAAAATGCGCAGATCTTTAAACCACAAATAGAGAAAACAAGGCTAGAATACATAAAGCATGATGATTTAATATTGAGAATTTTCCAACGCGTTGAAAAGCAAACTTTACAAAAGATCTTAGCCGAGGATGGAACTCCGAATGTAACTGCCATAAGCGGGTGCGTAAGATTTCACGAAGGCTTGTTTGTATATATTTGAACATATCTATTGTCATAAGCACTTGTAAGACATTATCATAGTAATGTACTTTCATCACACAGGTTATACAATGAATTCAGTCAACATGGGGGAAAGCACTTATTAGCTTCGGAAGTAAAAGAGCTTCTGCTCGGGAGCAATTTAGCGAACACGAACATTAGAGATGAACAGATAGAAAACATGGTAAAAGCTTTTGACAAAAATGGTGACCAAGTCATATCAAGGGAAGAATTTGTTGATGGCTTAAAAGAATACATTAACCAAACTAAGCATGCTTTGGATAGAAAGTATCTACCCAAAGAGTCTATGAACAAAATGTATCAGGTATGATCACTATACATTATATTTGTGATATCTTCAACCATATACTTAGGCCATGTTTGGAAAAACAACTTAATTATGCGTTGATAGTATAAGTGCTTATGTATTGTGAACAGGCATTTATTAAGCCGTGGATTGAAAACGTGCGAAAAGAACGTGAATTGAAGGGACGTCTTATTTCTGAAGTTTTAAGTCATACTCAGAGTGATATGGTTGGTAAGCTGCGCAATGAAGACGGTACACCAGATAAAGAAGCTATCAAAAGGTCTGCATATTTATATCTTTGTACTGAAAAAGTATACATGAATTAAATCAAATGTTTAATGATCTAAACTTGATGATGTAATAGGTTGTTTGAGGAAGTTAATATAGATGGCGATGACCATGTTTCGAGAACCGAGTTAGAAAAAATAGTGAAGGACATTCATTTTGGCAAGGGTGTAGATTCAGAAGAAGCAGTCACAAAACTACTTCAAGATCTTGATGCCAACAAAGACAATGAAATCAGTGAGAATGAATTTGTTGATGGTTTCACCAAATGGATTAGCTCAAATTCCAACAAAACTTCAACCTCAAAATCTCATCATCATCATCATGAAACTCATCAAGTATGTCCTTATTTTCCTTTACTCAAATAAGAACTTTTCATACTAAAGTTTAGTCTCTATAAAACTCTTGATCAATGAAATGATTGTGGATTATAGACATGGGAAGATGTTGAGAAGGTAATGGAAGAGACTCAATCCAAAGGAATGTCTGCATGGTTTGAAGCTATAGCATATTTGGTGTTGGGAATTACTATGCTGTCACTTCTTGCAGAGCCTCTAATAGCAAGTGTTCAAAAGTTCTCGGAATTCGCGGGAATTTCATCGTTTTTCATCTCGTTTATTTTAGTCCCTTTGGCTACAAATTTCAGAGAAGCAACATCAGCGATCAAAGAAGCTAGTCACAAAAAAAGTAGCAATACTTCTCACACCATGTATGAGGTTAGTCATCATCTAGTAGTGTCTGTCACTTTCACTTCATTATAAGCTCTTAAGCTTGTTGATTGGGTGAAATGAATGCAGATTTATGGAGCAGTTTTCATGAACAACATTCTAGGTTTTGTGGTGATATCTATACTTATATATATGAGAGACATTACTTGGGAATTTTCAGCTGATGTATTGGTGGTGGCCATTGTTTGTGGTGTGATGGGTCTGGCTTCGGCTTTTCGTACCACTTTTCCTCTTTGGACATCCTTTCCTGCATACCTTTTGTACCTAATATCTTTGCTTTTGGTTTATGTTCTCAAAGATGTTCTCAATTATATGTAGTGTCATTTTGATAGCAGGACTAAATGGAATATCAAACTCTTGATGTTGTTTATTGGAAAATATTGTGCGCATAGTTCCGAATATGTTATGAAATGTAACATTGTTGTTGAATGTTGATTCCTTAATAGATGGTCCAGTCGATAAAGATATAATGTAAATCTCATAAGATCTCGGATTCGAATTCCGTTGTTACTTTGTGTCCGACACTAGACATGTTTTTCAATTTGAAGTGTCTCTGCTACATATAGTCAAACTTGGTGTAAATATGTCTCTTAAATAATGAAAAAGCTTGCAACTATAAAGCTTACAACTATTACTCTAATTTCTGTCATTAAAGCTTACAACTATTCAGTTGGAATCATCCAAATTCATGAAAAAGTTATACTGTGTTTTTTTTTTGTTAAAGTGTAAATAATTTTAGTTAATTATAGGTTAGTTAGAGTATTTGCAGTCAAAGAAGAAGTTGCTAGGTATTTCAATGTTGCTTTCAAGGAGATAGATTTTGAAAGGCCGGTTCCGGATGGAATTGTTTCCTACAGATTCTCTGCGATTGTTGGGAAATCATTAAAGATGATGTTTTTGACTTCTTCAAAGAATTTCATGTTAATCCGACCATTTCTGAAATATCTCGTAATTTATTTAATGTTCGGAATAATATTGTTTAATATTAATATTGTTTTAGATTGCTCTAAAAGATTTTAACAAGAATAAATAGAGTAATCAGCATGATTTTATTTTATTAATTAATATTATCTGACTCAAAGGTTTTATAAAATTTTGGATCAAGAGATATTTTTGGATACTCTCTATTTTGACCCGTTGGTAGGAAAAGTTATGTTTTCCTTTAAGGCATAAAGTTTTCTTTCTTTTGTTTTCTAAAAATAGAAGTACAAAAAGAAGAAGAAGAGAACAAGGGAGAGAAAGGAGAAGAAGAAAAAGTCTTGAAGAAGAAGAAGAGAGCTCTTGATCTTGTTGCTTCTACCATCCATTCATCACTCAATCTTCTCCAATCATTTTGCTAGAGGTGAGTTCATAGCTAGAAACAATTGCTTTTAGTTTTGGTTGAGTTTTTAGGGTTTATGAGTTTAGGGCTTTTTTATGGAAAAAAAATCCTAGAATCGGTAAATTAAACGGTTAGAAATTGATGAAAATGCTTGAGTATGTTGCCTCTAGGTGTAGGAAACTTGTTACCATGTTGTTTTGATGTTTGTCAATGTTGTGATTCGTTTTTGGATGATTCTGTCATAGAAAATACGTGTTTTTCAGCATTCTGTGTTCGGTTAACCGGTTAACGCGTCTGATATTGCGCTTCTGGGACTGCTTTTCTGGTTTAGTTAACCAGTTAACCCCAGGCGTTAACCGGTTAACACTGTAAGTGTGGAGGAAAATGTTTTAGTTCCAAACTTTGAAAATTCATAATTTTTTACTCGGTTATCCGATTTAAGTGTTCTTTATACCGTCTGAAAGCTAGAATTATGTACTTTCACATGATGCCGAAAAATATTATTTCTTACCCGACTTTTCGATTAATTGGAATTAAGTTAAAATGAAAAGTGTAAGCTAATGGAAATAAAAAGGTACAACTTGTAAGATATCTAGGATTCCCTTAGGCTAGTGTGATTGTGGTTTACTTTTCACTTGATCCTCCATAAAAGTCTGAGTAAGTCTTGAGGTGGGTTATTCTTAGTCTCACGGGAAGCATCCGTAAAGGCTTGAGGTATCACATAGTGAAACGGGGATAGTGGTTTGATTCGTGTAATACGCTAGGTCCTCCGTAAAAGTCTGAGTAAGTCCTGAGGTGGGTTATTCTTAGTCCCACAGGAAGCATCCGTAAATACTTGAGGTACGTATTGCACTGGAACCTCCCTAAAAGTCCGAGTAAGTCTTGAGGTGGGTTATTCTTAGTCCCACGGGAAGCATCCGTAAATACTTGAGGTGTGTACGTTACTTGATCCTCTGTAAAAGTCTGAGTAAGTATTGAGGTGGGTTGACTCTACTCCCATGGGAAGCATCCATAAAGGCTTGAGGTGAGTGCTACACTAGTTTGCGTAGGAAGTCTGAGTAAGTCTTTAGGTGGGTGATTCTTAGTCTCACGAGAAACATCCGTAAAGACTTGTGGTAGATATTTCATTTCTATGTATTGAGAGTATGTACAGATATTTGTTCCATTTGATCCCGGTTTCTTGTGTGAGAATGATTAAAGCTTTGAGATTATAGGAATCGAATCTTTAGAGCCGAGAGAACTCTAAGATAGGGAACTCACTGAGATGTTTTATCTCATCCCATGTTGATGTTGTTATTTCAGGTATTTCAGGTTCCACAAAGGGTAAAGATAAGGCGATTTGATTATCTTTACTTGTTTGATGACTTCTTCCGCTGTGGACTTTTGAGATCTTCAGATCAAGTTCTTAGACTTTTATTTTTGCGAACATCTTGTATCATTTATAGCCTTTTGTCTTAGTACCTTATATTGTAGTGGCTATATTTATACAATGTGTTACTAAAAACTTGTTGTATTTCAATATCAAACTTAATTTTATATATGAAAAATATGCTTGGAAGTATGTCTTTTATATATGGTTATTACAATTGGTATCAGAGCAGGTTGTATCCTCGACCTAGCCTTA
Organism: Lathyrus aphaca; assembly: GCA_963966055.1. Taxonomy (NCBI): domain Eukaryota; kingdom Viridiplantae; phylum Streptophyta; class Magnoliopsida; order Fabales; family Fabaceae; genus Lathyrus; species Lathyrus aphaca. Next base: position 653,232,784 of record OZ014519.1, read on the forward strand.
GAATATTATAAGTGTTTCTTTCTGTTCATACACGTAATATCGTTGTAGAACTAAATGTTATGTTTATGGTATTGAGCCTGATCAACTTAATCATGTTTTGATGACATTTAGGAATATGGATGGTAGGCGTGGAACTCATGGTCGACCTAGTGTCACTCCTCCTGTTAATGATCAGTCGAGTCGTGAAAGGAATGCTCCTATGTTCCAATTCATGCAGCAGATGCAGTAGCAACATCAGTTCATGCAGGAGATGATGCACCAGATGAATGAGGGTCTTCATCCTCATGTGGTTGCTCCTGAAGCTGGAGGTGGAACATTCCGAGACTTCTTCCGCATGAATCCTCAGGAGTTTCATGGTGGACTGGATCAGGTAAATGTGCATGAATGGGTAACCGAAATGGAGAGAATCTTCTAAATTTTGATTTTTGGTGAAGAAGACAATGTGACGTTTGCGTCACATTTGTTAAAAGGTCCTCTTGCTAGGTGGTGGGAGAGTGCTTCAAATCTTATGGCGGTGCAAGGAGTTCCAAGAGTGTGGCAACAATTTAAGACAATTTTTATGGAGAAGTACTTTCCGAGTTCCTTGAGAACCCAAAAAGAGTTTGAATTCCAATAGCTTAGACAAGGGAGCATGACTGTGGCCAGTTATGCCGAGAAGTTTGAAGACATTGTGGCCTACTCTAGGCAAGCCATGTATGCTCCAGATGAAAGATGGAAGATTGATCAGTTCTTTTTTGGTTTGAGGGCCGAAATCTCTCAAAGGGAGTTCGCTACCTACTCTGAGTTGTTAAGTAAATGCTATGTCGCCGAACATAGTTTGAAGAAAGTTCAAAACGATGCTAGTGTTGGAAGAGCGGTTCAAAGTGATCGAGGAAGAGCCAATCAATATTTTAGGCCAAGACCTCGTGCCTTCAAAGGAAAACAAGTGGCGAGTCACAGATCTAGTGCTCCTCCCTCACGTTCCAGGTGCCATAAGAACCATTATGGAAGGTGTGATTCGAGTGGAGTGATTTGTTATTTTTTCCAGAAGGAGGGACATGTTGCTAGAGATTGTCCATAGATAAAGAATCAAGTTCAAGCGAGGTTCTATACTATGGATGCTAGAAAGACCAAAGCCGACAACTCTCTCATTGCGGGTACATATCTTATTAATGAACATCCTTGTCTTGTTTTATTTGATTATGGAACAATGCATTCTTTTGTATCTACTAGTTGTGTGAAGCGACTTGGGATACGAGTATTTACTTTGTTTCCTCCGATGGTGGTTACTACCGCTATGGATGAAACCGTTAAGACACCCCTTAGGTGTGAGAATTGTACCTTGTCCATGGATGGTAGAGTTTTTCAGACTGATCTCATTTTTCGGCCTCTTAAGAAAGTTGATGTTATCCTGGGAATGGACTGGTTGTCTGCTAATTCTGTGTTTATTGGATGTGAAGAGAAGTTGATCCTTATTCCATCCATTGAAGCGCCTCCGAAAGATGTGTTGACAACGATCTTAGAAGGTACGGGTGGAATGGTAAATTTTCTGTTTGAACAAGAAAAGTCTGTTTTGCTTGTCCTTACTAAAGAGGAGAGTAATGGTAAGAAAGTTTTGAATATTCGATAGTTTCTGAATTTCCTGATGTCTTCCCTGAGGATGTCACTTCCTTACCTCCGCCGGTCAGGGAAGTTGAGTTCTCAGTTGACCAGATATCGGGAACAACTCCTATATTTGTTTCCCCTTATCGGATGGCACCGCTTGAGTTAAAAGAATTGAAGGATCAATTAGAGGATTTGATGGCAAATCATTTTGTAAGACCAAGTATTTCACCGTGGGGAACTCCTGTTTTGTTGGTAAAGAAGAAAGATGGTGGTATGCGGTTGTGTATCGATTATCGTAAGTTGAACAAGGTTACTATCAAGAATAAATATCCCTTGCCGAGGATAGACGATCTCCTAGATCAGTTAAAAGGAGCTCGTGCATTTTCGTAGATTGATCTGAGGTCGGGATATCACCAGATTCGTGTGAAAAATTCCGGTGTTCCGAAGATTGCGTTTAGAACCCGTTATGGTCATTATAAATTCTTAGTGATGCCTTTCGGTGTGGCGAATGCTCCAGCTGTTTTTATGGATTACATGAATCAGATATTTCAAGATTATTTTGATCAATTTTTTGTGATCTTTATTGATGACATTCTTATCTATTCTCGTACTCCACAAGAGCACGAAGAACATTTGAGGATTGTCCTATCGGTACTGCAAGAGAAGCAACTTTTTTCCAAGTTTAGCAAGTGTGAGTTTTGGATGTCAAAAGTCAAGTTCCTTGGACATGTTATATTTCAGGGAGGTGTAGCAGTGGATCCGTCAAAGATTGAATCCGTGATTAATTTTGAGAGACCGAAGAATGTTTCAGAAGTGAGAAGTTTCTTAGGTTTGACAGGTTACTAAAGAAGGTTCATTAAAGGTTTTTCTCATATGGAGTTACCATTAACTAAGCTTACTAGAAAGGATTTCTCTTACGAATGAGATTCTAGTTGTGAGCAAAGTTTTGTGTGGTTGAAAGAGAAATTGACAACTGCTCCAGTTTTGATCATTCTCGACCCTAATAAATCTTATGAAGTGTTTTGCGATGCTTCTAAGATGGGATTAGGAGGTGTTCTTATGCAAGAAGGTCAAGTTGTAGCTTATGCTTCTAGACAGTTGAGAGTCCATGAAAAGAATTACCCAACTCATGATTTGGAACTGGCGGTCGTGGTGTTTACTTTGAAAGTGTGGCGGCACTATCTGTATGGTGTGCGTTTTGAGATGTTCAGTGATCATAAGAGTTTGAAGTACCTATTTGATCAGAAGGAATTAAATATGAGACAGAGAAAATGGATGGAGTATTTGAAAGATTATGAGCTTGAGTTGAAGTACCATCCAGGAAAAGCGAATAAAGTGGCAGATTCTTTAAGTAGAAAAGTAATTCATAGTGTCGAGTTGATGGTGTTGGAATATGCACTGTTGGAAAAGTTCCGAGACCTTAATATTCAGTTTGTTTGGACTCTGAATGGTGTAATTATGAGAAATTTGAATATCAATTCTACTTTGAGGAATGAGATTCAACAAGCACAAGTTCTAGATGAGAAGTTGCAAGAGTTGTTACTCCAACCGGGTTTTGTAAGAGCGTTGGATGGGATTATCCTATTCAACCAAAGAATTTGCATCCCGAATGATGATATGTTGAAGAGAATTTTTTTGGAGGAATCCTATAAAGGTTCTTTTACGATACATTTGGGTTCTTCGAAGATGTATCAAGACTTGAAGAAAGAGTATTGGATGTCCGCAGTCGCGGAGCCATAAATTTTTTGAAGCATGGACAAAAATATAAAGACCGTAAAAATATGCAAGAAATATGACGTTTTTAAAATGACGTTTAATAAAACTATCACTATTTACAATAAAATATGGTGCTTTTATTAACTCACGTAGTGTCGATAGAAAAATGACAGTTTTAACCGCCTTTATTTTGACAAGTAAGTTGCTTTACAGTGAAGTTTATTTTTATTATTTTTTTAAGTCGAATATTTTCTTTTATAATTGTGGAAATTGATCTATAGAATTGTATAAATTCATAATATATTTTTTATATTATTTGAGGATAAAATTTATTCTTTTCATCTTTTTTTTTTACACTGTATGTTTGTTTTTTAATTTTAGTAATTGCTTCTTTTATGTTAATTTTTATTTCCTCTAAGTATTCATTTTTAATTTATGGTTAATTTGGTCCTAAATTATAACTTTATTCGTTATTTCAATTCTTGCACTTTTTCTAATGTAGTTGAATCTAAATATTATAATATCAAAAAATTTGATGTAATATATGCTTAATTGCATAAAAATATAATTTATTTGCATAATTTATAATTTTTTTTGGCTTAAACATGTATTTTTATGCATAAAAATATAATTTTTTTTTGTTTAAACCTTAATTTACAACATTAGGCATGTATTTTTTTTCTTAATTTATAATTTATAAATTAATTTTTTATTTAAATTTATATTTTTCAGCATTTCCGTTAATTCTAGCATTTTAAACCGCCGTAATAACACTTTAATAATTTAATTTTTGGTTTAAATTTGTATTTTTCTGCATTTATGTTATTTGTGGCGGTTTAAACCGCCGTAATAGCACTTTTATAATTTAACTTTTGATTTAAATATGTATTTTTTCTCTATTTTTGTTAATTGTGGCGTTTTCAACCACCATAATATTACTTTTTAACCGCCGTAACTTGCAGAATTGTTGTTTAAAGAAGATTTTTTTTGGACCAGAGCCTGAGCACATGCCCAGCCTGGCCGGGCCTTAAAACCGCCCATGGTGGTCCGAAATGACAAAGGACATTGTTGTATTTATGTCTGAATATGCGGTGTGTCAATAAGTGAAAATTGAGCACCAAAGACCGGGCGGTTTGTTGCAACCTTTGGACATCCAATTTGGAAGTGGGATAATATTTCTATGGATTTTGCAGTGGGTTTACCGAGTACTCAAGGTGGTTATGAATCTGTTTGGGTGATTGTGGATCGACTAACGAAATCTGCGCATTTCTTAGTCGTTAAGACTACGTACAAGACAAGTCATCTCGCGAGGTTGTTTATTGCTGAGATTATGGTGAGATTGCACGGTGTCCCATCTAGTATTGTGTCGGATAGAGATCCGAAATTCACTTCGAGGTTTTGGAAGGTGTTCCAACACGCCATGGGTACAAATGTGCGTTTGAGTACTTGTAATCATCCTCAAACGAATGGTTAGACGAAGCGTACGATTCAAACAATGGAATATATGTTAAGGGCATGTGTTTTGGAAATTAAAGGAAATTGGAAAGAAATTTTTCCATTGATAGAATTGTCTTACAATAACAGTTACCATGCGAGCATCAGAATGGCTTCGTATGAGGCTTTGTATGGAAGAAAGTGTAGAACATCATTGTGTTGGTCTGAAGTGGGTGAATATAAGATTTTGGGACCCGAAGTTATTCAAGAGACCACAAAAAAGATTCAAATGATTCAAGAAAAGATTAAGCAAGCCCAAGATTGTCAGAAGAGTTATGCTGACAATCGAATGAGACCTTTGGAATTTGATGAAGGTGATCATGTGTACTTGAAAGTCACTCCGAGATTGAGATTGAAAGGACCATTTATGTCGCGCAAGTTAAGTCTGAGATACGTAGGACCATATCAGATCTTAGAAAGGATTGGTGAAGTTGCTTACAAATTGGCCTTACCACCCTCTCTATCTGAAATGCATGATGATTTCCATGTATCTCAACTTCGTAGATTTATTCCTGATCCTCTTCATCCTATTCTGCCGAATTCTATCGAGATAGAAGCGAATTTGACTTTTGAACCCCAACCGAGCCATATTGTTGGAAGAGAAACCAAGGTGCTAAGGAACAAAGAGATGCCACTTGTTAAAGTGTAATGGGATGCGACGCATCCGGGAGATGCTACGTGGGAGTTGGAATCAGAAATGCGGGAATCATATCCTCACCTATTCATGTAATCCTTTAAATTCGAGGACGAATTTCTATTTAAGGGAGGGAGGATGTAATACCCCGTAATTTATTTAATGCTCTGAATAATATTGTTTAATATTAATATTGTTCCAGATTTCTCTAAGAGATTTTAACAAGAATAAATAGAGTAATCAGCGGGATTTTATTTTATTAATTAATATTAGTTGACTCAGAGGATTTTTAAAATTTTGGATTAAGAGACATTTTTGGATACTCTATATTTGGACCCGTTGGTAGGAAAAGTTATGTTTTCCTTTAAGACATAAAGTCTTTTTTCTTTTGTTTCTAAAAATAGAAGTATAGAAAGAAGAATAAGAGAAAAAGGGAGAGAAAGAAGAAGAAGAGAAAGTCTTGAAGAAGAAGAGGAGAGCTCTTGATCTTGTTGCTTCCACCATCCATTCTTAACTCAATCTTTTCCAATCAGCTTGCTAGAGGTGGGTTCATCGCTAGAAACTTTTGCTTTTAGTTTTGGTTGAGTTTTTAGGGTTTATGAGTTTAGGGCTTTTTATGGAAAATCCTAGAATCGGTAAATTAAACGGTTAGAAATTGATGAAAATGCTTGAGTATGTTGCCTCTATGTGTAGGAACCTTGTTACCATGTTGTTTTGATGTTTGCCAATGTTGTGATTGGTTTTTGGATGATTATGTCATAGAAAATACGTGTTTTTCAGCATTCTGTGTTCGTTTAACCGGTTAACCATATACGTTAACCGGTTAACACATCTGATATTGCGCTTCTGGGACTATTTTTCTGGTTTAGTTAACCGGTTAACCCCAAGCGTTAACCGGTTAACACTGTAAGTGTGGAGGAAAATGTTTTAGTTCCAAACTTTGAAAATTCATAACTTTTTACTCGATTATTCGATTTAAGTGTTATTTATACCGTTTGAAAGCTAGAATTATGTACTTTCACATGATGTCGAAAAATATTATTTTTTACCTGAATTTTACCTGACTTTTCGATTAATCAGAATTAAGTTAAAATGGAAAGTGTAAGTTAATGGAAATAAAAAGGTACAACTTGTGAGGTATCTAGGATTCCCTTAGGCTAGTGTGATTGTGGTTTACTTTTCACTTGATCCCCCGTAAAAGTCTGAGTAAGGCTTGAGGTGGGTTATTTTTAGTCTCACGGGAAGAATCCGTAAAGGCTTGAGTTATCGCATAGTGAAACGGGGATAGTAGTTTGATTCATGTAATACGATAATGTCGCTCCCGGGATTTTCATCCTAGTACAAACGCGAAAGTGGCGCGGAAAAGGTAGAGTCGCCAGCCAGACATTTTTATCCCGAATGAATGGGAAAGGTAATGTTGCACAAACCTGAGGAAGAAGGAATTGACAAGGCCTTGCGAACCAAAGATCGGGGTTCGGGAGTCGGTTACGAACTGGGAAGGTATTAGCACCCCAGATCGTCCGTCGTACCCGACGGGATCCACGCTTGCTTGTTTTGTTTCAAAGGGTGAGAAATAAGATGCTGCTGAATAACATTGCTGACTGGAATGAGAATGAGAAAAGAATCTGGAAAAAGAGAATGGACAAAAGGGAAAATGTAGGGAAAATAAAGAATGTGCTCGAACGGGCCCTACCCCACTGCCTACGTACCTCATCGGGATAATGAGGATCAGAGTCGACGTAGTTCGCCTAACTAAGGCGGGAACTATTTGTTTGTGTTTTTTATGCTGGAACTGCGTATGTCTATGCTCAGGTGTTGCAGGCTCGTCTGGTACGAGTGCGTTTACCGTCTTGCATGAAAGACAAGTCGTCACGAGTTCGCGTTGTTGTCGCTCCCGATAAATAAGAATGGCTCAAATAAGGGTACAAGCGCGAACGGTCGGCGAAATAGGGATGAGAACACACAGGAGTGAACTCAAGAGAAAGAAAAGAGTCGCCAGCTAGGCATTTTTATCCCGAAGGAAAGGTAATGCTGCATAAACCTAAGAAAAGATATGGATAAGACGGTCGCGAACCAGAGAGACTGAGAAAGGGGATTGGTTACAACCTGGGAAGGTATTAGCACCCAGATTGTCCGTCGTACTCGACGGGATCCACGCTTAAAAGATTTGTGTTTTAAAGGGGTAGTGTCAGTGCAATTTGTGTATAAAGAGCTGGAAAAGGATGTACAGGTGTCAGTGTAAAAAGAAGTGTGAAATGTGAGTATGTAAAGTGTCAGTGTAAGGAGTAAATGGAATACTCAAGAACATGAGGCTAAAAGAATGATACTGGAAAGAGGGGAATCTACAGAGACGTTTGTTCGATAACAGTTAAGTTATGCCTACGTATCCTCTCGTGCAATGAGGAAGTCAGAACACCGTAGTTCGACCCAAAGAGACTGAAAGATAAATTGACTTGTGAACTGCTTGCTTGTCTATGCTCAAGTGTATGACCTGTCTGGCTCAGGTGCAAACTGTCTTGCATTAGACGGAAGAAGCAAGTTCTCGTTTATGAGTGAATGAGATGAGAAAATAATCCCGGAGGAGACGATTATGGTTTGTTTTTGATTTTTCAGTCTTTTATTGCTTTTGAAAGTTTGTTAATGAGCTTAAGCCTAAACCAATGGGTTAGTAAACTCATCAAATCTTCCCTCTGATTAGGGGTAATGAGAATACCTTAAGTGTGAAGTCAGCTTCTCACACTTGATCACCATGGTGTAGGGTTAAGATCATTAACCTACTGGTGATTATTTAGATGTTCTTGTTGTTTTTGTTTAGTGTTGAGTAATGAGATTAAGCCATAATCAGGGATTAAACAGACTCATTACACCATCCTAATAGAAGGATAATAGATGAGAATGTTTAAGCTGAGGAAAACTCCTCAACTTAATCCATGATTAGGGATTAAACCCATGACAAAACAAAGCCTTTATTAAGTGGATTTAGTTAATGATAAGATGATGAAGTGAGTTTTAAAGTTTGTAAGACAACTTGAGGGGGACTTGTCCATTAACACTAGGGTTAGTCCTTCTTAACCAATTAATGGAAGAATTAGGACCCTAATGCAAGGCCCAAGTTACAAGATTGATGTCTTGATGATTATTAGATGAATTGATTAAAGGGTTTAAACACATTAAGGGTTTAACACTTAGGATTAAAGTTATACACTCCATCCTAATAGAAGGATGCAGGCATAAGCTTAATCACAAAGCCTTAAAACCTTTAGGGTTTAGTCCTTGATTATGAGATGAGAAGAGAAGACTCAATGAGACACAAAGGTAAAATCTAAATGGGGACTAATCAAAACCCTAATTATTGTCATGCTTGGTTGTTCCTAAGGTTTGTGAGGTTTACAAGAGACAATCTTCAGAGAAACCACCAGGAAGCAAATGAAAGGAGCAAAGAGAAGCAAAGTAACTTGCTTCATTCAAGAAGACAAGTCACTTGAGGAAAGAAGGTAAGAAGAAGAAGAAAGAGCAAGATCAATCTCAAACACAAGATAGAATGCAGCAATGATGCATAAGAGGGATGAAAAGAAATTGTGAGAAGTGAAGGCAAATTCACTTCTCAAAGTGACTTACCACCTGAAAAGTTAGTGAAAGAAATGCAATGCAATGCAAGATGAGATGAAATGACATGATGCAAACCAAAACCAGAAGCATAAGTATGGTGCTAATGATGCTATGAGATGATGCAAACATGAATCTAGGCATGAGGATGATCATATGAACATATGGATGCAAGAGAAGCATGCTTAGAACCATGATCATACATGAAAGGTTATGAAATGCAAATGACATACAACATGGCAAATGCAAGATGTAATGATCAAACATGATTCTAATATGTCTTAAGATGTAATATGAATCAAATGAATGCACAAAATGTCATGGCAAGTCATGGTATGCAAGCAAATGCAAGATGAATGCAAAAGGAAGCCCAAATTAGGGTTTATGATCAATGTACCAAACAAAAACCAAAACCAGAAGCAAACATCAAGATAAAAAATTGAAAATGCATTCCAAGGAACCCTAAACCTATACAAACTCACTGCCCAAAGGAGGGGTTCTAACTCTTAACCTAATGAGGGTTATGAATTTCTTAAGTATGCTAGGGTTTTAAGGTACCTTGCCAAGAAAAATGTCAAACAAATTGAAAATGAAAAATCAAATCATGCCAATTTAATCCTATGAACTACATGATATGCAAGACACAATGCAAAAAGAATCAAAGTCCAACTCTCAATGGTTAGGCAAAAATGAATTTTGGAAGTTTGGAACAAAATATTGCCTTGAAATGAAATTAATTCCATGAAAAATTGTCAAAAGACATCAAGATCAAAAAAGAAATTTGGTTTGAGGGTTGGACAATGTTTCTAAATGATTTTGAAGGTTTCATGAATTTTTTTGTGATTTTTAAATACCTAAAAGTATTTTTAATTAATTAATTCTCATTAATTAATTAAAAATAAACTTTTAAATGATTTAAAAATATTTTTTAATGCAAAAAATAAAAATAAAAAATGTTTTTGGTTTCTGAAAATTAATAAAAGATTATATAAAAAATTTCAGAATTTTTGAATGATTTTTACTATTTTAAATAAAATGTAGAAAACAAATGAATTAAAATGAAAATAAAATTGAATAAAAATGAAAGTCAGCGCATCCAATGGCCAGGGTTTGAACTCAGGAAGGAGGGAAAGACTGCGCGCCAGATCCAAGGGTTGTCATTCAAACTGGCTAAAACGAATTAATTAATTTAATTAATTGAGATTAGGGTTAAGTGGAAGATCTGGGCCATAGAACACGCGCGGGAATTGACCAAGTCAGCCTATCCTACGCACCAAATTCTAACTGCACTTAATTACATGGATTAGCCCTAATTACTTTCAGGTGGCCGGAGAAGACTTCCGGTCGTCTTCTCCGGCAAGACCCTCACCTGAAAGTTGCTAAAATCTTCAAAACTTCATGAAAACGAAAACTAAAAGCCCAGAAATCATCCCCATTCGAAACTAAACCAAAACCCCCAAACAAAAACCATTTTTCATTCATCAATCAGCCAAATCGAAGCAAAACATTTCTAGGGAAAAAAGTTTCAGAGCATTCATACATCCTGGTTTCTCAACCATTTTCAAAAATAATCATTTCCCCATGATCAGGGGAGTGCATAGAAGCATTTAAGAACTTAAAATGGAGTTTCTGGAAAAAAGTTTGAGATGGCTACCTGAACTGAAGCTTTGGTTTCTGGTACTTTCTGGCTGGTTTCTTGCTTGCAATCAACTCCACTGGACCCCCTGAGAAGCTTTCAATGCTTGTTTGAGGTTTATAATGGATGGTTTGAGAGATGGCAGAAGTTCTGTTCAAGGTGGGATGGAAATCGTATTTCTGATTCAGGGAGTTCTAGGCTATGGTGATGGGTGCTTTTTGATCAGTGAAGCATGTTGAGTTGATTTGTGAAGTTTGTTTTTGTGTTTGCTAGCTGTGCTGAGTGTTTCGAAGGTTTTTGCAAGTTGGAGCAAAAATGATAACTATGGCTTATGGGCAAGATCAGTGTGTGTTGTGTTATGTGTTAGGCTGGGTTTTGTCCATGTATCAAAAGGGGATAGGTCAGAAAGTTGTTGGTGGCCTATGGTGATTGGTATGGGTCTTTGGCCAAAATGTCAACTTGATGTGTACTTGAAGCATGGGCTATGGTACAACTTGCTTTTTGGCATTCTTGGGCTCAGCTTGAATCAAGGAATGCTGTGAAAAGAGTTTAGAGGCAAGGCAGCAAGTGGTTTGTAACTTATGATGAGTTTTGCAAGTTGGTTCAAATTGGATTCCTTTGAGATTTCTTGAGTTTCAAGGCATGAAATGAGATGATTCTTGGTCCAATTCTGATTTTTAGAGGTTATGCAATCATGTTGTGAAGAAATTGTACACATTTGAGGTCTTTAGAACACTTGATCAAGTCATTTTGCAAAATGCCTCTTTGGTAGAAAACTTCAAATTTTGTGATTTTAGCCAACTTTGACAAGCCATAACTTTTGATCCAAAATGAATTAGGTCATGTTCTTGTACTTTTTGAAAAGGGAATGATCCATTCTACAACTCTCATGACCAAAGTTTTTCCATTTGAAGCATTTTTGAATCAAAAAGTAAAGGTTGAAAAAGTTTCCTAAAATGGCAATTTCCTCAAAAAGTCAACTTTCCCAAAAAGTCAACTTTGCAAAAGACTTGAAATTCTTCAATTTTGTGAACTTCCAACTTCTTCTATGATCAAATAAAGATCATACACAATCAAAATGATGAAGAACACCCTTTGGTTGGGTCATTGGGGGCCTCAGATGCCCTGATTTTACATTAACTTGCTTGAAAAGTCAACTCTTTATCAGATGACTTCCCCATGGAATTTCTTCATGAAAATTGACATGCATACTCCCTATACCATATAGAGACCAATAGAAACAAGAATGACCAAAAAATTTGGAGTTGTGGCCTCTGAAACCAAAACCCTAATTCTAGGTCATCTGTGCAGTCAAGCCTGGCTCTGCTTCCATACCATTCTCAGTTCTTGTGATTTTTTGACATTCTTGACTTTGAGAGGATATAATATGATGCTTGAACACACATGGACCCATTTGAAGTGATTGATGACCTTTGGAGTGGCTCTTGGATAGCTCAGATCACAAACCCTAGGTGCAGATGACTTTGAACTAATGCAGTGAATCAAAAATGTGGTATGGGATGCCATGATTGGATTCATGCATATGAAATGATCACAAGCCATGGTGTGAATGGGTGAGGGAAAATTTGGGGTGTTTACAGCTGCCCCTATTCAAACATGAGTTAGCTATGCAGGATGTAAGCAACGGCTTAACAGGCAAACAAGATAACTTGTGGTTGAATACCAAAGACAATCCAAAATTTGCACTCACAGAATGAAGAAGAAAAGGGATATAGATTGTAAAAGAAAATAAAGTATAATATAAAGTGCGGGCGACGGAGGACGACCGTCGAGCAGAGGACGGCTGTTGGGGAAAGGGCAATGACGGGGACGGCCGACATACTGGGGAGAATGTGTGAAATAAAGCAATGACGGGGACGGCCGACATGCTGGGGATATCGGAGATTATGATGGGGACGGCCACCAAGTAAAACTATAAAATTCTCTGAGAATTAATGAACAAACGATGGGGACGGCCATCAGGTTCATAAAGTAATGCAAACAACGATGGGGACGGCCATCAGGCTAAACTGATGAAGGACGATCATCAGGAAAAGAAAAAGGGACCACGATGGGGACGGCCATCGGGTTAAAGAACAAATGAAATAATGATGAGGGACGGTCATCAAAGGTGAAGGACGATCACCTAGCAGGGGACGGCTGCTCTGTTGGGGGATAAGATGAGGGACGGTCATCTAAGGTGAAGGACGATCACCTGGCAGGGTACGGCTGCCGAAAATATCGCGACATAGGACGAATGCCGGATAAAAGGTCAACGATGGGGACGGCCATCGGACGAGCATGATGAAGGACGATCATCAAGAGGTGAAGGACGATCACCTAGCAGGGGACGGCTGCTCTCAAGGTTTACCATGACATAGGACGAATGTCAGGTAACAAAATCAACGATGGGGACGACCATCGGATAAAATGATGAAGGACGATCATCAAAAGGTGAAGGACGATCACCTAGCAGGGGACGACTGCTAAAAATATCACAACATAGGACGAATGTCGGATAGAAGGTCGACGATGGGGACGACCATCGGATGAGCATGATGAAGGACGATCATCAAGAGGTGAAGGACGATCACCTAGCAGGGTACGGCTGCTCTCAGGGTTTATCATGACATAGGACGAATGTCAGATAGAAAAGAAAATTTACTCTACTGGGGGAATAGTAAACACGGACGAGCGTTTACATCCAAAAGAAAATAGAAGGTATAAGTGTTTTGACGCTATGTATAGATTAAAGATGCGGACGAGCATCCCTAAGGCTACGATACGGACGAGTATCGGGTAGAAACAAATACTGACACGTGTTCAGAGATGATGATACGGATGAGTATCAACTGGTTAACAAGGAACACGGACGAGTGTTGGTTCTGAGGGGACTCTTCTGGGGAAAAGTAGACACAGACGAGTGTCTAAATGCAAGGAGATAAGAGTGTTTGGCACAGTGTATGGATTAAAGATGCGGACGAGCATCCTTAGGACTGTGATACGGACGAGTATCAAGTAGAAACAAACGCTTGACGCATGTTCTGAGATGATGGTACGGACGAGTACCAATTGGTTAACAAAGAACACGGACGAGTGTCGAATCTGCGGGGATATAGATGGTGTATACAAGATACGGACGAGTATCTGTATAAATAAAAAGTATGAGTGGTGTGTAGATGAGTTTTCAACCTGCTGGAGAGAGTGACACGGACGAGTGTCAAAAGGAGAAGAGTATAGTATAAACAAGTATCTGATATACGAAGTGTTTAAGTAATTATGTTGGGGAAGGTGACACGGAGGATGTCAAGAACATTATATATATATATATATATATATATATATATATATCTGTGAGTGCAAAGGGGATACTTCGGATTTCTGCTGGGGATATGACACGGACGGGTGCCACAAGGAATATGTACTGGTGTTTGTGAGTGTAAGGCAACTGCTTTAGCTCTTTGCTGGGGAACCTGGGGAGCATTCTGTATATTGTTGATGGATTGTCATTATTCACAAGTGTTTGATTCAGACCATGACTTATGATTATGCAATATGTTTGATTTTTGCCGTAATGCTCCAGATTAGATGGAATGCTACGCTTTGTGGGGTGAATATGATGCGAATGCTATGATTATGCAAAAGATACCGATCTGGGATTCGGATCCCATTGCCGCGAAGATCTCTGGTCGATCTGTTTGAAGTGGACATCCCAGCTGGGGATGAGACCATTGAGATGTATCTGCTTGGGGAAATAGGTCACTGATAGACCCATCCTTGGTAATGAGGGACCCAGCTGGGGTTTGTAGAAGCTTTCTTCACTCTGTTGTGATTCTTTCGTGTGCTGCTCTTCTGGATAGAGGCTGAAACTCTGTGGGGAAGCGGTTCCCTGGCTTTTGTACTTGGCTGAGGAGGAAGAATGATTGGCACCTCGGCTGGGGAGAAATAACAAGTGGCAACTCAGCAGGGGAGAAAACACTTTGGGTGCTAAGACTGAGTGAGTGTTGATTTGCCAGCCTGCTGGGATGAGGTTTACATGCCCCATGTCGTGTTTTGAATACCTGCAATCCTGAAAAGACAGAGAAATACACAAGTAACCCCGAGGTATCCCTTACCGGATTCCATCATAGGAGTTCAGACACTCCCGGGAGTAAATATATTTCCTGCAAGCGCGTATTTCTCTTTAGAAGAAAAAGTATTCGTATTCATGCAAACAATATCTTATAGACATCGGACATTTTGCAAATGAAAAATAAAATGTACGAGACGGGACGTGACTGAAAATCTGATTTTATTAATTCATATGCCCTGAATTGGCAAGATACAGTCAAGGAAACATATCCCCTGAAAAGAGGAGATTGTTACAAATGGAGAAACAAAATGTTGGCAATGTTGACGACACTTTGAGGAGCTTCCCTTTGCTATGACTCGTATGACGTTTGACGTTCTTCTCGTCTTGCTTTCTGAAGAAGGCTGATTCTGAAAGAGGCTTGATCCTTTAGAAGCTTACCAAGTTGTAAGTGATACAGACAAATTCAGGATGCAATTGTTCGCTTATTCCCTTATTTTGCATGGATCGCCCTTTCGGGTTTTCAATCCATCGGGATACCCATTTTTGCCTGAGCTGTCCAACGCGGCTTTTCAACTCAGCGGGTGTACATTTTTTGTTTATTTCCCTTATTTTTGCCCGAGTCTTTTATTCTGTTTTTTGACTCGCCGGGATGCCCTATTTCTGCCTGGACCTATATTCTGTTTTTATGTCCAGCGGGTCATTTTTTATGCGAAGTATTTTTTAACTGCATCTGAATTCACAGGGGACGGGAAGTCTTCACCATCCATGGTGCTGAGCATCAGTGCTCCACCAGAGAAAATTTTCTTTACCACGAATGGTCCTTCATAGTTTGGGGTCCACTTGCCCCTGTGGTCTGTATGAGGAGGGAGGATTCTTTTCAGCACAAGATCTCCTACTTGGTACTCTCGGAGCCTGACTTTCTGATCGAAGGCTTTCTTCATTCTTTTCTGATACAACTGCCCATGACAGATTGCAGCCAATCTTTTCTCTTCGATCAGACTCAGTTGTTCGTATCGGGATCGAACCCATTCTGCTTTGTTCAGCTTAACATCCATCAGTACCCGTAGGGAGGGTAGTTCAACTTCAACCGGTAGGACTGCTTCCATACCATACACAAGCTGATACGGTGTTGCCCCAGTGGATGTTCTGATTGACGTGCGGTACCCATGCAAGGCAAATGGTAGCATTTCATGCCAGTCTTTGTAGGTGACTACCATCTTCTGCACAATCTTCTTGATATTTTTATTAGCCGCCTCAACAGCGCCATTCATCTTTGGCCTGTAAGGAGAAGAATTGTGGTGTTGGATCTTGAAGTCCCGGCACAGCTCTGCCATCATTTTATTGTTTAAGTTGGAACCATTATCAGTAATGATTCGCTCGGGAACTCCGTATCGACAGATGATATCTCTCTTCATAAATCTGGCTACCACTTGCCTTGTAACGTTGGCGTAGGAAGCTGCTTCGACCCACTTGGTGAAATAGTCAATGGCAACCAGGATGAATCTGTGGCCATTCGAAGCAGTCGGCTCAATCTTGCCAATCATATCAATGCCCCACATAGCAAAGGGCCAGGGTGACGACATCACAATCAAAAGATTGGGAGGCACATGCACCTTATCCGCATAAATCTGGCATTTATGGCATTTTCTGGCATAAGCACAACAGTCGGCATCCATCGTGATCCAGTAATAACCTGATCTTAGCAATTTCTTAGCCATGGCATGCCCTCCTGCATGGGTACCAAAGGATCCTTCGTGCACTTCGTGCATCAACAAGTCTGCTTATGTTCTATCAACGCACCTGAGGAGTACCATATCAAAGTTTCTCTTGTACAGGGAACCATCAGTGTTCAGGAAGAAACTACCAGCAAGCCTTCTTAAAGTCTTCTTGTCATTGGAAGATGCCCCAGGTGGGTATGTTTGATCCTCCAAGAAGCACTTAATGTCATGGAACCAAGGCTTATCATCTTTTACGGCGTCTGCTGCAAATACATATGCTGGTCTGTCAAGTCTGGACACTGAAATCCGAGGCACAAAGTTGGCAGCTTGAACTTTGATCATTGACGAAATGGTAGCCAGAGCATCTGCAAACTGATTCTCGTCCCGAGGGATATACTCAAGCTTGACCGTTGTGAAGAAAGTCAATAACCTTCTTGTATAATCCCTGTAAGGTATCAGATGATCCTGGTGGGTGTACCATTTGCCGTTGGTTTGATTAACTACCAGAGCTGAATCTCCGAATACAGTCAATGTTTTGATCCTGAGGTCAATGGCTTCCTCAAGACCCATAATGCAAGCTTCGTATTCAGCTTCGTTGTTAGTGCAGTTGAAGGTGAGCTTTGCCGAGAAAGGCATGTGAACTCCCTTAGGTGTAATGAGTACTGCACCAACACCACGACCATTCATATTAATAGCCCCATCAAACATCATAGTCCATTCTTCTTCCGGGTCAGGCCCTTCAGTGTGAACAGGCTCTTCATGATCTTTCGCTTTTATGAACATGATGTCTTCATCAGGGAAGTCAAATCTCATAGGCTGGTAATCATCAATAGATTGCTCAGCAAGATAATCAGATAATACACTGCCCTTAATGGCTTTCTGAGATGTGTACTGGATGTCGTATTCTGTGAGGATCATTTGCCATCTTGCAACCCGTCCGGTAAGAGTTGGCTTCTCAAAAATGTACTTAACTGGGTCCATTTTTGATATCAACAAAGTGGTGTGGGTCAACATATACTGTCTCAGTCGGCGAGCAGCCCACGCTAAAGCACAACAAGTTTTCTCGAGCAGTGAATAACGTTGTTCACAGTCGGTAAACTTTTTGCTTAGGTAGTATATTGCATACTCTTTTCGACCAGACTCGTCATGCTGGCCCAGCACACACCCCATCGACTCTTCTAATACTGTTAAGTACATTATCAGAGGTCTTCCTTCAACTGGAGGCATAAGGATTGGAGGTTCTTGCAAGTATTCTTTGATCTTGTCAAAAGCCCTCTGGCAGTCTTCGTTCCACCTGACCGTCTGTTCTTTTCTTAACAGTTTGAACAAGGGTTCACAGGTTGCAGTAAGGTGAGATATGAACCTTGAAATGTAGTTCAATCTACCTAGAAACCCTCGAACTTCTTTTTCAGATTTTGGTGCAGGCATTTCTTGAATGGCTTTGACTTTATCAGGGTCAACCTCAATCCCTTTCTCGCTTACAATAAATCCTAGCAGCTTACCAGATCGCACCCCAAATGTGCACTTGTTGGGGTTCAGCTTTAGTTGGTATTTCCTCAGACGCTTGAATAACTTCAACAGATTCACCAGGTGGTCTTCTTCCGTGAGGGACTTGGCAATCATGTCATCCACGTAACACTCGATTTCTTTATGGATCATATCGTGGAATAACGTTACCATAGCCCGTTGATATGTTGCACCAACATTCTTCAATCCGAACGACATCACCTTATAACAGAACATGCCCCAGGGTGTGATGAAAGTCGTCTTCTCCATGTCTTCAGGTGACATTTTGATCTGATTGTATCCTGAAAATCCGTCTATGAAGGAGAATACCGAGAACTGAGCCGTATTATCTACCAATACATCAATGTGAGGTAATGGGAAATCATCTTTCGGGCTGGCTCTGTTCAGGTCCCGGTAGTCAACACACATCCTTACTTTACCGTCTTTCTTAGGCACAGGTACTATATTAGCAACCCACGGCGGATAGCTAGTTACAGCAAGGAATCCGGCGTCCCACTGCTTTTGTACCTCTTCTTTGATCTTCATTGCCATATCTGGGCGAGTACGGCGCAGTTTCTGTTTAACTGGTGGGCAGTCTTCTTTTAATGGCAGCTGGTGCATGACGATATCGGTGTCCAGTCATGGCATATCCTGGTAAGACCAAGCAAACACATCCGCATACTCCCGAAGCAGATCAATCAGTTGTTCTTTCACTGAGTTTTGTAGGCAGGCCCCAATCTTAACTTCTTTTACGTCTTCATCCGTACCAAGATTAACTGTTTCAATCTCCTCCTGATGAGGAGTGATAACCTTCTCCTCTTGCCTTAACAACCTGGCTAGCTCTTCAGGAAGCTCGTAATCTTCTTCAACCCCTTCATCGGCTTGATTGATTGGATTGTCAAAGTCATACGAAGTCATAGCCGTGCTGTTGTCGGTGCGGTCTGAAAGGCACTCTCTGCAAGGGTTTAGATTGTTCATTTTAGTGATTGATTTTAATCTTGTTTTAGAAAAAGTGAAATGAAGTTATCATTTTGAAAACATTGCCATTTATTTTTGTACAAAAAGAAAAATGGAAAAACAGTGAGCGGAAAAGAAAAAGACTCATTTGCAAAAGATGTCTGATTATCATTGATTGATCTGTTTGCACAAAATTACAGATGGCCCGATTACAAAATGAGTCTTGTCATCTTGGGCAAGATGCAAGACTTGATGCATGCTTAAAATATACAGGAAATAATAATTACTCTGCAGGAGTAATCCTTATAATTTCCTGGGAAGACCAGTTTGAGATACGACTTCCCGGGATCCTTGGACGTATCCAGCTCTCCAGGTTGCGCTCATCTTCCGACTCATATTCCAAGTTGTTTACTGCATCGGGGGTGAGCATCCACACACTGACAAAGTTGGGCTTCTTAGCAGCCTCTGCTTGATCTTATTGAGTTGGTTTGTAACCCAACCCAAATCTGTCTTCTTTCTTTTCCACAGGCAACAGCTTGCCCCAGCCTTGAGCATTCCCCTCTTCAACAACCTTCCTGGCTTACTGGTAGGATGTCATGGAAGTCCCAAATACAGCAGATGTTTCATTAATGTTCAGGGCCTCAAATCCCTGGCTCATGGTTTCATGGATCTCCCCATCCATCTCAATATATTTGTATGTAGCCAGATGGCTAACAAAAATATCTTCCTCTCCACAAATAGTAACGACTTGGCCCTCCCACTCGAATTTTAACTTCTGGTGAAGGGTTGATGTCACGGCGCCAGCGGCGTGTATCCATGGTCTACCCAATAGACAGCTGTAGGCAGGCTGTATATCCATCACGAAGAAGGTCGTTTTGAAAGTCTGTGGACCAATCGTTATAGGCAACTCAATTTCTCCCAGAACTGATCTCTTAGAACCGTCAAAGGCTCTTACTACCACGTTGCTGGGGCGTAATGCCAATCCTTCATACTCCAGCTTCACAAGGGCTTTCTTAGGTAGGACATTGAGGGATGACCCTGTGTCCACTAATACATGAGAAAGAACTGCACCCTTACACTCCAAGGTAATGTGCAAAGCCTTGTTGTGATTGCGGCCTTCCGTTTTCAAATCAGTGTTGGTAAATCCTAGTCCATGACTAGCGTTAACATTCCCAACTACAGCTTCCAACTGATTGACGGTAATCTCCTCTGGCACATAAGCTGCATGCAAGACTTTTAATAGTGCGTTCCGATGAGCCTCGGAGCACATTAGCAATGATAAAATGGAGATCTTGGAAGGTGTCTGGTGAAGCTGGTCCACTATCTTGTAATCACTTTTCTTGATGATTCTCATGAATTCATCAACCTCTTGATCAAAAGGGGTCTTTAAAACTTCTTTAGTAACTTGTTCTTCTCGCACCATGCTCTTCCCTTTTGCCCTGGCAGCAGCTTCCGCTTCAGCAATGGGTCTTGGAATTTGTGGGGCAAAAAGACGTCCGCTTCGAGTGAAGCCTCCGCCTCCTCCCACATTGTCTATTTGTGGTGAAGAAGTTGATGATTCAAGAGTGATTTTCTGCCCTTCGCAGTATAGATCTGAGCCGTAATGTCAAGGGATGGCATTACTGCTTTCATATGGAACAGGCCCAGGTACCGTGATGGTAACCGGGCTGACTGCAGCAGAGGAGGGTGTTGCAATAGTATGTGGATCATAGTAGATAGTGACCGGTGATATGGCAGGAGATGCCACTGCTTGCTGTTGAAAATTGTTGTTCGGAGGAATACTTGACGGATCGTAATAAATAGTGACTGCTGAGATGTCTGCTGGTGTTGTAGGAGAAGATTCTGAATAGAGGGGTGCTGACGTTGTAGAAGTAACGTTTGTTGATAGGTGGCTTGTTGAAGTGATATTTGAAGCATTTGTTGATGAAACTGAAGAATTGTTTGGAATAATTGTTGTTACAGTTGTAGGAGACTCTGGAACTGTTGTTGGAGAGATTGCCGGATTTGAAGGTATTGATGTTGTGATTTGAAGTAGACCATTCTGGATAAGACTGTTTATGCCACTTCTCAAGTTATCACATCCATTCACCGAAATGTTGCAATAACCGCACCCAAGTTCACACCCAGGGAATATCTGGCATTCAAGGAGTTGAGCTTTAATCTCTACCAGGGGTGTCCGGATCTGCCCAACACTGGTTATTAAGAAAGATGGCATATCTTCCTCAATAGCATTAATTCTGGGCCCTCCATGGTTGGGCATAGGGTTCTTGTTAACATTTGGCGGGGGTGCAAAGTTTAAAGCTTTAGAATCTACCAAGTCTTGTACTTTCATCTGTAAAGCTCTGCACTTCTCTGTACTGTGGCCAGGCGCGTTAGAATGAAAAGCGCATCTGGCGTTGGCGTCATAATTTCTTGGCAGACTGGAAGGATCTGGTGGCGCCAACGTCCTTAACTCAACCAGGTTGAGCTTTAGGAGCTGTGGCAGTAAAGCGGCATAAGGCATAGGGATCGGATCGATCACCCTATTGGCCTGAGATGGTCTCTGTTGAAATGGTCTTTGCTGACTGTTGTTGTTGTTGTTGTTGTAGTTTCTTTGAGGAGGGTACTGAGTTTGTTGCTGGTAATGAGGTTGTTGCTGTGGTTGATATGTCGGTTGCTGAGGAAGTGGAGAGGGAATGGTGACTGCTGCCACTGACCTATGAACATATTGTGGTCTGCCCCTGCTGGCCTGAATAGCATTGGTCTCACCGGTTCTTCTTGGACCTACAAAAGGTTTTCTGGGGTTGCTGGACGAGCTCGCACCATTGTCAGAAATCTTGCCCATCTTTAATAGGCTCTCAATTCTTTCCCCGGCTATGACTACGTCAGCAAAGCTAGTGGAAGAAAAGGCAGCTAGCCTGTCAATGTATGTCCCTTGGAGGGTGTTCATAAACATGTCGGCCATTTCCCTCTCCGACATGGGTGGCTGGACAGCAGCAGCAAGCTGTCTCCACCTCTGGGCGTACTCCCGGAAGCTTTCCCTGGATGATTGAGACATTCCCATCAGGAGGGTCCTGTTAGGAGCCATATCCAAGTTGTACTGGTATTGTCTGATAAAGGCCTCAGCCAGGTCCTTCCAGCATCTAATGGTTGCTCTAGTCAAGTGAGAGTACCATTCCCTTGAAGCTCCTGTTAAGCTATCTTCAAAATAAAACATCCATAGCTTTTCATCCATGGTATATGCCTTCAACCTCCCCAAAAAGGATTGTAAGTGGGTTCGTGGACAGGAAGTTCCGTTGTACTTCTCAAAGCACGGAGGTTTAAACTTGTGGGGAATCCTTACCCCGTCCACTAGACCCATGTCCATAACATCAAAGCCCAAGGAATTCTGAGACTCCAGGGATCTCAATTTTTCAGCAATTTCATCTAGCCTTCTATCATAGGCTTCATCCCCAGCTCCCATCACAGTAAATTGATCTTCCTGGGGGTCTTCCTGTAATACTCTGCCTGCGGTGGCATTCCCTTGCACATTAACAGGGATGTTGATCTCTGGATGAAGGTGAGGGCCATACACAGGTGGGTTAACATGAGGCTGAACTCTCTCATTGTTGCTCGTTCCCCCAGTCCCTAGATGGGGTTCCTCCTGGGTCTGCCTTTCTACTAGTGCCCTTAATCTCTCTTGGCTCTGTGCCAATCCATTCATCGCCTCCATAAACTGGGTCATCTGATTTCTCATTTCCAGTCTCTCGTTGGCCATTTGAGTCCTGACCTCTGTAAGGTCCTGCTGTACTTGGTCCATTTGTATGCCCGGAAGGTTGTTGCGGGTGGGATATCTGTGTGGACGGTTGAGTGGGAACACCCGTCGTCGAGCAATAGTTCCTGAATCACAACAGAGTTAGTAACAACAAAACAAAAACCTACAAAACAAAACAAAAGTTAGTATGCAATGCAGTATGCTTATTTGTTTCCAAGGTATCCGGCTTGGCATTTGGTTTTGACCTTTCCAGACCCCTGAGGAAGGTGCTTTGATGTTGCTTGAGAGAAAAAGAACTCAGATAAAACAAACTAATGAATATATTACAAATGGAAAAACATACATAGCTTGTTTTTTACAATATATGCCCTCTGAGGGGGCAAAAATACAACATAAAAGAAAAGTACATGAAATGAAAGCAACAACAAGCAAAAGTCAGACACCAAGACCAAACTCATCCTCCTGGACTTCCTTCAAAAGTGCTTTGGTTACAGGATCAGCTGGATGCTCTGTGAGATTCCTGATGAGAAGATTCCTGGTGGCAATAGCTGCAGTTAGCTTCTTGTGTCTGCCCTGGTCCTTTGACCTCTTCACACCAGCCCTGAGCTTCAATTCTGAGATTTCCCTCTGGGCTGCTAATAGGGCTTCCTGCTGCTCTTTTGCATTAGCCTCCAACAGCTCAATCTTGTCCTGGGTTCTCTTATCCTCCTGAGTGCGAGCTTTAGTGATCCTGACCCACCTAGCTTGGCTCTCCTTCAGATAAAGATCAGTCCTAGCTCTCTGGAACTGGGCCTCTTTACAAGCATTCTTCAAAATTTGTTCTCCAGCCCTTGACTTCTTGATGTAGTCTTCTGACTTTTCAATCCTGGCTAGATGCTTCACCTTAAGCTTTTCTAACCTTTCTATGTCCAGACGACCATCACTCCTCTCCCAGAGGGTTCTCTTCAAGGCTTCAAACAAGTTCTCATTCCTCTCTTTGAGCTTTTCAAACTCCTCCAGGCTGACAGTGACTGGAGGTGGTGATGTGGAGGGTCCAGGTACATCTTCAATGGTGAAGGGCATCCCAGTAATTTGAGCCCTGGCATGTGACCACTCATAGTACTGAGCTGAGGCCACATTGTTGCATCTCCCAAGAATGGCCATTCCTTTAGTCTGGACATTGTCCCAAGCCCAGGATGCTTGCCTGACAATAGCCAGATTAGGCTTGATCTCACAATAAAGGGTCTCAGCTAGATCTTGCACTCTAGGAGGGTGGACCAATGCATAGCCCAGTTGTCTTTTGAATAGCAGAGGGTTGTAGTTGATGCAACCCTTCACTCCTATCAGAGGTACATTGGGGAACTGCCCGCAACTAGTAATGATGTCCCTGCCCTTGGTGCTCTGGGTGCACCACCTGATGTCATCTGAGGTCAGAGCAACAAGCCTCCTAGCCCAGTTCTTTTGTTGGTGAGGATTCAAGAATGCATCAGTCTTGGGCAGGTGTTTGAGTAACCAGGTATGGAACAAAGGAGCACAGCATCTCACCAATCTTCCCCTTTGCTTTTCATTCCTTTGGTGAACAGAGTAGTAGAAATCTCCCAGTAAGGTGGGCACTGGGTTTCTCAGAATGAAAAGATGGATTGCATTCTTGCTAATAAACTTAGGCTCATCTGCAAACAATATAACCCCATATATGCTTAGGGCTAATAATGCACAGACTGCCTTCCACTCTCCCAAGGAGGCCTTCAGAATAGCCTGAGAGGTCAAGAAATCCAAGTGTAGACCAGAGATTCCAGCCTTGGCTGTCATGTTCTGCTCAATCAGAACTGGTTCTAGATACAATGCCTTTGCCACCTCTTCATTACTAGGAAAAGCCATCTCAGGGTTGAAGGGGATACCACCCCTGATAGGCACACCAATCAGTGATGAATACTCTTCCAACAAGGGTCCCAACTGAAAATTCTGGAAGGTGAAGCACCTCAGAGGGGGATCATAGAACTGCAGGCAAGTATGAATCAAACTCCTCTGGGAAGGGTCCAAATCCATAACCACATCAAGGATGCCTTCATAATGTTCTCTGAATAGTGGTATATGGTCTGGAGTAATCAGGGCCTGGACCTTCCTGATGCCAGCCAGCTCAGGCTCAAAGAAATGATAGGAGATGTTGCTCTTCTTGGGTGCCATGTTGCTGAAGAAAAGCTGAAACAGATGCTGATGATGATGACTGATACTAGAAGATGGGCCACTGACAGGCTGAGACTAGTAGTGCAGGTAACTGAAGCAGGTAGCTGATGAGGAATAGCTGAAGCAGATACTGGTGAAGATAGGTCTATGCAGATGAAGGGGTCAAAACCAAGCCAAAATATAGTATGGATACCCTGAAAAACAAATAAGCAAATGTTAAATGATGCAATGATGATGTATGCAAATGATATGCAGGGGTTTGTGATCAAGCTGGATCTGATTACTGCCTTGATGTAAGTCCATGTATGTCTAAGAAGTCCAGATGGAGGTTCATAAGTCCAGTAACCAAGGTGGGGGACTCAAATAAAGAGTCACATATCCAGGGTTAAGTCACAAGAACTGTCCAAAGTGAAGCATTCTCAAACATAATAAGTATCAGGGTATGCTGAGGTCAAGGGTACCTGCAAACCTGTAAACAGCCCAACCCCCCTCACAGGTGATGTTCTAAAAACAAGGATCCTCAGACTTGGATCAGTTATGAGAAGTGTAAACACTTCTAACCCGGAGGTACAGTGTTTACAATAACCATAAAAGATCCTCCTCTAATTCACCTCAGTTTCTGAAGGTCATAGTAAAGGTTATCCAGACTTAGCGGGCTTCCTAGATAGCCCTAGCACTACAGGAAATCTGTAGCACAGAGTTCTCAAGAAGAAACCCATATCTGAACCGTGTTTCATATTCCCGCACCAGACCGAAATGGAATGGGAAAGAACATGAACCACTCTAGCCTAGGTGTCACTCAGGTCCCAGGTATAGGACCTTAAACTCTCAATAGAACCCCACCCACCAAGACAGAAAACAGATCCAGCCAGATAACAGTATGATAGTATGATGTATATAAAGCTGTAAAGAAAGCAATAAATAATTGTACATAAAGCAAAAATAAATACAAATATACAAACTCAATTAGCACATAACACCCTAGTAACCACAAATCAAGCAAGCGCTAGGAGGAACCCACAAAAAGAACCAGAAGCCCTGGTTACAGTATAAGGGTCCCCAGCAGAGTCGCCAAGCTGTCGCTCCCGATAAATGAGAATGGCTCAAATAAGGGTACAGACGCGAACGGTCGGCGAAAGAGGGATGAGAACACACAGGAGTGAACTCAAGAGAAAGAAAAGAGTCGCCAGCTAGGCATTTTTATCCCGAAGGAAAGGTAATGCTGCATAAACCTAAGAAAAGATATGGATAAGACGGTCGCGAACCAGAGAGACTGAGAAAGGGGATTGGTTACAACCTGGGAAGGTATTAGCACCCAGATTGTCCGCCGTACTCGACGGGATCCACGCTTAAAAGATTTGTGTTTTAAAGGGGTAGTGTCAGTGCAATTTGTGTATAAAGAGCTGGAAAAGGATGTACAGGTGTCAGTGTAAAAAGAAGTGTGAAATGTGAGTATGTAAAGTGTCGGTGTAAGGAGTAAATGGAATACTCAAGAACATGAGGCTAAAAGAATGATACTGGAAAGAGGGGAATATACAGATACTTTTGTTCGATAACAGTTAAGTTATGCCTACGTATCCTCTCGTGCAATGAGGAAGTCAGAACACCGTAGTTCGACCCAAAGAGACTGAAAGATAAATTGACTTGTGAACTGCTTGCTTGTCTATGCTCAAGTGTATGACCTGTCTGGCTCAGGTGCAAACTGTCTTGCATTAGACGGAAGAAGCAAGTTCTCGTTTATGAGTGAATGAGATGAGAAAATAATCCCGGAGGAGACGATTATGGTTTGTTTTTGATTTTTCAGTCTTTTATTTCTTTTGAAAGTTTGTTAATGAGCTTAAGCCTAAACCAATGGGTTAGTAAACTCATCACATCTTCCCTCTGATTAGGGGTAATGAGAATACCTTAAGTGTGAAGTCAGCTTCTCACACTTGATCACCATGGTGTAGGGTTAAGATCATTAACCTACTGGTGATTATTTAGATGTTCTTGTTGTTTTTGTTTAGTGTTGAGTAATGAGATTAAGCCATAATCAGGGATTAAACAGACTCATTACACCATCCTAATAGAAGGATAATAGATGAGAATGTTTAAGCTGAGGAAAACTCCTCAACTTAATCCATGATTAGGGATTAAACCCATGACAAAACAAAGCCTTTATTAAGTGGATTTAGTTAATGATAAGATGATGAAGTGAGTTTTAAAGTTTGTAAGACAACTTGAGGGGGACTTGTCCATTAACACTAGAGTTAGTCCTTCTTAACCAATTAATGGAAGAATTAGGACCCTAATGCAAGGCCCAAGTTACAAGCTTGATGTCTTGATGATTATTAGATGAATTGATTAAAAGGTTTAAACACATTAAGGGTTTAACACTTAGGATTAAAGTTATACACTCCATCCTAATAGAAGGATGCAGGCATAAGCTTAATCACAAAGCCTTAAAACCTTTAGGGTTTAGTCCTTGATTATGAGATGAGAAGAGAAGACTCAATGAGACACAAAGGTAAAATCTAAATGGGGACTAATCAAAACCCTAATTATTGTCATGCTTGGTTGTTCCTAAGGTTTGTGAGGTTTACAAGAGACAATCTTCAGAGAAACCACCAGGAAGCAAATGAAAGGAGCAAAGAGAAGCAAAGTAACTTGCTTCATTCAAGAAGACAAGTCACTTGAGGAAAGAAGGTAAGAAGAAGAAGAAAGAGCAAGCTCAATCTAAAACACAAGATAGAATGCAACAATGATGCATAAGAGGGATGAAAAGAAATTGTGAGAAGTGAAGGCAAATTCACTTCTCAAAGTGACTTACCACCTGAAAAGTTAGTGAAAGAAATGCAATGCAATGCAAGATGAGATGAAATGACATGATGCAAACCAAAACCAGAAGCATAAGTATGGTGCTAATGATGCTATGAGATGATGCAAACATGAATCTAGGCATGAGGATGATCATATGAACATATGGATGCAAGAGAAGCATGCTTAGAACCATGATCATACATGAAAGGTTATGAAATGCAAATGACATACAACATGGCAAATGCAAGATGTAATGATCAAACATGATTCTAATATGTCTTAAGATGTAATATGAATCAAATTAATGCACAAAATGTCATGGCAAGTCATGGTATGCAAGCAAATGCAAGATGAATGCAAAAGGAAGCCCAAATTAGGGTTTATGATCAATGTACCAAACAAAAACCAAAACCAGAAGCAAACATCAAGATAAAAAATTGAAAATGCATTCCAAGGAACCCTAAACCTATACAAACTCACTGCCCAAAGGAGGGGTTCTAACTCTTAACCTAATGAGGGTTATGAATTTCTTAAGTATGCTAGGGTTTTAAGGTACCTCGCCAAGAAAAATGTCAAACAAATTGAAAATGCAAAATCAAATCATGCCAATTTAATCCTATGAACTACATGATATGCAAGACACAATGCAAAAAGAATCAAAGTCCAACTCTCAATGGTTAGGCATAAATGAATTTTGGAAGTTTGGAACAAAATATTGCCTTGAAATGAAATTAATTCCATGAAAAATTGTCAAAAGACATTAAGATCAAAAAAGAAATTTGGTTTGAGGGTTGGACAATGTTTCTAAATGATTTTGAAGGTTTCATGAATTGTTTGGTGATTTTTAAATACCTAAAAGTATTTTTAATTAATTAATTCTCATTAATTAATTAAAAATAAACTTTTAAATGATTTAAAAATATTTTTTAATGCAAAAAATAAAAATAAAAATGTTTTTGGTTTCTGAAAATTAATAAAAGATTATATAAAAAATTTCAGAATTTTTGAATGATTTTTACTATTTTAAATAAAATGTAGAAAACAAATGAATTAAAATGAAAATAAAATTGAATAAAAATGAAAGTCAGCGCATCCAATGGCCAGGGTTTGAACTCAGGAAGGAGGGAAAGACTGCGCGCCAGATCCAAGGGTTGTCATTCAAACTGGCTAAAACGAATTAATTAATTTAATTAATTGAGATTAGGGTTAAGTGGAAGATCTGGGCCATTGAACACGCGCGGGAATTGACGAAGTCAGCCTATCCTACGCACCAAATTCAAACTGCACTTAATTACATGGATTAGCCCTAATTACTTTCAGGTGGCCGGAGAAGACTTCCGGTCGTCTTCTCCGGCAAGACCCTCACCTGAAAGTTGCTAAAATCTTCAAAACTTCATGAAAACGAAAACTAAAAGCCCAGAAATCATCCCCATTCGAAACTAAACCAAAACCCCCAAACAAAAACCATTTTTCATTCATCAATCAGCCAAATCGAAGCAAAACATTTCTAGGGCAAAAAGTTTCAGAGCATTCATACATCCTGGTTTCTCAACCATTTTCAAAAATAATCATATCCCCATGATCAGGGGAGTGCATAGAAGCATTTAATAACTTAAAATGGAGTTTCTGGAAAAAAAGTTTGAGATGGCTACCTGAACTGAAGCTTTGGTTTCTGGTACTTTCTGGCTGGTTTCTTGCTTGCAATCAACTCCACTGGACCCCCTGAGAAGCTTTCAATGCTTGTTTGAGGTTTATAATGGATGGTTTGAGAGATGGCAGAAGTTCTGTTCAAGGTGGGATGGAAATCGTATTTCTGATTCAGGGAGTTCTAGGCTATGGTGATGGGTGCTTTTTGATCAGTGAAGCATGTTGAGTTGATTTGTGAAGTTTGTTTTTGTGTTTGCTAACTGTGCTGAGTGTTTCGAAGGTTTTTGCAAGTTGGAGAAAAAATGATAACTATGGCTTATGGGCAAGATCAGTGTGTGTTGTGTTATGTGTTAGGCTGGGTTTTGTCCATGTATCAAAAGGGGATAGGTCAGAAAGTTGTTGGTGGCCTATGGTGATTGGTATGGGTCTTTGGCCAAAATGTCAACTTGATGTGTACTTGAAGCATGGGCTATGGTACAACTTGCTTTTTGGCATGCTTGGGCTCAGCTTAAATCAAGGAATGCTGTGAAAAGAGTTTAGAGGCAAGGCAGCAAGTGGTTTGTAACTTATGATGAGTTTTGCAAGTTGGTTCAAATTGGATTCCTTTGAGATTTCTTGAGTTTCAAGGCATGAAATGAGATGATTCTTGGGCCAATTCTGATTTTTAGAGGTTATGCAATCATGTTGTAAAGAAATTGTACACATTTGAGGTCTTTAGA
Organism: Lathyrus aphaca; assembly: GCA_963966055.1. NCBI lineage: Eukaryota > Viridiplantae > Streptophyta > Magnoliopsida > Fabales > Fabaceae > Lathyrus > Lathyrus aphaca. Next base: position 653,262,768 of record OZ014519.1, read on the forward strand.
ACACTTGATCAAGTCATTTTGCAAAATGCCTCTTTGGTAGAAAACTTCAAATTTTGTGATTTTAGCCAACTTTGACAAGCCATAACTTTTGATCCAAAATGAATTAGGTCATGTTCTTGTACTTTTTGAAAAGGGAATGATCCATTCTACAACTCTCATGACCAAAGTTTTTCCATTTGAAGCATTTTTGAATCAAAAAGTAAAGGTTGAAAAAGTTTCCTAAAATGGCAATTTCCTCAAAAAGTCAACTTTCCCAAAAAGTCAACTTTGCAAAAGACTTGAAATTCTTCAATTTTGTGAACTTCCAACTTCTTCTATGATCAAATAAAGATCATACACAATCAAAATGATGAAGAACACCCTTTGGTTGGGTCATTGGGGGCCTCAGATGCCCTGATTTTACATTGACTTGCTTGAAAAGTCAACTCTTGATCAGATGACTTCCCCATGGAATTTCTTCATGAAAATTGATATGCATACTCCCTATACCATATAGAGACCAATAGAAACAAGAATGACCAAAAAATTTGGAGTTGTGGCCTCTGAAACCAAAACCCTAATTCTAGGTCATCTGTGCAGTCAAGCCTGGCTCTGCTTCCATACCATTCTCAGTTCTTGTGATTTTTTGACATTCTTGACTTTGAGAGGATATAATATGATGCTTGAACACACACGGACCCCTTTGAAGTTATTGATGACCTTTGGAGTGGCTCAAGTGGCTCTTGGATAGCTCAGATCACAAACCCTAGGTGCAGATGACTTTGAACTAATGCAGTGAATCAAAAATGTGGTATGGGATGCCATGATTGGATTCATGCATATGAAATGATCACAAGCCATGGTGTGAATGAGTGAGGGCAAATTTGGGGTGTTTACAGTTGTGAGTGAACGAGATGAGAAAAGAAGTTCCCGCAGGATAGTCGCTTATTGTGTTTTTGTCTTTTAAGAGAAATGTTTTGAATTTATTTGTTTTATGAAACAATCCCTTGATGAGACTTGTGCATCATGATAGACGAGCTTACACCACTCCAAGATGGAATGAATGCAAGTGCTTCATGGAATAAGGCTATACACAAAGGATCCTTTCATTTATTTGTTAAGTGTTTTTGGATTTTGTTTGAAGATGAGAAAAGAATGACTCAAATTGCAAAAAGGGAAAAACTAAGGGAACTAAGACACAACCCTAATTTTATTTATTTATTTACAAGGGAGATCCTATGGTTAATGAGGTTTCTAAGCCTAATTGAAGAAGCACCTAAAACTAATAGAATGCAACTTACTCCCTAAGGAAGATAAGTTGATTCTAAAGCCAAGGGAAGACCTAACAATATTAATCAACATACAAGAAACATTGAAATTAAATGACTAACTAGAATTCAAAAACAATTCAAATAAAGGCATGAATTAAAATAGTCCTATTTATTTATTCTAATCCTAATTAAAATGAAACTTAAACCTAATATTTTTTCTAAAAAAAACAACAACATCTAAACTAGCCTAAGTCCATGTTAACTTCTAAGATTAAATCTAAACTAAACTATATTTTTTATTGAATTTAATATCCAAGCCTAAACTAATGGGAATTACATGTAACAAAGCCTAAGACTAAAAATCCTAAAAAATAGCAAAACCTCTGGAAAAATTATGAGAATTAATCTATGGGGTCCTAAGATCATCTATAACATTGTGTTAAAAGGGATCCTAAAAAATCAAATTTTTACTATGCCTAAAAATTGTTTATTTTCAGCTAAGAATTAACCACTAATTTCTAAGGGATTAAGCCTCTAAACCTAAGATAAAATGATCTAAAAAAACTACTAAAATTATACTAAGTATTACTATGAGTCCTCTAACTACAGTAAAAAGAATGGGCAAAAAAAGTTACTGGAAGGTTAAGAAATAAAATCTACAAGATTATGTACAATTAAAGAAAATTCATTAAGAACTATTTACATGAAAAAATCAACATAAAATCAAAAATAAAGCAAAATCAGAAAAATAAAGTGCCAACTATTTCTAATATGAATTAAAAATCTACTGAATTTTTTATAGAATTTTATTATAGATTTTCCTATTTTTTATGCATTATTTCTAAACTATTGTAAAACAAAAAATAAAATTCTAAAGGAAATCATATAGGGGGTGGATTTAGTTATTTTTTTTCTAGTTCTCTTTTCCACTGGGCCTAAAAAGGGAGTGGGAATAGCAATGATAGGCCCAGAACGCAGGCTGATGAGGGGGAGTGCAGGAAGCAATGTTTCTAGTGTTATTTTCCCATGGGCCTAGAAGGAGGGTGCTAATAGCAAAAGAATTTTGAAGGCCTAATTTCGCAGGATTTGGGGAGGTGCGGAAAGAAGATTTTTATGTTCATTTTCTTAATGGGCTTATGAGAAGGTGCTAATAGAAAAACATCAATTAATCCTATCTTTAATGGTGGATTTGTAACGGTTAATAGGGGTATTAAAGGAGATTATGTTAGAAATTAATTAACTTAATGAACATCAATTAGATTAAACCATATTAAAGAATGTTAATTGCTCCTTATATCATTTTAATAGATTCACACGGACAAAACAAACAGCCAACAAAACCCTAAAATTTGAATCCCTCTTCTTCCTCCTAAAATCCGCCGCGGCTCCTAACCTTCTTCTCCTCCATTCTCACTGTCATCTTCCGCCGCTTTTCTTCTAATCTAAACACCTAAACACAACTATACCAAACCCTAAAAGATTAATCACAAAACATTACCGCCGTAACGGCTCCAACAATGCCGAACCAAAATTACCCCCTCAACAAACCACAATCTTGAATCAAAAGACAATGTCGTAAACGAAAACCTTCTCTAAGCCTCCATCATCTTCTTCGTTCCGAAACCTACCCTAACCTCCTTCATGCTCTATGAACTATACCTAACTATAACCCAAACTCTCAGAAATCAAAACAAGAAACCACACTAACTCAATCGCGCCCTAGAACAACGAATCTTCGATTACAAAACAAAAGGGGACGCCCAAAGATTGTTCAGATTCACACCTGGAAAATGAGGATTATGAGCGATTGAGAGCTTCTCTTGATGGAGAGCAATACCGATGACACGCGATGCTTCCGGTATGCATTTTGGCTCAATACTGTGCGTTCTTGAATGTTGCGGTAGCTTGCGAGCTTTGATGAAAACCTGAAGCTGAATTGATGTTGGAGTTTGCGAAGAACGAATGAAGTGATACAAGGTTCAAGGATTTGGAGTCTGCGGGAAGAATCCGTTGAATCACTAGGGAATTGAGGTATGCGAAAGTCAGCTTCTTACTCTATTTCTTTGATCCCTTCTCCTATTTTCTAACTGTGATTCTTATGGTTGATTCGGTTTTGATGGTTCGAAGATGTTGCTTGTGTGATGCAGGGTTCGGATCTTGGAAGATGGATGAAGGTGAGTGATTATGTTATAGGTGCAATCTTAGGACAAATAAAGGATAAAAAGCTTCACGCAATTTACTACGCCAGTAGAATTTTAGACCCTGCTCAAATGAACTACGCTACTACAGAGAAAGAACTTTTAGCCGTTGTGTTCGCTCTTGACAAATTTCGTTCCTACCTGGTAGGATCTAAAATTATCATCTACACCGATCGCTACTATTAGATATCTTTTAAGCAAGAAATATTCAAAACCTAGACTATTAATATGGATATTATCACTACAAGATTTCAAATTAGATATTAAAGATAAGAAAGGGACTGAAAACATAGTAGCAAACCACTTATCAAGAATGGAAGGTATTAAACCATTCCAAATTCCTATCAATGACGATTTCCCTGATGAACATCTAATACCCCAAGTAGAGAGAGAAATATCTTCCTTAACACTAGACGAGCCAAAACAAGAGGAAATAATGGAAGAGATTTATACACAAACAACCATGCCTTGGTATACTGACATACTCAACTACTTAGCCGCCAGAGTGCTTCCACCCGATCTTACTTATCAACAAAAGAAGAAGTTCTTTCACGATCTAAAACATTATTACTGGGATGAATCTTTGCTTTTCAAGTAAGGAGCCGATGGTATTTTTCGTTAATGTGTCCTTGAAGACGAAACAGAAAGCATCATTTCTCAATGTCACCATTCTCTTTATGATGGACATGCAAGTACTTCAAAGACTTGTGATAAGATCATGCAATCTGGCCTCTTTTGGCCCACTCTTTAGAAATATGTCCATGTCGCTATACTAAACTGCGATCGGTGCCAACGCACTAGTAACATGTCTAAACGCAAAGAGATGCCCCAAAAAGGCATTTTGGAAGTAGAAGTTGTTAATGTTTGGGGGATTGATTTCATGGGACCATTCCCATCTTCACTTGGTAATAAGTATATACTCGTCACTATCGATTACATTTCAAAATAGATTGAGGCTATAACTTCTTTGAAAAATGATACGCGAGTAGTCATAAATCTTTTCAAAAATGTGATCTTCCCTAGATTAGGTGTGCCGAGACTCGTCATAAGTGACAGAGGCTCCCATTTCATATCGAAAATCTTCGAAAAACTATTATTAAAGTATGGAGTAAGACACCGTGTATCAACTCCTTACCATCCATAAACTAGTGGACAATTCGAAGTTTTGAATAGAGAAATAAAACAAATCATAGAAAAGACCGTCACTACATCTAGGAAAGATTGGCCAACCAAATTACACGAAGCTTTATGGACTTACAGAACAACTTTGAAGACACCCATCAGAACCACACCATTCAAATTAGTCTACGGAAAATTCTGCCACCTGCCGATAGAAATAGAGCACTAAGCCTATTGGGCGATTAAAACCCTTAACTTCAACTATACTGACGTAGGTGAAAAACATATCTTAGACTTGTACAAATTAGAAGAACTGAGACTAGACGCTTATGAAAATGCCCGCATATACAAGGAAAGAACCAAGAGATGGCATGATAAGGGCATATCTAGGAAAAAATTAGTGTGGGAGATGTTGTACTCCTATTCAACTCAAGGCTTAGGTTGTTTCCTGGAAAATTACGATCTAGATAGTCCGGTCCTTTCTAAGTGATAAAAGTTTTGTTGAGTGGCGCAGTTGAAATAAAAGGTAAATCTAGTGCACCGTTTGTAGTAAGTGGGCAACATTTAAAACATTACCACTGCGTATAAAATATTGATTTTTCAACGGGTCTAAAATTGGCATAAATGCTTACAGAGACCTCAAGCTAACCTTTCCTTAAACTATGTCGAGCCCCTACATAAAATGAAGCTCTGCATGGGAGGCAACCCACAAAATTGTTTTCACTTTTGTTTTAATAATTTATTTTAATTAAGCTATCGTTTTTGTTTCTTTTTCAAATTTTATTTTCAAATACGGTAAATTCACTGATTTCTATTTATTGCTTTACTATGTGTTTACATGATTTTTAAAGTTTTTCTACCTTCCTCCTTCTTCTCTGATTTCATTTTGTGCACTAACAATGAATAACGAAGATAACAAGACTGTGGATTTCAAAGACAGTGCTCAGATGCATCGTAACGAAGTTTTAGCTCAAAGACCTATGGCTCTAACCAAATTTGCCCATGGACCTACCATGACCGCTTTAGGTATAGGTGCTAGCATTGACTATATGTTTAATCAGATAGGGTGGGAAGGTTTTGCTACTAAAAAGCATATGACTTATTACAAACTAACTTTATAATTCCTGAGCTCACTTTCTTATACCCCCAAATGCGGAAAAGGATTTAATAGAGGATGGATTGCCTTCAGACTGTTTGGATATCCTTGTGAATTTAACATCCTAGAGATGGCTAAACTATTGGGTTTCCCCGATGGTCCTATTGTTTTCTCTGAGGCACAACAAGATATACTTATGGAGGATGAACTTAACTGTTTTTGGAGTAGTATCTCAGGACGCCCTGACCATGACCTTTATCCTATGTTATCCAATAATATTCATAACCCGACCATTAGATATTTCCACATGATTCTGGCCTATACCCTTTTTGAAAAAGCTGAGAGTGACAACAATGTCTCTAGAGATGAGCTCTTTATAATGTTCTGTGTGTTTCAATCCCGACCTGATAACGAAGCTACCTTCATGTTTACAAACTTCTGTAAGATTCTGCGATCTGAGCACCAACTCATTTTGATAAGTGGTCTGGTTACTAAAATAACTGATGCAATGGGATTTAGAACCCGCCTTTCTCAGGTAAACCCTCTAGGAGACTATAGACCTATGAATATCACATTCTCTTTTGATAGGGCGATGCTTATAGACCATGGACCACATCATTTCCAACTCCTGATCAACAATGTAGTTGTGCTCCATTTTACTTTTCCTGGTCATGAACACAGAAGTGTGCATAACCGTTACAACTGGCTTTATGACTTGGATGAACCACTGTATGAACCTGAAGATGCTTGGTCCAAAGTAGAAATATATCCAAAAACACATCCACATTACTATGATCTATATTATCCCAAAGACCCGATTGAAGAAGAAAAGCCCACTCCTGCTGCCATTGATACATAATCCACCATAGAGAATTTCCGTACTGAACTGACCATAATGCACAACGAGCTTCGCACCTTGCGCATCGATGCCATCACACTACAGGATATGGCTGTCGAGCAATTTGACCACCTAAGCTAAGCCATAAAATCAATCTGACAAAACTGTGGCTAGTTACTAACATCGACATTTATCAGCATTTTAGTTTATTTTAGTTTTTCAATTCAGTTTGCATTTTTTTTCATTAGAAACTACTGTTATTTACTTTTCAATTTGAATAAAATTATCACATTTTGCCTATGCTATTAAGTGAGCCTCTGGTTAAATTTATCTAGTAGCAATATTTTATTTTGTCAGTATTATTATTGTGCTTGATTTGCTTCTGTTTTGGTTCTGCTAAAAAAAAATATTGTCTGCTATGTTATGTTATCATATATTGCTACTGCTTTATAGCCTTATCATATTCACTGTTATAAAATAATGTGTTACATAAAAGAAATTATTATGTGGAATAAGCTTTAATTCAAGGAAGAATCCAAGAACTTATGATCGTTACACCGTCCATATATGCGTGACAATCGTCACAAATTTTCAGGGCATGGCGCCCGTCTTACTTGTGAGACGACCATCTCAATAGCCATACGACCGTCTGGTTTGTGAGACGACCTTCTCAATAGCCATACAACCGTCAGGTTTGTGAAACGGTTGTCACAACTGTCATCTCTGTAACATCTCTGATAACCATTACAGGACTGTTGCAACCCCACTTTCCTCTTCCTCTTCCAATGTTCCACTCACCCTCAATTATTTATAACTGTTCCACCTTCTCATTTACTCACACCACAAACTCTACAACTCCCGTTTTCACACTTTCCTCTATAAATTACAACAAGGTTCGCTCTTAATCCATAACCTCCTCTTTTCATCTCTTTATCACGAAACCTTAACCTTTTGTGAAAAATGGCCACACAAAGACCTCTTCCCGACCTTTCATTGATCACCTTCCGTGACAGAGAAGCCGATGATCTTAAACTGAAAAAAGTACCTCGCTTTCTACCAACGCTCTGTCGAACCGAAAAGATACGTTGATGAAGTTTGTCTCCAACAACTTGGATTGTCGGAAGGTATCCATTAGTTGCTCACCAACACAGGCTTAACAAATATTTGTACCAATAGTTGTCTGACGTATGAATAACTGACGTTGGAATTCCTGAGTTCATTCACTTACAACACCCCAAACGATGACAACAAGTTTCTAATCGGCTCTGCCACGTTCAAGATGTTCGGCGACGAATATTCCTTGCCACAATATAGTCTCAGCGAATGGTTCGGTTTCCACTGTGGAAACAATGTTTATTCTCGACTTCCTGCATTTTGGCAGAGTGATGCTTTTGAACTTTGGCAACATCTGACAGGTACTTTACCGACAGGGTGGGAATACCTCTATGCTTCCCACATTCATAACCCCGCCATCTGGTATTTTCAACATGTTATGGGCCACATCGTCTTTGGAAGGTATAACAACCACAAGGTAAATCAGAATGAGTTTTTTCTCTTTCAATGTGCTTTCCATCTTGTGCCTTCAAACCCGATTGCCTTTATGTAGTCCAACATCCAATCAGTCTGTATCAGAGGAAAAACTCCATTCTATCTTGGAGGTATCATCACCGCTATTGCACTCAAGCTCCAATTAGGAGACCGGCTCGCCTACTTACCCTCCTTACCGACCCTTTTCCTCGACATGGACTATTGTCGGGACGCACATATAATCAAGCAATAAAAAGACTGAAGGGAAATTAGCGATATAAACGCAGCGGAAAACAAAAATTTCCCTTTAGAGATCTTTATGAAAGGTCATGATCCGTGATAAAAAAGTTACCTCTTGTGGCGATGAAACATTTGAATCCGAATCGATGGATGATCACGAGCGTTGTTTGATGAACAACGTCTCTACTCAGTCCACACGAACAACTTCCTTCAGTCACAATGCTAGCTGATTAGATTGAAGGTTTTAGAGTGAGGGAGAGGAAAAATAGAATACGGACAGGGTTTCAAAACAACAATCTTTGAGCTTCTGCACAAGGGTTATATTTATAGAACTACTTGTGTGAGCTTCAAGCTAAAAGCCCAACTCAATAATATTATTTTTATATTATTATAATAAACATAATTTTATTATTATTATATTTTATAACTATTATAAAATTAATAATAACTATTATTATATCATATGTTAATTAAACACATGGTACCTTGCCATATTTCGTATTCCATTCTAGTGCACCGTACCTTACGGTGTACCTTATTTATTTTACCCATTATCTAACTGTCCTTATGTGTGTGACCCTGTTGGATTTTGCGATATTGACAATCATGTCTTTAATATAATAAACAATGAACGGTATCTAGCAACACATCACTGCTACCCAAGTCACAAAATTGTCATGATTGACTCATTGTTTTCTAGTGGATCGAGATCCATATTTCGCCTTGTTTTAAGTCTATGTTAGGATGATTACACAAAACTCGGCTATTTAGGTAGGAACTCCTTCCAATTGCATCCAATATAATTCTCGAATATTTCAGTTGGGTGAATAACTCCTTATTCTAATCCATCATATGGATCATTCCCAACTCTTTCTTCTTAAAGTATATAATCTTATTATATTTTTTTCAGTTAAGTTTGACCCATTGTTTTAGAAATTGGATATTACTTTTACCCCATCGCACCTTACTAATATAGAACATGCACCTCGCGTTAGGAGAAACCTACAATATTCGGTACTAGATTTGATGAGTTCCAAAACTTGGAAAGCAAAAAACTTAATATTAGCTTTGAGGGAATTTTAATTAGTTTGATCTCACAGCTTATATTATCATATAAATCGGTCCTCGCACATGCATCAACATACATACAAATGAAACAATTATGGCCCATAACGCAATTTTTCTCCCAAGCCAATGAGAGAACTTAAGCTAAACCTAATAACGATATTCACTTCTCCAAGCAAGAACTCCAAGGTTGTCCTTCTTTTTTTTGTAGTCTTCTCTTTCTTCATAATAACATATTATATAAAGGAAACTCATTTTACATACGAGGGAGTGATATGAGAAAAGAATTTACATGATGAGAATAAGAGAGAGACATGATACACATGTCGTATTTATAAAATCCAAAACAAAAAAATAAACTAAGGCCATAACTGATCACCACAAGAATAATAAGCAATTTTATTATTATTAATTTAAATTCTGTTAATTAAATAAATCAAATTAAATTTTTGGCGAATTATCACATAATCAGGGGTTCCGCTGTCCTCTTATGAGAAAAGAAAAGATTATGTATTGATGACGCTTTCAATGGCGACCGTTACACTTCCTTTCTTGCCCTACGACGATTGTTACACGTAGCATGGCGATTGTCACACTTTCAAAACACTTTCAAAACACTTTCAATGGTAGTGACCTTGAAGCAAACCTCATTGACGGTGCAACCCTTGTGCCGTCGTAAACCCTAATGCAAACATTTCATACCATCAAAACACCATAATTAATAATTCAGTATGATTGATCTGTATATCATCGCTTCATCATACTAAAGTCAGATTCCAAAGTAGATGACCACAAATCGCTCAAACGAATGATAATCATTACGTGATTTGAACTTACGAAATAAAACAGTATATCCAATATACCATCTTTGCATCAAAGTTAATCATATCACATATGAATTAGATCGATCATATATGTGTAACTTATAGACGATTGATGTATCGCTGCTTCACCATACTATTGTCGGATTTCGAAGCATAGTCAATATCAATCATTCAAACCGTATATAATCTGATGCCAAAAAATTCAATATCTGGATTTGATTTAATTTTTGTTTACGTGTTTTAATCCAATTAAAACAAAATAACAGAAAATGAACAATTACCATACTCATGGTATCGTAAGTGGCTCTGATACCACTGAAGGGAAATTATCAATATAAACACAACGGAAAACAAAAATTTCCCTTTAGAGATCCTTACGAAAGGTCATGATCCGTGATAGAAAAGTTACCTCTTGTGGCGATGAAACCTTTGAATTCGAATCGATGGATGATCACGAGCGTTGTACGATGAACAACGCCTCTACTCAGTCCACACGAACAACTTCCTCCAGTCACAATGCTAGCTGATTAGACTGAAGGTTTTAGAGTGAGAGAGAGAGGAAAAATAGAATACGACCAGAGTTTCAAAACAACAACCTTTAAGCTTCTGCACAAGGGTTCTATTTATAGAACTACTTGTGTGGGCTTCAAGTTAAAAGCCCAACTCAATAATAATAATATTATATTATTATAATAACTATTATTATAATAAACATAATTATATTATTATTATTATTATTATTATTATATTTTATAACTTTTATAAAATTTATAATAACTATTATTATATCATATGTTAATTAAGCACATGATACCTTACCATATTCCGTATTCCATTCTAGTGCATCGTACCTTAGGGTGTATCTTATTTATTCTACCCATTGTTTAATTGTCCTTATGTGTGTGACCATGTAGGATTTCACGATGTTGGCAATCATGTATTTAACATAATAAACAGTGAGCGGTATCTAGAAACACATCACTGCTACCCAAGTCACAAAATTGTCATGCGATCTGACAAAATCTTTTGTGATAGTATTTGTATGTACAATTATCCTTTTATCCTTATGTCTATATTGAACACAAGGCATATACCATGTCATCCTTGTCCAGTTCAATATTTGGCCCTTAGACATTTATCCTGTTATGCGAGATGGGAAAATTCCATCTAGGCTACTCATGTCCCTCAACATGCTTTGTGAAGTATCCATCAACTGTCTTTATGATCATCCAGTTACAGATAATGTTTGATCAGCAATTAATTATTTGACTCTACATATAGGGTCCATAGTAATTTCAGGTCGAAGGGTGGTATACACCACTATCACCATGAGAGTAACTTATGACACTTTGCATAACATTCTTTGTAATACTCTCATAGTGGGACAATCCAATATAAATATTACTCCTAATATTCATATATATGTCAAGACTTGATAACTCCTTATCCATGATTCATGAGATGTGATCATCAGTCTATCTACATAATAGTCTTAATGCTTTAAGGTTATCCCATTTCACATTAAAGCTCAATTATGGATTCTTTAAGAATAATGTTCTCATGTTTAATGGAATCTCATTATTTAAGTCACACTTAATATTTCATTAAACAGACTAGCTATTCTAGGGATTTTATCATTTTGGAAAAACAAACATAATAAAGAAATGCCTTTTATTATTAATAAATAATTCAATACAAGTACCAAAAGTATTGGCCTCTAGGGCTTACACCAACAAAGACGACAAGTATAACCTAATGATTAAGAACATAGTAGTCAGAAGCGTCGTTATGTCATGCCATACTCGCACTAACGCTCAGCGCCAGACAAATTGGCTTTTCGATTTAAATGCTCCATCACCAAATGTTGCTGCACCTGAAGAGCCACCACACGATGACTTTGAAGAAATGGAGTAGTCGGAACAAGAAAAAGTTGAACAACCTCCAGTCGTTGACTTTGCTAGCACTTCCTCCTGACGTCGTCGTAGAAGTGAAAGAGAACCCACAACAAATGATGATATTCTCGTGGCGATTCTGTAGAGAAATAAGTTGGATGCCCAGAGAGATGCGCGATACCAGACTCAACATACAAAGATGATGATTCTCATGGGTCAGATCCAACTGGAACAGACAAACCAAGGAGCAAGGATAACATGAGCGATAGAAAGGCTAGGTGCTTTCACTCAACAGGTATATGAGCTGCATGATTATATCCACCATGTTGGTATACTAGATCATGTAGCACAACATGGACAAATAAATCTAAGAGGCCGATCACGAGGATGATGACCGCAGTAGTTTATTTACTTTTCTTGTATTTTTCCTTTTTCTTTTGCAGTTTTCCTTTATCTCGCAACATTGAGGACAATGTCCAAGATAGTGTGGGAAAGAGGTAGTTAGTATTTCCCTTTTGTAGTTTTCATTTGAGTAAACCAAGTTATTAATGAAAGTATTTTCAGTTATTCGACTCCCTCTATATTTGTTTAGATACAACAATTTTTTTTTCCTGATAGAGTACACTCACTTGACATACCCTATGAGTATATAGGTTGGTAGGCTATGTTAGAAAGATGAGAAAGAATTAACAAGATTGATATAGTCTTGACACCTTAGAACCTAAGATATGTGATATCAGTTTAAATACATTTTATACAGAAATCTGAAGCTTTAGTTCTAAATTAGCCCCTAGCAGTTTATTTTAGCAGTCAACACCGCCTTAAGCACAAGATATGTGGAAAATCGATGCAAATAAGTGATTGATACTTAAAGTGCCAAAAAGAAATAAAAATTATTAGAAAGAATGAAGCATGCCAATGATAAAATGGTTAAGTTTGCACCAAATCTAAAGGATGCAAAAACTTGAAAAAAGTCAAAGAAAAGTCTGATGTTAGTTGGTTCAGAGGTATCTATTTCTGAACTCGGTAGGGTGAACTACATTTCGATCACCCACAACTTGCACTCAATACATATAAAGGGTTACCACACTTGTGTACCAGACCCCACGTTCGAAAAGACCACACTTGTGTAAAGGTAAGGGGCTTAATTTGATCGCGTCAGAATGAAAATAGGTGAAATAGAAACGAGAGCATTAGGTTGAGCTATAATAGAATGATTCAGACTTGTTTGTATAGAGGCTATAAATAGAAGCCAAAGCGAATTGCAAAGAGAGCTTCGACCTAGACCTTATTTTGTCGTTTTGTTTTCGGAGCCAACTTTGATTTTATTTTGTTCAGAGCTTTCTTTTATTTTATTTTTCTACATTAATTTTTTGTTTTTGCACCCTTACCGAATTAGTAATAACTTCCTACATCGGGAAGTTATTGCACCTCTAATTGTTTCTAGCAACTTCCATTGAACTTTATTTTCTGTAAGCCTACCGGCCTGTGGAGGTTTGTTAAGCCAAGATTATTTCTACTGTCCAGGTTTATTATTGAATTAATAAAATTGCCTTTATTTTTATTTTCTATGCCTTATGCATTTGTTTACTGCCTTTATTTATTTATGCTTGTTTTAATTAACATGTCTGGCTAAAGTACTTAATCGGTATGTAATTGATTAACCGAAATAAATTTGATAGATTCAGGCTAAAATCATAAACAAACTTATTTTCTGGTTTCGATTTCTTAATTTAAAATAAGTTTTTATTACGAGAGTAAGAAGGTAACAAGGTTAGGATTAAGACCACGAGAGTGTGAGGTTTTAACCGGATAGATGAAATCGAACATTAGTCACTACTAGAAAATTGGCTTTTAGTGACCGAATTAGAGACCGAAAAAGCTTAAAAATCTGTCACTATAACGTTTTGCGGCCAATTTTGAGACCATTATTTTTCGGTTGTAAAAGTGCTAGTCGCTAAGCTTTTATGACGGATTTAGTGACCGAAATTTAGAGACTGATTTTGTGACCGAATTTAGAGACTGGATTTAGTGACCGATTTTCATGTTCTTTTTCAAAAAATAAAATTAAAAAGTGCCGAACTTGGGAATCAAACTTATTACCTCTAACTATTTCAATTTCAATTAAGTCTTACCACTAGACCACTTAATATAATTTGTTATTATATATATATATATATATATATATATATATATATATATATATATATATATATATATATATATATATATATATATATATATATATATATATATATATATATATATATATAAGATTATTAATTATTATTTTAATTTAATTGGATGTAATGAAAATAAAATTTGATTTTATTAATGTAATTGCATAATGAAAATAAAATTCATTTTTATGCATATATAAAAATAAAATAGCATAATTTTTTATATATTTATATGTTTTATTTGTTAAAATAATAAAAAAGGTGAATCATTTATTAAAAAATTAAAAAAAAAGCAAAAAAATCTTTAAACAAATTGGAGAGAAATAATTTAAAACATAAAGAGAAAAACAACAAAAATATCAGTGCTCGAAATTTCGGTCTCTGAATTTTTTATACAAATTAAATATTGTATAAAAACCATTTTTGAGACCAAATTGGTGGTCTCAAAGTTTGGTCGCTAAATCGGTGGCTAATATTTATTTAGTGACCGGATTTGTGACGCCAAAAAGTTTGCTCATGGATATCAAATTTTGGTAGCTAAAATCGGTGGCTAATATTTATTTAGTGACCGGTTTAGTGACCCCAAAAAGTTTGCTCATGGATTTCAAATTTTGGTGGCTAATTCGGTGGCTATGGTGACCGAAATTTTTCAGTCACTAAATCGGTCACTAAAGGTGATTTTTCTAGTAGTGAGTTTTATATACAACGAAAACGCTTTAAGGATAATTAGAATCTATAAGTTTTCAAAAAGTACTTTTAACTCAATTTGATACAACGAGAGCGTTCAATCTTACTTAGGAGTATAGTTAGAGGCAAGACCACGAGAGTGTGAGTTGACGACTTTTAAACCTGTATTTTCTACATAAAGATATTTTGACCAATCTTTATAAGCTGATAATTTATTGAATCCATGAAGGCATATTAATTACGTACCGATATCTTATCATAATATAATTTAATTAAAATTTCTAATTTCCCGTTTCGTTTAAAATAAAACATCACTCGTCTTAGTTAAACATAGTAACACCTGAAAGCATTGATTTGATTATCAAGTCTCTGTGGGATTGATATCTTTATTACTACGTGATTAGGTTGTATACTTATAGTTAATACCCGTAAGACTCAGAAAGTTGTGATCAATATGCCAAAGGTGTCGCCTTGGAGAGTCTTATTATTATTGGTAAATAAAGGGATGATAGCATGAGGTTGCGTGTTGAATGGTGAGTAGTATGAGAACTCACGGTTGTGTCTAGGATAGCTTGAGTTTTCATTTGTGATGAATCAAGAATCCAACAGACATAAGACTTGAAGCATTGGAAAGATAATCCATTGAGGGAGTAAATGGAAATGCGAGGCCATGATTTAACCAAGGATGTTTGGTAGAGGATAGTAGTGACTAGTATTCATTAAAGTGTATGTATAAAGTATGAATCGTAACTTCTATACTTATTTGGATGGGATCAAAATAGTGTTTGTTGTGGATGTTCAAATCTATTATAGAAATCAGAACAAGTGTGTGTAGAGTATTTGAGAATTGAGTAACAAGTATTGAAAGAAGTGAAGTTATATGTAAGTTATCAAAGTGAGATTTTTGGTTAGTAAAGATGAGTTTACTTTGTTGTGTTAATTCAGATGAGGGTTTCATAGAAGAGGGTGGAATACCTATTTGATCGGAAGGAACAAAGTATGAGACGACAAGGATGGTCAGAATTATTGATGAGTTAAGTCGAAAGCCTTTTCATATGTTTGCTTGATGGTCAGAGAATTAGAATTGAGTTAGTCGTATAGAGGTTGACATATGGTGTGAGAGATAACGTAGTAGAGTGCGCGGTTATCCATATTAACAGTAAACAATGATTTTCTGGTGATTGTTAGAGAGGGTCGAAAGTTGGATGTGAACTTGGTAGATTTGATAGTTGCGAGTAGTCGGAGTACGCAGCGAAAACGCGGTGTAGTGCAGTTTATTTATGCGTGTGTAACAACAAAGTGGGTAGTCTGGTTACATTGATGTTATGTTATGGAATTTTGTGTTCTTATTTTTGTAGTTGTCTCGTTTCCTATGACAAAAGCCCGAGTGCGAATAGCTAATTCCTATGATGGGGGATTAGAGGAGTGCTAGCTATGATGATGGTAACGATCGTGTCGTGTTCCATTTCTAGAGTGAACATGTGTGTTCGTAACTTGATTATTCTTTGCGTCTTGAGTTAGTCGCCGAGTGCATTGTGCGAGCATTACGTCGTGTTGTTGTTGTCGTTGATATGATGAATTGTTGTTTTGTGTTATTCGTGGGGTTGCCTTTCATGGCATATGAGTTGATTAGTCAGATGCGAGAATGTATCTGGAGTGGTTTGCATCGAGTAAATTTTAGAGGACGAAAATATCCTAAATGGGAGAGAGTTGTAACGCCCCAATTTAATTTAATTATTTTCATAATTTGAAGATAAGATGTTGTGTTATATATTGTTTGTGTGATTTTGGAATTTCGTTGGTGTCGGAGTTACCCTTAGTAAGGAGTATTGGCCTTGAGAATGAAACTTTAAGGTGATAAGAGTGTGTGACTTAAAGTGTAGAGATTGGCGGTGTGGTGGGTAAAACTAAACTAGTTATATTAGTAATATTTAGTTAATTATAATTTTAGGAGAATATTATTTTAATTAAATATTTGATGAAAATTATTTTATTATTATTAATTCATTAGTTGAGTTAAGTTATAATAATAATAATAATAATTTAATAAGAAAATAAATAGTTAGAGAAGGAATATTCATTCTACGTGAAAACAAGGGGAAAAGAGGAAAGGATCGTGCTAGGGCTCAAGGGAGAAGAGAAGAATGTTGCAAGAACTCTAAGGTAAGTGTGGAGTTATTTAATATCTTAAGAAATATATGATATATGTATAAGGTAGATAAATCATTAGGTTTATATCCACATGTTCTCTAATTGTTTGATGTTTTTGGTGAGAAATTGAAGTCGTGTGTCGGTAATAGTAATAAAGCTTATAATGCCTAATTTGATTGTTTGAATTGTGGCTTTTGGTGTTATAAGTGGTTCTAACGAACGTGTATTGTTGCATACGAATTTAGAAGTTCGAATTTTGTGATAGATGATGTTTGGGGATCTTGGGATGGGTTAAATAAATGATTTTCGCACAAAAATATTGTAGAAAAGTGATTCCGTAACAGAGTAACCGGTTACCCACCAGGTGATAACCGATAACTCTGATACAACTTTGTTTAAAAACTTCAAAAATTTGTATCTTGAGCCTCGGGTGTCTGTTTGACGTGTCGTTCGAACATGTGGAAAGCTGGTGCAGTGAAATTTCTTGTAAAAATAGTCTCAAGCCCTGAAATTAAAATTAACTAGAGTGTGATGAGGCTTTGTGGTGACGGTGTATGATATCAGTGTCAGTGTTTGTTGAAAAACTTTGAAAATTCATAACTTTTGATTCGTAAGTCTGTTTGGATCGTCGTTCGAATTATTGGAAAGTTGATTTTATGTACTTTCTGTTAAAATTATTTGTAAAGACAAAATTACAAATATTCGATGCGCGGTGTGTCTTTTCATTTTGTGTTGTGTTATGTCGACCCGTGAAATGTGGAAATTAGTTGTGTGATGTTGTTGTTGTGGATTGCAATGTTTGCATGTTTTAACAGGTGTATGATGTATGTTGGACAACAGAGAGGTAATGTATTGGTGTTGAACAAGTGTATGATGTATGTTGGACAACAGAGAGGTAATGCATTACGTTTTTGTTGTATGTTGTTGTTGAATGCAATAGTTGTTGCTTAAGATGTTGCATGACGTTGTTGTTGAGTTGTTATGGCATGTTGTATTGTGGCCTACCATGGCGTGATACATTGATTTAATTAGAGTCATTGCATGTTGTTGTTGATATGCATTCATGTTGTATGAGTTGTGGGATAAGGCATGTACTCATGTTAGGTGTGAGCGTTTATCCGGATTCTTCATAAGGGAATCATGTTGTTGTTGTTGTTGTTGAGGTGATTGTGTGCCCATGTGGGGTGCAAGTAATCACGAATGTCGTGTGCCCGTGTGGGGTGTGAGCGATCTATATAGAAATTCCAATGGGAATTGTGATCATGAAAAAGGATCGTATTTGATACCACATACATTGAGTCAAGTTGGTGTCTCATTGCATAATAGTTTATTTGTGTTGTATTATGAAATGTATGATTATCTGCGTGTAGTGTGAATAATGACTCTGGTTAGTGATTGTGGTGAGGGTGAATTATCTGACGATTTTTATGCCTTAATATTATATCATCTGTTTCTTTTGTTGATTTGAGAATCTCACCCCTATTATTCGAATGTTACCTTTACGTGGGTAACATGCAGGTGATCAGGAGTATTGTAGGTTGCAGTAGTGAAGACTAGATGCTTCACTTTAGTTTTGAGTCTATTCTGATATATAACATTGGGAGTCAGGAACACTATATGCATATCTTTATTTTTTAAAGAATTATTAGTTGTTTTTAATACGTACACTAGTTTTGATTAATTAAAACCGTTATATTTTATTGATCACAATGAAGAATTTTCGCTGTGTTATAAAGATGATTTTTGGATTAAAGTTTCATTAATAAATATTATATGTTACATGTCTTATTTACGATCAAGTTCTTGTTGAAAGTAATACCTTTTTATTCTATGTTATTCCATTTTACTCTGAATTTTCGATTAAATTATTCAGGGGAAATTAGGGTGTTACACTTATTAGAATGGGGTTTGGCGTTAAGTGGTTAAAATGGATGGATGTTACGGTGTTCGCTAGTTACATGTCAGTTTTGGTCAATGGGAGTATGACCAAAGATTTTATGGTGGAATATGGTCTTAGACAAGGAGATCCACCATCTCATTTTCTCTTTATTCTTGTGGTGGAAGGATTGAATGACTTGGTTAGGAAATCTTTGGTTTGTGGAGATTATTCAAGGTTCACATTAAGGAGTGTGTTGTTGATATATTACATTTTACGAATGACATTCTGTTGGTGGAAAACAGTAGTTGGAAGCATCTTTGGGCTCTTAAGTTGATGTTTAGGGGTTTTGAGTTGATTTCGGGTGTTCGAGTCAATTTTCTTAAAAGCAAGTTAATCATTATTAATGTTAATCTGATATTTATGGTGGTTGCAAAAAATTTCTTATCTTGTAAGGTTGAAGGTTTTGAATTTAACTTCCTCGATACTACAATCGACATTAATCTTAGGCGTATCACGTCTTAGAAATTTATGGTTAACAAAATGCAAAGGCGGTTGTTCAATTGGGAATCCAGGTTTTTGAGTATTGGCGGGAGAATTACATTGCTTAAGTCTATTTGGAGTAGTCTTCTGGTTTTTGTTCTTTCTTTCTATCGGGCTCCGTTGAAAATTTGTAAGGAAATAACAAGGATGCATAATCAATTACCGTGGGGTGGTAAATCTTAAGGCAGGAAAATTCATTGGGTAGGGTGGGAGCAGCTGTGCTTACTAATGGAGGATGGTGGTTTAAGGTTAAAAAGGGTTCCATGAGTTTAATATCAATTTATTATTAAAATGGAGGTGGAGATTACTGAAGCGTTATGATTCGATGTGGGCTAACATTTTTTCAGGCGAGATATGGTAGCTTAAATGGGTCTGGAAGCATGATTCATTGTAATCGTTTGAGTTCGATGTGGTGGAAGGATTTATAGGCTTTGGAAAAGAATCATGATGAATATGTGTTTTATGGAAACTTAAGTTTCAACTTGGGTGATGGTAAACAAGTTTTCTTATGGCTGGGCAATTGCGTTGGTAATGGTTATCTGAAGGATTTATATTCGGAATTGTATGTGGTTCTGTGTTTGCAGGATGGCAAGGTGTGTGAGATGGGTAGTTGGGAGCAGGATCTCTGGAGATGGAACACTTGCGGAATACCTTTGCCTGTTAATGCTTTGTTGTAGAATTTCATGTCTCTCTTTTTCGGATTACTGCAGAATTACGCTTCAGTTCGAGGGGGCAGTGACATCACGTAGTGGAAGGGTTCTTTGGCAGACTATTATCCCGCTAATGCTAGATATAAGCCAGTGTGTTCGAGTTTGTAGGTGCATGTCATAGAGGATCATAGTAAATTTGCATTCAATAATCTTTGAAAGTTGTAGGCTCCTTATAGAATGAAAGCGTTCGGGTGGAGGCTCCTTTTGAACCGGCTCCCAGTTAAGACTTTGTTTGTTCATAAAGGAATTATTTTGGAGAGGCAATATTTGTGTTTATTCTGTAATTCGCAAGTGGAAAGTTTAACTCATATTTTCTTCTCGTGCGAGAGTTTTGTAAAGGTGTGCGTGGAAATTGCTAAGTGGATAGATGCAACGAATTCTTTAGGAGACAATGACAACCAGGTTCATTTTAAAAACTGGTTTGAGTTTTGTAAAAGGAGGAAGGTTAGGAAGGTAAGGGAATTGTGCATTTGGTTGGGCACGTGTTGGTGTATATGGGTGTTAAGAAACACAATGGTTTTCAGTAGCGAGAAATGTGCTCTTATGGATCTCGTTTGGAATATAAAATATATGTTATGGTGGTGGTCTTTTTGCGTAGAGATTAACTATTTAAATTGATTTTATGCTTTTAGCAAAGACCCTTTGCTTTTTTTAGCCTAAGTTTCAATTGGTGCCTAATTTCTCTGTGCTTGTGTGGCTTTTGCTCCCATTTTTGTATCAGGGTTCGAGTACCCCCAGTAGTCGTTTAATTGAATCCTTGCTTACAATTTTTTTTACTAAACACCTATGAAGTAAACCGATTTTTCCAATAATAAAAGTATTTTCCTTTTCTTTCTTCATGCGTGAATCATGAAGCTTGTGTAAGAAATCTACCCAAGTTAATGTGATGTTAGAAGAACGTGATCTATCTAATTAGTAATCTTTTTCTCTTTTTTTTTTTTATAAAATAAACTCACAATAAATTTTTTATTACTAACTTGTAATTTTTGGATAGAATAATTGCAAACCCTTTTAATAATTATTTTTTAACAGAAAAAATAGAAGACTCTCTCAACAATTATTTTTGAATGGAAAAATAGAAAAAAAATTGTAACCTCTCTCTAGACACACAACTACCTAAATCCCAATACACAAAAGAATATAATTGTTGTGGTAAATAAATTCAAACTAACTCAATATTTATAATAACATTTTACTCGTTTTTTTCTTCACATTACTCGATGTGGGACTTGGATGAATATTCACTTTAACACAACATATTATTCCTTCATTCAAAGTCTCAAATCTTTTCAATTCATAGTCACCTTCATCCTCACAAACTAAGAGACCGTCTTTAAAACTAACCATATTTGCTTAAGGAGCGCTTTTCAATTATTTTGCCTTCTTCTTTATGCTTTGCACATCCTGTATAAATTCTAGACGTCTAGATTGTATGTGACCAAATTGTTGACAATAATGACACTTGACATAACTCATATCTCTTGGTTGAAAACTTCTACCATATTGATCACCATAGTTCTTTGTGTCCTCCTTTGATTACTAGTACTTGATTTTCTTCGGGAGATTGATTAATACCCATCATTTGTTGACTCTTCATCAATGATTTCACTACTTCATCTAATTGTAGTATGCTTTTCCCTACTAACATTGATTGCACTAATGATATATAAGATTTGGGTAGTGAAGCCAACAAAAGTAGTGTTTGCTCTTCATCTTTGATATCTTCCCCTACATTCATGATTGTAGATACCAACTCATTAAATTTATCAATATGATAAAACACATTACCTTCATCTTCCATCTTCAATGAGTATAAATTAATTTTCATCATCAATCAATTTGTTAATGTGGTTAATGCAAACTTGCTTTCTAAGAAATCCCATAATTTTTTAGGAGAGATTTCTTTCAACACAATCACTTTTAATATGTGAAGCAAGTGTCAACCGAATTGTACTCATTGACTTTTTTGTATTGAATTCCAATCTGAATCTTTCACCTCACTTTGTTTTAACTTTTCCAAAGCACAATCAAGACCTTGTTTGACCAAATAGTCTTGTATTGTGCATTGCCATAAGGAAAAATCCATTCTCCTATCAAACAAAAGAATATCCCGCTACAGTGTAGCCATAATATTGTTTAAGAAAATAAAATTCAAATCAAATAAGATGATATACAAAATAAAACTCAAATCAAATAAGATGATAACAAACTTGTGATTTCCTCCCTTAATAGAAATCTTTGCTCTGATGCCAGTTGTTAGGAATATAACCAGATCAAATCTCTAATAATTTATACAAACTTGTCACTTTCCATCTCGATGATCAACAACATATTTTTGTTTTTTCCTTGCCACTTTCCATGAATAAAGCAAACACATAGAAATGGATTATCATCTAGTTTGTGATAAGGTTCTGCATAAAATTGTCCACCTTCATCTTATTTATTCTACTAAACCAAGTCGCTGACTGCTTCACCAAAGCACTACATTTGAACCCTATCCAAACTTGGTCGGTATTCCACCCACTCCAGTTTGAGGGGTGTTAAATATTGAATTTTAATTCCTTGTGTCGAAGCAGGTTACTCGACAGAGGTAAAAAAGTTGTCGAAATGTGTCTTCGACATGTTTGTTAGACTTACTAGTTTTATTTGATTGTTTTAGCTAAATTTGTAAGGTTAGTTGGAGATTGTTTGGTGTGCAAGTAATCTCAACCTATAAATAGGGAGGTACCATATTATTGATTATTACACAACACAGAAGTGCATTTGCACAGTTGAATAGAAAATCACAGTTTAAGAGCTAAGATAAACTCTGCAAAAATAATTCTTCTTCTTCTCTAACACGTTGAAATCCTAAACTCCTTCTCCAATTTAATTTTTCTTTTCCTTTCATTATCGTTGTACAATGATATTATCTTGTAATCAAGGTTGATTGATTCACTCAAGTGAAAAATGAAGAACAAGAGGATATTTATCAAGATTTGATTCAGAATTCATCAAATATTTGTGAAATCCTTGAGCGGGAATTGGTGATTTTCCAACATTAAAGTGTAATCAATTTTAGTTAGTTATAAAGAATTGGACCTTAATTTGTTAGATAGGTTATTTAGAGTATTATGCTCAAAGTTTGTTACATTTAGTTGAATATAAGCCCAAAATTCTGTCTTTTTCTTTCTTCACGTGTGAATCATGAAGTATTTGTCAGAAATCAGCCCATGTTAACATTTTTCTTCTTCAACCACCACTCTGAAATGCGACAACATCATGTCATCATAACTTGTAGGAAACTGTATTTGACTGAAAAAAGTCAAGTAATGTTTATTTTGTTTGCTTCTAATTCTAAATATGAGCACATAAGCTGCATTTAACTTTTATCTGAATTCATTGTCTCATAAACAAATCACAATCTCCACTTTTAATAAATTGAATATGTATTAACTAACATCATCTCATAAGCACCATCAATAGAGATATATAACATCAAGTTCCTTAAGTAAAAGATTAGATCAAGTAGTTGAGTTCTTTGAAAGAGAATATTTTGTACAATTATACAAATTGAAGTGAACAAAAGTAAGAAATTTGAATTAATAGACAATTAGTCCCAAGTGAACAACAAGAAAATTACATCAATTAACACACACTTCCTCCACACAAAAAAAAGGAGAAAATAAATCCCTAAATGGCTTCCATTTCCATACATATCCCAATAAAAGCCCACTATTCTTTGCCCCCTTATTTCACCCCAAAAAAATTTAAAAAACATTGAGAATAATTTTCTGTTAAAAAAAGTGTAATCATAAGAAATTAAATCTTATAATTCCAAACCAATCCCAAATTAATAAAAAAAAACAATCTATTTAGAATTACCAATTCCACATGTCAACTTCCTACCCTCCAATTACTCATAAATGTGTCAAAGGTCCCACATCAACTTTGATAGGAACATATCACATGTTAGCACCAAGGAACATAATAACATCATCCACTTTTTCCTTTTAACTAAGGAGTTGCTCTTTGTCTTTGCATTCCAAGTGATTATGGAAAGAGTGTTGGTGTGGTTGTGATGTTGGTGGTGATTGAAGAGAATGACCATTGTTGTTGTTATTATTATTATCCATAATTGAATTCCCCATCTTTTGTATGTTTTGTTGGTGATAGATTTGTCTCAACCTTTCTATTTCCTTCTTTAATGCTTCTTGATGAGCTAACAAATTCACAACCATAAGAATCATTGGTTAGTAACTATGCAACAACATCTCATTAGACGCGAATGCGAATTTGAATCTGCGACATGATTGAATACTAAAATATGAATTACTTAAAAGTCAAGAGAGATAAGTGAAAATATACCATCTTTGAAAAGCTTGTCCTGAGCTAATGCTGCAATCCTTTGCTTTAAGGCACTGTTGTCGACATTAAGAATCAAACGTTGATGGTCCAAGAATGCTACTCGTGGTGACAATGCTGAAACCTCCGTCTAATTTCACATTTTTCATATTTAAATAATTACTATAATATTTCAATTTTATATATAACTCAAAAAAAATTATTTGTTTAATTCTTTACCTGCAAAGATGTTACACTCCTTTCCAGCTCAGAAATGTATTGCAACTTTCTCACTCTTGACCTCTGAGCTGATTGCCGGTTTGCCAAAATTCTGGTATATGGTTAATGAATTAATTACTTAACTTATATAATTTCTTAAATCAAATAGATTATAAAAAAAACTATTATTATTATTATTATTATTATTATTATTATTTTGTATGAATATTAAATGTTAATAGCTACTAAAAACTCACACACAACCTAAAGATCATAAATATGAATGTTTGAATTCTGATGATAATAACTTCAAACCTAGCCATAGTCATCTTGATGAGCTATCTTACGGCCCACAACTTGTCAAGATTAAATTATGATTAAATAAAGATTTATAGAATATTTATCTGATTATAGTATGATTAAACAAGATCTTTGTTTATTTTGTTAGGATTAGATGGCAGGAAACAATTATTATTTTATTTATCATAGTAATTTAGTGTATAAATTCCTTATACTTCACTTTTTATGAGAGTGTAAATTTCTTATTAAACATGCATATATAATACAACACCTCTCTCTACATGCAAGAATTTAGTGGCAACTAATTCAACAAACAAGCTTATTTTATTAAGAAATATCATAAATAGAACGTGCATGGGTGGTGCTGATTGGTGAATCAATTTACTATTAAATCATATATTAACTGTAAAAATAATATTAAATTTCCCAATATTATATTAGTAATTAATTTATTAATTGATATTACCTTTTGACCCTCTTGGGATCAACAACGGTTTCAGTGCAGGTGATGGTTGCCGCAAAAGATGGCGCCGCCGCCGCCGCTTCCTCAATTCTACACGAACTTTCATCTTCAACCGCTTCATCCTTAGGCTTCACCTCATGACAAAGATAACGTTCTTGCACTGGTGCAGCAGAATCCAACACCATTGCCATTGGTTTCTCTTCAGAGTTGTTACTATTCTGGTCGGAGGACGGTGACGACGTGTTGGAGGTCGATGGAGGCGGGAACGAGACACCACCGCCGCCAACATTGTCAGAGAACATGGAAATTAATTGTTCATCATCCAGTCTATCAAAGTCACCATCTCCATCACCACCACCACTTTTTCCGTCTTCCTCAAGAAATGATGTCTCGAGGAAGGCTATAGAGTCACTGGCAGAACGCCGGTGGGCTCCTCGTCTTACCGAGGAGAAGTCGAGAAATTCGTCTATCCATGACGGTAATTGTTGATGATCGGTGGTGGTTGTAGAGGTGATGTTTGACATTGTGGAGGATGATGATCCCTTTTGGTGAGAAAAATGTTGCCAATTTTGAGGTATGGTTGGTATTTTAGGAGGTAACTGTGCCATTAAACCCAAATGTGAATGTTATGTGACCCCAAATATAGAGAATTCTCACCGAATTTATTGGGTTTGTGTTAAGTATGTGTCAAAGTGTTTGAGAAAAATAGATAGAGAAAAGAGAGAGATTTAGAGAGAGAAATCTCAACAACCTAACCAACAAGACACAAACAACCACAAATCTTTACTTCAAAATCTTGTTTTCTTGGGTTTCTAAAACCAGTGGGAGACATAAGAGAGATGATTGAGAGGCAATAAGACCTACACCATATTGTGTCATGTAGACAATTATGATATGTTTTTATTTTCTTTCTTAGATTATGGTATGTGTGTGTGATGTAATGTTAATAATTGTATATGTATAATAAGGTCCTAAGGTTTTGGAGAGAGAGAGAGAGAGGGTCACATGGGGAGAGTATTAGAGACAGCTAGCAACAGCTATGTGGTGAAAGACTCAACGGTTTTAGTGGGAAAATGGCAGTGTAGTTTAATAACAAGAGGAATCGGCAACCACGTGCAGATGTGACCTCTTTCATTTGGCATCCATTATCTCTTCTTTCTCATTCATCATAATAATAATATTGTATGCATTCATCCCCAACTTTAACAAGCAAGAGAAATGATAAGATTTTATGTGAATTTTTGTGTCAAAGTAACATAGCTGTTATAAATAAATAGAAAATTGGTATAACTAACTATGGCATGGACCTCTTGTGTTGTGTCCTATCCAAAGTATGCATTTAGTACTTAAAAGTGGGATAGTGGAACCTTTCAATGCTAGATAGGCCCTTTGGTTTTCACATGCTCATTGCATCATCGAAACCCGTACAACTGACTAATAACTTTGTATAGTCATCGAGAAAAATAGTTTTATCTGTTGGCATGTTATACAAAAAAAATACCAGCAATAAAATTTAGAGTGATAATATTTGAACACTATATGTGTGCATCATACAAAATTCCAATAATCGGATTTTGCGTCTTGGTTCATATGCAATGGTTTAATTATGCGAATGACTTTTTTCCTCAAACACTTCGTCTTATTGGGCTTCATGCTTGGGTTGTATAATCCTGGAAAATTATAATTGTCGAAGTTGGGGTCGCAGTTCATGTACATAGTCGGATTGTCTGAATGACTTTCTCCTTAAGCATCTTGTTCTATTGGACCTCATGTTTTGGGCTCTGTGTATATTCCGAGATATTGGGTCTCATGCTTTGGTGGTCATGATCGAGAATGAAGAAGCCTGGATAGAGAGAATTCGGCGTGACATAGACCGCCATGGGCAGGATAATGGCAGACAAGCCTTTAAAGACTATGTATGACTTCAACACATTCATATTGTGTCTCCCAAGTGTAATAATTTACAAGCCAATGGTTTGTTCGCTGGTGTTTTCCATCGAACAACCTCTGGTTACTAATCCAACGTTAGATCAGTTTACTAGCAAGATCAACCATATAAATCCTAGGACATAAATGTTTTGGTCGAAAGTGATGATTTTTAGCAATCTTGTGTTGTTTTACTCTTACTAGGGGTTTTTATTATGTTTGTATGATTCTACGAGATGAAGAACAAAAGTAAGGTTTCTTAACGAAAACGTGAACTAAGTAAATTTTGGTAATGTAAAAGGATAAATGGCAAGGGAAAGTAAAGGTTGGCAAAAGTAAAGAACTTGTAAATTGCAGGAATCGTAAAAATGCAAGAATGTTAAATAACATGGAATTTTATTAAACTGAATAAAAATGGTGTTTCACGCGTACATTTTTTCAGAAATCAAACTCTTTTCTCTCACACGGGTACTTTGAGTAATTTTAAACGGAAATTTGTACACAATATCACACACACATAAATCTGACAAGACTTGCTCTATTTATACACAACTAAATAACTGCCCCTAACGGACAAATCCTACAATTGTAACACTTGGCCTTTGGCATGTATTTTTCTATCAAATGCTTCCACGTGTCCCTTCTGCAAAACGTGTTTCATCTTTGAATTTTAAATTTTAGCGTCTGCGTCGAAACAACACGTCTCCTCAAAGCTGTCGAACCCGTCGACGACCAGCCTTTGCCACCTTTAACTAACCTCATTGAAGTTGTCGAAACATCCTCACTTCCTATCTTTGTCGAAGACGTCGAAAACGTCATTCACATTTCTTTAGTCGAACTTAACCCCTGAACACATTTTATTCCCTGATTGAAATGCTGTTTTGGATTCTGATTTCATGGTGTCGAAAATCCCTGTCTACAAATTGCCCCCGAGCAAAGGTCTTTTCGACTACTCTGGAGAAAAGTCATGTGTTGTCGTACTTTGATGCCATGTCAACTTTTCATTTTCATCATTTCCAAGGCTAGATACTTCAAATCCCCATAAATCTTCATCATCATATCTTTTCTCAAAACGTCAACTCAGCCCACGTTCCTGACAACTACTTCATTACCCCCTAAAGCTAGGAATGATAGGTTTTCCAACTGCCACCAACCCATTTTCTTTATGAAATAAGTTCGCCATGTGGCCCATGATTCAATCAAGACTTAACTGTTTCAATCTTTTTGTCTATAAATACTAAATCATTCCTCCCTTCAAACTTTTTACACAATCTTCTTCTTCTCAAAGAAAAGAATTTCATCCCTCTAAACCACAAAGAAGCTTCCTTTCAGACAACAATGACTTCTAAAAAATCTTCCAGCAGCAAGAAGACTAAAAGCTCCACTACACTTCCATACGCACACATGCTGAATGGACCTAATATCGTTGGAAACCAACAATACATTCTAGAGCCTCCCAATGAAAAGGAAAAGGATAACATTTATAGGTCTCCGGTATTAATTCCTATATTGGTTTCTGGTACTTTTCATTCTATCTTAGGACCTCTCCCTAACCCAGACCTTAACCCAGATAGGTTAAAAGAATATTTCCCTTCATATCAACGTCTAAAACCTATAGGAGTTGGGATTAAACCCAAGCAGACTAAGGAACTAACTGAGGGTTCAAATTCGACCACGGATGAAGGTCTGAATTTGCTTCATCTAAACAATGCTAGGATCTTTAGAACAAGTCTCATGGCGAAAGATCCCTCTCACTATCTTGCTTGGTTAGCAAAAATTGAAAAAGTTAAAGAACCCTTTTGGAGAGAAGTAGGAATCTTCGACTTAATCCAAATGTCGAAAGTAGGACCTAGCTAATGTCCTAACATGATTTTAGTTTCTCTCTTTTTCTAGGATAACACCTATAACAATTTTCACCTTCCTTGTGGAATGGTCACACCAACCCTTTTCGACCTAGCAACAATATGTGGGCTCAACCCTTTAGGATGAAACTTCGACCCAACTCTTCAGAACCAGGACTCCATTAATTTTGACACCAGCAAAGCCTCTTACTCTGTCTTCATCAACCATTATCATGATAAGATGACTAATATAGTGTCTAAAGAAGAGCATATACCCTTTTTAACTCTATGGCTGTCGAAGTATGTCTTCTGCTCCCGTTCTTTACAAGTTGCGAAAAAATTTGTCACCATAGCTAATCAACTTGAAGATGGGATCAGGTTATACTTGGGCAAGATGATCCTAGCGAACCTGTATGAGTCCTTGAGCGAAAGCATAGACTTCTTGAAAACTGCCACTGACAAAGGGAAAATTAGCATATCAGGACCTCTTTGGCTATTACAATTGTGGCTTAATGCCACTTTCAAAACTTTTATCCCTATCAAGAACGTGGTGAATGAAGAAGAAGTGAAGGATAGAGCCGTCGAATGGCCCAGGTTAGCACAACTAACGCCATCTGATGAAGGGCTCAGTCTTCGACAGGCTTTCACGAGTTATGTCATGATGTTCGCCAAGAGGTATAACTTCACTCCTTCCATGGCACCTTTTGCCCACAGAACAGTTGCTCCTGAATGGTTCACCACACAACCTCCCTTTGAGATGGAAGAGGCTGAACAAAAATTCATCGACATTTGGGAAGCCTTCTTGGTCCCTAGACTCTTTCTCTCCCATCATAACGTGACAAAAACCAAAATTGCTTTAATCGTTTACCAACCCAACCTAGTTGCTAGACAATTTGGATTGGTCCAGCCGAAACCAAAATCCATCTTTTTGAAGAAAAGTTCCATCCCTTTCTACAACTCCTACCATTCTGAGGAACAAAGTCTCCAACTGGCGAAGAAATATTTTGATGGTTCTGTTGATATCTGCCCAGTGGTTTTTCGACCTTCTTTTCTTTGCACCCATGAATTTGATGTTTCGTGGAGGGAGTACTACCGCACCAAATTCTATGATGTAAAAGCATTCACAACTCACCTGACCAATGCATTTACTCTTATGCAGGATCAGACGAAAAAGGGTAAAGGACAACATATCCAAGAGATACAAAAGTTTCAAAAATATTTTGAAACCATCTATAGGCCAGAGGAACTTAGTCGAACCATAAGAAAAACAACAGTGACTTTAAAGCATAAGTTGACGGAGAGATTGGATAAATTGAAATTGCATTCGTATGTTCGACCAGAACAACGATATGAATTAGCTTTCAATCTTTATCCACCAAGGTTTCCCCCTCTTCCTTCTGCTGACTTTGGGGTGGCGTTGAGCCCTCCATTTCCATATTGGTTTGTTTGTGGGGATTCTTTGAAATCCTTCGTCAACAATCCAAAAAACCTGCTGAGCGAATGGTTCCGACTAAGTTCACTTTGGATGATTACAAGGGACACCTTCAGATTGGAATAGAACATGTTCACGTGGAAACTCTCATTCTTGAAGGTGTTTTAATCGACAACAATTTCTTTATTTCGATATTCTGAACTTGTCTCTCCATTTTATTTTTATTTTTGACTTCATTTTGTGTTCTTCAGCTACCAAAGTCCAAACCAAAAAGGCTGCTGTCAAAAGCACTACTAATATAATGGAAGAAGATCCACCCGTTGTCGCTAAGAAACCTTCGACTAAGGTAAAAATCATCTTCTCTTAGATCAGCCTCCCTTTTCACTTTTAAAACAAAATTATCTTTTACTACCATGTCTAGGTAAGTCGAAAACTACCACCTACACCTAAGAGAAAACAACCAGAAGAAAAGGTGCCTAGTGAAGAATCTGGTGACGAATCACCAGAACCAAGTCAACCCCAAAAAAGGAGGAAACCTACAAAAGCTCCTACTCCAAAGTCCAAATCCAAAGTAGTGAAAGAAAATCCTCCACCAAGTCCAGTTGCAAATGTGCAAATAAAGGACGCAAAGAGTGTGAATTCCAGTTTTCACACTGAGACTCCTCAGGTAAATCCTTGTTTTGTCTGTTTAGCCTTTATCTTCTTAATGTACTTTCTCTTTTTTTATTTTGGGTTATTTGTGGGTCAATTTTGACAACACTCCAGAAAAGAAGGGAATAGAACAAGATGTTCCAACATATCAAAGTACCAGTCCAACACCCTTTTTCTCCTAAACATCTGACAAAGGAACCAGAGGCGGAAGAACCACCATCGCATGATTCTCCTCAATACTCTAACAAACACTCTCCTTATCCTCCTCTAAATTCAAATTCTTGTCAGCAGGACGAAGACCCGAAAGCTGACGATGAGGTCGAAGGTGATAATATCAACGAAGGAGTAACTGATGGTGATGATGACAAGTCGAAGGAAGAAAATGTTGGGTCACACCAAGGGCAACCAAGCCAACCAAATCCTGACTCACAGAAAGGAGGGTCAACTGGTTAGACAACTCTTTCTCGTGAAGAGATTGAGAATCTCAAAGTGCAAAAGCCCTTGGAGTACCTCAAAGTTGTACTTAGTGCCCGTTTCAATTTCCAAGAGTCTTCTCAAAGTACTTCGACTCCTTCAGGAGCCACTTCCAGCGTGCATTCTCTTGAAGTTGTCCTGGCTGAGATCAAGGCAAAAATCCTTGATGTGGACTTGTTCAAGGTTTTAGATGCAAATTCAACTTCCTGCTTCGATTTGAAGAAGATCCTAAAACAAGTCAACGTCTTGGAGTCTCCAGCTGAAGTGAGCAGCCTCGTGATGGACCTGACCACCCTGGTCGACATGGTGAGTGCTGACCTACATCGTCTTAAGGATTTTGCAGAACAAATCTCCAAAAAGTATGAAACCCAACTTGCTGAATGAGATGCTACAACCATTTCGACCAACAAAATCACAGAGCTGCAAAAGATCTCTGAGGCTTATGCTAAAGAGATTGTCGAATGTGATGCCAATTCTCGAAAAATACGATCCTAAAAAAAACAACAAAGTCGCCACCTAATTCTATTTATTCTAACTAAAGAAAATGGAGATATAGACACAACCTAAATGAAGGATAAGAATGGTCAACGAAACCACTAATATAAGTTCGGGAGTCAGTTACGCAAAGGGAAGGTGTTAAGCACCCCTCACGTCCGTTGTACTCAACGGAAACCTCTTAGTCTAATTTGCGCTTAAATGTTAACTTACTTTATTGTCTTTTTTTTGTTAAGATTGCTTATTAAAGGGAAAAGAAAATTATCATTTATTATGAGGAAAGGTTAAGTTTTTTATTATTATGATGGAGAGATAGTTAATTTTTTATTATTGTGCTCGCGAAGGATTAAAATCCCCGTGCCTACGTATTCCCTTGTGCAATGGGAAAGTCAGAGCTTCGTAGTTCGTGCAACTACGGTTTGTGTTTTTTAATTGAACGATTGTTTGAAAACGCTTTCTAATCTGCTAAGTGTTGACTTATACTCGCGGCGGAGGTTGAAGCACTAGATTGTTTGCGAGATAGAAAGATTTAAACAATGTTCGTTTAGAGAAAAGATGTTTGATCTTTATTAAAGTGTTTTAAACGAGAGGGCGAATGAACCACAACGCATGGGTCTAGCCCATGAGTGATTGCATTCAAGAATGTGCGGAGTGCTAGACTCCGGAGTTTAGTTACTCGCTGATTAACTATGGAAAATAGTTTGTATTGGTTGATAAGTTTTAAATTGTATTTAAAACAAAGAGACAAGTCGTCATCTTTAAGGGAGATATCTCGTCTAATCCACCACAAACATTTGAGGAAGAGAAAATCGAAAGAAGCTTTAAACTTGGATACAAGGATCGACAAGCAATGCCACATTCTTTCTTTGAGAAATAAAATCGGAAGAAGCTTTAAACTTGGATATGAGTGTCGACAAGCAATGCCACATTCTTTCTTTGAGAAATAAAATCGGAAGAAACTTTAAACTTGGATATGAGTATCGACAAGCAATGCCACATTTTTTCTTTGAGAATAAATAAAAATCGGAAGAAGCTTTAAACTTGGATATGAGTATTGACAAGCAATGCCACATTCTTCCTTTGAGAAAAATTATTTGTGAGATTTGATTTGTGTTTGTGGTTGATAGAAGGAATATCTTCCTATGGAGATGAATCATGTTTAATCTTTTAAGGTTATTGAATTGTTTTGAATACGAAATAGTGAATGAATTACAACTCGAAGGCTGGCCTCAAGAGTAATTCAGTTCAAGCACCCGAGGAATGCTAGATTCCTGAGTTCATTTCTTCGTGTAATTAATTAAAAGTTTCCGTGTTTTTAGAAACGAGAGGATGAATAAACCACATCGCGTGGGGCTAGCCCATGAGTGATTTAATTCAAGAACGTGCGGAGTGCTAGACTCCGGAGTTCAGTTACTCGTTATTTGATTTGTGAATTAAGATGTTTTGCTTTGAAAAGGAAAGAGCGAATGAATTACAAATCGGAGGCTAGCCCCAACAGTAATTTAATTCAAAAACCCGAGGAATGCTGGATTCCCGAGTTTAGTTCTTACATTAATTAATTAGACACGTTAGGTCGTGCAGACGGCGATCACATAATGACCGATTTACGTGTGTGCAAAAATGTAGACGATAATTGTTTAACTGATTTATGAATCGAGTGTTTTAAATACGAAAGGGCGAATGAACCACAATGCGTGGGGCTAGCCCAGGAGCGATTGCATTCAATAACTCGTGGAGTGCTAGACCCCAGGGTTCAGTTCTTTCGCAAATTAGCTAGTTCGAAAGTTTTTAAGTGTTTTATGGCTTAGACACGATGGTGAAGTACAAGTAATTAGTCAAACGCAAATGTGGCATTAAGATTATAGTGAGGCGCAAAAGAGAGATAACATCGAGTTTTAGTGATACCTAATGGAGTAGGTCCGTTGCCTCTTCAATACGTGCAAAAAGGAGTTTAAGCAAGATGTCAGAAGCTTCACTATTTAATCAGGTCAATATTCAAGTGACTCCGTATCTAAGATCAACTAAACAAAAATAAAATAAAATTAAAGTGACTATTCAAGAGAGATCAAGAAGTTAGCAAGAACTTAATAAAAAAATAATTAATCGAATTGAACTGGAATTCTACATAATATATTAAAAGTCTAACAAGAGTATATTGAAATAATAACAAGAAGTTTGAAAATCCAACAAAAGGGTTTTAGCAAAAGATTTTTCTAAATAAACTTAATCAAAGAAAATATTCATATAAATCAAGGAACAAACAAAACTAAATATAAAATAAACTAAACAAATCCTTAATCATTAAAAAAACATCATAGAAAAAGTTAATAACAAAACAAAGAAAGAGGGGGGGGGGCGATGAGTCTAGGTGGGTTTAACAATTTACATGGGCCTAGAGCCCAAGCCAAGGGAAAACAAAATAACCAAAAGAAAAAACAAGTAAATGAAAAAAAAACAAATAAACTCAGAAAGGGTTTGTGTATAGAATCGAT
This sequence comes from Lathyrus aphaca, assembly GCA_963966055.1. NCBI lineage: Eukaryota > Viridiplantae > Streptophyta > Magnoliopsida > Fabales > Fabaceae > Lathyrus > Lathyrus aphaca. The sequence goes on from OZ014519.1 coordinate 653,297,580, forward strand.
TGTGACAGGATCGTCTCTGTCGGACCAAACGGCGGAAACAAGAAGCGTGGCAGACTTGAGTGTCTACACCGCCTTATGGCCAAGTACCAATTAGGTCTCGCCGGAGCATCACATATTGGACTACAACATCATCGTTATCTGGCGGCGACAGAGCAACTTCAGGCGTCGAAAGAGTGATGGAATCTGAGGCGGAGGGTTGAGTTACTTTCACACGGTGGCGTGGTGATGATGTTTTGGACTCAGTTTCAACGATTTCGATGGTTTTGACTCGTTTTCGGTCGTTGTGAGCTATTTCGGCTATGGGTTTTTGAAGGGTGAGGAATGGGCCACGATTTGTGGAGGTGAAGGTGGTTTCGAGGTGGGTTGATTTCGGAGGCGCGTGGTGGCCGGTAGCGGTGTTGTTCGCTTGGAGGAGGGTCAGCGGAAGGTCGTTTCAATCTAAAGTTCTCGGTTTTATTCGAAGGTTTGTGAGGTTTAACGATGGTTGTGAGTGGTGATTTTGTGGATTGAGGGCGGAGTTGTTGGACTTGTTTTCAGATTTCGAAATGGTGTTGAAGCTGAAGGAGGCGTTTTGATGGTGAGGGTTTTGAAGATGAAGGTCTGGTATGAAGAGTTAGTTTTTTGTGAGTTTTTTCTGGTTTTTGTTTTGTGAGTTCGTGAAGGTTGAGATGAAGAAAATCCAATGAAGGATCGGAAAGGTTTTGTCCTTTGATCTGGTTTTTGGGCCCCTCCTCAAGTCTGAGGATATGTGTGTTGTCGAAGTGGAGGAGCACAGAGAGGCTTGTTGGTATGGTTATGTTTTCGTTTTTTCGGTGGCTTGTTTGTGTTGTCTTGGAGGTTCCATTTTTTTGAAGAAGGGAGGTAACGTTTTGCTCTTATAACAGGGTTATTGTTCTTGTGACTTGATGAAGGTCCCCCCTTTTGGGACGGGAAAAAGTGAGGGATTTATCCTCTTTTCAGATGCGTTTTTCATTGGCCATTTGAAGGAAAAAACCGATGGACCAAGGTTAGTTTTCTTGAAAATCTTTTGGTCCCCGTTTCTTTGTTCTGTTTTCCATTTTTGAGAGAATCGATTAAATTTTTTTTTTACTTGCTCTCTTTGATTTGTCACTCTCAAATGCAGGTTTCAACATGTTATTTTGGTGAAAAGGTTTCCACTGATTTTTGTCATGTTGCAGGTTATCAGCTGTCCTTTGTTTATTGAGGCATGTATGTGTAATAGGTCTCTGTTATTATTATTTTTTTTGACAAATATTGGTTAGGTGTTATGCAGGTTGTCCTTTTTGGTGTAAACTAAAAAGCAAGGGTAGCGAGAAATTGGCTTGCTGTGCACAGATGCAGGCTGGTGCATAGACTTGGAGAGTATTTGGACTTATATATAAAATTAATTAATTAATTAATTAATAAAACAATCTGACTATAATTAAAACATAAATCAATTAAAGATTAATTAAACTGATTCTACAAATTAAACCAAATTAATTACAATTATAAACCACATTAAAATTAATCTAAATTAAATTTAAAATAAACTAAAAAAAGATTAAACTAATTAAATTATTAATCTAAAATTAAATATGGGTTAATTAAACTATGACTAATTAAAATATAAATAAATTAAAGACTAATAAATAAATAAATAAAACTATTTAAGATAATCTAATTAATGCTTAAATTAATATAAATTAATGGAAAGATTAAACCAAATTGAATTCAAAATAAAAGTACTCTAGAATAAATTTTTTAAACAAATATTGAAAGTAAACTAAATTAGAGATAAATAATAAAAGAAAAAGTTTAAATTAAAAATGAGACAACGATAATTTTGAATCAAGACAAAGTCTAAAGAAACAATAATAATAAAAAACGTTGAAACGATAAAACGACTGAAAATGCATGATTAATGAAATGTTTGACTAAAATGCAGAAAATGGTTGAACATCGATAAATCGATAAAAAACGCGTCAAAAAAAATGAACAAAAATTTGAAAATTTCTGGTCAAAATTTAGGGTATGACAGCTGCCCCTATGTAATCATCTAGAACCTGAATGTACGAGTAACAAAGAGATTTTTTGGACATTCAGGGTGAAAGAGGATTAAATATTAGAATGCCTAAAGGTTTGACCGAAAATGCAGATGAAATGATATGATGTGCAATGCGAAGATGCAAGACAAAAGCTACAACGCTACTGGGAAAGAAAATTGACACTACTGGGGATCAGACACACATGACTGGAGTACAATCCACACGAGGATTTTTCTCTTGAGTGAAGCCAGATGACAACCATCTACAGGTCCTGAGAAGACTCAAAATATTTTGAACAAAAATTCCACTTTGAGGAATCTACTACCGAGATTTAAAACCTCATTTGGAAATACCTTCTGTTGGTGTATCAAAACGAACCGGAAATCTACTGCCGAGATTTAAAACCTCATTTGGAAATACCTTCTGTTGGTGTATCAAAACGAACCGGATATCTACTGCCGAGATTCTGGAACGAAAGCAAATTCTTCCGAAGTCTACTGGAGTCTACTGCCGAGATTACCAGAGAATCTAAGAATGGAATACCTTCTGCCGAGGTATCAAAATGAACCAAAAATCTACTACCGAGATCTTGGAAAGAAAACAAATTCTGTTGAAGTCTACTGGAGTCTACTGTCGAGATTACCAGAGAATCTAAGAATGGAATACCTTCTGCCGAGGTATACTATGAAATTTCTACTGCCGAGGATTAATTGAGGATACACCTGTCGCCAAATCTTCTGTCGAGATTTAACTAAGGATGCCATCGTCGAAATCATAAAAAGTAAATACCTTCTGCCGAGGTAGACTGGAAATCTTCTGCCGAGACTTGCCAGAAATAAAAGGAATCACCTGTTGTCAAATCTTCTGCCAAGATTTAACTAAGGATGCCATTGGATATAATTCTCACCATACTTCCCTTCTTCTGAAAGAGACGCCATATGATGGAGAAACAACTTCACGCTCAAACTTCTCAACTTGTCTGGAAGAGATGCCATTTGACGGAAATTGGAAAATCACAACAAACTTCTCACCTTGTCTGGGAGAGATGCCATTTGTTGGAAAATAAAGAGATCCATATCAAACTTCTCAACGTGTATTAGAGAGATGTCATTTGATAGAACTTTCACCACACTTCCCTTCTTCTGAAAGAGATGCCATATGATGGAAAACAATCTTCACGCTTGTCGCTCCCACCAAAATGACACCTCAGGTCAGAAGGGGTACAGACGCGAACGGTCGGCGAAAGAGGAGGGAATGAATAGAGTCGCCAGCTAGGCATTTTTATCCCGAAGGAAAGGTAATGCTGCATAAACCTAGAAAGATATGGATAAGACGGTTGCGAACCAGAGAGACTGAGAAAGGGGGTTGGTTACAACCTGGGAAGGTATTAACACCCAGATTGTCCGCCGTACTCGACGGGATCCACGCTTAAAAGATTTGTGTTTTAAAGGGGTAGTGTCAGTGCAATTTGTGTATCAAAGCTGGAAAGAATGCAAGTTTCAGTGTAAAAGAAATGTGAAGTGTATAAGAGAAGTGTCAGTGTAAGAACAAGAATGAAATGCTCAAGACTATGAGGCTTAAAGAATAATGCTGGAAGGAGGGGGAATATACAGAGACTTTTGTTCGATAACTGTTAAGTTATGCCTACGTATCCTCTCGTGCAATGAGGAAGTCAGAACACCGTAGTTCGACCCAAAGAGACTGAAAGATAAATTGACTTGTGAACTGCTTGCTTGCCTATGCTCAAGTGTATGACCTGTCTGGCTCAGGTGCAAACTGTCTTACATTAGACGGAAGAAGCAGATTCTCGTTTATGAGTGGAGATGATGAGAAAAGAATCCCGGAGGAGACGATTATTGTTTGTTTTTGTGTTTTCAATCTTTTATTTCTTTTGAAAGTTTGTCATAAGTTAATGAGCTTAAGCCTAAACCAATGGGTTAGTAAACTCATCACATCCTCCCTCTGATTAGGGGTAATGAAAATACCTTAAGTGTGAAGTCAGCATCTCACACTTAATCACCCTGGTGTAGGATTAAGATCATTAACCTACTTGTGATTAATTAGATGTTTTTTTTTGTTTTTGTTTAGTGTTGAGTAATGAGATTAATCCATAATCAGGGATTTAATGGACTCATTACACCATCCTAATAGAAGGATAATAGATGAGAGCATTTAAGTTGAGAAAGACTCCTCAACTTAATCCATGATTAGGGATTAAACTCATGACAAAACAAAGCCTTTATTAAAGTGGATTTTAGTTAATGATAAGATTAAGTAGTGGATTTTAAAGTTTGTAAGACAACTTGAGGGGGACTTGTCCATTAACACTAGGGTTAGTCCTTCTTAACCAATTAAGGAAGAATTAGAACCCTAATGCAAGGCCCAAGTTACAAGCTTGATGTCTTGATGATTATTAAGTGGATTGATTCAAGGATTTAAACACATTAAGGATTTAACACTTAGGATTAAAGTTATAAACTCCATCCTAATAGAAGGATGCAGGCATAAACTTAATCACAAAGCCTTAAAGCCTTTAGGGTTTAGTCCCTGATTATGAGGTGAGAAGAGAAGTCTCAAAGATGACACAAAGGTAAAACTAAATGGGGAACTAATCAAACCCTAATTTTTATCATGCTTGGAGATCCTAGGGTTTATGGGGCTTAAAAGAAAGATCTTCAGAGAAACCACCAGGAAGGAAGCAGATGAAAGGAGTAAGAAGCAAAGAGAAGCAAAACAACTTGCTTCACTTTAAGAAGACAAGTTGCTTGAAGAAAGAAAGTAAGATGAACATGAATGAGCAAGCTCAATACAATACATAAGATAAAATGCAGCAAAGATGCAAGAGAGATAAGAAGAGATTGTGAGAAGAGAAGGCAAATTCACTTCTCAAAACAACTTACCACCTGAAAAGTTAGCTAAAAGAAATGAAATGCAATGCAAATGAGATGAAATGTCAAGATGCAAACCAAAGTCAGAAGCATTTACAAGATGTTAATGATGCCAAGAGATGATGCAAACATGAGGCAAGACATGAGAATGACCAAACAAGCATATGGATGCAAATGAAGCATGCATTGATCCATGAATGTACATGAAAAATTATGAAATGTAATGAACATACAACATGGCAAATGAAAGATGCAATGATAAAACATGGTTCTAATATGTCCTAAGATGTATTATGAATCAAAAGAATTCACAAAATGTCATGGCAAGTCAATGTATGCAAGCAAATGAAAGATGGATGCAAGAGAAGGCACAAATTAGGGTTTATGATCAACACACAAAACAAAATTCAAAATCAGAAGCATATGACATGATAAAAAATTGAAAATGCAATCAAAGATACCCTAAACCTATACAAACTCACTGCCCAAAGGAGGGGATCCAACTCTTAACCTAGTGCAAGTTATGAATTTCCTAAGATTGCTAGGGTTTTAAGGTACCTCAACAAGAAAAATGCTAAACAAAATGAAAATGCAAGATCAATTCAAACCAATTTTATCCTATAAACTACATGCTATACAAGATACAATGCAAAAAGAATCATTATCCAACTCTCAATGGTTAGGCAGAAAGAAATTTTTGAAGTTTGACATAAAATATTGCCTTGAAATGAAATTAAATCCAATGAAAATGATCAAAAGGCATCAAGAACAAAAAAGAAATTTGGTTTGAGAGTTGGACAATGCTTCTAAATGTTTTTAAATTCTATGTGAATTTTTTGTGATTTTTAAATACCTAAATGTATTTTTAATTAATTAACTTTCATTAACTAATTAAAAATAATCATTTAAATGATTTAAAAATAATTTTTAATGCAAAAAAATAAAAATAAAAATATTTTTGGGTTTTAAAAATTAATGAAGCTCTTGAAAAAAAATTTCATAATTTTTAAAGGTATTTTGCTATTTTTTAAAAATTCGTACAAATAAATGCAAAACAAAAGAAAATAAAATGAATTTAAATAGAAAAAAGAGAAAGTCAGCCAATCTGATGGCTGAGATTCAAACTCACAGGGGCGGGAATTGACCTGGCGCGCAAACGAACGGCTCACATTCAAACTTTCCTAATTATGATTAAACCCTAATCAGAAGCCCTAATGACTTTCAGATGACCGGAACAGTGTTCCGGTCATCTTCTCGGACAAGTCAAAATCTCAATCTCTCTCAAAACGCATCAAAACCTCACAAAACTCTCCAGAATCAAACTATGAACATCACTAAACATAAATCCTAAGACAAACAACATTTATTTTTCGTGAATCAAAGGAATCAAACAAAAACATTTTTATGGGCAAACTTTCAGAACATCACAACATGCTTGTTTCTGGCTCATTTTCAAAAATAAATAGATTCCCATGATCAGGGTAACATATAGAACAACATTCTAACAAGAAATCAAAGTTCTGGAAAATTTGTTCATCATGCTACCTGAGATTGAGCTTTCAGTCCAGGAACTTTCTGCTTGCCTCTTTGCCTCAAAATGGTCCCAATGCTCCTCTTGATGAAGTTATGAAGCTTGGTTGGAGTTTAAAATGGTTGGTTTGAGAGATTGAGTGAGTTCTGTTCAGGGAGGGGAGGAAATCGTGTTTTGATTTCAGGGAGTTTCAGGGCAAGGTGAAGGGCCAGGGATGATCAGTGAGACATGCTGAGATGTTCTATGGAGTTTGTTTTTATGTTTGATGCTTGTGTGATGTGTTTCGAATGAAAATGCATAAGAGGCATAAACTTGGAACTATGGCTTGGAGAGTTTTTCAGGCTTGTGTATGTGGTGTGTTATGTTGCATTTGGTCCACTTATCACAACTAGAGAGGTCAGAGAAGTTGGTGTGGCACAGGCTGATTGGTATGGGTTCTTTGCAAAAAAGTCCAAGTTGGGTGTACTTGAGGTATGGGCAAGTGTGAGGCTGTGATAGGGGCATGGCTTGGCTCAGCTGAGTTTAGGGAGAACCATGGAATTTGATTAGAAGCAATGCAGCAAGTGGATTAGGGTTTTTCATAGGTTTTGCAACTTTGTCCAACTTTGGCCCTTTTGAAGTTTCTTGATCCATAAGTCATGAAAATGGGCAAACTTTTGGTGCATTCTGAATTTTAGGCTTTGGTTTATGTTTGTGCAAATATTAGAAGTCACTTTGAGGTCTCATTTCACCTTGGCAAGGGATTTTGCAACTTTGCCTCTTTGGTACACAACTTGAAATTATGTGATTTTTCCCAACTTTGACAAGCCATAACTTTTGATCCAAAATGAATTAGAATGAGTTCTTGTACTTTTTGAAAAGGGAATGATCCATTCTACAACTTTCATGACCAAAGTTTTCCCATTTGAAGCATTTTTGAATCAAAAAGAAAGGGTTGAAAAAGTTTCCCAAAATGGCAAGTTTCCATTACAAGTCATTTTCCCAAAAAGGCAACTTTGCAAATGGCTTGAAATTCTTCAATTTTGTGAACTTCCAACATCTTCTATGATAAAATAAAGACCATACACAATCAAAATGATGAAGAACACCCCTTGGTTGGGTCATTGGGGGCCTCAGATGCCCTGATTTTACACTGACTTGCTCAAGAAGTCAACTCTTGATCAGATGCCTTCCCCATGGAATTTCTTCATGAAAATTGATATGCATGATCCCTATACCATATAGAGACCAATAGAAACAAGAATGACCAAAAAATTTGGAGTTATGGCCTCTGAAACCAAAACCCTAATTCTAGGTCATCTGTGCAGTTAAACCTGGCTCTGCTTCCATGCCATTCTCAGTTCTTGTGATCCTTTGACTTTCTTGACTTTATGGGGATACAATATGATACTTGAACATACATGGACCCCTTTGAAGTGATTGATGACCTTTGGAGTGGCTCAAATAGCTCTTGGGTAGCTCAGATCACAAACCCTAGATGCAGATGACTTTGAACCAATGCAGTGATTCAAAAATGCAATATGAGGTGCTATGATTGAACTTATGCATATGAAAAGATCACAAGCCATGGTGTGAATGGGTGAGGGCAAATTTGGGGTGTTTACAACTGCCCCTATTCAAGCATGAGTTAGTTGTGCGGGATGTAAGCGACGACTTAACAGGCAAACAAGATAACTTGTGGTTGAATACCAAAGACAGTCCAAAATTTGCACTCACATAATGAAGAAGAAAAGGGATATAGATTGTAAAAGAAAATAAAGTATGATTATAAAGTGCGGGCGACGGAGAACGATTGTCGAGCAGAGGACGACTGCTGGGTAAGGAGTAATGACGGGGATGGCCGACATGCTGGGGATATAAGAGATTATGATGGGGACGACCATCAAGCAAATATATAAGACTCTCTGGGGATTATGGGTAAAACAGATGATGAGGTACGGTCATCAAAGGTGAAGGACGATCACCTAGCAGGGGACGGCTGCTCTGTTGGGGGTAAGACGAGGGACGGTCATCTTAATGGTGAAGGACGATCACCTGGCAAGGTACGGTTGCCAAAAGTATCGCGACATAGGACGAATGCCGGATAAAAAGGTCGACGATGGGGACGACCATCGGATAAGCATGATGAAGGACGATCAGCAAGAGGTGAAGGACGGTCACCTAGCAGGGTACGGCTGCTCTGAAGGTATCATGACATAGGACGAATGTCAGATAACAAGATCAACGATGGGGACGACCATCGGATAAAATGATGAAGGACGATCATCAAAAGGTGAAGGACGATCACCTAGCAGGGGACGGCTGCTAAATATCACGACATAGGACGAATGCCGGATAGAAAAGGGTTCCAAAAATGGAGACTCCGCTGGGGAAAGGATGAGGGACGGTCATCCAAAGGTGAAGGACGATCACCTGGCAGGGTACGGCTGCCAAACGGGTATCATGACATAAGACGAATGTCAGATAGAAAGAAAATAGTTCACTGGGATTTGCTGGGACAAGTAAACATGGACGAGTGTCTACATCCAAGGAATGAGAGGTATAAGTGTTTGGGTATTGTGTATAGATTAAAGACGCGGGCGAGCATCCCTAAGACTATGATACTGACGAGTATCAGGTAGAAACAATTGCCGACACATGTTCAGAGATGATGATACGGGCGAGTACCAACTGGTTAACAAAGAACATGGACGAGTATTGATTCTGTGGAGACTCTTCTGGGGAATAATAGACACAGACGAGTGTCTAAATTCAAGAAGACATAAATGTTTGACACGGTGTGTATGGATTAAAGATGCGAACGAGCATCCTTAAGACTACGATACGGACGAGTATCAGATAGAAACAAACGCTTGACGCATGTTCTGAGATGATGATACGGGCGAGTACCAACTGGTTAACAAAGAACGCGGACGAGTATTGATTCTGAGGGGATTTGAGTGGCATATACAAGATACGGACGAGTATCTGTATGGGTGAGACAGGAGTAATATGTATGAGTGGTGTACAGATGAGTGTTTAACTTGCTGGGGAGAGTGACACGGACGAGTGTCAAAAGAGAAAGGTGCAATATAAACAAGTATATGGTTTATAAAGTGTTTAGGTGGCTATGCTGGGGAAGGTGACACGGACGGGTGTCAGGGAATTTGTAAAGATATATACCTGTGAGTGCAAAGAGGATGCTTTGGCTTTCTACTGGGGATATGACACGGACGGGTGTCAGGAAGTATCTGTTTCTTCAGGGAAAGTGCCTTGGCTTTCTGCCGGGGAATCTGGGGAGTTTTCTGTACATCGTTGACGGATCGCTTTGTATTCACAAGTGTTTGATTCAGAGCATGGCTTATGATTATGCAATATGTTTGATTTTTGCCGTAATGCTCCGTATTAGACGGAATGCTACGCTCTGCGGGGAGAATATGATGCGAATGCTATGATTATGCAAAGATACCGATCCGGGATACGGATCCCGTTGCTGCGGAGATCTCTGGCTGATCTCGTTTGGAGTGGATGTCCCAGCTGGGAATGAGATCATTGATGGATCTGACATATATGACTCTGCTTGGGGATATAGGTCACTGATAGACCTATTTGGTAATGAGGGACCCAACTGGGGTTTGTAGAAGCTTTCTTCACCCTGTTGTGAGATCTCCAGGCGTTGCTCTTCTAGATAGAGGCTGAAACTCTGTGGGGGATGGTTCCCTGGCTTTTGTACTTGGCTGAGGAGGAAATAACAAATGGCAACTCAGCTGGGGAGAAATCACCTCCGGTGCTAAGACTGAGTAGATAATGATTTTCCAACTTGATGGGATGCAGTTTGCATGCCCCATGCTGTGCTTTGAATACCTGCAATCCTGAAAAGTCAGAGAAACGCACAAGCAATCCTGAGGTATCCCTTACTGGATTCCATCATAGGAGTTTAGGCACTCCCAGGAGTAAGTATATTTCCTGTAAGCACGTATTTTTAGAAGAGAAGCATTTGTATTTATGCAATCAGTATCTTAAAGACATCAGACATTCTTGCAAATGAAAATAAAAAGTACGAGACGAAACATGACTGAAAATATGATTTTATTAATTCATGTGCCCTGAATCGACAAGATACAGTCAAAGAAACAAATCCCCTAAAATGAGGAGATTGTTACAAATTGAGAAACAAAAGATGTTGGCAATGTTGATGATGCTTCAAGGGGCTTCCCTTTGCTATGACTCGTATGACATTTGACGTTCTTCTCGTCTTGCTCTCTGAAGAAGGCTGATTCTGAAAGAAGCTTGATCCTTTTGAAGCTTACCAAGTTGTAAGTGATACAAATGAATTCAGAGTACAGTTGTTCGCTTATTCCCTTATTTTTCATGGATCTCCCTTTCGGGTTTTCAATCCATCGGGATACCCATTTTTTCCTGAGTTGTCCAATGCGGCTTTTCAACTCAGCGGATGTACATTTTTTTTGTTTATTTTCCCTTATTTTTTCCCGAGTCTTTTATTCTGTTTTTGACTCGCCGGGATGCCCTATTTTTTCCTGGACTTACATTCTGTTTTTATGTCCAGCGGGTCATTTTTATGCGAAGTATTTTTTAACTGCATCTGAATTCACAGGGGACGGGAAGTCTTCGCCATCCATAGTGCTGAGCATGAGTGCTCCACCGGAGAAAACTTTCTTTACTACGAATGGCCCTTCATAGTTCGGAGTCCATTTGCCCCTGTGGTCTGTATGAGGAGGGAGGAGTCTTTTCAGCACAAGATCTCCTACTTGGTATTCTCGGAGCCTGACTTTCTGGTCGAAAGCTTTCTTCATTCTTTTCTGATACAGCTGCCCATGACAAATTGCAGCCAACCTCTTTTCTTCAATCAGACTCAGTTGTTCGTATCGGGACCGGACCCACTTTGCTTCGTTCAACTTAACATCCATTAACACCCGTAAGGAGGGTAATTCAACTTCAACAGGTAGGACTGCTTCCATACCATACACGAGCTGATACGGTGTTGCCCCAGTGGATGTTCTAATTGACGTACGGTATCCATGCAAGGCAAACGGTAGCATTTCATGCCAGTCTTTATAGGTAACTACCATTTTCTGTACAATCTTCTTGATATTCTTATTAGCCGCCTCAACAGCGCCATTCATCTTTGGCCTGTAAGGAGAAGAATTGTGGTGTTGGATCTTGAAGTCCCGGCACAGTTCTGCCATCATTTTATTGTTCAAGTTGGAACCATTATCAGTAATGATTCGCTCGGGCACCCCATACCGACAGATGATGTCTCTCTTCAGAAACCGGGCTACCACTTGCCTTGTGACATTTGCATAAGAAGCTGCTTCGACCCACTTGGTAAAATAATCAATAGCAACCAGGATGAATCTGTGGCCGTTTGAAGCAGTCGGTTCAATCTTGCCAATCATATCAATGCCCCACATGGCAAAGGGCCACGGTGAAGACATCACATTCAAAGGATTGGGAGGCACATGCACTTTATCCGCATAAATCTGGCATTTATGGCATTTTCTGGCATAGGCACAACAGTCTGCATCCATTGTGATCCAGTAATAGCCTCATCTTAGCAACTTTTTGGCCATGGCATGCCCTCCTGCGTGGGTACCAAAGGATCCTTCGTGCACCTCGTGCCTCAACAAGCCTGCTTCTGTCTTATCAACGCATCTGATAAGTACCATATCAAAGTTTCTCTTGTACAGGGAACCGTCAGTATTCAGGAAGAAACTACCAGCTAGCCTTCTTAATGTCTTCTTATCATTGGAAGATGCCCCGGGTGGGTATGTCTGATCCTCCAAGAAGCATTTAATGTCATGGAACCAAGGCTTATCATCTTTAACAACATCTGCTGAGAACACGTATGCTGGTCTGTCAAGTCTGGATACTGATATCCGAGGCACAAAGTTGGCAGCTTGAACTTTGATCATAGATGAAATGGTAGCCAGAGCATCTGCAAACTGATTTTCATCTCGAGGGATATACTCAAGCTTGACTGTTGTGAAGAAAGTCAGCAACCTCCTTGTATAATCCCGATAAGGTATCAGATGATCCTGGTGTGTGTACCATTTGCCATTGGTTTGATTGATTACTAAAGCTGAATCTCCGAACACAGACAAAGTCTTGATCCTGAGGTCAATGGCTTCCTCAAGACCCATAATACAAGCTTCGTATTCAGCTTCGTTGTTAGTGCAGTTAAAGGTGAGTTTTGCCGAGAAGGGCATGTGAACTCCTTTAGGTGTAATGAGTACTGCACCAACACCACGACCATTCATATTAACAGCCCCGTCAAACATCATAGTCCATTCTTCTTCTGGGTCGGGCCCTTCGGTGTGAACATGCTCTTCATTATCTTTTGCTTTAATGAACATGATGTCTTCATCAGGGAAGTTAAATCTCATAGGCTGGTAATCATCAATCGGTTGCTCAGCAAGATAATCAGACAGTACACTGCCCTTGATGGCTTTCTGAGATATGTACTGAATGTCATATTCTGTGAGGATCATTTTCCATCTTGCAACCCGTCCGGTAAGTGCTGGCTTCTCAAAAATGTACTTAACTGGATCCATTTTTGAAATCAATAAAGTAGTGTGGGTCAACATATACTGTCTTAGTCGACGAGCAGCCCACGCTAAAGCACAACAAGTTTTCTCGAGCAGTGAATAACGTTGTTCACAGTCGGTAAACTTTTTGCTTAGGTAGTATATTGCATACTCTTTTCGACCAGACTCGTCATGCTGGCCCATCACACACCCCATTGACTCTTCTAATACTGTCAAGTACATTATTAGAGGTCTTCCTTCAACTGGAGGCATAAGGATATGAGGCTCTTGCAAGTATTCCTTGATTTTGTCAAAAGCCCTCTGGCAGTCTTCGTTCCACCTGACCGTTTGTTCTTTTCTTAACAGCTTGAACAAAGGCTCACAGGTTGCTGTAAGGTGAGATATGAACCGTGAAATGTAGTTCAATCTACCCAAGAAACCTCGAACTTCTTTCTCAGTCTTCGGTGCAGGCATTTCTTGAATTGCTTTAACTTTATCAGGGTCAACTTCAATCCCTTTTTCACTTACAATAAATCCCAGCAGCTTACCGGATCGCACCCCGAATGTGCACTTGTTGGGGTTCAGCTTCAGTTGGTACTTCCTCAGACGCTTGAATAACTTCAACAGATTTACCAGGTGGTCTTCTTCTGTAAGGGACTTGGCAATCATGTCATCCACATAACATTCAATTTCTTTATGGATCATGTCATGGAATAATGTTACCATAGCCCGTTGATAAGTAGCACCCGCATTCTTCAGTCCGAATGGCATCACCTTGTAACAGAACGTGCCCCAGGGTGTGATGAAAGTGGTCTTTTCCATGTCTTCAGGTGACATCTTGATCTGATTGTATCCTGAGAATCTGTCCATGAAGGAGAATACCGAGAACTGAGCCGTATTATCAACCAATACATCAATGTGAGGTAAAGGGAAATCATCTTTCGGGCTGGCTCTGTTCAGATCCCGGTAGTCCACACACATTCTCACCTTGCCATCTTTCTTAGGCACAGGTACAATATTAGCAACCCACGGCGGATAGCTAGTTACAGCAAGGAAACCGGCGTCCCACTGCTTTTGTACCTCTTCTTTGATCTTCATTGCCATATCTGGGCGAGTACGGCGCAGTTTCTGTTTAACCGGTGGGCAATCTTCTTTTAAAGGCAGCTTGTGCATGACAATATCAGTGTCCAACCCTGGCATATCCTGATAAGACCAAGCAAACACATCCACATATTCACGAAGCATGTCAATTAGTTGCTCCTTTACTGAATCTTGTAGGCAGGCCCCGATCTTAACTTCTTTCACATCTTCTTTCGTACCAAGATTAACCGTTTCGACCTCCTCCTGATGAGGAGCGATAACCTTCTCCTCTTGCCTTAACAACCTGGCTAGCTCTTCAGGAAGCTCATAATCTTCTTCAACCCCTTCGTCAGCTTGATTGATTGGATTGTCAAAGTCATACAGAGTCATAGCTGTGTTGTTGTCGGTGCAGTCTGAAAGGCATTCTCTGCAAGGGTTTAGATTGTTCATTTTAGTGATCGATTTTAATCTTTGTTTAGAAAAAGTGAAATAAAGTTATCATTTTGGAAAACATTGCCATTTTATTTTTGTACAAAAATAAAAATGAAAAACAGTGAGCGGAAAAGGAAAAGACTCATTTGCAAAATATGTCCGATATTCATTGATTGATCTGTTTGCACAAAATTACAAGATGGCCCGATTACAAAATGAGCCTTGACATCTTGGGCAAGATGCAAGACTTGATGCATGCTTAAAAATACAGGAAATAATAATTACTCTGCAGGAGTAACCCTTATAATTTCCTGGGAAGACCAGTTTGAGATATGGCTCCCTGGGGTCTTTGGACGTATCCAACTCTCCAGGTTGCGCTCATCTTCCGACTCATCTTCCAAGTTGTTCACTGCATCCGGGGTGAACATCCCCCCGCTGACAAAATTGGGCTTCTTGGCAGCCTCCGATTGATCTTGTTGAGTTGGTTTGTAACCCAACCCAAATCTGTCTTCCTTCTTTTCCACGGGCAGTAACTTGCCCCAGCCTTGGGCAGTACCTTCTGCAACAACCTTCCTGGTTTGCTGATAAGACGTCATGGAGGTTCCCAGTACAGCAGATGCTTCATTAATGTTCAAGGCCTCAAACCCCTGGCTCATGGTTTCATGGATTTCTCCATCCATTTCAATGTACTTGTACGTAGCCAGATGGCTAACAAAGATGTCTTCTTCCCCACAGATGGTGATGATTTGGCCTTCCCACTCGAATTTCAGCTTCTGGTGAAGGGTAGACGTAACAGCGACAGCGGCATGGATCCAGGGTCTACCCAACAAACAGCTGTAGGCCGGCTGAATGTCCATCACATAGAAGGTAATCTTGAAGGTCTGCGGGCCAATCATCACAGGCATATCAATCTCCCCAAGCACTGATCTTTTAGAGCCATCAAATGCTCTCACCACCAAATTACTCGGACGCAATGCTAAGCCATCATATTCAAGCTTCACCAAGGCTTTCTTTGGTAGGACATTGAGTGAAGACCCAGTGTCCACCAGTACATGAGATAGAACAGCACCCTTGCATTCTAGAGTGATGTGTAAAGCCTTGTTGTGGTTACGTCCCTCAGTTGTTAAGTCAGCATTGGTAAAGCCCAGTCCATGACTGGTGTTGACATTTGCCACCACAGTTTCTAGCTGATTAACAGTGATCTCCTCTAGCACGTACGCTGCGTGCAAGACTTTCAGTAATGCATTCCTGTGAGCTTCAGAACACATCAACAGGGATAATATGGAGATCTTTGAGGGAGTTTGGTGAAGCTGATCCACCACCTTGTAATCACTTCTTTTTATAATTCGCATAAACCCGTCTACATCTTGTTCAAAAGATGTCTTCTGAGTTTCTTTGACGGTTGGTTCTTCAGGTACCACACTCTTCCCCTTTGCTTTTGCAGCAGCTTCTGCTTCGACATTAGGTCTTTGCAATTGTGAGGCAAAAAGGCGTCCGCTTCTGGTGAAGCCTCCGCCTCCCCCAACATTATCAATCTGTGGAGAAGAGGTTGAAGAGTCCAAGGTGACTTTCTCCCCGTTGCAGTAGAGGTCAGAGCCATAATGCCAAGGTATGGCATTACTGCTTTCATATGGAACAGGTCCAGGCACCGTGATGGTAACTGGACTGACTGCTGCAGAGGAGGGTACTGAAATGGTGTACGGATCGTAGTAAATGGTGACTGGTGATCTGGCAGGAGGTGCCACTGCTTGTTGTTGAAAGTTGTTGTTTGGGGGAACATCTGATGGATCATAGTAAATGGTGACTGCTGAGATATCTTCATCAATTTCTGTTGGCGTTGTAGAAGATTCTGCTGAATAAATGGGTGCTGATGTTGTAGAAGAAATGGTTGTTGACATCTGGTTTGCTGAAGTGATGGACGGAGCCATTGTTGATGATATTGATGAATTGGTCGGAATGATTGTTGTTGCAGTCGTAGAAGAGTCAGGAATTGTTGTCAAAGGGATTGCTGGATTTGTAGGCGCCGTTGTTGTGATCTGAAGTATACCACTTTTGATAAGACCATCTATGCCGCTTCTCAAGTTATCACAGCCGTTGACCGAAATGTTGCAATAACCACAACCGGGCTCACACCCGGGGAACATCTGGCATTCCAGGAGCTGAGCTTTAATCTCGACCAGAGGTGTCCGAATCTGTCCAACACTGGTGATTAAGAAAGATGGCTTGTCTTCCTCAATGGCATTAATTCTTGGCCCTCCATGATTGGGCATTGGATTCTTGGTGACACTTGGAGGGGGTGCAAAGTTGAGGGCTTTAGAATCCACCAAATCTTGTACCTTCATTTGTAAAGCCCTGCATTTTTCAGTATTGTGGCCAGGTGCATTGGAGTGGAAAGCACATCTGGCGTTGACATCATAATTTCTTGGCAGATTATAGGGATCTGGTGGTGCCAATGTCCTTAATTCAACCAAGTTGAGTTTCAGGAGTTGTGGCAATAAGGCAGCATAAGGCATAGGGATAGGGTCAATCACCCTATTTGCCTGTGATGGTCTTTGCTGAAAGGGTCTTTGCTGTTGATTGCTGTTGTTGTTGTTGTTGTAGGTCCTCTGCGGCGGATACTGAACTTGCTGTTGATAATGTGGTTGTTGTTGTGGTTGATATGCTGGTTGCTGAGGAATCGGAGCCGGAATGGTGATAGCTGCTACTGATCTGTGGACATACTGAGGTCTGCTCCTGCTGGCATGAATGGCATTTGTCTCACTGGTTCTTCTAGGTCCCATAAAAGGCTTCCTGGGGTTACTGGATGAACTTGCACCATTATCAGAAATCTTACCCATCTTCAGAAGGCTTTCAATTCTTTCCCCGGCTATAACTACGTCTGCGAAGCTGGTGGAAGAGAAGGCAGCTAGCCTATCAATATATGTTCCTTGCAGGGTATTCATGAACATGTCGGCCATTTCTCTTTCCAACATGGGTGGCTGGACAGCAGCAGCAAGCTGTCTCCACCTCTGGGCATATTCCCTGAAGCTTTCTCTGGAGGATTGAGACATTCCCATCAGAAGGGTTCTGTTAGGAGCCATGTCCAGATTATATTGGTACTGCCTGATGAAGGCTTCGGCTAGGTCCTTCCAGCATCTGATAGTAGCTCTGGTCAAGTGTGAATACCAATCTCTTGAAGCCCCAGTCAAACTGTCTTCAAAGTAAAACATCCACAGTTTCTCATCCATAGTATAAGCTTTAAGTCTTCCCAGGAAGGACTGCAAGTGAGTTCGTGGACAGGAAGTTCCGTTGTACTTCTCGAAGCACGGGGGTTTAAACTTGTGGGGAATCCTTACCCCGTCCACTAACCCCATATCCATGACATCAAAACCCAAGGAGTTTTGAGACTCCAGAGATCTCAACTTCTCAGCAATTTCATCAAACCTTCTGTCATAAACTTCATCCCTAGCTCCCATCACAGTGAACTGCTCTTCTTGGGGGTTTTCCTGTAAGATCCTTCCTCCAGTAGTATTTCCTTGCACATTACCCGGGATGATGACTTCCGGGTGTAGATGAGGCCCATATACTGGTGGGTTAACATGAGGCTGACCCCTTTCGTTGTTACTTGTTCCTCCAGTTCCCAGGGGAGGTTCCTCCGGGGTTTGTCTTTCTACCAATGCCCTCAACCTTTCTTGACTTTGGGCCAAGCCATTCATTACTTCCATGAATTGGGTCATTTGGTTTCTCATTTCCAACCTTTCTTTAGCCATCTGATTTCTGACCTCTGTCAGATCTTGCTGTACTTGATCCATATGGATACCAGGAAGGTTGTTGCGAGTAGGATACCGGTGCGGACGGTTGAGAGGAAACACCCGACGGCGAGCAATAATTCCTGAACCACAACAGAGTTAGTAACAAACAAAACAAAAACCTACAAAACAAAACAAAAGTTAGCATGCAATGCAGTATGCTTATTTATTTTCCAAGGTATCCGGCTTGGCTCTTGGTTTTGACTTTTCCAAACCCTGAGGAAGATGTTTTGATGTTGCTTGCGAGAAAGAAAACTCAGTGAAACAAACTGACAAATACATTACAAATGATGAATAATACATAGTCTTTTTTACAACATATGCCCCTGAAGGGTCAAAAATACAACATAAAAGAAAAGTACATGAAAGGGAAATAACAACAAGCAAAGAAGTCAAACATCTAATCCAAACTCATCCTCCTTAACCTCCTTCAAAAGTGCTTCAGTTACAGGACCAGCCGGATGCTCTGTAATGTTTCTGATAAGAAGGTTTCTGGTGGCAATACCAGTGGCCAGCTTCTTGTGTCTGTCTTGGTCCTTTGACCTCTTCACATTAGCCCTAAGCTTCAATTCTGAAATCTCCTTCTGGGCTGCCAGCAAAGCTTCCTGTTGCTTCTTTTCATTGGCCTCCAACTGCTCAATCCTGGCTTGAGTTCTCTTATCTTCTTGAGTGCAAGATTCAGTGATCCTGACCCACCTAGCTTGACTTTCTTCTAGATAGAGGTCAGTCCTAGCCTTCTGAAACTGGGCCTCCTTACAGGCATTCTTCAATATTTGTTCTCCAGCTCTTGATTTCTTGATGCAGTCCTCTGCTTTCTCAATCTTGGCCAGATGCTCCACTTTAAGCTTCTCCAACCTATCAATGTCTAGACGACCATCACTCCTTTCCCAAAGAGTCTTCTTCAGAGCTTGAGACAAAATCTCATTCCTTTCCTTCAGCTTCTCAAATTCTTCCAGGCTGACAGTAGCTGGAGGGGGTACTATGGATGGTCCAGGTGCATCCTCAATGGTGAAAGGCATCCCAGAAATCTGAGCTCTAGCATGGGACCATTCATAATACTGAGCTGAGGCCATATTATTGCATCTCCCAAGAATGGCCATCCCCTTTGTCTGGATGTTGTCCCAAGCCCAGGATGCTTGTCTGACAACAGCTAGATTAGGCTTTATCTCACAATACAGGGTTTCAGCCAAGTCCTGCACTCTAGGAGGGTGAACCAAAGCATAGCCCAATTGTCTCTTAAATAGCAAAGGATTGTAGTTTATGCAACCCTTCACTCCCACTAGAGGTACATTGGGGTACCCCACAGCTAGTAATTATGTCCCTGCCTTTGGTGCTCTGGGTGAACCATCTGATGTCATCTGAAGTCAAAGCAATAAGTCTTTTAGCCCAATTCTTCTGCTGGTGAGGATTCAGGAAGGCATCAGTCTTGGGTAAGTGTTTAAGCAACCAAGTGTGAAATAGGGGTGCACAGCATCTCACCAACCTCCCTCTCTGCTTCTCATTTCTTTGGTGAACAGAATAATAGAAATCTCCCAGCAAGGTGGGTACTGGGTTCCTCAAAAGGAATAGATGAATGACATTCTTGCTGATAAACTTAGGCTCATCTGCAAATAGTGTAACCCCATATATACTGAGGGCCAACAATGCACAAACTGCCTTCCATTCCCCCAAAGAGGCCTTCAGGATGGCCTGAGAAGTCAGAAAGTCTAAGTGCAATCCAGGGATCCCTGCCTTTGTTGTCATGTTCTGCTCAATCAAAATAGGCTCCAGGTATAGTGCTTTTGCCACTTCTCCATTGCTGGGAGAAGTCATCTCTGGGTTGAAGGGGATATCACCCTTGAAAGGTACTCCAATCAATGAAGAGAACTCCTCCAGCAAAGGTCCCAACTGAAAGTTCTGGAAAGTGAAGCATCTCAAAGGAGGGTCATAAAACTGTAGGCAAGTGTGGATCAAACTCCTCTGAGAAGGGTCCAGGTCCATAACCATATCGAGGATGCCTCCATAATGCTCTCTGAATAATGGGATGTGGTCTGGAGTGATAAGTGCCTGGACCTGTCTGATGCCAGTCAGCACAAGCTCAAAGAAATGGTATGAAATGTTGCTCTTCTTAGGTGCCATGACACTGCTGATGAAGAGCTGGAAACAGATGATGATGATGAAGACTGATACTGGAGATGAGCCTCTGATAGACTGGGGCTGGTGATAAAAGTAGCTGAAGCAGGCAACTGATGAAGATAGCTGAAGCAGATAGCAGATGAACAGGCTGAAGCAGATAGCTGATGAACAGGGGTCTATGCAGATGAAGGGGTCAAAACCAAGCCAAATACAATATGGATACCCTGAAAAACAAATAAACAAATGTTAAATGATGCAATTATGAGTATGCAAATGCTATGCAAGGGTTTGTGATCAAGCTGGATCTGATTACTGCCTTGATATAAAGATCCATGTATGTTCAAGAAGTCCAGATGGAGGTTCAGAAATCCAGTAACCAAGGTGGGGGACTCAAATAAAGAGTCACATGTCCATGGTTTAAATCACAAGAACTGTCCCAAAATGGAGTACTCTTAATCAAAACAAAGTATCAGGGTATGATGTGGCCAAGGGTACCTGCAAACCTGTAAACAACCCAACCCCCTCACAGGTGGTGTTCTAGAACAGGGATCCTCAGACTTGGATTAGTTATGAGAAGTGTAAACACTTCTAACCCGGAGGTACAGTGTTTACAATAACCATAAAAAATCCTCCTCTAATTCACCTCAGTTTCTGAAGGTCATAATAAAGGTCATCCAGACTTAGCAGGCTTCCCAGATAGCCCTAGCACTACAGGAAATCTGTAGCACAGAGTTCTCAAGAAGAAACCCACATCTGAACCGTGTTTCATATTCCCGCACCAGACCGAAATGGAATGGGAAAGAACATGAACCACTCTAGCCTAGGTGTCACTCAGGTCCCAGGTATAGGACCTTAAACTCTCAATGAAACCCCACCCACCAAGACAAAACCAGATCCAGCCAGATAACAGTATGACAGTATGATGTATATAAAGCTGTAAAGAAAGCAATAAATAACTGTACATAAAGCAATAAATAAAGCAACTATATAAACACAATTAGCACATAACACCCCAGTAAACACAAATCAAACAAACGCTAGGAGGAACCCACAAAAAGAACCAGAAGCCCTGGTTACAGTATAAGGGTCCCCAGCAGAGTCGCCAAGCTGTCGCTCCCACCAAAATGACACCTCAGGTCAGAAGGGGTACAGACGCGAACGGTCGGCGAAAGAGGAGGGAATGAATAGAGTCGCCAGCTAGGCATTTTTATCCCGAAGGAAAGGTAATGCTGCATAAACCTAGAAAGATATGGATAAGACGGTTGCGAACCAGAGAGACTGAGAAAGGGGGTTGGTTACAACCTGGGAAGGTATTAGCACCCAGATTGTCCGCCGTACTTGACGGGATCCACGCTTAAAATATTTGTGTTTTAAAGGGGTAGTGTCAGTGCAATTTGTGTATCAAAGCTGGAAAGAATGCAAGTGTCAGTGTAAAAGAAATGTGAAGTGTATAAGAGAAGTGTCAGTGTAAGAACAAGAATGAAATGCTCAAGACTATGAGGCTTAAAGAATAATGCTGGAAGGAGGGGGAATATACAGAGACTTTTGTTCGATAACTGTTAAGTTATGCCTACGTATCCTCTCGTGCAATGAGGAAGTCAGAACACCGTAGTTCGACCCAAAGAGACTGAAAGATAAATTGACTTGTGAACTGCTTACTTGCCTATGCTCAAGTGTATGACCTGTCTGGCTCAGGTGCAAACTGTCTTGCATTAGACGGAAGAAGCAGATTCTCGTTTATGAGTGGAGATGATGAGAAAAGAATCCCGGAGGAGACGATTATTGTTTGTTTTTGTGTTTTCAATCTTTTATTGCTTTTGAAAGTTTGTCATAAGTTAATGAGCTTAAGCCTAAACCAATGGGTTAGTAAACTCATCACATCCTCCCTCTGATTAGGGGTAATGAGAATACCTTAAGTGTGAAGTCAGCATCTCACACTTAATCACCCTGGTGTAGGATTAAGATCATTAACCTACTTGTGATTAATTATATGTTTTTTTGTTGTTTTTGTTTAGTGTTGAGTAATGAGATTAAGCCATAATTAGGGATTTAATGGAATCATTACACCATCCTAATAGAAGGATAATAGATGAGAGCATTTAAGCTGAGAAAGACTCCTCAACTTAATCCATGATTAGGGATTAATCTCATGACAAAACAAAGCCTTTATTAAAGTGGATTTTAGTTAATGATAAGATTAAGAAGTGGATTTTAAAGTTTCTAAGACAACTTGAGGGGGACTTGTCCATTAACACTAGGGTTAGTCCTTCTTAACCAATTAAGGAAGAATTAGAACCCTAATGCAAGGCCCAAGTTACAAGCTTGATGTCTTGATGGTTATTAAGTGGATTGATTCAAGGATTTAAAAACATTAAGGATTTAACACTTAGGATTAAAGTTATACACTCCATCCTAATAGAAGGATGCAGGCATAAACTTAATCACAAAGCCTTAAAGCCTTTAGGGTTTAGTCCCTGATTATGAGGTGAGAAGAGAAGACTCAAAGATGACACAAAGGTAAAACTAAATGGGGGACTAATCAAACCCTAATTGTTATCATTCTTGGAGATCCTAGGGTTTATGGGGCTTAAAAGAAAGATCTTCAGAGAAACCACCAGGAAGGAAGCAGATGAAATGAGCAAGAAGCAAAGAGAAGCAAAACAACTTGCTTCACTTTAAGAAGACAAGTTGCTTGAAGAAAGAAAGTAAGATGAACATGAATGAGCAAGCTCAATCCAATACACAAGATAAAATGCAGCAAAGATGCAAGAGAGATAAGAAGATATTGTGAGAAGTGAAGGCAAATTCACTTCTCAAAACAACTTACCACCTGAAAAGTTAGCTAAAAGAAATGAAATGCAATGCAAATGAGATGAAATGTCATGATGCAAACCAAAGTCAGAAGCATTTACAAGATGTTAATGATGCCAAGATATGATGCAAACATGAGGCAAGACATGAGAATGACCAAACAAGCATATGGATGCAAATGAAGCATGCATTGATCCATGAATGTACATGAAAAGTTATGAAATGTAATGAACATACAACATGGAAAATGAAAGATGCAATGATCAAACATGGTTTTAATATGTCCTAAGATGTATTATGAATCAAAAGAATGCACAAAATGTCATGGCAAGTCAATGGATGCAAGCAAATGAAAGATGGATGCAAGAGAAGGCACAAATTAGGGTTTATGATCAACACACAAAACAAAATTCAAAATCAGAAGCATATGACATGATAAAAAATTGAAAATTCAATCAAAGATACCCTAAACCTATACAAACTCACTTCCCAAAGGAGGGGATCCAACTCTTAACCTAGTGCAAGTTATGAATTTCCTAAGATTGCTAGGGTTTTAAGGTACCTCAACAAGAAAAATGCTAAACAAAATGAAAATGCAAGATCAATTCAAACCAATTTTATCCTATAAACTACATGCTATACAAGATACAATGCAAAAAGAATCATTATCCAACTCTCAATGGTTAGGCAGAAAGAAATTTTTGAAGTTTCACATAAAATATTGCCTTGAAATGAAATTAAATCCAATGAAAATGATCAAAAGGCATCAAGAACAAAAACGAAATTTGGTTTGAGAGTTGGAGAATGTTTCTAAATGTTTTTAAATGCTATGTGAATTTTTTGTGATTTTTAAATACCTAAATGTATTTTTAATTAATTAACTTTCATTAACTAATTAAAAATAATCATTTAAATGATTTAAAAATAATTTTTAATGCAAAAAAATAAAAATAAAAATATTTTTGGGTTTTAAAAATAAATGAAGCTCTTGACAAAAAATTTCATAATTTTTAAAGGTATTTTGCTATTTTTTAAAAATTCGTACAAATAAATGCAAAACAAAAGAAAATAAAATGAATTTAAATAGAAAAAAGAGAAAGTCAGCCAATCTGATGGCTGAGATTCAAACTCACAGGGGCGGGAATTGACCTGGCGCGCAAACGAACGAATCACATTCAAACTTGCCTAATTATGATTAAACCCTAATCAGAAGCCATAATGACTTTCAGATGACCGGAACAGTGTTCCGGTCATCTTCTCCGGCAAGCCAAAATCTCAATCTCTCTCAAAACGCATCAAAACCTCACAAAACTCTCTAGAATCAAACTATGAACATCACTAAACATAAACCCTAAGACAAACAACATTTATTTTTCGTGAATCAAAGGAATCAAACAAAAACATTTTTACGGGCAAACTTTCAGAACATCACAACATGCTTGTTTCTGGCTCATTTTCAAAAATAAATAGATCCCCATGATCAGGGTAACATATAGAACAACATTCTAACAAGAAATCAGAGTTCTGGAAAATTTGTTCATCATGCTACCTGAGATTGAGCTTTCAGTCCAGGAACTTTCTACTTGCCTCTTTGCCTCAAAATGGTCCCAATGCTCCTCTTGATGAAGTTATGAAGCTTGGTTGGAGTTTAAAATGGTTGGTTTGAGAGATTGAGTGAGTTCTGTTCAGGGAGGGGAGGAAATTGTGTTTTGATTTCAGGGAGTTTCAGGGCAAGGTGAAGGGCCAGGGATGATCAGTGAGACATGCTGAGATGTTCTATGGAGTTTGTTTTTATGTTTGATGCTTGTGTGATGTGTTTCGAATGAAAATGCATAAGAGGCATAAACTTGGAACTATGGCTTGGAGAGTGTTTCAGGCTTGTGTATGTGGTGTGTTATGTTGCATTTGGTCCACTTATCACAACTAGAGAGGTCAGAGAAGTTGGTGTGGCACAGGCTGATTGGTATGGGTTCTTTGCAAAAAAGTCCAAGTTAGGTGTACTTGAGGTATGGGCAAGTGTGAGGCTGTGATAGGGGCATGGCTTGGTTCAACTGAGTTTAGGGAGAACCATGGAATTTGATTAGAAGCAATGCAGCAAGTGGATTAGGGTTTTTCATAGGTTTTGCAACTTTGTCCAACTTTGGCCCTTTTGAAGTTTCTTGATCCATAAGTCATGAAAATGGGCAAACTTTTGGTGCATTCTGAATTTTAGGCTTTGGTTTATGTTTGTGCAAAGATTAGAAGTCACTTTGAGGTCTCATTTCACCTTGGCAAGGGATTTTGCAACTTTGTCTCTTTGGTACACAACTTGAAATTATGTGATTTTTCCCAACTTTGACAAGCCATAACTTTTGATCCAAAATGAATTAGAATGAGTTCTTGTACTTTTTGAAAAGGTAATGATCCATTATACAACTTTCATGACCAAAGTTTTCCCATTTGAAGCATTTTTGAATCAAAAAGAAAGGGTTGAAAAAGTTTCCCAAAATGGCAAGTTTCCATTACAAGTCATTTTCTCAAAAAGGCAACTTTGCAAATGGCTTGAAATTATTCAATTTTGTGAACTTACAACATCTTCTATGATCAAATAAAGACCATACACAATCAAAATGATGAAGAACACCCCTTGGTTGGGTCATTGGGGGTCTCAGATGCCCTGATTTTACACTGACTTGCTCAAGAAGTCAACTCTTGATCAGATGCCTTCCCCATGGAATTTCTTCATGAAAATTGATATGCATGATCCCTATACCATATAGAGACCAATAGAAACAAGAATGAACAAAAAATTTGGAGTTATGGCCTCTGAAACCAAAACCCTAATTCTAGGTCATCTGTGCAGTTAAACCTGGCCCTGCTTCCATGCCATTCTCAGTTCTTGTGATCCTTTGACTTTATTGACTTTATGGGGATACAATATGATACTTGAACATACATGGACCCCTTTGAAGTGATTGATGACCTTTGGAGTGACTCAAATAGCTCTTGGGTAGCTCAGATCACAAACCCTAGATGCAGATGACTTTGAACCAATGCAGTGATTCAAAAATGCAATATGAGGTGCTATGATTGAACTTATGCATATGAAAAGATCACAAGCCATGGTGTGAATGGGTGAGGGCAAATTTGGGGTGTTTACAACGCTCAAACTTCTCAACTTGTCTGGAAGAGATGCCATTTGACAGAAATTGAAAAATCACAACAACCTTCTCACCTTGTCTGGATGAGATGCCATTTGTTGGAGAAAGGAGATTCATACCAAACTTCTCAACGTGTATTGTAGAGATGCCATTTGATAGAACCCTCATCATACTTCCCTTCTTCTGAAAGATATGCCATATGATGGAAAACAATCTTCACGCTCAAACTTCTTAACTTGTCTGGAAGAGATGCCATTTGACGGAAATTGAAAAATCACAACAAACTTCTCACCTTGTCTGGATGAGATGCCATTTGTTGAAGAATAAAAGAGATTCATATCAAACTTCTCACCTTGTCTAGATGAGATGCCATTTGATAGAACCCTCCCCATACTTCCCTTCTTCTGAAAGAGATTCCATATGATGGAAAACAATTCCATGCTCAAACTTCTCAACCTGTCTGGAAGAGATGCCATTTGAAGGAAATTGGAAATTCACAACAAACTTCCCACCTTGTCTGGATGAGATGCCATTTGTTGAAGAATAAAAGAGATTCATATCAAACTTCTCACCTTGTCTGGATGAGATGCCATTTGATAGAACCCTCACCATACTTCCCTTCTTCTGAAAGAGATGCCATATGATGGAAAACAATTCCACGCTCAAACTTCTCAACCTGTCTGGAAGTGATGTCATTTGACGGAAATTGGAAATTCACAACAAACTTCCCACCTTGTCTGGATGAGATGCCATTTGTTGAAGAATAAAAGAGATTCATATCAAAATTCTCACCTTGTCTGGATGAGATGCCATTTGATAGAACAATAACCTTGCTGGGGATGGACAAACTGCTCGAAAAGAGAATGCCATCCACTGATTTACTGGGGAATCCTTGGATAAGAAACAAGCTTCTCAAATAAAGAGACTGCCACTTGTTGATTCACTTAAAGGTCCATGGGTAAGAACAAGCTTCTCCAATAAAGAGATTTCCACTTGTTGTCAGGTATAAGTACTCCAAGAGAATGTTATAGCAACACTATTGGAGAACAAAATTTGTACTTAATGGAAGCCTTCAATAAGTTCCTTCTAGAAGACAAAGTATCCAAAGGTGCAAAATAAATGCATTTTCCATATGGAGACCCAATTATCAAAATTGTCAAAGACCAAATTCAATCCAGGAACGAGCTAGAAAGAAACTGTCAAACAAGACACTAACCCATGAGGAATGAACTCAACTGGGGATTTATCCTATCCGAAAGTGGATAGGAGAACTAAAGCAAAAATCTTCGACGAGGGTAAAAACTCTGTGGGGAATTAGAAAGAATGTACATTTTCTGCTTAAGGCTGACAACTCTATTTTGAGAGAGACACGTTACTTGGGGGATAAACACGACCAAGGTGAATGTAGTATGCATCAATGAATGCAACATGAATATGAATTTAATTATGATGTACATGTATGCATCTGAGTTATGTTTATGCTGACAAACAGACAAAACAGACACAAGAGATAAACTGGTGATGAAATAAACATCACAACAAATGGATACTCGACCAATCCCGTCAAAGTGTACGCAATCACTGAGGATATGGTAGAAAGAGCCATCCATGGAGTAAAGTCCTACTACAAGGCTCATGTCTCTTCAAGGAGGGAAAGATACTTCAATCGGGAAATAGACCCAAGAAAATCTTCTAACTTCAATGTCTATCAGAAGGAAACAACCATACAAACTATGTTTGCTTAGGATGAAGTAAAATTTGTACTCCGTTGGGGGGAGAAAATCACATACAGATGGAGAAGCTTGAATCAAGGCTCAATTGGAGATACTAGACTTAGTATCTCACTGGAAGCACTAAGCAATAAAAGGAATTCACCAGAAAATACTGAGGCATGCCCCTGACACATCATAGCAACTTGGCGTAAGGACCCCATCATCTGAAGATACTTGCAATGTATACCACAAAAGCGTATTGCTTGGGGAAACATGTGGTCATGCACCTACGAAATGGTTCGTAAGGAGAGGTCATCTCAAGAGGATTTTATAGAAGACTTGGCATTCAAAATGCCCCAGTGACCTCAAACTCTTGGAGAGATTTTGTCGAATCTCGACGTCACTGCCTTAGATTAACCGTGTTTGGCATAAATGAGTCTTCAATACATATCCTTTTAGGGATGATCAGAATGTGTAAGCACAAATTGGGAAACAAATTGCCTCTGTTTAGCAAAGTCTTCAAGCAACATGCCCCTGGGGATGATCATTCTCTGAAATGGTTGTTCAACTACTCATCAGAGTTTCAAATCTCATGAGATTAAGCTCATCACTGGTGCTCATACATATGCTTCTATGATATCAAGCAAATGCTAACAAGCAAAATGTTAATGTTGAGACTGCTAATGCAACACACATGTTTGTCTCGAAGTTTTTTTTTAATGTTTTTTTTAATGAAAAGATATCGCAATAACTTGTGACCGAATCACTAGCTAGGATATGACATTAATTTTCTTTTTACAAATCCAACACAAATTTTGAGCATAACTCATAGGAGTTAGGAAACACTATCTCATCGAGTGTGCTTTCGAAATAAACCCCACTTCAATTAGGACTTTTGAGGGTTGTAATGTAGTTTGGTGCACGGTTCTTAGAAACAAAGGATAAAAGCTCAAAGTTTATTTGGTGCCCACCCATTCTCCGTGATGTTCTCCAATCCTATGTTCAGCTAAATTGACACATACATTTGTGTTGATAGCGTAGAGATGATGCTCCAAGGTCCGCTTGAAATGACAGTCATCTTATTTGTCCCCTATGGATATCAGTGACCCCTTTTTTTGGTATGGTGGTCCCTAAATCTTATGTATTTGGGGACTTCTTTCAATTGACTTATTCTATTTGGTCCCTAAGTCTCTTTTTGTGTGTTTGACTTAGCGGGATTTTCTTTTCTTTTTCTTCCATTTTGTTTCTCTTTTTTTTTGAAGGGCTGAAAATTGTGACTGTCAAGTTATTGATTGTAGTGGATTCCTTGATGGGATGTTTCATCTTGTAAGTTTGAATACGTAACCAGATTAACTGAACACTACCCTGCCCTAGGTTAAGCGTAAAGGTTTTGAATTATCCAAAATAAACTCTTACTTCTAGGCTCGAAGTGGTTGACTAGGGATTAACTCCTTATTTCTCCAGTGTTTGGGGATTCGAAACAATGCCTATACATCGTCAGTAGGGTTTTGTTCAAAAGCGTCCAACTAGAGAATTTGTGTTTTAATTTCGTCATCCTCCCTCCAATTCTCTGCCTAGGCAAGAGATGGGATAATGTTGGTATTATAAAGTAGGAAAAGCATTATGAGTGAATACGAATGGATTACTTCAAGACAAACATATTCATTGCATTAATCATTCAAAACAAATAAGTTCTTACATGCCAAAACAAATGCATTGATAAATAAAGAAAAATACATATGAAAAGCAGCGAATGAACTAAACATCTCAGAAGATAATTTTCAGAGCAGCAAATGATCATATGCGTTGAGAAACTTGTCCTATGCTCCAGCAACAGATTGACTTGGACATGACTCTCTTGAGTTTTTATCAGCACAAAGGCACTCCGTCCATAGATGGGATTCCTCCATTAAAGGCCAGCACCACGTAGTCGATCATCTCTTGAACCTTTTCCTGGAAAACTTTGCATTCTTCAATCAGATGCCCCAGTATTCCACCATGAAATTCACAACTGGTATTTGGATTGAAACAATGAGGGCGAGACCTCATGGATCTGGTCTTTCTGGGTGTCATTATTGAGTTTCGGGAAAAATGAGACCACAATTGACTGTAAGTCATTGGGATTGGGTCAAACTGGTGGGTTACTCCTTCAGGACTGTTTGGAGGTCTCCGCTGATTCTGACGTCGCTGACGAGTAGAAGTAGAATTTGGCTGACGCTGAGAAATGACCAGATCTTGGATCAAAGAAATCAGTTGTCCTTTACCAATCTTCAAGTTGTGAATATCTTCTTGGAGTTCATTGTTATCATGCACAAGGTTGTCTACCAGAGTCTTCATTGTAGTCGAGAATATTCCCATACGATTTTTCAAAGTAGTGACTTCATCTCTAAGCTCTCTGTTTTTCTGCTTAAGTTGGTCCATCTTTCTCTGGTGACTGGTCGAGTACATTTGACTGATAGAGAATAAGACATGTGTGAGTTGGATTGTTGGGAGATGGTATGCAATGCAAATTCAAATGCAAATGATATGAGAACGAATGCAACACTCAGAATCACAAATACAATCAGTTCCAGAGTGGGATATGAAGGCAAGGTGTTGGATCCAAGGTACAAGTAACTCGGAATCTCCTAACTGGTAAGCCTTAAGTGGAGAGTTTTAAATGCTTTACCCATAAAGCCCACTCACAGGGAAGCTTCTACGGTGATGGTATAAGGATACTTAAGGTCACGAACGTTTATCGTACTAACGCCCCACCGCAGGCTGGCTGCATTGTGACGATAATGATGATAAGGTCTACCTTGAGTGGAGTTCTCATGCTAGGCCAACAAAGGGGCGAGCCCTCGGAGCCTAACATCAACTACCAAAATTCGAAACTGGTTCTAACGGGACCCAGAATCACAGCCCTTCCGTGAATCAGGTCACGCGACAGGCTAGCTGCGTTGTGACAAGATCTACGAAAAGTCTAACTATCTGGGGGAGCTTTCATGCTAGGCTGGCAAGGAGCGAGTCCTTGGAGACTAACACTAATAACTACCAATTCTAGCTTAGGTGTTCCCTCTTCTTTTTCAAAACTCAAGTACAAATTCATACCCGTGATATCCCGAGATCCAACAGGAAAATATAATGAGTAAATAATAAAGAAGGAAGCAATAGATAAAATATCAACAGTAAATAAAGAAGACAATCAAACAAGTCAGCAAATAACCGCAAACTATCCTAAGCTAGGCTCGACTCTCTTATGCATAAAGCATTAATTCCCTAAAAGAGTCGCCAGTTGTCGTACCTCGAAAAATACGATCCTAAAACAAATAACAGAGTCGCCACCTAATTCTATTTATTCTAACTAAAGAAAAGGGAGATATAGACACAACCTAAATGAAGGATAAGAATGGTCAACGAAACCACTAATCTAAGTTCGGGAGTCATTTACGCAAAGGGGAGGAGTTAAGCACCCCTCACATCCATTGTACTCAACGGGAACCTCTTAGTCTAATTTACGTTTAAATGTTAACTTACTTTATTGTCTTTTTTTTGTTAAGATTGCTTATTAAAGGGAAAAGAAAATTATCATTTATTATGAGGAAAGGTTAAGTTTTTTATTATTGTGATGGAGAGATAGTTAATTTTTTATTATTGTGCTCGCGAAAGATTAAAATCCCCGTGCCTACGTATTCCCTTGTGCAATGGGAAAGTCAGAGCTTCGTAGTTCGTGCGACTACGGTTTGTGTTTTTTAATTGAACGATTGTTTGAAAACGCTTTCTAATCTGCTAAGCGTTGGCTTATACTCGCGGGGGAGGTTGAAGCACTAGCTTGTTTGCGAGATAGAAAGATTTAAACATTGTTCGTTTAGAGAAAATATGTTTGATCTTTATTAAAGTGTTTTAAACGAGAGGGCGAATGAACCACAACGCGTGGGGCTAGCCCAGGAGTGATTGCATTCAAGAATGTGCAAAGTGCTAGACTCCGGAGTTCAGTTACTCGCTGATTAACTATGGAAAATAGTTTGTATTGGTTGATAAGTTTTAAATTGTATTTAAAAAAAAGAGACAAGTCGTCATCTTTAAGGGAGATATCTCGCCTAATCCACCACAAACATTTGAGGAAGAGAAAATCGAAAGAAGCTTTAAACTTGGATACAAGGATCGACAAGCAATGCCACATTCTTTCTTTGAGAAATAAAATTGGAAGAAGGTTTAAACTTGGATATGAGTGTCGACAAGCAATGCCACATTCTTTCTTTGAGAAATAAAATCGGAAGAAGCTTTAAACTTGGATATGAGTATCGACAAGCAATACCACATTCTTCCTTTGAGAATAAATAAAAATCGGAAGAAGCTTTAAACTTGGATATGAGTATCGACAAGCAATTCCACATTCTTCCTTTGAGAAAAATTATTTGTGAGATTTGATTTATGTTTGTGGTTGATAGAAGGAATATATTCCTATGGAGATGAATCATGTCTAATCTTTTAAGGTTATTGAATTTTTTTGAATACGAAAGAGTGAATGAATTACATCTCGAAGGCTGGCCTCAAGAGTAATTCAGTTCAAGCACCCGAGGAATGCTAGATTCTTGAGTTCAGTTCTTCGTGTAATTAATTAAAAGTTTCCGTGTTTTTAGAAACGAGAGGATGAATAAAACACATCGCGTGGGGCTAGCCCATGAGTGATTTAATTCAAGAACGTGTGGAGTGCTAGACTCCAGAGTTCAGTTACTCGTTATTTGATTTGTGAATTAAGATGTTTTGCTTTGAAAACGAAAGAGCGAATGAATTACAAATCGGAGGCTAGCCCCAACAGTAATTCAATTCAAAAACCCGAGGTATGTTGGATTCCCGAGTTTAGTTCTTACGTTAATTAATTAGACGCATTAGGTCGTGCAGACGACGATCACATAATGACCGACTTACGTGTGTGCAAAAATGTAGACGAGAATTGTTTAACTGATTTATGAATCGAGTGTTTTAAATACGAAAGGGCGAATGAACCACAACGTGTGGGGCTAGCCCAGGAGTGATTGCATTCAATAACTTGTGGAGTGCTAGACCCCAGGGTTCAGTTCTTTCGCAAATTAGTTAGTTCGAAAGTTTTTAAGTGTTTTATGGCTTAGACACGATGGTGAAGTACAAGTAATTAGTCAAACGCAAATGTGACATTAAGATTATAGTGAGGCGCAAAAGAGAGATAACATCGAGTTTTAGTGATACCTAACGGAGTAGGTCCGTTGCCTCTTCAATACGTGCAAAAAGGAGTTTAAGCAAGATGTCAGAAGCTTCACTTTTTAATCAGGTCAATATTCAAGTAACTCCGTATCTAAGATCAACTAAACAAAAATAAAATAAAATTAAAGTGACTATTCAAGAGAGATCAAGAAGTTAGCAAGAACTTAATAAAAAAAGAATCAATCGAATCGAACTGGAATTCTACTTAATATATTAAAAGTCTAACAAGAGTATATTGAAATAATAACAAGAAGTTTGAAAATCCAACAAAAGGGTTTTAGCAAAAGATTTTTCTAAATAAACTTAATCAAAGAAAATATTCATATAAATCAAGGAACAAACAAAACTAAATTTAAAATAAACTAAACAAATCCTTAATCATTAAAAGAACATCATAGAAAAATTTAATAACAAAACAAAGAAAGAGGGGGGGGGGGGGGTGGAGCCGATGAGTCTAGGTGGGTTTAACAATTTACATGGGCCTAGAGCCCAAGCCAAGGGAAAACAAAATAACCAAAAGAAAAAATAAGTAAATGAAAAAAAAAACAAATAAACACAGAAAGGGTTTGTGTATAGAATCGATTGTGACATGATCCTCTCTGTCGGACCAAATTGCGGAAACAAGAAGCGTGGCAGACTTGAGTGACTACACCGCCTTATGGCCAAGTACCAATCAGGTCTCGCCGGAGCATCACATATTGGACTACAACATCATCGTTATTTGGAGGCGACGAAGCAACTTCAGGTGTCGAAAGAGTGATGGAATCTGAGGCGGCGGGTTGACTCACTTTCACACGGTGGCGTGGTGATGATGATTTGGACTCAGTTTCAACGGTTTCGATGGTTTTGACTCGTTTTCGGTCGTGGTGAGCTATTTCGGCTATGGGTTTTTGAAGGGTGAGGAATGGGCCGCGATTTGTGGAGGTGAAGGTGGTTTCGAGGTGGGTTGATTTTGGAGGCGCGTGGTGGCCGGTAGCGGTGTTGTTCGCTTGGAGGAGGGTCAGCGGAAGGTCGTTTCAATCTAAAGTTCTCAGTTTTATTCGAAGGTTTGTGAGGTTTAACGGTGGTTGTGAGTGGTGATTTTGTGGATTGAGGGCGGAGTTGTTGGACTTGTTTTCAGATTTTGAAACGGTGTTGAAGATGAAGGAGGAGTTTTGATGGTGAGGGTTTTGAAGATGAAGGTCTGGTATGAAGAGTCAGTTTTTTCTGGTTTTTGTTTTGTGAGTTCGTGAAAGTTGAGATGAAGAAAATCCAATGAAGGATCGGAAAGGTTTTGTCCTTTGATCTGGTTTTCGGGCCCCTCCTCAAGTCTGAGGAGATGTGTGTTGTCGAAGTGGAAGAGCACGGAGAGGCTTGTTGGTATGGTTATGTTTTCATTTTTTGGTGGCATGTTTGTGTTGTCTTGGAGGTTCCATTTTTTTGAAGAAGGGAGGTAACGTTTTGCTCTTGTAACAGGGTTGTTGTTCTTGTGACTTGATGAAGGTGCCCCCTTTTGGGACGGGAAAAAGTGAGGGATTTATCCTCTTTTCAGATGCGTTTTTCATTGGCCATTTGAAGGAAAAAACCGATGGACCAAGGTTAGTTTTCTTGAAAATCTTTTGGTCCCCGTTTCTTTGTTCTGTTTTCCTTTTCTGCAAGAATCGATTAAAGTTTTTTTTGACTTGCTCTCTTTGATTTGTCACTCTCAAATGCAGGTTTCAACATGCTATTTTGGTGAAAAGGTTTCCACTGATTTTTATCATGTTGCAGGTTATCAGTTGTCCTTTGTTTATTGAGGCATGTATGTGTAATAGGTCTCTGTTATTATTTATTTTTTTTGACAAATATTGGTTAGGTGTTATGCAGGTTGTCCATTTTGGTGTAAACTAAAAAGCAAGGGTAGCAGGAAATTGGCTTGTTGTGCACAGATGCAGGCTAGTGCATAGACTTGGAAAATATTTGGACTTATATATAAAATAAATAAATTAATTAATTAATAAAACAATCTGACTATAATTAAAACATAAATCAATTAAAGATTAATTAAATTGATTCTACAAATTAAACCAAATTAATTACAATTATAAACCACATTAAAATTAATCTAAATTAAATTTAAAATAAACTAAACAAAGATTAAACTAATTAAATTATTAATCTAAAATTAAATATGATTTAATTAAACTATGACTAATTAAAATATAAATAAATTAAAGACTAATAAATAAATAAATAAATAAAACTATTTAAGATAATCTAATTAATGCTTAAATTAATATAAATTAATGGAAAGATTGAACCAAATTGAATTCAAAATAAAAGTACTCTAGAATAAAAATTTTAAACAAATATTGAAAGTAAACTAAATTAGAGATAAATAATAAAAGAAAAAGTTTAAATTAAAAATGAGACAACGATAATTTTGAATCAAGACAAAGTCTAAAGAAACAATAGTAATAAAAAACGTTGAAACGATAAAACGACTGAAAATGCATGATTAATGAAATGTTTGACTAAAATGCAGAAAATGGTTGAACATCGATAAATCGATAAAAAAACGTGTCAAATGAAATGAACACAAATTTGAAAATTTCTGGTCAAAATTTAGGGCATGACACTCAGTGCCCGTTTCGATTTCCAAGACTCTTCTCAAAGTACTTCGACTACTTCAGGAGCCACTTCCAGCGCGCATTCTCTTGAAGTTGTCCTGGCTGAGATCAAGGCAAAAATCATTGATGTGGACTTGTTCAAGGATTTAGATGCAAATTCAACTTCATGCTTCAATTTGAAGAAGATCCTAAAACAAGTCAACGTCTTGGTGTCTCCTGCTGAAGTGAGCAGCCTCGTGATGGACCTGACCACCCTGGTCGACATGGTGAGTGCTGACCTGCATCGTCTTAAGGATTTTGTAAAACAAATCTCCAAAAAGTATGAAACCAAACTTGATGAATGGGATGCTACAACCATTTCGACCAACAAAATCACAGAGCTGCTAAAGATCTCTGAGGCTTATGCCAAAGAGATTGTCGAATGTGATGCCAATATTTAGAAATGGGAGGAGGAGGTGGGTGAACTCCAAAAGAAAATATCTCAGGAGAAGAAACTCAAAGAAACTCTTCAAAAGCCTAATCAGAAAGAGATCGTTGAAGAGCTAGAGGTGGGGGTTCATCATACTGAAAGGGCTCAACTACTTACTCAAGAAATTGAGACCCTTTCGACCAACAAGAGATTTTGTGAACATCGACTCCAAATTCAGAAGAAGAAGTTTGATGAGTTGAAGAAATCTTTTGACAAAATTCAATTGTAATAGGGATAGCTTTTTATGTACTAGTTAATTTGCCAGTAAACTATTTGTAATGAATCTAATGCCATTTGTTTGGAAAAGTACAATATCTTTTCCTTTGTATGCAATTTTACTCTTTGGCTATTTTTACTTCTTGCAATATTGGTTTGTACATTTTTAAGTACTTTCCATTTACTTTGAATATTCTTTCGTCCTTCCCTATTTCTCCGATTTCATATGCGCCGTTTGAAAAACATTTCAAAAACGGTCCTTCCCACTTAGGGGACCACTTTCCCAATGCTCTATCTTTTCGATCCATAGGAAGAATTACCTTCCAAACTAGATCCCCAACAAGAAGAATTTTATGCTTTACCTTTTTATTATAAAAAATTTCAACTCTTTCTTTTTGCCTCTTTAACAAATCCAGCGCATGTAATCGTTCTTCATCTAAATCAACCAATTCGTCCATCATCATATTCCAATATACATTTGACGAAATTTCATGATGCCTCTGGATTCGAATCGATTGTAAATAAATTTCGACTGGCAAGATTGCATCATGACCATAAGTCATCCTAAATGGGGTTGAGTTCATATCCTCTTTGGGAGACGTTCGACAAGCCCATAAAGCTTGATCTAAAGTCTTATGCCAACTCTTAGGTTTTTTACCTACATACTTTTTAATCAAGTTGATTACCACCTTATTAGCCGCTTCAACTTGTCCATTTGCCTAAGCATAGTAATGTGTCGAAGTAAGGAGTTTGAATCCTACTTATTTTGCAAATGCTTGCATGTTCTTTCCAGTAAACACCGATCCCTGATCTGTGGTTATTGTTTCTAGAATTCCAAACTTATAGATTATATGTCGTCGAATAAATTCAATGACTGTTTCCTGGTCTACATTTACCAAAGGTATAACTTCAATCCATTTAGTAAAATAATCTATTCCAACAAGAATGTATTTTTGTCCCTTTGAAGAAGTTGGTCGAATTTCACCAATTAGGTCTAAAGCCCAACCCCTAAATGGCCAAGACTTCACAATTGAATGCAATTCACTTGCAGGAATGTGTGGTATGCCTGCGTGCAATTGGAATTCTTGACATCCTTTGGTGAAATCAATACAGTATTTCAGCATTGTTGGCCAGTACATTCCCTGTCGAAATAGCAACCATTTCATTATATGTCCTACCTGATACGCACCACAAGTTCCACTATGTACGTTTGACAAAGCGATTTAAGTCTCTTCTTCACCTAAGCATTTTAATAAAACCCCTTCTGAGGTTTTCTTGAAGAGCTCATTTCCAAAAAGTACATAGCTTAAAGCTCTGTACTTGACTTTCCTTTTGACCCTCGTATTTAAGTCCTGCAGATACTCCTTGATGGGCTTTCTCCAATCCCTAGCTCTGGAGTCATCTAAGTTGAAAATTTCAAAGTTTTCTTTGTCACCATACCCTAACTTTATTGTTTCTAAATATGATGGAGACAACTTGGTGGACACAACTCTTCCTCTAACTTCAATAGCCTTCTCTAGGTTTTCTTTCGACACCTTATAACCAGATTCTATTTGGGCAAGGTCATTCGCCTCTTGATTCTCCATCTTGGGTATGTGTTTGATGTCCACATTTTCGAATCTTTTAAGAAGTCTGTTGGTTATGACGAAGTACATAATCAAATACTCTTTTACACATTTATATTCTTTAGTCAACTGTTTTACTACTAATTCAGAATCACCCATTATTTCGACTCTTGTTGCCCCCAATTCAGACAATATTTCAAGTCCTGCAATCAGGGCTTCGTATTCTGCTTCATTATTTGAACATGAGTATTCAACTTTGTACTTGAATTTTGTTGGAATTTTGTTAGGAGAAATAATTAGCATTCTGACTCCAGTTCCATTTCTGTGGCTGGAACCATCAAAATATAACTTCCATGGTTCTATTTCGACATAGTCTAACCCATTTTCATTTATGGAATGGTCTTCTATGAAGTCAGCGACCACTTGTCCCTTAACAGCCTTTAAAGGCAAATATTTTAGGGAATATTCTGTTAATGCTAATGCCCACTTTCCAATTCTACTATGCAAAATAGATTTGGATAACATACATTTTATTATGTCGAAATGGGAAGATATATATATATATATATATATATATATATATATATATATATATATATATATATATATATATACATCAACAAGTTTGATATAGTGTTTTAATTTCCTACAAGAAAAATATACACATAGACATAATTTTTCTATAACACTATATCTAGTTTCAGCATCATTCAGAACTCTTCTGAGGTAGTAGATGGCTCTTTCGACGCAATTCTCATCTTCTTGACATAGCATGCTATCGTACCCCGAAAAATACGACCTTACGCGATCCGAATGGACGGAGCCGCGCGCTGGACGGACCGAAGAGTCGCCACCTAATTCTATTTATTCCCGAAGAGGGAAAGGGGAGATATAGATACAACCCGTGAAAAGAAGGATGGGGACAAAGGTCAACGGAACCATTGCCTGGGTTCGGGAGTCGGTTATGCAGGGGGAAGGTATTAGCACCCCCTACATCCATCGTACTCGATGGGAACCATCTAAGTTATCGCGCGCGAAAGGATGTCTATGCTTAAATGAATTGCTTGCTAGAGGGAAATGAGTTGAATTATAAGTTAGATTGAACCTAGGTGCTCGACAAGGATGGAGATCCTCGTGCCTACGTACTCCCGCGTGCAATGGGAAAGTCAGAGCCTCGTAGTTCGGCCTACTAAGGGTAATGGTTGTTGATTTTATTACCTTTCGTCGATGAAAGGGTTTAGGAGTTGAAATGCACTAAAGACTATGGATAGTTTATCTCGCCCAACAAGACGAACGTCCTGCGTCGAAATAATCGGAGCGAGTAACGAGAGCTCGTTATCCTCCTTTCTACCGCTTAAGGCTCGTGACGTACAGATCTTCTCGTATTATTAAAGTGTTTTATTTCCTAAGACCGCTTGACGTTGGATCAAGGGTTTGGATCTAATCGAAATGTTTTGGTTTTTTGAGGTTTAGAGGGTAAATGCAAATGGAGTTTATTTTTGTGGTTTGTTAGCGAGGCACGAAGCGCTCGGCTCGCAAGGTAAGGTGGATCCTAATAAACGAAAAAGATAACTGGAAAATAAAGTGCAAGTGTGCAAGTGCAATCGCTTGGCGTTGGACCAAGGATTCGGAATTAAATGAAATACGGAAAATAAAATGCGTACAAAATAATGGGAGAGGGATACAAAATAAATACAGGGGATTGCGCGAAATAAATGGTATCATTGTAGTTTGCCCAAGAGGAAGCGTGTGTGCGGTGTTTTTGAACCGTTCGAAGGCGTTCGGCCTGTTTAAATCGGGACACAACTATTCGAAGGCGTTGGACCTTTTAATCGAGCGCAACTATTCGAAGGCGTTGGACCTTTTCGGGACGCGACGAAATTTTGTTCGTGAACTGCCTTAGAATCGATTCAAAATCGGAATCATTCTATAAGGAGTCGAATCGTAATTTTTTAAATGCGAGAATAAATTAAATAAATTGAATTGCTAGAATTAAATAATAAAATAATGAATTAAATAATTAAATGAATTAAATAATATCAAGATAAAATAAATTAAATTAAATTAAATTACATGTTTGTTTGTCGGAATAATAAAATGAAAAATTAATTACAAGGAGGGCCTCATATTGACCAAATATCACCGATTAAAATCGGGCGAAAAATTGGCCGTTTAATATATCATTGGCCCTAAAAAATAAAATTAAAAGGGTGATAAAAATAATAATATGAAAATAAAACATTAAAAACTAACAAAAGAAAAGAATTAACTAAACAACATATAAAAGAAATGCAGCATATTTTAAGAGTGTGGGTTTAGAAAACAAAATTGCAACGGGCTAGGCCCATCATAAACCACAACAAAAAAAAACAAAACAAAAAAACTGAGATACAGGGGTCAAGCTCTGGAATCAGGGTGTGATTATCATTCGGACAAAGCCCACCCATCAATAATACTAGCAAACAAACCTACAATTATTATCCTTTATTAAATAAATATATAAACAAGAAGATATATATATATTTTTTTAAAAAGAAACGTGTTATAAAACACAGCCGTGGTGAAAATGAAAATAAACATATTCTTCAAACACAGAAACAAAAATATCAGGAAAATGAAAAAGAAACTACCCTCAATCGGCGATCTCTCTCTCTCTCCCAAATCTCTCCGATCGGCTCCGCCTCCGTTCTCTCTCTCAATCACGCGCGGCGGCGGTTTCGGGCTTGGCCGGCGCGGCTGTGACACGGTTGTTCTTGTGGCGAAAGGGGTTTGTTTGTGGATTCGGAAATCTCTCTCAAAATCAGATTCCGATCTGCTTCTGCTTGTTTGTGTGATGCGGTTTCTGATGGCCCGGTTTCGTGCGGCTGGGTTTGTTGTTTTCTTGGGTCGCTCGCGGATTCGGTTACACGGCGGCTGTGAGCTTTGGTTTGGTGAAGGTCAGCACGGATTTCTGCGTGCGGTTATGGGTGTGATTGAGAGTGGATGGCCGTTGAGTTTCAGTGGGTGATTTTAGAGGTTTGTGCAGGTGGTTTGGCGGAGGAAGAAATGGTGAGTTGGTGGGTTGTGAAGATGGTTTCGGCTCAGGTTTTGTTGAGGTGAGGTTTGAGTTGGTGGTGGTTGAAGGGTTCTGAAGGTGGTTCCTTGCTCAGTTTCTGGTTTAGGTTGGTTGAGTGGTCGGCGATTTGGGCGAGTTAGCAACAGATCTTGCTTGTTCACAAAATATCACTTCAGAAATGTTATGAAGGATGGTTTAGATTTGCAGGTTGAATGATAAATGCAGTTATGAAGATTGTAGGTTAACGTCATATTAGAAGATGGGATAAGAATGGTTTGTGTTGTTGATGGTAAGTGAATAATGGAGGATGAAAAGGTTCTTATTGAGGAAAGATGTGGTGTTAGAGTTGATGAAGATTTGGTTTAAGGTTTGGTGTTAATGGTTTTGCTATGGTGTTTGTTTATTTTTTCTGCAAGTTTTTTTTTAGTTTTTGAAATTTGGAGTTGGAAATATTTTCACAGCATAGAATTGGTTTTCCAAACTTATTATTGAATGAATTGGAGTTCTATTATATAGAGAGGAGAAATTGAGGGTGAAATTGGAATTGAGAGATATTTGGATAAGAAGGAGAGAGGATGACAGGCTGTGAGAATTTGTTTTTGTTGCTGAGTTTGCGGATGAAATTTGTGCTGCTTTTTGTTGTTGTTGAGTGGAGCAAGCACTAGTGGTAGGGTAGTATCACATGGGTATGATAAAGAAGGAATTTGTGAGAAAAATAGTCACATGGATGGCTAGAAGAACAAAAAGAAGTATTAAAGATTATACATTTGGATTGGGAGAATAAAAATAATAATAAACATAAATATTCTTAATAGTAATAATAATAATAATAATAATAAGAAAATAATAATAATAATAATAATAATAATAATAATAATAATAATAATAAAATAAAAATTTTAACAATAGGAAGAATAATAATAAAAAATAGTAATGACTAATAAAAGTAATAACAACAATAATGGATAATAATAATAAAATGGAAAGCAAATTTTTAGTATTTTGTGTAGACAAATGGGCCTAGGTAAATGAGAAATTTTGTATACTCTTTTTTTAAAAAAAATTGGACTTAATAAACAAATAATAATAATATGATAAAACTAAGAAAGACTTTTTGTGATTTTATTTAAATAT
This sequence comes from Lathyrus aphaca, assembly GCA_963966055.1. Lineage (NCBI taxonomy): Eukaryota > Viridiplantae > Streptophyta > Magnoliopsida > Fabales > Fabaceae > Lathyrus > Lathyrus aphaca. The sequence goes on from OZ014519.1 coordinate 653,339,878, forward strand.
TAATAAACTGGCTTAAGAAGAACGGGCTTATGTGAAAATGGTTTTAATAAAAATAATAACAAATTTTTGTATTTTTTGGATAATGAACTAAATAACAAAAATAAAAAGGGAATTTGAATTTTAAATTTTAAAAGAAATAAATGCATTTTTTTGAATTTTTCGAATACTAGATAGAAAAATAAAGTAATACATATTTTTGGATTTTTTTGAAATTATGGTTAGACAGTAAAATAAATTGGCGCGGGTAGGACAAATTTGGGGTATGACAGATGCCCCTATCGAATTGGCTTAGACCAAGTAAGATGAACTGGCTCGCGTTCAGTCTTTCAAGGTATAAGATAATTAGATATTAACAGACTCCAAATTTGTCCGACAAATGAAATAACTGGAAATGATGGGTGACACAGCAAGGGACAAATGACAAAGTAAATCACTTATCACCAGAGGATGATAAGGCAAATGACTGAAAATAAACTCACCTATCATCAGAGGATGATAAGACAACAGACTGAAAATAAAACCACTTATCAACAGAGGAAGATAAGGCAACAGACTGAAAATAAAATCACTTATCAACAGAGGATGATAAGGCAAATAAACAGAAAAAATAACTCACTTATCAACAGAGGATGATAAGGCAAATAACTGGAATTAAAATCACTTATCAACAGAGGATGATAAGGCAATAGACAGAAAAAATAAACTCACTTATCAACAGAGGATGATAAGGCAATAGACAGAAAATAAAATCACTTATCACCAGAGGATGATAAGGCAACAGACTGAAATAAAATCACTTATCACCAGAGGATGATAAGGCAATAGACAGAAAAAATAAACTCACTTATCAACAGAGGATGATAAGGCAATAGACAGAAAATAAAATCACTTATCGCCAGAGGATGATATGGCAACAGACTGAAAATAAAATCACTTATCACCAGAGGATGATAAGGCAAATGGACTGAAATTTATACACGGTTATTGAATCCGCCAAGAGGATGCCTGGAATCTTTGATTGATATGATCCTCCGCTGGGGAAAGGACCGGAAACTTGTGCTGATCCTGGATCATGAACTATGCAACTATGCTTAATTGTTTTGAAATGGTATTCCATAATGATGGAGATACGATGCAAATGCTTATGCACTGAGATATAAATTCGATAATGTTGGGGATATGGAAAGCTGATTTATTTAGGCATGCAAATGATGCACATGATGCAAGTGATTGATGTAAATGATGCTTATGACGTTGATGATGCGTAATGATGCATATGAGCGATTGAAAGGTGCCAGCTTGGTGGACTTTTGGTTTAGTAGTTGCCAATAATGATTGGACTTTGGGTGGGTGGAGGGACTTGATTCCCCGACACTCGATCTTCGACGATGCATGATCAGAAGATGGATCTGAAAGCTCCAAGTTTAGTTATCTGCTGATGAGCGAAGCGACTTAATTGACACATGAAGACTGATTTGCTTTAAACGATTGCTAATGTCTAGCAAGATCTGTTTATTCAGCTGGGGAGAAGAGAGAGGAAGACTTGCTCCTTGTTTGCTTGCCCCTGCCTGTAGGGTATCTGAAATAAAATTGATGGGGAAGCTTTAACAATGGCCACAACATGACCTGCCCCTGATTGAGCCTTTGAAGGTGACTTGCCCCTGATTGGGCTATTGAAGATGCTTTGTCCCTGGTTGGACTAATTTTGAAATGAATTGCCCCTGATTGGGCTGTTGGAAGATAATTTGCCCCTGATTGGGCTGTTGAAGTAGTCTTGATTCATGTTGGTACCAATGAAGTTCAAATTTTTCTTTTGATGGCCCTTTGTTGGGATTGCACTGATGTCAAGCACAGATTTGCAATTAGATTACTCATACACAAATGGTAGTGTTAATGTAAAGTTCATGTAAGTTTTGAAAAAGTCAATTTATTTGAATGATTGTGATAATGTGACGAATGAACCGTTTGTCCAAACGAGGTGCTGATTTTGAAAGTGCGTGAAATATGCAGCAAAAAAATAATGTGCGATGAAGATTAGCAAAACATATGGGAGTCATATTACGCAACCTTGTTGGTAGCATGCTTTCAGAATAAACTGCGCCTCAATTAGGTCTTTTAAGGGTTGTAACGTGGTCTGGTTAATGGTTTGAGAAACAAACGGTATAAGGCTCAAAGTTTGATTTGTACCCATCCCTTCTTCGTAATGTTCTCCAGCCCTATGTTCAGTTAACTTCTACACATGCATTTGTTTTGACTTTGCAAGAGTGAAGATGAAGCTTTAAAGTTCGCTTGAAAATGGCAGTCATCTTTTTTGCTGGTGACCCTTTGATTCTTGATTTTATGGTCACTGATATTTGTTTTGCTTTTGCTCAGGATTTGGGCTCCTCTTTTGATTTCTTTTTTTTTTCCGGGCTAAGTCTCCCTTCGGGTGCTCAACTTAGCGATTTTCTTTTCTATTTTTTTGTATTTTGTTGAATATTGTGACTGCCAAGTCATTTGTTGATGGTCCTCTGACGGGATATCTCATCTTGCGATTTGAAGTGTAGTCAAGCTAACTGAACAACTACCCTGCCCCGGGTTAAATGTAAGGGTTGTATCCGAAAGAAACTCCTACTTCTAGGCTCGAAGTGGTTGACTAGGGATTAACTCCTTATATCTCCAGCGTTTGGGGATTTGAATAAATGCATGTACATCATTGACAAGGTTTTATCCGAAAGCATACCGCAACAGTTATGGGTATTTCGTTTTCATCATCCTCCCTCAAATACTTGCTAAAGTGAAGTGAGGGAAATATTTTTGTGATTTTTGTGATAAATGATAAATAATGAGCAAATGCGAATAAACTGATTCAAAACATGCATAAACATAACATTAACATAACCAAATATAGATAACAATGTTCAGAGCAAATAGCACTTAAACAAACATTACAAAACAACAGGAATGCGGAAATAATAAATGGCAATGGCTGCCTTGATTTGAGGAATTGAACTTCTCTTGATTGAATGCTTCAAAATGGGAGACTACTCAGCTCTGGTCTTCTTCAAAAGCATTCGTTGAGGGGCCACTTGCGGCGACACTGGATTGCTCTGGACATTCAGACCCTTCTGAGTAAAGGTGAGATCCTTAGAGTTGATTAGGTCCTGAATTTTGTGCTTGAATGATTTGCAATTCTCAATCGTGTGACCTGGAGCACCCTTGTGATATTCACAGCGGGCATTGGCATCATAGTTTCGGGCGGTACCAGTTTGTGGTGGCAAGTCTTTTAAAACAAGAGTTCCCTTTGTCATCAGCCCGTTAAAGATTTCTCCATATGATAAAGGCAGTGGATCAAAGTGTCTCTCCGATCCTCTTTTTTGATATGGTGGGCGCTGTTGAGGAGCGCGTTGTTGTTGTTGACCGGGCTGTTGTTGATAAGCCGGTTGCTGGTATGGATAAGCCGGTTGCTGGTATGGTCTAGGTGCATACTGTGCAGCTGCACCCAGAGGATAAGGACATGCTTGATAAGCCATCGGAGGCGGAAGTAGAGCATGAATAGATGGATGAAAAGGCATTGAAGGAACAGGCTGATGAGACACAACCATCCTGGCCAAGGCTTGCATGGCCTCATGAATACGATCAATCTTGCTCTTGATTGAGTCAATCTCTCCCCTCATAGCAGCTTGTTCTTGTCGAATCTGATCCATCAGTCCTCTAGTGTTGGCTCTAGTTGAATACGAGCGTCGGGAAAGAGACGTGCGTCGGGAAACCAGCTTGATTTACTGAAGATGGAGGAACATGAAATGAGTTTTCGGATTTTGGAATGAAATGCAAGATGAATAAATAATGCAAATGAGATGATATGTAATGTCAGAATCCAGGATCACAAGATCAAGGTCTCACGAGTCCAAGGTACAGCCGGAAGATACTCTGATCAGGAACTCACTGGGTAGACTCTAAAGTTTTAGGGATCCCAAAGTTATCAACTCATATGGCTGTTCATCACACGCGCCATAAGCATGACAGTTGATTGACTCCGCCACATGAATCTATTTTGGGTGAGATCTTCGTATCGATAACCCACGAGATCAAATTTTCTCGGGAATCCATACTACATGATCATCGACACAAGGTTTAAAACAAAGTCCTGGAGTTATGGAACTTTCTCAACTGTTTGATGCACGTGTCAATTTCATACACTCTTCGACAGTCAATCAACTCCATTGAGTAAGTCTATTCCAAGTGAGGTTTTGGTATCGAGCCACGTGAGGGCGAACCCTGGTGCCCAATACTACGCAACCATCAACCGATGTTTTAACCAAAAGGTTCTAAAGGTCCTCAGAGTTGATGACCCTAATGAAAGCGACTGAGCACACACGTCAAGGACTTGACGGTTGTCAGTATTCTCATTAGAATCTACTCCAAGTGAGGTTTTCGTATCGACAACCCACGAGAGTGGTTCTCTCGGGAGCCCATACTACACAACCTCGCTAACTTATGTTTATACTTGAAAGCCCGGGTATAGAGCCCTTCCCTCAAGTTTCTTTTGCGAAGTATCGATCCAAATTATAGTACCAAGGAGCCACAAGATATATAAGATGGAATGCGATAAAGAAAAAAATAAGCAAGGCATAAAAGCAAACATTCAAACAAACGCGGGAACCTAGACTAGGCTCGACTCGCATAGGGGTGAACCAGTCCCCAGCAGAGTCTCCAGCTGTCGTACCCCGAAAAATATGACCTTACGCGATCCGAATGGACGGAGCCGCGCGCTGGACGGACCGAAGAGTCGCCACCTAATTCTATTTATTCCCGAAGAGGGAAAGGGGAGATATAGATACAACCCGGGAAAAGAAGGATGAGGACAAAGGTCAATGGAACCATTGCCTGGGTTCGGGAGTCGGTTATGCAAGGGGAAGGTATTATCACCCCCTACATCCATCGTACTCGATGGGAACCATCTAAGTTATCGCGCGCGAAAGGATGTCTATGCTTAAATGAATTGCTTGCTAGAGGGAAATGAGTTGAATTATAAGTTAGATTGAACCTAGGTGCTCGGCAAGGATGGAGATCCTCGTGCCTACGTACTCCCGTGTGCAATGGGAAAGTCAGAGCCTCGTAGTTCGGCCTACTAAGGGTAATGGTTGTTGATTTTATTACCTTTCGTCGATGAAAGGGTTTAGGAGTTGAAATGCACTAAAGACTATGGATAGTTTATCTCGCCCAACAAGACGAGCGTCCTGCGTCGAAATAATCGGAGCGAGTAACGAGAGCTCGTTATCCTCCTTTCTACCACTTAAGGATCGTGACATACAAATCTTCTCGTATTATTAAAGTGTTTTATTTCCTAAGACCGTTTTGTAGTTTTAAGAGTGCACCTAAGAGGGGGGGGGGGGTGAATTAGGTTGTTAACTAATTCTTCGATTTTTACCGGTTTTGGTTTATTTTTCTGCTTAAGGTTAGATGCTGAAAAATAAAGTGTTGAAAGTAGAGAGGACACGGCGATGTATAGTGGTTCCCCTCACAATCCGAGAGTACTCCACTCCTCCTTCGACTCGAAAGAGAATTTTACTATGTTTTGGACTTGTACAAGACACTCCTAGTCTTAAGCCACTAAACCACCAAGAATAATCCTCTTGGATTTTTCCTAAGTTCAAGTAGAGAACAATCCTCTCTAAATGAACACACTTGTTTCCAAATAACCCTTGAAACACAAGTAATACAACTCCACAACTTTGTCTTAACAATCCTAAAACAAAGTGTGACTTTAGAAATAATTTAGAATTTTTTGAAGTGTATGAAAATGATTTCTATGTTGTATATCAATCAATTGATTGATCTTCTCCTTGTAGACAATCTCAATATAGTATACAAGTGTTCAATGCAAATGATATGTATTCTTAGCAATGTATGAAATTTTTGTGCAAAGAATACTTTAGTGACAATTTGTGAACACTTGAGAAAGTATGAAAATATATGTGAGAAATTGTTTATGAAAAGTGTTTGGAAAAAGGAGGTAAAAATGAAATCTGAAAAATGTTGAATTTATATTGCTACACACACCTTTCTAAAGGAGTATAATGAGTGAAAGAATGCCATGGATCATCACAATGCATCAAAAAATTCTGGATGAAGAAATGCAACTTTTTGCCAAACTTTATCAGTGGTAACCGGTTACTTACCCTGGGGTAACCGGTTACTTATTCCCAACGTTAATTTTTTTGTAAAACAACAGTGGTAACCGGTTACTTACCCTGGGGTAACCGGTTACTGAAGCTGAAAAATGAAAAATATTTTCTTGGCAAAATGTTTAAAGAAATGCAATGACACAAAATTATGATGGATGAACCAAGACACTATTAGATGAATATTTTGAACACTTGTATATCATATTAGAGAAAGTTTTATATATACCATTTATGTTGCTTGATCATTTGAAAGAAAATGCTCCATTTGAAATTATTTTTAGTCTTCACTTTAATATTCACTCCAAGTCTTCAACTCAATCCTTTTTTGATATTTTCTCATGAGAGTTATTGAGAGATGTTGTCTTCATCAAAATTACCAAGAAGCTATGCCTTCACATTCTCCCCCTTTTTGATGATGACAACTCATTATTTGAACAATGATTTCCACCAAGTTTCTATACACCAAGGAATCTCCCCCTAAGGATGTGCTCCCCCTTTCTTTTAGAATATGAGCAATGCTTTGAGACTTTGAAAAAATTTCCTGCATAAATTTTAAACAACAAGCAACAAAGCAAGCAACAATGCAATTCTTCTCCCCCTTTGGCATTATCAAAAAGGTTGGGTCAAGACTTAAAAATTATGAGCATTTTCACATTTTACCACAAACATTGTAAAATATAGAAACATAGCATATCAAGTTTCAAAAAGGAAAAGCATACCCTTGTAGGACTTTAAAGTGCATAACAACATAACATAACAAAAACCATAAAAAGATTAAAAACATAGATAGAAAAACATTATTTAAACCAACACATTTAGTCACTTCCGAAACCTTCTCCCATCTCCGCATCTTCTTCTTCTTCATTAGACCGGTGAGAAGCACGGTGAAGTTTTAGAAGTTTGTTAATGCCACGCATTGCTTGAGCATGGTTGGAGGTCATTTGAATCTTCATGGCCATCATCTCATGGTGAAGTGATTCCATTGTATATCCTCCTTCCGGAACAGCAGCATCTAATTCCTCTTTATATTTATAAGTCCCGTCCGGAGCCAACACAATGCCGGTATTCTTGAGAAGTGTGTTTTTGTTGAGTTCACATATTTGATCATCCATTTCAAGACACTCTTCATTGTCAAGAGGCACCTTACAATAAGCCAACAACTTAGAGATAAAGAAACCATATGGCAAACCACCGGAAAGACCAAATTGATGTCTTAAATGATAAAAGATCAAATGAGACCAATTAATCTTCCATCCCATTCTCAAAGCTTTTAGTAAATACACATCAAAATCGGAAACTTGGGCATGATTGGAATGGCGAGGAACTAAAATATAAGCTAGCACAAAATGCAACATTCGGTCACTAACCGTCAATGACTTAGCATATTTGATAACACGGGATGATTGAGATTGTCTCCTAATTAAGTCATCATGAGTACCACGAGATATTTCAACAAAATAATTCAAGGTATCAAAGTCTTTCCAATGAGCACCTTCGGGAACATATCCGAAAAGAAATTCATCTCCCTCATTTGGAATTTCTAAACACTTAGCAATATCATCCAATCCAATGCATATATTAGTATTATTCACCACAGATTCCATAAAAACATCATCAAATTCATCATGAGTAAACTTAAGATTCCGATAAAAAGTTTTAACAAGTTCCGGATAAATCAAACCTGTCTCGGAGACTAACTTGTTCACACCGGAGATTGTCAGAAGCTGTTCAAAATCAAAACTATGAACTGGAAAAGTAGAGAACTTCACATATTTGGTCTTCATCATCTCCCTTCGACTTACATCAGAGCTGGATTTTCTTCCCTTCAAAGGATGCATGTGACTAACATCCATGGATTCTTCCTTATTTCCAGTTTGTGAACCTTCACCCATAGCTTTCTTTCCCTTGTTCTTCTTGGTAGGAGCCATAATTTAGGTTTTGAAAAGTGAGGGTTTTGAGAGGAATCCGAAAATGTAATCCTTGATAGAGAGATATGGGAATGGTAGGATGTATGTGGAGAGTGTGGATTTGCTTTTTATGGAGTTAATTTTGGAATTTGTGTGAGTGGGTTATTTTTCCAAGTGAGGGTTTATGAGACATTGAAGGAGGAAGGTTGAAGAAGATGAGATGAGTTCCAAGACAAGTGATAATGTTTGGTCTTAAAGTACAACACTTTAAAAGTTTTTTTTCCAGAATTGTTCAGCAGTAACCGGTTACTTACCCTGGGGTAACCGGTTACGCATGCGCGAAAATTAAAAAAAAAGAAATCAAACAGTGGTAACCGGTTACTTACCCTGGGGTAACCGGTTACTTATGCCAAACATGCAAAAACAGCAAGCTTCTAGAGACAAAATGGTGAGAGAAATTCATATTTTTGCACATGGACATGATTAAACACATATTAAGGCAACTTTTGATCATAGTACAAAAACTTGAAAAATATTTTAACTCTACGAAAAATCGAGAAAACTCACTTTTTAAACATAAATCATCAAAAAAATGTGACTTACCGAAGTCGAAAAATTATGAAAAATACATACCTTTGATCCTTAATGATGTATGATGAATATTTGATGAAGAAATTAGAGATCCGTTTCGGTCAAAATTCCAAGTTCTCGGCGAATTTTGTAAAATGGCTCTTTTGGAAGGGGTTTGGTGAATATGTCCGCAAGTTGGTTATGTGTATCCACAAATGTGACTTCAACATCTCCATTAAGCACACGATCTCGTAAGAAATGATGTCGGATGTCAATGTGCTTAGTTCTTGAATGCATGACAGGATTTTTTGTGATGTTGATAGCACTCGTATTGTCGCATCGAAGGGGAATGCATCCAAGGTTTAATCCATAATCATCAAGTTGTTGTTTAAGCCATAGGATTTGTGCACAACAACTTCCCGCCGCTATGTACTCCGCTTCAGCCGTACTTAGAGCAACACAGGCTTGTTTCTTGCATGCCCATGAAACCAATGCATTTCCTAGGATGCGACATGTACCACTTGTACTTTTTCGATCTGTTTTGCATCCTGCATAATCAGCGTCAGAATAACCAACTAAATTACACATACTACCTTTCGGATACCATAATCCAACGTCCGTTGTTCCTTTAAGGATCCTATTGACCGCCGTAAGGTGTGACTCCTTTGGATTAGCTTGAAACCGAGCACACAAACAAACACTAAACATAATATCAGGACGGCTTGCCGTCAAATAGAGTAAAGAACCAATCATACCTCGATATTTCGTGATATTAATTGGAATTCCGAATTCATCTTGATCAACGTAGGTACCGGACCCCATTGGAGTAGCCATAGGTTTGCACGTATCCATTTCGAATCTCTTCAATAATTCCTTGCAATATTTAGATTGGTTGATGAAGATTCCTTCTTCTAGTTGCTTGATTTGAAGACCAAGGAAATAGTTCATCTTTCCCATCATGGACATTTCGAATTCTCCTTGCATTATTGATGATAATTCTTCACAAAGATCTTTGTTAGTTGAACCAAAAATGATATCATCAACGCAAACTTGAACTAATAACGTATTACCTCTTATTTTCTTGATGAACAAAGTTTTATCGACTTTTCCTTTTACGAAGCCCTTTTCGCAAAGAAAGTTGCTAAGGCGATCATACCATGCTCTTGGTGCTTGCTTTAGACCATAGAGAGCTTTTCTTAGTTTGAAAACATGAGATGGATTCTTGAAGTCTTCAAAACCCGGGGGTTGTTTGACATATACTTCTTCATTGATGTATCCGTTCAAGAAAGCACTTTTGACGTCCATTTGGTAGAGTTGAAAGTTCATGGAACATGCATAGGCAAGCAAAAGTCGAATAGCTTCCAATCTTGCAACCGGAGCAAAGGTTTCTTCAAAGTCAATTCCTACCTCTTGATTGTAACCTTGCACCACTAATCTTGCCTTATTCCGAATGATAATACCATTTTCATCAAGTTTATTTTTGAATACCCATCTTGTACCTATAATATGTTTATCACTTGGTCTAGGGACAAGTTCCCAAACTTGATTTCGTTCGAATTGATTCAATTCTTCTTGCATAGCGAGTATCCATTGATCGTCTTTTAGTGCTTCATTGATTTTGGAGGGTTCTATTTGTGAGACAAACGCCATGTTCATGCAAGCATCTTTGAGATTTAACCTTGTTGCTACCCCTTGGCTTATATCTCCGATAACCTTGTCAATAGGGTGATCTCTATGAATTCTCCATTCTATAGGTAGATTGTTGATATCTTGATCTTGTTGAATCGAATCTTCACTTTCAACTTGATCTTCAACATGGTTTTTCGAGGTATCTTCTTTAGGAACTTCTAAAATTTCATCATCATCATCACACAAAATAATATCCTCCTTGGAGGGGTTAGTTTCATCAAATTTAACATGAATAGATTCTTCAATAGTTAAGGTTCTTTTGTTATAAATTCTATATGCTTTACTATGAAGGGAATAACCGAGAAATATACCTTCATCCGATTTCTCATCAAACTTACCGAGATTGTCCTTGTCGTTGTTAAGGACAAAGCACTTACAACCAAAGACATGAAGAAATGCAATGGTTGGTTTTCTTCCTCTAAACAATTCGTATGAAGTCTTTTTGAGAATTGGTCTAATGTTGACACGATTACTTACAAAGCACGCAGTGCTTACCGCGTCCGCCCAAAAGTATTTAGGTAGATTTGAGTCACTAAGCATGGTCCTTGCAAGCTCTATCAATGACCGATTCTTTCTTTCTACGACACCGTTTTGTTGTGGAGTTCTTGGTGCGGAGAAATTATGTGATATCCCATTCTCTTCAAAAAATTCATCAAATGATGCATTTTGAAACTCACCACCGTGGTCGCTTCTTATGGAGACAATTGAAAGAGACTTCTCATTTTGGACTTGCTTGGCATACTTCTTGAATGCTTTAAAAGCGTCACTTTTCTGCACTAGAAACAAAGTCCAAGTATATCTAGAAAAATCGTCTACAATAACTAGTACATAAACATTACCTCCGAAGCTCTTAGTTCTTGATGGACCAAAAAGATCCATGTGTAGTAATTGTAGCGGCCTCGATGTGGACACCACATTTTTGGATATGAAAGTTGATTTGGTTTGTTTGCCCTTTTGGCATGCATCACAAAGTCTATCTTTGACAAACTTCATCTTCGGTAATCCAATAACAAGATCATGCTTAACCAATTTGTTTAAGTGCTCCATGTGAATGTGAGCCATCCTTTTATGCCATAGCCATGACTCATTGTTATTTGCCACAAGGCATTTTACCTTCAAAGAAACATTGTCAAGAGAAATCATAAAAATATTATTGATTCTATTACCTTTTAACATAACCTCATGAGTGACTTCATCTACAATCAAACATTCATCTTTATTGAAGTTGATCTTGAATCCTTTGTCACAAAGTTGGCTAATGCTAAGAAGATTGTGCTTGAGTCCTTCGACATAGAGTACATCTTCTATAGTTGTAAAAGGTGGTGAACCAATGGTGCCAATGCCAAGAATCTTTCCTTTGTTGTTGTCACCATAAGTAACATAACCCTTGGCCTTAAGCTTTAGATTTGAAAATTTGTTTATGTCTCCCGTCATATGCTTTGAGCAACCGCTATCGAGATACCATTGATTAGTGGTTGACTTCAAGCATACCTACAACACAAAATCAAGTAGTGTTAGGTACCCAAATTGCTTTGGGTCCTTGATAGTTAGTACCCTTTTCAACCCACACATAATGCCCTTTAGCAACACCAATGTTACGCACATAGCAAGCATTAGGTGTGTGGCCTTTAATTCCACAATAAAAACAAGTAGGTTGAAAATGACTTCTATATCTAGGAACATAATTCTTTTTCTTCACAACTCTTTTCTTTTTATGATTTTGATGCTGAATTTTAGAAGTGATTGCCTTCTCTTTAACAACTTGTTCACTTGCTATTACGAAAACGGTCTCATTGGTGCTTGGTTTGGAAAACTTGGAATATCCTAATCCACTTTTATCATTAGGATATCTTTGATGTTTAAGAATTTCTTCCAAGCCAATTTGACCTTTTTCGTATCTTTCTAACACTCTTTTGAGTTGAACAATTTGAAAAGATAAGGATTCACAATTCTTGCATACAAGACTTTGTTATTCATCCATCAATTTTTGTTTTTCATTTACAATATTTTTCATAAAAACTGAATTTTGTTCTTCTAAAAATGAAATTCTTTTCTTTTGAGATGAGATGCTTTTATACAAAGTCTTGCATTCTTTTAGAAGTTCATCTATAACTTCTTGTGCATCATTATCATAAATAGAGTAATTGCTACTAACCTCATCATGTTCGTCATCGGAGTGGAGAGAAGCCATCAAAGCCATATTTGCACGTTCTTCATTTTCCGATTCCGATGATGAACTTATCTCATTGTCTTCCCACGCAACATATGCCTTCTTGTTTTTATAGTCCTTCTTGCCTTTGAATCCTCCTTTCTTTTGAAGCTTTGGACAACCAGTTTGATATGTCCTTGCTTCCCACATTCATAGCATGTAACATCTTGATTTGATATGGATCCCTCTCTTTTCCTGAAATGTCTATTCTTTTTAGTGAAAAGAGATTTATCATTTTTATTAAAAAACTTACCGAGCTTTTTCACAAGTAGCATGAAGTCTTCATCTTCCGATGTATCCTCATATTTAACTTGTTTAGATTCGACTTTCAAGGCAATTCCTTTAGACTTCTTTTCTTGATTCTCATGTTTTTCTAATCTTCCAAGTTCCATTTCATGTTCTTGAAGTTTTCCGAACAAGGATGCGGATGTCATCGTTGAGAGACTCTTTTTCTCGGAAATAGCCGTCACTTTTGGTTGCCATTCTCTTGTTAATGATCTTAGGACTTTAAGATTGAGATCATCATTTGTAAATGTTTTTCCAAGAGCAATCAAATGATTTGTAAGATGAACAAATCTCTTTTGCATTTCTACAATGGATTCTCCGGGCTGCATTCGAAACATTTCATACTCTTGGCTTAGGGTGTTTAGCCTTGATCTCTTCACTTCGGTGGTTCCTTCATGTGTTTCTACCAAGGTGTCCCAAATTTCCTTTGCCGATTTACATTGAGATATGCGAAAGAACTCATCCATACTAAGAGCGCTTTGGAGTATGTTGATTGCCTTCTTCTCATTTAGAATCCTTTTCTTATCATCTTCATCATAAGTATTTTTCAATTTCGCGGTTCCAATGCCATTGATAACATTCATCGGATTATGTGGACCGTTTTCAATTGCTTCCCATATACCTTCTCCTTGGGCTTTAAGATGTGCCTTCATTCTAATCTTCCAAAAGTCAAAATATTCTTCGGAGAAGAGTGGGGGCTTGTTGCTACTTCCACCGTCTTTGAAAACCGGATGTGTGTTTGCGGAAGCCATGCTGGATCACTAAGAACAAGTTACCTATAACTTGCTCTGATGCCAATTGTAGTTTTAAGAGTGCACCTAAGAGGGGGGGGGGGGTGAATTAGGTTGTTAACAAATTCTTCGATTTTTACCGGTTTTGGCTTATTTTTCTGCTTAAGGTTAGATGCTGAAAAATAAAGTGCTGAAAGTAGAGAGGACACGACGATGTATAATGGTTCCCCTCACAATCCGAGAGTACTCCACTCCTCCTTCGACTCGAAAGAGAATTTTACTATGTTTTGGACTTGTACAAGACACTCCTAGTCTTAAGCCACTAGACCACCAAGAACAATCCTCTTGGATTTTTCCTAAGTTCAAGTAGAGAACAATCCTCTCTAAATGAACACACTTGTTTCCAACTAACCCTTGAAACACAAGTAATACAACTCCACAACTTTGTCTTAACAATCCTAAAACAAAGTGTGACTTTAGAAATAATTTAGAATTTTTTGAAGTGTATGAAAATGATTTCTATGTTGTATATCAATCAATTGATTGATCTTCTCCTTGTAGACAATCTCAATATAGTATACAAGTGTTCAATGCAAATGATATGTATTCTTAGCAATGTATGAAATTTTTGTGCAAAGAATACTTTAGTGACAATTTGTGAACACTTGAGAAAGTATGAAAATATATGTGAGAAATTGTTAATGAAAAGTGTTTGCAAAAAGGAGGTAAAAATGAAATCTGAAAAATGTTGAATTTATATTGCTACACACACCTTTCTAAAGGAGTATAATGAGTGAAAGAATGCCATGGATCATCACAATGCATCAAAAAATTCTGGATGAAGAAATGCAACTTTTTGCCAAACTTTATCAGTGGTAACCGGTTACTTACCCTGGGGTAACCGGTTACTTATTCCCAACGTTAATTTTTTTGTAAAACAACAGTGGTAACCGGTTACTTACCCTGGGGTAACCGGTTACTGAAGCTGAAAAATGAAAAATATTTTCTTGGCAAAATGTTTAAAGAAATGCAATGACACAAAATTATGATGGATGAACCAAGACACTATTAGATGAATATTTTGAACACTTGTATATCATATTAGAGAAAGTTTAAGATATACCATTTATGTTGCTTGATCATTTGAAAGAAAATGCTCCATTTGAAATTATTTTTAGTCTTCACTTTAATATTCACTCCAAGTCTTCAACTCAATCCTTTTTTGATCTTTGCTCATGAGAGTTGTTGAGAGATGTTGTCTTCATCAAAATTACCAAGAAGCTATGCCTTCACACGCTTGACGTTGGATCAAGGGTTTGGATCTAATCGAAATGTTTTGGTTTTTTGAGGTTTAGAGGGTAAATGCAAATGGAGTTTATTTTTGTGGTTTGTTAGCGAGGCACGAAGCGCTCGACTCGCAAGGTAAGGTGGATCCTAATAAACGAAAAAGATAACTGGAAAATAAAGTGCAAGTGTGCAAGTGCAATCGCTTGGCGTTGGACCAAGGATTCGGAATTAAATGAAATACGGAAAATAAAATGCGTACAAAATAATGGGAGAGGGATACAAAATAAATACAGGGGATTGCGCGAAATAAATGGTATCATTGTAGTTTGCCCAAGAGGAAGCGTGTGTGCAGTGCTTTTGAACCGATCGAAGGCGTTCGACCTGTTTAAATCGGGACACAACTATTCGAAGGCGTTGGACCTTTTAATCGAGCGCAACTATTCGAAGGCGTTGGACCTTTTCGGGACGCGACGAAATTTTGTTCGTGAACTGCCTTAGAATCGATTCAAAATCGGAATCATTCTATAAGGAGTCGAATCGTAATTTTTTAAATGCGAGAATAAATTAAATAAATTGAATTGCTAGAATTAAATAAGAATAAAATAATGAATTAAATAATTAAATGAATTAAATAATATCAAGATAAATTAAATTAAATTAAATTAAATTACATGTTTGTTTGTCGGAATAATAAAATGAAAAATTAATTACAAGGAGGGCCTCATATTGACCAAATATCACCGATTAAAATCGGGCGAAAAATTGGCCGTTTAATATATCATTGGCCCTAAAAAATAAAATTAAAAGGGTGATAAAAATAATAATATGAAAATAAAACATTAAAAACTAACAAAAGAAAAGAATTAACTAAACAACATATAAAAGAAATGCAACATATTTTAAGAGTGTGGGTTTAGAAAACAAAATTGCAACAGGCTAGGCCCATCATAAACCACAACAAAAAAAAAACAAAACAAAAAAACTGAGATACAGGGGTCAAGCTCTGGAATCAGGGTGTGATTATCATTCGGACAAAGCCCACCCATCAATAATACTAGCAAACAAACCTACAATTATTATCCTTTATTAAATAAATATATAAACAAGCAGATATATATTTTTTTTAAAAAAAGAAACGTGTTATAAAACACAGCCGTGGTGAAAATGAAAATAAACATATTCTTCAAACACAGAAACAAAAATATCAGGAAAATGAAAAAGAAACTACCCTCAATCGGCGCTCTCTCTCTCTCTCTCCCAAATCTCTCCGATCGGCTCCGCCTCCGTTCTCTCTCTCAATCACGCGCGGCGGCGGTTTCGGGCTTGGCCGGCACGGCTGTGACGCGGTTGTTCTTGTGGCGAAAGGGGTTTGTTTGTGGATTCGGAAATCTCTCTCAAAATCAGATTCCGATCTGCTTCTGCTTGTTGGTGTGATGCGGTTTCTGATGGCCCGGTTTCGTGCGGCTGGGTTTGTTGTTTTCTTGGGTCGCTCGCGGATTCGGTTACACGACGGCTATGAGCTTTGGTTTGGTGAAGGTCAGCACGGATTTCTGCGTGCGGTTATGGGTGTGATTGAGAGTGGATGGCCGTTGCGTTTCAGTGGGTGATTTTAGAGGTTTGTGCAGGTGGTTTGGCGGCGGAAGAAATGGTGAGTTGGTGGGTTGTGAAGATGGTTTCGGCTCAGGTTTTGTTGAGGTGAGGTTTGCGTTGGTGGTGGTTGAAGGGTTCTGAAGGTGGTTCGTTGCTCAGTTTCTGGTTTAGGTTGGTTCAGTGGTCGGCGATTTGGGCGAGTTAGCAACAGATCTTGCTTGTTCACAAAATATCACTTCAGAAATGTTATGAAGGATGGTTTAGATTTACAGGTTGAATGATAAATGCAGTTATGAAGATTGTAGGTTAACGTCATATTAGAAGATGGGATAAGAATGGTTTGTGTTGTTGATGGTAAGTGAATAATGGAGGATGAAAAGGTTCTTATTGAGGAAAGATGTGGTGTTAGAGTTGATGAAGATTTGGTTTAAGGTTTGGTGTTAATGGTTTTGCTATGGTGTTTGTTTATTTTTTCTGCAAGTTTTTTTTTAGTTTTTGAAATTTGGAGTTGGAAATATTTTCACAGCATAGAATTGGTTTTCCAAACTTATTATTGAATGAATTGGAGTTCTATTATATAGAGAGGAGAAATTGAGGGTGAAATTGGAATTGAGAGATATTTGGATAAGAAGGAGAGAGGATGACAGGCTGTGAGAATTTGTTTTTGTTGCTGAGTTTGCGGATGAAATTTGTGTTGCTTTTTGTTGTTGTTGAGTGGAGCAAGCACTAGTGGTAGGGTAGTATCACATGGGTATGATAAAGAAGGAATTTTTGAGAAAAATAGTCACATGGATGGCTAGAAGAACAAAAAGAAGTATTAAAGATTATACATTTGGATTGGGAGAATAAAAATAATAATAAACATAAATATTCTTAATAGTAATAATAATAATAATAATAAGAAAATAATAATAATAATAATAATAATAATAATAAAATAAATTTTTTAACAATAGGAATAATAATAATAAAAAATAGTAATGACTAATAAAAGTAATAACAACAATAATGGATAATAATAATAAAATGGAAAGCAAAATTTTGGTATTTTGTGTAGACAAATGGGCCTAGGTAAATGAGAAATTTTTTATACTCTTTTTTTTTAAAAAAATTGGACTTAATAAACAAATAATAATAATATGATAAAACTAAGAAAGATTTTTTGTGATTTTATTTAAATATTAATAAACTGGCTTAAGAAGAACGGGCTTATGTGAAAATGGTTTTAATAAAAATAATAACAAATTTTTGTATTTTTTGGATAATGAACTAAATAACAAAAATAAAAAGGAAATTTGAATTTTAAATTTTAAAAGAAATAAATGCATTTTTTTTGAATTTTTCGAATACTAGATAGAAAAATAAAGTAATACATATTTTTGGATTTTTTTGAAATTATGGTTAGACAGTAAAATAAATTGGCGCGGGTAGGACAAATTTGGGGTATGACACATGCTCCCCAGTGTTTTATCTGATGCCGAAATGTATAATCTCATGCTTCTTATTCTACAAGGAGGGATCAAGATTGGAGGGCTAGAGAGGTATTCTTTGATCAGGTCGAAAGAAACTTGATGTTCCTGCCCCCATGTGAAGTCTCCCTTCTTTAGTCGAAGCAATGGCGAAAAGGCATGTGTCTTTCCACTAAGGTTGGAGATGAACCTTCTTAGAAAGTTAATTTTCCCCAGTAGAGACTGCAACTCCTTTTTTGTTGATGGAGTTTTCACTTCCATTATGGCTTTGGCTTTGTTTTTGTAGATTTCGATCCCCTTCTTGTGAACTATAAAACCTAAAAAGTCACCCGCCTGCACACCGAAAGCACATTTTAGGGGATTCATTTTCAAACCAAACTTCCTCATCCTTTCAAAGGATTGTCGAAGATGATCTATATGGCTTTTTCCTGAAACGGACTTAACCACAATATCATCAATATAAATCTGCATGAAAGTTTCAATGTAATCATGAAAATTTGAATTCATAGCACGTTGGTAAGTTGCCCCATCATTTTTTAGGCTGAAAGGCATCATTATCCATTCATAAGTCCTTATGGCTCTAGGACAACGAAAAGCTGTCTTAGGAACATCTTCTTCGGCAATAAAGATTTGGTTATAACCAGAGTATCCGTTTAGCATGCTTAAATACTCATGGCCTATTGCCGAATCTACAAGTATTTCTACTACTGGCATAGGGTATTCATCTTTAGGTGTAGATGAATTTAAGTCTCGAAAATTAATACATACCCTAAGTTTTCCATTTTTCTTTATTACAGGAACTATGTTTGCAATCCAATCCCCATACCTCAATGTGCGAATGAATATGCATTTTAGAAGTCTTTCGACCTCCTCTTTTATTTTCGACAGAACCTCAGGTGCGAAACGCCTTGGGGCTTGCTTCACTGGCTTCTTTCCTTCTAGTATAGGCAACCTTAATTCGACCACGCTTCTGTCTAAACCAGGCATTTCACCTTAGTCCCATGCAAAGCAGTATTTGTAATCGTGCAGCAGCTGGACTATTTCGACTTTAAACTGAGGGTCCATCTTGGCACTTATGTAAGTTGGCCTTTTTTCTGCCCCCTGTCCCAAGTCTATTTCCTCCAATGGGTCTTGAGCCACCATCTTCATGTTGGTCATCATTGGATCTTAACCCCAGAGGTTTGTTATCATAAATGGTGTCGAGCTTCTGATTTTGCCATTCGCCATTTGGGATTTTCTTAGTATTTTCTTCAACGTCTATTTCTATACTTTGTTGGTTGGACTCGCTTTGACTGGCTTCAACAGCCATGAATTTCACTTCGGCTTCAAGTGTCGCTTTGAGTTTATTTTTGGCTATGTAAGTTGTAATTCTTTCTAACGCAGATGCTCCAGTCATCATCTAAAAATTCGCTTCCCCACCCAGTGGGTTGTATGTGGGCGGTTCCCTATATATAATTCGACTCGTCCACCACTTCTTTATCCCACTGGAAGCCATACGTTGGGTGGAGGTACATGGAGCAATATGCATTGTCAGTCTTTTTGAGGTCAAAATTGGCTAGACTACATGGGGGAATGTGAGCCAAATTTCTATCGAAACTGAGGCGGTCGACATGATTGACGTCGATCATGAAATAGCTTTGATCTGCCTCTATATTCTCTATTATGCCATCTGGTCTCCAAATAGAAATCCTCTGGTGCATCAACGAAGGCACAACTCCCACGTCATGTATCTATTCCATCCCTAGGAGGAGGTTATATTTTGCTTTCGACGCTATTACCATAAACATTATTGGTCTTGTTATTGTATCAACTGTTAAATCCACCTGGATCACTCACATGGTAGTCCCTATCTTTTCTTCGTAATTCGACAATACCATATTGTGTGGTTTGGCATCAGAGTCATTTTTGCCAATCTTTCTCAACATGAAATGGGGTATTAAGTTTATTGTTTCCCCTCCGTCCACTAGTATTTTGTTTACGCCAACATTTTCAATCTTCCCTTTTTATAAACAAGGGCTTCAAATTTCCTTTTAGCGAGTCATCTGGTCTTTCGAAAAAAGCATTATGCTCCTCCATGCAGCCATTGTTCATGATGTAGTAGCATACGGGATTGTGATCCATTTGTTCATCCTCGACACTATCATCTTCGTCTTCCAACTGCATTACTCTGTCATAATCCCTGGGAAACACTGAGACAACATTGCACACTACGTCGAAAGAGGCTTCAGAACTAGACGCGAAGTCGTCAGTCATTTCTTCATCATTTTAAACTTCCTCTTTTGGCTTTGTTCGCTCCATACTTGTACTTGGGGCTTTGTTGTCTGAAATCTCCTTCTTCTCTACCTCCTAGACATTGTGAGTGGGTGCAACATTACCTTTTTCGCCAGTATCTTTCTTTGTCATTCCTTCCTTTATAGCTTCTTTTTCGACCCTCTTTTGCCTCTGGAATCTTCTCCACTGAGACTTAGTCATAAGGTTTTTCCTTTGTAGTTTTTTGAAGGGTAAACCCATGGTTTCTGCTTCTCAACTGCCATTCCTTGTGCTAATGAAGAACCTCTCTGAATGTTGAAGCTGCTCCACTCCTTTCGCCCTTAAGTGTCCCTGATTAGTTGTACCCACCTATCATCGACGCCTTTATTTATTGGTTTATATGAATGGTAGCCTCGACCTCCAATTCCTTACTGGTGATGCTCCCTTCTTCTTGGATCATATCTTTCTACCTTTTGGGTTGGTCTTTCCCCTCAATTTCCTTTTCTTTTGGAATATTCTAACACATCCAAATTGTCTGCCGTTTTCTTGTCGAAAATGGCGCTGCAGCATGGACACATCATTACCTCAGCTTTCTTCCTTTGACACTTTTTTATAAAATCAATCAGATCTTCTTCCTCATTGGGATATGCTAGCCTCTGATATTCTTCTCGATGGCGTTCCTCAGGATCCAGTGCTGGGTTGTTTTGAGAATTTTCGACCATGTTGATACTAGTTTATTTACCACTAGTGATCTTCAACTTGTCCATTTTTTCGATCAGCTTCCTCTCAGTCTCACCCATTTCTCTTGTTAAGTTGTCCTCTTCAGTTGGAAATGAGCCTTCGTAGGCTTTCGGGAAGCAGTTTTCGACTTGACTTCCCTTAGGATCCTCCATTATTCTTCGCATGATTCCATAGGTGGTTGGTTTCTCGGGCATTTCTTCAACCTTTGCTTTCATCAATCTCCTTTTCAGCATCATTCAGGTTGCCAGTAATTTCTTGGTTTTTTGTTATATTAGGGTTGTCAATAATCCTCCAATCTTTTTCGACAGAGTCCTCAGTGCCTTCGTCGTTGCTTGGTTTGTTGTGGCCTTCAGTGGCTTTCACTTTAACCATGTTGATGGGACCTTCAACGACCTCCACTTTTGCTGAGGCAGAATCCCCAGTGACTTCTCCAGCTTTTGTTTTGTCAAGATCTTATGTGCCTCCAATCTTGGCTAGGTCATTGATGCCTTCAGTGACCTTCTTATTGTAACCAGTTGATTCGCCTTCAAACTTGTGCTCAACATTCTACCATTCAGTAATTTCGTCCCTGTCTGCAAGATCTTCAGTAATCTCCACCATTCTGACATTGGTATCGAAGTCTTCAGTAGCTCCTACCATTTTGAATCCATACTCAAAACTCTCTTCCACTTCCACCATGTTAATGATTGATGACTCGGCGTAGTGGGCGTCGACAGTCTGCATATGATTTGAGTCAATTTTCATTTGTTGCTTTTGCTTGTCACTAAATTTCAGTCTTCCGTCACGGATAGCATTCTGCACTAGGTCCCTGAAAAGGAAACATTGAGACGTTTATGACCCAAAAAACAATGGTACTTATAAAATCCTCTCTTTTTCTGTTGTTCCATAGGAGGCACTTTTGTGCCTGGTGGAACTATCATTTTATCGTCTTCGACTAATTTTTCGAAAATTTCATCACACTTGGTGACGTCGAACATATACGTTCTTTTTGGAAACTTATCATTCTTTTCGAGCTCTATTGGATTTTTTACGTTCGATGGAACTAGCATTCTACAAGAATATGGTGGTCCCTGTTTTAATTCTGCTAAGTCAATTTCTTGTTCGTCGAAACAGGATGGTTCGTCTACATTATCTACATCATTTACGTCTTCTTGGCGCGTTCCTACATAAGCCATTATTTCTCTTTTGTTTCTATTTACTCTGAATTTCTCAGCCTTTAGTTTTTCGACTTGTCTCACCCTATCGGCCAATTGCGACATATCTCTTAAATATTGGGTGTCTAGTTTCTTCCTTATAGAGTAGTCTAGACCACCTGCAGCCATTTAGACCAATTCACGTTCAGGTACTTGAGTGAAACATTTGGCTTTTAGTAGTCTAAACCTATTCAGGTAGTCATCTATTGGTTCAGAGAGTTTCCTTTTTACACTAGCCAATTCTTTTAGGCTTATTTTGGTTTGCCCCATGTAGAATTGTTCATGGAACAATCTTTCTAATTGGGTCCACGTAAAAATGGAGTTTGTAGGCAAGGACGTAAACCAAGTAAAAGCATTTTTTGTCAAAGAACATGGAAAATATTTCGTCCTTAAATTTTCGTTATTTGTTATTTCTCCTGCTTCGATTAGATAACGTGCTACATGCTCTATGGTTGATTCACTAGTATCCCCTGAAAATTTGGTGAACTTGGGGACTTTCCACCTTGGGGGTAATTCTTGTTGTAGAATATACTCAGATAATGGGGAGACATAACTAGGCCTCTGTAATCCAATATTTACCCCATTTTGTGCCATTATTCTTTCGACAATGGCTGCTAGGTTGTTTTCGGCATGCATATTATTATATCGCATCTGCTGCACAACATGATCAGCGTCTTGACCCCTTTGGACTAGAATTCTCCTAGGCTCTGTCTGGGCAGGAATTTCTACTTGAGGTTGTTCAACTGCTTCCTCTTGATTTCTAATGTTGACTTGGGGGATTTCTACTAGCCTCTGGTTTATGGTAGGTTCCTCTTCAACCGGTGTCCAATGATTTGGAACTATTTGCTTCCTGGGTTGTGTCTGGGGTACGCCGAAGAAATTGGCAATACGCGTCATTTGTTCTGCCAACAATTGGTTGGTTTGGGTCGTGTTTCGTATCAAAGGATTAAACACTTCTCCTATTTGTTGTGTTAACATATGGATCATTTCATGATTGCTCTCATCCATTTGTTGCCTAATGGCATTTGCCGAATTTGTGGTGATTGCTGGCGAATAATTTTGAAATCCTGGTGGGAATTGATTTATTCTTCCCATGTTTCCACCAGATCCTGATCCTTGTAATGGTGATGACCTATTAAACAAGGAGTTAGAATAGACTGAAGATGCATTTTGCAAACTTGCCATAGTGGTATTAGGCATCCCATAAGGTTGTTCCCTGCCAAACAAGGGCATTGAAAAGTTCGTCGAAAAGGGCCTATGAACGTTCCATATAGGGGGAGGCGTTCCCATGGACATTTGGGGTCCCATGGAGGAAAAACTAGGCGCACTTTAAGATACTGCAAACGCATGGGTTGACCCTGACGAAGAGGGTATGGCTTCTGATACAGAAATTGACCCTGTATTTCCTCCAATCGAAGGAGTAGGGGTAAGCACCGAAGTATTTTCATTTTGACTATGTGGCAGATTCGCCATTCTTCTTACTCTTGTTCGTTTAGGCCTTTCTACGTCGGTTACGGCTAAATTACCGCTTCTTAGAATCATAAAACGAATTAAAAACTTTTTGACTAAGAGTTGTTATGATATCTTTTACGCACTAATTTCCCACAAGGTGTGCCAATTTGTTTGCTGGTGTTTTCCGTCGAACAACCTCTGGTTTCTAATCCAACGTTAGATCAGTTTACTAGCAAGATCAACCATATAAATCCTAGGACATAAGTGCTTTGGTCGAAAGTGATGATTTTTAGCAATCTTGTGTTGTTTTACTCTTATTAGGGGTTTTTATTATGTTTGTATGATTCTACGAGACGAAGAACAAAAGTAAGGTTTCTTGACGAAAACGTTAACTAAGTAAATTCTGGTAATGTAAAAGGATAAATGGCAAGGGAAAGTAAAGGTTGACAAAAGTAAAGAAGTTATAAATTGCTGGAATCGTAAAAATGCAATAATGTTAAATAACATGGAACTTTATTCAACTGAATAAAAATGGTGTTTCACACATACATTTTTCCAGAAATCAAACTATTTTCTCTCACACGGGTACTTTGAGTAATTTTAAACAGGAATTTGTACACAATATCACACACACATAAATCTGACAAGACTTGCTCTATTTATACACAACTAAATAACTACCCCTAATGGACAAATCCTACAATTGTAACACTTGGCCTTTGGCATGTCTTTTTCTATCAAATGCTTCCACGTGTCCCTTCTGCAAAACGTCTTTCATCTTTGAATTTTAAATTTCAGCGTCTGCGTCGAAACAACACGTCTCCTCAAAGCTGTCGAACATGTCGATGACCAGCCTTTGCCACCTTTAACTAACCTCATTGAAGTTTTTGAAACATTCTCACTTCCTATCTTTGTCGAAAACGTCCTTCACATTTCTTTAGTCGAACTTAAACCCTGAACACATTTTATTCCCTGATTGAAATGTTGTTTTGGATTCTGATTTCATGGCATCAAAAATCCCTGTCTACATGGTCATGAATGTATGTTATGTTATGTTGATAGTGATATTTAAATCATTGATCTTGGATCAAGCATTGAAGAGTTTGTATAAAAGAGGGTCACAACAACTAGAAAAGATAGATTTAAGGAAATTCCTTAGAGAGTAGTTATCCACTACGACTCTTTATGACATACATTAGTAGATTTATCATTTAATGTTCTTATGTGAACACTAGTGTCCACCGTGGGGCTCTAGTAAAACTTGCCTAGGCCACACAAATCTTTAGAACTACCAATCTCACTCTCTATCCATGATGAGAACAACTATCGACAATAATTATGGGGCACATGTTGTCATAGTGGAGTTACTCGCCTTCGTGGAAAACATGTGCCATCAAAATGAACTATTCTAGGACATCGTTCATGTCTTGCACAAGAATCAAAATCAACCCTAATCTGGAGGCAAGGAAGTAGGGGATTCGATCAACCGTCAAACCCCTGATGCTAGAAATTTTAGATGATAACGTCCCAGATATTTTCAGACCACCTCCATTGGCGACTTTCAAAGGAAATAGTGACCCTCAGGAGTATATCAACATAGTCACCACTCATATAGCCATCAATAGAACACAAATTCGTTTAAATGATGGTTGACACACTAAAGGGTGTCGTTATATGCTCATACAAGAGCCTCTCGAGGTTGTCTGTGACTTGTTACTAGGATTTGTCTAAGAAAATCATATATAATTTTTCTGTCAGTAAACATATAAAGCACTACTACAAAAAATACTTATTACCTTGGACACAAAATGCATAATATCCCAGCTATAAAAGTAAGGTAATGGATGGCAACATGATAACTTGTAACTTATCACCTCAATGTTATTAAAACTGAGAGGTCAAGTTAAATGCATATGGGTTTGAACCCCAACCACAACACTTTTATTATTTTCAAAACTAGCATATATTTCATCTCGGTTTATCTTGAAAATTGAGGGGTTAGATTTTTTTAAATTTAAATTGTTACATTGTTTACCATGAATATTACAATTTACAAAAAATATTACATTGTTTAAAATAAAAGTCAAATTCTCTAGAGAACAAGGTAAAAATCAAATTCGTAGAAGATTTAGATTTTAGATCTTTGAATTATTGAATCTTGAGGGAAGATCAAATGTTGTATGTAAGTTTTATCTCTTCGGATCTTGCATGCATTTGATTCTGAAGCAAAAAAAAGGGTTATATAAATAAAATCAATATTCAAATGTATAAAGAAAATAAACCTTAAACTCAAGTAATTTTATGCTCTTGCAATCCATCTTAGAGAACTTTTCCAAACGTCTTTATGTTTCAAGCACTTCATGTTTCATTTAGGTTAGATTTTCAATATTCAACATGCTTTTATAACTGATGTCCCTTAGATTTTACACGGATCACTAATGACAAATTCTTGAGCATTGATAAACATTAAACGGAGAACAGGCATTTGTTTAAGGACGAATAATAAAAAAACGTTTAACTATCCCCTTGACCAAGAAGAAAATCGAGGTGGATAAACTATTTTTTTTAATTACATTGTTTTTTTTAACGAGTGTTTTAAAAGTAAAATATACGTACTAACCACCTCAGTTTTACTACAAAATCAAGGTTTTATATTAACTATCACCTCGGTGATAAAGAAAATTGAGGTGACCTTTTTTTTATATAAATATATTGTTTACACGGAATATTAAAAAAATATTGTTGACAACAAATCTTCGGTGATATCCAAATTTTGTTGCATATCCACTAAAACAATTTTTTTACACTAGAATAATTTTCTACACTTGCAATCTATTAACTGAGTACTCTTCAAAGGTTGAGCTAGTTCCTTTCTTTGTTGGTTAAGCTTCATTCTTTGCTTAACTTGAAGCAAGAATGGTTTTCTGAATTTGAAATCTATCAACTAAGCTCTTTTCAAAGGTTGAGCTCACTTCATTGTTGGTTAAGCTCATTTCTTTTTGTAACTTGAAGCAATGATATTTTTTTGCACTTGCAATCTATCAATTGAGTACCCTTATTTAATTGAGGATTATTCCAAAAAATACAACAATGACAACATCAACACCATTATGTGAGATAGATTGTAAGGGCAAAGAAAATGTTTTGTTCAAGATAGAAGAACATTGAATATTTTTTCTTTCTTGTAATCCATCCCAAAGAATGATGCTTTCGATTTTGAGGCGGCTTCATATAAGTAAGGATTATGGTAAAATCTATTTAATGATTGATTTTATAATAAAATCTTATTATTTTATACCTCGGTTAAATAGAAAAAGAAAGGGCTAGAACATTATGTTTACACTTATAAACAAATAAAATCATAAATTACGATAATTGTGAATCGAAGTTTGTATTGAGTTATTTTTTCAACTTGGTTATTTTAAAAATCGAGGTAATTTATGTTTTCTTAAATAATAAAAAATGGAGTGCATTGGATTTATACCTCAATTTTCTATTGTTCATGGTGAAAGTTTCGTCATGAAAATAATTATTTGTTGTAGTGAAGGTATCAACCACAAGTCTCTTCAATGTCCTAGAGAGACATACTGAGTCACTATGAGAATACATCGCTCACTTTAATGAAGTACCTATCAAAGTCGATCATCTTAATTAAGAGATGTTCGTTGGAGCCTTCCAGAATGGCTACAAGGTGGTACATATAAATGATGATTTAGCCTAAAAGTTGGCACCATCAATGGAGGAGATCATGGAGCAAGCAAAATATTACATCAAATAAGAGGAGAGTAACATGTAAAAAAGAACGAGGGATGCGAAGGATGGGGTATCAAAATTTGAAACAGGCGAGAAAAAGAAACATTAAAACCAAGCGTACGTACGAGAAAAAGCAACATTCAAACCTCACAGAAAACCATATGAGTATTTCACTCCTACTTAATACAAGGTGTGAAGGGATTTTGCAAGAAGTCTACCATATAAAGATCCTTCCCAAACTAAATTCTCCAAAAGGAAATGTGATGGGAATGAAAACATATAAATGGTGTAAGTACCACAGAGTATGAGGTTATCACATTGACGATTGTCACCATTGTCACCAAAAGTAGAAGATTAAGAAGTTGATCGAGAGATGTCTCTTATATGAATATGCATAGGATAGCGGTCGAGGTGCAAAAAGAAGAGGATTGCTACAGAAAGAAGCATGGAGAAAAACCCTTCATCCAAGAGAGCATAGAGTGTGCACAAAGAAGAGGGTTATTTCAAAAAGAAGACTGGGAAAAAAAATTCATTCAAGAGAGCATGGAGTGTCCATGAAGAGTAGTGATAGAGTGCAACATGCCATACTCTGAATATGATGGTTGGTTGATTCACATGCAGCGGTGACTCCAGCTCATCCAGAAAGAAATATGCATGATAGGTGATGCATGTTGCCAATGTTCCCTTATGATCGTGACTTTCCGAGTCTAAAGATTATAACTACAAGTATACATCCTAATCACGTAGTAATAAAAGATATTGACCCCACAAAGACTCGATAATCAACCTAGCACTATCAGGTGTTACTATATTTAGTTAAGGCGAATGGTATTTTAGTTTTAAGGTGCGAAAGGTAAGAATTTTGGATTAAATTAAATTATAATAAGGATATCGGTATGTAATTGGTACGCCTTCGCGAATTCGATAAAAGGTCGGCTTATTAAATTTGTCAAATTATCTTTCCGTAGAAACTGTCGGTTTAAAAGTCGTTGACTCACTCTCTCGCGGTCTTGCCTATTACTATACTCCTAAGTTCAATTGAGCGCTCTCGCTATGTCAATTCAAGTTAGAAATACTTTTTGGAAACCTAAAGGTTCTAATTGGTTTTAAAGCGCTTCCGCTATATTTAAAAGCAATGCTCGATTTCAGCTATCCGGTTACAATCTCACACTCCAGTGGTCTTAATTATAACCATTTATACTTTCTTACTCTTGTAACGAAAGTTGTTTTATAAATAAGAAATTGAAACCAAAAAGTAACTCGAGTTAAGGTTCTAGCCTAGGTCTATTGAATTTATTTCGGTTATACAATCACATACCGATTAAACGGTTTAGCCAAACATATTAAATAAATACGAAGAAAGGTAGAAGAAGAAGTGCATAAAAATAAATTACATAATAATTAAATGGTAAAGCATTAAATTAGGAAACATGGTTGAAGTACTCTTGATCAATCAATCTTGTAGAAACTTAAACTAAAAACAAAATGCAGTGGCTAGAAAGAAAATAAATGGTGATAGCTTCCCAAGGGAGGAGGTTATCACTTTGGTTCGGGAAATAGAAAATAAAGTAAATGTTGAAAAGAATACTAAAGAAAGCTCTGAACATAAAAATACGGCTTCGGACGAAAATTTGGAAGCAATTCAATATGGTAAATGAAGCTCTCTTTGGAACTTGTAACAGCTACTATATATAGATTCTATGAATTGAGTTTGTTGAGAATAAGTCAAAATCATATTTATTGGGACTTGACTAGTAGTGTTGGACTGAGACTGTGTAGGGTTGAGGAAAAATATCTGTTGAATGAGAATAATGAGTTAACGACTATCTGTATTTTGAATGAACTGGGGTGCCTTTTAGGTTTCTGATATAAGCTTTGGGACGGTCGTCTTGGATTCATGACGTACGTCTGGGAGTTGAGACGGTCGTCAGGATTCTGTGACAGTCGTCATACAGAAAAATGCAAAATCTTCATTTTTGTCTCTGTCTACTTCATTTCTTGTGCTAAAAGTCTTGTTTGTGTCTCATTTTCATTCTTTTCTTCCACAAGTCAAGTATAACTAAATACCTGCAAAAATAAACATAAACTCGCGTAATATTGTTTGAAATAAAGAAAATTGTAACTTAAATAAACGGAAACCATGCTAATAAATCGAACAAAATCGGGCTATCAAACTCCCCCATACTTGAATCTTTGCTTGTCCTTAAGCAAACAATCAAGTAGGTTTTGAAAATATCCTTCAAACACAGACACGAAACACATTTCCTATCCATACGTGGTTGTGCGGCATTTTTCTAATGAACTAATAGTGACTCAAAAACTAAGGATACACTAATGACACTAAAACATATAATGTTCATAAACCCCTCATACAAACCAGTCCGAATCATTCTATTATAGCTCAACCTAATGCTCTTGTTTCTGTTTCACCCGGTTTCATTCTGACGCAGTCACATTAAGCCATTTACCTTTACACACGCATAGGGGAGTGACTTGTTGGTGAATTTGATCTTTTTCTAATACGGGGTCTGGTACACAAGTGTGGTAACCCTTTAACATACTGAGTGCAAGTTGTGGGGGATCAAATCGTAATTCTCCCTTCCGAGTTCAGAACCATATTCCTCTGAACCAACTAACATCAGACTTTGCTTTGCCTTTCTCTTATTTTCTTACATTCTTTAGAATATGTGCAGCTTGATTGTGTTACCAATGGCTTGCATAATCTCAAGATTCTTCTTTTTCTTCTTCTTGGCAATTTTAAGATCAATCACTTATTTGCACCGGCTCTCCACATAGCTTGTGCCTCTGGCGGTGTTGACTGCTAATATAAACTACTCGGGGATAATTTAGAACTAAAGCATCATATTTTGGTATAAAAGGTATCCAAACAAATATCGCATATCTAAGGGTCTAAGGTGTCAAGATTGTATCAATCTTGTTAGGTCTTTTCTCAATTTTCTAACAAATCCTATCAACCTATATACTCGTAGGGTATGTTGAGTGAAAACATTCTAAAAGGAATAAAATTTTTGTTATAGCTAAAAATACTGGAGTGAATTTAAATAACGAAATATTTCGATTAATATTAAGGTTTCGTACAAGGAAATGAAATACTAATAACCCTTCTCCCACACTATCTCGGACATTGTCCTCAATGTTGCGAGATATAGGTAAACTACAAAAGAAAAACAATAAGAAAAATAATAAAATAAATAACTAAACTAAACTAGTGTTGCGGTGATTGTGGTCCTCTGCCTCTAGCTCTGCCTCACAGGTTCCTTTGCCCGTACATTTCTACATGATCAGGTATACCCACATGATGGATATACTCATGCAGTTCCTACACTTGCCTTTGCACAACACCTAATCCTTCAATAGCATCGGTGATTCTTCCGCCTTGTACTATTTGTTCAAGTTGAATCTGTCCCATCCACTCCATCTTTGCAGTGTACTGCCTCTGGTTTCGCTCATCACTTTGAACGATCACCGCAAGGATGTCATCCATAGACGCGGGTTGTTGATTCCTACGTCGGCATCTGGTAGAGGTGCTCGTGCTGGAGAAATCAATAGTCGACATATTTGCAGCTTCTTCATCGTCCATAGCCTGTTGCATCTCATCAATTCTTGCATCTGGTTGTGCTTCTGGAGCAGCAGCATCTGGTGAAGGGGAATCGAGATCGTAATGCCAGTTGGCTCTAGTCTGTGTAATTGTGTGGGATGGGCAAGGTAAAATGATACTCCGAACAACTCGCTTATTAATTACCAAGTTGTACCTTCCATCTCTCCGCTTCTTGATGATGTGACTATTTGTACAGTACTCCATGTCGAGAAACAAGGCGAGAGTGACTCGCAAATGACCAAGACGATCACCTAAACCGAGCTTTAGCGTGATGTCGGTGACAATCCCACGACAACAAAGTGGGGCCTTCCCTCTTGTACAGGTAGTCTGGATGATGGACAACAAGAAGGTTATTGGGTTTATAAGGATGGATTCAAAAGCACAATGGAGTGGAAAGAGTTCCCTCTAATTCACCTTATGGTTGTTAAATCTCCTGAATACGGTGTTGCTCAACACCCTCTGAAAGTAACGGATGGTAGGGTTGTGAATGTGAGTAGCGTAAAGCTCGTCCCACACCGAAACTATTGTACCTGTTAGATTCTCCCACAAATCAAAAGTTGTCGCCTGCCAGTTTGCATCACCTGAAAGGCGATAGAACACACCGTCTCCTTGTTGGAATCTAAACCACTCGTTGAAGGTCTCCTGTGTAATGGTATAATCCATTCCGAGTAGCCGAAACGTAGCATTACCGACCAGGTGCTTGGTTGCGTCATTTGGAGTGTTGTAAGCAAAGGAGTTAGGAACTCCAGCGTCAATGTCGCGTAAGTCGGACGGTTGCTCTTGCAAAGCAATGTCAAGTCGGTATTCAAAAGTAACCATTTAACACTTTTGAGGAGCCCAAATTGGGTTAGACACTCCTCGTCAATATAACGAGTCACTTCAATCGTTCTTTCGGTATAAGCGATGAATCGGGCACGTTGGAGTTTGTTGGCTTCACCGTCACGGGAAGGGATATTGATAGGAACAGGGTTTGCCATAATTCAGAAGGTAAAATGAAAGGAGATGAAAAAAAAATAAGTTATTGGTTTTATGAACAAGAAGGTGGTGCTAATGAAACAAATAACTCTCGTACTACTATTATATAGAAGCAAAGTGGTGAAAATGGTTACCGAAATGCTACAGAAGTGGGTGGTGAAGGAGTTGGTGAGAAAGTGGGTGTGAAGGTACCTAAAAATAGGGGTGGAATAAGACCGTTGAGAGGAAGTGAAGGGGGGGGGGGGGGTGGTCCAACGTTCTTCTAAATGTTGAAAATATAACTGTTACGAGTTATGACTATGTGATGATCGTCTGGCTAAGCTGACGGTCGTCAGGATGCCAGGACAATCGTCCTAAAGTTGAGACGCTCGTCACCCTTGCATAGTGGGCAACGTGCTAACGACTCTTTCCTCTTGGTTTTCTTCCCACTTTAATTCAATTAATATTATTTACTTTTCTTCCAAATATTTTATGTAGCATATGATATAATTATATAACAGTAGCAGATATTAATAGCAGTGCAATATGTATGTAACACAGAAGAATAAAAAATGACAGTAGCAATGCATATAAATAACAGACAGTGATTAAAATGCATTTGAAGCAAAAAAATTGTAACACTGTAATTAAATAAAACACTACTGAACACTTATAATTTCAGGCATAAATATATAAATCAGAACCGAAAATTTTATTGAAACTTAAATTAACACAGTAGTAAAAAATTTAAACAAAATGAAAATTGAAAACAACTGAAAATCTAATCAAACTAAAATTAAAATGCTGAATTTAAACAAAAATGCTGGAAAATTCTGAATATTGCTGGAATCGGATATTAGCCACGATGTTTGCAGATGAACTCTAATGGATGACTCAGATGGTCAAATTGTTCTACGGCCATATCTCTCAAACTAATGATGTCTATACGCAAGTTGCATATGTCATATTGCATAATTTGTATCTCGGTACGGAGAGTATCTAAGGTAATCTCAGGATTGGATGGAGCAGGAGTAGGTGTAGGTACGACAATTGGTTTAGGTTTTTTATCTTCTTCTTTCATATCCTCAGGGTAGTCCGAATCATAATAATTTGAAGGAGTCTTAGGATCAATCTTCACCTCGGACCAAGGATCTCCTGGTTCGTAAATTGGCTCATCCGGATCATATAGCCAGTTGTGCTTATTATGCACACTCGTGCACGCATGGTCAGGTAAAGTTAAATGTGGCAAAACTATGCCATTGATCAGAAGCTTAAAATGATGTGGTCCATGGTCATACAACATAAATCTCTCAAAATAGAAGGTGATGTTCATTGGTCTGAATTCTCCAAGCACGTTAATCTGAGAAAGATGAGTCTTAAATCTCATTGCATCAACAATCTTGGTAACTAGGCCACCTATTAGGATTGGATGGTGTTCATTTTGAATAATCCTACAGAAATTGGCAAACATGAAAGTTGCCCCATTAACCCTTCTGGATGTAAAAGCAAAAAACATGATGAATAATTCATCTCTCGAGACATTGCTATCACTTTCAATTTTTTCGAACAATGTGTAGGCCAGAATCATATGGAAATACCTAATAGTTGGTTTGTGGATCTCAGTGGACAACATATGGTATAAATCATGGTCAGGTCGTCCAGAGATACTACTCCCAAAGCGGCCTAGCTCATCCTGCGCAAGCAAATTTTCCTGTGTTTTCGAGAAAATAGTAGGGCCATCTAGGAAATCTAAAAGGTTAGCCATCTCATGAATGTTAAACTCACAAGGATATCCAAATAGTCTGAATGATATCCTTCCTCTTTTAAAACCTTTTCCATAGTTAGGATTGTAAACCAGTGAACTCAGGAATTCTAGAGTCATCTCATAATAGGTTCTATGTTTCCTAGCTGCAAATCCTTCCCAACCTATCTGATTAAACATGTAGTCAATGCTTGCACCTATGCATAAAGCTTTCATGGTAGGTCCATAGTCAAATTTGGTCAGGGCCATAGGTCTCTGAGCTGAGGCTTCATAACAGTGCCTCTGGGTGCCATCTCTAAAGTCCTCAATCGAGTTGGTGGTCATTGTCATAGTCAGTAAACAGAATGAAATCAGAGAAGGAGTAAAAGGTAGAAAAACTTTAAAAATCTTGGAATCACCCAATAAAACAAACCAACACAGCAATCCGTGAATTTAAAGCATTTTGAAAATCAGAATTTTGAAAAATGAAAACTAAATGAAAACTAAATTAAAATCGAAAATAAAATCATGGGCTGGCTCCCACAGAGCACTTCATTTAATGTCAGGGCTCGACACAACTTAAAGGAAATTAATCTAAGGTTTCTGATGGCAATTCTGCCAATTTAAAACCTATCGATAATTTTTTATCCTCTACGCAATTATAATTCTTAAGGCGTTGCCCATTTACTATAAATGGTGCATTGGACCTACCCTTAATTTCTATAGCGCCACTAACTAAAACTTTTGTTATTTCGAAAGGACCGGACCATCTGGATCGTAATTTTCCAGGAAACAACCTAAGCCTAGAGTTTAATAGGAGAACAATATCTCACACACTAAATTCATTTTAAGAAATACGCTTGTCATGCCGTCTCTTTGTTCTTTCCTTATATATGTGGGCATTCTCGTAAGCGTCTAACCTTAGTTCTTCCAATTCATGTAAGTCTAAAATATGTTTCTCACCTGCGTCAGTATATTTAAAGTTAAGAGTTTTAATTTCTCAATAGGCTTTGTGCTCTAATTATATTGGCAAGTGGCGGATTTTCCGAAGACTAACTTGAAAGGCGTGGTTCCGACGAGTGTCTTAAAAGCTGTTCTATAGGCCCATAAAGCTTCAGGTAACTTGGTAGACCAATCTTTCCTAGATGTAGCGATGGTTATCTCTAAAAATTTGTTTTATCTCTCCATTTGAAACCTCTAATTGTCTACTAGTTTGAGGATGGTAAGGTGTTGTTACACGGTGTCTTACTCCATATTTTAATAAGAGTTTATCGAATATTTTAGATATGAAATGAGAGCCTCCGTCACTTTTGACGAGTCTTGGCACACCAAATCTATGGAATATAATACTCTTGAAAAGCTTTATAACTACTCGTGTGTCATTTGTGGGAGAAGCTATGGCTTCGATCCACTTTGAAACATAATCGACGTCTACGAGTATAAACTTATTTCCAAAAGAAGATGGGAATAGTCCCATAAAGTCAATTCCCCACACATCAAAAAATTCTACTTCTAAAATTCCTTTTTGGGGCATCTCATCGCGCCTCGAGATGTTAACAGTGTGTTGGCATCAGTCGCAATTTAGAATGGCGAGGTGAACATATTTCCAAAGAGTGGGCCAAAATATGTCTGATTGAAGGATCTTTGCGCAAGTCTTCGAAGTGCTTGCGTGTGCACCATAAGGAGCAGAGTGACAATGGGAAATTATGTTTTCCATTTCTTCTTCTAGGACACATCGACGGAAAATACCATCGGATCCTCGCTTGAAAAGCAATGGTTCATCTCAGTAATACTGTTTTAAATCATGGAAGAACTTCTTCTTTTGTTGGTATTTAAGATCTGGTGGAAGTACCCCGACAGCTAAATAGTTGACTATGTCAGTATACCATGGTAGAGTAGTTTGTGCACAAATTTCTTCTACTGTTTCTTCTTGGATTTGTTCATCTAGAGTCAAGAAAGATATCTCACTTTCTAATTGGGCTATAAGAGGTTCATCAAGAAAATCATCATTAATTGGTATTTTGTCTGGTTTACACTACGACAAAAAAGGGCAAAGAGAGCGCTTTTTTTTGCCTTAGAGAGTGTTTTAAAGCGCTATCAAAGGTTGCGCTGTCGTAGGTAAAGAAAGCGTTTTTTTAATGGAAAAAACGCTTTTAAAGGCCTACTTTTAAAAGCACTTTTAAAGTGAAAGAGCTTTCTAAAGTAGACCTTTAAAAGCGCTTTTACCATAGAAAACGCTCTCTAAGGTGTCTATTGTATTTTTTAAAAAATTTATTAATTTTTTTTACATTACTTTAGAGAGCGTTTTTAAACAAAAAATGTTTTCTTTGGTCCCCCTTTAGAGAGCGCTTTTAAACAAAAAGCATTTTCTTTGGCCCCCCTTTAGAGAACGCTTTTGAAAAGCGCTGTCTATTGTATTTTTATTAAAAAATTAATTTTTTTTTACATTACTTTAGAGAGCGCTTTTATATAAAAAGCACTTTCTTTGGTCTCCCTTTAGAGAGCGCTTTTGTAAAGCGCTCTCTAATGTATAACTATAATTTTTATTTTATTTTTTCTATAACTTTAGAGAGCGTTTTTTCTTAAAAGCACTCTCTAAAGTATACCTATAATTTAACATATTTTTTTAAAATCTCATTTTATCCATTTTTTTAAAATCTCGTTTTATCCATTTTTTTAATGTAGAAACATGTATAATTTTTTGATGCAAAAAATTCACGTTATTATAAACATGTAAACCATTTCATTTCATTCCAAACAAACCAATATAAACCATTTTATTTACATATTAACCATTTCATTTCAATCCATTATAAACCTATATAAACCATTTCAACATTCTCGGTATTTATCACCGGAAATCACAATATAAACATTTACATATACCATAAGTCATTTACAATAAATAATTCTTTTTCATTTACATAATCCTATATACCTTGAAATATTGTTTTTTTCTATAATATATTCGCATAGTTCCTCCATAATTTCACCAACTTTTGCGACCGTGTAATGAGGACACGCGAATTCTTCAAAGTACTACAAAACAAAATATGCATTATTTAGTTAGTATTCGATAATATGCATAGAATACGATAAATATGCATTATGACATACTCCCTCCATTCTTATTTATAAACAAAAATTAACTCTTAAGGTTCATTGAATAATTAATGTATCTAACCTATATGTAGTCCAAATACATCATTTATTCAATGATCCTAGAAAGTCAAAATTTGCTTATAAATAGGAATGGGAGGAGTAAAACACAATTCCTCCATAATATGCATTATGACATATCCGATAAACACAATTCCTCCATATTATAGATCATATACCTTAAAACACTTTTATAGATCTTATACCTTAAAACACAATTCATCCATAATATGCATTATGACATATTAGATAAATATTAAAATAAATACTAAGTTACAAATCTATGCATACCTGATCAGGAATCTCTAATTGATCCAATTGAAGGATTTCTCTCATGAACCTCAAAACGTAGTACCCGCAGTATATGCTATTTTTCTATCGAGGACACTACACATAGACAAACAAATAAGAATTATTATATAGTTGTTTTGTGTTATCAAGTAGCATCACTAATAAGCAACATTGTGAAAATAAAATTAATCTATTTGCACATGGATCCATGGAATAATGTTTGCTTTAGCCCGTGCTACTCAAAAATTTATTTGTGCTCGGTACACTAGTATAGATCTATAAAAGAAAAACGTAAATTCAGAACAATCTCACAGAAATAATTAAATATACAAATACACATGAATACTTCGAACAATCTCACTTACTTATCAACGACATCCTTCATACCCAGATATGTTGACCAATCATGCTCCAATGAATTCATATAATAGACCACTTCTTTTGTAGGATTAATGGCAACCAACAACTAGTGTCCACTGTAAAATATAACAAAAGTTTAGATGAATAATTTCTATGCAAAAGATACAAATATTAGAATGAAAATCTTACTTGTGTCCAATATTATACGGTAAAAAAACAAAGTTTCTGTGTTGGCTACCATATATCTCTCAACTAAGTGGTCTCTTACCGTATTTGCATACAAACCAATTGTTGTTGCATTGACACGGGTGGAAGTAAAGAAACAGAATCGATTTGACAATTGCGTCCCGCGCATGATTTTGTCATACAAGAACCTTAAATAAAAACATATATAATAAACATTAGACTATTTTCATTGAAATGTTCCAATAAATTGTTCAACTAAATAAATAATATTAATAGATTGATTGTACCAGATGTAGGCATGCATAACAGCGATGCCTAATGTTTGATGCCTGAAAATATGCTCCATGTCCTCTCTTCCGATTATATCGGAATAAGGAAAAACAAAAACACCCTCGTCCATGTCTATTTGATGAATACAAGCTTTCATCACATTTGATACTGACATAAGTGTCTCAAGACACATCCGAAAGCGATTTGTTGTAGAAGCTCTTTTTGCTGTAGTGGTTCTTGTAGGAACCTTTTTCTTGCTCTCGACCAGTTGTGAAGCTTTAGCAGGAACCTAACAATCATATAAGTTAGGTAAAGTAGAAAATCATAAAAATTTTGAATTCAGATCATAGAATAACACTTTAAATGTACTTCTCTTTGTTGAGATGCAACAAACTCTTTTTCCGGCAAAATCCCTTTAGATACGGGTTTTGTAGGAGTCTAAAATTACCATATAGTAAAAAATGTATGTAAGGTTCAGAATTAACATTTGAATACTCAAAGATTCATAATGGTTTTAACCTTACCTCGTCATCTAAGAAAATAAGGTCTGACAGCTATGCAATAAAAGAGCCTATTGCATCTCCCAGTAATGTTATCTCTGAATTCGTGTCAACTGGTATAGGTAGTACCGCACCCATATCTATAGAAATACCAACTGACACTTTCAGACATCCATGAGGGAGAGGCTTATGGTGAAGTAACTCTTCCGCTCTATTATACACTTTTCCCTTGCCAACCATGCGATAAGTTGGTAACGATAAATACAGTTGACAAGAGGAAATGCCCCGAAACAATAGTGAATGCATAACTGTTAATGTGTGTAAAGGTCAATTAAAATAAATGTGTTAATTTAATTAAAATAAATATGTGCTCATTACCATCCATTTTCCGCCTTTAAGTTGTACAACTTTAATACCACTGACAATCTTGTGAATTTAGTGCAACCATTATACAACGGTTTCTCTACATAGCTTACCAACCTCTCAAACATTTCAGGACAATCCTTAAGATCATCTTCAAGTGCTTCTGCAATCTCTTTGACTCGATCATAATCATATGTATTTGTGCCATTGTCTTTTGAAGCATAGGTCGTATTATCCTCTGGTTTAACATTCTCGTTACTTTTCTCACCATGCATATTCCAACATGTATAACTTCGATCAATTCCATACCTCTTTAAATGTGATTCCAACTGACTTGCGTTAACCTTACCCACAAAACAACAACCCAAACAAGGACATTTCATTCGATTGAGGTCTTCGACGTGCACAACAGCAAACTTAACGAATTTCGATACCCCATTCTCGCACTCTTTCATTAATCGATTTGAAAACATCCATTTCTTATCCATAGTTACACTAATTAAACTAAACAAAAACAAAAATAAAAATAAAAAAAAAGAAAATATACCTGTAGAAATGTAAACAACTTCTAGACCTTACCTCAAAATCTAGATGTAAACAACTTCTAGACCTCATCTCAAAATCTACCTACAATTTACATAAAAAATGAAGATTATTAGAAGTTGATACCGTCTCTTAATATACAAATCAATCATCAAGAACGACAACAACTACAATATCATCAAAAAAGATAAGATAGTGGTTCCTAAACTTATCGTTCTAACATTTTTAGAGAACGATAAATGTTGCACTTTAAATTAATACAAAGCATATACAGCGAGAACCAAATAGATTAAATTCGCATTCTTTTGTATCCAAAATTTATATAGACTATAGCATCATTATCCAAAATTTAGATAGACTATAGCATGATTATTGATTTCACAGCTAAATGGTGTGGACCTTGCAAACTTATGGATCCAACTATGAAAGATTTTGCTGCAAAATACACCGAAGTCGAGTTTATTAAGCTCGATGTCGACGAGTTAATGGTACGTTAAATTACTTTTCACTTCAAATGATGTTCTTTTCTTATAACATGATTTACAGAGGAATAAACTAGAACACAAATTCTGCACCGTAACAAAAACACATTTTCTGCAACATATTCTTTTTTGATTACAGAGGAATAAACACAGGTTCCACAAGTTCTGCACCGTAACAAAAACACATTTTCATCCAAATAATTGAAAAATAGGGTTTCAACAACCAAAGAACGACAACAACAACAACATCATCATCAAGAACGACAACAACAACAACATCAAATAACAACAACAACAATAAACATCATCAAGAACAACAACAACAACATCATCAAGAACGGTAACAACAACATCATCAAGAACGACAACAACAACAACAACAATGTAGACTATCAACTAGAACAAAAACAACAACAATGTACAACATCATCAAGAACAACAACAAAACGACGTACCCGAGTCAAGAAAAGACGAACGAAGAACAACATTAATGCGCAACTTCAACTTCAGCAATCACGAACGAACAACAACAACAATGCGCAACGAACAACAATAACGAATGGTTTCAGTATGATTGGTAGAAAGCAAATAGCGTAGAAAAGGGTTTATGGTTTCTGAAACGAGAGCGATTATGGTTTCTGAAACGAGAGCGATTATGGTTTCTGAAACGAGAGCGCATACGAAAATGATTAGAAAAGTTTTATATTTTAATAAATGATTGCCTTTAGAGAGCGTTTTTCATCAAAAGCGATTTCTAAGGTCTTTTGATAGTTTAACCTTAGAGGGCGCTTTTTGTTAAAAGCGCTTTCTAAGGTCTCTGAAATTATTTAATAATTTATTTTAATAAATAACCTTAGAGAGCGTTTTTCCCTAAAAAGTGCTTTCTAAAGTTGAAATTGTAAAAAAAAATTATAATGAGTCCGAGGCGAGGGGGATTCAAACCCTAAACCCAATACATTCAAACAAACCTCCTTTAACAGTGGTACTACACCCTCATCCGTTAATTTGTGTAACTCCAATTCTATATATTGTGAAAACATAAATCTAAAATAAATTAAAATATATTAATTTAAATTATATTTTAAGTTAATATATTTTAATTTATATATTAATATAATTTGTATATATTAAATATAATTTGTATATAATATTTTAAATATTAATATTTTAATTTATATATTAATATTATTTGTATATAATTTAAATATATTTTAAGTTAATATATTTTAAATTATTTATTAATATAATTTATATATATTAAATATAATTTGTATATAATTTCAAAAAGTAATAATTTTAAATATAATTTAATACATATTTTAAATTAATATATTATGCTTTAATATATAATTTCAAATAAATTAAAATATATTTTAAGTTAATATATTTTAATTTATATATTAATATAATTTGTATATATTAAATTTAATTTGTATATAATATTTAAAATAGTAATATTTTAATTTATATATCATTTATATATTAATATAATTTATATATAATTTAAAATAAAATATAATTTAATATAATTTAAATATATTTTAAATTAATATATTTTAAACTATTTATTAATATAATTTATATGTAATAAATATAATTTAAATAAATTAAAATGATTGTATTTAAACATATATATAATTTACTTTAATTAATAACATTAGAGAGCGCTTTTCATAGAAAGCGCTTTCTAAGGTCTATAAACATATTTAATAATATATTTTAATAAATAACCTTAGAGAGCGCTTTCTCTATAAAAAAACACTCTCTAAAGTTGTAAAAAAAAATTAAATAAGTCTATTAATTTGTATATAATTTAAAATAAAATATAATTTAATATATTTTAAATTATTTATTAATATAATTTATATATAGTAAATATAATTTGTATATAATTTCAAAAAGTAATAATTTTAAATATTATTTTAAATATATTTTAAATTATTATAATTTAAATTATATATTAATATAATTTGTATATATTAAATATAACTAAATATAATTTAGATAATTTAGATAAATTAAAATTTTTATTAATATAATTTATATAATATAATTTATATAAACTAAATATAATTGATATAATTTATAAAATATAATATAATTTAATATAATTTAAATATATTAAATAGAATTTGATATATTAATATAATTTAAATTATATTTAAAATTATTTATTAATATTATATATATATATATATATATATATATATATATATATATATATATATATATATATTATATATATATATATATATATATATATATATATATATATATTAAATATAATTAAA
The DNA here is from genome assembly GCA_963966055.1 of Lathyrus aphaca. Classification (NCBI taxonomy): domain Eukaryota; kingdom Viridiplantae; phylum Streptophyta; class Magnoliopsida; order Fabales; family Fabaceae; genus Lathyrus; species Lathyrus aphaca. Next base: position 653,381,930 of record OZ014519.1, read on the forward strand.
ATAAAATAAAATGTTTGTATTTAAAACATATACATTTAAATATATTATTTGAGTAATTTTCAATATAGTTTAAAATAAATTAAAACATAATTTAATACAATTTAAATATATTAATTATAATTTGATATATTAATATAATTTCAAATATATTTTAAATTAATATAATTTAAATTATATACTAATATAATTTAAATATATTATAATTTAAATAAATTAAAATGTTTGTATTTAAAACATATATTTATAATTATTATATTTGAATAATTATAAATATAATTTAAAATAAAATAAAATATAATGTAAAATGATTTAAATATATTAAATATAATTTAATATATTAATAAAATATAAAATTCCTTTCCCAACCTAAAGGGCATGGGTTCGACCCCCCGTTTTGCCGTATTTTATGATTCTTGATATTTTTCAGTATATTTGTGCCAAAAGACAAAGATAGCGCTTTTGTTAAAAAGCGCTGCTATAGGTCTTTGGACAAATAAACTAAAATAAAGTGTTTTCTAAAACATTACCTTAGAAAGTGCTTTAAAAAAGCGCTCTCTAAATGGTAATCTTAGAAAGCGCTCTCTAAAGGGTAATCTTAGAAAGCGCTTTCTAAGGTTGCCCTTTAGAGAGCGCTTTTTTTAGCGAATTTTTCAATGACTTATAGCAGCGCTTTTTTTATAAAAGCGTTGTCTTTTTAGTGTTGCGAAAAGCTATTTTTGGCGTAGTGTTAATTCCTTCCATACGTGATAAGTGGTCTATTACTACGTTGTCAGTTCCTTTCTTATCCTTAATTTTCAAGTCAAACTCTTGTAGCAGAAGGGTCCATCTTAGCAATTTAGGCTTCACGTCCTTTTTACTTAGAAGGTACCTAATGGCGACGTGATCAGTATAGATGATGATTTTAGCTTATACTAGGTAGGAACAAAATTTATCAAGTGCGAACACGACGACTAAGAGTTCTTTCTTTGTTGTGGCGTAGTTCATCTGAGTAGGGTCTAAAGTCCTACTCGCATAGTATATTGCGTGAAGTTTCTTATCCTTTCTTTGTTCTAAGATTGCGCCTACAATGTAATCACTCGCATCACACATAATCTTGAATGGTAGTGTCCAATCAGGTGGTTGCATGATGCGTTCAGTGATAAGAGTTGTTTTGAGTGTTTCAAATGCTTTTAAACAGTTTTTGTCAAAGATAAACTTAGCGTCCTTCATTAGAAAACCAGTCAACGACTTAGTGATCTTGGAAAAGTCCTTAATGAATCGTCGGTAAAAACCAACGTGTCCTAAGAAACTTCTTATTTCTTTCACGGTTTTTAGCGGTTGAAGTTCTTTTATTACTTCTATTTTTGCTTTATCTACCTCGATACCTCTGTTGGATATCACATGTCCTAAAATGATTCCTTGTCTGACCATAAAGTGGCACTTTTCCATATTAAGTACAAGATTCACTTTTACGCATCTCTCGAGTACCATCTCTAAGTTCAATATACATCTTTCAAAGCTTTGTCCGCATACGAAGAAGTCATCCATAAACACTTCCATGATGTCGTCTATGAAATCAGCAAAAATTACCATGATAAATCATTGGAATGTCACTGGAGCGTTACACAAACCGAACGACATACGGCGGTAAGCAAATGTTCTGTAGAGGCATGTGAAGGTGGTTTTCTCCTGGTCGTCAGGATGAATAGGAATTTGGAAGAATCCTGAGTAACCATCTAGGTAGCAAAAATAAGAATATTTGGCTAATCTTTCCAACATTTAATCGATGGAGGGTAAAGGAAAATGGTCTTTCCGGGTAGCTTTGTTTAGTTTTCGATAATCGATAAACATTCTGTTCTCGGTCATTACTCTCTGTGTTATGGATCCACCTTTTGAGTTCTTAGTGACTGTAATGCCTCCCTTCTTTGGTACAACATGCATTGGGCTAACCCATTGACTGTCGGATATTGGATATACAATTTCGACATCTAGTTACTTATTTACTTTATCTTTGACTATGATACTTAGAATTATATTAATCCTTCTCTGAGGTTCTCTAGAGGTCTTACAGTTTTCCTCTAGCATAATGTGGTGCATACATATTGAAGTAGTTATTCCTTTCAGATCAGATATGTTGTAGCCTAACACAGTTGGATATTTTCTTAAAACGTCTAATAGTTTTTCGGTTTCGAGCTGTCCTAGGTCTGCATTTACTATAACTGGTCTTTTGAGTTCTGAATCTAGGAATTATTATCTAAGAATGTTAGGTAATACCTTGAGTTCTAGAGCAGGTTCTTTTGGGCATGGCATATGGTCTGGTGTAAGAGCTAGGCACTCCTTTAGACTGTCATCCTTATAAGGTTCTTTCCAATTATCATCTTCATGGATCAGAGGGGATGGGATTTTCATTATGTCAGAATAGGTAGTCTTTTCCTTCTCCATTTCCCTTCTGCATTCGTCAATGACGTCTATAAGGTAATAGGTATTTCCTATGGCCGGAGCTTGGAGGAATTAGGTTTAAATGAATTCAACTTTCTTTTCTCCTACTTCGAATGGCATCCTGCCTTTCTTCACATCTATTATGGCTTCGGTTGTGGCTAAGAATGGTTTTCCCAGTATGATAGGAGTCATAGCATCTTCCTTGATGTCCATGATAATGGAATTAGTTGGGATGTAGAACTAACCCATTTGTACAGGAACATTTTCTAGAATACCAACCGGGAATTTTACTAAGCAATCGGCTAGTTGAACTGACATCTTGGTCAGTCTTAATTTTCCTATATCGAGCTTTTTGCAAATTGATATTGGCATAACACTTATACTGGATCCTAAATCGCATAGAGCTTTGTCTATGATGAACTTTCCTATTACACAGGGAATAAAGAAACTTTATGGATCCTTCAATTTAGGAGGCATGTTATTTTGGATAGTAGCGCTACACTCGGCAGTAAGCATAACTGTTTCACTCTCCTCGATTTTCTTTTTGTTGGATAAGATCTCTTTTATAAATTTAGCATATGAGGGCATTTGAGTAATAGCTTCTATAAAGGGTATCGTAATGTTTAACTATTTAAGAAGCTCTACAAATTTCTTGAATTGTCTCATAGTTTTCGAATTTGTTAACCGTTGGGCGTATGGAATTGATGGTTTATACGGTGGCGGAGGTACATAAGGCTTTTCCTTTTCCTCTACCTCTTATTCATTGGCTTCCTTTTCCTGTGGTTTATCATTCTTCTTAGTTGATCTTTCAGGTTGTTGGTACATGGCTGGGTTTTCAGTTCTAGGATCGGTTGGTCCGTCCAATTCTTTTCCGCTTCTTAGTATAACTGTATTTGCATGACCTTTGGGATTTGGTTATGGTTGTCCAGGAAACATTCCAATTGGGGCAACTGTGTGTCGTACCCCGAAAAATACGACCTCACGCGATCCGGAAAGACGGAGTCACGCGCCGGACAGACTGAAGAGTCGCCACCTAATTCTATTTATTCCCGAAGAGGGAAAGGAAAGATATAGATACAACCCGGGAAGAAAAGGATGAGGACAAAGGTCAACGGAACCATTGCCTGGGTTCGGGAGTCGGTTATGCAGGGGGAAGGTATTAGCACCCCCTACATCCATCGTACTCGATGGGAACCATCTAAGTTAACGCGTGAGAAAGGATGTCTATGTTTAAACGAATTGCTTGCTAGTGGGAAATGAGTTGAATTATAAGTTAGATTGAACCTAGGTGCTCGACAAGGATTGAGATCCTCGTGCCTACGTACTCCCGTCTGCAATGGGAAAGTCAGAGCCTCGTAGTTCTGCCTACTAAGGGTAATGGATGTTGATTTTATTACCTTTCGTCGATGAAAGGGTTTAGGAGTTGAAATGCACTAAATACTATGGATAGTTTATCTCGTCCAACAAAACGAGCGTCTTGCGTCAAAAATAATTGGAGCGAGTAACGAGAGCTCGTTATCCTCCTTTCTACCGCTTAAGGCTCGTGGCGTACAGATCTTCTCGTTTTTATTAAGGTGTTTTATTTCCTAAGACCGCCTGACGTTGGATCAAGGGTTTGGATCTAATCGAAACGTTTTGGTGTTTTTAAGGTTAAAGGTAAATGCAAATGGAGGTTATTTTTGTGGTTTGTTAGCGAGGCACGAAGCGCTCGGCTCGCAAAGTAAGGTGGATCCTAAACGAAACGAAATAAAAAGGTGCAAGTGTGCAAGTGCAATCGCTTGGCGTTGGACCAAGGATTCGGAATTAAATAAAATACGAGAAATAAAGTGCGTACAAATTAATAGGAGAGGGATACAAAATAAATCCAGGGGATTGCGAGAAATAAAAAGGTCTCGTTGTAGTTTGCCCAAGAGGAAGCGTGTGTGCGGTGTTTTGAACGGTTCGAAGGCGTTCGGCCTTTTTGATCGGGACACAACTATTCGAAGGCGTTGGACCTTTTAATCGAGCGCAACTATTCGAAGGCGTTGGACCTTTTAATCGATAACAACTATTCGAAGGCGTTGGACCTTTTTGGGACGCGTCGAAATTTAGTTCGTTTACTTCCTTAGAGCCGGTTTAAAGAAACCGTTCTATGAGGAGTCGAAACATAATTTGAAATGCGAAATTAAATGAATAAATTAAATTGAATTCACAAAAATAATGAATTAAGATAAAATACAAAATAAGTAAATAAATTAGAAAGATATTGAGAATAATGAATAAATTAAATTAATTTAAATATTTATGTGTCAAAATAATAATAAAAAAAAACTAATTACACGGAGGGCCTCATATTGACCGAATATCACCGATTTAATGAAATCAGGCGAAAAACAGCCTTTTGTCAAGTCATCGGCCCTTATAAAAATAAATTAAATGAAAGTGATGATATTAATATTCAACTAAATTTATAATAAACTAAAAACAAAATGAAATTGAAGTTTAAAAAGAACAATAATAATTATAGTAAAAATAAGAAAACTAAAGAAGAAAAATAAGGAACTAAATAACAGACAGGGGGTGCATGAGTCAGATTTGGAGGTGTGTGATTGGAAAAAAGCATTTTTCGTGAGCTAAGCCACACTGAGCTTCATGAAGAGTTTAAAAAAAAATAAAAAAATAAAAGTAAAGAGAGGAACACGGATTCCTTAAAAAAACAATATCAGATTTTTTTAAAAAAGAAAACACACACAACAAAACCATTAACAACTCAGAAATCAAATTTCAAAACTAAAAAAGGTCATCGTGCTATTCCAACAGTTCAGAGAAAAAAAAACCACCCACGCGTTGTACGGATCCTTCTCGCCGGTGATAATGGTGTTTCTCGGTCCTAAATGGAAAACAAACTCACGGAAGCGAAGCGAGACCCTACCGGCGGTAACACGGCGCCGATCCAGTATTCAAGCTGTCGGCTTTCTGCTTCTTCAAACGGCGCCGACGGCGAACTCTCTCAGCTCGTTCCCGGTCTCAGATCTTTTGTCTCTCTCCTCGGTTTGCAGCTTCAGTCGCTTGGTGATTCATGGTGGATGTGCGATTTTGAAGCGGTGATGATTTCGGCGGTGAGGTTACGCGTTTTCGGTGAGTTGACGCGGTGTGAGATGCGGCGGCGGTCTGAGGGATGTCCACGGTTGGGTTTTCGTTTCAGACTTTGCTCGATTTGGCGGATGAAGGTTATTTTCGGGTTTTCGATTTGTTTTCTCGTGGACCTCTGCTTTTTGTTTTTTCTTTCTATGATTTGGTGAGTTAATGAGTGATGATGAAAGGTATGGTGTTTATTGAAGATGGAAATGGTTGGTTTGAAATCAGATTGAGGGCGGTGAAGGTGATGATACTGTGATTGTGGGTGATTCTGATTTGGTGCTGCTGTTTACTCTATTTTTGTTTCTGGATTTTTCAGTTTTCATTTTTTTTTGAGGTTGCTGTGTTCTGGCTTCAGAAAGATGGTTTTGAAGAAGGTGGTCAGCGGTTTACTGAGTGTGGTTTGAAAGGATAGTATTATTGTTGTATGTGTGAAAAGAGCGGATTGAAGATTTATAGGTTTTGTGTTTGTGTTGAATGATACAAATGGTGGTGAAGGATTGTTGTTTATAAAGAAGAGAATGAATAATGTTGCTCAGGAATTTTTCGGTGGTTGTTATTTGAGGTGACGGTGGTGTGAGATTTTGTTGTACACATGGGGTCAGTTTGTTATGAGAGAATTGGGTGAAATCTTGTACGATGGAGAGTGTTGCTGCGGATAGTGGCCAAGCTGTGTGTGAGTGAGTGGGGGATGGCCAATGGGTAATGATGTACTATGTGAAAAAATGGAATGGGTTGAATGAAAAGAAAAATGAAAGAAGTGGTGATACTGATAAAAAATGTAGGCAGGATAAAGTATAAGCAGGATGTTGTTTTGGGTAAATTTGAAAAAATAATTCTGATACTAATAACAATAATAAGATTTGAAATAGTAAAAATAATAAACTAATAATAAAATCAATAATAATAATAATAATAAAAAAGATAAGAAGTATTTAAAAATAATAATAATGATGGTAAAGGTATAAAAATAGTGGTGGTAATTAAAAAATAAAATGGTGATAATAATAGACATAATAATAAAATAATAAAAAAAAATAAAAAAGAATCTTTTTTTTTGTACTTATTATTTTTTATGTAGAAAAAGATAAACTTAATGAATTGATGATTTATTAAAATATAAAAGAAAATTTTTGAAATAATAATAAATAGATAATAATAGTATAGTGACGGAAATAATAATGAAAACAAAAAAAATGGACATATTTTTTATAGGGAAAAGTGGAGAAATAAATTGATTTTTTTGAGTAAACAGTATAAAATGAAAATAAAGTAATAAAATGGATTTTTAGAAAAGAATAAACTTTAAAGAACAAAAATGATTTTTTTGTAATTTTATAGAGATAAACAGATAAATAAAATACAATGGATTATTATGCTCAGATGGTTTTTTTTTAATGAAATTTTGGTAATGATTACGGAAAATAAAGTTGATAATCAGACAAACGTCTCCACACAACACCGCACACACAAACACTAACAATCTCAAACGAAACCACAGAAGGAAATGACAATTTTGGATTTTTCAAATATGAGTTAAATAGAAAAAATAAAAATATGACAGGTAGGACAAATTTGGGGTATGACAGATGCCCCTATCGAATTGACTTAGACCGAGTAAGATGAACGGGCTCGCGTTCAATCTTTCAAGGTATAAGATAATTAGATATTAACTGACTCCAAATTTGTCCGAAAAGAAATTGCGAAAATAAAAAATAAACTAGAAAGGATGGGTGACACAACAAGAAATATATTAACAAAATAAATCACTTATCACCAGAGGGTGATAAGGCAAATGGCTGGAAATAAAATCACTTATCAACAGAGGATGATAAGGCAACAGACTGGAAATAAAAATCACTTATCAACAGAGGATGATAAGGCGAATGACTGAAAGTAAAATCACTTATCACCAGAGGATAATAAGGCAATATCGGCATTCGAACTAGGTTGATATGGATGCCAAAAGACAGAATAAAGAATCACTATCAACAGAGGATGATAGGCGAAAGACAGAAAAATAAAGGATCACTATCAACATAGGATGATAGGCGAAAGACAGAAAAATAAAGGATCACTATCAACATAGGATGATAGGCGCAAGACAGAAAAATAAAGGATCACTATCAATAGGATGATAGGCGCAAAGACAGAAAATAAACTCACTTATCAACAGAGGATGATAAGGCGAAATAATTGAAAATAAACTCACTTATCAACAGAGGATGATAAGGAGAATGACTGAAAATAAACTCGCTTATCAACAGAGGATGATAAAGCGAAAGACTGGAAAATAAAGGATCACTTATCAACAGAGGATGATAAGGCGAATAGACTGGAAAATAAAATCACTTATCAACAGAGGATGATAAGGCGAATAGACTGAATATAAAATCACTTATCAACAGAGGAAGATAAGGCGAATAGACTGAAAATAAAATCACTTATCAACAGAGGAAGATAAGGCGAATAGACTGAAAATAAAATCACTTATCAATAGAGGATGATAAGGCGAATAGACTGAAAAATAAAACCACTTATCAACAGAGGATGATAAGGCGAATAGACTGAAAATAAAATCACTCATCAACAGAGGAAGATAAGGCGAATAGACTAAAAATAAAATCACTTATCAACAGAGGAAGATAAGGCGAATAGACTGAAAATAAAATCACTTATCAACAGAGGAAGATAAGGCGAATGATTGAATATAAACTCACTTATCAACAGAGGATGATAAGGCGACCGACTGAAAATAAACTCACTTATCAACAGAGGATGATAAGGCGACTGACTGAAAATAAACTCACTTATCAACAGAGGATGATAAGGCGAATGATTGAAAATAAACTCACTTATCAACAGAGGATGATAAGGCGAAAGAAATTTAAATATGGCCCCTGAATCCGCCGAGGAGACGCCTGGAATCTTTGATTGATACGATCTTGACTTCCGCTGGGGAAAGGGCTGGGAACTTGTGTTGATCCTGGATCCTGAATTATGCAACTATGTTTGATTGTTTTTTGAAATGGTATTCCATAAAGAAGGAAATACGATGCAAATGTTTATGCACTAAGATGTAAGTTCGATAATGTTGGGGATATGAAAAGCTGACTTATTTATGTATGCAAATGATGCATATGCTGTAAATGATTGATATAAACGATGCTTATGACGGCATATGATGCACATGATGCATATGAGCGATTGCAAGGTGTCAGCTTGGTGGACTTTTGGTCTGGTAGTTGCCAATAATGATTGGACTTTGGGTGGGTGGAGGGCTTGATTCCCCAACACTCAATCTTCGACGATGCATGATCAGAAGATGGGTCTGAAAGCTCCAAGTTTTGTTATCTGCTGGTGAGCGGAGCGACTTAATTGACACATGAAGACTGATTTGCTTTGAATGGTTGCCAATGTCTGGCAAGGTCTGCTTGTTTAGCTGGGGAGAAGAGAGAGGAAGACTCGCTCCTTGTTTGCTTGCCCCTGATTGAGCTGTTGGAAGATAATTTGCCCCTGATTGAGCTGTTGAGGTAGTCTTGATTCACGTTGGCAATGAAGTTCAAATTTCTCCTTTGATTGTCCCTTGTTGGGATTGTATTGATGTCAAGCACTAAATTGCAATTTAATTATTCATACACAAATGGTAGTGTTAATGTCAAGTTCATGTAAGTTTTGAAAAAGTCAATTTATTTGAATGTTTTGTGATATTGTGACAAATGGACCGTTAGCCCAAACGAGGTGCTGATTTAGAAAGTGCGTAAAAGATGCAGCAAGAATAATATGCAAACGAGATTGAAGATTAGAAAATATATGGGAGTCAATATACGCAACCTTGTTGGTAGCATGCTTTCAGAATAAACCATGCCTCAATTAGGACTTTTGAGGGTTGTAATGTGGTCTGGTTAATGGTTTGAGAAACAAAGATATAAGGCTCAAAGTTTGATGTGTACCCAACCCTTCTTCGTAATTTTCTCCAGTCCTACGTTCAATTAACTCTACACATGCATTTGTTTTGACTTTTCAAGAGTGAGGAGGAAGCTTTTTTGCTTGGAAATGACAGTCATCTTATTTTGCTGGTGACCCTTTGATTCTTGATTTAGTGGTCACTGATATTTGTTTTGTTTTTGCTGAGGATTTGAGCTCCTCTTTTGATTTCTTTTTTTTGATTAAGTCTCCCTTTGGGTGCTCAACTTAGTGTTTTTTCTTTTCTTTTTGTTTGAATGTTGTGAATGCCAAGTCATTTGTTGATGGTCCTCCGACGGGATGTCTCATCTTGCAATTTGAAAGTGTAGTCAGGTTAATTAAACGACTACCCTGCCCCGGGTTAAATGTAAGGGTTTATATCCGAAAGAAACTCCTACTTCTAGGCTCGAAGTGGTTGACTAGGGATTAACTCCTTATATCTCCAGTGTTTGGGGATTTGAAAGAATGCATGTACATCATTGACGAGGTTTTATCCGAAAGCATACCGCAACAGTTATGGGCATTCCGTTTTCATCATCCTCCCTCAAATATTTGCTAAAGTGAAGTGAGGGAAATATTTTTGTGATTTTTGTGATAAATGATAAATATGAGCGAATGCGAATATATTAATTCAAAACACGCATAAACATAACATTAACATAACCAAGTACAAACGATAACAATGTTCAGAGCAAATAGTACTTAAACAAACATTACAAAATAAATAGGAATGCGGAAATGATAAATGGTGATTTGCTGCCTTGATTTGAGGAATTGAACTTCTCTTGATTGAATGCTTCAAAGTTGGAGACTACTCAGCTTGGTCTTCAACAACCCCTTCAAATGTCTTCACTTGTTGTCACCGTCCGGCGGCAATGGATTGTTCTGGACATCTGCATTTCTCGGAGTGAGAGTGAGGTCCTTAGAGTTGATCATATCCTGAATCAAGTGTTTGAAAACATGGCAGTTCTCGATTGTATGACCTGGAGCGCCTTTGTGATACTCATAGCAAGCATTGGCATCATAGTTCCGGGCATTACCAGTCTGAGGTGACATATCTCTCAAAGTGAGAGGTCCTTTTGCCGTTAACTGTTTAAAGATTTCAGTATATGTCATAGGCAGGGGATCAATATGCCTATCATATCCTCTTGGTTGATATGGTGGACGCTGTTGAGGAGCGTGTTGTTGTTGTTGTTGACCAGGCCGTGGTGGATAAGCTGGTTGCTGGTATGGATTGGGCGCATACTGCGCGGCTGCAACCATAGGATGTGGACGTGGTTGATGAGCCATCTGAGGCGGAAATAGAGCTTGAAAGGCCTGCTGATAAGGTATTGGAGGAACTGGCTGATATGTCACAGGAGCATATTGTGCAGCAGCAACATAGGGATACTGATAGTAGGGAACTAGAGCAGGTGCACTCTGTTGAAAATTCCCACTTGCAGCAGAAATGGAATTTGTGTCGCCCTTTTTATACCCGTTGAAAGGTTTCTTGGCATTGTTTTGGCGGCTAGAACCTCCTTGGATCTTTCCACTTTTCAGGCCTTCCTCAATTCTTTCTCCGACCATCACCATGTCTGAAAATCCAGAAGATACACTGCTGATCAGCTTTTCGTAGTATTGCCCCTGCAGGGTACCCATGAAGATATCGATCAATTCACGGTCAACCAAAGGCGGATGAACTCTGGCGGCTAGCTCTCTCCAGCGTTGGGCGTACTCCTTAAAGGATTCGCTCTCCTTTTGAGACATACTCTGAAGTTGAGTACGGTTATGAGCAAGGTCAGTGTTGTACTTGTACTGCTTTTTGAATGCATCAGATAGATCAAGCCAAGTACGAACATTGTTGCGTTCGAGCTGCATGTACCATTCTAGAGACGCTTCAGACAGGCTGTCTTGGAAGCAATGGATCATAAGCTTATCATCTTTGGCATGAGCGGCCATTTTTCTACAGTACATCCTCAAGTGAAGCTCAGGACAACTGAGGCCTTTGTATTTCTCGAATTCTGGCAGTTTGAACTTAGTGGGGATCACAACATCTGGAACTAAGCACATGTCTGAGGCACTCAGAGAAGTTGAGTTGTGTCCTTCCATGATTCGGAGTTTTTCAGCTAACTCGCGGCACATCTTCATAGCTTCAGACTCTTGAAGAGCATGAGGATTGGTGATTAGAACAGCAGTATGCATCTCATACTCAACTTGATGATTCTCTTCAGTTTGAGGAAACTGGACTTGAGTTGGAATAGGTTGAGCTTGAGGAATAGCACCAACAGTGACACCAGAAGCAGGTATTGGTTGGGAAGTGACCTCTTCAACAGCAGGAGTGAAACCTGGAGGCAAACCGTAGACCAAAGGATTTGGAACGAGAACTTAAGGCATTGCGCGCGAGGTAGATCCTTGCACTTGAGCATTGTTCATTGCGGCAGCAGCTTCGCGACGTTCTTCCATTCTTGCCAATGCTTGCAAAGTCTCATAAATCTGGTCAATCTTGCCCTTGACCGAGTCAATCTCCTCCCTCATAGCAGCTTGCTCTTTTTGAATCACGTCCATCAGTCTTCTAGTGTTGGCTCGAGTTAAGTACGGTCGTCTAGCACAATACGGGCGTCGGGCAACCAGCTTGATTTACTGAAGATAGAGGATCATGAAATGAGTATTCAGATTTTAGAATGAAATGCAAGATGAATAAATAATGCAAATGAGATTATATGCAATGTCAGAATCCAGGATCACAAGATCAGGGTCCACGAGTCCAAGGTACAGATGAATGATACTCTGATCAGGAACTCACTGGGTAGACTCTAAAGTTTTAGGGATCCCAAAGTTATCAACTCATATGGCTGTTCATCACACGCGCCATAAGCATGACGGTTGATTGACTCCGCCATATGAATCTATTTTGGGTGAGATCTTCGTATCAAGCCACGCGAGAGGGAAATCTCTTGGTGCTCCATACTATGTGATCATCGACACAAGGTTTAAAACAAAGTCCTGGAGTTATGGAACTTTCTCAACTGTTTGATGCACGTGTCAATTTCATACATTCTTGACAGTCAATCAACTCCATTGAGTAAGTCTATTCCAAGTGAGATTTTCGTATCGAGCCACGTGAGGGCGAACCCTGGTGCCCAATACTACGCAACCATCAACCGATGTTTTAACCAAAAGGTTCTAAAGGTCCTCAGAGTTGATGACCCTAATGAAAGCCACTGAGTACACACGTCAAGGACTTGACGGTTGTCAGTATTCTCATCAGAATCTACTCCAAGTGAGGTTTTCGTATCGACAACCCACGAGAGTGGTTCTCTCGGGAGCCCATACTACACAACCTCGCTAACTTATGTTTATACTCGAAAGCCCGGGTATAGAGCTTTTCCCTCAAGTTTCTTTTGCAAAGTATTGATCCAAAATATAGTACCAAGGAGCCACAGATATATAAGATGGAATGCGATAAAGAAAGCAATAAAAATAAACAAGAAAGGCATAAAAGCAAACATTCAAATAAGCGCGGGAACCTAGACTAGGCTTGACTCGCATAAGGGTGAACCAGTCCCCAGCAGAGTCGCCAGCTGTCGTACCCCGAAAAATACGACCTCACGCGATCCGAAAAGACGGAGTCACGCGCCGGACGGACTGAAGAGTCGCCACCTAATTCTATTTATTCCCGAAGAGGGAAAGGGAAGATATAGATACAACCCAGGAAGAAAAGGATGAGGACAAAGGTCAACGGAACCATTGTCTGGGTTCGGGAGTCGGTTATGCAGGGGGAAGGTATTAGCACCCCCTACATCCATCGTACTCGATGGAAACCATCTAAGTTAACGCGCGAGAAAGGATGTCTATGCTTAAACGAATTGCTTGCTAGAGGGAAATGAGTTGAATTATAAGTTAGATTGAACCTAGGTGCTCGGCAAGGATCGAGATCCTCGTGCCTACGTACTCCCGTCTGCAATGGGAAAGTCAGAGCCTCGTAGTTCAGCCTACTAAGGGTAATGGATGTTGATTTTATTACCTTTCATCGATGAAAGGGTTTAGGAGTTGAAATGCACTAAAGACTATGGATAGTTTATCTCGTCCAACAAGACGAGCGTCTTGCGTCGAAAATAATCGGAGCGAGTAACGGGAGCTCGTTATCCTCCTTTCTACCGCTTAAGGCTCGTGGCGTACAGATCTTCTCGTTTTTATTAAGGTGTTTTATTTCCTAAGACCGCCTGACGTTGGATCAAGGGTTTGGATCTAATCGAAACGTTTTGGTTTTTTTGAGGTTAAAGGTAAATGCAAATGGAGGTTATTTTTGTGGTTTGTTAGTGAGGCACGAAGCGCTCGGCTCGCAAAGTAAGGTGGATCCTAAACGAAACGAAATAAAAAGGTGCGAGTGTGCAAGTGCAATCGCTTGGCGTTGGACCAAGGATTCGGAATTAAATAAAATACGAGAAATAAAGTGCGTACAAATTAATGGGAGAGGGATACAAAATAAATACAGGGGATTGCGAGAAATAAAAAGGTCTCGTTGTAGTTTGCCCAAGAGGAAGCGTGTGTGCGGTGTTTTGAACGGTTTGAAGGCGTTCGGCCTTTTTGATCGGGACACAACTATTCGAAGGCGTTGGACCTTTTAATCGAGCGCAACTATTCGAAGGCGTTGGACCTTTTAATCGATAACAACTATTCGAAGGCATTGGACCTTTTTGGGACGCGTCGAAATTTAGTTCGTTTACTTCCTTAGAGCCGGTTTAAAGAAACCGTTCTATGAGGAGTCGAAACATAATTTGAAATGCGAAATTAAATGAATAAATTAAATTGAATTCGCAAAAATAATGAATTAAGATAAAATACAAAATAAGTAAATAAATTAGAAAGATATTGAGAATAATGAATAAATTAAATTAATTTAAATATTTATGTGTCAAAATAATAAATAAATAAAACTAATTACACGGAGGGCCTCATATTGACCGAATATCACCGATTTAATGAAATCGGACGAAAAACATCCTTTTGTCAAGTCATCGGCCCTTATAAAAATAAATTAAATGAAAGTGATGATATTAATATTCAACTAAATTTATAATAAACTAAAAACAAAATGAAATTGAAGTTTAAAAAGAACAATAATAATTATAGTAAAAATAAGAAAACTAAAGAAGAAAAATAAGGAACTAAATAACAGACAGGGGGTGCATGAGTCAGATTTGGAGGTGTGTGATTGGAAAAAAGCATTTTTCGTGAGCTAAGCCACACTGAGCTTCATGAATAGTTTAAAAAAAAAAAGTAAAAAGAGGAACACGGATTCCTTAAAAAAACAATATCAGATTTTTTTAAAAAAGAAAACACACACAACAAAACCATTCACAACTCAGAAATCAAATTTCAAAACTAAAAAAGGTCATCGTGTTATTCCAACAGTTCAGAGAAAAAAAAACCACCCACGCGTTGCACGGATCCTTCTCGCCGGTGATAATGGTGTTTCTCGGTCCTAAATGGAAAACAAACTCACGGAAGCGAAGCGAGACCCTACCGGCGGTAACACGGCGCCGATCCAGTATTCAAGCTGTCGGCTTTCTGCTTCTTCAAACGGCGCCGACGGCGAACTCTCTCAGCTCGTTCCCGGTCTCAGATCTTTTGTCTCTCTCCTTGGTTTGCAGCTTCAGTCGCTCGGTGATTAATGGTGGATGTGTGATTTTGAAGCGGTGATGATTTCGGCGGTGAGGTTACGCGTTTTCGGTGAGTTGACGCGGTGTGAGATGCGGCGGCGGTCTGAGGGATGTCCGCGGTTGGGTTTTTGTTTCAGACTTTGCTCGATTTGGCGGATGAAGGTTATTTTCGAGTTTTCAATTTGTTTTCTCGTGGACCTCTGCTTTCTGTTTTTTCTTTCTATGATTTGGTGAGTTAATGAGTGATGATGAAAGGTATGGTGTTTATTGAAGATGGAAATGGTTGGTTTGAAATCGGATTGAGGGCAGTGAAGGTGATGATACTGTGATTGTGGGCGATTCTGATTTGGTGCTGCTGTTTACTCTATTTTTGTTTCTGGATTTTTCAGTTTTCATTTTTTTTGAGGTTGCTGTGTTCTGGCTTCAGAAAGATGGTTTTGAAGAAAGTGGTCAGCGGTTTACTGAGTGTGGTTTGAAAGGATAGTATTATTGTTGTATGTGTGAAAAGAGCGGATTGAAGATTTATAGGTTTTGTGTTTGTGTTAAATGATACAAATGGTGGTGAAGGATTGTTGTTTATAAAGAAGAGAATGAATAATGTTGCTCAGGAATTTTTCGATTGTTGTTATTTGAGGTGACGGTGGTGTGAGATTTTGTTGTACACATGGGGTCAGTTTGTTATGAGAGAATTGGGTGAAATCTTGTACGATGGAGAGTGTTGCTGCGGATAGTGGCCAGGCTGTGTGTGAGTGAGTGGGGGATGGCCAATGGGTAATGTTGTACTATGTGAAAAAATGGAATGGGTTGAATGAAAAGAAAAATGAAAGAAGTGGTGATACTGATAAAAAATGTAGGCAGGATAAAGTATAAGCAGGATGTTGTTTTGGGTAAATTTGAAAAAATAATTCTGATACTAATAATAATAATAAGATTTGAAATAGTAAAAATAATAAACTAATAATAAAATCAATAATAATAATAATAATAATAATATAAAAGATAAGAAGTATTTAAAAATAATAATAATGATGGTAAAGGTATAAAAATAGTGGTGGTAATTAAAAAATAAAATGGTGATAATAATAGACATAATAATAAAATAATAATAAAAAATAAAAAAGAATCTTTTTTTTTGTACTTATTATTTTTTATGTAGAAAAAGATAAACTTAATGAATTGATGATTTATTAAAATATAAAAGAAATTTTTTGAAATAATAATAAATAGATAATAATAGTATAGTGACGGAAATAATAATGAAAACAAAAAAAAATGGACATATTTTTTATAGGGAAAAGTGGAGAAATAAATTGATTTTTTTGAGTAAACAGTATAAAATGAAAATAAAGTAATAAAATGGTTTTTTAGAAAATAATAAACTTTAAAGAACAAAAATGATTTTTTTGTAATTTTATAGAGATAAACAGATAAATAAAATACAATGGATTATTATGCTCAGATGGTTTTTTTTAATGAAATTTTGGTAATGATTACGGAAAATAAAGTTGATAATCGGACAAACGTCTCCACACAACACCGCACACGCAAACACTAACAATATCAAACGAAACCACAGAAGGAAATGACAATTTTGGATTTTTCAAATATGGGTTAAATAGAAAAAATAAAAATATGACAGGCAGGACAAATTTGGGGTATGACACTGTGGATGCTTGTTGTTGGGCTACTTGAGAAATTTGAGTTTGTAGCATCTTGTTATGAGTAGCTAAAGCATCTACTTTGGTCACCAATTGTTTGATTTACTCACTATCGCTCCCGGGATTTTCATCTTGGTACAAACGCGAAAGTGGCGCGGAAAAGGTAGAGTCGTCAGCCATGCATTTTTATCCCAAAAGAATGGGAAAGGTAATGTTGCACAAACCTGAGGAAGAAGGAAAGGACAAGGTCCTGTGAACCAAAGATCTGGGTTCGGTAGTCGGTTACGACCTGGGAAGGTATTAGCACCCCAGACCGTCCGCCGTACCCGACGGGATCCACGCTTGCTTGTTTGCTTCAAAGGGTAAAAGAATATAACTGCTGCTGAACAAATGAACTGCTAACTGGAACTGGAACTGAAATGAGAATGGGAACTGGAAAAGAGGATGGAAAGAAAGAGGGAAATGTAGGGAAAATAAAGAATGTGCTCGAACGGGCCCTACCGCGCTGCCTACGTACCTCATCGGGAAAATGAGGATCAGAGTCGACGTAGTTCGCCTAACTAAGGCGGGAACTTTGTTTGTTTTTTAGGATGACGTTTCCATAGCTCTAGCTCAATTGTTACCGGCTCTGACTCGAGGGTGTTTACCGTATCACTATTTGAACTGTCGAGGCAAGTCGTATTTGTCCGCAAAGATTAGGAGATGACAAGAGAAGACGCGATGTCTTTGTTGATTGTCTTTTATGAGAAGTGTTTTGGGTGTATTGTTCGTGAAGATAGTCTCATGATTAGACTTGTACATCATGCTAGGCAAGCCCACACTATTCCAAGATGGAATGAATATGAGTGCCCCATGGAATAAGGCTATGCACAAGAGACTATTTCAATCTTTTATTAAATGTCTTTTAGATTTTTTGTTTGAAGATGAGAGAAGAAGACTCAAATCGGAAAAAGGACAAAAACTAAGGGGGACTAAGACCAACCCTAAGTTATTTATTATGCACAAAAGAAGGATCCTAATGGTTAGTGAGGTTTTCTAATCCTAAGGAGCAAAAGGAAAAGAAGAAAAAGGATGCAACTTACTTCCTAAGGAAGATAAGTTGATCCTAACAAAGGGGGATCCTACCAACAACAAATATGGAAGGAAAAAATGAATTAAATGCATAAAGAAATGCATAAAAAATAAAAGGATAAGGTGTAAGGAAACATACCTCAATCTTCCCCTCTACAAAACAAAGATTAGTGTGCAATTTATTAAAAAAGAATGAGGTAAACACATACCAAACAAATCCTAAGGCAACTTGGACCTAAACTAGACTCAATCTTAAGTTTAAGGGTGCCTACACTATGCTAAACTAAAATTCAACAACTATTTACAGCACTCGAACACACAAACAGCTATGAAAATAATGCATAACACAAATCAGCTTTTTACAGCCAGCATGCAGCATGAAAAGGTAGGTGTAAAAAGTCAAATACAGCATGCAAACAAACAAACAACATGTATTCTACAACAGCTATATGCAAAGTCAGCTATGAAATGTAAAATCCAGATTTGATTATTTTCATTTTTAATGCACAAACTTAATGAAAAATGCACCAACTTCATCATAAACATGCATTTGAACATGGATCATCATACATAAATGAAAGAACATGAACATTTTTGAAAGATTATGCAAGAATGCATCACATGGTGGATTGTGCAACAAGTATGCAAAACATGGCACATGAATATCGCATATGAACATGATGATCATTGATTATGAACATGCAATATGATGGATCAACAAGAATGTCAAGCTCAATGCAAAATTCAGAATTGAATTGATGTGAATAACATGATCAAACATGTAACAAAATGCAACCAAATGCACATACATATATGGTTATGTGAAATGTAACATGCCTTGATACAATGGAATGCAAAGTGATTTAATGCAATGCAAATATGTTAAAACAGAATGCAACATGATTATCACATGCCAAATGATGCATAAACATGGCAACAAAATGCAAGAAATCAAGCTATGCACAAAGAAACACTAAAATGCATAATATGTGACATGAACGGAATCGTGTCGAAACGACTCGAAATGGGGGAATGAGCTACTAGAAATGGACCCAAAAATTCCCTAAAATCAATACCTAAACATGTATGAACATTAAAGGCACTAGAGATAAGGACTAAGCTATCAAATAAGCAAAAAAACCAAAAATTAACAGCGTTAACCGGTTAACCAAATGGTTAACCGGTTAACGGACCTAAAACTGCACTATTTTGTGGCTAAAACACATGCGTTAACTGGTTAACCAAATGGTTAACCGGTTAACATTGATCCAGAATGTGAAAAAAGTTAAGAAATAAGTGCTTTTGGCCACAAACTCACTTCTAATGATCCCTAACATACCTAGGAACATGTTAACACTAATTTCTACTTAATTGGGGATTATTTACACATGCTAAAACCTATAACTATCAACACCTTAAATCCTAATCCATTAACAATCACAAATCGCAAGCAATACATAACGGAAACGAAATCGATCACAAGCAAAACGAAAAGCAATTAAAGAACGCCAAAAGTGGCAAGATGAAGAGAATAACTTAAAGGAGAAGTGATTTAGATCACCAACCTACGAAGAGGAGAAGTGCTTCGGTGAATGTTGCAAGAATCGGAGCTTGATCGAAGAGAAAACCAAGAAAACCGTGAATCCGCAAAATAAATGCGTTCTTGATGCTTGAACCTTCGTGCGCTTCCGATAAGTCGAAACCTTCACCAAAATCAGTAGCTTCTTCTTCTACAATCCACAAATCAATGGAGGTTGGAGGCTAAGCTTCAAGATCTTCAAGTTTCAATGTGAAACTTGAAGAGCTTCTTCAAAAAGCTTTGGTGAAAAGGGAAAATGGAGGAAAAGTGATTGTGAGAGAATGAAAATTTTGGAAAATTGTAGGAACGAAAATTGTGTGTGTTCTCTTTTGGTTTGGATGAAAATGGATTAAATATGGATTAGGTTTGGGGCCCAAAAATTAGGCTTGGGATCCAAAAATTATGGTTTGGTAGTTAGGTTAGGATTTAGCAATGGAGCTAGGTTAGTAGTTAGTTAGGGTTAGGGTTGGAGAAGGAATATTCTAGAATGTTGTAGAACATGGTAGAAGCATCCAAGGGAAATGGAGTGGAATTGAAATGGAAAAACAAGTGGGAAATAATGAAAGGAAATGTGGAAAGAAAGTGGAAGGAAAATGGAGGGAAAGGTGAAATCTCCCCTTTTTGGTTGGTTAGCTTGGATTATTTTTGGGATATTATTTTTCTCTTGAACTCTAATTTTGGGCAAGCCTCGATCGACCACACACCTCATGCGTTTGCAAAGGATGATGATTTATTTATTTTTTCAAATACGATGCAATGATATGCGGAATGATGCAAGAATGAAATGTAAATCGCTCGAGGTTGATAATAAATAAGAGGGAAAATTTTGGGGTGTTACAGCTGCCCCTATTCAATCACTGTAGACTTGAATGGATGATAGCAGTCGCTTTCAGACGTTTGAAGTATGCAGGGATTGAATAATAAAACAACCAGAAAATTTGCACTCGGTGGAAAAGAAAAGGGAAATAAACCCAACCATCTGAACTCTGCTTGTGGAGAACTCGGATGTGATGAGTAGTGAATCGGATGAATGCTTTGGAATAACACTGGGAGATTGTTGATTTGCCACGCTACAGGTGAACTTTTGTCGGGTTATTAATGACATGCCACACAACGGGTGGTCTTCTGAATGCTTTGCCACACTACGGGGGATTTCAATACTCTGCCACTCTACGGGGATACGTTGCTCAGCTACGGGAGACTTTGGAAATCATACCACTCTACGGGGCTACATTGCTCAGCTACAGGAGACTTTTGATAATTCACCACACTACGGATGGACTTCTGATCACATTGCTCAACTACGGGAGACTTTGAAAATTCGCCACACTACGGGGGCACATTTCTCAGCTACGGGAGACTTCCAGAAAATTTGCCACACTATGGGGGCACATTGCTCAACTACGAGAGACTTTGAAAATTTGCCACACTACGGGGGCTGCTGCTAACTACGGGAGGCTTCCAGAAAATTTAGCACACTTCGGGGACACATTTCTCAACTACGGGAGAATTTTGTAAAATTTGCCACACTACGGGGGTTGCTGCTCGCTACGGGAGACTTTGGCTCACTACAGGAGACTTTTGCTCACTACGGGAGACCTCAATGTTTTCCCACACTACGGGGGCTGCTGCTCGCTACGGGAGACTTTGGCTCACTACAGGAGACTTTTGCTCACTACGAGAGACTTCAATGTTTTGCCACACTACGGGGGTTGTTGCTCGCTACGGGAGACTTTGGCTCACTACAAGAGACTTTTGCTCACTACGGGAGACTTCAATGTTTTGCCATACTACAGGGGCTGCTACTCGCTACGGGAGACTTTGGCTCACTACATGAGACGTTTGCTCACTACGGGAGACTTCAATATTTTACCACACTACGGGGGTTGTTGCTCGCTACGGGAGACTTTGGCTCACTATAGGAGACTTTTGCTCACTACGGGAGACATTAATGTTTTGCCACACTACGGGGGCTGCTGCTCGCTACGGGAGATTTTGGCTCACTACAGGAGACTTTTGCTCACTACGGGAGACTTCAATGTTTTGCCACACTACGGGAGCTGCTGCTCGCTACAGGAGACTTTGGCTCACTACAGGAGACTTTTGCTCACTACAGGAGACTTCAATGTTTTGCCACACTACGGGGGTTGCTGCTCGCTATGGGAGACTTTAAGAATTCGCCACTCGGAGGATGAACTTTGGTCAGTCTGCGGCTGGACTTTAAGAATTTGCCACCCAGAGGATGGACTTTGGCCAATCTGCGGTTGGACTTTGAATAAATTGCTGGGGATTGAATCTCACCCCACAAATTTCGCTGGGGAATCGACAACTTTTCGACTTAGCTGGGGGAAGACCTGTCATGGCTCTACTGAGGAGGACTCTCTTCTTTACTTGAATTTTCCAAACCTATGTGGGGAAGGGAACCGTTCAGCTAACTGCCGGGAACTTCTGGATTCTTGTAAGAAGTGCTTCATTACGGGAAGACGAATCTTGCTAGGGATGATCCTTATTGCTCTGTTGGGGAAGAGAAGGATTTGGTTTGAGATTTGCAGGGAAATAAGATCAAGGAAACCTGCTGAAGAAAAGTTTGACGACTTTACTGGGGATAACTTCCATGCGTCTGTTGGGGATAACGAAACTGAATTGCATCCTGCTGAGGAGGAAAGGTTTCAAGTAGTCTCATGTTGGGGATCATTTGCTTTGATTCGGGCTTTACCTTAAGAGGATTTTACAAAATACCTGGTGTCTTTAAACTCTTCAAGAGTATAATTGCCCCGGTATTCTGAACTTCCGATTATCTGTCTTCGGGAAAGAATGAATCCTCGTGCGATTGGGGTGGCTTTCCCCTGTATGAGTCTTTGAAGAGATTGCTCTAGGAGAGATCTGAATCTCGAGGTAATTGCCCCAATTTGGCTGACTCTTGAGGATATTGCTTGACATAACTACCCCAGATTGGTTAGCTCTTACCATGAATGGTTGGGAAAGTCCTTACTCAATGGAGCTTTCTCGGAAAAGTGCACCTCGACGTGATTGTCTTTTAGAAGCTTTAGACTTCTCAACTTGGCAAGCTTAAGCTTCTGGACTGAATTTCCGCATGTGGGCTTTTTATGATGCCCAACAAATGTATGCAGGCAGAAAAATGTTTATTCTGAGAATGAAAATTCTAATGCAACACACATGTTAATCTCGAAGTTTTAAAAAAGTGTCGTAAACCTTTGTGAGCGAATCACTGGTTAAGATACGATATTATTTTTGAATGAAAGTATGTACTTGCAATACCAACAAGGTCTTTTTGCACAACTCATAGGAGTCAGGAACGCGGCCTCATGGTAGTATGCTCTCAAATTAACCCTGTTTCAGTTTGGACTTTTGAGGGTTATATCGTGGCTTGGTTCACGGTTGTAGAAAAAAAAGATATAGGCTCGAAGTTCATTTGTGCCCACCCACTCTTCGTGATGTTCTTCGTTCCTATATTCAGCTAATTTTCGCAAGCACTTCACCTTTCATAAGGGTTTTGTGTTGGTTGAGGAACCATTGCTGCTATCGGTTCAAGCACCAATCAAGTTGTTATTTGGAGTCAGTCACCCCTTTGTCTTTCGTGTCTGTGCCACATGACTTTGTTCTTGCTTAAGGATATTTCTCGTGTAATCCTTTTTGTCTTTCGCTTTTGCGTTATTTTGCTTATCCCTAACTTTTGCCTGGACTGATTCTTATGAATCTTTGATTGTGAAGTCCAACGGGATGACCTAGTTTTTGCCTAAGTAGCTTGTTTTCAAGTTTCGACTTAGCAAGCTTTTCATTTTTTTGAACAAATCATGCGACACTGTTTGTCTTGATTGCTTTGCGAGGGTTGTGACTGCCTCATTCTTTGGTCGATGAAGGATAACCATTGTGGTTTTCAATCTTTGGACCTTTTGACTTTGAGAACCATTGTGGTTTCTGGTCTTTGGACCTTCTAATTTGCATAGTTGAATGTAATGGATCCTCAAATACACTCATTTATGAAAGCCTGAATGCTTGGTCCGACTAGCTGACATCTACCCTGCCCCTGGGTTAAACGTAAGGGTTTTTTCGTGCCAAAAGAAACTCCTACTTCAAGGCTCAAAGGGGTTAACGAGGGTCTATCTCCCTTATATCTCCAATGTTTAGGGATTTGAAACAAAGCTTGTACATCGTCAACAAGGTCTTATTCGAAAGCACGCAATTAGAGATTCTTACGTTTTTGTTTCATCATTCTCCTTCATAGATTTTAAGCACGACAATTGGTATTGCGATATAAACATGCAAAATTAAATTGACAAATGAATTACTTCTAGAAAAACATGTGAGTTTTATTATTGATAACATTCAAAAGCAAACAAATTTCATACATGTATACAAATGTTCTGCAAATAAAAGGAACTACAAATGGAAATGCAGTAAAGAAACTGAATATTGCCGTAGTTGAGGAGGCTTGACTCTGTCTGGACCTGTCAGTCTTGGATACTTTCAGTGATCAATAGCTTTTTCACGGACTTGTAATCTTCAAGTTGTATCCGTATACCCAACCATGGAAATCATACCTCTTCTTCTATTTATTCTGACTCTGACACGAGACGTCTGAAGGAAAGAGTGAACTGGAGAGTAAAGTTGACATATAAGGTTGCTCAGAAAGACCCGACGATCTTCTGCCTACGTATCTCCATTGACCCATGACCAATGAAGAATCAGAGCGACGTAGTTCCCCTCAATAGGGAAGATAATGCATTAGAGAAAAACAAACGAACAGTCGCCATTGCTGAGAGTATCTGAATACTGATGGCTTTATTTGCTTCCTGAAGATTCCAGCTTAAGGTGGACCATCTGGTAAAACAACCGTGACACCGGCTCCGTTGTGATTAGGCATTGGATTCTGGAGTACATTTGGGTGAGGCGCAAAATTGATCGCCTTGGAGTCAATTAGGTCTTGTAGCTTGTTCTGAAAAGCCCAACATTTCTCAATACTGTGCCCCTGGGAAACCGAATGGAATTCGCATCTGGCATTTGCATCAAAGTTTGGAGGTAGATTATCAGGAGAAGGAGCTTTCATGGTACGAAGCTCGACCATGTTCAACTTTAGCAGCTCTAGAAGCAATACAACATATAGGCATGGGATGGGATCAAGTCTGCGGTTTCTCTCCCTTGTTCTTTCCTGATTTGGTCTTTGTGCCTGATATTGCTGACCTTGAGGTTGTGGTTGAACCTGTGGCGTAATAGTTACTGCAGCTATTTGGTAGTAACCTTGAGAACGACCTCTGTCTCGGCCCCTATACACGGCATTGGTCTCGCCTTCTCTTCGTCTTTGGCCATTGCCAAAAGGTTTATTCACACCAGAAGAACAAACACTGCTTGCATCCTGAATCTTTCCCAATTTCAGAAAGTTTTCTATCCTTTCTCCAGCGATCACAATATCAGAAAAACCAATGGACGGGCAGGCGTCCAGACGATCCAAGTAAACACCTTGCAAGGTGCCCATAAACATATCGGCCATTTCCCGATCGAGCAATGGAGGTTGAACTTGTGCAGCTAGCTCACGCCACCTCTGAGCATACTGCTTAAAACTTTCCTTAGGTCCTTGAGACAAGTTCTGCAACTGAGTGCGGTTCGGAGCCATATCAATATTGTATTGATACTGCTTGAGGAAAGCTTCAGCTAAATCTTTCCAGCATCGGATAGAGACCCTGCTTAGCTTCATGTACCATCTCAATGAAGCTCCAGATAGGCTATCTTGGAAGAAATGCATCCAAAGTTTCTTGTCATCAGTGTGAGCCGAGATTCTTCCAAAGTATGCATGAATGTTAGTTTTAGGGCACGTGTTGTCGTTGTACTTGTCAAATGATGGCACCTTGAACTTAGGAGGGATTCTGACTCCTGGCACTAACCCTAGACTGGTTACATTGATGCCCAGGGAATTCTGACATTCCATGGCCTTAATCTTCTCCGCCAGCTCTTTATACCTTCGATTGTTGACCTCATTCATATTACCCATATCAGCATCCAATATAGTGAACTAGTCTTCCTGAGTGTCTTCATTACGGGCCGCAGTCCCATTTAGATTTGGTCCTCCGTTACGGGCCGCGTTAGGATCCACATTCTCAGTCGGGGTTCCAACATTAGCATTCCCATGGGGTTGCTCAACCATCAACCTGAGACGCTCTTGATTCTAAGCAATGCCGATCATCATGTCCATGAACTGATCCATCCTCTATCGGAGCTCATTGAGATCAATCTGCATTCGTTCAGCCATTCTCACTCGGTTTCTTTTTGTTGGATACCGATGAACGCGTTGACCAACTATATTGCCTGAAGTTGAATAAGTTAGGAAGTCCAAATGACCTGTAAAAATGCAAAATATGCAAATCATGCAGTAAATGCGTATGACATGTTCATGAGGATGCGACATGCGACCCTGCAAATGAGTAAGCATGTGTTAGTGATGCAAGCATACAAAGGATGTTATGCAATGCACTGGCATGTGGTCAAAGGTCTGGCGATCACTGGTCTGACGTTGGTGTTGAGAAGTCAGTCATGTGTTGGTGAAAAGTCATAATAACAGTACCACCGAAATCCCGGATTTCAAAACCAAAGGACCTTGCAAAACCTGATCATAATACTGAACAATGCTGGCAAAGTGGGTATGTTGGAAGTTTCAGGGTTCCTGCAAATCTGTAAATCCCTCCCATCTCACGGGTATGTTATAACGAGTCAACATCACGGACTCTCAAAGCCAGATAGCAATAATACGTTCACCATGTCCGAGAAATGGCTCATGACCAAATCATGGAATCGGTTTGGTATTATGTACTAACTAGGGAGGTCTCAGCTAAGTACGGGGAAAACAAGCTTCCCTCATAAGTCCCCAGCTTCAAGCACTGAATCGAGAAATAATAGTACATTCATCCTGAAGGGTACAATACCATCGTCATACGAACAGTTTGCCGTAACTGGATTCCTATGAGAGAACCAGGCCATCCTATGCGAGTTCCCAGTGGACCCTCGGATGCGAGTGGGTTTGCCAACAAATGTGGTATGCCACTGTCATCACTGGAGAGGGGTGTTCCCATTAAGGTCCTCGAAGATCGGTCACCAAATGCACATAAATATCGAGGTTGTACCCTGAAGTGGGGAAGAACCCCCACACAGAATAGTCCCAAGACGGTCGCAATCTAGGTGTGGAACACATCGCCACTCATCATGTAACCATGCGAGTACAACATGTCCATGCTAATCCTATAGTGCACTCAAGCCGGGTATTTGGATTATCTCACAGTAACTCCCATCCCAATGAAAACCAGCACAGCCAGACAATCCAATATAATATGATGCATTGAAAATAGATACTAAAAGTGGTAAATAAATGCGGTAAAGTAAAGCTGTAAAGTAAAACTGTAAATGAAAACAGTAAAGCTAAACTAAAGCACACAGCAGCAGACAGATAAACACCCAAAGAAACAAAACAGACAAGCGCTAGGATTGACTCTACAAGGGAAACCAGAGATTCTGGGTTCGATCCCCAGCAGAGGCGCCAGCTGTCGCTCCCGGGATTTTCATCCTGGTACAAACGCGAAAGTGGCGCGGAAAAGGTAGAGTCGCCAGCCATGCATTTTTATCCCGAAAGAATGGGAAAGGTAATGCTGCACAAACCTGAGGAAGAAGGAAAGGACAAGGTCCTGTGAACCAAAGATCTGGGTTCGGGAGTCGGTTACGACCTGGGAAGGTATTAGCACCCCAGACCGTCTGCCGTACCCGACGGGATCCACGCTTGCTTGTTTGCTTCAAAGGGTAAGAGAATATAAATGTTGCTGAACAAATGAATTGCTAACTGGAACTGGAACTGAAATGAGAATGGGAACTGGAAAAGAGGATGGAAAGAAAGAGGGAAATGTAGGGAAAATAAAGAATGTGCTTGAACGGGCCCTACCCTGCTGCCTACGTACCATATCGGGAAAATGAGGATCAGAGTCGACGTAGTTCGCCTAACTAAGGCGGGAACTTTGTTTGTTTTTTAGGATGACGTTTCCATAGCTCTAGCTCAATTGTTACCGGCTTTGACTCGAAGGTGTTTACCGTATCGCTGTTTGAATTGTCGAGGCAAGTCGCATTTTTCTGCAAAGATTAGGAGATGAGAAGAGAAGACGCGATGTCTTTGTTGATTGTCTTTTATGAGAAGTGTTTTGGGTGTATTGTTTGTGAAGATGTCTCATGATTAGACTTGTACATCATGCTAGGCAATCCCACACTATTCCAAGATGGAACGAATATGAGTGCCCCATGGAATAAGGCTATGCACAAGAGACTATTTCAATCCATTATTAAATGTCTTTTAGATTTTTTGTTTGAAGATGAGAGAAGAAGACTCAAATCGGAAAAAGGACAAAAACTAAGGGGGACTAAGACCAACCCTAAGTTATTTATTATGAACAAAAGGGGGATCCTAATGGTTAGTGAGGTTTTCTAATCCTAAGGAGCAATAGGAAAAGAAGAAAAAGGATGCAACTTACTTCCTAAGGAAGATAAGTTGATCCTAACAAAGGGGGATCCTACCAACAACAAATATGGAAGGTAAAAATGAATTAAATGCATAAATAAATGCATAAAAAATAAAAGGATAAGGTGTAAGGAAACATACCTCAATCTTCCCCTCTACAAAACAAAGATTAGTGTGCAATTTATTAAAAAGGAATGAGGTAAACACATACCAAACAAATCCTAAGGCAACTTGGACCTAAACTAGACTCAATCTTAAGTTTAAGGGTGCCTACACTATGCTAAACTAAAATTCAACAACTATTTACAACACTCAAACACACAAACAGCTATGAAAACAATGCATAACACAAATCAACTTTTTACAGCCAGCATGCAGCATGAAAAGGTAGGTGTAAAAAGTCAAATACAGCATGCAAACAAACAAATAGCATGTATTCTACAACACCTATATGCAAAGTCAGCTATGAAATGTAAAATCCAGATTTGATTATTTTCATTTTTAATGCATAAACTTAATGAAAAATGCACCAACTTCATCATAAACATGCATTTGAACATGGATCATCATACATAAATGAAATAACATGAACATTTTTGAAAGATTATGCAAGAATGCATCACATGGTGGATTGTGCAACAAGTATGCAAAATATGGCACATGAATATGGCATATGAACATGATGATCATTGATTATGAACATGCAATATGATGGATCAACAAGAATGTTAAGCTCAATGCAAAATTCAGAATTGAATTGATGTGAATAACATGATCAAACATGTAACAAAATGCAACCAAATGCACATACATATATGGTTATGTGAAATGTAACATGCCTTGATACAATGGAATGCAAAGTGATTTAATGCAATGCAAATATGTTAAAACAGAATGCAACATGATTATCACATGCCAAATGATGCATAAACATGGCAGCAAAATGCAAGAAATCAAGCTATGCACAAAGAAACACTAAAATGCATAATATGCGACATGAACGGAATCGTGTCGAAACGACTCGAAATGGGGGAATGAGCTACTGGAAATGGACCCAAAAATTCCCTAAAATCAATACCTAAACATGTATGAACATTAAAGGCACTAGAGACAAGGACTAAGCTATCAAATAAGCAAAAAAAAACCAAAAATTAACAGCGTTAACCGGTTAACCAAATGGTTAACCGGTTAACGAACCTAAAATTGCACTATTTTGTGGCTAAAACGCATGTGTTAACCGGTTAACCAAATGGTTAACCGGTTAACACTGATCTAGAATGTGAAAAAAGTTAAGAAATAAGTGCTTTTGGCTACAAACTCACTTCTAATGATCCCTAGCATACCTAGGAACATGTTAACACTAATTTCTACTTAATTGGGGCTTATTTACACATGCTAAAACCTATAACTATCAACACCTTAAATCCTAATCCATTAACAATCACAAATCGCAAGCAATACATAACGGAAACGAAATCGATCGCAAGCAAAACGAAAAGCAATTAAAGAACGCCAAAAGTGGCAAGATGAAGAGAATAACTTAAAGGAGAAGTGATTTAGATCACCAACCTACGAAGTGGAGAAATGCTTTGGTGAACGTTGCAAGAATCGGAGCTTGATCGAAGAGAAAACAAAGAAAACCGCAAATCCGCAAAATAAATGCGTTCTTGATGCTTGAACCTTCGTGTGCTTCCGATAAGTCGAAACCTTCATCAAAATCAGTAGCTTCTTCTTCTACAATCCACAAATCAATGGAGGTTGGAGGCTAAGCTTCAAGATCTTCAAGTTTCAATGTGAAACTTGAAGAGCTTCTTCAAAAAGCTTTGGTGAAAAGGGAAAATGGAGGAAAAGTGAGAGAGAAAAAAATGATTGTGAGAGAATGAAAATTTTGGAAAACTGTGGGAACGAAAATTGTGTGTGTTCTCTTTTGGTTTGGATGAAAATGGATTAAATATGGATTAGGTTTGGGGCCCAAAAATTAGGCTTGAGATCCAAAAATTATGGTTTGGTAGTTAGGTTAGGATTTAGCAATGGAGCTAGGTTAGTAGTTAGTTAGGGTTAGGGTTGGAGAAGGAATATTCTAGAATGTTGTAGAACATGGTAGAAGCATCCAAGGGAAATGGAGTGGAATTGCAATGGAAAAACAAGTGGGAAATAATGAAAGGAAATGTGGAAAGAAAGTGGAAGGAAAATGGAGGGAAAGGTGAAATCTCCCCTTTTTGGTTGGTTAGCTTGGATTATTTTTGGGATATTATTTTTCTCTTGAACTCCAATTTTGGGCAAACCCCGATCGACCACACACCTCATGCGTATGAAAAGGATGATGATTTATTTATTTTTTTCAAATACGATGCAATGATATGCGGAATGATGCAAGAATGAAGTCTAAATCGCTCGAGGTTGATAATAAATAAGAGGGCAAATTTTGGGGTGTTACACTCACTAGTATGGATGTTCTGGTTCAGGAATTCTTTATTTGTTTGAGTCTGTGTGACTATGAAGTTTTCCATCATCAGTTCAAGGTTGTATTTCCAAGGAGTATTTGGATAGGGTGCAAAAGATTTTTGGTATCCTAGTGGTACAGCTAGTGCTTGGTTAGGGGCATACAAGGCATTATTGTTCTTGTAAGATAAATGTGGATGATTCTTCCATCCTGGTTTATAGGTATTGGAATACGGATTTCCTTGAGCATAGTTAACCTGATCTGTGGTCAATCCGGAAAGAATTTGACATTCTGATGGTGCGTGTCCTGGGATTCCACAAATTTTTCAATTTGGAGTTATGACAGCCACGGTGGTTGTTGGTGTTATGGTCAAGTTATTGATCTTCTGGGCTATGACATCTATCTTAGCATTTACGTGATCTAAACTGTTCACTTCATACATTCCTCCCTTAGTTTGGTTCTTCTCTACAAGTGCTCTTTCTCCTCCCCATTGGAAATGGTTATGAGCCATGTTCTCAATGAGGTTGTAGGCTTCATCGTATGGTTTATCCATAAGAGTGCCGCCCACGACAGTGTCTACTATCATCCTTGTGTTGTATAGAAGACCATTATAGAAGGTAATGATGGTTACCCAATTTTCAAACCCATGGTGTGGACATAGTCTCAATAGATCCTTGTATCTTCCCACGCCTCATAAAGTGATTCGGCATCTATCTGTCGAAATCCGTTAATCTGAGCTCTCAGCATAGTTGTCTTGCTTGGTGGGAAATGTCGTGATAGAAAGACATTCTTTAGTTCTGCCCATGTTGTAACATATTGGATGGTAGAGATTGTAACCATGCCTAAGCTCTATCTCTTAAAGAGAAAGGAAAAAGTCTCAATCTTATTGCGTCTTGAGTTACACCATTTGCTTTCATAGTATCTGCGCATTGCACAAACTTCGTCAGATGTTCATTAGGGTCGTCCGTAGGATTTCCAGAAAACTGGTTCTATTGTACAACTTGCAGCAATGAAGGTTTCAGTTCAAAATCGTTTTGGGTAATGGCTAGTGCGACAATACTATTGTGCGGTTCTTGTTGAGTTGGAGCCGCATAGAACTTCAGGGAATGTCGCGGTGGTGCTCCGTTTTCTTCAGCCATGATTGGTTCTTCAACTGGTTCCGGTAATATTTATCAAGGTAAAAAGGTTTCGTTGGTTTTGGTTCGACATCTCGAGCTTAAGAAAGGCTCAACTTCTTCGATCTGGGGTTCTAAGTCTTCGCCTCGGGAGTGAGTACTGGGCATATAATCGACAATGGGTAATTGTGTTGCCTTAGTCTAGACGGCGCAACAATGAATTGCACTATTTACTAAATCTAAGTCCCTGGTAACGGCGCCAAAAACTTGATCGCGACTTTCAGAGTTTAAAGATTCTAACTGCAAGTATACAGCCTAATTGCGTAGTAATAAAAGATATTGATCCCACAGAGACTCAATAATCAACCTAGCGCTATTGGGTGTTACTATGTTTAGCTAAGGCAAGTGGTAATTTTAGTTTTAAGGTGCGAGAAGGTAAGAATTTTGGATTAAATCAAATTATAATAAGGATATCTTTCCGTAGAAACTTTCGGTTTAAAAGTCGTTGACTCACACTCTTGTGGTCTTGCCTATTACTATACTCTGAAGTTCAATTGATCACTCTCGTTGCGTCAATTCAAGTTAGAAATACTTTTTGGAAACCTAAAGGTTCTAATTGGTTTTAAAGTGCTTCCGCTGTATTTAAAACCAATGCCCGATTTCAGCTATCCGGTTACAATCTCACACTCACGTGGTCTTAATTCTAACCTTTTATACTTTCTTACTCTCGTAACTAAAGTTGTTTTATAAATAAGAAATCGGAACCAAAAAGTAACTCGAGTTAAGATTTTAGCCTAGGTCTATTGAATTCTTTTCGGTTATACAATCACATATCAATTAAACGGTTTAGCCAGACATATTAAATAAATGTGAAGAAAGATAGAAGAAGAAGAAGAAGTGCATAAAAATAAATGACATAATAATTAAATGGTAAAGCATTAAATTAGGAAACCTGGTTGAAATACTCTTGATCAATCAATCTTGTAGAAACTTAAACTAAAAACAAAATGCAGTGGCTAGAAAGAAAATAAATGGTGATAGCTTCCCAAGGAAAGAGGCTATCACTTTGGTTCGGGAAATAGGAAATAAAGTAAATGCTGAAAATAATACTAAAGAAAGCTCTGAACATAAAAATACGGCTTCGAACGGAAATTTGGCAGCAATTCAATATGGTAAACGAAGCTCTCTTTGGAATTTGTAACAACTACTATATATAGCTGTTGTGAATTGAGTTTGTTGAGAATAAGTCGGAATCATATTTATTGGGCCTTGACTAGTAGTGTTGGACTGTGACTGTGTAGGGTTGAGGAAAAATCTCTACTGAATGAGAATAATGCATTAACGGCTATCTGTCTTTTGACTGAACTGAGGAGCGTTTTAGGTTTCTGATATAAGCTTTGGGATGGTCGTCTTGGATTCATGACATACGTCTGGGAGCTGATAAGGTCGTCAGGATTCCGTGACGATCGTCATACAAAAATAACGCAGAATCTTCATTTTTGTCTTTGTCTGCTTCATTTCTTGTGCTAAAAGTCTTGTTTATGTCTCATTTTAATTCTTATCTTCCACAAGTCAAGTATAATTAAATACCTGCAAAAATAAACACAAACTCGCGTAATATTGTTCGAAATAAAGAAAATTTTAACTTAAATAAATGGAAACCATGCTAATAAATTGATACAAAATTATGATATCACCTTACATAATCAAAGGCCCTGATCCTGCCTATCAATTTCTCTCATAGAGATGCTGAAGGGATGATTCCACATGAAAATGATCCATTGGTGATTAATCTCTAGATCCATGATTGGAATGTGAAAAGAGTAATGATTGATCTCGACGGTTCAAAGAATTTCCTTCATTCAGAGGATTTCCAAGGATTAAAGTGTGAGAAACATCTTGGTATTTTGAGTGATGTCAAAACTAGGATAAATGTAGTGTTATGTATATTGGATGGTATCTACCCATTCTAGATGTGAATCTTAGCATTAAGAACCATTTAAATTAGTAGGAATTAGAGTCATCTTCATAATTGAATTAAAAAGCATGTTCTTGAACATTGAAGTCAGTATAGGTTAACTTATGCAAGAACATGTCGACCTGTATGCAAGTCACCTTCAGTATAGGTCGGTCTATGTCAATTTCAGGTCGGCTCCTACAGAGCAGTACTAAATCCTGTAGATTTTATCCATGGGTTGCATTTCAGGCTGCATCATAGGCCAACATGTTAACCTCGGCAGACCGACCTATTAACCTTTACAAGCTGACCTATTGCCTTCACAGGCTGGCTTATGCGTGCTCGATCTTCAAAATTTCATTTATCTCTCCAACTAATTGCATTCCTTTTTCTATTCCTCCACACACACACACACACACACACACACACACACATATATATATATATATACTCATGCATGCATCTCATTCTTTTCAAGGGTTTTCTTAGAGTAAAAATCCTAACGAAACACGATAAAAAAAAGATGCTCATCATCTTAAACCTTTCTTATATGCACACACACAATTGAAATACATATAATTATTTTTCAATTGGGTGACCATCTAGATTAGGGTTGATAACGTCCAATTAGGTTTGGTGTAACAAAAAATATTGGATTGAGAACTTTGTGGGTTTCAAATAAGAAAACCAAGGTGGGAGTTTCCTTCAAGATCGGGAATTGATTTGAAGGTTTTGGACAAGATCACATCAACACAAATTCGACCAAGTGAAAGCCTTGGGACAGTCCATTATGTGTAGTCTATGGTTTGAACTATATGCTACCAATAGAGATTAATACCCCAATGTGGTGACAAAATCATTTCAATGAAAAGGATAATCAAGCGAGGTTGAAAAGTTCAACAGATTTCACATAAGAAGTATGGGAAATAGCTCACATGTAATATTATGCAGAAAAGCAAAGAGAAGCGAGAAGATACAATTTCAAATTGAAGCCAAGAATGATGAAGTAGGTCGATATGGTGTTGAAACGAGTGGTAGAGCCATAGAAGAAAACAAAGTTACAGCCGAACTGAGATGGACTGTATATATTACAACAAAATTTTCCTCTGGGGCATATTAACTAGAAAGCCTAGAAAAGGAAGAGGTTATGAGGACATAGAATGCAGTGAGTTTGAGGCACTATTTTAGTTAATAGATTTTTTAAGTTTGAAAGAAAATTGTAATTCATACTTTAAAATAATGAGAGAGAAAAACAGCATCGTGTGGTGGCACTCTTTTCCCAAGAAAGACCATGGGGATTTAATGAGGTACTCTTGGAGTCTTAATAAATGTTTACTTTTAGGTATCACTGTGAGCTCAAGGCCATAATTCATTGGGCTCTCCCGGTTAAATAAAATGATCTCAGTGTGAGCTCAAGGCTAGAAACCACTTGTAGAAATTTAGATGCTTATAGCAGAATTTTAAGAATCTCATTCTTTACATCTAACTCCCAGATCATCATGCATATATCAATATGAATAATACAAAGTATAAGATTGTATACCTTTGATGCATGAATTCACAAAAGTGATAGCTTCCAATGGAGTTCTTTGAGAACGTCAATCATCATTCCTCTAGTGTTGGTCCACAAATAATAACTAGATCACCATGTATGCTAGTACGGAAGGAGGGAACAAGTTTTTCTCCTTACTTTATGGCTAGGGAGAACCTAAATATGGGATGAAGAGAATGCAAGAATATCTAATATAAAGTTAAATGGAGGAGAATTGATTAATTTTGTGATATCATTTCTCTTCTAATCCATAACCTCTCAATATAATCCTTATATTACTATTTGTGTGACCTCATAGGACCCAATAATATTAGTATTAGACCAAATCTCATTTTCCAACAAAACATAATTGGCTTATAGAAAATAATTATGATCGCCTAATATTGTTGAATACTTTATCTCTATAAATTGTCCAATTATATTTAGATTATTACACTTGATCGAAGGACAAAATCCTTCAATCTCCCATTTGTCTAAGAACAAATGTGTAATCTTCAAATTCCTTAAAGAATTAAAATTCTAACTTGATTATATGATGACATCCAATGTCACCCATATCAGTCTTCAAGTCATTTCTTAAAATTTGAGTTTGATTTGTTGAAACAAATGATTCGCACCTTAATCCATTTGAGCATTGCCATGCATTTTCCCGTTTTTACTCTTCAAGAGGCTCGAGACACCAATTCTAACATTTTAGGAGGATTTCTACAATTTTGTATAACCAAGACTCCCACTTAATTCTTGGAAACTCTTATCACTTCCTTTACAACCCCCTTTTACGAAACAATATTTTACAGTGTCAAAAATATACCAATCCTCAAATGAGAATAATGTCATTCTCATATATAAGGAATCCACTAAATATAATAACGAATTCTCAAAATATTTTTGATGAATTCATAGTTGGTTTGTCTGGTGTGTATAAACATATACATATTTAAGTATTATTGACTAGACATCTCCATGTCCCCATAGCCCATGAAATTGCGCTATTAATCAACTTACAATATAGTTCATGGAATTGAATCATTTATGTTCAACTTAATGATTCGGACTATGGGATAAAGTAATTTATAAATCCTATTCACTATATAGGGTTTTGTTTGTCAAATCACATATTTGACAATCATATCAAACATTATAGATACTTTGAACATATTATTTAATACTAAACTAAGATTAAATAAGATCATAACTTTATTGATAAACGTATACAAAAACATAATCAAGTGTTTTTTACAATTGTAAACTGATTAAAAGTAAAGAGTGTACAATTAAATCTTATGCTTAGGCTAAGGCAATGGGTTAGTCAACGGATCAACAACATTTCTACCTATATGAACTTTATTAACTATTACATCCTTTCTATGAATGATTTCTTGAATGAGATGAAACATTATAAGTATGTGTTTACACCTTTGGTGTGACCTGTTAGATCAAGATTTGCTAATTCTCTTAAAAGGTTTTGATGATAACAAAGTATTGAAAGAATAATAGGGTTTACAAATGGTTATTCAAGTGTGTAGGATCAAAAGACATAAACCTTTATATAAATCAAGTTAATCACTCAGAAGAACCATTAAAGGGAAGCAAGGTTGTTCTGAATCTGAAGGATCATAACCAAGCTTTCAGATGTTGAACCTAAGCTTACTTAGAATATAAAGATTAGTTCATCCCCAAAGATTGGAATCATTAGAGCAGACTTTGTTATAAGGAACGACTATGCATCTTCTGAACAAGCTTCATCAATAATTATGAAGATACTGCTTCAAAGAAATTTGTCTACATCAAGTCATCAAGTTTTCAAGAGATCATCCAGATTAGTTCAGATCAAGACTCTGATAAAGGCAAGACTCAGAACATATGAACTCAATATGCTGAAGTCTTATTCAAACCATGTCTTAAGACATACTTTAGCTTCTGATCATGCTTTAACTAATTCTATAAAAATCCTCTAATTCATAAAGCTAAGTATAAGGATAACAATGACTATGAGCAAGCTTCAACAAATGTCTACAACAAGACTCCAATCAAAAGTTATCCATAGAAGCTCATGTTAAAATGTTACATTACTTTATGTCTAATCATCATAAAGTAAGGTTGTAAAGATCTTCTCTCTCCAATTATTCAACATTTTGCTCTGCTACTCTCAACGTCTTTATGCTAGCTGAGTTTTAGCTCACTCTATTGTCCATCAGCTAAATACCTTCAACGGCTATCTGTACCATGGTAGTCTCAATCTTCAACAGATATATTCTTAGTATATATTTAAAAATGAAGATTGAAAACATACATACTTTCTTGGAACATCTCTCTGAGCATAATATCTACCTCTCAAGAGAATGAATGTCAGTTGAAGATTTTGTGATTGTATTCACATGGATATGATATCAGTTCACTAAAATGAGTTGAGAGAATCTGTGTTTTACAGAAAACAGAGATGAGAGAAACACACTTCAAAAGATTACATAATCAGAAGGGTTAAGTGTGTTAGAGTAGAGTGAGACATGTTCACATATATTATGAAGAAATAATATGTTAATATGATCAAGAACATAAATGCATAACAAGATTAAAATATGTGCAAGGTGTAACACCCAACTAAACCCCGCGAATAATCACAATACAATCATATTAATTAGAAAATCATCAATGTACAAACATGGGTGTCACGCCTTCATAAACATGTTACCACCGCGGTCCTGGTCTGTAACACGAGTTGCAACATACTTATTAAAAGTAATACATTTAACATCATAACAAAATCACTTAAAATACTCTCGCAGCGGATTCAACTTTTAAAATTCTTTAAAATCAACTCAATACCATAAAGGTAGTTCTCAGCGTCACAAAAATCACAACTCAAAATAAGACAAAACACAAAAGGTTCTTAAGTGAACGACCCCAACCCCGGTGTTACGTACCAGAGCAAGACTCCCTTCATTTCTATAGAAATGAATAAACATACTTTGGAGCGACTTCTAGACTTCCTTACTTAATTTTGGTTCACCTGTAAGTTACCCACGTTCGAGGCAACAATTCCAAGCAGAAAGGGTGAGTAGTCATAATCATTATAAAATATGCATGAATTAGATAACAAGTAAAGTCAATTGAATAACATCAACAATACACACATATTCTCCATATAGTTCATCATAATCACCAAAAACATCATTTAAATCATCATCATAAAAATGTCAATCATAATGATATGAAACTCAATGGACTCATGCATGAGGTACTGAAACATCACTGATGACTTAGTCATCGTTATCTCCAAAGATCCCCACCAATAGGATCGGTCCCCACTTGGAACTAGAGCACATCATAGTTTGAACCTAATCCGCACAATGGGATTAAGGCCATCATTAGACATTATCGTCCTAAAATTCGTCATTGAATTTTCATCCTGCAAAACATCACTGGACATCTCATCCTAACAAAATGATATGAATGCATGATATGTACAACACATAAAATACAACCACGGCTAGTCAAAACACATCACCATTAATCAAAAATCATCATATAATTCATACACATAATCATATAAGTACATCATAATTAACACATCATCATTCATCTTAATAAACTCTTAGAATAAATCACTTTCAGACGTCATCATGTTCATCAGGTTTGCTTCACATACTGCTATACACACAAACCACATATAATTCATAGTCACATAACATCAATTATTCACAACAATCCTCAATAATAAACATTTTGTATTCAAAACAGTAGGTACATATTTTATTTTTTACAACAAATTCATCAACAATTCTTACTGTTATTACTCTTAAAATCTCACTGATTATTCACCAAAATATCATGTTTTCTGCTAGCTAATAGACGCTTCTATTTTCATAAAAATTGGAATTACAAAGGTCAAGTTATTCAAAAAAACAGAATTTCAGAGGCACCTGCATTGCACTCGGTGGCGCAGGCCATAAGGGAGTGGCATTGTCCACCCCCAAAAGAACTGCCACCCCCATACACATCACTAGTGGCACAATCCACCTACACAAACCATATAGGTGGAACAAGCCACCAATTATGTGGCCTTTTCCACATTAAATTTACACTAGTGGCGTAAGCCACTTAAAAGAATGTCACATGTTACGCAAGCCACCTATTAGGTACATTATGGTTGCGCCAGCCACCTTACCACATGGAGAGGGTGGCGATAGCCACCCCTGATATACTGTGGAACATGAATTTCATGTTATCTTAAATGTTCCTAAATGGATCTCGCCACTGATTCCATTTTCTCGGTTTCGGTTCATCACCGTTTTCTCTCTAAATTATACCAGTCCATTACTAATCTCCTGATTACGGTTTTGTTTCAAAAGTCAGTCTTTCATCAAACACTCCAATTATTCCATCGTCTCAAAATCCAGAAAATTACTAATTTACCAATTCCCTAATCAAATATAATAACCATGATTAAACACCGCTTACCTCTTGATTATCGCTTTTCGTTCAAATTTCTTCTCGTTCTTCTGATTCCTCAGCTCCTCCTCAATTCCCTCGTTCTTGGTTTTTCCCTTTTGTTTCTCTTCTCTGACAAAACCTTCAGAATGATTTTTTCTAACTCCCCAATCATATATGTAACTTTCATAACCTTAATTATGATTTTCCAATAATATCCTTACTAACCTCTCACAATGACCACAATTCCCTTTAGTTTATAATTCACATATTATTCTATTTTCTTTTAACCAATTTAATTCTAACTAATTCCATTTCCTCCAAATTAAATCAGTAAGTCCATAAAATGCCATTCGTCAAATATCTCTCGTCGACACATCACCAAACTCAATAGTTCTCACCAAAATTCAATTAATTCAATAATCGACTTAATTATTTAAATAAACAATTATTCCAATTATTCCCAAATACCTGATAATTCTTAGAAGCACTTAAACATCCTATAGACCAGAAATTCTTCAAAACCATCACATAATTGTCATCAAATCATGATTGAATTCAAGTACTTCACATTGACTTATAATATTCATATATTCACGCCAAATTAATCAAATAAATAATTAATTCAGAATTCGGGCGTTACAACTCTCCCACACTTAGAATATTTTCATCCTCGAAAATTCACCTAAAGCAAATAGAGTCAGATACGACTCCTTCATTTGGTCTTTACCGTCTCAAGTCCAACTTTCACCAATTGATCCACTTCACAACACCCTCACTAAGGCACTCTCTTTAACTCGTATTTACTTCACTTCTCAACTATCTACCCGACATGATCCCATCAAATGCCATCCCACTTCCATTCTTGAATGTTCAACGATTGTATCAAACTCAAAGGCTTCTGACAAGTCAGACAAGCATAACCAAATCCAGTAACATATTTCCTAAAAATATCCTTCTTAGGTTCCAAAACACACGTTTTGTTCCTGCATAGCAGTACACCTTTCTCATAAACTCGAGATTTCATTTATACCACCTTGGTTAACTAATGTCAATTGATCAATCAATCTCAATTAGGACTCCTGACCTTCTCTGATTTTCTCTCAAAATATCGCTAGTCAATTTCAACATACTCCACTTCACGCTGTTAGGCATTTCCTCATACACCAAACTCAAATCTTTGAATTACTCGATCATCCCTAACTCTCTTGCCATAAGAATCGACATATGCAACAACTTTCTACTCAAGGCACGAGTCTTTGCATTTGTTTTTTTCCAGCATGGTACCTCAATTCCAAATCATATCCTTTTAATAACTCAAGTCAAACAAATAATATCTCTAATTTTCATCACTAACATCCCAGTTATTGATTCCTAATCATGCATGGGAATACTTCTCCTCTTGGTTTCCAGTAGTCTCGAGTCATAAGTAACAACACCGCAAAGGTCCATCTTAGATGTATCGCAATGCACCATATAAAAATCACTCTAATTAGGCAAAATCGATACTGAAAAGGTAGTCAACTTCTTAAATCACATTAATCCTCTTCACATGCAACGTATCACACAAAATATCGACCTTTGCAAGTTATCTAAGTTAATGGTAACCACAATTAGAAAAATTATCCAAATATTTCTTTGATAATACCCATCTAAACCAAGGGTCTTCGAATCTCAATCACAGACTTCAGAGTTTCCCACTGCAACACAACCTCAACCTTATAAGAGTTTACAACAATCTCAACACCAGAATTTCAGTCCAAGAAAATTCACTTCTTTCAATTAGAACTCTCACTTTGACAACCATTACCACGCCACAAATCCAAATTCCACATTGTTAACC
Organism: Lathyrus aphaca; assembly: GCA_963966055.1. Classification (NCBI taxonomy): domain Eukaryota; kingdom Viridiplantae; phylum Streptophyta; class Magnoliopsida; order Fabales; family Fabaceae; genus Lathyrus; species Lathyrus aphaca. The sequence goes on from OZ014519.1 coordinate 653,423,228, forward strand.
ATAACGATCCAACAAGATGCACTGCTCCCAAATTATGAACATACCAATCCATTTCACTCCTTGTCTAATCACTTTAGAATCTCATTTGCTCTTAGGCTATAACACCACAATGTTGTTACCATCACCATCAATACCGTCATAAGAACATCAACATAACCCATAATACCAACAATTTTATTTCACCACCTTAGTTCCATAAAGTTGTGATTACTCAAATGAACATATACTTCAATACTTCTATCTACATGGTAGTAACGTGAAAACTTTTCACATAACACTTTCATTCTAGAATGTCCATTTTTTTGCATCCTTCCCTCAAGCTTCTGATGCTTGATTCTTGACTCCAATAAGTCGTATTCACACAATACACATCACGTTCCAGCTATGCACTATGATCATCTATCAATCCCACAAGCTTCACATCTAGACTCTGACTCTCTTAAATCAACGAGAACGACTATCTTCCCGATAGGACGTTGTAATACCCTAATTTTTACCATAAGATTTCTTCGCATTTCATATGCATTGTGCATACAAACAAAATCGCACTAGTTTCTCGGTTCTTCTCGGGTATAAGTTTATGCCTCACAGGGGATCACTATTTGCTTTTATTTGTTTTATCTGTTTATGTTTACTAACCATTAATTAAAATCCAAAAAATATTTTGTTTTCTTTTATTAACATTTTCAGGGGAAAAAACAGGTGAAAATGCCAAAAATAAAAGTCCCACAACTCAAATGAATTTCACAGTTAAAAGTCGAAGTTGATCCGCAAATACTTCAAATTTATCTGATCAAGGATTTCCCAATTTAATTGATTTATTCAAGGAATTACGAGGTTCATGTGTTTATTTACATGCCTTATTCGATGCACAAAAGAATCGAGTCGGAGTCTTAGCAGTGAAAAAGGAAACAAATTTTTCAAACTCTTCACTAAGTAATCGGTTACCACATAAGGTGTAACTGGTTACTTGCGTGCAAATTTAAAAATTTTGGCAGTAATCTCAATTTTCAAATTTTGGAACCAATTTCATTTTTGATCACTCTTGGAATATTCTAGACCATCTCCATTTAATTCACATACATCATTAAAATTAATTCTCACCATAAACCCTCAATGATCACCACTCTTTTCATGATTCCCACCAATTTTTGAATTACCAAGCCTAATTTGAATTTCCAAAGGAAGCTCCATTCCACCAAATTCCTATACCTAAACTCTTTAAATAAAGGTCATTTCTCATTCATTTCTCAAGCTTTTGATAGCCAAAAAATATCTTGCAAAATATCCTCCCAAACCACAAATTCATTAAAGCTCTTCTCTCTTTTGAAAGTTATCAAGAATTCACCTTGAATTCTTGATCAACTTTGAGCTAAACCTTCATCCTATTCTTTTTTATTCATCAATTTCAGTAGATCAAGCTTGATATTGGATCAATTTGAAGAGTGTTCTTGATAATTCACTTTTTCCATGATTCTATCTTCACCATCAACATTCAAGATGTAGATCTTTGATGCTTTTGGTTGTTGATCTTTTAGATCATAAATTGTTGTTTGATTTCAGGGATTTCACTATGTTTTGATTGGAAAATTCATGCTAATTCAGTTCATGATCATGAGGTGTTTGAAAAAAAAAGTATTAAAAGATAAATCATGCTGAATTTTAGCAGATTTTTTATTCTGCACGCAGATTAATCGGTTACCGCTTAGGGAGTAACCGGTTACCTATGTTAATTTTTCTAGAAAACTGCAATTTTATAAAGATAACTGATTACCGCTTAGGTAATAATCGGTTACTCTGAGTCAGAACTGAATTTTTGGCTTATTTTTGGGCTGTTTTTGGTTCTTTTCTCCTCTATTCTTTTTTTTTACCTTGGGAGACATTTTTGGGAGTGATATTTCTTTAGTTTCAATGGACTTTGGGTGTATATTAGAGTGGTTAATATTCATTAGTCGAAATCTACCTTTAAGTGAATTATTTAATTCACTTTAGGTACATTGCATTAGTGAGATATTGTCATACTTGAATCCACCAAGATGTGTGATTGAACTTAAAGATGAAAGAATGCCATAAATGTAACTCAATTTGGTATTCATCTTTAGTTTCGTGCGACACTGCGTTCAGATGGCGATTTACATATTATTTATCTCACATGCTTTAGCACAAATATCGTTCACCTTAATTGGTGTTAGCCGGCCTCATTTGTAGGGTAATTACAATGTAAGTTACTCGGTGATTGCTTAACATATACCTAAATATGTCCCGAATTCGGAATAAAAATCCAATTAGATACTTGCACTTTCGTGGACCAGACCTCGTGTTGGTCGCGTAATCCCAAAGTGATTGATCTTTTTGCGTTAAGATCCAAGACTTGTGAAGTTTGATGCGTAGTTGCTTTGGGTCTCCCAATCTTCTTTCAAACTTCATTGAATTTGGTTCTAATCGCCTTGATTAATCACTATAGTGTAAGATACTAAGCGGAATCGGTTTCCTTTTCGGTTTTTGGTACTAAGTACCTTGGTTACTCTTTTGGTTGTGGATGATTAAGTTCACCATACCACTATTATGTATATTATTATTACTATTACTATACTAAAATTTTAATTTCCTTCTCGCACCTTTATCTCCTTTATTTTTATTATGCTTTATATTGCTTTATCATTCATTGTCATGTTTATATTCTTGCTATTATATTGTTGTGTTGATTTTCTTTTGTCCACTTGGACACAAAAATATTAATAAAGGCTTAAACCATAAAAAAACTTTATTGTTCTCATCTTGGACTATTGGTTACTATCCTTTGCATTGGAATTTGAGTTTTGGACTTAGATTCTAGGACACATTCCCTTTGCTTTGATCTTCATGGAGTTGGTATTTTTTTGCCTTTATTTGGCCATTTGCTAGCTTATAAGGATGGAACTCTTATGCCCGTAATTGGAAGCATCATCAAGTTTTATTAGATCTTTCCTCCTTTATCTCTTTTATTTTCTTTTTAGGATAGCCTCTTCATCTCTCCCCCCTTCTTAAATTTTCAAAACTCCTCCCTCTTTTCTAAAACTTCTTTGTTTTCAAACTTTAAATTGCTTTCATAATCAAACATTGACTTAGGTCGAGCTATTTTACTCTTTTCATTTCATTTATTAATAAATGCTAAACCATATAAGCATATCAAAACCTTTTTCAAAAGATCATAAAAAATACAAAACTCATCAAATCTTTTTTTCGTGCCTTTATGCACTTTTCCTTTTAACCATTTTTCACAAGTTTAGATATGATTCATTCTTTTTTGCAGAATTATTCGCTAAAGAATGACGACTTATCTTTACATTTTAAAAATCAATCCAACACATTAACTTTTCACTATTTGTACCATGAACTACGAAGTTTTGATATCGCATTGCACATTGTGGGTACGTAGACATGAGGTGGTAAACCTCTATAAACACAAAAATATTAAAAATTAATTATTTTCTCATCTCTCCACTCTCATTTGCAAACCATTTTCAAACCAAAAGCAATAAATTTTTCAAAGGGGTCCCGTGGAGTACCACATACATTTTGTATGTGTAAAATCTTCTCATTTTGTAACCTATCCCCTTACTTGTTTCTTTGCTTGTTTCTTTAGTTTTTTTCTTTTAGATTCATTGGGATTTATCATCTCTTGTTTTCTTTTCTACTTGGAATAAAATAAAAGCGCGGTGGCAACTCTATTTACTTTGAGTTAAGTTAACCAATAGCTTACACTCATGGTTTTTACCGCTACAAAAAAGTGGCGACTCTGCTGGAGATTAGTCTCTTAGTGGATTCGACCTACTTTGATTTATTTATTACTTTGGTTTGATTTGTTTGTTATTGCTTGTTCCGTTTCGGTGTTGGTGATCCTCTATGAGTGAGATAGATCCTATACCCGGATCTGAGTGAACTTATGATAGGATGGTGATATTCGAAGTGATACGCGACGAGTTAGTCCATAGAGATATCAATTCGATAATCTCCACTCAGTTAGGCACTCTGAATTATTGATATCATAACGAGTATTCGTGATATGGCATTATTTTTCGACCTTGAGCTGATCATACCGAGGACTGTAGAACCCTTAACCCATCCAAGACAATTTAGGAACATAGTGCGGAAATTATCCAGGTGTAGACCTGAGGTGGTTGTCACGCGATACTACACTCGAACGAGGTTTTTCTTAAGAATATTATTGGTTGGGGAGCAGTCCAACGTACCGATAATTTTCTAAAAATGGTTGCTAACTCCGAGCACCTTTGTTAGCACCCTTTTGGTTTTGTGCAGGAACAATGAAGACAAAACCTTAGTACATACTAGTGTGGGTTGGAATTCTTATACCGTGACTTCATGCTCGTAACTCAGAACCTAGACTCGTGTGCTTTATGTGATCTTGTTTGTGGTTGTTGCATACATTCACTCATGCATTCATGAGCATTGTTCTCAAGATTTCAAGGGACTTATAGGTACTTTTGCCAATATTTCAGATGTCTATGGCTATGAATATTGAAAAGAGGAATACTCGGAAGTACAATTTCAAGAGTCCTAATCTGGTAGAGTTGAGAAAGCTTGGAGCTTTACTGGTCAATACTAATGAGTTCCAGAAACGTTATTGAAAGATCTTGTTCATCTTGAAGATCGATACACCAGAGGGGATTCTCCTTACCTTGGTTCAGTTCTATGATCCTATCCACCATTGCTTCACCTTTCCTGATTATCAGCTTGTGCCGACTTTAGAGGATTACTCTCATTGGACGTGTTGACCTATTTTGGACAAGGAGTTTCTTTTTAGTGGTTTAGAAAAGAAACTTACGACCAAAGTAATCGCCAAAGTCCTTTTTCTTAAGGAGTCCGACCTTAATGGGAAGTTTCTTCCAAAAGGAGATGTCTGTGGTATTAATGTCAAGTTCTTAATGGGGAAAGCTTCTATTTCTCTTACTTTGGGTTATAAGGATGCATTTGAGGCTATTCTTGCTTTACTTATCTATAGGATTGTGTTGTTTCCCAACTTAGATGGTATTGTTAACGAGAATGCTATTAAGATTTTCTTGAAGAGAAATCCGGTACCCACTTTGCTTAGAGACATGTATCATACTATTCACCATAGGGTCTCCAAAGGTGATGGAGAGATTATGTGTTGTGCTCCTCTTATCTATAGGTGGTTTATTTTTCACCTGCCAAAATCTGATGTCTTCAAGGATAATAGAGAGAAGCGAAGAAGGTCTCAAAGGAGCATGTCTCTTACTCATAAGGATATGACTTGGTATTGCTCCTATTATGATACTGGAGTGCTTATTGACGGTTGTGGAGAGTTTCCCAATGTACCTCTTCTTTGTACACGTGGGGGAATTAGTTACAACCTTATTCTTGCTAGGCGACAGTTAGGATATTGCTTGAAGGACATATCAAACAACCTTTCATTGTATGGTTTCTTCTTTCTTAATGGTGTAGATCATGTAGAAATGAAGAAAAGGATTGCTCATTCATGGCATACGGTTCATCGAAAAGAGAAGGTTCAATTGGGAAAACAACACCTTGCTCCTTCTGAGTGTTACATCCAGTGGGTTCGATCTAGGGCTTCCAAGCTTAAGATGCCTTATCCATCTGAGGAGCCTTTGTTTCCTATATTTCCATTTATCCACTTTTCTTCCGCCCGTTGATGAAAAGGTTGCTCTTCGAGAAGAGTTGGATAAGATGAAGAAAGAGAAGGAATCATGGCTACATGAGAAGATGACTATGCAAGAGCAACTGAAGGAGAAAGATGATCTTATTGAGTTACTTGAGCAGCGTGTCATGAAAAGGCCAAGAGAGGATTTATTTTCCTTTAGTACTCCATCTACCATTCCTCCTAGATCCGGTGCTTGGAAGGCCATTATGGACCAGTTGGTGAAGGATAAGGAAGACATGGAGAATCGGTACAAGAAAGAGATTAAGAGGATTCACATGAAGTACCACCCGAGATTTGGATCTTCTTTAGATATGATCCCATAGGCCTAGTTTACTTTTCTCTCATGTATTAGGGTTATTGAAACTTGTACTTCACTTGTAATCCTCACTTTTATATTAATGAGAATGAGTTTTTAGTACTTCGAAAAAATGTTTCTCTTATAAATATTGCAATTTATCTTATAATCCCTTGAAATCTTTGCATCTGCATACCATGCATCATGCTTGCACTGGTCTTGCTTCTTGAGAGTTTTACAGGGGTCTTATATTGTTTCTTGGTCTTCATCCAATTCTCCTGTCAAGCTGACTCACTAGATCGATACTTGAGCTAATCGAAGAAGGATGTTGGAAGCCTTACAACAAGAGAATTGTGAGCTACGCGAGGAAGTTTCATCTATGAAGGATAGCTTGGAAAGAATCACCGCTATGATGGAAAGCTTGGTGGCTGCTCAGAATCAGCCACCACCTCCTCCAAATTCTCTGATACAGCACACAATGATCTCTGAGATTGCCACTGCATCGATTCCTGCTGAAATTGTCATTTCTCCTTGCTACCGCGTGCCTGTTAGCACACCGTGGGGTATGCCGATTGATTTTATTCCTGTTGGTTATTATCCTCCTCTTCAAGAGACTACTGCATTTGCTACTCTTCAGTCGGTCAAGAGTATTTCACCGCTTGTGATGCACACTACTCTGCACCTTGATGAAGTGATTTACCATGCTGAGCCCAGTGAAGGCACTAGTGTAATTGAAAGGCTTGATGACTTTCAGGGTTGTTTTACTGAAATGCAGAAAGAGATGAAGGCTTTGAGGCATAAAGATTTGTTTGGTAAAGATGTTTATGATCTCTGCTTGGTTCCCAGTGTCAAGGTTCCACACAAGTTCAAGTTTCCTGACTTTGAGAAGTATAAGAGCAATACTTGTCCTCTGAGTCACTTGACTATGTATGCTAGGAAGATGTCCACTCAGACAGAGAATGATCAACTGTTGATTCATTATTCTTAGGACAGTCTGACTGGTGAAGCTATGAGATGGTATATAGGTTTTGACAACAGCCAAATCAAGACTTTCAATGATTTGGGAGAGGCTTTTGTTAGGCAATACAAGTATAATGTTGATATGGCACCAGATAGAGATCGGCTTTGTGCTATGTCCCAGAAGGCCAAAGAAACTTTCAAAGAGTACGCGCAGAGATGGCGCAAGTTTGCAACTCAGATTGTTCCTCCTTTAGAAGAGAAAGAGATGACGAAGATCTTTTTGAATACTTTAGGTTCTTTCTACTATGAGAAGATGATCGCGAGTGCCTCCATCTGATTTCACTAAAATGGTGAATATGGGGATGCGACTAGAAGAAGGTGTCTGTGAGGGACGTTTGAACAAAGAAAGTAATATTAGCTCAAATTCTAAAAGGTCCAACTTTGGTAAGAATAAAGAAGGTGAGACTAATGTTGTGTCTCGTGAAAGTTACAGAAGACCTTGTGGTCGTGAGAATCGTCATTAGCAGCATTTAGCTTTTGTAACTCCGATGATTAATGTGACTCTTACTGTTCCAGTGGCTTCAAAGTATCAGTCTCGTTATCAACAGCCTTATGCGCAACAGAATGGTACTCAACAAGGTTGTTCAAAGCCAAATTTTGATCTTATTCTAATGTTGTATGCAGATTTTCTTCCAACGCTGGTCGAGAAAAATCTTGTGCAAACACGTTCTCCACCTCCAGTTCCAGAGATTATTCCATGGTGGTATAAGCCAGAAGCTCATTAGGCTTTACAACAAGGTTCCCCGGGGCACGGTATTGAGAATTGCTTTCCATTGAAGATTGGAGTACAGAAGTTGACAAGGAGTAATGTTTTGTCTTTCAATGATGTTAATCCAAATGTGAAGACAAATCCGCTTCCGAAACATGGTAATACTTCTGTGAACATGGTTGATGGTTGTCCTAGTTTGTTCAAGATTTATGATGTTCGCTAGATTCGAAGGTCTCTGGTTGAGACGCATGCTTTTCTTAAGTGAATATCACGATATTTATCACGATTATGCTGGTTGTTGCATTTGCTCGGTGAACCCTCGTGGTTGTGTGATTGTTAAGAGAGACATTCAAAAGATGATGAATGATAAGTTGATTGAAGTGACAGCAAAAATAGAAGAGTATGAAAATGAAGTAAATGTTGTCATGAATCAGTTCAATATTCCTGAGAAGATTGTTCCTGAGAAAGTGGTTATTTCTTTTGATAGTCGCAAATATGTTGTTACTCCATTGGTGATCAATTTTCCTGGTCCAATTCCATATGAATCTTATAAAGTTGTTCCATACCGGTATAATGCTACAATGATAGAAAACAGTAAGGAATTTCTTATTCCTTCTCCAAAGTCTATGGTTTGCATTGCTGATGTGACAAGGGTTACTCGAAGTGGCAGGGTTTTTGCTTCGGGTCCTCCTAAGAGAGCTGAAGAAACAAGTGCGAGTAAATAGACCGAGGATGATGTTGCTCGATCAGACCAATTTGGTAATTCCAGTTTGAAAGATAGTGAAGATGAGATTTTGAAATTGATAAAGAAGAGTGAGTACAACATTATTGAGCAGTTGTTGCATACTCCGTCGAAAATATCAGTTTTATCACTCTTTATGTGTTCTAAGTCTCATAGGCGGTCTTTGCAGAAGATTCTTGATAAAAATTATGTTGAACATGATGAGACTGTTGATCAGTTTGATAATATTGTGGCTAATATCACATCGTGCAACAATCTGAGTTTCTGTGATGATGACTTGCCTGAAGAAGGAAGAAACCATAATTTGGCTCTGCACATTTCAGTGAATTGTCAGGAAGATGGTATGTCTAAAGTGCTGGTTGATATTGGATCGTCTCTAAATGTGATGTCGAAGTTGACTTTGTCAAGGCTTGCGTACCAAGGTGTTCCCATGAGGCATAGTGGTATTATTGTGAAAGCTTTTGATGGGTTGAAGAAAATGGTGATTAGTGAAGTGGACCTTCCTATTCTAATTGGACAGTTTCTATTCCAAATTGCTTTTCAAGTAATGGATATATGTCCAACTTATAGTTGTCTCCTTGGAAGACCCTGGATTCATGAGGCGGGAGCTGTGACTTCTACTCTCCATCAAAAGCTGAAGTTTGTGAAAGATGGGAAATTAGTGATTGTCGGCGGTGAACGGGCGAATCTAGTGAGCAATTTATCATCCTTTTTCCTATAATGATGTTGAAGAAGAGGTTGGAACTTCATTCCAGGCTCTTTTTGGTGTTGATAATGCTGCTAAGAAGAATTTTATGCTTATGTCTTCTCTCAATGATGCATTGTGTGTGCTAAAATTGGTCGATCTGACGGTTAGGGACGAGTTCTTGATGTTGTTGACAACAAAGAAGGATTTGGTATTGGTTTTGCATCAGGTCTGGTTCTCAATGACCCGAAGAGTATTCAGGAAGGATTCCGAAGTGTTGGGTTTATTAACGATCATTCCGCTGCTGCCATCATTAAAGATGATGAAGATGAAGAAGCACAGAAAGATTTGCAAGAACTGGATTGCTATTGATGTTCCTTCTATTGTTCATACTTCAAAGTAATTTGTATTATTTTCTTTCAAAAATCCTTTCACTATGCCCAAGGTGAAAGTGATGTTTGTCGGGTTTTGTTTCAAATTTTATCATCATTAATAAAATTTGATTTTCTTATTTCCATATGTATTTTTCCTTTTTGCTTTATTCTGAAAAATGGTAACATAAAAAAACCAAAAATAATCACTGTTTTTCTGCATAATATTTGCACTTTTGTTCATACTCAAAAATAAAAATAAAATCATTGTGCAGATTGATTATTAAATCCATTGAAAAAATGATCCAATGCCCACTCCTAACTTTGAATTATATGTGTTCAAAGCTAAAGAAGAAGATGTTGACGAGATTCCTGATGAGATTTTCCTATTGCTTGAGTACGAGGAGAGAGTTATTCAGCCTCATGAAGAGTTATTAGAGATGGTCAACTTGGGTTCTAAAGATGATAAGAAAGAAGTCAAGATTAGAGCATTGTCGGGTCCTAATGTTAAGAAGAGGATGGTAGAGCTTCTTAGAGAATATGTTGATGTGTTTGCTTGGTCTTATTAGGACATGTCGGGTCTTGATACTAATATTGTGGAGCATAGATTTCCGCTGAAGCCTGAATGTCCACCTGTGAAGTAAAAGTTGAGAAGAACTCGTTCTGATATGGAAGTAAGGATCAAAGAGGAGGTTCAAAAGAAGATTGATGCAGGTTTTCTTGTGACGTCTAATTATCCTCAATGGGTGCCAATATTGTGCCTGTTCCAAAGAAAGACAGAAAAGTCTGAATGTGTGTTTATTACAGAGATTTGAATAAAGCCAGTCCAAAAGATGGTTTTCCATTGTCGCACATTGACGTGTTGGTAGATAATACAGCTAAGTTTGTTGTGTTTTCCTTTATGGATGGATTTTCCGGTTATAATCAAATAAAGATGGCACCCGAGGACATGGAAAAGACCACATTTATTACACCATGGGGAACATTCTGCTATAGAGTGATGCCTTTTGGATTGAAGAATGTTGGTGCGACGTACCAAAGAGCTATGACTATTCTTTTCCATGATATGATGCACAAAGAAATTTAGGTATATGTTGATGATATAATCGCTAAGTTAAGGAATGAAGAGGATCATGTTGAACATTTGTTGAAATTGTTCCAGAGGTTAAGAAAGTTTAAGCTTCGTTTGAATCCAAACAAGTGCACTTTTGGTGTATGTTCTAGAAAGTTGTTATGTTTCATTTTCATCCAGAGAGGCATTGAAGTCATTCCTGATAAAGTAAAAGCTATTCGGGAAATGCCTTCTCCAAGAACAGAAAAGCAAGTAAGAGGATTCTTGGGTTGTTTGAATTATATTTCGAGGTTTATCTCTCACATGACGGCCACATGTGCTCCGATCTTCAAGTTGCTTCGGAAAGACCAAGGTTGTGTCTGGAAAAATGATTGTCAGAAAGCTTTTGAAAGTATCAAAGAGTATCTACTTGAACCTCCTATCTTGTCTCCTCCTGTGGAAGGTAAACCGTTGATTATGTATTTGACTGTGTTGGAAGATTCCATGGGTTGTGTGCTTAGTCAGCAAGATGAATCTAGAAGAAAAGAATGTGTGATTTATTATTTGAGTAAGAAATTCACTAAATATGAGTCTCGGTACTCCATGCTTGAAAAAACTTGTTGCGCCTTAGATTGGGCTGCAAAGTGTCTTCGCCAGTATATGTTGAATCATACAACTTGGTTGACATCCAAAATGGATCCGATCAAGTATATCTTTGAAAAGCCTGCTTTGATTGGGAGGATTGCTCGTTGGAAAACGTTGTTGTCTAAATATGATATCGAGTACCGAACTCAAAAAGCTATAAAAGGTAGTATCTTGGCTGACCATTTGACACATCAACCGATTGATGATTATCAGTCTATCAAGTTTGATTTCCCGGATGAGGATGTGATGTGTTTGAAAATGAAAGATTGTGATGAGCCTTTGATGGAGGAAGGGTCGGAGCCTGGATCTCGATGGGGTTTAGTTTTTTATGGTGTTGTGAATGCACATGGAAAAGGAATTGGGGCAATGACCATTACTCTTCATGGTTCACATATTCCTTTTGCTGCAAGATTGACTTTCCCTTGTACCAATAATGAAGCTGAGTATGAAGCCTGCATTATGGGTCTTGAGGAAGCTATTGATTTGAGGATTAAGCATCTTGATGTGTATGGAGATTATGCCTTAGTAATTAATCAGATCAAGGGTAAGTGGCTAACTCATCAACCCCACTTGATCCCGTATAGAGATTATGCTAGGAGGATATCAACTTTCTTCACTAAAGTTGAGTTTCATTATGTGCCTCGCAATGAAAATCAGATGGCAGATGCTTTGGCAACTATAACTTCTATGATAAAGGTGCACCAATGGAATGATGTTCCCATGATTAGTGTGATGCCACTTGAAAGACCAGCTCATGTGTTTGCGGTTGAAGAGGTCCATGATGACAAGCCTTGGTATCATGCGATTAAATGTTTTCTCCAGTGGTAGGAATACCCACTTGGGGCATCCGATAAAGATAAGAGGACTTTGAGGAGATTGGTAGGCAATTTCTTCCTAAACGGGAATGTGCTTATAAGAGGAATTTTGACATGGTCTTGCTCAGATGCGTGGATAGACACGAAGCAGACCTGTTAATGAATGAAAATTATGGAGGATCTTTTGGTACTCATGCCAATGGGCATTTAATGACTAAAAAGATGTTGATAGCAGGTTATTATTGGCTGACAATGAAATCTGACTGTTGTAAGTATGTGAAAAAGTGCCATAAGTGCCAAATGTATGTTGATAAGATTCATGTGCCACCAACTCATCTCAATGTAATTTCTACCCCATGGAATTTCTCTATGTGGGGAATTGATATGATTTGTATGATTGAATCCAAGACTTCGAATGGACATCATTTTATTATTGTGGCAATCAACTACTTCACAGTGTGGGTAGAGGCGACATCGTATGCTAATGTGACCAAGCAAGTTGTGGTTCAATTTATCAAGAATATTATTATCTGCAGGTATAGTGTTTCGAATAGAATCATTACTGATAATGGTTCGAACTTGAATAATAATATGATGAAAGAGTTTTATGAAGAATTCAAGATTCAACACCATAAATCTTCTCCTTATAAACCGAAGATGAATGGGGTTGTTGAAGCTGCAAATAATAACATTAAGAAGATCATTCAGAAGTTGGTTATGACATATAAGGACTAGCATGATATGCTCCATTTTGCTTTGCATGGGTATCGTACATCCATCTGCACTTCAATAGGGGTAACCCCTTTCTCACTTGTTTATGAAACAAAAGCAGTGCTCCCTATCGAGGTTGAAATCTCATCAATGAGATTTTTGATGGAAGTCAAGATGACTGAGGTTGAATGGCGTCAGAGTAGATTTGATCAGTTGAATTTGATTGAGGAAAAGAGAATAACAGCTTTGTGTCATGGTCAATTATACCAACAAAGAATGAAGAAAGCTTTTGACAAGAAGGTTAAACCTCGTGTATTCAGAGAAGGAGACCTCATGCTCAAAAAGATCCACTCTTTCATTACAGATTATCGGGGAAAGTGGACTCTAAACTATGATGGCCCATATGTTGTTAAGAAAGCCTTCTCTGGTGGTTCATTAATTCTTGCAATTATGGATGGTGAGGAAATCAATCGTCCTGTGAATGCGAATGCAATCAAGAAATACTTCACCTAAAAAATAAAAGAACAACTCGCTAAGTTGAAACCCAAAAGGACAGCTTAGGCAAAAAGGAGCGTCTCAGTGGATTGAAAACCCGAAAGAGCGGTCCAGGCAAAAATTAGAGACATAAACAGAAATAATTATCTCGGTAGATTGAAAACCTGAAAGGGAAATCTAGGCAAAAGTTAGGGATCATGGCAAGTAACTATGTCGATAGACTGGATCACTTGAAACAATCGAGGATTTCAGATTTTATTCCTCAGTAAAATTGCCCATCAAATATTCTTATTCACTCATCTTTGACTGAAGTTTCAGACGCGTTGGAGTTCAAAGTTGATAGGGAGAATAGTGATCATTGTATTTCAATGTAGCCCTTTTTCTGTGTATTTACCATTTTTTTCAAATTTGTAATGATCCATGGAGTCATGCCTTTTGCTGACTACAAATCTATCAATGAATTTGAGCCTTTATCCAATTGTTTATAATTATTTATGTTGTTTATGTTTACAAAATTTCATTTATTATTGATGATGATTTTTGAAACAAATTTAATAGATTTAATTTTTGAAGATTATACAACATTTTTCCTTTTGATATATGAATAAAGAAAGAATATCAACAATGATTCCATGGATGGTAAAGTCTTGATGTGTGTAACTTGCCTCTCCCAAATAGGGTTTGATCCAGTTGGTTCCATACGGAATTCCTGATTAGTTCTGGCATTTTAATATTAATGATGTGTTGCTCCCGATAGTAAGTAGGAGTGGGGATTGGTTATTGTATGAACGTTCCCATTTGAGTTCCAATCTCTTCCTCATAAGAGTTGTTAGAAGCGATATTCCTGCCACACGAGTATCCCCAGCTGAGTTTTGATATCTTCCTCAGCAGATTATCCTTGATTTAAGAAGATTATGTAGGAAATCCTCAACCGAGTTCTTGTTCCTCAGCTTGAGTCGGTTGCGTCCCTTAGCAGAAGTATTGATATAGTAGTCAGTTTAGAGGTTTTCCTTTACCTTGTGGAAGGTATTGATTTAAAATCCCTCGCAACTGTATGTTGGCTATGATGTTAACTTCTGGTATCCCCATGTGGGTCGGTAAGTCCGAAATTTTCCTGATATGATTGACTTCCATGGGTCTTTTTATCAGATCCCTAGTAGGTCTGCATGTGACGATTTCATGCAGGTTTCCATGTAATCCTAATCAAGTCTTACATCCTTTCCCCAAGAGGAGTAGGAGTGGTATGATAGTTATTTCCTGTAGAGTTTGACTCTTGACGAGAATTTTCTCTGTCTAGCAAGGATTGTGGAAGTATTTCCCTATTCCCGATAGATTATTAATTTTCCTCAACATGGTGATATCCCTACGCAGAGTTGATGTTTGATGCTCCAGTAGGCTATGTTTTATTTGCACCACTGGTAGATCTTTACCTTGTTCCCCCAAACAAAATTTTGAAGATATTTGTCCCCATTAGAGTTTAACAAAGAAATTTCCATTTTTCCCAAAGAATGAGGAAGACTTTGGTGTGGTTGATGTTTATTTTGTGTGTTATCCTCTAAGAGTGGAGTTTCTGATGTTATCCTCAATGGATTATTGAAGATCGCTTTATGGATTGAATCCATAACAGTATTTCTTCAGCATGAGTTGAGCCTTGTAGTAGGATTTTATTCCTTTGATGGCTTTTGGTTTTCCCCTGCAGGAATTCAAGTTGATTTTCCAGCAGGATTCCCCAGTTTTGTTCTCATAAGATTAGCCGAGTATCCGGTTGTTGTGATGTTTATGTCACCTGTTGCTTATCCTTATGGTTGTTTTATCAGCATATTCATATGCATATTCATGCATTCTCTTTGTACATGGCAATATATGTTTGCATTCTTGCATTATTTGATATATCATTGTTCTCCACTCTTTGGTGTGGATTTTTATCACATAGTGTGTGTTGTCTCCTCTCAAGTTTGGAGTGTCGACTATTAAGTAGAAAGTGTTTATCCTTTCTAAATTTCCCACTGAGTTTGTTCCTCGTGGATGATTTTGATTCAGTTTCCTACCCAGTTTATTATATGGATGGAACTTTTCCCCCCAGTTGAGATTTTTCCTCCTCGTGATGAGTATTGTTTAACCGTTCCGCTCCAATTTATTCTTAGATTGAGCTTTGGTCCCTTTTGACCTATTTCCTACCAAATACATCGGTAGTTGATACTATTTCCTACCAATTACATAGGTAGTTGATCCTTTTATCATACCAAATGCACCGGTAGTTGATCATATTTCCTACCAAATGCACCAGTAGTTGATCTTTTTATCCTACCAAATGCACCGGTAGTTGATCTTATTTCCTACCAATTACACTGGTAGTTGATCCTTCTATCCCACCAAATGCACTGGTAGTTGATCCTATTTCCTACCAAATGCATTGGTAATTGATACTTTTATCCTACCAAATGCACCGGTAGTTGATGGCCCTTTCCCAATACAATATTCTTTCATCTATTGAATTTGAATACTTTGTTTGGTTGATATTTCCCTGGTGGAGTTTTACTCTTCCCTATTTAATCATATCCTGATTATGTCTCATAATTTTTCACCAAGTTGAGTCAGCTAGCCAGTGATTTATTTTCCTAGTAAACTCTCTTGTTGTCTGTTGTTTTTCCCCAGTGGGATTTTCTTCTGTGTCCCCAAGCTTTTGCTTTCCTCTGGTGGTCGTATTCTCCCCACAAAGATCTTAGGTTTGTGTATCATATCATATTCATATCATATCATATCATGGTCTCTTAGGACAAAAATTGGGTTTTATATATTTAAGTATCTCCCATCTTGTAGAGACAAAGATGTCAATCTTTATATCTCTAGATTGAAGAAACTTAAATAGGAGCAGCTGTAATACCCTAATTTTCCCTAATATTTCTTCGCATTTTATATGCATTGTGCATACAAACAAGATCGCATTGGTTTCTCGGTTCTTCTCGGGTGTAGGTTTATGCCACACAGGGGATTACTATTTGCTTTTATTTGTTTTATGTGATTATGTTTACTAACCATTAATTAAAATCCAAAAAATATTTTGTTTTCTTTTAATAACATTTTCATGGGAAAAAGCAGGTGAAAATGCCAAAAATAACAGTCTCACGACTCAAATGAATTTCACAGTTTTAAGTCGAAGTTGATCCGCAAATAATTCAAATTTATCTGATCAAGGATTTCCCAATTTAATTGATTTATTCAAGGAATTCCAAGGTTCATGTGTTTATTTCCATGCCTTCTTCGATGCGCAAAAGAATCAAGCCGGAGTCTTAGCAATGAAAAAGGAAAACAAAATTTTCAAACTTTTCACTAAGTAATCGGTTACCACCTAGGGCGTAACCGGTTGCTTGCATGCAAATTTGAAAATTTTGGCAGCAATCTCAATTTTTAAATTTTGGCACCAATTTCATTTTTGATCACTCTTGGAATATTCTAGACCATCTCTATTTAATTTGCATACATCATTAAAATTAATTCCCACCATAAACCCTCACTAATCACCACATTTTTCATGATTTCCACCAATTTTTGAATTACCAAGCCAAATTGAATTACCAAAGCAAAGCAAGCTCCATTCCGCCAAATTCCCATATCTAAAATATTTAAATATATATCATTTCTCAAGCTTTTGATAGCCAAAAAATCTCTTGCAAAATATCCTCCCAAACCACAAATTCCCTAATGCTCTTCTCTCTTTTGAAAGTTATCAAGAATTCACCTTGAATTCTTGATCAACTTTGAGCTAAATCTTCATCCTATTTCTTTTTTGTTCATCAATTTCAGTAGATCAAGCTTGATATTGGATCAATTTGAAGAGTGTCCTTGGTAATTCACTTTTTCCATGATTCTACCTTCATCATCAACATTAAATATTTAGATCTTTGATGCTTTTGGTTGTTGATCTTTTAGATCATAAATTGTTGTTTGATTGCAGGAATTTCACTGTGTTTTGATTGTAAAATTCGTGCTAATTATGTTCATGATCAAGAGGTGTTTGACAAAAGATTTTAAAAGATGGATCATGCTGAATTTTAGCAGATTTTTTATTCTGAGCGCAGAGTAATCAGTTACTGCTTAGGTAGTAACCAATTATCTTTGTTAATTTTTCTTGAAAATTGCTATTTTATACAGGTAACCGATTACCGCTTAGGTAGTAACCAGTTACTTTGAGTCATAACTGAATTTTTGGCTTATTTTGGGATTGTTTTTGGTTCCTTTCCCCTCCTCTTCTCCTCTATTCTTATTTTTTTAACCTTGGGAGACATTTTTGGGATTGATTTCTCTTTAATTTCAATAGACTTTGACTGTAGATTAGAGTGGTTAATATTCATTAGTCCAAATCTACCTTTAAGTGAATTATTTAATTCACTTTAGGTACTTTGCATTAGTGAGATATTTTCATACTTGAATCCACCAAGATGAGTGATTGAACTTAAAGATGAAAGAATACCATAAATGTAACTCAATTTGGTATTCATTTTTAGTTTCGTGCGGCATTGCATTCGGATGGCGATTTACATATCGTTTATCTCACATGCATTAGCACAAATATCATTCACCTTAATTGGTGTTGGCCGACCTCATTTGTAGGGTAATTACTCAGTAAATTACTCGGCAATTGCTTAACATAGACCTAAATGTGTCCTGAATTCAGAGTAAAAATCCAATTGGATACTTGCACTTTCGTGGACCGAACCTCGTGTTGGTCGCATAATCCCGAAGTGTTTGGTCTTTTTCCATTAAGATCCAAGACTTGTGAAGTTTGATGCGTAGTTGCTTTAGGTCTCCCAATCTTCTTTCAAACTTCATTGAATTCGGTTATAATCGCCTTGATTAATCACTATAGTGTAAGATATTAAGCGAAATCGGTTGCCTTTTCAGTTTTTGGTACTAACTACCTTGATTACTCTTTTGGTTGTGGATGATTAAATTTACCATACCACTATTATGTATATTATTATTGCTATTACTATACTAACATTTTAATTTCCTTCTCGCACCTTTATCTCCTTTATTTTTATTATGTTTTATATTGTTTTATCATCCATTATCATGTTTATATTCTTGCTATTATATTGTTGTGTTGATTTTCTTTTGTCCACTTGGACACAAAAATATTAATAAAGGCTTAAACCATAAAAAAAACTTAATTGTTCCCA
The DNA here is from genome assembly GCA_963966055.1 of Lathyrus aphaca. Taxonomy (NCBI): domain Eukaryota; kingdom Viridiplantae; phylum Streptophyta; class Magnoliopsida; order Fabales; family Fabaceae; genus Lathyrus; species Lathyrus aphaca. The sequence continues at coordinate 653,441,627 of OZ014519.1, forward strand.
TCTTGGACTATTGGTTACTATCCTTTGCATTGAAATTGGAGTTTTTGACTTAGATTCTAGGACACTTTCCCTTTGCTTTGATCTTCATGGAGTTGGTGTTTTTTCCCCTTTATTTGGCCATTTTCTAGCTTATAAGGATGAAACTCTTATGTCTGTAATTGGAAGCATAATCAAGTTTTGTTAGATCTTTCCTCCTTTATCTCTTTTATTTTCTTTTTAGGATAGCCTCTTCATCTCTTCCCCCTTCTTAAATTTTCAAAACTCCTCCCTCTTTTCAAAAACTTCTTTATTTTCAAACTTTAAACCGCTTTCATATTCAACCATTGACTTAGGTCGAGCGATTTTACTCTTTTCATTTCATTTTTTAATAAATTCTAAACCACATTAGCATATCGAAACCTTTTTCAAAAGATCATAAAAAATACAAAACTCATCAAAAACAAATTTGTGCCTTTATGCCCTTTTCCTTTTAACCATTTTCACAAGTTTAGATATGATTCATTCTTTTTAGAGGAATTATTTGCTAAAGAATGACGACTTATCTTTACATTTTAAAAATCAATCCAACACATTAACTTTTCACCATTTGTACCATGAACTACGGGGTTTTGATCTCGTATTGCACATTGTTGGTACGTAGGCATGAGGTGGTAAACCTCTCCAAACACAAAAATATTAAAAATTAATTCTTTTCTCATCTCTCTACTCTCATTTGAAAACCATTTTCAAACCAAAAGCAATAAATTTTGCAAAGGGTTCTCGTGGAGTACCACATACATTTTGGGTGTGTAAAATCTTCCCATTTTGTAACTTATCCCCTTACCCGTTTCTCTGCTTGTTTTTTTAGCTTTTTGCTTTTAGATTCATTAGGATTTTTCGCTCTTTTTTCCTTTTCCGCTTGGAATAAAATAAAAGCACGGCGGCGACTCTGTTTACTTTGAGTTAAGTTAACCAATAGCTTACACTCATGATTTTCACCACTACAGACGCCTATTTACTTTGCACACTGCCAAACTGGCAAGCTAAGTCTCTCCCATACTCGATTCGCATCACACCAATGTTAAATATATCCAATTTAGGACATGTTAAAATACCAAACACGTTACAAATAATTTCATTCCATTTGAAGTCTCTATCCATGTAGAGAACTTTAATAACATCCATAAATCTTTAGTTTTCTTTTAAACCTCTTTACATTAAGGATCCATATATTTTCATATTTGAATCTCATTCCAAATCGCGATCTCAATAATGTCATCTCATTTCCGGTTGCTATAGAAACCCTCTTAATTTTCCATGACACAAACTGGTGTCCTTACTGTCGCTCCCGACAAGTGACACCGGGTCATATGAAGGTACAGACGCGAACGGTCGGCGAAGGGGACAATGAGAACACACAGCCGTGAACTCATTGGAGATGAATAGAGTCGCCAGCTAGGCATTTTTATCCCGGAGGAAAGGCAATGCTGCATAAGCCTAGAAAGAGATGGATAAGACGGTTTGCGAACCAGAGAGACTGAGAAAGGGGGTTGGTTACAACCTGGGAAGGTATTAGCACCCAGATTGTCCGTCGTACTCGACGGGATCCACGCTTAAAAGATTTGTGTTTTAAAGGGGTAGTGTCAGTGCAATCTGTGTGTAAAATAGCTGGAAAAGAAATGTACAGGTGTCGGTGTAAAGGAAGTGTGAAGTGCATAAGTGAAGTGTCAGTGTAAGGACAAAAGTGAAATGCTCGTGATAATGAGGCTCAAAGAATAATGCTGAAGGAGGGGGAATATACAGAGACTTTTGTTCGATAACCGTTAAGTTATGCCTACGTATCCTCTCGTGCAATGAGGAAGTCAGAACACCGTAGTTCGACCCAAAGAGACTGAAAGATGAATTGACTTGTGAACCGCTTGCTTGCCTATGCTCAAGTGTATGACCTGTCTGGCTCAGGTGCTAACTGTCTTGCATTAGACGGAAGAAGCAAGTTCTCGTTTGTGAGTGAAGGTGATGAGGAAAGAATCCCGGAGGAGACGATTTATTGTTTGTTTTTGTGTTTTCAGTCTTTTATTGTTTTTGGATTTTGTCATAAGTTAATGAGCTTAAGCCTAAACCAATGGGTTAGTAAACTCATCACATCTTCCCTCTGATTAGGGGTAATGAGAATACCTTAAGTGTGAAGTCAGATTCTCACACTTAATCACCTCTGGTGCAAGATTAAGATCATTAACCTACTTGTGATTATTTGGATGTTTTTGTGATTTTTGTTTGGTGTTGAGTAATGAGTTTAAGCCATAATCATGGATTAAACAGACCCATTACACCATCCTAAAAGAAGGATAATAGATGAGAATGTTTAAGCTAAGGAAAACTCCTCAACTTGATCCATGATTAGGGATTAAACCCATGACAAAACAAGCCTTTATTAAGTGGATTTTAGATTAATGGTATGATGATGAAGTGTTTTTTATGATTTGTAAGACAACTTGAGGGGGACTTGTCCATTAACACTAGGGTTAGTCCTTCTTAACCACTTAAGGAAGAATTAGAACCCTAATGCAAGGCCCAAGTTACAAGTGTGATGTCTTGGTGATTATTAAGTGAATTGATTAAGAGATTTAAACACATTAAGGGTTTAACACTTAGGATTAAAGTTATACACTCCATCCCAAGAGAAGGATGCAGGCACAAGCTTAATCACAAAGCCTTAAAGCCTTTAGGGTTTAGTCCCTGATTATGAGATGAGAAGAGAAGACTCAAAGAGACACAAAGGTAAAACTAAGAGGGGAGACTAATCAAAACCCTAATCATTGTCATGCTTGGTTGGTCCTAAGGTTTGTGAGGTTTCCAAGAACAATCTTCAAAAGAACCACCAGGAAGCAGATGAACAGGATCAAGAGAAGCAAAGTGACTTGCTTCACTCAAGAAGTCAAGTCACTTGAAGAAAGAAAGTGGGAGGAAGAAGAATGAGCAAGCTCAATCTCAAACACAAATAGAAATGCAGCAATGGATGTAAGAGAGATGAAAAGAAAAGGTATGAGAAGTGAAGGCAAATCCACTTCTCAAGTTTACTCACCACCTGCAATGTTAGAAAGAAAATGCAATGCAATGCAAGATGAGATGAAAGGATATGATGCTAAGCAAAACCAGAGGCATGTTGATGATGATTATGATGTTATGAGAGGCTGCAAACATGAGGCAAGGCAATGGGGATGTTCATACAAGGTTATGAATGCAAATGATGCAAACTAAGGAGCATGAACAAGCATGAAATGTTATGAATCATACAAGACAAATGACATGGCAAATATGTAATGCAATGATCAATGATGCTTTATACATGTCTTAAGATGTCAAATGAATCACAAGAATGCACAAAATACAAAGACAAGTCATGTTATGCAAGGAAATGCAAGAGGGATGCAAATGAAAGCCCAAATTAGGGTTCATGGATCAAACATCAAACACAAACCAAAAACAGAAACAAAACCCTAAAGTAAAAATGGAAAATGGTACCCAAAGAAACCCTAGACCCATAATAAACCACTGCCCAAAGGGGAACTCTCAACTCTCAACCAATCTTGAGTTATGAATTTTTTAAGTTATTAGGGTTTTTTAGGGTTCTTAACAAAACAAATGCCAATCAATTAGAAAATGCAAGATCAAATCATGGCCTTTTTATCCTTGAAAGTACATGTCAAATGGAAAACAATACAAAAAGAATCAATGTCTCAACCTTCACCAAAAGGCAGAAATGAATTTTTAAACTTGTGATCAAAATAATGCACAAAATATGATTTAATTCCATGAAAAATTCTTAAAATGCATCAAGATCAAAAAAGAAATTTGGTTTGAAGGTTGGACAATGTTTCTAAATGTCTTAGAACATTTCATGAATTTTTTTGTAATTTTTAAATACCTAAAAGTATTTTTAATTAATTAATTCTCATTAATCAATTAAAAATAAACTTTTAAATATTTAAAAATACTTTTTTAATGATAAAAAATAAAATAAAAATATTTTTGTGTCCTAAAAATTAATAAAACCTTAAAGAAAAAAGTTTCATAATTTTTATGATTTTTTAACTATTTTAAATAAATTGTGCAATTTAAATGAAAAGAAATGAAAATAAAATTAAATTAAATGGAAGTAATCAGATTGGATGGCTGGGATTGGCCCTGGTTTCAAAAGCGTTGACTGCGCGCCAGGATGAAAGGCCCAGATTGCTTCTGGCTAAATTAAATTAATTAAAGATTAATTAACCTAAAGAGAGAGATTAGGGCTAAATGAGCACATCTGGGCCGTCCACACACGCGCGAAGTCAAGGGAGTCAACTGATCAAACGCTCCAGATTCAAATGGCATTTAATTACTGGATTAAGCCCTAATTACATTCAGGCGGCCGGAGAAGACTTCCGGTCGTCTTCTCCGGCCAGCTCTCACCTGAGAATCACTCAACTTCCTCGAAACGTAATAAAAATGAAAACTAAAGCCAAGGGAATGTTCTTCTCACTCTCACGAATCAAACCCCTAACCTAGAACAAATTTATTTTACCTAAATAAGCTGAATCGAAGAGGGAAAGTTCTAGGGTTCGTAAGCTTCAAACACAAATTAAATTCTCAAAACACAACCATTTCAAAAACTAAAAGCATCAGGATGATCAGGAGAGCATAAAGAACAAGTTTGTAACAAGAAAAATCATTTCTGGAAAAATTAATTTCGAGCTACCTGAGATTTGCAGCTTTCAATTTAGGAACTTTCAGGCCTCTTCCTTCAGTGCAAGCTGCTCCTCTTGGTCCCCCAAAGGTGCTTGAATGCTCAAAATGAGTTTGGGTTGGCTAGAGAGTGAGCTTCGAAAGCTTCTGCTTCAGTTCAGTCAAAAATGGCAGCAGTGATTCTGGCACTTTCAGGTCATGGTGATGGGTTGTTTGAGGTCTATGCAATGTGTTGAGAAGGTTTGCAAGGTCTGTTTTGATGTTTGTGGGCTATGGTGATAGTTCCAAGTGAAACTGCAAACTGAGGTGAGAGATGGCAGTAGGAGTTTCTGGCTGTTTCAAGCTTGGGCTTTGGGTGCTTTGTGATCTATGAAGTGTGTTTAGTTGAGTGATGAAGAAAGTTTTAGTGTTTGATGGCTGTGTGAGCAGATTCGAATGAAGTTGCAATGTGGGAGGTTTTTGTGTAAGTGGTGAATGTTGTTGTCTCAGCCTTGGTTCCTATGTGTTATGGCCAGCAAATTGATTCAATAAACAATTGCAAGTGGCTGGGGGATGTGACCTGGCCTGCAGTGATAGGTGTGACTACTTTTGCAAAAAAGTCCACTTTTGTAAGATAGGGCATGGCTCAAAGTCTAGGCAAGTACAAGATGGGTTCTGGTGCAGCATGGTGAGTGTGAGAGGCTGGCTTGACCCAAGGCTCAATGCAGCAAGTTGGTGAAAAGCTCATGAGTGTTTTGCAACTTGGTTAGCTTTATGGATTTTCATGAGAAAAGTCAAGTTACATGAACCAAACCATGAGCAAACTTGATCCAAATCTGATTTTTGTGACTTAGAGGATGTTTACATAATGGTTTGTCATGAATTAGAGGCTACATTTGACTTTGGTTCAAGACCTTGCAAAATTTCCCTTTTGTGCATAACTTGAAAATCAATGATTTTTGCTAACTTTGCAATGCCATAACTTTTGATCCATGAAGAGTTTGATCATGTTCTTGTACTTTTTGAAAAGGGAAAGATGAGATCTACAACTTTCATGACCAAAGTTTTTTCATTTGAGGCCTTTTGAATCATGAATCAAGGCTTGAAAAATGACCTAAAATGATGAATTCTTGAAAAGTCAACTATGCCCAAAAAGTCAACTTTTGTAAAAACCCTAAATTCTTGATTTTTATGAACTTCAAACTTCTTCCATGATCAAATAAAGATCATATACACTCAAAATGATGAAGATCACCCATTGGTTGGGTCATTGGGGGCCTCAGATGCCCTGATTTTGCACTGACTTGTCTGAAAAGTCAACCTTTGATCAGATGACTTCCCCATGAAAATTGATATGCATACTCCCTATACCATATAGAGACCAATGGAAACAAGAATGACCAAAAAAAATTGGGGTTATGGCCTCTGAAACCAAAACCCTAATTTTCAGTCAACTGTGCAGTTCAACCTGGCTCTGCATCCATTCAAAACCCTAGCTCTTGTGATTCCTCTGCAATTTTGACTTTGTGAAGATGGAATATGATGTAAGAACACACATGGTCCCCTTTGAGTTGATTGGTGGCCTTTGGAGTGGCTCAAGAAGCTTTGGGATTGCTCAAATCACAAACCCTAGGTGCAGATGCCTTAGAAACTATGCAGTGAATCAAACATGAGATATGAGATGGTATGATTGTGTTTATGCATATGAGATGATCACAAGCCATGGTGTGAATGGGTGAGGGCAAATTTGGGGTGTTTACAGCTGCCCCTATTCAAACATGAGTTAGCTGTGCAGGTTGTAAGCGACGGCTTAACAGGCCAAACAAGATAACTTGTGGTTGAATACCAAAGACAGTCCAAAATTTGCTCTCACAGAAATGAAGAAGAAAAGGGATATAGATTGTAAAGTGTGGGCGACGGAGGACGACCGTCGAGCAGAGGAAGACTGCTGGGTAAAGTGGTATGCGAAGCAAAGCGATGACGGGGACGGCCGACATGCTGGTAAAGTGCAGGAAATACAGCGATGACGGGGACGGCCGACATGCTGGGGATAAAAAGTAAAGCTAAGACGGGGACGGCCGACTAGCTGGGGAAAAACAAGTAAAGCTAAGACGGGGACGGCCGACTAGCTGGGGAAAATAAAATCATGATGGGGACGGCCATCACGATAAAACTGTAAAATTTCTGAGGATCAATGAAACATGACGGGGACGGCCATCAAGTTCATAAAGGTGAAGTAACCAACGATGGGGGCGGCCATCGGGTTAAAAAAGGAAAAGGGACCACGACGGGGACGGCCATCGGGTTAAAGAATGAATGAAATACACAGATGATGGGGTACGGCCATCAAAGGTGAAGGACGATCACCTAGCAGGGGACGGCTGCTCTGTTGGGAATACAAGAAATATGATGGGGACGGCCATCAGAGGTGGAGGACGACCACCTGGCAGGGTACGGCTGCCGAAAATATCAACGATGGGGACGGCCATCGGATAGAAAAGGTCAACGATGGGGACGGCCATCGGACGAGCATGATGGAGGACGACCATCAAGAAGTGGAGGACGACCACTCAGCAGGGGACGGCTGCTCTCAGGGTTTATCATGACATAGGACGAATGTCAGATAACCAAAATCAACAATGGGGACGGCCATTGGATAAAGTGATGAAGGACGATCATCAAGAGGTGGAGGACAACCACCTAGCAGGGGACGGCTGCTAAAATCAACGATGGGGACGGCCATCGGATGAGCATGATGGAGGACGACCATCAAGAAGTGGAGGACGACCACTCAGCAGGGTACGGCTGCTCTCAAAGGTATCATAACACAGGACGAGTGTTAGATAAAAAAGAAAAAAATTTGTTGGTGATCTACTGGGGATAATGTAAACACGGACGAGCGTTTACATCCAAGAAACAAAAGGGTATAAGTGTTTGGTATTGTGTATAGATTAAAGATGCGGACGAGCATCCTTAAGACTATGATACGGACGAGTATCATGTAGAAACAAACTGACACATGTTCAGAGATGATGATACGGACGAGTATCAACTGGTTAACAAGGAACACGGACGAGTGTTGCATCTGAAAGGTCTCTTCTGGGGAATAGTAGACACAGGCAATTATCTATGTTCAAGAAGACAAAGGTGTTTGACACAGTGTATGGACTAAAGATGCGGACGAGCATCCTTAAGACTATGATACGGACGAGTACCATGTAGAAACAAACACTAGACGCAATGCTCTGAGATGATGGTACGGACAAGTACCAACTGGTTACTGTCGAATCTGTGGGGATACGAGTGATGATGTGTACAAGATACGGACGAGTATCTGTATAAGCGTACCATGAGTAGTGAGTATTGTATTGTATAGATGAGTATTTACTGTTGGGGAGGGTGACACGGACGAGTGTCAAGGGAGAAAAGTATAATATTAACAAGTGTGTGGGTGATGAAGGTGTACGCGACTGCGCTGGGGATACGACACGGACGGGTGTCGAGAAAGTGTATATACAAGTATATGTGAGTGCAAAGAGGATGTCTTTGGCTTTCTGCTGGGATATGACACGGACGGGTGTCAGGACGTATCTGTAATACGGGTGATCTTGTTTGTAAAGAGTGTTCTGGCGACTTTACTAGGGAGTGATGATACGGACGGGTATCAAAGGGTGCATATGGTGTTTGTGATTTGCGAGGGGACAGCTTTTGCTGGGACTCTGATGGTGATTTTGGGGGAAAGTAATCTGTATTCTGATGAATGGTTACTAATCACAAGCGTTCAATTCACAACATGACCTATGATTATGCCATGCATTTGATTTTTTTGCCGTAATGCTCCGTATTAGACGGAATGCTACGCTCTGAGGGTATAATATGATGCGAATGCTATGATTATGCAAAGAGACAGATCCGGGATTCGGATCCCATTGCTGTGAAGATCTCTGGTCGATCTGCTTGAAGTGAACATCCCAGCTGGGGATGAGATCATTGGTAGATCTAATGAGATGCATCTGCTTGGGGATATATGTCATTGATTGACATATCCTTATAATATGGGAGACCCAGCTGGGGTTTGTAGAAGCTTTCGTACTCTGTTGTGATCTCTCCGTGCGTTGCTCTTCTGAATAAAGGCTTGAAGCTCTGTGGGGAGATGATTCCCTGATTTCTGTATTCTGTTGAGGAAGAATGGCAACTCGGCTGGGGAATTATGAAAGGCAATTCAGCCGGGGAGAGCAACAAGAGGCAACTCCGCTGGGGATAGAGCATTCTGAGTGTATGCTGATTTGACAGCTCCGCTGGGGAAATGGGCACCTTCTAGTGCCATGTGGAAGATAGACCGAGTTGATAATGATTCGCCTACCTGCTGAGACGTAGCTTGCATGCCCCAGGTTGCGTTCTGGATACCTGCAATCCTGCAAAGATAATGGAACGTGCAAAAGGTCCCGAGGTATCCCTTACTGGATTCCGTCATAGGAGTTAAGTACTTTCGAGAATAATCACATTCCCTGTAAGCATGTGTTTTTATTTTAGAGAAAGGCATCTGTACTTATGCAATTGTATTTTTAGAGATATCAGACAACTCCTTGCAAAACGTAAATGTAAAAGACGAAACATGACTGAAAATCTGATTTTATTAATTCATGTGCCCTGAATTGGCAAGATACAGTCAAAGAAACATATCTCCTGAAATGAGGAGATTGTTACAAATTGAGAAACAAAGTGTTGGCGGTGTTGACGACGCTTTGAGGAGCTTCCTCTCCTGCTATGACTCGTATGACAATGACGTTCTTCTCGTCTTGCTTTCTGGAGAGAGTTGATTCTGATTGAAGCTTGATCCTTTGGAAACTTACCAAGTTGTAGGTGATACAGACGAATTCAGAATGCAGTTGTTCGCTTATTCCCTTGTTTTGCATGGATCGCCCTTTCGGGTTTTCAATCCATCGGGATACCCATTTTTGCCTGAGCTGTCCAATGCGGCTTTTCAACTCAGCGGGTGTACATTTTTTGTTCATTTTCCCTTACTTTTGCCCGAGTCTTTTATTCTGTTTTTGACTCGCCGGGATGCCCTATTTTTGCCTGGACTTACATTCTGTTTTTATGTCCAGCGGGTCATTTTATGCGAAGTATTTTTTTAACTGCATCTGAATTCACAGGGGACGGGAAATCTTCACCATCCATGGTGCTGAGCATCAGTGCTCCACCAGAGAAAACTTTCTTTACGACGAATGGTCCCTCATAATTAGGAGTCCATTTGCCCCTGTGGTCTGTATGAGGAGGGAGGATTCTTTTCAGCACAAGATCCCCTACTTGGTACCCTCGGTGCCTGACTTTCTGATCGAAGGCCTTCTTCATTCTCTTCTGATATAACTGCCCATGACAGATTGCAGCCAATCTCTTCTCTTCGATCAGACTCAGTTGTTCGAATCGGGACCGAACCCACTCTGCTTCACTCAGTTTAACATCCATCAATACCCGTAAGGAGGGTAGTTCAACTTCAACCGGTAGGACTGCTTCCATACCATATACAAGTTGATACGGTGTTGCCCCAGTGGATGTTCTGATTGATGTGCGGTACCCATGCAAGGCAAACGGTAGCATTTCATGCCAGTCTTTGTATGTGACTACCATCTTCTGCACAATCTTCTTGATATTCTTATTCGCTGCCTCAACAGCGCCGTTCATCTTTGGCCTGTAAGGAGAAGAATTGTGGTGTTGGATCTTGAAGTCCCGGCATAGCTCTGCCATCATTTTGTTGTTTAAATTGGAACCATTATCAGTAATGATTCGCTCGGGCACTCCATATCGACAGATGATATCTCTTTTCAGAAATCGGGCTACCACTTGCCTTGTGACGTTTGCATATGAGGCTGCTTCGACCCACTTAGTGAAATAGTCAATGGCGACCAGGATGAATCTGTGGCCGTTTGAAGCAGTCGGCTCAATCTTGCCAATCATATCAATGCCCCACATGGCAAAGGGCCAGGGTGAAGACATTATGTTCAAAGGATTAGGAGGCACATGCACCTTATCTGCATAGATCTGGCATTTATGGCATTTTCTGGCGTAAGCACAACAGTCTGCATCCATTGTGATCCAATAATAGCCTGATCTTAACAACTTCTTAGCCATGGCATGCCCTCCAGCATGGGTACCAAAAGAGCCTTCATGCACTTCATGCATCAGTAGATCTGCTTCCGTCTTGTCAACACATCTGAGGAGTACCATGTCAAAGTTCCTCTTGTATAAAGATCCATCAGTATTCAGAAAGAAACTCCCAGCAAGCCTTCTTAAAGTCTTCTTATCATTGGAAGATGCCCCAGGTGGGTATGTTTGATCCTCCAAGAAGCACTTAATGTCGTGGAACCAAGGCTTATCGTCTCTTACGACATCCGCTGCAAATACATATGCCGGTCTATCAAGTCTAGACACTGAAATCTGAGGTACAAAGTTAGCCGTTTGAACTTTGATCATGGACGAAATGGTAGCCAAGGCATCCGCAAACTGATTCTCGTCCCGAGGGATATACTCAAGCTTGACTGTTGTGAAGAAAGTCAATAACCTTCTTGTATAGTCCCTGTAAGGTATCAGATGATCTTGGTGTGTGTACCATTTCCCATTGGTCTGATTGATTACCAAAGCCGAGTCTCCGAATACGGTCAATGTCTTGATCCTGAGGTCAATGGCTTCCTCAAGACCCATAATGCAAGCTTCGTATTCAGCTTCGTTGTTAGTGCAGTTGAAAGTGAGTTTTGCCGAGAAAGGCATGTGAACTCCTTTGGGTGTAATGAGTATTGCACCAACACCACGGCCATTCATGTTAACAGCCCCGTCAAACATCATGGTCCATTCTTCTTCTGGGTCGGGCCCTTCAGTGTGAATAGGCTCTTCATGATCTTTTGATTTAATGAACATGATGTCTTCATCAGGGAAGTCAAACCTCATTGGCTGGTAATCGTCAATGGGTTGCTCAGCAAGATATTCGGATAGTACACTGCCCTTGATGGCTTTCTGAGAGGTGTACTGGATGTCATATTCAGTAAGGATCATTTGCCATCTTGCAACCCGTCCGGTAAGAGCTGGCTTCTCGAAAATGTACTTAACTGGATCCATTTTTGAGATTAATAAGGTAGTGTGGGTCAACATATACTGCCTTAGTCGGCGAGCAGCCCACGCTAAAGCACAGCAAGTTTTCTCGAGCAGTGAATAACGCTGTTCACAGTCGGTAAACTTTTTGCTTAGGTAGTATATTGCATACTCTTTTCGACCAGACTCGTCATGCTGGCCCAACACACACCCCATCGACTCTTCTAATACTGTCAAGTACATAATCAGAGGTCTTCCTTCAACTGGAGGCATAAGGATCGGAGGTTCTTGTAAATACTCCTTGATCTTGTCAAAAGCCTTCTGGCAATCTTCATTCCACCTGACCGTTTGTTCCTTTCTTAATAGCTTGAACAAGGGCTCACAGGTTGCTGTGAGGTGAGATATGAACCGCGAGATGTAGTTCAATCGACCTAAGAACCCTCGAACTTCTTTCTCAGTTTTCGGCGCAGGCATTTCTTGAATAGCTTTGACTTTATCAGGGTCAACCTCAATCCCTTTCTCGCTTACAATAAAGCCCAGCAGCTTACCGGATCGCACCCCGAATGTGCATTTGTTGGGGTTCAACTTCAATTGGTATCTCCTCAGACGCTTGAACAACTTTAGCAGATTCACCAGGTGGTCTTCCTCTGTAAGGGACTTGGCGATCATATCATCCACATAACATTCTATTTCTTTGTGGATCATATCGTGGAACAATGTCACCATAGCCCGTTGATATGTGGCACCAGCATTCTTCAGTCCGAATGGCATCACTTTGTAACAGAACGTCCCCCAAGGTGTAATGAATGTTGTCTTCTCCATGTCTTCAGGTGACATCTTGATCTGATTATATCCCGAAAATCCATCCATGAAGGAGAATACCGAGAACTGAGCCGTGTTATCCACCAATACATCAATGTGAGGTAATGGGAAGTCATCCTTCGGGCTGGCTCTGTTCAGATCCCGGTAATCAACACACATTCTTACTTTGCCGTCCTTCTTAGGTACAGGTACTATGTTAGCAACCCACGGCGGGTATCTAGTCACAGCAAGGAACCCGGCGTCCCATTGCTTTTGTACCTCTTCCTTGATTTTCATAGCCATGTCTGGGCGAGTTCGGCGCAGCTTTTGTTTGACCGGTGGGCATTCTTCCCTCAAAGGCAGTTTGTGCACAACTATATCAGTATCCAACCCTGGCATATCTTGATACGACCAAGCAAACACATCAACATACTCTTGAAGCAGATTTATCAGCTGTCTCTTCACTGAGTCTTGCAGGCAGGCCCCGATTCTAACTTCTTTCACGTTTTCCTCTGTACCAAGATTAATCACTTCAACCTCCTCCTGGTGAGGAGTAATGACCTTTTCCTCCTGTCTTAACAACCTGGCTAGTTCTTCAGGAAGCTCATATTCTTCATCGACCCCTTCATCAGCTTGATTGATCGGATTGTCAAAGTCATACGATGTCATAGCCGTGCTGTTGTCGGTGCTGTCAGGAAGGCATTCTCTGCAAGGGTTAAGTTTGCTCGTTTTAGTGATTGATTTTAATCTTGCTTTAGAAAAAAGTGAAATGAAGTTATCATTTTGAAAACACCGCCATTTATTTTTGTACAAAAAGAAAAAAAGTGGAAAAACAGTGAGCAGAAAAGAAAAAGACTCGTTTGCAAAAGATTGTCTGATATTTCATTAATTTAATCTCGTTTGCACAAAAGTACAGATGGCCCTGATTACAAAATGAGTCTTGTCATCTTGGGCAAGATGCAAGACTTTGATGCATGCTTATAAAAAATACAGGAAATAATAATTACTCTGCTCGAGTAACACTTATAATTCCCTGGGAAGACCAGTTCGAGACACTGCTCCCCGGGATCTTCGGACGAATCCAAATCTCCAGGTTGCGCTCCTCTTCCAGCTCGTCTTCCAGACAGTTGATAGCATCGGGGGTAAGCATTCCCCCACTGACAAAACCAGGCTCTCCAGCAGCCTTCACTTGATGTTGAGTCGGTCTGTAACCCAACCCAAATTTGTCCTTCTTCTCCTCCACAGCTAAGACCTTGCCCCAACCTAGGGCCGTTCCTTCCTCAACAACCTTCCGGGCTTGTTGGTATGACGACATGGAGATCCCCGAAACAGCAGATGCTTCATTTACATTCAAGGCTTCAAAACCTTGGCTCATTGTTTCATGGATCTCTCCATCCATTTCAATGTACTTGTAGGTTGCTAGGTGGCTGACAAAAATGTCCTCCTCTCCACAGATTGTGACAACTTGACCTTCCCACTCAAATTTTAACTTTTGGTGAAGGGTAGACGTTATTGCGCCAGCGGCGTGGATCCAGGGTCTACCCAACAAACAGTTGTAGGCGGGCTGAATGTCCATCACATAAAAGATAGTTTTAAAAGTCTGTGGGCCAATTGTCACTGGCAGCTCGATCTCTCCCAGAACCGATCTCTTAGAGCCATCAAAGGCTCGTACCACCAGGTTGCTGGGTCTCAATGCCAATCCATCATATTCTAACTTCACCAGAGCCTTCTTTGGTAAGACATTCAGGGAAGAACCTGTGTCCACCAGCACATGAGAAAGGACAGCTCCTTTGCATTCCATGGTTATGTGCAAGGCTTTGTTGTGGTTGCGGCCATCCGCTGTCAAGTCAGAATTGGTAAACCCTAGCCCATTGCTAGCAGTAACATTACCAACCACGGTTTCCAATTGGTTGACAGTAATCTCCTCAGGCACGTAAGCTGCGTGCAGGACTTTAAGTAGTGCATTCCGATGGGCTTCGGAGCACATAAGCAGTGAGAGGATGGAGATTTTGGATGGCGTCTGGTGAAGTTGATCCACAATTTTGTAGTCACTCTTTTTGATGATCCGCATAAACTCATCAACTTCCTGATCAAATGGAGTCTTCAGGGCTTCTTTGGCAGCTGGATCTTCCTGCACCGGGCTCTTTCCTTTTGCTTTGGCAGCAGCTTCTGCTTCGGCAGTAGGTCTTTGAACTTGTGAAGCAAAGAGACGTCCGCTTCGGGTGAAGCCTCCGCCTCCGCCCACATTATCAATTTGTGGTGTAGGTGCTGATGTTTCAAGAGTGATTCTCTTTCCCTCGCAATACAAGTCAGAGCCATAGTGCCAAGGGATGGCCCTATCGCTTTCATATGGTACAGGTCCAGGCACCGTGACGGTAACTGGACTGATTGCTGCTGCTGAAGGGACTGTTATTGTTTGTGGATCATAAAAGATTGTAACTGGTGCTCTAGTGGGAGCAGCACCTTCTGAATGGTAAGCGAAATTATTTTCAGGATCGTAGAATATGGTGACGGTAGAGACATCTTCATGATTGATTGCTGGTGTTGTAGGAGGTTCTGTTGGAAGGACTGTTGTTGTTGTTGATGGAGAGTCGAAATGGAATGAAGCTGAAGTTGTAGCAGGAGAAACTGTTGTAAACTGATCATTTGGAAGGACAGGTGAAGTACTTGTTGATGGTGCTGATGAATTGTTGGGAACAATAGTTGCTGCAGTTGTAGGAGGGTCTGAAACCGTTGTTGATGAAGTTGCCGGATTTGTCGGAAATGATGTAGTGATCTGTAGCAGGCCACTCTGAATAAGGCTGTCAATGCCATTCCTCAGGTCTTCACACCCATTCCATGAAATATTGCAATAGGGGCACCCTAGTTCACACCCCGGAAATATTTGGTTTTCACGGAGTTGAGCTTTGATTTCCACCAATGGTGTCCTGATCTGATCCACACTTGTTATTAAATAAGACGGTTGGTCTTCTTCAATAGCATTAATTCGAGGACCACCATGGTTTGGCATAGGGTTTTTATTGACATTGGGCGGAGGTGCAAAGTTCAGAGCCTTGGAGTCTACCAAATCTTGTACCTTCATATGCAGAGCTCTGCATTTTTCTGTACTGTGACCAGGTGCGTTCGAGTGGAAAGCACACCTAGCATTGGAGTCATAGTTCCTTGGTAGACTGTTGGGATCCGGAGGTGCCAACGTTCTTAGCTCAACTAGGTTGAGTTTCAGAAGTTGTGGCAGCAAAGCAGCATATGGCATTGGGATCGGATCGATCACTCGGTTAGCTTGAGACGGCCTCTGTTGGAATGGCCTCTGTTGATTGTTGTTGTTGGAGTTGTTGTTGTTGAAGTTCCTTGGAGGATACTGATTCTGCTGATACTGGGGTTGTTGTTGGAAGTTTTGTTGAGGAGGTTGATAGACTGGCTGAGGATGAGCTGGAGCAGGGATAGTGACTGCTGCTATTGACCTTTGAACATATTGGGGCCTGCCCCTGTTGGTGTGAATGGCATTGGTCTCGCCAGCTCTTCTCGGGCCTGCAAAAGGCTTTCTTGTACCACTGGACGAGCTTGCACCGTTGTCTGAGATCTTACCCATTTTTAACAGGCTTTCAATTCTCTCCCCAGCTATGACAACATCTGCGAAGCTGGTGGAAGAGAAAGCAGCTAACCTGTCAATATACGTTCCCTGAAGAGTGTTCATAAACATGTCTGCCATTTCTCTTTCAGACATTGGTGGTTGAACGGCAGCAGCCAATTGCCTCCATCTTTGAGCATATTCTCTGAAGCTCTCTCTCGAAGATTGTGACATTCCCATCAGGAGAGTCCTGTTGGGTGCCATATCTAGATTATACTGATACTGTCTGATGAAGGCCTCTGCCAGGTCCTTCCAGCATCTTATAGTTGCTCTTGTTAGATGGGAATACCACTCCCTCGAAGCTCCAGTCAAACTATCTTCAAAATAGAACATCCACAATTTCTCATCCATTGTATAGGCCTTCAGCCTTCCCAGAAATGATTGCAAATGAGTCCGGGGGCATGAAGTCCCATTATACTTTTCGAAACATGGAGGCTTGAACTTGTGGGGAATCCTGACCCCTTCTACTAAACCCATGTCCATGACGTCAAACCCCAAAGAGTTTTGAGATTCCAGTGATCTCAACTTCTCAGCTATTTCTTCCAATCGTCTATCATATGTTTCCTCTCCAGCACCCATTACTGTATACTGGTCCTCCTGAGGATCTTCTTGAAGTACTCTGGCTGCTGTGGCTGTTCCTTGAACATTGGCAGGGATGTTAACCTCAGGATGTAGATGTGGACCAAACACAGGGGGGGTAACATGTGGTTGCACCCTTTCATTATTACTGGTGCCTGCAGTTCCTACATGAGGCTCCTCTTGATTTTGCCTCTCCACCATGGCCCTCAGTCTCTCCTGGCTCTGAGCCATGTTGTTCATAACTTCCATGAACTGCGTCATCTGCGTTCTCATCTCTAACCTTTCATTTGCCATCTGGTTTCTGACCTCCGTAAGGTCTTGTTGCATCTGATCCATCTGAATTCCCGGAAGGTTGTTTCTAGTTGGGTACCTGTGTGGCCTGTTGAGAGGAAATACCCGGCGGCGAGCAATAATTCCTGAGATTCACAACAGAGGTTAGCAACAACAAAACAAAAACCTACAAAACAAACAAAAGGGTTAGCATGCAATGCAGTTATGCTTATTTGCTATCAAGGTATCCGGTTTGGTCTTCAGTTTTGACCCTTCCAGACCCTTGATGATGATGCTGTTGAAGTTGCCTTTGATGTGAACCCAGATAGAAAGTAACACAAATATATTACAAAGGTGAAATAATACAATTTGTTCTTTTTACAACACAAACCCTCAAAGGGGCCAAAATACATCACAAAAAGCAAAAGTACATGGAATAGGAACAACAACAAGCAAATGATCAAACTCCAAGGCCAAACTCATCCTCACGAACTTCCTTGAGAAGTGCTTCGGTCACAGGATCAGCCGGACGCTCCGTGAGACTTCTGATGAGAAGGTTTCTTGTTGCAACAGCTGCAGTCAATTTCTTGTTCTGACTTTGGTCCTTAGACCTCTTCAATCCTGCTTTGATTTTCAGCTCTGATATTTCCTCCTGGGCTGCTGCCAGGGCCTTTTCCATCTGCTCCATCTTGTTCTGAACTCTCTTGTCTTCTAGGGTACGGGCCTCAGTGATCCGGACCCACCTGGCCTGACTTTCTTTCAAATACAAGTCTGTTCTTGCTCTTTGGAACTGGGCTTCTTTACAAGCATTCTTCAGAATCTGTTCACCAGCTTTAGACTTGTTGATATAATCTCCAGACTTCTCAACCTTAGTCAAGTGTTCCACTCTCAACTTCTCCAATCTCTCAATCTCCCTCACACCTTCACTCCTCTCCCTGAGGGTCTTCTGCAAGGCTTGAGTTAACTTCTCATTTCTTTCCTTCAAGCTTTCAAACTCCTCCAGATTGATAGTGGCAGGGGGCGGTGCTGAAGATGACTCAGGCGTGTCTTCTATGGTGAAGGGCATTCCAGAGAATTGGGCCCTAGCATGGGACCACTCATAATATTGGACTGATGCCACATTATTGCACTTACCCAGAATGGTAATTCCCTTAGTTTGAACATGATCCCAGGCCCAAGCAGCCTGCCTAACAGTTGCCAGACTAATCTTGTTCTCACAGTAGAGGGTCTCCACCAAATCTTGTTCCCTAGGAGTATGAACCAGTGCATAGCCCAATTGTCTCCTGAACAGCATAGGGTTGTAGTTGATACTTCCCTTAACTCCTATCAGAGGCACATTGGGAAAGTGCCCACAGCTGGTGATCATATCTCTTCCCTTGGTGCTTTGAGTACACCATCTGATGTCTGCTGAAGTGAGAGTAGTGAGCCTCTTAGCCCAGTTGCTTTGCTGATGAGGGTTTAGAAATGCATCTGTCCTGGGCAGATGCCTGAGGAGCCAAGCATGGAATAATGGAGCACAAATCCTCACTAATCTTCCCCTTTGCTTCTCATTTCTCTGATGTACTGAGTAATAGAGATCACCCAGTAAAGTTGGCACTGGGTTCTTCAGGATGAACAAGTGGATTGCATTCTTGCTGATGAATCGAGGCTCATCTGCAAACAACACAATTCCATATACACTTAAGGCCAATAGAGCACAAACAACTTTCCACTCCCCCAAGGAGGCCTTCAAACTAGCCTGAGAAATCAGGAAGTCCAGATGAAATCCAGGGATCCCAGCTTTAGAGGTCAAGTGTTGTTCAATCAACAGAGGTTCCAGGTGCAAAGCTTTTGCTATCTCTCCATTGCTGGGAAAGACCATTTCAGGGTTGAAAGGGATTTCTCTCTTGATAGGCAAACCAACCAAATATGAGTATTCTTCCAAAAGAGGACCCAACTGAAAGTCTTGAAAGGTGAAACATCTCAATGGAGGATCATAAAACTGAATGCAGGTGTGGATGAGGCTCCTCTGAGAAGGGTCCAGATCCATAACCATGTCCAGTATATCTCCATAGTTTTCCCTGAACAAGGGTATGTGATCTGGAGTGATCAGGGTTTGGATCCTCCTGATGTCTGACAAGTCTGGTTGGAAGAAATGATAGGTGATGTTGCTTTTCTTTGGAGCCATGATGCTGAAGACTGAGTAGAGTGCTGATGAAGATGCTGAAAGAGTGAACCACTGATTGGCTGGTGCTAGTAACTGAAGTATATGGCTGACAAACTGATGCAAGTGCTGGTGGAGATAGGTCAAAACTGCAGATGGGGTCAAAACCAAAACCAGATGAGAAATGGATACCCTGAAACACAAATAAGCACATGTTAATATGATGCAATGAGTATGTATGCAAAATGAAATGCAAGGGTTTGTGACTGAGCTGGATCTGATAAACTGCCTTGGTATAGATCCATGGGTGTTCAAGAATTCCAGATGGAGGTCTATAAATCCAGTAACCAGGGTGGGGGACTCAAATAAAGAGCCACAAGTCCAGAGTTCAGAATCACAAGAACTTTCCAACATGGAGCATTCTTAACAAAGTCAAAGTAACAGGGTATTCTGAGGTCAAGGTACCTGCAAACCTGTAAACAGCCCAACCCCCTCACAGGTAGTGATCTAGAACAAGGATCCTCAGACTTGGATCAGTTATGAGAAGTGTAAACACTTCTAACCCGGAGGTACAGTGTTTACAATAACCATAACAATTCCTCCTCTAATTCAACTCAGTTTCTGGAGGTCAATACTAAAAGGTCATCCAGACTTAGCAGGCTTCCCAGATAGCCCTAGCATTGCAGGAAATCTGCAACACAGAGTTCTCAAGAAGAAACCCATATCTGAACCGTGTTTCATATTCCCGCACCAGACCGAAATGGAATGGGAAAGAATATGATTCACTCTAGCCTAGGTGTCACTCAGGTCCCAGGTATAGGACCTTAACTCTCAATGAAATACCCACCCACCAAAGAAAAACCAGATCCAGCCAGCAGCACAGTATGACAGTATGAAAAATATAAAGCTATAAAGAAAGCAATAAATCAACTGTACATAAAGCAATAAACAAAAATAAGTACAAGCACAAACAAGCACATAACACCCCAGTAAATACAAATCAAACAAGCGCTAGGAGGAACCCACAAAAAGAACCAGAAGCCCTGGTTGCAAAATAAAGTTTCCCCAGCAGAGTCGCCAAGCTGTCGCTCCCGACAAGTGACACCGGGTCATATGAAGGTACAGACGCGAACGGTCGGCGAAGGGGACAATGAGAACACACAGCCGTGAACTCATTGGAGATGAATAGAGTCGCCAGCTAGGCATTTTTATCCCGGAGGAAAGGCAATGCTGCATAAGCCTAGAAAGAGATGGATAAGACGGTTTGCGAACCAGAGAGACTGAGAAAGGGGGTTGGTTACAACCTGGGAAGGTATTAGCACCCAGATTGTCCGTCGTACTCGACGGGATCCACGCTTAAAAGATTTGTGTTTTAAAGGGGTAGTGTCAGTGCAATCTGTGTGTAAAATAGCTGGAAAAGAAATGTACAGGTGTCGGTGTAAAGGAAGTGTGAAGTGCATAAGTGAAGTGTCAGTGTAAGGACAAAAGTGAAATGCTCGTGATAATGAGGCTCAAAGAATAATGCTGAAGGAGGGGGAATATACAGAGACTTTTGTTCGATAACCGTTAAGTTATGCCTACGTATCCTCTCGTGCAATGAGGAAGTCAGAACACCGTAGTTCGACCCAAAGAGACTGAAAGATGAATTGACTTGTGAACCGCTTGCTTGCCTATGCTCAAGTGTATGACCTGTCTGGCTCAGGTGCTAACTGTCTTGCATTAGACGGAAGAAGCAAGTTCTCGTTTGTGAGTGAAGGTGATGAGGAAAGAATCCCGGAGGAGACGATTTATTGTTTGTTTTTGTGTTTTCAGTCTTTTATTGTTTTTGGATTTTGTCATAAGTTAATGAGCTTAAGCCTAAACCAATGGGTTAGTAAACTCATCACATCTTCCCTCTGATTAGGGGTAATGAGAATACCTTAAGTGTGAAGTCAGATTCTCACACTTAATCACCTCTGGTGCAGGATTAAGATCATTAACCTACTTGTGATTATTTGGATGTTTTTGTGATTTTTGTTTGGTGTTGAGTAATGAGTTTAAGCCATAATCATGGATTAAACAGACCCATTACACCATCCTAAAAGAAGGATAATAGATGAGAATGTTTAAGCTAAGGAAAACTCCTCAACTTGATCCATGATTAGGGATTAAACCCATGACAAAACAAGCCTTTATTAAGTGGATTTTAGATTAATGGTATGATGATGAAGTGTTTTTTATGATTTGTAAGACAACTTGAGGGGGACTTGTCCATTAACACTAGGGTTAGTCCTTCTTAACCACTTAAGGAAGAATTAGAACCCTAATGCAAGGCCCAAGTTACAAGTGTGATGTCTTGGTGATTATTAAGTGAATTGATTAAGAGATTTAAACACATTAAGGGTTTAACACTTAGGATTAAAGTTATACACTCCATCCCAAGAGAAGGATGCAGGCACAAGCTTAATCACAAAGCCTTAAAGCCTTTAGGGTTTAGTCCCTGATTATGAGATGAGAAGAGAAGACTCAAAGAGACACAAAGGTAAAACTAAGAGGGGAGACTAATCAAAACCCTAATCATTGTCATGCTTGGTTGGTCCTAAGGTTTGTGAGGTTTCCAAGAACAATCTTCAAAAGAACCACCAGGAAGCAGATGAACAGGATCAAGAGAAGCAAAGTGACTTGCTTCACTCAAGAAGTCAAGTCACTTGAAGAAAGAAAGTGGGAGGAAGAAGAATGAGCAAGCTCAATCTCAAACACAAATAGAAATGCAGCAATGGATGTAAGAGAGATGAAAAGAAAAGGTATGAGAAGTGAAGGCAAATCCACTTCTCAAGTTTACTCACCACCTGCAATGTTAGAAAGAAAATGCAATGCAATGCAAGATGAGATGAAAGGATATGATGCTAAGCAAAACCAGAGGCATGTTGATGATGATTATGATGTTATGAGAGGCTGCAAACATGAGGCAAGGCAATGGGGATGTTCATACAAGGTTATGAATGCAAATGATGCAAACTAAGGAGCATGAACAAGCATGAAATGTTATGAATCATACAAGACAAATGACATGGCAAATATGTAATGCAATGATCAATGATGCTTTATACATGTCTTAAGATGTCAAATGAATCACAAGAATGCACAAAATACAAAGACAAGTCATGTTATGCAAGGAAATGCAAGAGGGATGCAAATGAAAGCCCAAATTAGGGTTCATGGATCAAACATCAAACACAAACCAAAAACAGAAACAAAACCCTAAAGTAAAAATGGAAAATGGTACCCAAAGAAACCCTAGACCCATAATAAACCACTGCCCAAAGGGGAACTCTCAACTCTCAACCAATCTTGAGTTATGAATTTTTTAAGTTATTAGGGTTTTTTAGGGTTCTTAACAAAACAAATGCCAATCAATTAGAAAATGCAAGATCAAATCATGGCCTTTTTATCCTTGAAAGTACATGTCAAATGGAAAACAATGCAAAAAGAATCAATGTCTCAACCTTCACCAAAAGGCAGAAATGAATTTTTAAACTTGTGATCAAAATAATGCACAAAATATGATTTAATTCCATGAAAAATTCTTAAAATGCATCAAGATCAAAAAAGAAATTTGGTTTGAAGGTTGGACAATGTTTCTAAATGTCTTAGAACATTTCATGAATTTTTTTGTAATTTTTAAATACCTAAAAGTATTTTTAATTAATTAATTCTCATTAATCAATTAAAAATAAACTTTTAAATATTTAAAAATACTTTTTTAATGATAAAAAATAAAATAAAAATATTTTTGTGTCCTAAAAATTAATAAAACCTTAAAGAAAAAAGTTTCATAATTTTTATGATTTTTTAACTATTTTAAATAAATTGTGCAATTTAAATGAAAAGAAATGAAAATAAAATTAAATTAAATGGAAGTAATCAGATTGGATGGCTGGGATTGGCCCTGGTTTCAAAAGCGTTGACTGCGCGCCAGGATGAAAGGCCCAGATTGCTTCTGGCTAAATTAAATTAATTAAAGATTAATTAACCTAAAGAGAGAGATTAGGGCTAAATGAGCACATCTGGGCCGTCCACACACGCGCGAAGTCAAGGGAGTCAACTGATCAAACGCTCCAGATTCAAATGGCATTTAATTACTGGATTAAGCCCTAATTACATTCAGGCGGCCGGAGAAGACTTCCGGTCGTCTTCTCCGGCCAGCTCTCACCTGAGAATCACTCAACTTCCTCGAAACGTAATAAAAATGAAAACTAAAGCCAATGGAATGTTCTTCTCACTCTCACGAATCAAACCCCTAACCTAGAACAAATTTATTTTACCTAAATAAGCTGAATCGAAGAGGGAAAGTTCTAGGGTTCGTAAGCTTCAAACACAAATTAAATTCTCAAAACACAACCATTTCAAAAACTAAAAGCATCAGGATGATCAGGAGAGCATAAAGAACAAGTTTGTAACAAGAAAAATCATTTCTGGAAAAATTAATTTCGAGCTACCTGAGATTTGCAGCTTTCAATTTAGGAACTTTCAGGCCTCTTCCTTCAGTGCAAGCTGCTCCTCTTGGTCCCCCAAAGGTGCTTGAATGCTCAAAATGAGTTTGGGTTGGCTAGAGAGTGAGCTTCGAAAGCTTCTGCTTCAGTTCAGTCAAAAATGGCAGCAGTGATTCTGGCACTTTCAGGTCATGGTGATGGGTTGTTTGAGGTCTATGCAATGTGTTGAGAAGGTTTGCAAGGTCTGTTTTGATGTTTGTGGGCTATGGTGATAGTTCCAAGTGAAACTGCAAACTGAGGTGAGAGATGGCAGTAGGAGTTTCTGGCTGTTTCAAGCTTGGGCTTTGGGTGCTTTGTGATCTATGAAGTGTGTTTAGTTGAGTGATGAAGAAAGTTTTAGTGTTTGATGGCTGTGTGAGCAGATTCGAATGAAGTTGCAATGTGGGAGGTTTTTGTGTAAGTGGTGAATGTTGTTGTCTCAGCCTTGGTTCCTATGTGTTATGGCCAGCAAATTGATTCAATAAACAATTGCAAGTGGCTGGGGGATGTGACCTGGCCTGCAGTGATAGGTGTGACTACTTTTGCAAAAAAGTCCACTTTTGTAAGATAGGGCATGGCTCAAAGTCTAGGCAAGTACAAGATGGGTTCTGGTGCAGCATGGTGAGTGTGAGAGGCTGGCTTGACCCAAGGCTCAATGCAGCAAGTTGGTGAAAAGCTCATGAGTGTTTTGCAACTTGGTTAGCTTTATGGATTTTCATGAGAAAAGTCAAGTTACATGAACCAAACCATGAGCAAACTTGATCCAAATCTGATTTTTGTGACTTAGAGGATGTTTACATAATGGTTTGTCATGAATTAGAGGCTACATTTGACTTTGGTTCAAGACCTTGCAAAATTTCCCTTTTGTGCATAACTTGAAAATCAATGATTTTTGCTAACTTTGCAATGCCATAACTTTTGATCCATGAAGAGTTTGATCATGTTCTTGTACTTTTTGAAAAGGGAAAGATGAGATCTACAACTTTCATGACCAAAGTTTTTTCATTTGAGGCCTTTTGAATCATGAATCAAGGCTTGAAAAATGACCTAAAATGATGAATTCTTGAAAAGTCAACTATGCCCAAAAAGTCAACTTTTGTAAAAACCCTAAATTCTTGATTTTTATGAACTTCAAACTTCTTCCATGATCAAATAAAGATCATATACACTCAAAATGATGAAGATCACCCATTGGTTGGGTCATTGGGGGCCTCAGATGCCCTGATTTTGCACTGACTTGTCTGAAAAGTCAACCTTTGATCAGATGACTTCCCCATGAAAATTGATATGCATACTCCCTATACCATATAGAGACCAATGGAAACAAGAATGACCAAAAAAAATTGGGGTTATGGCCTCTGAAACCAAAACCCTAATTTTCAGTCAACTGTGCAGTTCAACCTGGCTCTGCATCCATTCAAAACCCTAGCTCTTGTGATTCCTCTGCAATTTTGACTTTGTGAAGATGGAATATGATGTAAGAACACACATGGTCCCCTTTGAGTTGATTGGTGGCCTTTGGAGTGGCTCAAGAAGCTTTGGGATTGCTCAAATCACAAACCCTAGGTGCAGATGCCTTAGAAACTATGCAGTGAATCAAACATGAGATATGAGATGGTATGATTGTGTTTATGCATATGAGATGATCACAAGCCATGGTGTGAATGGGTGAGGGCAAATTTGGGGTGTTTACACTTACAAGCATGATATCAATCTCTCTTGCATTTTTTTCTTTTTACTATAATTGTTCTGGACTGGCCCAATGACTAGGCATTACCCAACCCACTCTTGCTTCCAGGACGACCCAATAGCTTAATGTCAAAAGGACCCACTGGCTTTATGCCCCTTAGCCGAGGAGAATTTTTTGACTACAGTCGCCCGTGGTCGATTTCTTCTGCTCCTTCCAGACCTCTGACTGTCATTTGGGGAAGTCGCTCAGATTCGACTGGGGAGTTGCTCCTGCTTGGATTGGCCTCTGCTAGACACACCCATCTGACCAAGTAGGCCCATTCCAACGGCTAGTTCTGACATTTACCTATTTTTGGGGGATCCGTGATCCAGACCCAAAATAGGGACCAATATCCAAGCGCTAGGGGCTCTTTATAAACCCTCTCACATGAGAGTGTCAGGTATCGAATATTCACTCCCTTAACTCTTTTACTCGTACTTGCATACTATTTTTCTTATTCTTACTTTGGAATCAGTGTACCTTTCAGGTACACCCCCGCCTCTCCTCGACGACCGAGCATCTCCTTTAACATCTACGTCAGCGTCCGGAGCCATTACAGATTCTGATCGTAGGAATGATAAATAATCATCACAAAAGCTATCTCCAATATAATCATTCTTATTCAATATAGTTTTCATCTTTATGCACTTCTCCAATACCATCACATTCTCTCTGATTCAAATATTTCATTACTTAACAACATCTTACATTAGTCCTCATCTTACCCAATTTCAGCAAGAATCATTCAACTTCAAACACACTCATCTCTTTCAATACAGACCTTCCATACACAAAATCATATTCTAAAATGAAGGAAATTTCATGTAGATACCACAACTTCAAGAATCTATTAAATTCGAGTTACGAGTGTAACACCCCAAAATTTGCCCTCTCATTTTCATGCCATTTAGCATATCCTTTCATGCAGTACATTGCATTTAGATCACAATTGCATCATAAACATACATGAATATACATCTCCATTTGAGCTTTCACAGGTTGCGACTGACCTTTATTTCTTCATGCGGCACGTGCACAAGAATTTCAAAAGAAGCCAAAAGTTCTCTGTTGATTTAGAGGAGTTTAAGTAGAATATCAGTTTTATGGTGCAGTTTGCAAAAGTTGTAACTTATGCTCGGAAACTCTTTTTTGCTTAAAACTCAATAGTTTAGACTATTTCGGTATTCTCTACAACTTTTGTGTTCGGCTCGGAGGCCAATTCATCAAGGAAAATGGTGGGAATTATTTGTTTTTGAAATTTCGGTTTCGCCAATTAACTATGCTAGCGGTATTCAAGAGTTCGTAACTTTTGATTGGGTCAACATGTCTGAGAGAATCATATGCCAAAAGTTCCGTCTTGATATCCTTTCCAACTTTTGGGTTTTGGCCGAGAACTAATTCTTTGAAGAAGATCTCCGAATGTGCGAGTTTTTAGAGTCGGCATAGTGAAAAATAGTGTTGAACCGGTGAGTTTTAAACACTAAAAAATTCATAACTCTTGGCTCGTTCATCGGATTGATGTCGTTCGGGTGCCTAAAATTCCTTTGATATGTTATCTTCATTATGTGAATTCAGTTTGGGTTAGGTCCGAGCAGAAGGATCCCGAAAATGTGAATTACCAGTAAGGTTCTTTGATGCAGTGCACTGTCTGTCAGATTTTGTAAAATTCATAACTCTGTCAAATTTCATCGGATTGCACCCGTTCTTGAAGCGTTGGTTCAAAAATTTTATCCTCTTCAAGTTCAAAGACAAATGCGAGTTCGAACAGTTCTCTAAAGGTTATCGTTTTGGTTTATTTCACAAAACTAAAGTGTTGAGCCGAAGAAAACGGCTGAAAGTGATTTCGCGAGAAAACTCATATCTCCCTCTTTGTTTGTCCGGTTGATCTTACATTTTAACACCAGGTCACTGACTCATGGATCTAAAACTTTGCTGACAAAGTCGAGTCGAGATTATGCTCCGAAGAGGTTGACCTCGTCACATTTTCGAGTAGCGGACACCAAATAAGCCGAAAAAACAACTTATTCAGTGATGTCTTACAGCTTAAACGTATCGATCGCACTCGATTTTGATCATATGACATCCGTTCTTTTTGCGTTGCAACCATGATTCAGAGGCGGACGATGTCGTGGAAGGCTCAGAGTCGAAATTTCTTGCCGAAGATATTGTTATTTTCACTTAAGCCGAAATTCTACCTTTTGCCTTTCATTTTACACTCCACTATATATTCTTTTGACCCACAATTTGTCTTATAAATTCAATCATAATTTACAAACACCAAAAAAACTCTCACAAACCCTCTCTAAAGGATCGAATTTCATTCTCTCAACTCTTTCTCAAGAACACAACAACAACTTCATCAATAACTCAAGAACACAACAATTCCGATCAAGCTTCCGGTAGCCGAGCCGCCACGAACCACCACCTCCGGTCAACTTCACCACCGTGTGACCACCATCTTCCGCCGCCGGCAGCCACGCGGCCTCTCCTCCTCTCCTCCGTTCATGATCGCGTCTCACTTCCTCCGGATTCACAATTTCTTCGTCGATTCTTCATTCGGTAAGCTTCTTAAACTTTAATTCATGAATAATTGTTGCATTGTTTCTTGAATTGAATTTTGAAGTTGAATTAATATTGTGGAGATTATGTGCATTGATTCTTGATGTGGTTGTTGATTGATGCTTGATTAATTGATCCTAATAATTGTTGTTGTGCATAATTGGAAATGATTGTTAAAATTGACATAGAATAATCGATGCATGTTAGATGTTTGATAAAATTCTTAAGAGAGTTAATTATTGTGACTTGATATTGATTGAAGTGCTTGACTTTTAAATCCATGCTTGTTTCAATGTGCAAATTTGAAATAGAATAGGTTGAGGCTTAATTGTTGATGTTGTTCATGTGTCGCGTGTCGATA
Organism: Lathyrus aphaca; assembly: GCA_963966055.1. Classification (NCBI taxonomy): domain Eukaryota; kingdom Viridiplantae; phylum Streptophyta; class Magnoliopsida; order Fabales; family Fabaceae; genus Lathyrus; species Lathyrus aphaca. The sequence continues at coordinate 653,469,974 of OZ014519.1, forward strand.
AGTGCGTTTTGGTCATAACTTCCTAACCGTAGCGCGTTTTCGCGAATGTGAATAGTGTAAATTGACTTTGTTGATTATTTCGGAGCCATTGGTAAACTTTTTAGTCGATTTTGGACAATTTTGTTCGGCTATTTTGCTACTGCCATCCGATAAAATCGGCCAAAAAGTACCACTTCCGAGCGGAATTTTCAAAATCCGATTGCATATTTGAATCCGTTGGCACGTTTGCAAGTTACCATGCGATTTTCATTCAATTCCGAGTCGGTGATTTTTGACGCGTTTTTTCGTTTTAAGGCTTTTTAAGTTCGGTTTGGTGCAATTTTGATGCATTGATCTTGTTTTGACTTGTACTTATGTTTGTTGATCATTTGCCATTCATTGCATGTAAATTTATTTGATTTGGGTTTGAATTTGCATGTTGTTTATGTTAGAGCATAAGTGCTGCTCCGTTTTGAAACGTAAATTTCAATGCATGTCCATGACTCGTACATTCATCTTTCTATTTGATTTTGAGTTGTGAGACATAGGTGCAACTTTCGGTTGCACCTCTTTTTTGTTTCTAATGCATTTGTTGAGTTCATGCAAGGTTCTCGCAAAGATCTTAACGACGGTCGTTTGGTTGGTATTCCACTTTATTTGTGGGATACCTTTGGATTCAAATGATATTTTGTGTCGTTGTTTTTGTTTCGATTATGGGGGATCTTCACAAAGCAATTATGGAAGATGATCATTTATTTTGCTCATGGAATATTACAAGACCTTGCTTGAAGTTTTTTTGGATTTCTTTTATGTGAAGAATCGGTACTTCGATCAAGTAAGTACTTTCGACTTTCCACTTTTAATGCATCATTATAGTTTGTATGAGGCATAGGAGCATATAACTTAAGGTGCATATTGAGCCCTTCCACCTGAGGCATTGGATTTATTTATGATTTTTTATTATATGTGTCGATTTCGGAGCTTAGGAATTAGGTTACGGATTGTAGAATTCAATTCCTTTCGCTTTCCCTTAAAACGCCGTTTTTTGCCCGTTTCGTCGCAATTATTAAAAACAGTTTTAGGTGAGATAAAATTCTGTAAAAATTCATGAGTGATGTTTATCCTCTTAATTAATTTGTAATATTTTTTGTTTCCAGATTTGGGTGGTTTTAATAATTAATTTGGATTTTAGATCATAAGTTGTCCCAAAAAGGAATGTTTTGACATAAGGGACCAAAAACAATTTTTCCCCATAGGTGTGAGACCTATTTTTTGTGTGTGATTAACCACTGGAATTTGTGACATTTTGATGCTCCTTAGGAATTTTTTTCATAATTTTTGGTACCATTTTTGATCCACTTTGTGGAGTTGTTTTTCGGCGATCATGCCTTGTTACCTTGCTCATTAAGGGGATTGTTTTGGTACTTTGGTGCATAGTTTTATAAAATACTTTTATACCATGTTAGATAATGACTTCAATATTCTAGGGATTTAATTTCATAAGTTTTAAAGCGTTTTTGCTATTTTTCCATGTCACCTAGATCATAGGTTGATTCATGTGTGTATTTGCTCTATATCCTAGATGTTAGGAAGACATTCATGCCATTGGCTTGAGAGACTTGTTGGTAACTTTTAGGATTTGATTATAGGTCACTTTTAGGTCCTTAATTCCAGTTATAGGCCACTTTTTGAACCATACTCATTTGGTTTGTTTTAGTGTTTCAAAGTGCATACTTATGTGAACTAACTTTAACCTAAACTAGTTTCTCTTCTCCTCTAAATAATAACATGAATTATGTGGAAATTATTAATTCCTATACATGCATTCTAATTGCATCTCATATCTTGTATTCTACTGACCCATAATCATTTCATGCATATTCACATGTCATTCTTCCTTAACTTTCATCATTTGTGATCTTATGCGATGTTTGCTTCATTTCTTCTCACGTATTCTTCTCCTTGCTCCATATGCTAGACCTTTGCATCCATGATGGTGTATTCATTCATCCACATTAATAAGCATTCACTACTGACTTTGATACTAATTTCATGTATTAATTCATGTTTGTAAGCCATATGCATTCATACTTCATCCATAAGCCCTAACTTGCATTTAGGTGAACTTTTTGTACATAGTTTGACATAGTTTGAACTTGTGAGGTATCATAGAATAATTAGGGACCTATAGCACGTAGCTACTGACTTTAGAAGTCATATAACCTTTAGGCATCTTCACCTTTAGACTTAGGTCTTATTTTGAACCCTAGTTCCATTCTAGGACGTTTATGGTACTTAATCGCTTTTATGCTTTGATTTTACTTTCAATATGCATTGTCATGCTAAGTTTTGTTTAGTAGGGGGAAAGATTGAGGTAAGTCTAACTTCATTATTATCTCTTATGCATTATAGTTGTGTTTTCCTTAGCACTTGGTGCTTGCTTATAGGTTTTCCCTTTCTTTAGAAACAACTTACCTTCCTTAGGAAGTAAGTTGATTTCTAAGTTCTCTTTTCTTCTTTTCTTTTCTTCCTTAGGATTAGAAAACCACACAAACCATTAGGATCCCCCTCTTGCATATAATAAATAACTTAGGGTTGTGTCTTAGTCCCCCTTAGTTTTCCCCTTTTGCAACTTGAGTCTTTCTTTCTCACCTCACAAAGAAAATAATAAAATACCTAATAAAGGTTGGATGTTCTTATACGCCATGAGACTTTGTTGCGGAGTACTTATACACGTCCTATTTCGGGGCGAGGTGTAAGTATTTACCACGATGGATAGGTCTTAGTATGAGAATGTTCACAAACAAATTCAAAACATTTCTCATAAAAGACAAAAACAAACAATAAGCGACTATCCTGCGGGAACTTCTCTTCTCATCTCATTCACTCGCGATGACTTGTCTCGCATGCAAGACGGTAAATGCACTCGTACCAGACGAGCCTGCAACACCTGAGCATAGGCATACGCAGTTCCAACCATAAAAAACACAAACAAATAGTTCCCGCCTTAGTTAGGCGAACTACGTCGACTCTAATCCTCATTTTCCCGATGAGGTACGTAGGCAGCGGGGTAGGGCCCGTTCGAGCACATTCTTTATTTTCCCTACATTTCCCCCATTCTTTTCTTTCCATTCTCTCTTTCCAGTTTCTCATTGCAGTTCCAGTTTCCAGTTAGCAGTTCTTATTCAGCAGCAGTTATATTTTTATCACCCTTTGAAACAAAGCAAACAAGCGTGGATCCCGTCGGGTACGGCGGACGGTCTGGGGTGCTAATACCTTCTCAGGTCGTAACCGACTCCCGGACCCAGATCTTTGGTTCGCAGGACCTCGTCCTTTCCTTCTTCCTCAGGTTTGTGCAGCATTACCTTTCCCATTCTTTCGGGATAAAAATGTCTGGCTGGCGACTCTACCTTTTCCGCGCCACTTTCGCGTTTGTACTAGGATGAAAATCCCGGGAGCGACAGCTGGCAACTCTGCTGGGGATCGAACCCAGAATCTCTGGTTTCCCTTGTAGAGTCAATCCTAGCGCCTGTTTGGTTTTGTTTATTTGGGTGTTTATTTGTTTGATGTTGTGTGCTTTAGTTTAGATTTACTGTTTTATTTACAGTTTTACTTTACAGCTTTACTTTACAACATTTATTTATTGCTTTCAGTATTTATTTCCATGCATCATATTATACTGGACTGTCTGGCTGTGGTGGTTTTCATTTTTTCTGTGGGCTGAGAGTTACTGTGAGATAAGCCAAATACCCGGTTTGAATGCACTATAGGATTAGCGTGGACATGTTGTACTTGCATGGTTACATGATGAGTGGCGATGTGTTCCACACCCAGGTTGCGAGCTTCTTGGAACTATCTTGTGTGGGGGTTTTGCCCCACTTCGGGATACGACCTTGATGGTTATGTGCAGCTGGGGACCGATCATTGAGAACCTTAGTGGAAACAACCCTCTCCAGTGATGACAGTGGCAGACCACATTTGTTGGCAAACCCACTCGCATCCGAGGGCCCACTGGGAACTCGCATAGGATGGCCTGGTTCTCTCATAGGAATCCAGTCAAGGCAAACTGTTCGTATGACGATAGTATTGTACCCTTCAGGATGAATGTACTATTGTTTCTCGATTCAGTGCTTGAAGCTGGGGACCAATGAGGGATGCTTGTTTCCTTGGACTCAGCTGAGGCCTCCCTGAGTAGTACATAATGCCAAACCGATTCCCTGATTTGGTCATGAGCCATTTCTTGGAAATGGTGAACGTATTATTGCTATTCAGCTTTGAGAGTCCGTGATGTTGACCCGAGTAGCACACCCGTGAGATTGGGAGGGGTTTACAGGTTTGCAGGAACCCTAAGCTTCAACATACCCACTTTGCTAGTATTGTTCAGTGTTATTTGGTTCTTTGATTCTGAGATCCGGGATTTCTATTCAGAGAAATTATTACTGTGATTACCAATGTGGCCTTGATATTGTGACTGTTATTATGACTCTCCACAGACACTTGGCTCGTTGTTCAACTTCAACGCCATCAATGACTATTCTATTATGTGATCCAGTTCTATAGTTATTGGGTTCTCAGTTATGTGTTTCTATACAGAGATGGTACTGTTATTGTGGTTCTATACAGACAGTTGGTTCACTGCTCAACACCAGCATCAGACTATTGATCACATGCCTGTTGCATACATGACATCATATCATTCCAGCACATATGTTCAGTTATTTCCGAGGATCACATATCTGAATCATGCCATTGGACTTTTTCTGTGTCAAAACTTGAATCAAAGCGGATATATTCCTGGGAAATAACTGAACATGGCATTTGCATACATCCTTGAATTCATAGTAGGTGTTCAGAGACAGATTATTATCCTGATTTGGTTTCTCTTACAATGGTCAACTTGAATCACAATCATCGAGGTATATATTTGACGCAACTCCGGGCGGAGGTAACCAAAAGAAGACCCAGCTGAGGCCATTCAGGGCAGATGTGCAAGCTTTATTTCAGAACCAGAAACTGCTGAAAGCGGAAGTCAACCAGATGAAGACTCAGATGAGATCGATTATGGAAATTATGAACAAAGCTATTTTCATCCCTATTAAGGGGAACTACGCTGCTCTGATTCTCCATTGGTCAATGGAGATACGTAGGCAGGAGATCACATGACATCTTTCCGAGCAACCTTATTTAATAACTTTATCAACCTCTTCCCTCCAGATGTCATTTGTCAGCATCCAACCTGAGCTTCCCAAGAGAGTCCTAGGACCAAAGCATATGGGTAAAGGCCAGAACAACTTGAGAAGAAGTTTGATCATATTCCGAGGTCGTACGCGTAACAAGTTTCCTCATTTGTTCAGATTCAAATTGATGGAGTTAGTCGCATCAGGATCATCTCCGATAAAGCTTCCTTTGGGGTTTCAATGCCAAGTATGATTATCATTCCGGGGCACCTGGCCATTTAATTGAAGATTTCAAGTCATTCAGAGACAAAGTTGAATACAAGGTCGCAAATTTGATTGACTTCAAGACTATTGTGTTCACGCCATGTAAAAGTAAGAATATGGCACCAAAATAGTAATGGAATGAATATCCAGACTGCTGACTGCTGAGAGTCTCCGAGAGCAATAAATCCAGACGGAGTCAGACCTCCTCAATAATGGAAACCACGATGTGAATGATAGATGCAAGTACCACTCAAGGGCATTTAGGCATACAATTGACAACTGTGATGTGTTCAACCACAAGGTTCAAATTTTGATCGACTCAAAGGTCATCCTGCCAGGAAGTCTGCCCATATATTGAAATCTCCTCATCAAATTGGCATCCTAGTTTGCAAGGGCATCTTCAGAAGCAATAAGTCCAAACAGAGTCAAGTCTCCTATATGACGGCAATGTTCGGCTTCTTTACTGCATTTTCATTTGTAGTTTCTAATGTTTTTTTAAACATTTGTATGCATGCATGAAATTTATTTGTTTTTGAATGTTAACCATAATAAAATACACATTCTTTTCTTGAAGTAATCCATTCGTATTCACTCACGATTTTGTGTATGTGCATTGCAATACCAACTGTTGTGCTTAAACTCTATCAGGGAGGATGACGAAATGAAAATGCAAAAACTCTAATTGTGTGCTTTTGAGAAAGACCTTGTTGACGATGTACAGGCATTGTTTCAAATCCTAAACACCGGAGATATAAGGGAGATAGACCCTCGCCAACCCATTTGAGCCTTGAAGTAGGAGTTTCTTTTTGCATAAAAAAAACCTTGCATTTAACCCAAGGGCAGGGTAGGCGTCAGTTAATTTGACCGAGCGTTCAAATTTCAAAAAGGAGTGCACATCTGAGGATCCATTACCTCTCGTTGTACCAAATCAAGAGGTCCAATGACCAGAAACCACAATGGTTATACCAATCAAGAGGTCCAAAGACTGGAAACCATAATGGTTATCCCTCAACAACCAAGAAGTGAGACATTCATGACCTTTTCAAAGCAATCAAGACAAGCAGTGTCATACGATTTGTTCAAAAAAAAAAAGGATTGAAAAAAGAAATGAAAAAGCCCGCTAAGTCGAAACTTGAGAACAAGCGACTTAGGAAAAAATTAGGGCATCCCACTGGACTTCACAATCAAAGATTCACAAGAATCAGTCCAGGAAAAAGTTAGGGATAAGAAAAATAATGCAAAAGCGAAAGATGAAAAGGACTACACAAGAAAGATCCTTAAAACAAGAACAAAATCGTGTGACACGGACACAAAAGACAAAGGGGTGACTGACTCCAAACAACAACCTGATCGGTGCTTAAACCGTTAGTGTAATTGGTTCCTCAACCATCATAAAACCTTTTTTTGAGAGGTGAGCGCTTGAGAAAGCTAGCTTGAACGTAGGAATGGAGAACATCATGAAGATGGGTGGGCACAAATAAATTTCGAGCTTATATCCTTTGTTTCTATAACCGTGAACTAGGCCGCGATACAACCCTCAAAAGTCCTAACTGAAACAGGGTTATTTTGAGAGCGTACTACCACGAGACCGCATTCCTGACTCCTATGAGTGGTGTTGAAAGATCTTTGTTGGTGTTGCATGTGCATGCTTTCTATTATTCAAAACAATTAATGTCGTATCTTAACCAGTGATTCGCTCACAAAGGTTTGCAACATCTTTTTCAGTAAAACTTCAAGATTAACATGTGTGTTGCATTAGAATTTTCATTCTTAGAATAAACATTTTCTGCTTGCATATATTTGTTGGGCATCATAAAAATTCACATACGAAACTTCAGTCAAGAAGCTTAATCTTGCAAAGTTGAGAAGTCTGAAACTTTCGAAGGACAATCTGTCGAGATGCACTTTTCTAAGAAACTCCATTGAGTGGGGACTTTCCCAACCAGTCGTGGTAAGAGCCAACTAATCTGGGGCAATCACGTCGAGCCGTCTCTTCAAAATTCAGCCAAGCTGGGGCAATCACTTCGAGATTCAAATCTCTCAAAGAGCCATTAGCCTGAGGCATGCATTCAAATTTCAGCCAAACTGGGGCAATTATTTCGAGATCTAATCTTTCAAAGAACAATTAATCTGGGTGTTTTCTTCAAAGCACAGTCAGTCAGAGGTGATCACTTCAAGGCTCGTACTGGGGCAGGCCACCCCAAGAGCAGTAGAAGTCACTCTCTCCCGAAGACGGTCAATCCAAAGCACCTATCCAAAGTTCAAAATACCGGGGCAGAATATCTCACAGTGATATGAGGTTTTTCATGAATTCTTGCACAGACCATGCAGTCAGGGGCAATTATTTCGAGATCCGACGAATATCTCTGAGAGTTTGAAGACACTAAGGCATTCCGTATGCCATATTTTCTATAAAATCCTCTTGGGACATTTCCTTCTGATGGACCTTAATCGGAGGCGAGTTGAAAATTGTAAAGAACCATTGTTCACTCATGATTAGTTGGCAACCCATCAACCCAGAGGCTGGAAGCAAAGCCATTGTCCGCATAATACTTCAAGAGTTATTTCATCGACAGACTTCATCGATCAGAATTCCTTAGCAAGTCTCATTAGACAATCCCTTCTCCAGTAGTGCGGAAAATGGAAGGTTGCTTCTTGAGCAGAAGGGTATCATCATCTCTCATTCCCAACATGAGAGGATTTATCTCTTATCCCCAGCAAGTGGCAACTTGAGCTCTTATCTTCAGCGGGAAGCTTTATCATTAACATCATCTGTCATCCCCAGTAGAGTTGGAAGTTGAAATTTCTCCCAGCAAGGTAGCAGAATGTAGGTGTCATCCCCAAGCAGAAGTGTCCCTTCAGACAAGGGCAATTCCCAGCGGTATAAGGAGTATCTTTCCTCCCCAGCAATTGCTTCCTCAGCAGTGTCATGCCTTTGGTTCCCAGTCAAGTCAGAAGGTTTCACTTCCCCAACAGAGTTCAACGGGTAGCGTACCTAGCAAGAAGAGTCAATCTCCAGCAGGGTCCTGGCATTTTAATCCCCAAGTCCAATTTATTTTTGGCAATAATGGCAGTTCAGAGCCCGTGTATCATCAACAGCATTCCCCACAGAGTTGTCTTCTCCTCACAAGGATTAACCAGATCAATGCAGTGATCACCAGTTCTTCCCAGTCAAACCATTTGGGATACTTGCAGTCTCCTTATCAGGAGCTCTTTGCATTTGCATATGCATAATCATCATTACATTTGCATCCTCCAAAGTGTAGCATTTCCATCTTCATGGAGCATTACGCCATAAATCCAACATGTGCATGCCAGCATGGGCCAATTTTAAGGTATATTACATAAGATTTGAAAACTCTTCTCAACCTGAAGAATTCCCCACAGAATGCAACTTCATTTCCCAGTGTGGTTATTTCTACCAAGTCTTGTTTGTTATCCCTAGTTGAGTCTTGTTTCAGTACAACAATCTCATTTTTTCGCGTCTCTGTTTAAGTACAACGGTCGCGTCTTGGGCTCTCGTTTAAGTACAACGATCTCGTTCCTTTCGAGTCTCCATTTAAGTACAATAGTCTCGTCTTTGGGTCTTGTTTCAGTACAATAGTCTCATTTTTTTTTTGCGTCCCTGTTTCAGTATAGCGGTTTCATGTCGGGTTATCATAAGTACAATGATCCCGTTCTTTTTTGTCTCGTCTCCGTACGATGGTTTCATTTTCTTGGTTATGGATCGGTTGATACCATTTCCTGGTTGGATCGGTTGATCTTCTTTGAGTCGTAAATCGGATGATATTACTTCTCTTCGAGTCGTAAATCGAATGATATTACGTTCTCGTTTTTTCCGGGTTATGGATCGGTTGATACCATATCCTGGTTGGATCGGTTGATCTTCTTTGAGTCGTAAATCGGATGATATTACGTTCTCGTTTTTTGGGTTATGAATCGGTTGATACCATTTCCTGGTTGGATCGGTTGATCTTCTTTGAGTCGTAAATCGGATGATATTACGTTCTCGTTTTTTGGGTTATGAATCGGTTGATACCATTTCCTGGTTGGATCGGTTGATCTTTTTTGAGTCGTAAATCGGATGATATTACGTTCTCGTTTTTTGGGTTATGAATCGGTTGATACCATTTCCCTGTTAGGTCGGTTGATCTTATTTGAGTTGTAAATCGGTTGATGTTGCTTCTCTCCTTTGTCTTTCCAAGCCCTATTTTGTACAACAGGCTCCTCCTTCCGTGGCTTGGTTCTGCCCAGCAGTCGCGTGTTTTCTTTGTGGCTTGGTCCTGCCCAGTAGTCACATTGTTGAGTTCCATTCCGCTAATGGTCTCGTTAAGCCCTGTTTCGCCAACAGGCACCTTCCGTGGCTTGGTCCTGCCCAGCAGTCGCGTGTTTTCTTTATGGCTTTGTCTTGCCTGGCAGTCATATTGATTGAGTTCCATTCCGCTAATGGTCTCGTTAAAGTCCTGTTTCGCCAACAGGAACCTTCCGTGGCTTGGTCCTGCCCAGCAGTCGCGTGTTTTTTTTATGGCTTGGTCCTGCCCAGCAGTCATATTGATTGAGCTCTATTCCGCTAATGGTCTCGTTAAAGTCCTGTTTCGCCAACAGGCACCTTCCGTGGCTTGGTCCTGCCTAGCAGTCTCGTGTTTTTCTTTATGGCTTGGTCCTGCCCAGCAGTCATATTGATTGAGTTCCATTTCGCTAATGGTCTTGTTAAGCCCTGTTTCGCCAACAGGCACCTTCCGTGGCTTGGTCCTGCCCAGCAGTCACGTGTTTTCTTTATGGCTTGGTCCTACCCAGCAGTCATATTGATTGAGTTCCATTCCGCTAATGTTCTCGTTAAAGCCCTGTTTCGCCAACAGACACCTTTCGTGGCTTGGTCCTGCCCAGCAGTCGCGTGTTTTTCTTTATGGCTTGGTCCTGCCCAACAGTCATATTGATTGAGTTCCGTTCCGCTAATGGTCTCGTTAAGCCCTGTTTCGCCAACAGGCACCTTTCGTGGCTTGGTCCTGCCCAGCAGTCGCGTGTTTTCTTTGTGGCTTGGTCCTGCCCAGCAGTCACATTGTTAAGTTCTGTTTCGCTAACAGTCTCGTTAAGTCCTGTTTCACCAATAAGCACCCTCGTTGTGGCTTGTTTCACTCAGCAGTCACAGTGCAGGTTATTGTATTATTTCTATTTCACCTGGTTCTATTTCCGCTACCTATTCAGAGGTCAAAACAAAAAAATATAAATAAATAAATGGGCAGATGGCATTTCTATTATCCTCTAAGTTCAAATTTCCAGGTTTATTCTAGTATTCAATCACTCCATACCTGGATGCCTAAAAGTTGTCGCTATCATCCATTCAGGTCTGCAGATGTTTGAATAGGGGCAGCTGTAACACCCCAAAATTTGCCCTCTCATTTTCATGCCATTTAGCATATCCTTTCATACAGTACATTGCATTTAGATCACAATTGCATCATAAATATACATGAATATACATCTCCATTTGAGCTTTCACCGGTTGCGACTGGCCTTTATTTCTTCATGCGGCACGTGCACAAGAATCTCAAAAGAAGCCAAAAGTTCTCGGTTGATTTAGAGGAGTTTAAGCAGAATATCAGTTTTATGGTGCAGTTTGCAAAAGTTGTAACTTATGTTCGGAAACTCATTTTGGCTTGAAACTCAATAGTTTAGACTATTTCGGTATTCTCTACAACTTTTGTGTTCGGCTCGGAGGCCAATTCATCAAGGAAAATGGTGGGAATTATTTGTTTTTGAAATTTCGGTTTCGTCGATTAACTGTGCTAGCGGTATTCAAGAGTTCGTAACTTTTGATTGGGTCAACATGTCTGAGAGATTCATATGCCAAAAGTTCCGTCTTAATATCCTTTCCAACTTTTGTGTTTTGGCCGAGAACTAATTCTTTGAAGAAGATCTCCGAATGTGCGAGTTTTTAGAGTCAGCATAGTGAAAAACAGTGCTGAACCGGTGAGTTTTGAACACTAAATAATTCATAACTCTTGGCTCGTTCATCGGATTGATGTTGTTCTGGTGCCTAAAATTCCTTTTATATGTTATCTTCATTATGTGAATTCAGTTTGGGTTAGGTCCGAGCGGAAGGATCCCGAAAATGCGAATTACCAGTAAGGTTCTTTGATGCAGTGCACTGTCTGTCAGATTTTGTAAAATTCATAACTCGGTCAATTTTCATCCGATTGCACCCGTTCTTGAAGCGTTGATTCAAACATTTTATCCTCTTTAAGTTCAAAGACAAATGCAAGTTCGAACAGTGCTCTAAAGGTTATCGTTTTGGTTTATTTCACAAAACTGAAGTGTTGAACCGAAGAAAAAGGCTGAAAGTGATTTCGCGAGAAAACTCATATCTCCCTCTTTGTTTGTCTGGTTGATCTTACATTTTAACACCAGGTCACTGACTCATAGATCTACAACTTTTTTGACAAATTCGAGTCGAGATTATGCTCCGAAGAGGTTGACCTCATCACATTTTCGAGTAGTGGACACCAAATAAGCCGAAAAAACAACTTATTCAGTGATGTCTTACAACTTAAACGTATCGATCGCACTCGATTTTGATCGTATGACGTCCGTTCTTTTTGTGTTGCAACCGTGATTCAGAGTCGGAAGATGTTGTAGAAGGCTCAGAGTCGAAATTTCTTGCCGAAGATATTGTTATTTTCACTTAAGCCGAAATTCTACCTTTTGCCTTTCATTTTACACTCCACTATATATTCTTTTGACCCACAATTTGTCTCATAACTTCATTCATAATTTACAAACACCAAAAAAACTCTCACAAACCCTCTCTAAAGGATCAAATTTCATTCTCTCAACTCTTTCTCAAGAACACAACAACAACTTCATCAAGAACTCAAGAACACAACAATTCTGATCAAGCTTCCGGTAGCCGAGCCGCCACGAAACACCACCTCCGGTCAACTTCACCACCGTGTGACCACCATCTTCCGCCGCCGGCAGCCACGCAGCCTCTCCTCCTCTCCTCCATTCATGATCGCGTCTCACTTCCTCCGGATTCACAATTTCTTCGTCGATTCTTCATTCGGTAAGCTTCTTAAACTTTAATTCATGAATAATTGTTGCATTGTTTCTTGAATTGAATTTTGAAGTTGAATTAATATTGTGGAGATTATGTGCATTGATTCTTGATGTGGTTGTTGATTGATGCTTGATTAATTGATCCTAATAATTGTTGTTGTGCATAATTGGAAATGATTGTTAAAATTGACATAGAATAATCGATGCATGTTAGATGTTTGATAAAATTCTTAAGAGAGTTAATTATTGTGACTTGATATTGATTGAAGTGCTTGACTTTTAAATCCATGCTTGTTTCAATGTGCAAATTTGAAATAGGATAGGTTGAGGCTTAATTGTTGATGTTGTTCATGTGTCGCGAGTCGATAAGTGCGTTTTGGTCATAACATCCTAACCGTAGCGCGTTTTCGCGAATGTGAATAGTGTAAATTGACTTTGTTGATTATTCTGGAGCCATTGGTAAACTTTTTAGTCGATTTCAGACAATTTTTTTCGGCTATTTCGCTACTGCCAGCCGATAAAATCGGCACAAAAGTACCACTTTCGAGCGGAATTTTCAAAATCCGATTGCATATTTGAATCCGTTGGCACGTTTGCAAGTTACCATGCAATTTTCGTTCAATTCCGAGTCGGTGATTTTTGACGCGTTTTTTCGTTTTAAGGCTTTTTAAGTTCGGTTTGGTGCAATTTTGATGCATTGATCTTGTTTTGACTTGTACTTATGTTTGTTGATCATTTGTCGTTCATTGCATGTAAATTTATTTGATTTTGATTTGAATTTGCATGTTGTTTATGTTATAGCATAAGTGCTACCTCGTTTTGAAACGTAAATTTCAATGCATGTCCATGACTCGTACATTCATCTTTCTATTTGATTTTGAGTTGTGAGACATAGGTGCAACTTCCGGTTGCACATCTTTTTGGTTTCTAATGCATTTGTTGAGTTCATGCAAGGTTCTCGCAAAGATCTTAACGACGGTTGTTTGGTTGGTATTCCACTTTATTTGTGGGATACCTTTGGATTCAAATGATATTTTGTGTCATTGTTTTTGTTTCGATTATGGGGGATCTTCACAAAGCAATTATGGAAGATGAGCATTTATTTTGCTCATGGAAGATTACAAGATCTTGCTTGAATTTTTTTTGGATTTCTTTTATGTGAAGAATCGGTACTTCGATCAAGTAAGTAATTTCGACTTTCCACTTTTAATGCATCATTATAGTTTGTATGAGGCTTAGGATCATATATCTTAAGGTGCATATTGAGCCCTCCCACCTGATACATTGGATTTATTTATGATTTTTGATTATATGTGTCGATTTCGGAGCTTAGAGATTAGGTTACGGATTTTAGAATTCACTTCCTTTCGCTTTCCCTTAAAACGCCGTTTTTTGCCCGTTTCGTCGCAATTATTAAAACTAGTTTTAGGTGAGATAAAATTTTGTAAAAATTCATGAGTGATCTTTATCCTCTTAATTAATTTGTAATATTTTTTATTTCCATATTTGAGTGGTTTTAATAATTAATTTGGATTTTAGATCATAAGTTGTCCCAAAAAGGAATGTTTTGACATAAGGGACCAAAAACAATTTTTCCCCATAGGTGTGAGACCTATTTTTTGTTTGTGATTAACCACTGGAATTTTTGACATTTTGATGCTCCTTAGGCATTTTTTTCATAATTTTTGGTACCATTTTTTATCCACTTTGTGGAGTTGTTTTTCGGCGATCATGCCTTGTTACCTTGCTCATTAAGGGGATTGTTTTGGTACTTTGGTGCATAGTTTTATAAAATAATTTTATACCATGTTAGATAATGACTTAAACATTCCAGGGATTTAATTTCATAATTTTTAAAGCTTTTTTGCTATTTTTCCATGTCACCTAGATCATAGGTTGATTCATGTGTGTATTTGCACCATATCCTAGATGTTAGGAAGACATTCATGCCATTGGCTTGAGAGACTTGTTGGTAACTTTTAGGAGTTGATTATAGGTCACTTTTAGGTCCTTAATTACAGTTATAGGCCACTTTTTGAACCATACTCATTTGGTTTGTTTTAGTGTTTCAAAGTGCATACTTATGTGAACTAACTTTAACCTAAACTAGTTTCTCTTCTCCTCTAAATAATAACATGAATTATGTGGAAATCATTAATTCCTATCCATGCATTCTAATTGCATCTCATATATTATATTCTACTGACCCATAATCATTTCATGCATATTCACATGCCATTCTTCCTTAACTTTCATCATTTGTGATCTTATGCGATGTTTGCTTCATTTCTTCTCACGTATTCTTCTCATTGCTCCATATGCTAGACCTTTGCATCCATGATTGTGTATTCATTCATCCACATTAATAAGCATTCACTACTGACTTTGATACTAATTACATGTATTAATTCATGTTTGTAAGCCATATGCATTCATACTTCATCCATAAGCCCTAACTTGCATTTAGGTGAACTTAGGTGAACTTTTTGTACATAGTTTGACATAGTTTGAACTTGTGAGGTATCATAGAATAATTAGGGACCTATAGCATGTAGCTACTGAATTTAGAAGTCATATAACCTTTAGGCATCTTCACCTTTAAACTTAGGTCTTATTTTGAACCCTAGTTCCATTCTAGGACGTTTATGGTACTTAATCGCTTTTATGCTTTGATTTTACTTTCAATATGCATTGTCATGCTAACTTTTGTTTTGTAGGGGTGAAGATTGAGGTAAGTCTCACTTCATTATTATCTCTTATGCATTATAGTTGTGTTTGCCTTAGCACTTGGTGCTTGCTTATAGGTTTTCCCTTTCTTTAGAAACAACTTACCTTCCTTAGGAAGTAAGTTGATTTCTAAGTTCTCTTTTCTTCTTTTCTTTTCTTCCTTAGGATTAGAAAACCACACAAACCATTAGGATCCCCCTCTTGCATATAATAAATAACTTAGGGTTTTATCTTAGTCCCCCTTAGTTTTCCCCTTTTGCAACTTGAGTCTTTCTTTCTCACCTCACAAAGAAAATAATAAAATACCTAATAAAGGTTGGATGTTCTTATACGCCATGAGACTTTGTTGAGGAGTACTTATACGCGTCCTATTTCGGGGAGAGGTGTAAGTATTTACCACGATGGATAGGTCTTAGTATGAGAATGTTCACAAACAAATTCAAAACATTTCTCATAAAAGACAAAAACAAACAATAAGCGACTATCCTGCGGGAACTTCTCTTCTCATCTTATTCACTCACAACGCGAACTCGCGACGACTTGTCTCGCATGCAAGACGGTAAACGCACTCGTACCAGACGAGCCTGCAACACCTGAGCATAGGCATACGCAGTTCCAACCATAAAAAACACAAACAAATAGTTCCCGCCTTAGTTAGGCGAACTACGTCGACTCTGATCCTCATTTTCCCGATGAGGTACGTAGGCAGCGGGGTAGGTCCCATTCGAGCACATTCTTTATTTTCCCTACATTTCCCCCATTCTTTTCTTTCCATTCTCTCTTTCCAGTTTCTCATTGCAGTTCCAGTTTCCAGTTAGCAGTTCTTATTCAGCAGCAGTTATATTTTTCTCACCCTTTGAAACAAAGCAAACAAGCGTGGATCCCGTCGGGTACGGCGGACGGTCTGGGGTGCTAATACCTTCCCAAGTTGTAACCGACTCCCGGACCCAGATCTTTGGTTCGCAGGACCTCGTCCTTTCCTTCTTCCTCAGGTTTGTGCAGCATTACCTTTCCCATTTTTTCGGGATAAAAATGACTGGCTGACGACTCTACCTTTTCCGCGCCACTTTCGCGTTTGTACTAGGATGAAAATCCCGGGAGCGACAGCGAGTAAAAAGTTATCGTCCTTGCAATGGGACTAGTCAAGAAATCATGTATACAAACGTCTACCAAAAATCAGCACCAGACCCAAATATTCAAACATGTTTTTCTCTCTCTTCAAAAATATGCAGCATACAAAGTTTATATGCAAACTGTAAGGAATTTCGTAAGCTTTCTGAAAAGTTTTGCCTCTTTTACTGAAGGGTTTTCCATAAATGCAAAACTGAAGAAAAAAATTAAAATCGAGGAACATGAGTTCTACCTCTCTTTCTTCCATAACCCTCCTCTCTTTCTTCCAAGACCCTCCAACTATCCTCATTTTTCGCCCAACTCTGAGAATAATCCTACTTCAATCCAATTATACTCAAGATATACTAGTCTATCAATTGATCCATCAAATTAACAATTTCTTTGAAGTATATCCTTTTTCTCAATCATCTCCTTAACCAATCGTCATTAATTCACGCAAATATTATATAACAGTCATCCCACACATACACTCATATAAGCTTTATTCTCTAAGAGTTACCTTACTTGCTTATCCGATAAAAACACCACTTCTCAATTGTCTCCAACTCCAATCCACACTCCATTGGTAAGTCACAATTATTTTCAATAGACATCAAGAATTATACATCACTTACGTATAACTATTCGTCACATTGCACTTTATTCTCCGAGAAGTAAACATTAACCATACCGGCTTGTTCTCCCTCAAGTCATCTCAAACTTGACCGACAGCTAAGAATTTGTGAATCCGTACTCTCTCCGGTTCACGACAATACAACTCCAACAACACTTGTACTCTTACCATCAATATCCCTTGAATCAACTCCTCACACCAGAAATATCTTTGGGAAACAAGCTTCTCCCCCACTTGTTTCAAACTAACTCCTAGAGACAAATGGTTAGAAAAGAAACAAGTATTAATAGTGTTTCACACACATGTCATGTACTAAGGATTAAACAACATAGACAACTTGGCCGAACAAACCGACCTGCTCTGATGCCACTAATGTAACACCTAACTAAACCCCACGAATAATCATAATACAATCTTAATAATTATCAAATCATCAGTGTACAAACATGGGTGTCACACCTTCAAAAACATCTTACCACCACGGTCCTGCTCCGTAACACAGGTTGTAACATACTTATCAAAAGTAATACATTTAACATCATAACAAAATCACTTAAAATACTCTCACAGCGGATTCAAGTTTCAAAATTCTTTAAAATCAACTCAATACCATAAAGGTAGTTCTCAACGTCACATAAATCATAACTAAAAATAAGAAAAAAATCACAAAGTATCACATGATCTTCAAAACAACAAAACACAAAAGGTTCTTAAGCAAACGACCCCAACCCCGATGTTACGTATCAGAGTAAGACTCCCTTCATTTTTACGGAAATGAATAAACATACTTCAGAGCGACTTCTAACCTTCTTTACTTAATCTTGGTTCACCTGCAAGTTACCCACTTTCGAGGCAACAATTCCAAGCATAAAGAATGAGTAATCCTAATCATTATAAAAGATGTAGGAATTAGACAACAAATAAAGTCACTTGAATAACATCAACAATAAACACATATTCGCCATATAGTTCGTCATAATCACCAAAAACGTCATTTAAATCAACATCATAAAAATGCCAATCATAATGATATGCAACTCAATGCACTCATGTATGCGGTACTGAAACATCACTGATGACTTAGTCATCGTTATCTCTAAAGATCCCAACCAATAGGATCGGTCCCCGCTTGGAACCAAAGCATATCATAGTTTGCACCTAATTCGTACAATGGGATTAAGGCCATCATTGGACATCATTGTCCTAAAATTCGTCATTGGATTTTCATCCTACAAACACTATGCCAAACAAGACCTTAGACCGCGCTTTTTTTGCCCTTAGACAGCGCTTTAAAGCATTGTCTAAACCTGTGCTGCTAAAGGTTTAGACAACGCTTTGGTTAATGTCAAAAGCGTTGTCTAAAGGGGCTTTATACAACGCTTTTATTGTCAAAAGCGCTTTCTAAACCCCACTTTAGACAACGCTTTTTGCCTTTTTTTTAATATACCTTAGACAACGTTTTTATTTTATTTTTATGGTATACCTTAGGCAGTGCTTTCACTAAAAGCGCTTTCTAAACCCCACCTTAGACAGCGCTTTTAGTGAAAGCGCTTTCTAAACCTCACCTTAGACAACGCTTTTTGTTGAAAGCTCTGTCTAAGGAATACGAAAAATTAAAAAAAATATTTAAAAAGAGCTGTCTAAAGTTGCCAAATTAGAGGCACCTGTTTTGTATCCACTTTTTCACCTGGTTTTTAAACCAGAATTTGTACCTGTTTTCCAATCCAGAATTTGCACCAAATTATTCTATTTAAACCTACTAATTTAGGCACCGATTTATAGATACAAAATAATCGGATTTTCAAACCAATATCTACGAAACAATTCATACAATCGTACCAATTTACGAACCAATTTAAATATACAACATATACTATAACAAATATCTACGAAACAATTAATACAATTCATTTCATCCAACTATACATTTTGTTTCAAATGAATCTACATAAACAAAAATGTGATAACACTCCGAGCTATACATTTTCATCCAATTGGAACTATATTATAACCTGAAACAACACAAAAATATTGTAATTGATCAATCAAAACAAGTCATAATCAATTATATGAGAAATATGTGTTAAATATTAAAATAACTCATAAGTTAGAAATACATACATCGGATGGAATCTCTAATTGATCCAAAGAAAGAGTTTCTCTCATAAACCTCAACATGAAATATCCGCAATCTATACCATTACGTTGCAGAGGACACTACACATGAAAAGAAAATATGGATAATATATAAGTTAAATGAAAGCAATTGAAAATGAAAATGACATAATATATAACATTTTATTATATTATCTCTTTCACTAACATCTCTTTCTTTTCTTTGTTGGAATATTAATTACTTGTTTCTTAGCAATGCAGACGGATGAATTAATCCAAATTCCCTCGTTATGATCATTTCTGATATATGACTCATCCGCTATAAGATCATCATCGTGATCATTTCTATTTAACTCATTCTGTCTAATGCATGACTCATTCTCAACATCAATATCACATTGATCGACACCTCTATCATCAACCACTTTGTTAGATAAAAGCACTATATACCATTTTGTACTCGTCGGGTCATTGACATAGAACACTTGTTTATCTTGAGATGCTAGAATAAAAGGCTCATCTTTGTACCCCACCCTAGTAAGATCAACTTGAAAAAATCCAGACTTATCCATTTGTATGCCACTACTATTTACCCACTTGCAACCAAAGATGGGAATCTGAAACTTCTCGTAATCAAACACCCAAATGTGCTCAATAACTCCAAAATATGACAAATTTGAATATTTGGGGTTTAAGTCTTTCATACTTGATATATGCATTGCTTCAGCTAGCACGACGACACCACTATTTTTCATAGTACTCTTATCATCTTGTTCTTTGGTATAAAATGTGTAGCCATTAATTGCGTATGCACTATGAGAAAACACATGCAAACTTGGACCATATGCCAAGCATCTCAACCTTTCTGTTACAGAAGCAGGATCTGAAAAGCGCTTCGAATGAATATGATCCTTTAACCATTGAATGAAACTTTGATTGTGCTCTCATGCTATCCAATTTTCATTTCTGTTTGGATTTAACCTTTGGAGTACATCCTTGTGCATTTCAACATATGGATCAACCTCATTATCATTGTGCAGAACATACAAATGCACTTGATCCCGTTCATCCCTTGATACTATCACAATTTTATTTCCAATTAATTTTTTACCATCTTTTTTTCCCGAAAATATGATCTTTGGGGAGTCCAATCGATTGAACGTTGGACAAATATTCAGTACAAAACTCAACAACTTCTTCAACAATGTATTGTTCAACAATACAACCCTCTGGTCGACTTTGATTTTTCACGTACCCTTTTAATATTTTCATATACCGTTTAGCAGGGTACATCCAGCTCATATAAGCTGGTCCACACAATTGTGTCTCTTTCACAAGATGAATAACTAGATGAACCATTATGTCAAAAAAAAAGAGGGAGGAAAATACATTTCAAGCTCATACAAGGTAATTACTATCTCTTTTTGTAGTGTTGGTAAGATTTCGGGATCGATCAACTTACTACAAATTGACCTAAAGAAAAAACACAATTTAGTTATGGCATTTCTTACTTTTTCTGGAAAAATAGAATGTATACTTATTAGTAGAAAATGTTCCATTATAACATGGCAATCATGTCTCTTCAAACTCTTTAACTTGAGGTCTTTCATATACACAAGTATTCTAATATCTGAAGAGTATCCTTCTGGAACCTTAACTTCACTCAGAAACTTACACAAATTTTTTTTCTCCTTTCTAGATAGAGTAAAAGCAGCAGGTGGTAAATATGTTCGTCTTCCTTTCTTCATAGGTGCTAATTCAGTTCTCATTCCCATTTTTAACATGTCCTCCCTTGCTTTAAGGCCATCCTTAGACTTTCCTTTTATATTGATTAACGTACCGATAACACTTTCAAATACATTTTTTTCAATATGCATAACTGTTGCACCCCAAAATTTGCCCTCACAATACAAGACTTTGTGTGCTAAGAAGGTTCACAAGGTTCACAAGTTCCTCAATGATTATATAACCTTTCATGAGGTTCATGAAGTCTACAAGCTACTTTATGAAGGTTCACAAGGTTCACAAGTTTCTTAACATCTTCAATACCTTTCATGAGGTTCATGAAGTCTATAAGTCACTTTATGAAGGTTCACAAGGTTCACAAGATTCACAATGCTTACAAAACCTTTCATGAGGTTCATGAAGCCTACAAGTCACTTTATGAGGTTCACAAGGTTCACAAGGTTCACAATACCTCCCATGAGGTTCACAAGACATTTTATGATGGTTCACAAGGTTCACAAAGTTCACAATTGGTCAAAGGAGTTGACAATTCCCTCAGACAATGCGCCTCCTAAGTAGTGTATCCAAAAATAGGGTTTTGACTTTAATCAGACTAAATGGACTTCCAAGACTTCAAGTGAGCTTCATAACATCTTATATGAGTGTAAGAATCCCCATGACAAGTTTCAAGACTTTTCTCAAAAGTTTGCTCAGTCAGATGATCAGATAAGTCAAAATCAGTCAATACAGTTAAAAAGTCAAACTGAGGTCAACTATGGGCAAACCAAAGTCAAACTTCATGATTTTTTGCCAACATCAAGTATATGAATTAAAATTCATCATTTGATCAAGGGTTGATCATGATTCATCAAGGAGATTCCAGATCATCAATAATCAGGAGTTTCTAAATTAGGGTTTCCTTAGTAAAAGTCAACTGAACTTTGACCAGCCATAACTTTCACATACTTCATCACCAAGTCTCCATCCAAAGCTCATTTTGAAGGAAATTGAATTCTCTACAACTTTGATCTTGCAAGTTAATCCCAAAAATGCTTCATTTGGAAGATATGAGCTAAGACATTATAGGTCATTTCAAAAGTCAACAAAAAGTCAACAACTTCAAAAGGGCATAACTTGAGATTGGTAAATGATATGGACCTGAAACCAATGGGGTTGTTTAGAGGACTCTTCAAGCTTTCCAAAATGTCCAAGAACACCCTCATACCTTTAAAATTGAGGGAGATATGCCCTTGCAAAGTTGGGAAATTTTGTGATGGTTTATGTTGAAAATGGAGGTTTAAAACCACTTCTTTCCAAATGGGCTGCCCAAATTGTGATCCAATCCATGCCATATCATCATGCACGACCCAATTGATTAAAAATCATAATTTTTATTATTTTATTTTTATTTATTTTGATTTAATTCATAAAAAATCATTTTAAATAAATATAAAATATGAAAATATATTTTTGGATGAAGATTGAGCTTCTAGAATCTCATCAATATTGATTGAAGTTGAAAGAGAAAGAAATCATGTGATTGATCCAAAAATAGTAAACTTTCATGAGCAAATATTTGAAATTCAAAGTTCAATCTTTTTCAATCTTCAAGTATCAAATCTTCCACACAACTAATCAATATTATTGACCTAATTCACTCACATATAAGTACTTAGCATAAACCTAACATTCATTCACGAATTCTAGCAGCCAAAGGTAAGTTTCATAGCTCAAAAATTCAAGCCAAAACACCAATTCGGATTCACTCATACAAGAGGTTTCAAGGTAAAATAAAGACATAGACATGTTCCTTGATCATCCCTGAAGCTAAACCAATACTCATTTGCATCAAAAACTCTCCCATTGGCATAATCTGATTCAAACTATTCATGACATTTCAATTTTTCGATTCTGTTTATTTGTACATTGTTAATGAATTTTGTTTGAGTTTTTGTGTTTGTGAGGTTCCCAGGAACGATTCTGGACAATTGGATTGAAGCTTCATGATCTATATCACCCGCGGCCATTATTAGGGTTTAGAGCTCAATTTTAGGGTTTGATGATTCGATAAGTTTAAATGAATTCTGGACACATAGTAATGTTCTATGAATCACTAGGATCATAAAACATTAACCAATTTAATGAATCAATGCTGTTTTGTAAGTGTTTGGATTTCGCAGGATTTAAACAAGGAAGAACTTGTAACAAAATTCGCAGGTGAAAGAGGAGAAAAATTCGCAGGTAAAAGGTTGAAGAAGAAGCCATTCGCGCGCTCAGGAAATTCAAATATTATTGAAAATATTTTATGTATTATTGTTGATTTGTTTATCACACGCGTGCTTGTGGTTCAGTGGTAAGGCTGGTGAGTATGTTGGTTGATGGCGTGAGTTCGAACCTGGCTTGTACCACTATTTTTTTTATTTTTTCAGGATAACAAGAAGATGTAATATATTATGATGTGTTATCACCATATGACCAGAAGGGCTCTCCCAGCCAGGCGGTCAAGCATGCGCATATACATTCATAAGGTCCTGGGTTCAAGTCCCACCCCAGGCCTTTTGTTTTTCATTATTTTTCTGGATTTTCTAGATGAAGCACAAAACAAATTTCTCCCTCTCTTTTGTTGCCTGCGTACACAGTGGCCTGGTGGTTGTTCTTCTTGCTGGGAAACAGGCTGACCTGGGTTCAAACCCCAGTCAGGTAAGTTTTCACACTTTTTCTTCTTTTATTTGTTTTAAGTATTATAATATTAAATTAAATATGATTTTATGTATATATGTTTTCTAAATAAAAAATGATAATGAAGCATGTTTATTTTTTTTCCCAAATTCTAAAATATATAAATGTTCTTAAATTATTTTCTTTATCTTGTGATTAAATCATAAATATATGTATATTATAAATTAAACCCTAAAAATATTTTTCTAACAAAACCCTAATTTATTTTCTAAAATGCTTATTAAAACCTAATTCTATTTTTGCTAAATAGTTTTATTTTCTAATTCTTAATGTAGTTATTATGTAAATCTATTTATTTATTTAATATGATTCATGTAAATTTTGTAAATATGATTATTTTTTATGAACATGATATTTAAAATTTATTTTCTTCATAATGTGTAAATATTTTTTTAATAATTGGTGATATATATTTAGAAATAATTAAATTTTGTAATGATTAAAATTTATAATTACATTATGTTTTAAAAAAATTTATATTATAGTAATTATTCAATTATTCATAAATGTTTATATATTAAAAAAAAAATCTTATTTTGTGTTTATTATTCTAATCATGTCATTATAATATTTTTTTAATTATTGTTACTAACCATATTATTATTTATTATTTTTGTTTATTATTATCTTATATTTTATATTATTATTTCTCTAACCTTGTTTATTTTTCTAATTATTATTATTTCACTAACTTTATTTATTTTTAATATTTTTTAACCTTATTTTTTTTTTATATTTATCACTAACCCCTATTTATTTATTTATTGTTATATTTGCTTATTTATTTATATTTTTGCTAATTATTTATTTATTGCTAATTTATTATTTTTTGCTTATTATTTATATTTTGTTATTTATTTTGCTTATTATTATAATTTTGTAAATGCTCCCGGATGTAAATTTTTTAATTATTTAATTGTTGCTATGGTTAGTAATTTAGGGAGTGCAAAAACATGTATTCTATTTAAAATAAATTTAGCTCATTTAAATTAAAGATAATTAATATTGAACACTCACACACGTAAGTCGATTTTTAATCGCCATCCTACACTTTCTAAGGCTATCCCTCAACGTTGCCTACTCATAAGGTCAAGTGGGGTGTATAAAGCAAGTCCCTTAAAAGAAAAAATCATCAAGTCCCACATGGTTGCCTTTAAAGATCAAGTCCCTTTTCGAATAATGATGATAGTCCCTCCTATATGCTTATTACACCCCACAGTTGCCTTCATAAAACAGAATGTCCCTCTCATGTCCCTTACATCCAAGGTAATGACTACCTACTCCTTAATAGTAGGGATAGTCTTATCAATTAAAGGATAAAGAACAAGAAAGACTTTAAACTTTAGGGTAGGTTCCTCTTATGTACTTGCTCACTTCAAAAAATTTTCAAACTCTTCACAATTTCAAACAAATTTTCAAAAAAAACAAGTTTTTACGCATCCGTACATGGATCATTATTAACTATTCTGAAAATTTTTCTATTCACACACTACACTTTCAAAAACAATTCAAAAGTGAGCTAAGTAACTAAGAGCCCATGGATAACCATGGACGTAAAGGGTGCTAACACCTTCCCTTTACATAACCTACCCCCCGGACCCAAAAACATCTCTTAAGGTCTTTCCTGTTCTTTTATATCCTTTCCTTTTTTGGATAAAATAAAAGTCGGTGGCGACTCTTGCTATCCGCAACATAACTAAAGTCAGTTCTCCCACCGTGTTACAGAACTGGCGACTCTGCTGGGGACTTAAATTTAAGAGGGGTACCCTTAGGAATTAAGATCACTTTAATATTGTTTGATTTGTTTGCTTTATTATTATCTTGTTGGGGTGCTCTTATGTGTGAAAGGTCCTAACCCGGATCTAGTGTACCTTA
Organism: Lathyrus aphaca; assembly: GCA_963966055.1. Classification (NCBI taxonomy): domain Eukaryota; kingdom Viridiplantae; phylum Streptophyta; class Magnoliopsida; order Fabales; family Fabaceae; genus Lathyrus; species Lathyrus aphaca. The sequence goes on from OZ014519.1 coordinate 653,495,375, forward strand.
GGTAAATGGCAATAGACCAAGGAAACTGTACGACGTATATCGATACGGTTGATCTGGTGGCCATAGTTAGTGCGACTTCTTGGTTGGTGCTTATGTTCCTTAAGTCAAGTTGAGGATAATATGAGGCTGCCATATGTTGTCAATGCACTAATTAACTTTTAGAACCCTAGTTAACTCATCTTGGCCTTTAGAAGGTAGTGAGGTAACCGGCTTTGGTGTAGACTGAAGTTGGTTGACACTCGATACTACGCTCATTGAGATTCTAAACTTGGAGGGTTTTGGTTGGCAAGTAAGTTGCCTTCTGATCAACCACCCTTGTGAAGGATCAATGATATTGAGATCCCTTAGAACCCGGTTACTTTTGTAGGACAGGATGAACCATCTAACTTCAGGGGAGGGTACTTACCTTAAACCTCATGCAAGCCTTTAAACCTAGGGCTATTGTGTGACTTGCTTGTGTGTGCCACATGTTTGTGATTGAGCATAACATCATGGCATCATCATGCATCATAAGCATAGCATTTTCCCTAACCATTTCAAGGACCAAGGGATTTATCTTTGTTCTTTGTTGCAGGTCATGGCTTCTGCTCGTAGAAACACCATCAGGATCAACTTTGTGGGCATACCTGCTAAGCTTAAAGAGTTGGTTTCTCAAGTGTCTGATCACTCCCAGTTCATCAAGAGACATGGTCACCTATTGGATCTAGTCACTTCAGGGTTCAATGAAGACATGATGAGTGTTCTGTTTCAGTTCTTTGACCCTAAGCACCATTGTTTTACATTCCCCGACTATCAGCTGGTTCCAACCATGGAGGAGTTCTCTAAACTTCTGGGTATACCTGTTCTTGATCAAAGACCTTTCACAGGCTTGGAGAAGGAACTCAAACCAGAGGTTATTGCTGCAGCTCTACATCTGAAGAAGTCTGACATTGTTCTAGAAATGAGAAGCGGAGTCAAGGGTATTCTTGCCAAGGTGCTAATGGATAAGGCTCAAATGTTCTTGAAGGCCATGAGCTATGATGCTTTTGAGGAGATCTTAGCCTTGCTGATATATGGCTTAGTATTGTTCCCCAATCCAGATCAGTTCATAGATGTTCATGCCATCAACATTTTCCTGAGTCACAATCCAGTGCCTACATTGCTTGGAGATATCCTACATTCTCTTCATACCCGTACTACAAGGGCAAGAGGGACTTTGATGTGCTGCATACCTTTACTTTCTAGGTGGTTTATTTCTCACCTTCCTCGCTCAGTAATGAAGAATGAGCAAGGGTTCAGATGGTCCAAGAGGATCATGTCACTTTCTCACTCAGATATCCATTGGTGCTCCAGATCTATGGAGAATGTCACCATCATTGACCGTTGTGGGGAGTTTCCTAATGTGCCACTTCTAGGCATAAGAGGAGGCATCACTTACAACCCCTCTCTAGCTTTACGATAGTTTGGTTACGCCCGAAGTGATGGTCCACATGATATGTTGATCCAGGGCATTGTGTTTGACTACGACAACGATCTTCAGGGTTACCGTCAGAGATTCATACGAGCATGGGGAAATGTAAACAGGATTGACAGCAAGACACTGGAACCTAAGTACACTATTCCTATGGAGGCTTATCTCAGATGGGTACGATCTCGTGCTCAGACACTCATGATGCCATATCCTGCCGTCCTACCAGTTACCATGGAACCTGTTGCTGAAGGAGACACAGCTTATACCATCCTTCACCCAGACATGCCTACTGATAAGGAAGACTTGCAGAGATCATGGATCCAACTGAAGGAGCAAAGGGATACTTTCGAGGCTCATTACAAAGCAAGCCAAGCAAGAATCCTAGAGCTAACAAAGCAAATTCACGAGGAACGAAACCTCAACTCATACCTCAATACAAAGAGGAAACGTCCATGGGAGACTTAAAACCCCATCTTTTGTACTTATTTCATTTCATTTTTTGTAAGCCTAAAAGGCAAAACAAAGTTATTACTAATAAAAGTTTACTTTCATGTTCGTCTAAGCAAATTTAAATCCTGCGGTCCTTGAAGACATTGCATATGCATTACCATATCATTTCATTGCATCACAGGTTTATAATTGTGCACAGGTTTCTCATCTTCTCGCTGTTTATTTCAGCAATGGCTCTTGAACAATCAGTTAAGGATCTCCAGGCACAAAACGCACAGTTCCAAGAACTGATCTTGAACCTGTCCAAGGGGCAGGATGAATTGAAGGCACTGCTGGCCAAGAAGACTAAGAAGGCTAGAAGGTCCGCTGGGTTGATCAACATGGGAAGAAGGTTCAAAGGTCTTGCCAAGACCAAAGAACCAGCTGAAGACTATGAATCTGAAGAATCTGAGCAAGAGGTAGGCAGTCTCCACCATTCAATGGGGGACTCTGATTCTGAGGCTAATTACTATCATGAGCCTAACGAAGACAAATTCAAGATGCTGGTGGATAGGATGGATGCTATGGAGTTGCAGAAATCTTCTGGGCTGGATTTTGAGGATTTGAGTCTGATATCTGGGGTAGTCATACCCATTGGTTTCAAGGTTCCTACATTTGTTGTTTATGATGGGGTCTCTTATCCCAAGCTGCATCTGAGGTCATATGTCAGAAGAATTCAACCCCACACTGCTGATAAGAAGTTGTGGATCCATTTCTTTCAAGAGAGCTTATCTGGAGCTCAGCTGGAGTGGTATTATCAGTTGGAGAGTGTCAACATCAGAGACTGGAATGATCTTGCTGAAGCTTTCTATAAGTAGTATCAATACAATGCTGACTTAGCCCCCACTCGCATGCAGCTTCAGAGCATGTCAATGGGTGCCAAGGAAAGTTTTAAAGAGTATGCTCAGAAGTGGAGAGATTTAGCTGGAAGAGTTCAACCCCCTTTGACTGATAGGGAATTGGTTGATATGTTCATGTGCACGCTGAATGGTCCGTTCTACAGTCATCTCATTGGAAGCTCATCATCTGGCTTCACTGAGTTGATCATGACAGGAGAGCGAGTAGAGAATGGTATAAAGAATGGTAAGATCCAAGTGGGTGCTTCCTCATCAGGTGCTGCAAAGAAGCCTCCCACTGGGAAGAAAGAATCCAATGCTGTTTATGGTCAACCTGATCATAACAGAAGGCATCAGTCTGTTAGTGCAGTGCATATTTCAAATCCAACTCTTGCACCGACAGAGCAGCCACAGGGCAACCAACAGAGAGCTAGAAGACAGTTCACGAAGATCAACATGTCAATGGCTCAGGCATTGCAACACTTGTTGAAGGCTGAACTCATTACCTTGAAAGAGGCTCCTCAGAATCCCAATGTTACCTCTCCCAGGTACAATCCCAATGCAAGGTGTGCATACCATTCAAACTGTCAGGGACATGATACTAATAACTGCTGGATCTTGAAGAATAAAATTCAGGATATGATTGATGCTGGAGAAATTGAGTTTGATCCTCCGGGTACTCCCAATGTGATTACTGCTCCAATGCCAAATCACGAGAAGACTGTCAATGCCATTGATGAAGATCTACATGTCTATTCAGTTATGGAGTTGACCACACCACTGTCTGTTATCAAAAAGAGGTTAGTACAAGCTGGGATCTTTCCAGGTTGTCGTGAAGATTGTTTGTATTGTACCTATAAGCCGGATAGTTGCTTCATATTGAGAGATGGAATTCAACGTCTCATGGACAAGTATACTATAGTGTTTGAGAGGAGACCATCTTCTGTAGAAAGCATGGTGGATCATCTGACTCAAGGTAGGAAGATTGAAGAGGTTGACATGGTTGACAAAGTACCAATAAGAATCACTTCAAAGGGTCCCATTAAAATCACTCATCAGGGTCCAATCAAGATTACTGCTGAAGGTCCTGTGAAAGTTGTTGCTGAAGCCAGAGTAGCTCCTGTGGTCATTACTACTCCTGGTCCTATCCCGTATACGTCTGATAAAGCTGTGCCTTGGCATTATGGATCTGATGTTTACATCCATGGTGTTAAGCAAGAGCCTTTATCTGATGTGCCTGTTGATGTTGACAATATTGCTGGATCTAGCAAGATCACTCGTAGTGGAAGAGTCTTCTCTCCTCCAGTTGCTTCTAAGAATGCAGTTACTCCTGCTGCTACCTCCACCATTGATGCTCGGGGCAAAGGTCCTGTTATTGAGCCTGTATCCACTGATGTGCCAGCTGCTGATGACCTCTCTAAGCAGATGGAAGAAGTATTGAAAATCATTCGCAAGAGTGATTACGACATCGTTGATCAGTTGGGGCATACTCCCTCAAAGATTTCTATGTTGTCCTTGTTGTTATGTTCTGAGGCTCATGCCAAGTCCTTGATCAAGTTTCTGAAGACTGCTCATGTACCCAGTGCAATTTCTGTTGACCAATTTGAGAACTGTGTTGCCCACCTGACCTATGACAATGGGTTAGGATTTTCTGATGCTGATTTGACCCCTGCCAAGAGGGATCAAAACAGGGCCTTGCATATCTCAATTGAATGCAGGGGCACTACCCTGTCACATGTGCTGATAGACAATGGTTCCTCTTTGAATGTGTTGCCTAAGGAAGTCCTGAACAAGCTGAGTCCTGAAGATGCTGTGCTGAAGCCCAGTAATATTGTGGTAAAGGCTTTTGATGGTTCTAGAAGAGTAGTGCATGGGGAAATTGATCTTCCAATCAAAGTTGGCTCCCAGGTGTTTACTGCTACATTTTTTTGTGATGGATATTCGCCCTTCATACTCTTGTTTGCTTGGTCGTCCCTGGATCCATGGGGCAGGTGCTGTAACCTCTACATTGCACCAAAAGTTGAGATATCTGGTGGATGGAAAGGTTGTTACTGTCTATGGAGAAGAAGAATACTTTGTCAGCCATGTCAATACCTTCAAGTATCTGGAAATGGAAGGTGAATACATTGAGACTCCGTGTCAGACATTTGAAGTGGTTCCCTGGGTTGTTAATGATTATGTAGCTCCTCCTGTTGTGAAGAAAGTTCCTGTGGTCACCAGAAAGCCTCCAACAATGGCAATGGCCTCCCTCAATGATGCTAGAGCTGTGGTGGATGAAGGTGGTTGTACTATTTGGGGTCAACTTCCTGATATTCCGTACAAGTCTGACAAGTTTGGTTTGGGTTTCACTGCAGAGTCCCAGAAGGCTGTTCGTCGTGCCCGTGCTGCCCATATCACTAGTCAAGGGGTTGTGAAGGACCAGATTAATGCTGTGGGAGATCAAGATGAAGACTACAACTTGGATGCATGGGTTTTTCCTACTGTGGGTGCTGGACTCAATAATTGGAAAGCTGAAGATGTTATCCCTATCTCCTTTAGTCATGAGTAAATACTATTACTGTGTTATGTTTTAAATTTGTAATTTCTTGAACAATAAAACTTTCAAAGCCATGTGCCTTACCCGGGGCACAATGGTGTGCTTGTTACGGGCTGTCATTTCATTTGCATACTTCATTCAATAAAATCAGTGGACGTTTCGTTTTCGTAAATATTGTGTTCTTTGTCTTTCTTTTCTTTTATTTTGGTTTTATCAGCTATGTGTTCTTACACACACCCACATCACTAAAATGCAGATCCTCATCCACTCTGGATCCTGTTGATAACAGTTCTACTATTGCCCATTATAATTTCGAGAATCCGATCTATCAAACTGAAGACGGAAATGAGGACGATTGTGAAATACCTGTAGAGCTTGCTAGGTTGTTACAACAAGAAGAGAAAGCTATACAGCCACATGAAGAGCCAGTCGAAGTTGTGAATCTGGGAACTGAAGAAAGCAGAAAAGAGGTCAAGATAGGGGCTGATTTAGAAGACAGTGTCAAGAGCAGGTTGATTCAGATGTTACGTAACTATGTAGAGATCTTTGCTTGGTCTTATGAAGATATGCCAGGGTTGGATACAGACATTGTGGTTCACCGTTTACCAGTGAAAGAAGATTGTCGTCCAAAGAAGCAGAAGGTTCGTCGTATGCGTCCTGAAATGTCAGAAAAAATCAAGGCAGAGGTAATGAAACAGTTCAATGCAGGGTTCTTAGCAGTGACTTCTTATCCTCAGTGGGTTGCAAATGTGGTACCAGTTCCTAAAAAAGATGGTAAGGTACGGATGTGTGTAGACTACAGAGATTTGAACAAGGCTAGCCCCAAAGATGACTTTCCACTTCCTCATATTGATATTCTGATAGACAACACTGCTCAGCATAAGGTATTCTCTTTTATGGATGGTTTCTCTGGTTACAATCAGATTAAGATGGCACCTGAAGATATGGAGAAGACAACATTTGTGACACAGTGGGGCACCTTTTGCTATAAGGTAATGCCATTTGGTTTGAAGAATGCAAGGGCAACATATCAGCGTGCTATGGTGGCTTTGTTTCATGATATGATTCATCATGAGATAGAGGTATATGTAGATGATATGATAGCCAGGTCTCAGAATGAAGAGCAACATCTTGATCATCTGCACAAGTTGTTTGAGAGGTTGAAGAAATACAAGTTGAGATTGAATCCAAACAAGTGTACTTTTGGAGTTAGATCTGGAAAGCTCTTGGGTTTTATTGTCAGTGGAAAAGGTATTGAAGTGGATCCTGCAAAAGTGAAAGCTATACGAGAGATGCCAGCTCCCCGTACTGAGAAGGAGGTTAGAGGTTTCTTGGGACGTTTGAATTACATTGCAAGATTTATCTCCCAATTAACTACCATCTGTGAGCCAATCTTCAAGTTGTTGAAGAAAGATCAGGTGATGGAATGGAATGATGAGTGTCAGACTGCCTTTGATGAAATCAAGAGATACCTGCTAGAACCACCAATTTTGATGCCACCAGTTGATGGAAGACCCTTGATTATGTACTTAACAGTGTTAGATAACTCAATGGGGTGTGTGTTGGGGCAACATGACGAGTCTGGTCGAAAAGAGCAGGCAATATACTACCTTAGCAAAAAGTTTACCGACTGTGAAACAAGATACTCACTGCTCGAGAAAACTTGCTGCGCTTTGGCATGGGCTGCTCGCCGACTAAGACAGTATATGTTGACCCATACTACCTTATTGATTTCGAAGATGGATCCAATCAAGTACATATTTGAGAAACCTGCTCTCTCCGGAAGAATTGCAAGATGGCAAATGATCTTGACAGAATATGACATACAGTATACTACTCAGAAGGCTATTAAAGGAAGTGTTGTTGCTGATCATTTAGCTCATCAAGCAGTGGATGATTACCAGTCAATGAATTTTGAGTTCCCTGATGAAGACATCATGATTATTACCAAAGAACCTGGACAATATGACGGACCTGAACAAGGATCCCGATGGACTATGGTTTTTGATGGTGCCTCTAATGCACTTGGTAATGGTGTTGGTGTTGTGATTAGTTCCCCCGAAGGTTGTCATACCCCGATTACTGCCAGACTTTGTTTCCATTGTACCAATAACATGGCTGAATATGAGGCATGTATCCTGGGTATTAAAGCCGCTATTGATATGAAGATTCAGTTCCTTGATGTGTATGGAGATTCAGCCTTGGTAGTAAGTCAGATTAAAGGAGATTGGGATACCAAGCATGATAACCTCATTCCTTACAGAGAGCATGTGTTGTCTTTGATCCCACATTTCAAAGAGATTGCTTTTGAACATATTCCACGAAGAGAGAATCAGTTGGCAGATGCATTGGCCACCATGGCATCTATGTTCGAGATCAGTTGGGATAATGAAGCTCCCAATATTACCATTGATAGATTTGAAAAGCCTGCATACTGCAATGAGATTGACACTGAAGGGGTGGAAGAGAAGCCTTGGTTCTATGAAGTGAAAAGATATCTTGAAGCTCAGGAGTTCCCTGAAGGGGCATCTGTCAAAGATAGGATGTTTCTGAGAAGATTTGCTGCTAAGTTCTTCTTGAGTAATGGGATTCTATACAAGCGCAATCATGATTCAACTTTGCTTCGTTGTGTGGACAAGAAGGAAGCAACTGAGATTATGGAAGACATGCATGATGGGATCTTTGGCACTCATTCTAGTGGTCATACTATGGCAAAGAAAATATTGAGAGCGGGTTACTATTGGTCTACCATGGAAGCTGATTGCTATCAACACTCCAGAACTTGTCACAAATGTCAAATCTATGCTGATAAAGTACATATACCTCCATCACCATTGAATGTGTTGACTGCTCCTTGGCCCTTTGCCATGTGGGGCATTGATATGATTGGTGAGATCAAGCCTACTGCTTCTAATGGGCATCGTTTCATTCTGGTTGCTATTGATTACTTCACGAAGTGGGTGGAGGCAGCTTCATTTGCATCTGTTACCAAGAATGTTGTGGCTCGATTCATTAAGAACAATCTCATATGTAGGTATGGCATCCCTGAGAGGATTATCACTGACAATGGCTCTAATCTGAACAACACTATGATTACTGATCTCTGCACGCAGTTCAAGATTAAGCATCACAACTCTTCTCCGTATCGTCCAAAGATGAATGGGGCAGTTGAGGCTGCTAATAAGAACATTAAGAAGATTGTACAGAAGATGACTGTTACTTACAAGGATTGGCATGAGATGTTACCATTTGCTCTTCATGGTTATCGTACTACAATACGTACTTCAACAGGGGCAACCCCATTCTCCTTAGTCTATGGTATGGAAGCAGTTCTGCCCATTGAAGTTCAGATTCCCTCCTTAAGAATTATGAAGGATGCAGGCTTGGATGAAGATGAGTGGATTCAGACTCGACTGGACCAATTAAATTTGATTGATGAAAAGAGGCTAGCAGCAGTTTGTCATGGCCAGATGTACCAGAAACGAATGATCAAAGCTTTTAACAAGAAGGTTAAGACAAAGGTATATCAGGCTGGTGACTTGGTAATCAAGCGTATCATATTACCACAGGGTGATCCTAGGGGCAAGTGGACTCCAACATATGAAGGACCATTTGTAGTCAAGACAGTGTTCTCAGGAGGTGCCATGATACTGACTACAATGGATGGTGAAGACTTCCCACAGCCTGTAAACGCAGACATAGTTAAAAAATACTACGCATAAAAAGAGACCCGCTAGGTTGACAGGCCTAGGCAAAAATAAGGGCATCCCGGCAAACCAAAAGGGTTTGGGCAAAAATTAGGGATATATATAAAAAGATGTACACCCGGCAAGTCGAAAACCTGAAAAGGCGGCTTGGGCAAAAAAGGGTATCCCGGTGGATTGAAAACCCGAAAGGGCAATCCAGGCAAAATTTAGGGATTAAAGCGTATGACTATGTCTCGTTTGGATCACCCATAAAACTGCAACTAGTTGTATTACTTACTCAAGCTCAAACAGATAGAGCTCAATCCAATCGTTTCCGTCTCAACAGCAGAAGATGAGATACTTGAAGATAATGGCAATAGTAGAATTGAAACTCAATAGGATTGTTTCCCACATAGCTGATTCTCTTTGTTTTGTAAAAACTTTATGACAAAACCCTCTTACTAGGGTTTATGTCTCCTTGTACAAACTTACCCGTGTATGGGTCACTTTTTGATATAAATAAATTCCATCTTTTGAATCCAGATTTACTTTTACCCTGTTTACATAAGCGAAACGTCCATTGGTTGTGTTTGAATGCCTGTATGCTTTTGAATATGATTAATGTTTACCAAAAATGCATGTATGCTTTTAATATGATTGATGTTTACCAGAAATGCATGAAAATGCAGTAATAGTATTTACTAAGGACGAACGAGGGAAGGATTTCAACGAAGCTTCGCCGGTTCATCTTTACAAGACAGTTACAAACCCTCAGTAGGACGAATCCATCTTCATAAAGTCTTATCTCCCCTGGAATTTATATCCATCTCTTTTATCCTCATACGGATATACGGGAATTTACTTTCCAATAAGGGTACGACGAACGAAGACGGAGGTGATATCTATCCTACTATCAGACAAAGACGGGAGGTTACATATACCTTGCAATCCCCAGCATACGAGAGGTTATCTATACCCTGTTATCCCCAGCAGACCTAAGGTTATGTATAATATATTCTTCAACAACGAATCGGGGATTTATTTGCCCTGGCCAGCAGTTGTTATACGAAGATATCCAGGCGCTTCCGGCAGTATCATATCATACATACATCATTTACATCATACCATAACATACATATCCATAGATACATAGTACATTACCTAAGTGCATCATATTATACATGCATACATAAAGCATAAACTAATATTATTATACAGAATGATACCTTGTTTTCAGGTTAATTATCCAACAAACAGACTTACAATTATCAGGATTGCTTTATCCTCCTGAAATCATATCATTGCCTCAGGAATGCTCCAGCCTCCTGACAGTTATTATTATACCTTCATATTCAGGATTGCTATATCCTCCTGAAATCATATTATTACCTCAGGGTCGCTTTATCCTCCTGGCAACTTCTCATTACTTCAAGACTGCTTTAGAGTTATCATTATTGATTGCTCTATCCTCCTGAAATCATATTATTACTTCAAGACTGCTTTAGAGTTATCATTATTGATTGCTCTATCCTCCTGAAATCATATTATTACTTCAAGACTGCTTTAGAGTTATCATTATTGATTGCTCTATCCTCCTGAAATCATATTATTACTTCAAGACTGCTTTAGAGTTATCATTATTGATTGCTCTATCCTCCTGAAATCATATTATTACTTCAAGACTGCTTTAGGGTTATCATTATTGATTGCTCTATCCTCCTGAAGGCATGCTGTTACATCAGGATTACTCCAGTCTCCTGAAAGCATATCATCAATCTCTCAAGATTGAGCTATCCTCTTGAAATTATTACCTCAGGACTGCTCCAGCCTCCTGATAGCTTCTCATATATCAATATTGCTTTATCCTCCCTGAAGACATGCTGTTACATCAGGATTACTCCAGTCTCCTAAAAGCATATCATCAATACCTCAGGACTGCTCCAGACTCCTGACATCTTTCATTATACTTCCATATTTTGGACTGCTTTATCTTCCAAGAAATATACCTGAAGAACTTTCCCCTAGTGGCATCTTTAAGCCCACTCAAGCACATACAACCAACCATCAATATCACTCTATGCACTGGTGAGTGCAAATTTTTGGGCTTTTGTGTTCAATCCCCTTCAACCTTCTAGGTCATGACTGGCAAATATACCAATCTAACCCCTCAGGTTTCAGAAAATTGAACAGGGGCAGCTGTTGCACCCCAAAATTTGCCCTCACAATACAAGACTTTGTGTGCTAAGAAGGTTCACAAGGTTCACAAGTTCCTCAATGCTTATATAACCTTTCATGAGGTTCATGAAGTCTACAAGCTACTTTATGAAGGTTCACAAGGTTCACAAGTTTCTCAACATCTTCAATACCTTTCATGAGGTTCATGAAGTCTACAAGTCACTTTATGAAGGTTCACAAGGTTCACAAGATTCACAATGCTTACAAAACCTTTCATGAGGTTCATGAAGCCTACAAGTCACTTTATGAGGTTCACAAGGTTCACAAGGTTCACAATACCTCCCATGAGGTTCACAAGACATTTTATGATGGTTCACAAGGTTCACAAAGTTCACAATTGGTCAAAGGAGTTGACAATTCCCTCAGACAATGCACCTCCTAAGTAGTGTATCCAAAAATAGGGTTTTGACTTTAATCAAACTAAATGGACTTCCAAGACTTCAAGTGAGCTTCATAACATCTTATATGAGTGTAAGAATCCCCATGACAATTTTCAAGACTTTTCTCAAAAGTTTGCTCAGTCAGATGATCAGATAAGTCAAAATCAGTCAATACAGTTAAAAAGTCAAACTGAGGTCAACTGTGAAGGAAAAGTCTGCGGCAATACAACACTTGTACTGCCATTAATCCTAATGCAACAATTTCATGCCGTCAAACACAACTCGATTGATAACTCAATATGATAGATCAACATGTCATTGCTTCACCATACTAACGTCGGATTCCGAAGCGAATGAAAATGATGATCTTTCAAAAGAATTACAATCCTTATGTGATTGAATGGATGAAATCAAAACAGTATATCCCATATACCATCTTTGCATCAGAATTTCTTATATCTTATATAAAAGTGATCGATCTAATTGTGTAACCTATGGATGATCAATGTATCGCACAACTTCACCATACTAATGTCGGTTTCTGAAGCATAATCAACATCAATCATCCAAATCGTACACAACAGATGCCAAATTTAATTAATCGTTTATTGTTAAATTCATTTTGTGTTTTAATCGAATCAAATACAGAAAAGACGGAAATTTAACAGCTATCAAATCCATGGTTTCGTAAGTGGCTCTGATACCACTGAAGGAAAATTGCGATCTAAACGCAGCGGAAAACAAAAATTTTCCTTTAGTGATCCTTACGAATGAGCATGGTCAGTGATAGAATCGTTACCTCTTTGTGGCGATTCAGATCTTTGATGCAGCGATCACAAGCGTTGATGAAGTGCAACGCCTCTACTCAGTCCACACGAACAGCTTCCGGTCACAGTGCTAGCTGCTTACGAACGGAATTATTTGAGTGAGAATCAAAAACGAAATTGCATCAAGTAAAAGCTTCATCACAAGGGTTCCTTTTTATAGACTCTCTTGTGGGCTGCGGGCTAAAAGCCCAATTCACATGATCCATAATAATATTATATATTATTATAATAACTATTATTATAATAAATATATTTATTTTATTATTATTTTATAACCATTATAAAATAACAATAATTATTATTATATTATCCGAATTTCTATTTTTCACTTAAGTGCACCGTACCTTACGGTGTTCCTTTGATTTCTCTATCTCTCATCAAACTGTCCTTATGTGTGTGACCCTGTAGGATTTCGTAACGTTGGTAATTATATTAAATTATATATTTAACATAATAAACAGTGAGCGGTATCTAGCAACACATCACTGCTACCCAAGTCACGAAAATGTCATATGATCTGACAAAACCTTTTTCGTGATAATATATGTTTGTACAATTACCCTTTTGCCCCTATGTCTATATTGAACACAAGGCATACACTGTGTCATCCTTGTCCAGTTCAATATTGGGCCCTTAGACATTTCTCCTGTTATGCAGGATTGGCAAATTCCATCTAGGACACTCATGTCCCTCAGCATGCTTCGTGGAGTGCCCATCAACTGTCTTTATGATCATCCAGTTACGGATAATGTTTGATCAGCAATAAAGCACCCGACTCTACATCTAGGGTCCATAGTGGTTTCAGGTCGAAGGGTGGTAATACACCATTATCACCATGAGAATAACTTATGACACTTTGCATAACATACTATGTAGTATTCTCATAGCGGGTCAATCCGGTATAAATATTACTCCTAATATTTATACCTATGTCAAGACTTGATAACTCTTTATCCATGATCCATGAGATGTGATCATCAGTCTATCTTCATAATAGTCTCAATGCTTTAATGTTATCCCACTTTGCAATAAAGCTTGACTACGGATATTTTAAGAATAATGTCTTTATGTTTAATGGGATCTCATGATTAAGTCACACTTAACATTTCATTAAACAGACTAACTATTCTAGGGACTTTATTATTCTGAAAGACAAACATAATAAAGAAATGCCTTTTATTATTAAACGAATAATCCGATACAAGTACCAAAAAGTATTGGCCTCTAGGGCTTACACCAACAAACTGTGGGCAAACCAAAGTCAAACTTCATGATTTTTTGCCAACATCAAGTATATGAAGTAAAATTCATCATTTGATCAAGGGTTGATCATGATTCATCAAGGAGATTCCAGATCATCAATAATCAGGAGTTTCTAAATTAGGGTTTCCTCAGTAAAAGTCAACTGAACTTTGACCAGCCATAACTTTCACATACTTCATCACCAAGTCTCCATACAAAGCTCATTTTTAAGGAAATTGAATTCTCTACAACTTTGATCTTGCAAGTTAAGCCCAAAAATGCTTCATTTGGAAGGTATGAGCTAAGACATTATAGGTCATTTCAAAAGTCAACAAAAAGTCAACAACTTCAAAAGGGCATAACTTGAGATTGGTAAATGATATGGACCTGAAACCAATGGGGTTGTTTAGAGGACTCTTCAAGCTTTCCAAAATGTCCAAGAACACCCTCATACCTTTAAAATTGAGGGAGATATGCCCTTGCAAAGTTGGGAAATTTTGTGATGGTTTATGTTGAAAATGGAGGTTTAAAACCACTTCTTTCCAAATGGGTTGCCCAAATTGTGATCCAATCCATGCCATATCATCATGCACGACCCAATTGATTAAAAATCATAATTTTTATTATTTTATTTTTATTTATTTTGATTTAATTCATAAAAAATCATTTTAAATAAATATAAAATATGAAAATATATTTTTGGATGAAGATTGAGCTTCTAGAATCTCATCAATATTGATTGAAGTTGAAAGAGAAAGAAATCATGTGATTGATCCAAAAATAGTAAACTTTCATGAGCAAATATTTGAAATTCAAAGTTCAATCTTTTTCAATCTTCAAGTATCAAATCTTCCACACAACTAATCAATATTATTGACCTAATTCACTCACATATAAGTACTTAGCATAAACCTAACATTCATTCACGAATTCTAGCAGCCAAAGGTAAGTTTCATAGCTCAAAAATTCAAGCCAAAACACCAATTCGGATTCACTCATACAAGAGGTTTCAAGGTAAAATAAAGACATAGACATGTTCCTTGATCATCCCTGAAGCTAAACCAATACTCATTTGCATCAAAAACTCTCCCATTGGCATAATCCGATTCAAACTATTCATGACATTTCAATTTTTCGATTCTGTTTATTTGTACATTGTTAATGAATTTTGTTTGAGTTTTTGTGTTTGTGAGGTTCCCAGGAACGATTCTGGACAATTGGATTGAAGCTTCATGATCTATATCACCCGCGGCCATTATTAGGGTTTAGAGCTCAATTTTAGGGTTTGATGATTCGATAAGTTTAAATGAATTCTGGACACATAGTAATGTTCTATGAATCACTAGGATCATAAAACATTAACCAATTTAATGAATCAATGCTGTTTTGTAAGTGTTTGGATTTCGCAGGATTTAAACAAGGAAGAACTTGTAACAAAATTCGCAGGTGAAAGAGGAGAAAAATTCGCAGGTAAAAGGTTGAAGAAGAAGCCATTCGCGCGCTCAGGAAATTCAAATATTATTGAAAATATTTTATGTATTATTGTTGATTTGTTTATCACACGCGTGCTTGTGGTTCAGTGGTAAGGCTGGTGAGTATGTTGGTTGATGGCGTGAGTTCGAACCTGGCTTGTACCACTATTTTTTTTATTTTTTCAGGATAACAAGAAGATGTAATATATTATGATGTGTTATCACCATATGACCAGAAGGGCTCTCCCAGCCAGGCGGTCAAGCATGCGCATATACATTCATAAGGTCCTGGGTTCAAGTCCCACCCCAGGCCTTTTGTTTTTCATTATTTTTCTGGATTTTCTAGATGAAGCACAAAACAAATTTCTCCCTCTCTTTTGTTGCCTGCGTACACAGTGGCCTGGTGGTTGTTCTTCTTGCTGGGAAACAGGCTGACCTGGGTTCAAACCCCAGTCAGGTAAGTTTTCACACTTTTTCTTCTTTTATTTGTTTTAAGTATTATAATATTAAATTAAATATGATTTTATGTATATATGTTTTCTAAATAAAAAATGATAATGAAGCATGTTTATTTTTTTTCCCAAATTCTAAAATATATAAATGTTCTTAAATTATTTTCTTTATCTTGTGATTAAATCATAAATATATGTATATTATAAATTAAACCCTAAAAATATTTTTCTAACAAAACCCTAATTTATTTTCTAAAATGCTTATTAAAACCTAATTCTATTTTTGCTAAATAGTTTTATTTTCTAATTCTTAATGTAGTTATTATGTAAATCTATTTATTTATTTAATATGATTCATGTAAATTTTGTAAATATGATTATTTTTTATGAACATGATATTTAAAATTTATTTTCTTCATAATGTGTAAATATTTTTTTAATAATTGGTGATATATATTTAGAAATAATTAAATTTTGTAATGATTAAAATTTATAATTACATTATGTTTTAAAAATTTTTATATTATAGTAATTATTCAATTATTCATAAATGTTTATATATTAAAAAAAAAATCTTATTTTGTGTTTATTATTCTAATCATGTCATTATAATATTTTTTTAATTATTGTTACTAACCATATTATTATTTATTATTTTTGTTTATTATTATCTTATATTTTATATTATTATTTCTCTAACCTTGTTTATTTTTCTAATTATTATTATTTCACTAACTTTATTTATTTTTAATATTTTTTAACCTTATTTTTTTTTTATATTTATCACTAACCCCTATTTATTTATTTATTGTTATATTTGCTTATTTATTTATATTTTTGCTAATTATTTATTTATTGCTAATTTATTATTTTTTGCTTATTATTTATATTTTGTTATTTATTTTGCTTATTATTATAATTTTGTAAATGCTCCCGGATGTAAATTTTTTAATTATTTAATTGTTGCTATGGTTAGTAATTTAGGGAGTGCAAAAACATGTATTCTATTTAAAATAAATTTAGCTCATTTAAATTAAAGATAATTAATATTGAACACTCACACACGTAAGTCGATTTTTAATCGCCATCCTACACTTTCTAAGGCTATCCCTCAACGTTGCCTACTCATAAGGTCAAGTGGGGTGTATAAAGCAAGTCCCTTAAAAGAAAAAATCATCAAGTCCCACATGGTTGCCTTTAAAGATCAAGTCCCTTTTCGAATAATGATGATAGTCCCTCCTATATGCTTATTACACCCCACAGTTGCCTTCATAAAACAGAATGTCCCTCTCATGTCCCTTACATCCAAGGTAATGACTATCTACTCCTTAATAGTAGGGATAGTCTTATCAATTAAAGGATAAAGAACAAGAAAGACTTTAAACTTTAGGGTAGGTTCCTCTTATGTACTTGCTCACTTCAAAAAAATTTCAAACTCTTCACAATTTCAAACAAATTTTCAAAAAAAACAAGTATTTACGCATCCGTACATGGATCATTATTAACTATTCTGAAAATTTTTCTATTCACACACTACACTTTCAAAAACAATTCAAAAGTGAGCTAAGTAACTAAGAGCCCATGGATAACCATGGACGTAAAGGGTGCTAACACCTTCCCTTTACATAACCTACCCCCGGACCCAAAAACATCTCTTAAGGTCTTTCCTGTTCTTTTATATCCTTTCCTTTTTTGGATAAAATAAAAGTCGGTGGCGACTCTTGCTATCCGCAACATAACTAAAGTCAGTTCTCCCACCGTGTTACAATAACATCGAGAAAATGTCTCACGTACAAAGACTTCCAATATGGCAATTCAAAAAAATATCGACCTCTTCTTCCACCCACCTTTGACAACCTTATATGCAAAAGGCTTGCCAAACTCAGTACGCACATCTTTCACCTTTTCATAAACTTGGTCACCTGACAATGCGGGTGGAGCTTTACGATGTTCGGAGTCTCCATTGAATGCTTTTCTCCACCCACGATAGTGATGTTTAGAATGTAAGAATCTATGTCATTCCCTGTTGTTTAGGCCCAGAGATTAACATAGATAACATCATGTACTTACGCTTCATACATAGCCATGGAGGTAGGTTATAAATCATAAGAATCACATGCCATGTGGTATGTGAGATACTTTGAAGACCATGCGGGTTCATTCCATTAGTAGATAATGCCAAGCGAAGGTTTCTTGCTTCTTCTCCAAAATTAGGATAATCATTATCAATTTTCGACCACTGTGGTGAATCAGCCGGATGTGGATACTTTCCATCAATAATTCTTTCATCTGCATGCTAAGTCAAGTGTCTTGCATCGATTTCACTACGAAACATGTGCCTAAATCTCGGAATAATAGGAAAATACCATAAGAGTTTTGATGGAGACGATCTTTTCTTATATCGAGACAAACCACATTTAGGGCTCTCAGTTAACGATGCAAATTCGTTACGAAACAAAACGCAATCGTTTGGACAAACATGTATCTTATCATAGCTCATGCCAATAGAGCACAACATTTTTTTCCTCATAGGTTCGATTAGGAAGAACATTATCCTCCGGTAGCATTTCTCTCATAAGGGCCAACAAATATGTGAAACTTTTATCCGACCATCCATTGCCCGCCTTTAAGTTTTACAACTTTAATACCGTAAACAGTCTTGAGAATTTAGTGCAACCTTTATACAACTGTTTCTCTACATCGCTTACCAACCTCTCAAACATTTTGGGACAATCATGAAGATCTTCTTCAAGTGCTTCTGCAATCTCTTCGATTCGATCACAATTGTATATTTCCGTGTCTTTGTCGTCTGAAGCATGGGTCGTATTACTTTTCCCCCTCGATTCAACATTCTCGTTAATTTTCTCACCATGAAATATCCAACACTTATAACTTTGATCAATTCCATGCCTCAGTAAATTCGATTTCAATCCATCTGCATCAACCTTACCAATATAACAACAACCCAAGCAAGGATATCTCATTCGACTAGGGTATTCAATGTGTTGAACAACAAACTTAACGAATTCCGCAACCCCATTCTCGTACTCTTTGCTCAATTGATCGGCAAACATCCATTTTTTATCCATGATTTTCCTACTTATAAGAGATACATATTTTCACTACATAAACAACGTAAATCCAAACGACATTTCCTATACATAATATATACATAACCTATACATATGTTGATAAAATCCAAACGAAAATAGAGATACATAATCTAATTTTTCACTATTCTTCACCGAATCATAACAACATTGACATTGCCCTAACATAATCAATATTTTCACTATTCTCACAAAATCATATTTATCAAAGAAATATTTGCCCTAACATCTTCAATATTTGCCTATTTTCATTATTCTTCACAAAATATTTGCCCTAACATAATCAACATTGACATTGCCTATTTTCATTATTCTTCACAAAATCATATTTATCAAAATACATTTCAATGACATTGCCCTAACAAAACAATAACATAACAATGACATTCACTACAACAAAAATGTACTAGGACGAAGTCAGTCAAAAAGAAGAACAAAGTAGAGGACGTACACCTTCGCAAACACCCAAACTCAGTAACTTTACGATCGACGGTGTTAATGGAGGTTTCCTGAGCGGCGTTAATGGACGAACACCTTCACGAACGATGTTAATGGATGTTTCAGAAAGAAAAATGGAGTTTCGTTAGGGTTTTCACTGTAGAAGTAACGCGTTCGTAGGGGAGAAGAAAAAGGAAAAGAATGAAAATATGATTCTGAGTTTCTAAATATTTCATTTAATTAGACCTTAGACAACGCTTTTGTGGAAAACGCTGTCTAAGGTCTACCTTAGACAACGATTTTGATTTTATTTTATTTTTAAATTAAAAAACCTTAGACAGCGCTTTCCTCAAAAGTGTTTTCTAAGATATACCTTTAAAAGCACTTATTGAAAGCGCTATCTAAGTTCTACCTTTGACAACACTTTTCCAAAAACGTTGTCTAAGGTATGACTTTTAGCAACACTTTTTCTCTTTTTTTAGAACATTTTCCGCGTTTTATTTTAATTTTTACCTTTAGAAGCGCTTTCATATTAAAGCGCTGTCTAAGGTGCGCTATTAAAAGTCTATTTTGGCGTAGTGAAAACATCACTAGACATCTCGTCCTAACAAAATTTTATGATTGCATGATGCATATAACCCATAAAATACGACCATGACTAGTCAAAATGCATCACCATTCATCAAAAGTCATCATATACTTCATACACATCATCGTCATATAAGTATGTCATAATTAACACATCATCATTCATCATAACAAGCTCTTAGAACAAATCACTTCCAGACGTCATCATTCATCATATTCATTAGGTTTTTTGCACATACTCTTATACACATAAACCACATATAATTCACAGTCACACAACATCGATTATTCACAATAATCCTCAATAATACACATTTTTAATATTCAAAATAGTAGGTATACATTTTATTTTTGATAACAAGTTCATCATTAAGTCATATTGTTATTACTCTTAAAATCTCACTGATTATTCACCAAAATATCATATTTTCTGCTAGCTAATAGATGCTTCTATTTTCATAAAAATTGGAATTACAGAGGTCAAGTTATTCGCAAAATAGAATTTCATAGGCACTTGCATTGCACTGGGTGGCACAGGCCACAATGGAGTGGCACTGGCCACCCCCAAAAGAACATTGCGCCACCCCCATACACATCACTAGTGGCACAAGCCACCTACATAAACCATACATGTGGAGCAAGCCACCAATTATGTGTCCCTTGCCACGTTAAATTCACACTAGTGGCGCAAGCCACTTACAAGAATGTCAAAGGTAGCGTAAGTTACCTGTTAGGTACACTATGGTGGCGTCAGCCACCTTACCACATGGAGAGGGTGGCAGAAGCCACCCTTGATATACTCAGGAACATGATTTTCATGTTATCTTAAATTTTTCTAAGTGGCGCTTGCCACTTATTCCATTTCCTCGGTTTCGGTTCATCATCGTTTTCTCCAAATTATACCAATCCACTACTCATCTCCCGATTACGGTTTTGATTAAAAAATCAGTCTCTCATCAAACATTAATCAATTATTCCATCTACTCAAAATACAGACAATTACTAATTTACCAATTCACTAATTAAATATAATAACCACAATTAAAAACCCTTTACATCTTGATTATCGTTTTCCGGTCGAATTTCTTCTCGTTGTTTTGATTCCTCAGCTCCTCCTCAATTCCCTCGTTCTTGATTTTCCCCTTCTATTTCTCTTCTCTGACAAAACCTTCAAAATGAGTTTTTCTAACTCCCCACTCATCTATGTAAGCCTCATAACCTTAATTATGATTTTCCAATAGTATCCTTACTAACCTCTCACAATGACCACAATACCCTTTAGCTCTATAATTCACATATTATTATATTTTCTTTTAATCAATTTAATTCTAACTAATTCCATTTCCTCCAAATTAAATCGGTAAGTCCACAAAACATCATTCGTCAAATATCTCTCGTCGACACATCACCGAACTCAATAGTTCTCACCAAAATTCAATTAATTCAATAATTGACTTAATTAATTAAATAAAAAATTATTTCAATTATTCACAAATATCCGGTAATTCTTCGACGCACTTAAACATCCTATATACCAAAAATTCTTCAAAACCATCACATAATCATCATCAAATCATCATTGAATTCAAGTACTTCACAATGACTCATAATATTCTTATATTCACCCTAAATTAATCAAATAAATAATTAATTTAGAAATTGAGGCGTTACACAAGGAGAGAAGAAGAATGAAAACTTCATTCTTTTACACTCAGGATCAAAAAATTTAAATATGCTCAATAGTGTAAATCTTTGTGTATCTGTTTATCCAAGAAGCACTTATAGGAACACAAGGTTAATACCAGATTCTTCTATTATGAGAATATAAAGACTCTAGCCTCCATTCTCATACTAAGTTCCATTTTGTTGATTGAGCATTGAAGTCTCATGCTTGCAGGCATAACAGAAAGTCTCGAGAAGGAAGTCCTGAACAGGTAGTTTAGGCAATGAAGTCTATTGATTGAGGGCTTGAGTAGAAGTCTCTTTATATGGTATTAAGTAGGGAAGTCTTGAGCTGATGTCTTGAGAAATTGTAATCAGTTTGATTATAGTTAAAAGATCATGTACTGCAAGGGGACTAGATTACTCTCAACTTAGAGGAACCATGATATATTGTGTGTCTCTTTATTTACTTATGCATTTATATTCAGTTGTGCAACATACTCTGAAGTCAAACTCTAAATCGATTTAGTTTCTTACTTGCATCAGAATTTGAGTTTGACACCTCATGTTCTGAAGCAGAGTTAAGAAAAGGAAGTAAAATTTTCACTACTGTTAATCACCCTTATATCTGACTTTGAACATAGTTCAAAATCTTATGGGTCATAAACAGTAATATACACAATTATCCCCCTTCTTGTGTATTATTCTAACCTTCATTTGGTATTAGAGCTTGATTGTGCTTTATCACTTAATAGTGAAAAAGAAAGGATTTGGTGAGAAAACTACTCAGTCAAGAGCTCCTGCTCGGATGAAGTAAAGATAAGCTGAAGAAGGTCATGCTAGTGTTAATTTGAATGCCTAAACATAAGCACATGACCTTGAAGGAACTCTTGTATAACCAAAGAAGTAATTCTTTTAAATCTTTGTGGATTAAAAAACTTGTTTCTACTTTAAGTAACTTGTTTTGTGAGTAATAAAGGATTTTTAATCTTTGAGGTTGACTTGTGGGATAAGTGTACTTGTTGAAGAAATCAAAAAATGGTTTATAATTTATGTCATTTTTAATCTTTAGTCCTTAAGACTGACTCGTGGCGTAAATGTTCTTGTTGTAGAAATCTTGGTTTAATCTTAGTCTACTTAAAGTAAGATGTCCACTCACACCATTGGTTGTTATGATAAGTTATGGGACACTCTTGAAGACAACATTGACTAGGAGATCAATGGTGCTGGCTTGGCAACAGATCTTGAGGAATTTTTCTGCAAGATACAACTTCAAGGTTACAACTATTTAGGATGTTAAAGACTTGAATACTCTAGATGAAGGCGGAAAAACACAAGGAAAGGGGGTGGAATTGGGTTTTCTAAAAATAAAGACAAATAACACTTTGATTTATCATGGTTCGTTTTAACTCAAACTACCTCCAGTCCACCCACCAAGGTGATTTCGCCTCCCTCAACGAGGTCTTAATCCACTAATCAAATAAGGATTATAATCACTAAGACCTACTGTCAAAGTCTTCTTGAGTCTACTGACTACACTTAATCACTCAAGGAAAATTTCAATAATTCAATTTAAAGTGTAACAAGAGAATGCTTCTAATAAGTTATTATCACTACTGTGATAGTTTTTTTCAATTGAAAAATTATAAGAGAATTTTGATCGTAAGTTATCGCGCGAGAGAGTGAGAGATCCAAAATTCTTCAAGTGTTTCCTTTATATAGATTTGGAGGAATAGATCTGTTGGATACATCTTGTGCTTTTTTTTGGTTGTTTGATAAATTCCATTAAAGCCTTCCAAAAATAAAGATTTTTGTCTTCAGTCGTTATTCTTGATTCTTTAATAAATGCGCTTGATTCTGAGAATCAGAACTTGCATAATCCATATCAGAATATATTTAAGTATATCGCAGTTGATCTTGCATAAATGATGAGATCTTTTAGAGACTTTTGATCAGATCTTATTTGAATTAGAAGCTTCGATTTAGAAGATATTTGAGCTTTTAGAATATTTTCTCTTCGCCAGAACTTCTTTCCTGCACATAGAATATAATGATTTTTAGGTATCATATTTTATTCTTAGATTAATTGTTATCATCAAAACTTTACTAGAGAGGTAGAATCAAAATCTTGTTCTAACACTAGACCTTGAAAGATTGATTTGTAACCTTCAAAGCCTATAATTGGAATTGATGTGGTAAACCTATGTTAAAAACCTATATCTCTTGCCTTGAGGTCTAATGCTGAAAGATCTGGTGATAAAAAATTTCCAGACTATCACGTGTCAGAAAAACAAGAAAAAGCTTTTGATGGAGAATATTCTAATGGTGACTCTGATGATGAGTGAAATTCTGTGATCAGGTATGAGATGTCCTAAGAGATGTCCCAACACTTAATAGGACATTTGACAAATTTAACCAAAACTTAAACAGCAAGAAAAGTAAACAACACAGAAGTTTGTTAACCCAGTTCAGTGTATAACCACACCTACATCTGGAGGCTACCAAGCCAGGAGGAAATCCACTATTAGTAATATTAATTCTAGACTTAAACCACCCTGTTTAATCTATCACTTAATACTTACCCAATGCAATTTCTACCTAAGACTCACTTAGATAAGAGTACCCTACTCACTCCCCCTCAATCACCCAGTGATCAAGTTTACAAGTTTACTGAAATTGAAGACATCCTTCAAACAAAACAGCTTGATCTTACTTAACAGTTTCAATCAAGTCACAAATGCACTTTTGCTTAAAAGCTCATAAAGTGGTACATAAAAACAACCTGCTATTAAAACACTAGACACCCTATTTGGTCTTCTGAAATTCGTACTCAATTCTATGAGTTTCTGTTGTTTAAATAGGTATCTGAATTTTGGGCTTTCTGTAGAATGATCCAGCCCTAATGTGCAGCAACTGTCACCTTGAATTTAGGGTTTGTTACCTCCTATATTCTAGGTGCATTAGGTCTTCTGTTTTAATCTGAATCTTCAATTTAAAACTCCCTACAGATGCGCCTAGTTCTGTTTTTATCCAGCATTAATTAATCCCAGATAGTTCTCCTTAAATATCTCTGATCTGTTAATCAATAATTAATTCTGGTAGCAGGTCTGAGATGTCTCAACATCTGTTGGGACATCCTGACAAAACTGAACTTAGTCATTTACACAATGTCCCAACATCTGATGAGACATCCTGAAATAAGTTCACATACTCTGTTTGCTAATGTCCCAACATCTGATAGGACATTCTGAACTGAATTTAACATTTCTTGTTTGGTCAAAAATTCTGCCAATTCTTAAACATCTACAAACTCCCCCTTTGGCTAATTTTTGGCTAACATCTTTTCTGGTTTTCAGAGTGCAGCAGAAGTTCTTTTTATCAGAGTATATCATTACTTTTCTGTTGATTTTTATTTGAGATTACTCCCCCTCAAACATACATGTGTCCTGTCTTTATCTTTATCCAGTCTTGTTCCAACAGAAAAACTTATTCAGTTCAGAAGCAAACAAACAGAATTTTTTCATTCATTTAAACAGCAATTACATTTGATGTTGTTCTCCCCCTTGGTAGACACAAAATTAGGGGCCAAAGACACTATTTCAGTCATTACATTGCTGTCATTACATTTGCCTCACATACATTTGATCACTCAGAATCATCACTCTCAGTTCCCTCCTCAACTTCTGTCTCTTCATCAGCTTCTGTTTCTTCATCAGCAGCACTGTCTTTATCAGAGTTTGCTTTCAGATCTTCTTCATTCTCCAACATTTGAATTATTTCCTCAAGCTTCTGCTTTCTAGCTTCAAGCTCCTTGCAGGTGCTTTTGAGTTCAGCAATTAAAGTCTTCCTGGAGATTGGATTCTTAACAGTGGATGGACCAGCAGATGTCCCAGAAGGAGCTTCAACATCTGCAGCATGATGACTGAGGAATAACTTGTAGTGAAAAGCCAGGGGGCTCCCTCTCTTGCAGGCAGTATCCTTGTCAGTTAAAATCCCAGGATATTGATTGAGTACAATACCACACAACAATGATGGAAAAACTATTGGCAGCTTTGTTGCAGTAGAGATGGCATGCTTCATAGTCTGATCAAAAATATATGCTCCATAATCCATCTTGGTTTGAGTCCCCACAGCAAAGATGAATCTGGCCAGACCAGTTGAGATTGATGAAGTGTGATTGGTAGGCACCCAGTTTGCAGTTCCAATCCTGTTAAGCATGGCATACTTTCTAGTAAGCATGCTCACAGAGAGCTTTCCCTTCACAGGCCAAGCTTTGACCTGGTTTGCAGTGATCACCTTACAGATTTGATTATCTGTTTTCCCTAGCTCATTGGGTCCATCTGTGTCCCTTCCTAGATACTGATTAATGATTTGGGGAGAGAACTCAACACACTTACCTCTTACAAATACCTTTCTGAACTCTGAGGACTTACCATTTGAGCAATCCTCCTGAAGATTCACAATGAACTCTTTGACAAGAAGTTCATAGCAGGGAGAGAACTCTGAGACTGTCTTGAATAATCCTGCAGCAGAGATTAGGTCAATGAGTTCTGTGCACTCAAGTGCATTGCTGCTCAGTTCTCTTTCCAGGGCAACCCTTCTTTGGTACACATACTTCCATCTGTTGACACTAGAGACAAGATGAAATGATATGTTGTCCAGGGGAGCTTCTGGAACAGCAGTTGAAGCTCTTGCTGATGTTGGTCTTTTCTTTGGAGGAGATGTTGGGACATCTGATTCAACATCTGAATCTGATGGTGTGAAAGCTTTTCTCTTCTGAGATTGGACTTTGCTCCAGGGTTTTGTTGGACCAAAGGTAGCTTTAGCTTTGCCTTTCTTTGGACTAGCCTTCTTAGTCTCAGGGATGACAGGTTCATCTTGCATCTTTCCTTTCCTGGACCTTAGTCTTTTAGCAATGCTGGGTTTCACAGATGATATGATCTCTGCATCAGACTCCTGTTCCAGATTGACTACTGGAGGAGATTGAGCAGTCTCCTCATCAGCTTGTTGATCAGCAGAAGATTGATCTTCATTTGAGTCTTTAGCCTGTTCCACAGAAACTTCTTTATCACTTTCACTTGATACCTCTTTCTTGTTCTCAGTCTGTTCAGTATCAGCATCAGATGAGTTTGCTTTCTCATCTGCATATGTTCCAACATCTGTTGGGACATCTTGTTCTGCAGCAGTGTTCTTTGTATCTTGAGCTGGTTCTTCTTGAGGTGCAGGAATGGTGTTCAAGGGAACAGAGATTCCTTTCACTACTCTTTGTTCAGAGAAAACTTGGTTGACAATCTCCTTGATGGAATCATCAACATATTTGGAGTATTTAGCATGAGAAGGAATGTCTTTAGCTTTGCTTCTGATTTGATCTTTACCTCTTTTTGGTGTTCTTGCCTTCTTAGTGTGAGGGGCGCTTCCCCTGAGCTCGTCTAATGGTGTTGATTGCATTGGCACCATAGAAATAGGAGTGGCATGAACCACGTCTTCCTGGTTAAGAACTTCATCAGCTGTTTTAGGGTTTTGAGACATTGTTGAAGAAGATGAATGTGCAACTTTAGGGTTTATGATTTCTGAAGGATTACTAGTTAATGTGATTTGCTTGCGATGGTGTGATAAGACTCTTGATAGCTGCTTATAAGGAATTACTAAATAAGTAGCCGTTACAGTCCAAATGATTAGGAATGAAATTCCCAAGGATCTAGTCCAGACTAGCTTTGCCATCTGGAACTTATGCCATGCAATGTCATATGACATGTTGGCACATCTCATTAACTGCTAGATATCACATAAACAGATTCCAAGTTTGCCCCTTAAGTTCTCAAATTGTGTAGCATCCAATGCTTTGGTAAATATATCAGCTAATTGCAGATCTGTAGCAACATGCTCCAATGAAATCACCTTCTCTTCTACAAGATCTCTAATGAAATGATGTCTAATATCAATATGTTTGGTCCTGCTATGCTGGATAGGATTCTTTGATATGTTGATTGCACTTAAGTTGTCACAGTACAATGTCATGACATCCTGTGGGACATTGTACTCAGTGAGCATCTGCTTCATCCAGACCAACTGTGAACAACTGCTACCTGCTGCTATGTACTCAGCTTCAGCTGTAGACAAGGATACACAATTCTGTTTCTTACTGAACCAAGAAATCAGATTGTTTCCTAGAAAGAAGCATCCTCCTGAAGTGCTTTTTCTGTCATCAGCACTTCCTGCCCAATCAGCATCACAGAAGCCAGTGAGAATAGGTTTGCAACCATGAAAGTACATTATGCCATAGTCACAAGTACCATTAACATATTTAAGGATTCTCTTGACTTGATTGAGATGACTGACTTTTGGATCAGCTTGATATCTTGCACAAACTCCTACTGCAAATGCAATGTCTGGTCTGCTAGCAGTCAAGTATAACAAGCTTCCAATCATGCTTCTATATAAACTTTGATCTACATTCTCACCCTTCTCATCTTTAGTCAGCTTTAAATGTGTAGGAGCAGGAGTTCTTTTATGAGAAGCATTTTCCATTCCAAATTTCTTCACTATGTTCTTGGAGTACTTGCTTTGTGAGATGAACATTGAGTCTTCCATTTGCTTAACTTGCAGACCAAGAAAATAGGTTAATTCACCTACTAGACTCATTTCAAATTCAGCTTCCATCTGCTTGACAAAATGTTTGACCATCTTATCAGACATCCCACCAAACACAATGTCATCAACATATATTTGTGCAATCATGACATTTCCTTCTTCATCTTTAACAAACAGGGTTTTATCAATCCCACCTTTTCTGTATCCTTGCTTGATAAGAAATGTGGTAAGTCTTTCATACCATGCCCTTGGAGCTTGCTTCAGACCATAAAGTGCTTTCTTGAGTTTGTATACATGATTTGGACAGCTTGGATCAACAAATCCTTTAGGCTGTTCTACATATACCTCTTCATTAAGATAACCATTAAGAAAGGCACTTTTCACATCCATTTGAAATAGCTTGAACTTTAAGATACAAGCAATTCCCAACAGTAGTCTTATTGATTCTAGCCTTGCTACTGGTGCAAAGGTATCATCAAAGTCTACTCCTTCAATTTGAGTGTATCCTTGAGCCACAAGTCTAGCTTTGTTCTTTGTAACAATTCCTTGTTCATTTGACTTGTTCTTGTACACCCATTTTGTACCAATCACATTTATGTCATTTGGTCTAGGAACAAGATTCCACACTTCATTCCTTGTGAATTGACCTAATTCCTCTTGCATAGCACAAATCCAGTATTCATCAGTGAGAGCTTCCTTGACATTTTTAGGTTCTATTTTGGAAACAAAACAAGAACCTGAAATCACTTCTCTTGATCTAGTGCTCACTCCTCTGTTGAGATCACCAATTATCAAATCTTTGGGATGATCCTTCTGTATTCTGATGGAGGGAGGTTTGCTTGAATCTTCTGACCTTGTATCATTTTGAGTGAAGTTATATTGATCATTCTTTTCTTCAGCTTCAATCTTGATATCAGAAGATGTTCCAACATCTTCTGGGACATCTGTAGAAACATCATCAATTACCACATTTATGGACTCCATGATAACCTTTGTTCTGTAATTAAATACTCTATATGCTCTGCTGTTTATAGAGTATCCAAGGAAAATCCCTTCATCACTTTTAGGATCCATTTTTCTCCTTTGCTCCCTATCTGCCAGAATATAGCATTTACTTCCAAACACATGAAAGTACTTCACAGTGGGTTTTCTGCCCTTCCAGACTTCATATATTGTGGACAGGGTTCCTTTTCTCAAGGTAACTCTGTTATGGATGTAGCATGCAGTGTTCATAGCTTCAGCCCAGAAATACAGAGGTAACTTTTTAGCATGGATCATAGCTCTTGCTGATTCTTGAATAGTTCTATTCTTCCTTTCAACAATTCCATTCTGTTGAGGAGTGATAGGAGAGGAATACTCATGGTTGATTCCTTCTGAAGAACAGAAATCTAAGAACTTTTGATTCTCAAATTCTTTTCCATGATCACTTCTTATTCTGATCACACAGCTGGATTTTTCCCTTTGCAATCTTTGACATAATTCTTTGAATACATCAAATACATCTGACTTTTCTTTGATGAAGTTTATCCATGTATATCTTGAAAAATCATCAACTACAACATAGGCATACCTTTTACCACCAAGACTTTCAACTTGCATAGGTCCCATAAGATCCATATGTAGAAGTTCCAAAACTTTGGAAGTTGTCAGATGTTGGAGCTTTGGATGGGACATCTTGGTTTGTTTGCCTATTTGACATTCACCACATATCTTGCCATCATCAATCTTCAGTTTAGGAATACCTCTTACAGCATCCATAGATATGATCTTCTTTATGCCTCTGAAATGAAGATGACCTAGTCTTTGATGCCACAGTTTCACTTCTTCTTCCTTAGCTAGAGAGCAGGTTGAAGTGAGACTGAGATTTTGGGATTCCCACATGTAACAGTTGTCTTTAGATCTGGCTCCTTTCATGACAACCTCTTGTTCTTTGTTAGTCACTATGCATTCAGATTTGGTAAAGTTTACACTGTATCCTTGATCACATAGTTGACTTATGCTGATCAGATTAGCAGTTAAACCTTTAACAAGCAGCACATCATCTAATCTTGGAACATCTTGACAATCCAAGGTTCCAACTCCCTTGATCTCTCCTTTAGCTCCATCTCCAAAGGTAACATACCTGGATGAATGTGGCTTTAAGTTTACTAGCAAATTCTTCAATCCAGTCATGTGTCTTGAGCATCCACTGTCAAAGTACCAGTCTTCTTTAGCTGATACTTTCAATGATGTATGTGCTATGTATGCAGTACTTTTATTTGACCAGATGAGTTGAGATTTCTTTTGATGCCTCTGCTCTGAGTGTTGTTCAGCTGATCTCCAAGCTTGATTGTTGATCTTGTTCTTGGGTATGTGGCTTTGATCAGTCTGAATGTCAGCTTTTGGTCTCCAAACTTTCTTGATTACTTCTGTCTTTTGCTTAGGAGGTTGCTGATTTCTAAGCAGCACTTTCTTGGTACCTTCTACTTTCTGCTTGGAAGGTTGCTGACACATCTGATTTGGATATCCATGTAACTTATAACAGTGAGGTTTGATATGCCCAAATCTTCCACAGTGATGGCATCTCCATCTTTGATACTTCTTCTTCATTTTGTTCTTTCCAGAATGTTGAGACATCTGTTGGAACATTATGTTAGTCTTTGTGTTCTGATGTTGAAGCATTTGTTGGGACATCTTGTTTGACTGTGTAATTTTTGAAGTAGCTTTGCTAGAGCTGGCTTCATCTCTGTTATATCCCAGTCCACTTTTGTCCCCTGAATGTTTATTATTGCAAAGAATAACATCCAGTGTATTTGAGCTGCTGTTCATCATTCTAACAGATTTGGACATATGTTCCATCTTAGAATTGAGAAGAGTTACTTCACTTTTCAAGGTATCAATGATTACTTGATCACTTGCTTTTTCCTCTTCTAGTACTTCATTCTGCTTCTTTAGCTTTATAACCTCACTGCATATTTCAGAGCTTCTTTTGTATAGATCTTTGAATGCTTGCTCAAGTTGTTCATAAGTAAGCTCTCCACAACTGGAATCACTATCATATTCACACAGTCCAGCTAAAGCAGTAATATGCTTAGCTGATTCTTCTTCTGAATCTCCTCCTGAGTCTTCATCAGACCAGGTTACAGATAGTCCCTTCTTTTGTCTTTTTAAGAAGTTAGGACATTCCTTCTTGATGTGTCCATATCCTTCACATTCATGGCACTTGATTCCTTTTTCTTGACTGGTCTTTTCAGCAAGATTTGATCTTCTGTTAGCATCATAGGTTCTCTTGTTTTCAGAAGAGTTTGTGAATCTTCCACTGGAATTTGATTTACCTTCCATACCTCTGAGAATCTGTTTGAACTGTCTTGTAATCAATGCAAGGTTTTCTGATAAGCTTTTATCATTTGCTAGTTCATCATCTTCTTCTTCATCTGCATTTGAAACCAAGGCAATGCTTTTGTTCTTTTTAGCATGTGTGTCATTCATTCCCATCTCAAAAGTTTGAAGGGAACCAATTAGTTCTTCAGCTTTCATGGAGCATATGTCTTGTGCTTCTTCTATTGCTGTGACTTTCATGTCAAATCTTTTTGGCAAAGATCTGAGAATCTTCCTTACAAGCTTTTCATCAGTCATCTTTTCTCCCAAGGCTCCAGAAGTATTGGCTATATCCAAGATGTTCAAGTAGAACTCATGAATTGATTCATCTTCCTTCATTCTCAAGTTCTCAAACTTGGTGGTGAGAAGTTGAAGTCTTGACATTTTTACTTTTGATGTTCCTTCATGAGTTGTCTTGAGGGTATCCCACACATCTTTGGCCAGCTCACAATGATGCACTAGTCTGAAAATATTTCTATCAATGCCATTGAATAAAGCATTTAGGGCTTTTGAGTTGCCTAGTTCTGAATCTTCTTCCTCTTTACTCCATTCTTCTTCAGGTTTCAGAACTATTGATCCATCTTTGGTGTCTTGAACAGGATGTTTCCATCCAACATTTACTGCTCTCCATGCCCTGTTGTCAAGTGACTTTAAGAATGCAATCATTCTTGGCTTCCAGTAGTCATAATTAGAACCATCCAGTATAGGTGGTCTATTTACTGACCCTATATCTCTGTCCATGTTACAAGATTTGTTTTCCCTAGATCTCACCCAGTATAAACAGGCAGGGTGCCTGCTCTGATGCCAATTGAAATTCTGTGATCAGGTATGAGATGTCCTAAGAGATGTCCCAACACTTAATAGGACATTTGACAAATTTAACCAAAACTTAAACAGCAAGAAAAGTAAACAACACAGAAGTTTGTTAACCCAGTTCAGTGTATAACCACACCTACATCTGGAGGCTACCAAGCCAGGAGGAAATCCACTATTAGTAATATTAATTCTAGACTTAAACCACCCTGTTTAATCTATCACTTAATACTTACCCAATGCAATTTCTACCTAAGACTCACTTAGATAAGAGTACCCTACTCACTCCCCCTCAATCACCCAGTGATCAAGTTTACAAGTTTACTGAAATTGAAGACATCCTTCAAACAAAACAGCTTGATCTTACTTAACAGTTTCAATCAAGTCACAAATGCACTTTTGCTTAAAAGCTCATAAAGTGGTACATAAAAACAACCTGCTATTAAAACACTAGACACCCTATTTGGTCTTCTGAAATTCGTACTCAATTCTATGAGTTTCTGTTGTTTAAATAGGTATCTGAATTTTGGGCTTTCTGTAGAATGATCCAGCCCTAATGTGCAGCAACTGTCACCTTGAATTTAGGGTTTGTTACCTCCTATATTCTAGGTGCATTAGGTCTTCTGTTTTAATCTGAATCTTCAATTTAAAACTCCCTACAGATGCGCCTAGTTCTGTTTTTATCCAGCATTAATTAATCCCAGATAGTTCTCCTTAAATATCTCTGATCTGTTAATCAATAATTAATTCTGGTAGCAGGTCTGAGATGTCTCAACATCTGTTGGGACATCCTGACAAAACTGAACTTAGTCATTTACACAATGTCCCAACATCTGATGAGACATCCTGAAATAAGTTCACATACTCTGTTTGCTAATGTCCCAACATCTGATAGGACATTCTGAACTGAATTTAACATTTCTTGTTTGGTCAAAAATTCTGCCAATTCTTAAACATCTACAATGAGGAAATGGATTTTATCATAAAAAAGTTTCAACGTTTGATCGGGAGAAACAAGATATCCTATGGTAGAAGTTATAACTTCATAGTTTCCAGTTCCAGAAATAATTGTCTTGATCTATAAAAGAACAGATTCAGACAGAGAAGATGAAGAAGCCAACCTTGCACTTATGGTTGACACACTCCCTGATTTTGAATTCTAGTTAGGTTCTAACTCATAATCTTATGTAGGGGTATTCGTGGGCCGGTTTGGTTCAGTTTCAAGAGAATCAGATACCCAAACCAATAAAATATATATGGATTGGTTTTGATTGGATTTCCAAAAAAAAATAGTAAAGCCCAAACCAGACCAATATGAAAAACAACATATTGGTTCATATGGGATTGACCGGGTACATTAAAAATAAATATGCAAAAAACTTTATTAAAAATAATTTATTTACACACTAAAAATATACCATTATTTTATAATATTGTATTGCATTTAATTAGTATCATTAACATATAATGCAATTTGGCTTAATTTACTTAAATGTGACTAGTAACACTTCAATAGAGAATATTTCACTTTGGCTTGATTTAAATATATATTCTTATTAAATGAAAAATGAGTGATGTTTGGTTTCTCCATACTGATAACGGCAATGATGTGATAATGTCGTCCTTTTCTTTCTTGGAATTCCCTGGACCCTTTGTTTCTTTCCATTTCCTTGATATTATTGAATTCATTCTATTAATGAATACATAAATGTGACATATTAATATATTTGTATTGGTTTGGTTTGGTTTTACGGGTAGAAAATTGGAAACCCATTGTCTGAACCAATTAACATCGATTCTTATTGGGTTTTTTTTTCAAACTAAAAAAATGTCCGACCTAAATATATTGGTTTGGTTTGGATTTTGGTTTGATTCAGATTTTCTTGAACCAACGAACACCCCTAATCTAATGAGGGTATTAAGAAACAACTTGATTTTTCTTAAGGAAAAATTGAAATCTTCTAAAAGAAAATTGTTGAGACATTAAAAAGAAATCTAATTGATCATGCTAAAAGGATTTCCATGGAACTTTTAATTATGTAAGTTATGGCGCATAAGATTTCATAACAATGAGTCTTAACATAACTTATCTTGATTTCATGATCTATGGAGTAAGCAAAGAGAAGGTTTTGGTCTTCTTTAAAATGTTTTGATTCCAAAATCTTGACATGAAAGAAATCCAAAGAATCCTCTTTTTAGCTATGTTGATAAAAGGATTAAAGACATTGGTGTATCTGCTGCTGACTGTAGCAAGATTCTGAATACACTAGAATAATTAACAAAGAAGTCAAAGGTTTTGATTGGAATGGAACCTAAAACTTTAAAGAAAGTAGTTTATGAAGAAATCAGTCACTATGATCCTCAAATTAAAAGGTGTAAATAACTCTAAACCTAAACCTCTGGATCCTAGTTTCTAAATGATTCAGAAATTAAGGTAAATGGTGAACCATTTTCTCTGGAGTCTGGATGATCGAAATTCACAACTACAATCGGAGGAAAGCATGTGGTCCAGATCCTAAGTCACAGGAGACGAATGAAAATAAGGTTATGGTTGCTAGTCTTCTGATTTCATGTTCCTTCTAAGCATGAATCTACTTTAACAACAGTCAATCATGAAGACGAATTATTTTTAGAAAGAATCTACAAAGATATGTCAATCATCTTCATTCTTTAGATAGCTTATATGCATGATATCTTATCTGTAATTGTTCTATGTATATGATATATCTGTGTATAACCAGTTTGGAAAACTTACTCTTGTAAGGATTTTCAAACCTATGAAAAGATTATTTATTCACTTTTGATATATATTATGGATATTTGAATATACCATTATATCTGATACCTATTCATAACCAATTATTGTGAGCTCAAATATTTTGATCATAATGTGTTTTTATTCAAGCTTACTCATTATTGAGTTGTTTTGCTTCTTTTACCCATTGTTTTTAAAGACTTAATTCTTTTTCTAAATAAAGGGTTTATGATTGGTTAAAAAGCTTTATTCTGATAGAGAGTATCAAAGACTAATGTTGATCAGAAGTAGTCTCGTTAAGAACTAGAACAAGTTCTGATGATTTGTGGCTTTTGAGAAGTATCAAACAATGAGACTCAACAAAGGAATAAGATATTTTAAATAACATTTAAGTGAAAAATGTGTTTGACAACTGTCTCACTTAAACATTCATGTGTTTGAAAATGTATCATGCATACTATATAGTTGAGTGTGCAGAACCTATAAAGTAATGATGCTTTATTCTCTTAATATTTTGTGCTTGTTTACCTTGCTTGTTGGTTTTCCAAAAGATTTTCTGTGATTTGTATTTTCAAAATCTAGTTGTCTTAAATCTTTTTCTCTCTTAGTTAAGCCTTTTATTTCCTATTTAAATTGGTCTTCCTCAATCTAGGTTTTTCATACTTGTCTCTCAAACCTAGTTGACACAGTTGTACAACCTTGATCTGTTTTTTTTTCAAAAGCTTTTCTCTCTTGTTCTTGTCCTAACATGAGATGACATTTAGCTCAAACATTGGCGTGAAAAATCAACTAGAGAGCATCAATGTAAGGCTAGTCTTCCTTGGAGAATTAAGAGCCTTTGACTATGATTTTTTGTTTCTCCTCCACTCAGGGGTTTGAATCAAATTTCCTCGAGTAAATTTCAACCTCTTGAAGATACCACTCTCTCTCATTTAGATAAATATGCTCTACATTCCCTCAGAGTGAGTTATGGGTGAAATTTTTTCTCTACAAGGAACAATTATAAATCTGGATGAAATTTCATTCAATCCTAGGTTGAAGAGTTTTTGATAACGATAATGATGGGTCATAAGGATGATCCGGTTTAATCTTCTTCTTCTTCCACCAAACCTAGGTATTCATTCCTGAAGATGTGAGAAAAACACAAGAATTTGGGGGATTGAATTGAGGTTTTCACTCTTGGCTACTTTTCTCACTTTGATGAGTTGTGTCAAGTTATGCTATGAATGCGTTGCGGAAGCATAAAGAAATAAAAGCATAAAGCAATAGTAAAGAACACACAATATATCCTAGTTCACTAGATAACTTCTCAAACTAGTCCAGTCCACCCGCCAAGGTGAGTTTTTCTTAAACAAGGACTTAATCCACTATAACCAAGATCCATGATTTCAATCTCACAACCACATTGTGACTAAATCAATGAACCATCCAGGGATCCTTCCAGATATAACGTCCATTGACCAAGTAGAACCTTTGTCGGTATTTCATCTCAACTCACAACTAGACTATTCAGGGATCCCATCAGGATATAACATCTACTTGAGGAGGAACCTGTGCGGGAACCTGTCGGGAGTAACTGCACAACAACTTGTTACGAGTTCATGTTGTAGAACCAACCTTTCTGAGTTGCACCAGAACCTTATCCCCAAAACATATCATGAGAACACATAGTTCTATGAATTTTCTAGCAACTAATTTGTGTGCCATCCTAAAGTTTTGACCTTCACCATGTCCTTTAGGGAAAAGGTTATATACAAATATTGTGTTTCTTAATAATCGGATTGTAGACTCACTTAAGTACATCAGAAGAACCTAATACACACTAAGAATATTACATTTTATTCTTGCTCTGTTGTGTGGTCTTATGCTTCTTCAAGTTTCTTATTCATTGAGCACTTGAAGGTTGAAGTCTTCTTATTCTTCAAAATCTTTGCTAGCTTGATCTTCGTTGAGGCACAAGAAGGATTTCTTCTTCTTGATTCATATAAGAACATTTCTGGACAGCAGCCCATGTTTTTCTTCAATCTAATGATCACTTCAATAGTTTATTTGTTATTGAATCTTTCATGATCCTCTTCATTGTATTCTGCGACATTGCAAGTCTTTTGTAGCATATGAAGTTAAGCACATTGTGAATTCAAGATCTCTCTGCTTTTAGCAGATTGTTGTCAAAGAGTAATCAGCTAGAAGAACTGCATATTCAGGTAGACTCTTTGTGGCTTGTTCCAATATTATCTTTTTTTATCATCAACCTTATGTGTTTGTATGACAACATCAATAACATGGTTAAAAGACCATTTGACAACTTGGTTGTATGTGTGTTAAGAAACCTTTCGGTTATATAATCAACATCAACACATAAACCAAAAATGGTTGTATCCTTGATTACTTCACATAGAAGAATATCATTTTGTGGGTAATCAACCAGGTCGAGTTCCTATTCAAAATCAACAACACTCAAGAGTGTGGTTGTTCATTTAAATTCTATAGGAATCAACAACATCAACCTATGTGGTTATGTTTCCTTTAGGAACCAAAAACATTGGTTGTGCTTCCATCAAGAGTCAACAACATCACAAAGCATGTTTGTTTTCCTTTTATAATCAAACATAAAAGAGTCGTTACAGCCCAATTAGGATACTAAGGAATTCGTTACACAAGGAATCAAATAGTACAACCACGTATTGTCCTTTTCCACAATTCAAAGATAGTGTAGAGGTAGTGGGATAAAGCATTATCATACTATGTACTATCCTTGCCAACGGTAACACTATCATCTAAACTTCAGAGGCTTCTGATTATAAATCAATGAATGAAACATGAGTTAGAGACAATGATATTTGGGTATTCAGAGAACCTAAGTCTTTAGTCTTCAGAACTTGTTCACATAGAACTACGTTCTTCAGGACTTCAGCACTTGGCTTGAAACCCATGGTCTTAAGAAATTCAAGTCTTAGAGTCTTTAGAACATTATTCACATAGAACATTATCTTTAGAGTCTTCGGCACTTGGTTCTTCAGAACCATTCTTTAGAACTTTAAGTCTTAGAATCTTCAGAACTTTGTTCACATAGAACATTGTCTTCAGAGTCTTCAGCACTTAGTTCTTCAGAATCTTAATCTTCAGAACTCTTAACTCTTCAGAATCTTTCAGGCACTTGGTCTTCAAATGTTAAGTCTTCATAACTTCAAGTCATCAGAATCTTCAGAACTTAGTTTTATAGAAGATTAACTTCAGAAGCTTCATTTCGCTATCTGATTAGAACCATGTTAAGAACAACATCCACAAGAGCATTGCCAACATAACATCCGCATCCTTGGATCTTTCTTATTGTGTTCAGATTCAGAAACACACTTGCTTCTTCAGCATGCTTGCGACTAATGTTACACATAGTAACTTCGCATATTAGCATTTGCATACTCATTCATAATGTTTGTTTGATCTTGATATATAAAATATTCATGATTTTCACTTCAACAAACATCAGAACATAAAATGGTTCTTTCATAAATACTCCATTGTTATCATCAAAACATAAAGATGGAATATAGAGACAACTCTTGTTGTTACAATCTCCCCCTTTTTAATGATGACAAAACCATGTATTTTGATAGAACATTTTATACAAACAATCACCAAACATAACATTGTAATAGTCGGGTAATCACTAGTGATAACATATTCAGATTTTTTGAGCAACAACTCCCCCTGAATGTGTTATCCCCAAAATTTTATTAAGGATTGATCAGAGTCTCCCCTTGATTCCAAGACTTACAAAATACAAATTTTGAGTTGTTCAAAACATATGATAAAGAAGGATTACTTCTATATACTCACCAGAGTCTGATTAAAACACAGACCTTCATCTCAGAGCCTTGTTAACATCATAACTCTATGATTTTTCTTAGTCTGATACTAAATGCAATATCACTGATTGGTCTATCAAAACTTCTTCATATTTCTTCAAGTACAAAACATCATACTTCTAGAGTATCAGAGTTTGTCTTGACATAACTTCTTTCTTTGGATCTTTGTATCCAAATATTCTTTCTTGGATCTTATAACTTGTTTCTAAGAATGCCTAGTGAGCCTGTTAAGTTCCTCGGATAAACATCAAACATCAAACATTAGTGATAAACAATTTATATCATTTGATTTGTTTGAGTTTGCATTCTTTAGGTTATTATCAAAATCATATTTCTATTTCTCCCCCTTTTTGACATCATCAAAAAGTTAGAGCATCTTAGCGATTAATATGATAATGATTCAGATTTAATGCACATGATTATGACAGTAAAATTATACAGAGATAAAATTTAAACAAATATTAAAGTTCAATCATTCAAAAGATAAATAAACAATTCATAATAGAACAAAGCATTCTTCATTGATTAAGTGAATTTTGAATATAGGAACATGACCAGGATTTAGAAATAAAATCATACAGAACTAGCTTCCTATAATAGACACCAAAGAACAAAGGTTGACAAGACTCAAATCGAAGTTTTTATGTCATTCCATTGCACGTGCAGTAATCAATCACTCCTTGGAGTTTACGAATGTGAGATATAACTCTGCAGAAAGATGCCCATCAAATCTTTCGTCATTGTAGAAATCCTCAGGTATGACCCCTTCTTCATTGCACTCAGTAGCTTGAGCAATGATGGTTGGGCTTACCATTATTGGATGTCCTACACCTACAGAGAGAACAACACAATAGAAATGGTTGTTCTCTAAGACTCTAGCATTTCCCTAAAATTTTGTCACAAGTTCAGGGTAGATCGGTCCAACCAGCATGTTGAAGTAGCTTTCCCAATCTTGAGCTAGAATTCTAGAAAGATTTTTTCGTTTCCCTTGCTCAGTTAGAAAGGCAATGCTTGCTAGTTTCGTGGGAGCTAGTGAGTTGTCCCAAACCTAGAGGACGGGTTTGAAAGCATAGAGGACGGGCTTTTGATGTGTTATCGGTCTAGAGGATGGTACCACATGCATGAGTTGCATTTGAGTCTTGCATTGAGTCTCATTGTGTCTATGGTTGAAATATGAGATTATGTGTATTATATGAATTGTTGAATTAGTGAAATTGTAGATTGTGAGTATATACTTGAGAATAATATGATTACTTGAGTGATATTATGTTGATGAAACTTTTGAAGTGTGAGAATAATTGTGATTATGCTTGTATGCCTTAAATTATATATTATCTTATGATTTCAATAATTATATGAATTCTCACCCTTCTGTTGGAATGATGTTTTATACGACATCGCTCGGGTACTGAAGATTAGAGTTACTTCTAGCAAGAGAGTAGCTGGTGGAGTAGCCTATTTTAGTTTCGTATTTATTTTGGGTTTTGAGTCGTGCTATGGTCATGTAACATGGGGGAAACGTTTGATTCATGTTTTGAGAGATACAATTGTATACTTTTTATTTTATTAATTAAATTTGAATTTTATGGTAAATTGGCTTTTATGCCTAAGTGATGATTATGAAATGAACTTATCAGGAGATTTTTTATTATGTTCATTATAATTGAAGTGATTCCACTGCTACATGCTAAGTGAAAGTATATGAAAATGATGAATTTATTTCAAGTGACATTGAGCGTGATACGTGTTTGTATGATGTTTTGAAAAAAAAAATGTGTGACACCCTTGTTTGAGATGCATGATAACTTACTCTAGTTATTTATATATTTTCTGTGGGGTTTAGAAGGGTGTTACAAATATCACCAAAGATCTACATATTAAATGATGATGATGAAGGTGTAACAAGGGAGGAAGATGAATTACCAAGAAAAAACTTCAATTGATCAAATAGCAAGCTTGATCTACTGAAATTGATAAAGAAAAATGAAAAGGATGAACGTTTAGATCAAGTTATTCAAGAATTCAAGGCAACTTCTTGATAACTTTCAAAAGAAGAAAATGATCTTTAGGTAATTTTTGTGGTTTGAGGATGTATTTTGCAAGGGATATTTTGGCTATCAAAAGCTTATGAAATGAATAAAATGAGGGTGTTATTTAAAGACTTTAGGTATGGGAATTTGGTGGAATGAAGCTTGCTTTGAAAAATCAAAATTAGGCTTGAAATTCAAATTTGGAGGGAAATTCATAAAAGAGTGGTGATTAGTGAGGGTTTATGGTGGGAAATGATCAAAGTGATGCAGAGGAATTAAAGGGAAATGGATATAGAATATTCCAAGTGAGATCAAGGGCTAGGATGTGCTGAAATTGAACAAAATATTCAAATTTCGCACTAGTTAATCGGTTAACACATTGGTTAACCAAGTCAAAATTTGAATATTTTATTTACTTTTGATTACTAAATTGTTTCGTTTGATTCTTTTGCTCGTCGAAGAAGGCATGGAAATAAACACATGAACCTTGGAATTCCTTGAATAAATAAATTAATTTGGAAAATCCTTGATCAGATAAATTTGAATTGTTCGCGAATCAACTTCGATTTTTTCTGTGAAATTCATTTGAGCTGCGGGACTACTATTTTTGGCATTTTGACATGTTCTTCCCTTGAAAATGTTAATAAAAGAAAACAAAATATTTTTGAATTATAATTAATAGTTAGTAAACATAAGCAAATAAAAACACATAAAAACACTGGTGATCCCCTGTGAGGCATAAACCTGCAACCAAAAAGGACCGAGAAACCAGTGTGTGATCTTGTTTATA
This sequence comes from Lathyrus aphaca, assembly GCA_963966055.1. Taxonomy (NCBI): domain Eukaryota; kingdom Viridiplantae; phylum Streptophyta; class Magnoliopsida; order Fabales; family Fabaceae; genus Lathyrus; species Lathyrus aphaca. The sequence goes on from OZ014519.1 coordinate 653,536,980, forward strand.
TGCAAAATGACGCAAATTGTAAAGCCTCATATAATAAATACCTAGAATATCATTATACAAGAGTTTAATTGGTATTGATACCATCATAAGTGCCTAAAAGCATAATTCACATTCTTGACCAATACTAAAACATAATACAACTATGGTACAAGACATGGAAATTATACTAAAATACAAATACTAAAATCAATACAATATCCATTATTATACAAGGATAAATATAAAGCGGAAACTAAATCTATGCTTCTCTTGAAATATCCCGAGCATAGCTCCACTTGTAAACCAAACCTATAAAAGAAACCTGAAAAGCAACAATAATAGTGGGTGAGATATCAACATCTCAGTGAGTTCCCTGTCTTATGGATTCTCTCGGCTCTATAAGGTTCTATCAAACCTAACTCAAATCTAAGGTTACTTATCTATAAGGAACCAAAACAAGATGGAATATCCATACAACATTCTCGACACTTCACGTGGGACTCAATGTGATACCCACCTCAAGTGTTCACCGGGAAAGGCTTCCCATGGGACTCAATGTAATACTCATCTCAAGCCACTACCATGCTTCCCGTGGGACTCAGTGTAATACACACCTCAAGCCTTTATCTGATGCTTCCCGAGGGACTCAGTGTAATACCCACCTCAAGACTTACTCAATGCTTCCCGTGGGACTCAGTATAATACCCACCTCAAGACTTACTCAATGCTTCCCATGGGACTTAGTGTAATACCCACCTCAAGCCTTTAACTAGACGAGGCTTCCCATGGGACTTAATGTAATACCCATCTCAAGCCACTACCATGCTTCCTGTGGGACTCAGTGTAATACCCACCTCAAGCCTTTAACTGGGCAAGGCTTCCCATGGGACTCAGTGTAATACCCATCTCAAGCCACTACCATCATAGTATAGTAAATTACATGCTAAGAAAACATACTTAGACATCAATTGAACAAACAATACCATCTAACAATTTTTAGTTACATTACTAGGTCATACTATTGGTTTATGGTAAGATTTCCTCACAATACTTTAAATTGCATGTTTTACGGTTCACGAATTACATTAACAAAATCGGTATTTTTAAATGGCATAAAATAAATAAATATTTCCCACTTCAAAATTAATATTTTCCTCTACCGTTGGATAGTACGTTGTCATAGCTTTCCGACGATATAAAGTTTTCCTCAAACGGACACTCGAGTAACAAGTTATGAATTTTATAAGAAATAATATTTTTTCAAGACTTACAGTGTTAACTGGATAACGCATTTGGTTAACCGGTTAACCAGTCTAAATTTCCACTTCTAGAAGTGTATCAAAGTCCCGTTAACCGGTTAACGCATTTGGTTAATTGGTTAACCAATAGTCAGTAGCACAAAATCCTGCGTTTTTAACATTCAAAACTCCTCCAAACTCCAACTAAAACACACCAAACCTCAAAATGGTTTTAAACAGATATTACCACACCTATTACCAGCATACTCATGCATTTAATCGATATTTCAACTGTTCAAACTCTCAATTCTATGATTTCTAGGATTATTCTCTAATCTCAAGAATATTATAACTTCTAGAAATAAAAGTTTCTAACTAGAACCCACATTGCAATCGACGAGGAGTTTGGTGAAGATTGATGAAGAATGGTGATGATGATCCATGGTTTTCATATTCTTACTTGCTCCTATTTTTCCTCTTCTCTTGCTCCTTCTCTCTTTCTCAAACCCAATTGAGAAAAAGAAAAGAAATGTGATCTTATACCATTAGTTAGTAAGACTAACTAATGGGTCCAAAATTAAGGGTATCCAAAAATGTCTCTGAGTCGAATATTTAATAAAATCTCTGAGTCAGATAATACTAATTAATTAATTCAAGTTCGTCGGTTGCTCTAATTATTTTAATTGGAAACTCTCAGAGCACACCAGAACCCTATTAATCATAATTAATAGTATCCAGAGCATTTAATAAAACTACGGGGTATTATATCTTCCCCTCCTTAAATTGAAATTTGTCATCGAATTTCCTTTACTCAACAACAACAACAGTTTACAACATTGTCTGAGATCCATAATTATCCTTACTTCTCCTAAATATTATGACATACTCCAATCTAACTCTTGACTTCGAGGCTCAAAGCCCTTGTTTCATAACAAATAAAACTTCATGTCCTTACTCATACATGGGTTCCAACATTGAGTTAACTTCTAACTTATTATATCTGCAATTCATCTGTTGTTTCATACTGAATTACTTAGTCACGTCTCTCCTTCGGAGAAACATACTACTCTAATTCCTTATATTGAGTCACAACACCAAGGCATAACACTCCAACTTGCTTTTGGATAATAAACACTCAACAAAACTCCACAAGGTATTTCAGTGAAATCTTATCTACGCACAATTTCCAGCAAAAGCTCTTATTAAAAACCTTCAATTTTACTAAAACCATTTCAAAGTTGTCAAACAACTTCTGTACCAATTCCACTTGGTTCTATATCATACATTATAACCATTATCATCCGACACTTCATCCTTTCAGTATCTTACTTAAGACCACACACTTAGAACAAAATTTTCTTACTGCAACACTTATAAATAATTCTCTTCTGATTCTTAATAATCCAACTGAACTCTTTCAATAGTCTCTTTCCACTACGCTTCCAAAGTATAACAATGGAGATATACCACAAATTCTCAAAAAATACCGGGTAGCTTAAAAGTATGCGGAGAATACATTTTATCCATCGGAGATCCCACCAACCAACGGTTTAAGAACTAGTAGGAATTCAATGATAGAACAACTTACTTTCCAATCACACAATAAAAACATCGGTCCAAACTCTCTAATGACAGAGATACAGGGGTCGTACTGCTGCAATCAAAACTAGTACAATTTCCAAATCAATTCTAAACTAGAAACAATTTATCCAATTCATCTTAACAAATCTTCCATGGTTACTATAATTAATGTCAATCCTCTTCATAGGATTCTATTCACTCAAGGTTTCTGTTGACACAAGGTCTCCATTAATAATAACGTAATAATGTCATAGAACTTACAATCATTAGTGAGTCACTAGTACCAAACTTAAATCATCCTTAGTATACTTGCGGATTTCCATAACACTTGCCTATTGCATACAATATTCTACACACACACCTTTGAAAATCACACAAAACTTCTCCTTCAAATTCACTCCTCTCAAGGGTCTTGTTCCTTAAACGATCCAATTTACATGCTTAACTTTGGAACATTCATCTCTCACTCTTACTTGGAAGGGTATCTTTCAAATTCCATATCTCTGAGTAAGGCTCAACTGCACACATATGGTATTACTCTCACGGAGTCCATAACTGATGTTAAGAATTAACGATACTAGAGCTGACCAATTGTTCATCTCTTATCCACACAATAATTCAGATACCAAAATGTTACCTAGAAGATCAACACTTCATGAGTCTCTTTTAACTTCTCAAATTAGGTCCTCAGTAGTCGCAACAATGACACACCAAAATTTCAGATCATTTACTGTCTACCAATCATGCTCAAAATAAAGTTTAACACTTTATCCTATGACACTTCGAACGGAAGCCAAAACAGACTTACAGTTCAAAAAGTACGATTCTCTAACGTCCTCCATAAAATTCATGTGTCAATCGTTTACCTATCTGAGGCTAATCGGTCGAACACAACTTAATTTGTTCTTCTTGTTGATAAACAATCCAACTCAATTTATCAATCCAATACACACTAACTTGCAAGATGATTCTCATCCACGGTTTCTAAATATGTATAACATTCACCCACCGTCCACAACTCAAGATAACACAGAACGGGGCACAACATGCAAATTACATACTCCAACAAGTAATGAAGCAGAACTACCATATCTGTCACAGTCACAACACGAATATTCAACGGAATAGTTCGATTCCACTCGTACAATGACGCTAGTAGGAAAATGACAATGACGACACCAAAAAGGGTTTTTAGTCACAAGCTAACACTTGGTTCGTCTGTAAGTAAAATCGGACACTCCATCCTTATTGGGTAAAACAAAACAATGGACATCTCGTGTCTAGTATACAACTTTTTCCTCTCTCTTTAATTCCTTGGCGATAATTAAAACAACAACATTTTTAATCCCTCTAGATATAAATTCCAAATATTCCGATCATTCAAAAATACATGAGTTTTCCCTACACTTGATAACTGAGGTAATGCATTCCCCAGAAGAACCTTGATGTCTCTACTTACGTATTAACCGGGGCTCCCTTACCTTGTACTATTCATTGCATATAATGTCTCCGCAGCTTCCTATCGGGACCAAGAACGCTTTGATCGAGCACTCGAGTCAAAAGTAAGAATCTTAGAAGATAAGTTTTTTCAAAACTTAACAGTGGTAACCGGCTACTACCAGGAGAGTAACTGATTACTCAGTGCAAATCTGAACTTCCAGTGGCTAAAAGAGATTTAGAAACATAACGGTAACCGGTTACTACCCAGAGGGTAACCGATTACTTCAAACGCAGAAGCAAAAATTCTGATTTTCATTGTTACCTAAACCTCCCAAACTCATCCAATCACAACCAAATGTTATAACAATTATCAACCGATGATTTCAAAAACATAGTAATCATACTACCAGAGACCTAATAGGTGAACCATCATCGTTTACACTTCCTTAACTTTAGTTTCAACAACAACTTAACAACTCCATTGTACATTCGTCCAAAAATACATTTTGGTATCACTTTCTCATATTGTATTGTTAATATCGTTTCCATACCGTGTTAACTTCACGCTCTGCGGTAACCCTCTCATACCCGAACATAATTCATCTTACTAGAATTATCCCGAATCCAAGGTGCTTACTTTGTCGCTTAACACAACTTCATCCGGTCCATATTAAATATAGCTCATGTTGTTAAATAAGGCTTATTCCTTCTCTGGCACTATACCTTATACTATTCTTTGGGTAATTCAACACTTCCGAATTGATCCCTCACTAAATATAACACCTTGATGTATTACTCTAAACTTTTTCTCCTCGATCATAACCAAATATACAACTCCAATCTTTTACTCTTCGTCCTGGGTATACTTGTCTCACTTGAAACGTGTAATCAAATCCTTTTGTTTCTTTTCACACTTCACCACGACTTTAGGTTCTCGAAAGAAAAAGAACATTCTTAACTTGTAACTTATATCCATCCATAAGGTATTATCCGAATACATTCCTTGAAGTACTCTCGTTCATCTACGATGCCACTGCGATCTTAGGACTGAAAAACTAACAATTAACTCACTCCCGAACCTTACGTCACACGTTCCACAAAGCAACTTCTCTTTCCATGGAATGATATTTCTCAACAATCTTGTCCATACTAATGGCCAATGTCGATCTACCAGTGACTTTACATATTCCTTGATACACCGACCATTCATCCTGTAGACATCTGTACCTTTCAGACCCTATCCATTCCAAAGGATTTCTCGAATAACACACTACTCAACAACTCCATTGTTACAGGAAGTACAATTCTTAAGAAGACTCCAACTGAGCTGACCAAAGCTCCCTCTGCTAAATCTTTGCTTGATCCTACTCTATCAGCACAAGTTACAAAAACACTTCAGAGTCCTCATGGTCGCTCAACCATGATTCTACCTATTATATACATATCATTAGGTTGATCATACCCAATACTACATAATATGATATTAAGAATCATGATGGCAAGACACACTTAAGAGGTAGGAAATATTTACTTATGATGTTTCAAGGCTAGGTCGAGGATACGACCTGCTCTGATAACAACTATAAAGCCTCATATAATAAATACCTAGAATATCATTATACAAGAGTTTAATTGGTACTGACACCATCATAAGTGCCTAACAGCATAATTCACATTCTTGACCAATACTAAAACATAATACAACTATGGTATAATACATGAAAATTATACTAAAATACAAATATTAAGACCAATTCAATGTCCATTATTGTATAAGGATAAATACACAGTGGAAACTAAATCTATGTTTCTCTTAAAACATCTCGAGCATAGCTCCACTTGTAAACCAAACCTACAAAAGAAACCTAAAAATCAACAATAATAGTGGGGTAAGATATCAACACCTCAGTGAGTTCCCTATCTTATGGATTCTCTCGGATCTACATGGTTCTATCAAACCTAACTCAAATCTAAGGTTACTTCTCTATAAGGAACCAAAACAAGATGGAATATCCATACAACGTTCTCGACACTTCACATGGGACTCAATGTAATACCCACCTCAAGTGTTCAACGGGCAAGGCTTCCCATGGGACTTAGTGTAATACTCATCTCAAGCCACTACCATGCTTCCCGTGGGACTCAGTGTAATACCCACCTCAAGCCTTTATCTGATGCTTCTCGTGGGACTCAGTGTAATACCCACCTCAAGACTTACTCAATGCTTCCCGTGGGACTTAGTGTAATACCCACCTCAATCCTTTAACCGGACAAGGCTTCCCATGGGACTCAGTGTAATACCCATCTCAAGCCACTACCATTCTTCCCATGGGACTCAGTGTAATACCCACCTCAAGCCTTTAACCGAGCAAGTTTCCCATGGGACTCAGTGTAATACCCATCTCAATCCACTACCATCATAGTACAATAAATTACATGCTAAGAAAACATACTTAGATATCAATTGAACAAACAATACCATCTAACAAATTCTAGTTACATTACTAGGCCATACTATTGGTTTATGGTAAAGTTTCCTCACAATAATTTAAATTGCATGTTTTATGGTTCACGAATTACATTTACAAAATCAATATTTTTAATCGGTATAAAATAAATAAATATTTTTCACTTTAAAAGTGTCATTTTCCTCTACGTTGGATAGTACGTTGTCATAGCTTTCCAACGATATAAAGTTTGCCTCAAACGTACACCCGAGTAAAAAGTTATGAATTTTATAAGAAATAATATTTTTCCAAGACTTACAGTGTTAACCGGTTAACGCATTTGGTTAACCGGTTAACCAGTCTAAATTTCCACTTCCAGAAGCGTATAAAAGTTTTGTTAACCGGTTAATGCATTTGGTTAACCGGTTAACCGACAGTCAGTAGCACAAAATCCTGCGTTTTTAACATTTAAAACTCCTCCAAACTCCAACTAAAACACACCAAACCTCAAAATGGTTTTAAACATTTATTACCACACCTATTACCAGCATACTCATGCATTTAATCTATATTTCAACCGTTCAAACTCTCGATTCTATGATTTCTAGGATTATGCCATAATCCCAAGAATATTATAACTTTTAGAAATAAAAGTTTCTAACTAGAACCCACCTTGCAATCGACGAGGAGTTTGGTAAAGATTGATGAAGAATGCTGATGATGATCTATGGTTTTCTTCTTCTTGCTTTCTCCTCTTTTTCCTCTTCTCTTGCTCCTTATCTCTTTCTCAAACCCTTGTTTTCATAAAATGAGAAAAAGAAAAGAAATGTGATCTTATACCATTAGTTAGTAAGACTAACTAATGGGTCCAAATTGAGGGTATCCAAAAATGTCTCTGAGTCAAATATTTAATAAAACCTTTGAGTGATAATACTAATTAATTAATTTAAGTTTGTCGATTGCTCTAATTATTTTAATTGGAAACTCTCATAGCACACCGGAACCCTATTAATCTTAATTAATATTATCCAGAGCATTTAATAAAAATACGGGGGTATTACACAAATGCAAGCACAAACTTAGGGGGAAATTAGGGTATTATAGAGTGGTGAGAATTTGAGAAAGTTTGGGCCATTGTGTAATATTTAAAGAGTATAAGATTAGGGAAAAATAAATAGTGAATTTTGGAGGGGCTAGGTTTACAATACATAAAATTAGAATTTTTGGAGAGAATAGACAACTGATGTATTGGAAGAGAGAGAGAGAGAGAGAGAGAGAGAGAGAGATCTAGAAGGATAAATCATAGCCAAAAGCTTAATAGATTCGACAAGTCCAAGGTAAAGGGAAGATTTCTTCACTAATGGGTGATCATAGGCAAACGAGGGGTTCATACCCTCCCATCAGTGTCATGGGTGCTTTATGTGTTTTCCCTTAATTTCTTATGATCTGTGGAATGTTTGGCCAAATGGGATTTGGACAAAATCTCATTCACATCAATCGTTAAATAACTTAGTTTATATGTGTTATTGTGTATGATCATATAGGGTTTGGTCAAAACCTTATTGATGGCCAAAGGAGATTTAGGATAAATCCCATATGGTCACCATAATATCATTTGTCATTGATTGTAATTTCATTTGTTGTTAAATTGTGTATATCTTTTGTGGTTATACATTCGTAGTTTTCCCAAATTATGTGTTTTCCCAAATTTTGGAAATTTTACGATATGTATTTTTCCCAGTTTTTTTTAAAAAAAAAACTGAATTTTTTCATGAAAAATCAAATTTTTAGGGAACACTCCGGAAGGCACATGACGAAGAACCGGCGCGAGTTGGTGGAGGCGCGATCTGCACAAGAGGGTCGCACGACAATTGTCTCGGCAGCGGGTTGCGTCGGTCAGCAGCGACGCGATTCATGCCGAAGGATATCGCGCCGCAATTCGACGGTGGTACTGCATCGACGATGGATGTAGGGTAGTGGTAAGCTAAGGAGGTTCTAGGAGTTTTCGACAACTTTCAATTTTAGTGAGTTTTCGCTTATTTTTTAGTAAATTTTGACATCGGGGACTTTTGGGTAACTTTAGAGTTATTTTGGAGTAATTTAAGTTAATCTGCCAACCCTTTTACAGTCCAATACAGTCATCTCCTATGAAGAGTTATCTTTAGAGCACTTTTGAACACTTTAGAGTACTTTTGAATACTTTATAGTCATTTTGAGAGTTGAGAGATGTTGTTGAGCTTATTTTTAGCTTTTTGAGAACTCTATTGAGTTATAACTGATAAAATAAAATTTTGAGACTTTCTGACTAATTTTGATGAGTTAGAGTTATTGAGTAATAACATAACTAGGGATGTAAATGACTATCCATGGGGACGAATACTATGATATCCGTATCCTCTCCATTGGATAAATAGGATATTCATTTCTGCCCCATATCCATGCGGGTATTCGATAAGCGGGTAATCCGTGAATTTTACGATATCCGCGGATATTTACAAATATCCATGGATAATATTTATTTTTTGAAAAATATATTTTTAACTTCTTTGAAAGACAAAAAAGATTATTATCACATAACATTCATACAATTCGCTCTTAATTTAACAATAAAATTTCATCACATTAATTTTCTTCTTATTCACCAAAACATAAATAGATTCAAACATAATATTTATACATTTCATTTTTAAACAAACATATTGTGAATTGAATACCTTAGAAACAAAGTATAATTGGTTCCTTTATCAGTCAAGAAACCCACAAAGATTAGGGTTTAGGGTAACCAAGGATAACAACAATGATTGATTATAAACGGATATTCTTTCCTTTTCTCTTCAAACAAGATTATAAGTATACAATAATAATAAATAACCTATCTCACTTTTGAATTAGGGTTTTATCTTCATATTTTCCCTAATTTAAAAGAAGAGAGACTAGTATGTTATTAATAAGAAAACTAACATACTAACCTGATGGGCTTTTTAACAATTACCCATTACAATCTAACTTAGGGTACATGCTAACTTTAATAATTGGAACCATAACACAAGGCCCAATTTGACAACATCATGTGAGCGGACTTCGACGACATGCTAAACCTAGAATTTGTTCTAATATCTCACAAATCTCCACCTTGGAACCAACTCTATAACAACAAGAAACAAACTATAGCTTTTTTCATACAACTTTATCAACTACATACAGTGGAAAAACTTGCAAATGGGCAATGTCTTATTGATCATATCAACAACATTATGATATGTTGAAACCTTCAGCACTTGGACTTCTCCACGCTCGATTACCCCTCTGACAAAATGCAGCCTCACATCAATGTGCTTGGTTCACTTATGATAGGTTAAGTTCTTCGACAGGTGTATTGCACTTTGACTATCACATTTAACAGTGATACCTCGACCTTAAGGTTTCAGCTTCTTTGCAAAACCTTCAAGCCATAATGCTTCCTTTACAACTTCAATTAGGGCGATATATTCATATTCAGTGATTGATAATGCAACAACCTTCTGAAGTGTTACTTTCCAACTAATTTTTGTGCCAAACATAGTGAAAACATATCCAAAACTATATTTTATGGAATCCATACAACCTGCATAATCAGAGTCGACATATCATTCGATTACTACTTTAATATCTTCACCTAAGGCTCCACCATAAATTAGGAATCTACTTAGAGGCGTATTTATGTACCTTAGAATCCACTTCAATGCTTACCAGTGAGCCATTCTAGGATTAGCCATGTATCTGCTTACGAGACTTATTGAATGTGCTATATCGGGTCTCGTACAGACCATAACATACATCAAAGGACCTACTATATTAGCATATGGAATGTTATCCACATAATTTCTTTCGACATCATTATTGGGACACTGATCTATAATCAACTTGAATTGAGGGTTTGTTGGAGTCACAACAGGCTTTGAATTCGACATACCAAACTTATCGAGAATCTTCTTCAGGTATGCCTCTTGAGATAAGCATAATCTCGACCGCTTTCTATCTCTCCGGATGTCAATCCTTGAATTGAGGGTTTGTTGGAGTCACAACAGGCTTTGAATTCGACATACCAAACTTATCGAGAATCTTCTTCAGGTATGCCTCTTGAGATAAGCATAATCTCGACCGCTTTCTATCTCTCCGGATGTCAATCCCAAGAATCCTAGACGCAACTCCCAAATCCGTCATATCAAACTCCTTATTGAGTTCAACCTTCACCCCTATTACATCTTCGACATTGTTTCTTTCTATTAGAATATCATCCACATAAAACACCAAAATAACAAATGAATTTCCCAGTCAAAATCGAAAGTAAACATAGTGGTCGAACTTACTTCTGATGAAACTTATGCGTGCCATGAACTTGTCGAATCTCCTATTCCACTATCGAGGAGATTGTTTCAGCCTATATAAAGATATCTTCAGTTTGCACACATATTTTTCTTTCCCCTCTTCGACATAACCTTTAGGTTGCCTCATCAGAATTATTTCATCAATATCACCATACAAGAACACAGTCTTCACATCCATCTGTTCCAGTTCAAGTTCGAACAATGCCACCATGGAAAGCAACATTTGAATGGACCTATGCTTCACAACAGGAGAGAACACATCATTAAAGTCAACACCTTATTTCTGAGTGAAACCCATTGCAACCAACATTGCCTTGCATCTCTTCGACGCCACTCATTTGATTCCTTCCTTAACTTTGAAAATCCATTTACAATTGACTAACTTGGCTCCAACAGGTTTCTCAATTAGTTCCCATGTGTTGTTATCATGAAGATATTTCATCTCATCATCCATGGCCTTCAGCCATTTAGTCTTATTTCGAATCCTCAAAACTTCCTTATAGTCTCTAGGTTCTTCATCTAGAACCTCACTTGTAAAGATTAAGGCATAAGCTATAAGATTTACATAACCAAATCTCTGAGGTGGATTGATTAATCTTCTCGACATGTCTCTTGCCAGCAGGTAGTCATTATCAGTTTCCTCATCTTCGACAACAATTTCTGCTTCTTCTTCGACTTCATCTGGGTCATGCAATTCAACATCATTATTCTCCACCTCAACAAGAATTTCTCTTTGTTCCAGCTCTTTGTTAACATCATCAGTTTTCTTGAACGCCATCTTAGCTTCATTGAAAACTATTTCTCGACTGGTGATACACCTCATATGACCTAGCTCTAGGCACCATAACTTATAAGCTTTGACTTCTTTAGGGTATCCCATGAACATGAATTTCAGAGCTCAAGGTTCGACCTTGTCTTTCCTAATGTGAGCATAGGCCACATAGCTAAATACTCATAATTTGTTGAGATCTGGTGGATGTCCCAACCAAACTTCTCCAGGTGTCTTCATATCTAACACGGTCGAAGGACATATGTTTATCAAATATGTTATTGTCGAAACAGCCTCAACCCAAAACACCTTCTTCAATCCTGCACTAACCAACATGCATCTAGACCTTTCGAGGATTGTTCGATTGAATCTCTCAGCCAGACCATTTTGCTAAGGAGTACCTGCTACAGTCTTATGCCTTGCAATCCCAGACTCGACATAGTAACTGTCAAAAGCTTCGTTGCAGAATTCAAGGCCATTATCAGTTCTCAACCTCTTGACCTTTCTGCCATTTTGAGTTTCGACCAGAACCTTCCAACTCTTGAAATTCTCAATATTTCATCCTTTGTCTTCTGAATGAATACCCATAACTTTCTGGAATAGTCATCAATTATGGATAGAAAATACCTTGCACCTGAATGTGAAGGATTCCTTGCAGGCCCCCAAAGATCAGCATGGATGTAATCAAGGGATCCATGTGTTCTTTGTTTACCTTTGTTAAACTTAACCCTACAAAATTTACCAGATACACAAGGTTCACAAAAATCCAAATTCTCGACTTTGTCACCCCCTAGCAGATTTTGTTTCCCCGGTTCGACCAGGCCTCTTTCGCTGACATAGCCTAATCTCATGTGCCATAATTTTGTCTTGGACAATAGTTTCGTGGATGCAACATTTGTCGAACCACTTACAACTTTAGCCTCAAGGTATACAAGCCTTGTTTCTTCACGTCTCTCAAGATTTCCTTCGACCCATTCATGACTCTTAGAATACTTTTATCTCCTTGACAAACATATCCCTTCTTGTCGAATTCACCAAGAAAAATTAGATTTCTCTTCAAGTCAGGTACATACCTAACTTCAGCCAATAGCCTTATTGACTCATCATGGAGATTGAATCTCACAAATCCAATACCTATTATTTTGCAAGCTTTATTGTTTCCCAACAACACTGATCTACCATCTTGATCACATAATTCCTCGAATAAATCTTTGTTGGGAGTCCTGTGTCAAGTGCAACCTGAATTCATAATCCACTCTTTTCTTGAGTCGCCGCTTGAAACCACAAGAACATCAGATGAGTCGAAATCATATTGAACAATGGCAGCATTGCCATTATGCTTACCTTCATGATCTTTCAGGCGTCCTGGGCACACCTTTTGAATGTGACGCTCCTTCTTACAATGATAGCATCGAACACCATATGCTTCACCACCATAAGACTTCTACTGACTTTTACCTTCTTCTTGTCAAACTTACCATCCTTTCGCAAGAATTTCACCTCAACAGCCAAACCTTCACCAACCGTCGAAGGTTTATGCTCCTTTCGTTCGTTCAAGTCCTTAGAGTACAAGGAAAATTGAAAATCTTCAAAGGTCAGGGTCTCTCTTCCATACAAGAGGGTTTCTCTGAAGTGATCATGTGTTTTTGGCAAAGTGCATAACAACAACAACGATTGATCTTCATCATCGATCTTCACATCAATATTTTCAAGATCAAGAATCATCTTGTTGAACATATCCAACTGCTCAGCCAACAATTTGTCTTCACTCATCTTGAATGAATACAAGGCTTGCTTCAGGTAGAGTCGATTCACCAACGATTTGGTCATGTACAAACCTTCAAGTTTCAACCATAACCATGACGTCGTTGTCTCCTTTGATACCAGTCGAAGAACCTTATCACCAAGGCTCAACAATATTGCACTGTGTGTTTTCTCAATCATGATTGTATTTTCAGTTGCCGTTAACGCATCATGCATGGTCGTCTCTCCCTTCAACGCTTCCAAACAACCCTGTTGAACAAGTAGTGTTTTAATCTTCAAGCGCCACAGATCGAAGTCGTTTACACCGGTGAATTTTTCAATCTCATACTTTATTGAAGGCATCTTCTCCACGCTCACCGCACCAATTTGTTATGAATCAGATACCTTAGAAACAAAGTATAATTGGTTCCTTGATCAATCAAGAAACCCAAGGATAACAACAAGGATTTGTTATAAACTTTTATTCTTTCTTTTCTCTTCAAACAAGATTACAAGTATACAATAATAACAAATAACCTCTCTCCCTTTTGAATTAGGGTTTTATCTTCCTATTTTTCCTTATTTAAAAGATGAGAGACTAGTATGTTATTTATAAGAAAACTAACATACTAACCTAATGTTTTTTTTAACAATTACCTATTACAAGCTAACTTAGGGTATAAGTTAACTTAAACAATTGGATCCATAATACAAGGCCCAATTTGGAAACAATATGTGAGCGGACTTTGACGACATGCTAAACCTAGAATTTGTTCCAATATATCACAAAACAAATAAAAGATATTGTGATTGTGAGTTATGATGGAAGAGCAGACAACATAGGAGTAGGAAGGGAGACACTGGTTCGATAGAGGAATGACGACACTAGCTGGTTCGATTGTGAAATTGTTGAAGTGGGGTATGAAGTATTGAAGAGTTTAAATATGAAATGACTAATAAAATTTGAATGAAATTTGAAAGGTTTTATTCAAATAAAATTTCAAGAAAATAAGAAATAAATAAATATAAGAAGACTAACTATTTTAGAAGATGAAAAGATAAGGTATAATAAACTAATGATATTTAAATGAATTTTATAATTTATAAATGGATACGAATATCTGTGGGCACGAATATCATTAAACTCGTAACCATATCCTTTAACAAACGAGTATTTAAATATCCATTTATTTTATCCGTGGATATCTATTAAGATATCCGCCTCATATCCGTGACAGATTTTATCCGCAGATATCCACGAGTACGATTTTTTTTCCATTCCTAATTACAACGAGGCTTGTTTATTGGAAAAATATATATATATTTGAGATTAGTAATCCAGTAGGATTACAGTGAAGCATGTGATTAACAATCTTATGGTTCAAAAGTGGAATCATATTTTGATGATGATGTTTTGATGTTTATGTTTTGATGATGATATTTTGATGGTGGTGATGTTTTGATAATTATTTGTGATGGTTATTTGAGTTGCATGTTTGTATTTTATACACAAGAAAGCATGCATATATTCTGGAGCTAGGTAGGACTTCGGTCCAATGATGACCAGGTTCAAAGAGGAACCACAAAGGTCTCATGTCCAAAGAGGTACACGGTTCAAAAGGAACTGGATACATGGGAAATCTGTAACAAACCTTTGACCCTAAAAACCTGGTACAACCTGCATATTGAAGAAGGAGTTTATGACATTAGCATTTGCATAATAAATTAGAATGTGATTGTGTTTTGTGAGATTATTATACTTGTTGTGTTGTTTACCATCCTTCTGTTAATTTTCATCATTAACATTTGTAAGGTGTATTCTCACATATTTCTTGTTTGTTTTGTTGGCTTTATGTAATACAAAAACTCACCAGTAGTAGTTACTGGTGAGTTGGAAGATGGCTTTGGAGCTTATCTTCGCTTATTTTTATATTTCTCGCTATTTAGTTGGTTTATATGCTATGATTTGTAAAATAAGGAATGAGGTGTATTATTCGTTTTGATTTGATGTTTAGAGTTATTTTTGTGAGTATTTACTTTAAATAATTATTTGATGTTATGAGATAATTTGAATTCTGCTGTGAAATTTTGAAAAATATTCATGAAGTATGTATGTAAAGTGTTGAGTAACATCCTAATTTGTGAAATTATCTTTTATATTAAGAGTCGAGGTTTAGGGTGTTACACACAACATCCTAATGCCTCCTTCTCTTAAGGCTTATGTGATGGGACCTAAACCTAAAAGGTGGTGCAATTTCCAAAGAGTCAAAGGATATCATACAGAGGATTACTACAAGCTCAAGAAGGAAATAGAAAATATGAAAACTTATTGAGAAGGACCCTATTGCATATATTAAAACTCCCCAATGAAGCATACTAGTTGGAGTAATTAGAAGGGCCACTTCTGCCCAGAACCTAGAATGCTCTTCATCTTTGATGTTATTACAGTTAGAATTATTTGTAATTCTCTAATAGATAGTATGTCCATGTACTTTTGAACAATTATTTAAATATTTCATTTCCAATAGGGATATTCCATATCAAAAAACCTTCTCGCGTTGGACGAATGTCCTTGCCGCCCCTCGAGGCAATACATCGTGTTAAACATCTCAATGAAAGTCTTTTCCGCCCCTTGTGGCGATACATCGTGATGGACTTCTCGAAGAAGGTCATTGATTCCCCTCGAGGTGATACATTGTGTTGGACTTATCGACGAAGGTCTTTGCCGCCTCTTGAGGTGATACATTATGCTAGACATCTCGACGAAGGTATTTGCCTCCCCTCGAGGCGATACATTGAATTGGGCCTCTCGAAAAAGATCATTTTTGCCTCTCAAGGTAATACGAATACAAATGCTGGACTTCCACATGAAGGTATTTGCCACCATTCAGGGTAATAAGAACTTAGGATAACTAAACTTTCGCCTGAGGGACTTAGTGTCTCCTAGGGTAGGATCATATCCAATAAATCACGCCTAAGAGGTACAACCCATATCCCGCCACGAAGACAGGATCACCAGTCTTGCTTGAGGGCTCGATAGAAGTCATGCATGAGAAGATAAAACACCTCACATGATACATGATCTTTTTAATGCACATAATAAAATATTAACTTAGGTTAATCGATTGTGTAGGCCAAATATGAAAGATTTTCAAATCACTAATTGATTAAAAGCTCTCTCAAACAATTAGAAGGCACTGAAAAAGAGATAATAAATTAACCTTGGTATGTAAATTGATTGTATAGTGTCAAAAACACTCCTAAAGTTTTAGCCTATCTAGTAACCAACTAGGCACACTCATAAAATATTTTTACGTGATTTCAGAAAAGGAGAGAGATACTTCAAAACATTTGTGTGTGTATGTATGTGTGTGTGTGTGTGTGTGTGTGTGAGAGAGAGAGAGAGAGAGAGAGAGAGAGTTGCCTTGGTATCTTAGAAGATGCCCTTATACTTTCACAATTCATTAATCCCTCATACACGCTACTAAACAAGCTTTCACACTTCCTCTCTTTCATAGCCTTGAAACTTTAAGATCCTTTGCTAGATTCATCATTCATTCAACATTTCAACTGAAACTTGACTTCTTCTATTTGATGAGGCTTTATATGACTTATTTTATAGACTCCATCATCATATGTTCCTTGATCAGAAATCCTCAAGGACTCCATCAAACTCTTCTTGACATTAGGTGTTGTCAACATCAAAACCACTGAGATCACCTTCACTTAAACATATGCAAATAGTTATATCTGCAAGCACATAGCTTCACACTCTTCATTAAGATATTTTATGTTGCTAAAAGTTATCAAGGTCAATACATTTCTTATTCCTCCTATAATCATTATTGAATTCATTTGAATCATCCATCTCATTCTATAGATCAAGTATAATATGCGCATCTATTGGAAATCATGGGCAATGAGCTTGCAGAGGTATCCTTAGAAAGTTTAAAGCTAGTATTGGTTGTTTTTTCTTTAAATATAGGTATGGCCGATATTTTTTCAAATGAAAATTTAGGAGCTATTAATGCCATCATTACTACAAATAATATATTTCATGACAAAACTTTCACCTCATCCAACCAAAAACTAAGGTAAAATGTCAAAGCGCGTCTTGTTTTATTTTACTTTTAATAAATACCATATATTCCTCTCGGTTTCTAAATATAATCAAGGGAAAAAATAATTTAGGACATGCTTCGAACCCTAACAACAATAGTTTATATTTTATTTCTTTAAAAGTGGTGCTTTTTTTAAATTAATGATCTATTCTTTCAGTTATATTTAACAACTGATGGATTAAATTATAAAATTTACTATAAAAACACTCATTAATCATATTTAACCCTAAACTTAACTTATATGTAGTCGCTTCAAACTTGTACACATCATTCTTTGGGATGAATTGTAAGACAGAAAAAATCTTCAATGTTCTTCTATCTTGAACAAGACATTTTTTCTTCTCTTGCAATCCATACCATCATAATGGTGTTGTTGTTGTTGTACTTTTGGAATAACCTTCCTATATTGTGAATCAAAGAAAATATTGAGAAATTTATTGATTACATGTAGTGTAAAAAAACAAATGTTGAAACTTTTGAAAATTTTCACTACCGAAAATTTCTAAATTTTCGGAAATTTTCACACTATCAGAAATTTTAAAATTTCTGGTAGTTAAAATTTTTTCATTTGTTTCAAATTTTTTCAAGGACAGTTTTGACATTATGAAACATTTGGGGGTGTCAAATATAAATGGGGGGGGGGGGGGGGTTGACAAGTAGAATCCTCAATAACTTATCATAAACTTTTCTTAGTTGAAAGGATTTGTTGAAAAAATTTCTCTTAGTTTAATATTATGTGTAAACATTGTAAATTAAAACAAAATTCCCCTCAATTTTTACAAAAAAATCGAGAGGTATGTGGCGTTTGGGATGAAACATATTTTTTATTTAAAAAGAAACACATTTTACCTCGGTTTTGAGTAATAACTGAGGTAAGATATAAGCATGTTTATATAGTTTCTTCATCGTCCTTAAACAAATCTTTGACGACCATTTAATGAGTATCAATGCTTAACACACTGCAATTAGTGATCCGCGTGAAACCTATAACCCTCATTATAAAAGCATTTTAAATATTAAAATTTGATAATGAAACATTTGACATGAAAACTTTGAAACACTACACCAAAATTGATTTTTCACAATGCAACAAAGACAACACTTTTATGCAAAAGCGCTCTTATATGTTTTTTAAAAAAATCGCTCAAAAAAAGCACTTTAAAAGGGTAACCTTAGAAAGCTCTTTTAAAAAACGCTGCTAAAGGCCTTAAGTTGGCTTCATCTTTGAAAGCGCTTTCTAGAAAACGCTGCTAAAGGCCCAACCTTAGAAAGTGCTTTCTAAAAGCGCTCTTATATGTAGCAATTGCATGCATACATCTGGTACTCCGATCAATCTATTATTTATTTAGTTGAACAATTTATTTACACATTTTAATGAAAATAGTCTAATGTTTATTATATATGTTTTTATTTAAGGTTCTTGTGTGAAAAAATCATGCGCGGGACACAATTGTCAAACAAATTTCATTTCTTTGCTTCCACATGTCTCAATGCAACGACAATTAGTTTGAATTCAGTTTCAGTAAGAGACCACTTAATTGAGAGATTTACGGAGGCCGATATAGAAACTTTGTTTTTTTTTCCGTATAATACTTGACACAAGTAATATTTTCATTCTAATCTTTGTATTTTTTGCGTAGAAATTATCCATCTAAAATTTTGTTATATTTTACAGTGGACACTGGTTGTTGGTTTCCATTAATCCTACAAAATAAGTGGTCTATTATATGAATTCATTGAAGCATGATTGGTCAATATATCCGAGGATGAAGAAAGTGGTTGATACATAAGTGATATCGTTCAAAATATTCGTGTGTATTTGTATATTTAATTATTTATGTGAGATTGTTCTAAATTTATGTTTTTCTTTTATAGATCTATAATAGTATGCCGAGCACAAAGAGATGCTCGAGTAGCACGGGCTAAAGCAAACAATATTTCATGGGTCCAATTGCAGGTATATTAATTTTCACAATGTTGTTTATTAGTGATGCTACTTGATAACACAAAACAACTATATATTAATTCTTATTTGTTTGTCTATGTGTAGTTTCCTCAACAGAAAAATGGCATAGACTGCGGGTATTACATTTGAGGTTTATGAGAGAAATCCTTCAAATGGATCGATTAGATATTCCTATTTAGGTATGCATGGATTTATAACTTAGGATTTATTTTAATATTTATCGGATATGTCATAATATATTATTGGGTTAATAGTCATTTACCCCCTGCAATATAGACGTGTTTTGATTTACCCCCTTTTAAAAAAATAATTTTGGATTACCACCCTATAATTTTAAAATTCTAAGTCTTTTGTCCCCCAGGTGGAAAAATTACCCCCTTGTAAAATATATTTTTTTCGATTTACCCCCCTGATTTTTATACACTTAGGGGGGTACCCAAATATTTCAGGGGGGTAATCCAAAATTATTTTTTTAAAGGGGGATAAATCAAAAATCGCCTATATTGTAGGGGGTAAATGACTACTAACCCTTTATTATTTTAAACTATCTAATGCATATTTTGTTTTGTTATGTAATACTTTGATGAATACGCGTGTTCTCATTACACACCCTCAAAAGTGGGTGAAATTATAGAGGAATTGTGTGAATATTTTATTGAAAAAAGAATAGTTTAAGGTATATGATTATGGGATTATGTGAATGTTATTGACTTGTGGTTTATGTAAATGACTTGAATTGTATAGTTTTGAATTGAAATGGTATTAGTGGTATCAGTGAAATGATATTAGTTTTGAGATGTAAATGACTTGAATTGTATAGTTTTGGATTAAAATGGTTTATAATGGTATTTATGGTTATACAGGTTTATTGAAATGTGAATTATACAGGTTTATTGAAATGGATTGAATTATACAGGTTTCTGCATAAAAAAATGGTTAAAATGTGATTTTTTTTAAATTCATTAAAATTATACGTATAAAAAAGACAGCGCTTTTAAGTAAAAGCGTTGCCTATAGTCCACAAAAGAAAGCGTTTTTTCTAAAAAGAGTTCTCTAAGGTATAGAAAAAAAATTCATTAAAATTATAGGTATACATTAGATAACGCTTTCAAAAGCGTTGTCTAAAGGGGGACAAAAGAAAGTGTTTTATCCTCAAAAAGCGCTCTCTAAAGGTATATAAAAAAATGCATTAAAATTTTATACGTATACATTAGACAGCTTTTTGAAAGCGTTGTCTAAATGCCCACTTTAGAGAACACTTTTTAAGGAAAAAACGCTACTAAAGGCCTCTTTAGAAAATACTCTTAAAGGTAAAGCGCTTTCTAAAGTAGGCCTTTAGCAGCGCTTTTTCCTTAAAAAAACGTTTTTACCTATGACAATGTCACCTTAGAAAGCACTTTTAAGCGCTGTTAAAGGTCAAAAAAAGTGTTGTCTTAGCCCTTATTTGACATAGTGAAACTTAAAATAAAATAAAATAAAAAAATTTCTTTTAATTGGAACATTTTTTCTAAGATGGAATACAAGAGCATACATTTATTTGGATTCAAGGTTTGTGTTCTTAAATTATCATTGAATATTTATTTTACTTATCTAACATTTTTTTTATATTAGACATTTGATCAGCCTTAAGATCAATGAAATGAGAATCCTTAACATTTGTTCTTCTCTAAGTTATTCAACATATGTTCTTCACAGAACGATGATGAAGAAAAAAATTAATATTTTATGTAAATAATATAGTTTGTAATGTTAAGAAATGTGATGGGACTCTCTTAACACACCCCCTCACGCCCAGGATTGGACATCTGGAGCGTGAAAATAAATGGTGGGTGGCCCGATAGCGGAAACCATAGAAGGTGGCCCATCGGATCTTAAATGAGGCTCTGATACCATGTTAAGAAATGTGATTGAGTCTAACTTAACCCTACAAAATCGGTTGGTAGAGTGAAGATTACTCCCACTTATATACACAAGTTCAGACTATATATTGTCCGATGTGGGACTCTTAACATGTAAACAAATTAATTTATTAATATTTTGTGTAAGCAATATAATGAATATTAAAGAAAGAATATATATTTTCCCTAACTTTTGTTAATAAATCAAGAGCTATATGATGATAGTTTTGAAGGAAAAGAAATGTTATTGTTGAGGACCGAACAAATGACCATTTAAATTATTCCTTCAAATATTTTAAAATCGAAGGATAAAATGACAGCTTCTCATGACACTTTTCGTCAACTCGCTTCTATATCTGATATTAAATCAACTTCGTATATGAAATTATGTGTAGTGGTGCATTAAAATTTCCTATAACAAGGGTTGGCATAATCTCTAGCAGAATACAAATTCAAAATTGGTTACATTAGCATTTTGTGGAGTCTCCCATTCTGATCCCTGGGCAATATAGTTCAAATGTATGCACTTAATCTCTCATGTCTTTTATTAAACAAGAATGATGGCTTGCATGTATTTTGCTTAAAAAAAAATAGTATTAAACAAGAATGATGGCTTGCATGTATTTTGCTTAAAAAAAGTAATAAACAAGAATGATGGCTTCCGATCTGTGTCCTATGGTTTGGATCAGATAAGACCTCCTATTAAATCAATATACATTGAGTATTTACCAAATTTATAGAATATGTAAAAAACAAGAAAAAGGCAAGCAATGTGGGATCATTTAATTTTCAAGAATAAGGGATAATGTGAGAAGAATAATGTAGCATCACACTCCCATGTGAAAGAGCACAGCTTTATTATGCTTTGTCTCCAAATCAAACTCACATGGGGGTATTTGTGTTCCTCCATCATTTCATGCTGGCATCTATGTTTTTATTTTTTACATAATTAGGACATGCTAATAATGATTAGAGGAAAAAGGGGGAATGCATGTTAACTACTACTAGTTTGTTTATTACTAGTAGTAGTACTATAGTACTTTTGTCCAAAACGCGTTTTCTACTTTTGGGTTTTTGTACTTGTTCAATCTATCTATCTATCATGGTCGATGAACATAATTTCACTCCATGTTCTATGCATAAACACGTTAAGAAAATACTTATTAATCAACAAATCATTGAAACAATATGTGGTGTAAGTATACAGCTAGCCCCTAAGAGAATGAAAGTCATATATGCTAAGCTTACAAACTAATTAAGATTAAGGTCAGAGATTATCTTTTTTGACTAAATGATTAAGGGTAGAGTATTTTTATATTTTATTATATTACTTTGCTTAATAATTCATTATAAATAATAATTCCATTGATTTCATCATCAACTCAATTCTTTAATACATATATTTTATACATTATTAAGTTTTAAAACTATTTCAAACAAAAGTATGATAAGTTTTTTTAAAATAAAAGTAATATTAATAATTAGACAATAATTAATTGTTCAATAAATAATGTTTATTGTCTATAATGAATTATTAAAGAAGATAATAATTCACTGTGTGTTAGATTTTAATACATGGACCGTGGTCTAAATAAAGATCAATTCGTTTAACTTTAGACCTAAGCGAATTTTGGAACGCTCTTTGAATTTATTTATTATAGATTTTAGAGATCTTTTATCGATTATCTCTTACTTATATCTGACACCTTTTTTAATTTTATATCGATCAAAATATCATTTTTATTATTTATCTATCCTAAAGTTATAGTTGATAACAAAAGTTTACTATGGAGAAACCGTAAAATTCTAAGAATATGACAGTTATAACAAAAGAAAATATGGTATGAAAATGTATGAATTTGGTGAAAATTTTGCAATTTTATAGAAATTAAAAATAAAATTAAAAAACTGGAATCAATTTTATCGGATTTAAAAAAAAAAAAGAAGAAGATATTTTCTCGAAAAAACATTGTATTTTTAAATAACTTTTTAAAAATCTGGTGCAATTCTACCACATTTTTTCCAAAAAAAAAAAAAAAATCTCGAAAAAACGTTGCAATTTTAAATAACTTTTTAAAAATATGGTGCAATTCTACCACATTTTTTCCCAAAAAATTCTGACATTTATGAGGAAAATGATATTACTTATAAGATTTTTGAAAAAATCTATGAAGTATAAAAAGATTTTGAAAATTTTGAAAATTTTGGTATACCAAATTTTTAGCTTGGTATAAAAAAATATAGTAGTTAATAATGTTTTATTTGTGGGTTCAGTTAACGATGGTTCCTCTATGGATACTTTTTACCACTTATGTTCATGTTTTACTTACATGTTTTGTTTTTAATTTGTTTGTTCAAAATTTAATAGGTTTTGAGTATCCCTTTCATTGATAATTCATTATTTATATGTTGTAAATGATATATATATATATATATATATATATATATATATATATATATATATATATATATATATATGTGTGTGTGTGTGTGTGTGTGTGTGTGTGTGTGTGTGTGTGTGTGTGTGTGTGTGTGTGTGTGTGTGTGTGTGTGTGTGTGTGTGTGTGCGCGTGTGTGTATTCCTTTCGGGTATACACAATCCATAAACAATATGGTATTATTGTTGTTACGGTTAGGTCTGATATTGAAAATTGGATTAGAGGGAGGAAAGATAAATTGATTATGGACTGTGAGAGAGAGGAAAAAACTACAAAAAGTAGGATCCCCCCTTAAGACATTTATAGTATGAAAATTAAATGTCTATTTATGTTCAGATAAATGTTAAATGACAGTGATTAGAAAGTGATGGTTAAGTGTGCACTACGCCAAAAATGCTTTTTAACAGCGCATCTTAGACAGCGCTTTTAAGAGAAAGCGCTGTCTAAGGTTAAAATTAAAATTAAACACGGAAAATGGTCCAAAAAAATAATGAAAGCGCTGTCTAAGGGGGGGTCTTAGACAGCGCTTTTTGAAAGCGCTGTCTAAGACCCCCCCTTAGACAGCGCTTCTAGAAAGCGCTTTTATATATTTACCTTAGTCAGCGCTTTTGATAAAGCGCTGTTTAAAGTTTTTAAATTAAAAATAAAATAAAACCAAAAGCGCTGTCTAAGGGGGGGGTTTAGAAAGCGCTTTTGGAAAGCGCTGTCTAAGGGATACCTTAGAAAGCGCTTTAACCAAAAGCGCTGTCTAAGGTCTAATTAAAATTAAATTTCATACTTCTATTTTCATTCTCTGTTCTTTTCGTTTTCCCTCCTGCGAACGTTTCCAGACGAACCCTAACATCGAACGTTTCCAGAAGAACTTTGTCGTCATTGAAGTCACTGAAACTTGTTTGAATCGTTCTCCTGTCTTCATCGCGGTATGTCATTCACGTTTTCATTCATTCACGTTTTCATTCATTCACTCATGTTCTTCGTTCACGTTTTCATTCATTTGTGTTTTCGGATTTCAGTCTGGATTTCAGGCATTGCAATAGTTTAATCGGTCATTTCTGAAAGTTGTTGAAGAATCTCATTACGGTATGTGTTTCAGTTTTGATTTTATTAGGAATTGTTCATTTCCCTGTTTTAGCATGCTTTTTGTTCTGGTTCTGGTTCTGGTTGTGGTTGATTTAGCATGCTTTTTGTTACCACTTATCATAGTTGGAAAAGCTTGTTCTGAGAGAGTGTTCTTTGTGTGTGTAAAATGTTGAAGCAAAAGTGAGGAAGATTGAAAGAGGATGCAAATGAAGTATTTATATAGATATTTATCTTTTCAATGACTGACACATGGTAGACACATATTTGAAGTGAAATGTTTCATTTCTCATGGAGGGGGAAAGTTCATAGTAGTTAAGGAATTAGTGAAGTCGTGCAAACCCATGATTTCCTAGAAAGTGAGATTAATGATGAATTTCTAAAAAGATCTTTTGGAAAATGAAAATTTGCATTAAAGTTGTAACGATGACACTGATGTCGGCAAAAGAGTTAGAACAGTGTCAAAAATAATTTCAAAAATGACACTTTTCTCCTTTCTTATTAAAAGGATAGTTGAAATATAGCATTTTGGGGCAATTAATATATAAGTAGTGTTCACTAATAGTTTTAAAGGTTCGCAATCATACATAAATTTGTCTCAAAGTATCTGTGTGTTTGTTAGAAAAGAGTCATAATGTACGTATATGTGCTCCATGAGTCATAATGTACGTATAAGTAGTGTTCACTAATAGTTTTAACATTGGTTATGTATACGTTTTTTAAGTAGGAAAACCATGGATAAAACATGGATCTGTGCCGATCGAATGACCAAAGAGTACGAGAGTGGGGTTGCGGAATTCGTTAAGTATGCTGTTCAACACGCTGAAAACCCCAGACGAATGCATTGTCCTTGCTTGCGTTGTTGTTATATTGGTAAGGTTGACGCACATGGATTGAAATCGCATTTGCTGAGGCATGGAATTGATCAAAGTTATCAGTGTTGGATATTTCATGGTGAGAAAATTAACGGGAATGTTGAATCGAGTGGAAAAAGAAATACGACCTATGCTTCATACGACAAAGACACGGAAACATATGATTGTGATCGAGTTGAAGAGATTGTAGAAGCACTGGAAGAAGATCTTCATGATTGTCCTGAAATGTTTGAGAGGATGGTAAGCGATGCAGAGAAACCGTTGTACAAAGGTTGCACTAAATTCTCAAGACTTTCTGCGGTAGTAAGGTGATGCGGTAGTAAGGTGATCGATCCCGAGATCTTACCAACACTACAAAAAGAGATTGTAATTACCTTGTGTGAGCTTGAGATGTATTTTCCTCCGTCTTTTTTTGACATAATGGTTCATTTAGTTGTTCATCTTGTGAAAGAGACACAGTTGTGTGGACCAGCTTATATGAGATGGATGTACCCTGCTGAACGGTATATGAAAATATTAAAAGGGTACGTGAAATCCCGAAGTCGACCAGAGGGTTGTATTGTTGAACGATACATTGTTGAAGAAGCTGTTGAGTTTTGTACTGAATATTTGTCTAACGTTCAATCGATTGGACTCCCCAGAGCTCAGATTTTCGACAAAATGGAAGGTAAAAAATTAATTGGGAATAAAATTGTGACAATATCAAGGGATGAACGGGATCAAGTTCATTTGTATGTTCTGCACAATAATAATGAGGTTGAGCCATATGTTGAAATGCACAAGGATGTACTCCGAAGGTTAAATCCGAACAGAAATGAAAATTGGATAGTTATAGAGCACAATCAAAGTTTCATACAATGGTTGAAGGATCATATTTATTTGAAGCGCTCTTCAGATCCTTCTTCGGTAACAGAAAGGTTGAGATGTTTGGCATATGGTCCAAGTTTGCATGTGTTTTCTCATAGCGCATATTCAATTAATGGATACACATTTTATACCAAAGAACAAGATGATAAGAGTACTATGCAAAATAGTGGTGTCACCGTGCTAGCTGAAGCAATGCATATATCAAGCATGAAGGACTTAAACCCCAAATATGCAAATCTGTCATATTTTGGAGTTATTGAGCACATTTGGGTGTTTGATTACGAGAAGTTTCAGATTCCCATCTTTGGTTGCAAGTGGGTGAATAGTAGTGGCATACGAATGGATAAGTCTGGATTTTTGCAAGTTGATCTTACTAGGGTGGGGTACAAAGATGAACCTTTTATTCTAGCATCTCAGGCTAAACAAGTGTTCTATGTGAATGACCCGAAGAGTACAAAATGGTCTATAGTGCTTTTCTCTAACAAAGTGACTGATGATAGCGGTGTCGATCAATGTGATATTGATGTTGAGAATGAGTCATGCATTAGACGGAATGAGTTGAATAGAAATGATGAAGTTGAGGATCTTATACCGGATGAGTCATATATAAGAAACGATCATAATGAGGGAATTTGGATCAATTCATCCGTACGCATTGCTAAGAAACAAGTGATTAATATTCCAACAAAGAAAAGAAAGAGATGTTAGTGACTTAGGTAAATTATCCATGGTTTCTTTATTTTATTTTTTCGATTGTTTTGATTATAAGTTATATGTGATAATGCATGATTTCCTTATTTTTTTGTTTTCAATTACTTTGATTATAAGTTATATATGATAATGCATGATTTCTTTATTTTTTTGTTTTCAATTGCTTTGATTATAAGTTATATTTGATATTTGATGGTTTCCTTGGTTTATTACAGGTTAGACATGGCTGATGACCAACCTGAGGAAGTTCCTAAAAAAGTATCCGCGGAAGAAGAAATTCGAAGAGGCATCACAGTAATGAGAAGGGTGGTCCAAGGAAGATCTCGAGGCATCATACTAGATGTCTATTGGAGCACCCAGGGACAGCTTATAGAACCTAATGGGCATACCTTAACTAGTTTTATCGGTGCACTAGTAAGGAATGAAATTCCCATTACATGTGATGATTGGAGAAACAAAGAGCTGAAAGAGTCCAAAGATAAAATTTGGAGTGAGATAAAGGTACAATCATGTTTTTTCAATTATGTTTTTTCAATTACCGATACTAACTATCAATCTGTATGTTTTTCTTAGCGATGTTTTAACATCGAAGAAGAAAGAAGAGGCTTTTGTATGAAATTGGCCGGAAAGCTTCTAAGAGGGTTTCGGACATTTTTATCATCCAAGTTCCTTAAGGATGCGGATGGTAATTTTGTGGATGCGGAACTTCCCAAAAAATATGAAAGTTTGATATCGGCTGAAGAATGGGAAGCGTTCAAATCCAAAAGACAAGACCCGGTTTTTCAAAGAATAAGTGCTACAAATCGGGAAAGAGCATCAAGTCCCGCATATCCGTACCGAAAAGGACGTGTCGGATATGGACGTTTAGAACAATCCATGGTACGTATTTTTAAATTGCGATAACAAATTTGTTCATCATATATTAGTTTTATCTGATCAAATTGTATGACTTAATGTGTAGCTGCAGAAGGAGGAAAGTTCAGAATCATCTCTTCCTGCACATGTTTTGTGGAAGGAAGCCCGTGTGGGCAAATCTGGAGTTCCTCAAGAAGAAGTTTTACAAGTATACCAGAAATGTGTAAGTATAACATTTTTTCATTAATTGAATAACATTTTTATACACAAATATTTGACAATTGTACGATATTCATATGATTTTTCAGGAGGAGCTATCTCAGTCTTTATCTCCCGATGATACTAGGAGCATACTTGGTCGGGCATTAGATGTCCCTGAGTACTCTGGTCGGGTGAGGGGTAAGGGATTTGGAGTCACTCCGACCTCCATGAGTATTAAAAAAGGAAAGGCTCCTAGTAATCGGGAGCTTCATGCAAGAATGGAAGCCATGCAAGCTGAGCTTGATGCATTGAGGAGAGAAAGAGAGGCTAGCGCCTCAACAGTATACAGAGATGCTTCGGACAAAGACAGTATCAACTGTACCTTTCAGCCGAACATTCCAGAGGTAATTACATATAATTGTCTTAAATTGAACTATTTTCTTAAATTATGTATTTGACATATATACACATTAACGATTTCTTGTTATTATTGATTTTAGGGCATTTCCCATTGTCAGCTGTATTTGTCGTCACCATACTATCGGATGGTTGGCAAGGGAAAAGTGCATAACGTTAGCGGAGTATTACTCCACACTAGAGAGCTCCCTGCTGGATGTTTGAAGGTATCAGTTGATATTGCAGTTGAGCCGAATGCAGCATTACCATATCCTAGTGATGATTCGGATGCAACAACGGTGCACGAAGCAGTAGGTTCGTTTGTTGCATGGCCGACAAACCTCATATGCGTAGGATATGAGGTATGATTAAAACTTATGTTAACTTTCCTTGGTATATTCAAAGTTTAAAATTTATGCTTAAAATTTTACTTACATATTTTCCTATGTTAAATAGACTCCCACACAATCCAAATCAAAAGAAACTGCGATTCCACGGCATACCGAGTCCACGGTTTCAAGAAAAGAGGTAATATACAATTATATGACATATATTCATGGAAGTTGTTACATTCTTAATTTGATCTAACTATTTATATGACATGTAGGTTCAAGAAAATGAGGCTAGCAATGCCTCCGCACAACAAAAAAAGGAGGTTAGCAACGCCTCCGCACGGGTACAAAGTTCTGGTGCTAAGAAGTCCGTAGCTAGGAAAAAACCTACCACCAAGTATAGGTCGTGCCTCAGGACATTTCTAGAGATGACCGATATACCGACCGGAGGTGTTCGGACTATACCTATGGAGGTAGGGATTTTCGGCTTTGATTACGAACAAATGATTGGTAATGAGGACTTCATGCAAGTTTTTGGTCGTGAAGAAATCGGCGTCAACGTTGTCAATACATATGTTAGGTAAATTCGGCATACTTTGTTTTATTAATTAAACAACTTATTTTAATGATGTTTACTTTATGTTAATGATGTTTTTATATTAGGTTTTTGTATGACAAATGGATGCGCCCCAATGGTTTGGACGTGTCATTCGGATTCTTAGCACCCGCGACCGTCAACTATACTTTAATGATAAGTAGACCGGATACCGTGACGGAGTACGTTCTTCGGATCCTCGTGGAGAATAAAAATGCGGAGAAGTTGTTTTTTTTACCGTTTAATACCGGGTTAGCATTTCATTCTAAATTCATCTATAATAATTATTTTCCAAGTTACCATCTAACATTTGCCTAATCATTACAGTGGACATTGGTTGTTGCTCGCAATCAATCCTATCCGAGAAATTGTGTATTATCTTGACTCGTTAGGAAATGATTGGACAACATACCCGGTTATGAAGGACCTAATTGACACGTAAGTGAGAATGTTCAAAATTTTTCTTAGTTTATGTGAATTGTTCTAATTGCTTCATTTTTATTTTATTAGCGTCCTACAAGCTTTTCGTGCCCAACGAGTTATCCAGACCTCAAGGAGGGGCGCCAACTCCATTTCATGGATTAAAGTGGCGGTATATTTTTAATTACCGCGTTTTTTATTATATTAGTGATGACTACACTTGATAAAACTTAGGATTTATAATTCATATTTTTTTTTCATATGTAGTGTCCTCTTCAACGTAATGAAATAGATTGCGGGTATTTCATGTTGAGGTTTATGCGAGATACTCTCATGTTGGGCCGATTAGAGATTCCCACCGATGTATGTATTTCTAACTTATGAGTTATTTTTATATTTACACATATCTCATATAATTAAATAGTTGGAATTAATTCAAAATATGTTATATTATTATGTAGTACTTTGATGAATTCAAGTGTGCATCTTATACAAAGGATCAAGTGGACGAAATCAAAGAGGAGTGGTGTCAATACATGATAGAGCTCAAAGTGTGTAATTAATGTGTACATTTGTAGTAGTATATGTAATGACTTATAAATGTAAACATAAATTTGTATATATTTTGATACATTTATGGAAAATTTGGTTTGAATTGGTTTGAATTGGTTAGCCAAATTTTGGTAAAAAAAGGCCAAAATGGCATATATAAAATGTGATAATTGACTGCAAAAATCTGGTTGAAAACAGGTACCAATTCTGGTTTATAAACCTGGAAAAAATGTGGTTACAAACAAATCCTACAAAAAATTTCGTTTACTTTAGACAGCGCTTTTGGCAAAAGCGCTGTCTAAGGGGGGGATTAGAAAGCGCTTTAGGCCAAAGCGCTGTCTAAGGTGGGGGCTTAGACAGCGCTTTGGCCAAAAGCGCTGTCTAAGGTATACCTAAAAAAATTAAAATAGGAGGGGCTTAGACAGCGCTTTTGGCCAAAGCGCTGTCTAAGGTAGGGGCTTAGACAGCGCTTTTGAAAAGCGCTGTCTAATGTGTACCTAAAAAATTTAAATTAAGAGGGTCTTTTAAAGCGCTTTTGGCCAAAGCGCTGTCTAAGGGTGGGGGATTAGACAGCGCTTTTCACATTTTAAAAAGCGCTGTCTAAACCTTTAGCAGCGGAGGTTTAGACAGCGCTTTAAAGCGCTGTCTAAGGCTAAAAAAAGCGCTGTCTAAGATCTTGTTTGTTGTAGTGGTGGATTTCACAATCATAAACTAGCTACGAATTTAGATGACCATACCATATTAGGCAGTTTAAAACATCATAAAAGACAATTTGTGAATGACATGACAAAATACAATGTGACTCCTATACTTAGTTGATGCTTTAAAATATAGAGATCCATAAAATCTCACGAGCGTTATGTATGTGTACAAAGCAATATCAACATACAAGATAAGCAAGGGAGGTCCGTTGATTGAAATGCAACATTTGTTGAATCTAATTCATGAAGAGAAATAAATGTATTGGACTAGAAATAAGAATGATTCAAATGTTGATGCTGATATCTTTTGGGCACATTCTAATTCAGTGAAGTAGTTGAACATGTTTCATTTCATTTGGGCACATTCTAGTTCAGTGAAGTAGCTAAACATGTTTCATTGATCGGTAGTTTTCACTCGTAATATTTCGATCTTTTTGTGTCTTTCTTGTTTATGTTTCCTTTGCATTTAAATTCCTTTTATCGTATTTTACGTAGTGTTTGTGTTTTATGTTAGCAAAGGTGAAGGTACCTAAAGGTCACATGACTTATAAAGTTAGTATCACATCTCTAATGTTGCTCTTTAAGTCTAAGAAACTAAACACAAGCCAATTAAGCTTAAACTATGCCTTAAACCCCAAGGAAGTTCCAAGTGAAGTTAGTGTAGAAAGAATGAATGGTTATGCGAGATGAACATGTATTAATGCATGATGAAAGGCTAAAGTCAGTAGCATACATCATTTGTGAATGTCTTATAATACCTATGAATGAGCATACAAAGCATGATAAGACATGTTCAAGTGATAGAAGGAGTAAGATAAAGAAGAAATAGGAAGAAGTGAACACATATCACATAACATGGAGTAACTTGGAACACAAACCAAAGTTGCAAATAAACATGAATGAACATGGATAAGGTCAGTATCAAATGAAAATTAAAATGAGTTTAGTATGCATGAATTAGTCATACCAAATGCATATGCAAGTCACTTTGAAACTAGTTGAGGAAAAGATGCAAGTTAGGTCAAAGTAGTTCAAGTAATCATACAAGTTAGGGATGAATGACATTTGAATGCATAAAGTGATCATGGGTCAGTGACATACATACTCATTATGAAATGCACATGAGAGGTATGAATGAGCATAGATGATTCAATTACCAGTTACATTGATGATTATAAGAGAAGAGAAGTGGAACTAGGTCATGAGATTCAAGTTAAGGATGTATTTATATCACATACACAAACCAAATGAAAACACAATGCAAGTGACCTATAATTCTACACAAAGGACCTATGATCTTCTAATGAGTACCTATAATGTGCATAAATTGATCATAATATGATGGCACAAGTGCATTACCTAAACTAGGGTTTAGAAATGCCTATATGATCACACAAAGTTACCTATACAATTAAGCAAAGAAAAAATATAAATTGATGAGTAAAAAATGTGAAATTAAGGTATGAAACACATAAGTCAGAAGCAAAACATGTTTCAAAAGATAATTTCAAAATTCATTAAGAAACGAGTTCAAACAAGCCATCAAAGTCAACATTAGGTCAAGAAGGAAGAACCACAAAGATGAATTTCAAATGCTATGTAAAAATGACTAAACAAATTCTACAAAAAATTAATTTGGATGCCTTGATATGTCGCTCAAATGTGGTAAAAAAATTTGGTGCAAAAACATTGAGGAGCTATGCAAAAATAATTGTGAAATGAACATGTGTCATGAAGAAATTTATTTGAAAAGAAAATAAATGGGAATTATGAAAATAAATGCAAAATGAATGAAAATCAGAATTAAAATTCATGAAAAATTAGTTAAATGTGGTATAAAGTCATGTGAATTTATTTGGAATTTGTAGGAACCAATTGGTATTTTTTATAAAAGAAATCTAAAAACTTATGTGAAAATAAAATGGAAATATGAAGAGGATAGATTTTTTTTATAGAAAGTCTGTTATAATTTATGAGAATTAAATGTCTAATTGGTGTGTTCCAAAATGACAAAAAAGTGGAAGAGAAGCAACACTTCGTGAAGTGTTATTGCGGAATGAAAATAGGTAGTGGTTGGAAACATGAAAACTTTTGGTTAAAAGATATTGTTTTATCAAGGGTCGCAACATTGTGAAACAATACATGCATGCCTATAAATGTCTCATTCTGGAATTCAGAAAATATATTACAAACAAAATATTCTCTTATACAAAATTCCAAACACTCTTCGCTACATAATCGAGTTTTTGTCGGTCTTGTGCAAGCTCGATAAAAGATTGAATTATCCTGTATATTCGTGTGTTCCAACTCTAAGACAATTTTGAGAGTGCTTAAAATACTTTTAAGGAAAATGATTTTGCTCACGATTTCAGTCTCGGTCCATTCGATTTATAATTTTTCTAACAATCTTAAAAGTATGTTTCATGGCAACGAGGCTTTGGTTTCAAGTATCAATGATAAATTGTTGTGCTGTTGACACTCTATAAACACAAGAATGCTATTATGAATTCTGGTATGTTCTTATTGTTTTTCCTAATAATTACATCAATGTGAAAAATAATTATATTATGTCAAATCAATTTTATATTTTAATATACATATTATATCAAACAATTTTATGTAATATATAGTTTAAGATCTTAGTATAAATGGATATGACATTCACTTTGCTTACTCCTGTATGTTTGCATCCTAATTGCACATGAACCATGATTGAGTGTTTGTTTATCTTACTTCATTAAGAGAATGTATCATTTGTATTCATTTCACGCTTTGTCTTCTTATGAAACGGTAACTTATACCATTATGTTAGAAGATTCAACATTTCATGCATGTCTCACGATCATAGAATATTGCATCATAAATTTGAAATCAAATTAAAATTAAAGGCTTTGGTTCATATTTCGATCTATTGTCTGAAAATAATTTCAAAATCAAATATGTGCATATAAAACCTTTTGGAATTATTTGAGTCAGTTAAAGTTTATAATTTTAAATCATGTGATTGAACTATGACTTATATGCTATGTAAATTGTTTGTGTTCAATAAAACTTATCATTATAAGGCATATAAAGATTATCCGAAAATGGATCATGAATTATATAGATTTATGAATTTGGAGCCGAATGTAACTATTGAATTCTGAGATGTGAAACTTTGAGAACCTTTCGCGGAGGATAAGGAATTTGAAATTTCCACAAATTAAGAGCCTTGTGAGGAAGGTTCTTCGCGGATGTTGAAATACAAACCAAAAGTTCGTCAATGATTGTTAAATAATAACTTGAACTAATTAGAATAAAACGAAAGTCTGAAAGACTAAGGATCTAGGAATGAACAAAATCGTTCTTTGACTTATTTCTCTTATGTAAAAGGAAATAGTGAGAGTTTTGTTTGTAAGACTCATATTATTCTTCAAGTGGAATATGATCCTAAGATTTACAATGAATAAGTAACTTCAAGAGACTTCTCTTGGAATGATGCTATTCAAGATGAAATAGATTCAATAATATCAAACCATACCTGGATACTTGTCGATCTATCTAAAGGATCAAGACTCATTGGACGCAAGTGGGTGTTTAGATGGAAGTATCATAGTGATGGTACACTAAACACACACAAGGATATATTAGTAACCAAGGATTTTAGACAAAAGGAAGGTGTTGATTATTTCGACACATATGCACTAGAAGGAAGCACAATGAAATATTAGAGTTTCGTTTGCATTAGCTTCATTGCATGACCTTATAGTTTATCAAATAGATGTCAAAACAACATTAATAAAAATGAGATTTCGATGAGGAGATTTACATAGAGTAACTAGAAGGTTCTATGGAAATAAACAAAAGGTGTGCAAGTTTGAAAATTCCTGTAAGGATTAAAAGATGCATTGAAATAATGATATTAAAAGTTTGACTTTGGCATTACAAAATTCATCAATTAAAGGGAGGCACATAACTGGGGGGACCTTTCAATCTTATCAAAATAAGAATTCAAAGAGTTTGTCATCATCAAAAGGGGGAGATTGTGAAGAATACGTCTTATATCTAGTTCAGTTTTGATGATGACAAAGATTATCAAAGAAGAAAATAATCAAACGTGTCATGCATATCAATGATGAAGTCTATCAAGAAGGTTTAACATAGAAATTCAAGTGAAGCTTTGAGACAAGTAACTAAGGTACTCATTGCAATTTATACTATACTACTTTAAATTGCTCATAATTTCATCTAAAACCTTCTTGCATCATCATGCATGATTATCTTTTAAAAAAAATCTTCTTTTGATTCTTATTACAAGTGCTCGTACACAAAGTTGTGTGAGAATATTGTGATATTCATTTGTCTCCATATTGATTATATGATTGATCATTAGAAACGAGATGGATAGAATTTTAGAAACGAAGATGTTTCTAACTTCCACATTCAAGATCAAGATGAATGATCTTGGACTAGTTGACACACTTTTGGGGATCAAAGTAAAGCGAAATAGTGGGGGTTATGAACTTAGTCAAACACATTATGTCGAGAAAGTTATTGATAAAATCAAACACTTACACTTTAAGGAAGTGACCACTCCATGATCCTAGTGTCAAACTTCAAAAGAATGATGAAAGAGTTGTGACTCAATTGGAATATGCAAGTGTATGCAATGTACTAGAACCAATATAGCATTTACAATTAGTAAAATGAGTAGATTTTACTAGCAATCCAAATGGTGAGCACTAGAAGGCCATCATTAGGATTTTCAGCTATCTTATTAAAACAAAAACAAAACAAAAATCTTGATCTACATTATGGTAGATTTTCTGCCATATTAAAAGGATATACCAAGACGAGTTGGATATCGAGTGTTTAATATCATAAATTTATATTTTGGTGGATATTTACACTAGTTGAGGGTGTAAGTTCTTGGAAGAGCAAGAAACAAATATGAATTACTCTCTCAACCATAAAATCAGAATTTAAGGCTATTGCTTCTGCTGGTGAAGAAGTTGAATGGGTGAGAGAACCTTATGTTATAAGTTTCATGGGCCAAAGACAATGTTTCAAAGGTGTTGATACATTGCAGTAGTCAAACCACTTTAACTAAAGCATACAAAGGTGTATAACAGAAAGTCTAGGCAAATAGGACTTAGACATTCTTTCGTGAGGAAATTGATTAAGGATGTAATCATTCACATATATAAGATCGAGCTATAATTTCCTTGATCCATTTACTAAGCCACTAGCCATAAACTTAGTAAAAACAACCTCGAGAGGCATGAGGTTGAAACTCCTTGAGTAAGAGTTCCGACAACGGCGACAACCCAATCTTACGTTAGTAGAACATTAACCTCAAGATTCAATGGGTAACAACAAGTTGTTGATTTGGATGTTTGTCAAACATTTCGTGATAATATTGACCTTTTAAAATGAGGGTTAAGTTTTTATTTAGACTCTTAATGAAGTTCAATACCGAGGGTATGTGTCTCATGAGAAAAGATACAATATGAACTTCACCTATGTGAATTTTGAGATGGTGCCGTCACAAAGTGAAAGTTGGAATTTCTCATGAAAAAATCATGAAAACAGGAAAATCACATGGCCATAAATAGTGTTAGGCGAGAGATATAGGAGAAGAACCATTAAAGAGTGTGTGTATGGTAATATCGGTCCAATCACATGGAATAACGGTTCAAAGCATATCTACCTAACGTTCCGATTAGACTATGCGTTATTTTTACTAAGGTTAAGTTCAAATCGAAAGATACTTAACTGTATTAACATTCTTTGTTTCTCTTTTTTAGAATTGGTCTTGTCATTATTAGAACAAGTGGAGGATTGTTATAATTTATGAGAATTAAATGTCCAATTGGTGTGTTCCAAAATGACAAGAAAAGTGGAAGAGAAGTAACACTTCGTGAAGTGTTGTTGCAGAATGAAAATAGGTAATGGTTGGAAACATGACAACTTTTGGTTAAAAGGTATTGTTTCATCAAGGGTCACAACCTTGTGAAACAATACATGCATGTCTA
The DNA here is from genome assembly GCA_963966055.1 of Lathyrus aphaca. Classification (NCBI taxonomy): domain Eukaryota; kingdom Viridiplantae; phylum Streptophyta; class Magnoliopsida; order Fabales; family Fabaceae; genus Lathyrus; species Lathyrus aphaca. The sequence goes on from OZ014519.1 coordinate 653,574,563, forward strand.
TAAATACCTCATTCCGGAATTCAGAAAATATATTACACAAAATATTCTCTTATACAAAATTCCAAACACTTTTCGCTACATAATCGAGTTTTCGTCGGTCTTGCGCAGACTCGATAAAAGGTTGAATTATATTGGGTATTCCTGCGTTCCAACTCTAAGACAATTTTGAGAGTGCTTGAAATACTTTTAAGGAATGTGATTTCGCTCACGATTCCAGTCTCGGTCCATTCGGTTTATAATTTTCCTAACAAAGTCATATATTTTTTTCTATGAAAACTATTTTTTTCTATTACCGAAAAACATTCGGTCTTAGATTGTTGAGTTTAATTGTTTATATGTTCTGAGAAATTTTTATTTTCTCTTCAATAATACTACATTTTACATTTTTATTTTATTTGAAAATAAAAGTATATTCTATTACATATTATCACAATTATATATTTACAAAATAAAAAATAAGAAAAAATTTGTCTAATGAATATTGATTGGTTGGGAGCTTTACAAATTACAACTAAGTAGTGAAATGTTTTTATTTTTAATTACATTACATTTTATTTTGACTCAAATTATTTTTACATGACTTGCTTTCATTTATGTGTAAATTATTATAGCAAATCTAAAAATATTTACTCTTTTCTGTAGAGGAAAAAAAGAGATCAATTAACAATAATAACTAGCAACTAAGGGAATAAGCAAACTCTTCGACCTTCCACGTTTCTTTAAAGTTATAACAACAACAATTTCTCAAGATGGAAAGCTCGTAAGTATTCTAAGTATTTTTATTTTTTATTTATTTTTTATATCAATTGAAAGATCATTGATGTGATTGTGATTTGCGATTATAAGCAATTCAAATTAAATGAGAAATTGTTTTCATACCATACACATTAGTGGGGATACTCGTGCGGAGTATTTATACCATACACATTAGTGGGGATATCCGTGCATTCGTACGAGTAACAGTTGAGACGCGCAATGAGTATTAAAAGAGAAAAATATAATGAAGTACAAATAAATTTTAGAAAAATAAGCAGAGATATTGTAAAATTAATATGTAGTAATTGAATATATTACAATGGAAAAAAATGATAGCAACATTTAAACAGTAGAAAAAGAATATTGGGCAAAAAGAAATATTCAAGTAGTTCAAATATGCAAAAATATATATTTCAACAAAAGATAAGTGTTTGAATTCAATTCTAAATGCACCATAATGCATCAAAATGCTAACCAAATCATTCACAATAGGAAGATAACAAAGAGATAGACATTACAAATTCATGTGAGTAATCAAAATGATGGATTGAGCATTGGAGACTCCATGTCATTTCTAGTGGGAGACCCGTGCATATGATTCACGGGTACTCGTTTTAAACGCGTTGTGTGTTTAAAAATTAAATTATTTAAACATCAAATAATTAAAGTAGGAACATAAAAAAATTGTAATTTTTACCCTATATGTTTAGTTAATTATTATAAAGCATTTCAGAAAAATTAATTGAATTAGAAAATTAAAATCCAGTAATGTGATTGTTGAAAATCAAATATCGATAAAGTAAACACAAAGTATATTACGCGCGTTTTTTTGCAAAATATAATAAAAATGATATTAAAAAAATTAAAGTGGTCAACCAAAAAAGTTATTATTTTTAAAAAAATGTAATAAATTAGTATTTATAATTCATTTTATATATATAAATATTTGAATTAATAATATATTATTTTTTATATAAATCTGTATTGTGATTCCTCTGAATATTCTCCCAATGTACCTCCTTTTTGAGACCATGGAAATGAAATAACAATTAGTAACCACTCCTCATAGTAGCATATTTTTGCTGCCCAAGTAGCACCTTTTATTTTTGTAATATTTGGTTCTGTGAGTGCAAGTGACATGGCACCTAACACAACAACGCGTGCTTCAAATGGATTCCCAGCTCCTAGTTCGTTTGAAACTTTCGTACTATATGCAGATACAGATAAACATGGATAATTCAATTATATATAAGTTCTATGGTTAGAAGAATATTAAGAATGAATAGTTTATGTTAAAGTTGTAACCTTGCTGCAGCACTAATTCCAAATGATATTGTATAGAGAACTGCAATGGTATTGAGACCAACTTCTTATCACTTATTAATACAAGGACACCACATAAATAGCAATTGGAATTCATTGCACCATTGCTAGTAAAATTGATATATTGCTCAACATTTTATTCTATCATTAGAATAATACTTTGAGATTCCTAGTCATATACACCAAGTCATATGCTCAATCATATCATACCAATCTATTCTCTCCTGAAAATTGATCAAATAACCTATCTCTAGCCTTCATTGACCGCATTAGTAAAACCACACAAATGAAATTAATGCCTAAAAGAATACTATCTCATGATCATTATAACATCATTTTTCTCCAAAGGTTAAATGGCATATCAGTTGCTCCCAATTTATACGACTTGTTATGACGAGAGAAGAACACATTGAACAATAGCACCAACTTGTATACCAATCCAAAGTCCTTTTCTTCGCACTTGAAGCCAAAATGCCAATGCAGTAGCAACAGGAATCCCACAGAGGTAGAAGGCCCCTAGATTAACATAAACTCCTAGGTGTTGCCATCCACAGCCTCTAGCAATCCCTGAATCAAGAGATTGTAAAAATAAAAGATCATGTTAAAATCATTTTAATATTATTTAACGAAGAGTTAGTGAAGACGAGAGGGGATTTTACATGTGAGAACACCTTGTATGTTGTCCAATATAACATATATAGAAACCAAAGGAGCCATGACAGTGACATAATCAATAACTCCCTTATCATTGCTGAAAACATAACCAAAAACATGGCGGCATGCAAAAAGGATTCCACTCACTATACTTGCTTCTATGAATGCAAGTGATATGGCACCTAACACAACAACGCATGCTTCAAATGGATTCCTAACTCCTAGTTCGTTTGAAACTCTCGTACTATATGAAGATACAGATAAACATGGATAATTCAATTAGATATAAGTTATATGGTTAGAAGAATATTAAGAATGAATAGTTTATGTTAAAGTTGTAACCTTGTTGCAGCACTAATTCCAAGTGGTATTATATAGAGAACTGCAATGGTTTTGAGGCTATATAAAGAAAAACAGACTTCCCTAACTAACAATTAATTGAAAAATTAACAATGTTATGACATCTAACTGATTTGCACAGATGGAAGTTAACATAACCTAACAGAGTTACTCAATCCAAATCAATTACCCACCATCAAAGTAAACAATAGACTAACTACTAACTTCATAAACAATTTAACAATGAAAGATCTATAAATGATCTACAACACTCTTTGAATTTACTTAGGAGATCTGCTATGAATTTTGTAAGCTAAAATCTAAATGAGCAAAAGTGTAACAATGCTACCAACCAATCCCATTGCAACATATGCACCAACATGTCTACATAATTTGTCATATATGTATCCTCATAAGTAATGATGTATGGATAGAAAATACTATAACTCACTGCTTGGAAAACACGCGACAAAGTTGATTCAATATCAATCACGTTTATCCTCCATAAGGAATTAACCATGGCTTCCTTCTTATCTTCGAGAGATTCCATTACATTTTCTTCTCGATTTTCTCATTGATTTGGTGTCCTTTGTCTCGAACTGACTCGACCAAGAAGGGAACATTCATAAAGCGAATATCCTTTCATAATCTCTCCAAAAGATGAAAACAATGTCAGATGTTAACAAAATTCAAGGAGTAAGAATAAACCATGAGTGAATAAACACCTGCACTACGGTTACCATTAGAGATTAAAAGTGTCTGAGAGGAAGAGAAATCTGTATGAATAATTAATATAAAGAAACTAATGTAGAGAAATCTGCACTACGGTTTACGTTACCAATACAACCTAACTTCTTTATTTCAGGGAAAAGACCACCATGAGTCGAACATTATTCTGCATAGAGGACGGTGTTGTCAGCGGTCAATGTTAACTCGACACCTCCAACTTTGATAGATAGTTGCAGGACAACAAAATCAACATGATATTATCATCTCTAAATTGAACCATATTTAACACCAAAACTATAGTCCAACCTAAACATATTACAATACCACTACAACCTACATAAAAATGTAAACAAAAAAATTCCATAGTAAATACCTGTAAAGAGAATTTGAGTAACAACCAACCACATTCACAGAGAATTAGAGCAACAACCAACCACATTCACAGATCTATTCAAATTGTGTATATACCAATGTAACAAAAGACTTGTTGTTAAGGTTGGCATTGTACCCAAGTTGATAGAAATGTTGACAGAACCAAGTGGGGAGATGAGGGGCGAGGCATTACAATACTGGCTGTAATTGCTAGCCACCCAGACGAAAAAGTAGCAATTGGATATATGAATATTGTTCCCATTTTGATGGAATTAATCAGTAATGGATCCTATAGGACCAAAGAAAATGCGACTTCGGTGCTTGTATACATTTATAAATGAGATTCACTAAACCTACCGATTGTTGTTTCACATAAAGTGATCAATCCTCTCATGGAACTAGCAAAAAATGGTCCAGAAAGGGGCAACAGAAAGCGGAACAACTTCATGAGTTGTTATGCATTTAGAGACTACCATTGTGAATATACAATAGCAACGTTGTATGCAATCAATTAGTAAATATTATTCTAAATTGTATATCTACAGTGTCTGATGAATTAATTCCATCAATTGTTTGACTGCTTTGGATACCAATCATTTATCTGATGAGAAAAACATACCAACCACATGGTTGGATGAAAGATCTGAAATTTCATCATTCTTCCAAATAGAACCATCCCTTGTATACTCCTGCAGCAAACTCTTCATCAAGAATTACAAATACTAACAACAACAGAAGAACTTTCCCAGTTCGAAAACTAACCTAAGGAATGGAATAGTCACATTCAAGCATAACCTTCCACATCTTGACCAATTTGTATCATCGGTAAATCAATAGTAGGTATAACTTTAAGGCTCAATTGACATATAGATGGTAAAGCTTCAAGGTGACAAATAAATATAAAATCTATAGAACTCTCTGCATACCCTTTTGTTAATTCCAGAAGTTGTGGATACAACTCTTCATCCCTCATTTTTTCAATTCTTGTAGATATTGAATCAAGTGATAATTTTTTGTACATGTTCTATATATCAAAGGGTGACAAAATTAGTCCATCTTTAGGAAAATTAATTGGATTTTTGACTCCATCTGTCAAAATAACACTACATACTCAAATTGTAAAATATATTGTTTGAACTACAGTATTATTATGACACTTCAAAAATTAATGACTAATTTATTTGAGTTTGGAAAACAAGTTTCTAAATGTAAAACATCTCCGTAACAATTTGAAAGATTTAAAAAGAATGAAACTTAAAAAATTTCTTAGTATAACACTACTCACCTTTTTGGGATAAGAAAACCGGAAAGAAGATTCCACATGGAGTAAAATGCTGAAGAAATAACATCATCTAGCTGTTGTGAAGTTGTAAAATCAATCGTCATCATTCCGTAAATGGTGAAGTAGGTAAATGTTAGGAACATGAACAATAAATAGAGAAAAAACTTCCCTGCAATAAATACAATTATATACTAGAAGTGAATTCCAAACATATAAAACAACCAATATATGAATATACGGAAAGTTGATATGTTACCCATAGTCTCTCAAAATTGACCATAAAATATGTTATCAAGCCAAACACCAATGTCTTTCACAACAATGTATGAGATCTCTATAAGCCCCTGAAAGTTAGATTAAATAATCATATGTTAGAAATTAGAATCATCACGAGCTATATGCCACAAAATAAGTACCGCAAAGATTAAAATCATGTCTACAATTTTATACCATACATCCTAGCTATTAATGATATGAAACATCAACATATCATCTGCTCTATTTTAACATAAAAAACTCAGAAAGATTAGCACTGAAAAGACTAACTTTCATCTAGTATTCTTGTTACAAACCAAATGTGACTCGTAGCCAAAAGTTCGACAATAGAGCGTAAATCAATTGGCCCATTCTCCACAGCGACCTTATGTTGTTTCCACAAGCTGTAAATTGAAATTGAAAGAGAACTAAGGGAGTGACCAAAATAAATGTGATAGTCATTACAGTCAATTTAAAATTTGACCAAGTGTATAAAATACATCATTAGCAAGCAGTTTAACACAAGTAGATACAATTTTTGGATCAATATACTGCGGGAAATGAGTCATTTTGGAGCAAACGATGCAACTGTGATGTGGAAATATAAATGTGAATAACCAAAAAGTTAAGGAAGTCAGGTAAAGAGCCCAACATTTATGTTTCATAATCAAGTTCATAATGTATAACTCAAATACAAAAAGCAAAGCATGCTTTATAATCCAACAATGTCGTTCAAATGTGGAGGTATCAAATACATCCCGGTCAGAAAACATGACAATATGAAAAACATTTTTTTAATGTGACTGTGTAAAACATTTTATTAAACAAATCGTGTGCATATGCAAAATTGTAATAAAGTAAAAAATATGCAAACATCAAAAAAGAGCGGGGCGAGCATACTCGCCATGGTGAATTGGGCATGAAATACAAGCCCGCCCCGCCTTCTTTTTTATTTTTATTTATTTTTTCCATTTCTTTATAAGTTATTTTTAAATTTCTTTTTTGTTTTTATTTTTTGTATTTTTTATAGCTATTTTTAAATTGTAAGAGATGATGAATCAAACTAATGTGATTAACAAGAAACAAAACCAACAATAAAGAGAAGTAACTTCAATGTTAGTAAAACTATTGTGTCTCATATATGATAATAGAAAAAATCTTACTAGTTGAATATGTTCAGTACATAATATAGTTTAAAAATAGATGTATATGTTAAGAAATAGTGAAAACTACTTTGCATATAGTTTGATATATATGAATGTTCCGGTATATATAAATGAAATAGAAATTTCACAATTAAAAATAAATTTCACAATTAAAAATGTTCCGGTATATATAAATAAATATCTATATTGATACTGTATACAAATTTACATACTTTTTCTAAACTTTCTATATGGATGCATATAAGAATAACTCATTTTAAATTTGAATTGGTTTAGTGTAATTTCATTTAAATTTGAATTATGAGATACATATAAATGCATATTAAAATAAATTTAAAAGAAATTACAATAAATTTTTAAGTAGTTTTTGTTTCAAAATTTTTAGCGGGCTGGCGGGCCAACCCCGTCCCATTATATATTTATACCGGCTTAACAGTCTCTTTTTCGATTTTGTTTCAAAGTTTTCAAACCGGATACAGATCTGATTTCCGGTTCAACTGGTCTAATTGACCGATCCAGTTTTAGATACCTTGATAAAAAAACCCTAAAAAAAGAAAAATCTTCAAACCAACCCAAGTCAGTCCAAACTCCAAACACTGCGCCATATAAAACACCATCGCATCCACTCCCGCCGTCGACCTACCGCCCTCTGCGACGCTCTTGCTTTCCACCGCCGCCTTGCTGCCATCATTGAGCCTCACTACGGAGGAGGCTATAAGCCGAATCCAAATCACACACTACCAATCACCTATTAGGTTGTTTTCCGTTAACAATGGAAGTAGATACATTGAACATAGTACCACGCGATAGCAACAATGACCGCGGCTGCGTCACAGCAAAGAAATCCACCCGCCTCAGCAAGAGAAAGGAGTACATGCACGACGACACTAGTCGGCTGTCGGAGCGCAAAAAGAAGGAGATGAGAATCCGTTTATCGCTAACGAAGCCTTCCTATGTTCTTGGACTCTGTCCTAAACCTTTTAGATCGGAACATCGTCGGAGATTGCAGTACCTGCTGCGTAGGCTAGTTAATCAACAAGATTGGGTTGGAGTTAGTGGTGTTATTAGTGTTTACTTGAAAGGAACTATTAAGGATACTTCTATCTTGAAGAATCGTTTCAAGTTTTGGGTAATGGCTTATTTCCCCTCTTTGCTGTTTTTGAAAATTCCAAATTGTATCTCATTTGCTTGCTAGGTTCAAAATTTCAGTTTGTAATTTTTTTAGCTCTTATAAGAGAGAAATGTTTTTTTGTTTTGTTTTGTTGCTGTAAACGTAGATTTTGTATTTTGGGATTCATTCATGTTCGAGGAGTCACCAGATGTTGGCGCCTCTCTGGACATTTGAACTGTGGTTGTATGGTTAAACAAATGTTGAAATCATATTGCATTGACTAGTGCTTGTATGGTTAAACAAATGTTGAAATCATATTGCATTGACTGCGAGCCTTCTAAATAATAACTTCTAAATTAATTGAAGTCAGCTTGTGCGCCTACAAACTGATAATGTCTTTCTAGTAAATTAGGAACTGTGTACTTATGTCAGTAATCCAAGGTAAGCTATAAGCCGACTCAGATGTCCAGCTTCCCGTGCCTCAGTATAGCTTAAACCATGCATCCTTAAAAGAGCGTTTGAATATCAGATGATTATCATGTAGCTAGACACGGGTAACAGGCCCAGAAATTGCCCGACACTATTTTATTTGATACATGTGTAGATGTGTCCATGACCTCACCTTATATGGTTGTGATTTGAGCTCGTATTTTGTAATTATCATTTGTGTAATTTCACTATTTTTTTTTTTTTTTTTTTGTGATTGTGATTTGAGCTCATATTTTGTAATTATCATTTGTGTAATTTTCACTTTTATTTTTTGAGTATGCACTCTTCTTCCCTCTATAGCTTTAAACCTGTGGTACTAATAGAAGTGAGATGATAACACGCTTCTTGAATATTTTATACAATCTACATTGTCAAATCAAAATTACACAAGCATCTTTTAAGTGATTGAAATGCCTCACCCATGTTCCTGTTACGTTTCATCCCTCATTCTGAAAATATACATTTTTGCTGTAATTTCTTTCATCAATGATATCCTGATTCTAGAATGCATGCCTGTCTATGTGTAGGCTTTACTAGAGCTTCTTAAGCATGTGGGGAACCATTCTATGAATTCAAAAAGAATCACGAATCTCTACGACGTTTGGTCAAAGAAGATTGGATCATTGAAGATTCGATCAATGAAGACTTGGGCAGTAGAGGTATATTTCAGAAACATCCCCATCCAAGTAATTTATCATGGCTACCTTTATATTAAATGTTCTCCAAATTGTTTGATCGTTAGGTACTATCTACTTTTAATTTATAGCTTATTCCTAGTTGTTGTCACTTATCACGAAGATGGAATTTTCAGGATTAAGTTTGAGAGTAATTGTTAAGAATGACAAAAGGCTGTGACAGAAACATAACAATTTTATTACAAGATTAGTCTTCTAATGCTCATGTATTTTCTTATGGCATAGGGAATAGTTCAACAATTATGGAATGTTGTTTTTCAATTCACAGGGTCAATAAATTTTTAAAGTATTTTGTAGTAATTTTCTAACAAGTTATTATAAGTATTATAACATTGCTTTGCTGTAGACCATAGTTGACAAAGTGAAAACAAGAACAAAAAGATCAAGGAACCTGTAATAACTCACAAGAGAGAGATAGGTCATGATATTAAAATATCAAACGAATGTTTTGAAAATCATTAGGAAAGATCCTAAAAACTTTAATTGTAAGAGTGTGAGGTAAGAGAAAAGATCTGATCTTGATGGCTGTTATTCTACTACTGACCACATTCCAACTTTAATGCTCAGCTATAATTACCATCTATTAAGCAGACTAGCTGAACTTTAGATGCTGAAAATTCTCTCAGACTCAGTTCACTATCAACTTTCCTAGTTTTCAAAGATTAGCTTTATTTTCAAAGATTAGCTTTATTTTCAAAGATGCTCCAAGTTTAAATGTAATAACTAGTACTTTTGTAAAGTTTTCTTATTAATTTATTACATGTGCAAGCCAAGTGAGAGTAATCAGGTTTGTGATTAATGGTTATATGTTTGTTTGTTCCCATTTACATTATGTTGCAGCCTGCTGTTGCACAACATTCAATGCAAAATAATCTCACCAAATTCTCTGCTAACTTCAGTTCTAGTTTTGTTTTGACAATTAACTTCAGTTCTAGTTGATAAATAATTATACCTGCAATTGAAGAAATGTTTCAAATTGATTCTGCTAGGTTGATTGTTAAGCATTCAAATTTATTGTGTATTTTTACTTGGAAAGCAGAGTAGACGTGCAGTTCTTTTGGAGTTCTTGTTGTTCCATTTTATGCAAGGCAATGCTGGGGAGGCATATCAGCTTGCTCTATGGTATGTTATATTAAATTTTAATGCTTAGCCCTTTACCTGTAGGGAGCTTTGGCACAATAATTATAGTTGTTATTGTGTAACCACTAGAAAGTCATAAGTTTTAGACATGAGACCAGTGTCTTGCGAAATGCAAGGTAAAGCTTCTTACAATAAACTCAAATAGATCTGACTCTTATTGAACCTACCCGTAGAAGGAGGCTTTGTGGTACCACTAGCCTTAGGTTGTCTTTTTTTCAGTCCTCTGCCTCTATGGAGAACTATGTGTTGCATCATGATGCTGTGGATTGGATCTTTTCAAAACCTGCCATTGCTAGATAATGTGGTCAGCTGGTTATGCCATTACTGTTACATTCTTTGAGACGGGGTTATAAATTGTTCTGTAAAACTTATATTGCTCATAATGGTTGAAGTATTAATGATTATCACCATCAGTAGTTTTATTCTCAAGACATTTGGGAATAACACCTTAATTAATAAGAATATGTATGGTACCCAACCACTCATTATTAAATACTGACTAAGTATAACTTATGATACTAGAGATTAGAGAAACCAAATAAAAAAGAGTGAAGACACATGAGCATAAAGTCAATGTTTCAAAGAATCCAGTGATAGTGCCCCAGTGATAGTGCCCCAGTGCGTAAGAGGATTAAATTGAGACAGATCAATATACCGGAAATTTGTGGATGGATTAGCTAACACAGTCACCTCACCTTAAAAATACTAGATTTTGTGTGCCACCGCTACATAAGATCTATTAGGGTTTCACAAATACATAACACTTCTAGTATTCTGACAGTCACAATTCATATTTCACTATAATCTACCATCAGTATCAACATATACAAGAAGCCTTGGAATGACCAGAGTGGCTTATTAAGTGTCAATATCAAGATAACAGTGTTGTCGATGGCGGTCCATTGCAGAGAGCCAAAATCCCGCCATACCAGCCACTTTGAGGTGGTGTTATAGAGTATTATGGTGGAAAAAATCACAACCATTGCGGTGAGCACAAAAGCGGCCATCTATATCCACCATAGCTTCGCCATGGCCGATATTTGATATCACTGCAAGATAATTCTTTTGAAAAAAGGAAACTCAACTGTGATTTAAATTCCTTTGACATGTTTTTCAACCGCAAACTTTCCATTGATACTGCGTTTTGTTCTTCATTAATAATGTCTTTTTTACTTCAAAAATAAATTGGTTCCTTACTGGCTAGTAGTTTTATCCTCCATCTTATCCCTTTGCCGTCTCTCTCTCTCTCTCTCTCTCTCTCTCTCTCTCTCTCTCTCTCTCTCTCTCTCTCTCTCTCTCTCTCTCTCTCTCCTCTCTCTTGTTTATTTAGTCTTTTTATGTTTTCCTTAGCATTGAGCAAGAGAATGTTGATAATGATCCTGTTTCAAAGATGATGTTGGGTTTGACATTCTATGAGCTGTGGTATTCTTCTATTCCCGAAGAATTTCAATGGAGAGATTCAGATCAAATTGACGGTCAAGAGAACTCACATACAGAGGGAACTTCATTCAGCAACAAAGTTAGACAATCAGAGTGGCATAATACAGTTGAGTCGCACATGGCAGACTCCCAATATCAATGCCACTCAGATTCATCTGTCATGAATAATAGGCAAATGTCTAAGGATGTTGGCCTCAATAATGATATGACTGTTCCCATGGATGTTAATGCGAACCATAAAAGAGAAAAACTGAGTCAAATCTTTCAGCCGCCAGATTTTTACTTGACTTCTGATGAAAATCAAGTAACGGGAGACCCTTTTTCTAACAGCGGAGGTCTTACACAAGATATCTTGAATGCTCTAGGTAAGCTTTTTATTTTCTGATTAATTGTTAACAGGAGATTTTCTCTTTCACGTGGCTGCACATCTATATGAGAACGTGCTTGCACATATGCTTGTATATTGAGTTTGTCTTATCTGACTTATTTCTCTCTCAGATTGAAAATATTGATTTTGTTTTGCATAATAGTTTGATATGGTTAGTTTTAATTTTCTTTTGCCCGTAATTATTCTTTTAAAGCAACCTCTGATTAGTCTCACAGCCTAAATATTGCTCATCAATCAGCATTTATAATCTCACAGTATATTTTAGATGGTGATTGCTATTCAGATCACCTGTAACTTTAATATTGACCTTATGCATTTATTTAGGGAGGCTTGATTTGTGGTTGCTGCCCTTGCGTTTTGAGAATGTGAATGGTTTGTTGGAGTTCATGATCATGCACAGAAATCGATTTAACGAGTACTATAACAATGCATTAGAGTATTTAAAACTAGCTCTTAACTCAACATCCTTTGCATCAGCAGCATTGCTTCCATTAATACAGGTATGGAGCATACATTTCAAATTATTTTGAAACCACTTAACTGCTTTTAGCATTTTATATTGGTAAGTGTTCAATAAATTCAAAAGGTGGTTTAAAACGGTAGAAGTTCTAATGAGTTAGTAGTTGCATAACCCCATTCCCAAAATAAAATAAAATTTAACTTTGATTTCACTGTTAGGGTGTTGATTTGTTGCTGAAAGAAAGTGAGAAGAGAGAAATAAGTAAGAGAGAGTTAAATAAGATTTGAGGCATTGTTACTGTTTTGTCTTTTCTTCACCATGTTTAAGCTGTTGGGATACTTGGTCCTTTGAGTGCTGTTACTATTTGGTCTTTTCTTCTACATGCATGTGTACACTACAAACATAATATGAACATATCATGGCCTGGGTTTTTTGAAATCAATTTTCCATCTAAGCATGCACAAATTAACCAAATATGCTCTGCAACTCTGCACTAAGTTTCCTTCTCTTTATGCACATACTCGCATATTTTTGCATCTGCTTGAAACAATATATATGATAGTAACTGTTTTTTACATGGAATTATTTAGAGACATCAACAATTGCGTAACTTTATTTTCTGTTGACAGCTGCTGCTGATTGGAGGTCAAGTTAATGAGGCTTTAACTCTGCTTGAGCAACAATGCGATAATTCATATTCTATTCTCCCAATTAGGTACACATCCCTTGCTCATTGTTGAAAGAGAACATGAAAGAGATATATGGCAAAAGTGTGTATTTTGAACTATACCGTGGAGTCAACTTTATATAGGCATAAAGTAATAATTAGTAATTACAAAAATAAATATAAGAGATACTTGCCGTATGTACATGATATAATATGCATATACAATAATATATTAGTATATCGTGTAAGTTTTTTGTTACAGATGCATCCAATCAAATCATGTCAAATAGATATTTGTGGAGATATTTTTGAAACTAACTTAAAAAAAGTGGTACCACAGAGTGATTTGATTGGATGTATGCGTTTAAAAGTTTTACACCATCAATACATATATATTAATCTCATAAAATAAATACAATGATCGTGATATTAATGTTATTGAATAGCAGCTATAGCCCTATTGCATAGCTGTATATCAGTGCAAAAAACCATAAAATCAAATTGATGAATTGAAATAAAACATAAGATCATCTTTTTATAGGAGAAAGTACATAAAGACACTCAATAAATTAAGGAGTGATTAAAGGTTTGAAATAAAAATAAAATATACGTAAGATCAAGTAGTATCAAACTGATAATGATAAAATATTTCAACACCCCCTCAAGTTGGTGCATAGATATCAATCATGCCCAACTTGCTTATCATATACTCAAAACTCGTGACAATCGAGTTTAATATGCTTTGTTCAACCATGTTGAACTGAATTGTGGGCTATGCTTATGGCGGTCTTGTTGTCACAATGTTACTTCAATGGAAGTTCCACCGACATCCTCAACCCCTTTAGAACTCGATGAATTGAATCCAAAGAACCTCACAAATTCTTTGGACCAATTCTCTAAACTCAGCCTCTACACTGCTTCGAGCAACTACTCATTGCTTCTTAGTTCTCTACGTTACCAAGTTTCTCCACATATAAGAACAATAACGTGAAATTGACTTTAAATCTGTAACAAACGATTCTTGCCAAATCTCCATCAGTAAATATAACCATATTCTCATCACTTTTTTTTCTTCGAAAAATTAGAATTTTCTGGGGGTAGCCTTCAAATATTTCAAAATTCTATTTGACATCCTCAAGGTGTTTTTCATTAGAGACATGCATTAATTGACTGACAATGCTGATAGAGAAGGCAATATTAGGTTTCTTATGTTCCAAGTAAATCAATTTTCTTACTAATCTTCATCTTGTGTCAACATGCATGTCCTCTTTTTCTCAAAGTTTTGAATTTGGGTCCACGAGAGTATCAGTTGATCTACATCCTTTCATTCTTGTTTGCACTCTTTTGATCCCAATTTTTCTTTATAACCTAGAGAGGGCCATCGATGCCTTATGTCCGAGTACACTGTTGACTACCAACTTTGTCTTATTTCTTTCTACTGAACCACAGGAGTTGTACTTTACTGTAAATACTGACAGTTCTCTTTTCAGCTTGTAAAGTCATAACATTCTAAATGTTATTCTTCTCAAGCACTTTCATATCCTCAGACATAACTTCCTTCCACTTTGGAACATTTAGAGCTTCCTATACAGAATTTCTATGCAAGACAAATGAGAGTATGTTTGGTGCAGTATCCATCAAATTTCCCTAATAGATATGAGAACATCAAGATCAATATACTTAGGATGAGAATCAGAGAAAATTTTATCTCTACTTTTGTTCACTTTAGGGGGTTGATTCTCCCTCGAGTCTGATTCATGATTGTGCTGACGAATCAATTCTTCTACTTTCTGATTAGTGAATTTGGAGAAGGTGACCAAACTTAGAAGGATTGGTTTATGAAGCAGAAATAATGATCGGAAAGTAGAAGGATTAGTTTATGAAAGCAGGAATCAGTGATCACGATTCCTGCTTTCATAAACCAATCCTTCTGCTTTCTAATCACGATTCCTGCTTTCATAAATCAATCCTTTCTAAGTTTGGTACATTCAAACTTTTGTCTTGTTTCATTATAAGGGCGTGACAGTGGTTCAATGCGATTTAACAAGACTGAGAAAATACTAAACCACAAATCTAAATACGAATTCGAACAAATTGATTTGGATTGATTAAGATAAAATACTCTTGATCTTGATATTTATAACCAATTATTTACAATCAAGTCTCTTGTTTATGGGAATAAGAACCAATAAACCTAATCATAGAGATATCTACTTAACATAATAACATTCAAGTTATATACATATCTTAGCAGTTTCCTTGTTATTGTTTTTATCAAGCTTGGTTTCCTTATTCAACCAGGATTAAGAGTTTTGTATCCCAGTAAGTATGGCTTGGTGTTTAATTTTGTTTTGCAACATCAAATCATCAAATCATAATCATACTTTAATCTTTATTCTTTCTCTTTTCTCTATCTAAAACCCATTCTTGTGAGGGTTATGAAGTTACTGATGCATTTGTTTGCAGATTACGAGTGGTTCTCTTGGAGCATTTTGATCGAAACAACTGTCTCTTGATTCAAAGTTGTTATGAGGATATATTAAAGAAGGATCCAACCTGTTGTGATTCTTTAGCAAAACTTATAGCAATGCACCAAGAAGGTATCTTCATTCATAACAAATTCTTTTTAAATAAATTGAATAATTTTTCTACCTCTAATTAATTCTAATTAACTAAAAACTCTCAACTGACCAATCACAATACTTTATATGCTCAAGCTCAACTATACACACTACACACTTTGCCTAGTCATTAATTGATTACTTCTGATATTTTGCAGGAGATTATAGTCTTGAATCTCTTCTGGAAATGATTGCTTTACATTTGGATGCTACAGATGCAGAGTACAAAACATGGAAGGTGCTAGCTATATGTTTTTCTAAATTGTCTCTCCATGAAGAAGACATCTTGTCTACATGCTCCATTCAAAATGATAAAGTACAGGGCCTGCAACATTCCACCTCTCGTGAAACCCCAAAATTATTTACAGAGGGTATATCAGCAAAATCTTGGAATCTTCGATGTCGGTGGTGGTTAACAAAATATTTCAGCAATAGCAAGTTTGAATCAAATATTAAAACTGATGATTTACAATTACTCACATACAAAGCAGCATGTGCATTATACATGTATGGACAAGAGTTCACCTATGTTGTGAAGGCCTATTCTCATTTAGAAAAAGAAAATAACAAGGATTTATTGTTATTCTTGGCCGAGAACAAGAGAAATTCATATGGAATTTACAATAAAAATTCAAAGAAAGCTAAATGTTTAAGATGAAAATGATAAGATATATTAATTGCATTGTGAATATCATTTATTTTATCTCAGTTTTGGGTAGCTTTCATGGTTTAAATTGTATAGAGTTTTGTATGAGTTTGCTGTCCATTACCTCAATGGTTACTTCTTCAACTATACTCTATTTTAGAATATATTTCCAGTTATTTAAAACCTATATTCAGATGTTTACAAATAAGATATTGCATGTTTTGTTAATAAGCGATAATCAATTGTTTGGAGGTATATGCAACATAAATATTTTATGATAATATTATTGCATTTTTTAATCTATATACAAAAATCTTAAATGGCAATCATTTTAAAACGGAAAAAGTATTTTGTTAAATGGATTAAAACACGTGTTCAATTTAATTTTTGATTAAGATAGGACAATAAATACATGTAGCTCCATTTTACTCGAGGGGCTCTAAGACACTACTAACTCGAGCTTGTCTACCTTTTTATCAGAGTTATTGATCTTTATCAAATGGTCACTTGCGCTCCATGCAGAACAATTTGGGGTATGCTATAGCAAGTTTCTCTATACAAATGTGACTTTGAGTCACAATTCAAATTATACTTGCAATGTTCCACATCAGTCTAATATTTTTTGTAGGCACCCTCTCTAGCCACTAGAAAATTATCACCATCGCACCAAAATCATCTTTAAGGTGGTCATCATCAAGATATCGACAATTCTTCGTTCTAGTACATAATAGATGCGTTATACGTGAGAATCAATTTTATTTGATTTTCTTGAATTTCCTTTGATTATCTAAATTTTCCTTAGTTGTATAGTCAAAACCATTTTCCAATTACAACTCTGAGCAACTGTAATTGTAGTAATTGCTAGGGATGTTCAAATCCAAACCAATCTAAATCAATCAATCCACTCAGCTTCTGACTTTAAGCTTGATGTACCATATTGATATATAATCATAGGGTGTTTCCAAAATTTTACCATAGCCTTTTAGTTTGATGAAACCACACCTGTGTTTGAGGGGAACTTTATCCGATAAAGGAGATTCACTATTTTGAATTAGTACAATTAGTTTTATAGGAATAAAAATCCCATGTTGTTCAATGTCTCTTCCTAATGCTAGTGATTATCTATTTAGGACTCCCCCTAAATATGAGAATCCATCTCACTTTCTCTCAATCACTAATCCCAAGTGATTGTAACTTTAATAAACAACTTATCGAATGTTGAATAACAAGTCAATTAAACAAACCAACACAATGCCTTTTGATATGAAAGTTGGCATTAACATCGTGTACAAGCGACACAAACAAATGACTCAAATAAAACCCTAATACTAAGAATCTTCAATACTTGTTTGTCTTCTTAAAGATGAAATTGAGTCTCTTTAAATAGAATTCTTCTGTTGGAATCTACACCAATGAGCATAAAATTTGATCAGTAGATAAAGTGGATATTTGGTTAAGAATTGTTTTTCAAAACTGCTCCATAGCAAGATTCAATTTGATTTGATTTCAAATTTAAATTTCCAAATCTTTAAATTTGATATTGATAAATCATCAAACAAATCTAATTAATTAGGTTGCTAAAAGATAATAAATTAATAAAAAAAAATCCAAAAAGATGCTCAAAATACAAACAGAAAACGCGTTGTAGGGACTAGATGTGCCACACCTGCTAGAATATCATGCCCCACACATGTCCTTTATTTACCAAAATAACTTGTAAACACTGTGTTGTTTTATATAATGTAACCAATGTAACTAATCCAAAATGATAATACAATTTCTCAAACTCATCTTCCTCCAATGTATGGTAGATGACTAAGAAAATCTCTCTTGTCTCATTTTTTAATCCTTCAAAAAATCTTTTGTGCTTGAGTCAAGGAATCATCATGTTGTGATTCCTAATAGGCTTTTTAACCTTTAAAACACCATTATAGTCCAAGAAAATCCTTCATTTATAATTACTTTGGGAAATGAAACTTGGAAGAATGTTGATCCATTGTTAGCCATGACTACAGAATGAGTTCTTATTTAAAACTAATATCCAATGCCACTTTGTTAAAAAAGGATACGACTATATTGATATCTTTTTTAGAAATTAGTAAGGATACTCTATTTGAGAGAATCGTAATTTATATTACTTGAGAGGATACTTTACAAGTTTGTTTACTTGTTACTTAATTCTCTCTCTCTCAATCAACTTCTACATATCACCAAAACTCCCTTTGGAATATACCATTAAAATCAAAAGCAGTCCTAAAACTTTAATAGTCAAATGGATAAAATAAAGTTTATATCCAACATAAATTTAATAAATTTTAGTTAGGGATGCATCTAGTCAAGTGGCTACAACAAGAATCAGTAGAATGTTTACCCTAATTCAAATTTTTATTAGAAAAGATGAAGTAAATAATATCCCATATAAGAACCTCCATTATCCTCAATACTTCAACGCTAAATTTTTAATAAAGTTATCAAGTTTTAAATATTTTAGAAGATGATGATTCAATAGAATTCACAAAGATTGTCAATATCCACCAGAGACTATACATTTGTAATAACTCCCGACATGTAAATTAGGTTAGATTGAACATATAAGCGAGGAACATCTTTGGAACATAGTCAAGGAACAGGGAGGTTGGAAGAAGGTCAAACATAGAAGATCAACATATGGAACTAGGCATGGGTCAGTCTTGGATTCACGAAGAGGGAAAAGTCCATTGGAAGGGAACTTGTATCTTCCTTTTTCTTTATAGAGTTCTCAGATTCTTGTGTCGCTTAGGAGATGTATGAAACTTTTAAAGACTTTGGATTGGTTGTTGAAGTGGTGATCCCTCCAAACATAGATAAAAGAAGAAAAAATATGGCTTTGTAAGGTTCAGAAAGGTAGCAGATGTGAGATCACTTGTGATGAAACTAGATAACATCTTTATACAAGGGAAGAATATTTATGAAAATATCCAAAGATTTCAACGTGGGAAGAATTCATATCAACCTTTAAGGAAACCCTTAAGTCTTGAGGCAGAGTATATAAAGGACTAGAGACTCCAGTCATCATGGCACCATGTTTGTGAATCGTAATCGCAAGTCCTATGCTCAAGCAGTAAGGGCGAGAGTCAACTCAATGGAAGTGTCTGCAAAGGTGGTTTCAAGGAATCCTTTATCTAGAAATGAGGAGAGAAAATGGGAAAAAAGATTTTGGTTGAGGATCAAAGGATTAGAAGCCTAAATTTGCTCACCTTCAATTCAACGTTGAAAAAATGATCTTAAAGGATTATAAAAGACATTTGTTAGGGTGGTAGAAAAAGCTGGAATGACATATAACATTCATGAAACTTTCCATTCCGAAGGTTATTTCTGAATCAAATTCACTCCATTGGGGAAAAACTTTGTTGGAATAAAGCGAAGAGAGAGAAATTAAAGCCTTGATAAATGAGGCTACATATTGGATCAAACAATGGTTTTATGAAATTCATCTATAGTTATCAGAGGACGTCGATAAGGAAAGAATTACTTGGATGAGATGCTAGGGACTACCCTGCCATGTTTGGTGTCCTAAAATATTTGAATTTATATCAAGCACATTTGGGGTGTTTATATGCTTCAAGGATGAGACTAGGGAACATACGAAGATGGATGTAGCAATATTTTTGATTCGAACTAAGTATTCCTTTATAATGAATGAAACATTGAATAAATCAAGTTGGTTGAAGATATGCATGGGTAAAAAAGAATAGTGGTGCCAAAATAAGTGTTGAAAGTAAATATTCAAGATGATAATTGCTTAAAGCATGATGATGGCACGTGGGATGGAGATGACAAGGAAGAAGATGGGGAAATTCAAGAGGGTAGTGTTGATGTCATCCTATTGTTACATCAAGCAATGTTGTAAGAACCGGATTGGACCAGCCGGTCCGACCGGGAACCGGACTATCCACCGAGTTAGTTCGCTTAGCGGATCGCCCTCGTCATTGGACCGTTGAAAACCGGTCTGGACCAGTGGTTTGCGTAGACCGGTGGTTCGATTGCATATATATATATATATATATATATATATATATATATATATATATATATATATATATATATATATATATATATATTAAAAAACGACGTCGTTTTTGTGTTTTCAATATTAAAAAAAATTAAAACACAAATCACAAATAGCAGGTTTCAATATTGTTGTCTTGTTCGATGGTTTAGGGTAGAGAAAAGGAACAAATTGCAGGTTTTCATATTCTGATTTCCAGGTTCAAAATTGGTCGCAAATCACAGTGAAAATCGTTCCGTCTTCTTCATCCATTCTCTCTGTTTCGTTTCGTCTTCTCCGCATCGTTTTTATTTCGATTTCCAGGTTTGACGTTACTGTATAACCTGTTTGTTTTGTTCTATAATTTTATTTGGTTTCTTTCTGCACTATTTTTGTTTCGATTGTTCATCTATGTAAGTGCATAAAGTTTTGCGGTGATAACCTGTTTGTCTCATTTATTCTCCCACATAAATAAAATCTCTACCTATTTCTTTACCCAAAACACACACACAGTTTCACTAACAATTTATTCTCCCACATATAACCTGTTTGTTTTGTTACAGGATTTTGCAAACTTAGAAAATATTGAAATTACAATTTAAGTCGTTAATGATCGATAGAAACAAGAAGAAACAAAATTATGATCCTATCAATTTTGAAACACTTGGTGATCATTCTAATTGGGTGTTGGAGGATTCACCACCATTCTTAACTATTGAGGAAGTTGAAGCACTACGCAAAGATCTTGCTAGTATGACAATTCAGTTTGTTTCAAACGATCTTGGTATGACATTATTTATTGTGAATTATAATTTTGTTTACTATATATGTCAATTACTAAACTCTCTAAATTGATTTTTGTTATAGATCAATTAAATTTGGATGAAGTTGACATTGAGGATGATGCACAACTTAATTTTGGAGGAAAAAATCAAATTAATAATATCATTGATGGTGAAGATGATGCAAATCCGATTGATTTTGCTGTAGATGATTTTGATATTGAAGAAGCAGATCCCAACATTGAAATAGCTTTCCCTCCTTGGAACTAAATTTAGTAGACATAATTATTTTGTTAAAAACTATTCAATTAGATTATGTTGCAAAATTAGACTTTGTTTGCAAGTACATTTTGTTATTTTGTACTATTTTGTTGTGTGTGATACTTTACAATTAGACTCTGTTAAAAATTTGAATTTAAATTATGAATCTGTGAATTTATGATATGATATTTTCAAAAATTTTAGCTACTAGTAATATTTTTAGAGGCTAAATCATCTGGTTCGACCAGTTGTATACCTATTATAATGACAGGTTTATTCAACCGAGTTATCCGGTTTGGTCATGCGGTTCGACCAATGATCTAGTGGTTCGATCGATGAACCAGTGACTCAGTACCTTCACCGGTTTGATTACCGATCCAGTTTTTAAAAAACTGACATCAAGGAAAAAAGGTTGCAAAAAACTTGAAAAAAGGATTATCTTTTGTAAACGAGAACAAGGTGGAGGGTACAAAGGCAAAAAAAATTGGCTAATAATGATGGGATAGGAGTAAAGGAGAACCTTGGAAAATGGGATATAGAAAAAGTGTCAAATGAATATCTTTGTAGAATGACAACATTAATTGTTGGGGGCTGTCATACCCTAATTCCCCCCCTAAGATTTTCCATATTTTCATTTGCATTTTGCATACAAACAAGATCACCAAACATCTGTGTGTTTTCTTATTTACCTTTATCTGTTTATATTTACTAATCTCTAACTAAAATACCAAAATATGTCAAAATTTGCTTCTTCTCTCACTGTGTTTAGGTGTTGCAGGGTTGTCATAAGGTAAGGCAATGTTTTCAAGTCAAATGTGGTTATTCAGTTATGATCCGATTCAGATGGATGTTCGACCTAATCTTGGTCAAACTATCAATAGATTGCTTTAACTGCAAGTTATTTGTGTCAGTGGTTTATTTCTCGGACAATGCGTATTCAGAGTTAAATTGTGTTGTGCATACTACTTCAGTTTATAAGGCAGTGGTTCATGTGAGAATTGCTTCAGGGAATCTGATTCATCATAATCAAGTGCTCATCAGTTTGTTATTGGTTCACATGTGGATTTATTTTTCTCAGCATGAACTCAAATAATCAGGGCAAGTTTCAGATGATTCAAATGGTTGTGGCTTAAGTTGCAAGTTATCCAGTTGCTCAGTAATGGTTGTATTCATTTAATCAGAGGCTCGTGGGGAAAAAGTTCAAGTTTTGGTTTTGAGCTTAAGACAAGATTGCATATCCATTATCATTCAAATCCATTTTTATCCTTTTTATTATTCAATTTCCACAAACCCATATTCTTAAATTCGATTATCCATATTCAATAACCATTTTTTAAATCCATTTTATTCTTTCAAATCCAATTTCATATTTTTTTTTAATTTCCCATTTCTAATTCATACATTTTTTATTATCCAATTGAATTACTACAAAAATCACTTAAAAAAAATAGCCCATTCCTTTTTTATGGCCCATCACCACTTCTTTTTCATTCCAACATTCTAGCCCTACCAAGCTTACATCAGCGCACAATACATAGCCAAATTGATTGGGCCACTTTGCCAAACACACTAGTCAACGACTCAACACACAAACTCAACGCAACACACAACTAAAACATGCACTTCATTCTACAAGCCGCTCGCACAAAGACGCAACCAATTGCCAAAAACAAGCTTCAGCCGCAAACTACCTCACATAATGCATCACACTATCAACACAACAAACACGAATTCCGCGTGACCTCCAAAACGCCAACAAATTGTATTGAAATGACATCGATCTCTTTCACATTTCCATCTATAAATACAACTCACTTCCTTCTTCAATTTCAAGCTTTGAAAGCCCACAAACACCCTGCAAAATTCCAGAATCAAAGCTTCAATCCACCATAAATTTTTCTCTTAATTCATCTTCCAAAAACCATAAACCTAACTGCCTTCAATTTTCTTCACCTTCTTCAACCAAATTCACACGAAACAGTTACACAAAACCTTCATGAACCTTTCATAACCTTCACATAAATTGAAATCACACTTCAAATTCGATCCAATTTCAACCTTCAATCAACTTTGACCATCAATTTTTCACAAAATCCACGAAAATTCACCAAACCTTCATCAATAGATTTGCATCGCACAACCTTCAGCTCTTTAAAACATCTTACCAACTCACAAATCTGCAACTGCAGCGATTCATCAACAAATACATAACATCAATCCTAATCTTGCAACATTACATATCCACATCAACACGACATCTCGCACAATAAACAGAACCTGAACCGCGAGAGACAACTGAGAAAGACGCAACCGAGAGAGCATTCTAGAGAGTAGAGTGAAATTAGCGATTTACCTCAAGAAATCGGAAGAGAGATGTGCGTTGTTGTTAATGGTTGCGATTTGGGATTTTCTTGAAGTACATAAGCTACAATGGACAATGCTTTTTCAAATTAGAAGGAGGTTGAAGAATACTTCAAGTGTATTTGACCTTCTGTGATTGAAATTTTTTATGTTGATTGTTTGGTATTGGTTTGGGATTTGAAAGCTTTGAATCCAATTCACTATTACACATCCCTATTCCAGCGCCATACTCCCCTTCCTTTTTTTATATTATTTTTTGTTCTTTCTTTGTTTTTCTTATTTTTTTACTATTTCTTTAGTTTTATTTATTTATTTTAAATCATTTTTAATTTTCTGGTTGTGTGGATCGTAAATGTTAGATCCACTTTCTTTCTTCATCTCTTTTTTTTTGGTCGATGAAAATCGAAGAATCAATGATTATTGATTTTCAAAGATGTTTAATCTTCATTATTTCAAATCTATGGATGAATGATCATTTGAATCATTATCCATACTTTGGAATCATGATAGATTTCCTTTGATGAATCAATGAAAAATCTCGATTAAGATTAGGCCATTACCTTTTTTTTTCTTTTCGTGTGACATGTTTTCGGAGGATGATTTACTATATCATTTCTCTAACATGTGTTGGCACTAATATCATTAATCTTAATTGGTTTTGTCTGACCTCATTTGTAGGGTAATTACTCTGTAGATTACTTGGTCGCGTCACCCAATGTTGGTTAATCATTTGTATTAGATCCACGACTTTTGAAGCTTGATGCGTAGTTGCTTTGGGTATCCCAATCTTCTTTCAAGTATTCATCGAATTTGGGTCTAATTGCATCGGTTAATCAGTATAGTGTAAGATACTAAGTGGAATCGGTCGCCTTTTCAGTTTTTGGCACTAAGTGCTTTGTTACTCATTTGATTGTGGATGATTAAGTTCACCATACCATTATTATGTATATATTATTATTACTACTATATTACTATTTTACTTTCCTTCTCGCACCTAATCCTCTTTAATTTTCTTCTTGCTCCCTTATCTCCTTTATTTTTTATTATGCTTTATCATTAATTATCATGTTTATGTTTATGTTTATATATCTTTGTGTTTTTTCTTTTGTCCATTTGGACACAAAAATATTAATAAAGGGTTAAACTTCTAAAAACTTGTGATCTTGATCTTGGACTATGGTTACTATCCTTTGCACTGGAATTGGAGTTTTGGACTTAGATTCTAGGACACATTCCTTTTGCTTTGATCATCATGGAGTTGGTACTTTAACCTGTATTTGGCCATTTTCTAGCTTATGCTTATAAGGATGGAACTCTTGTGCTTATGCTTGGAAGTATCATCAAGTTTGGTTAGATTTTTCCTCCTTTATGTCTTTTATTTTATCTTTTTAGGATAACCACTTCATCTCTTCCCCTTCTTTGATTTTCAAAACTTCCTCTCTTTTTCAAAAACTTCTTGTTTTCAAACTTTCACCATTTTAATGAATCAAACCTTGACTTTTTGTCAAGTGGATTTTTACTCCTTCCTTTCTTAATAAATGTCAATTAAATTAATCATTTTGAATTCAAATTCAAAAATAAAAAAGAACCAAACTCATTCAAGTGGTTTTGTGCCCTTGCGTACTTCTTTTTTTCTTCACTTAATAAAATCAATCAAAACCAACCATTTTTCACTATTTGTACCACGAACTACGGGATTTTGATCTTACATTGCACATTGTGGGTACGTATGCATGAAAGGAAAGTCTCGTCAAACAAAAAACATTAAAAATTAATTCTTTTCTCATCCCCTCACTCTCATTTAACAAACTATTTTCAAACCAAAAGCAATAAATTTTTTAAAGGGCTCTCGTGGAGTACTACAAATATTTGGGGTGCTAATACATTCCCATTTTGTAACCAACCCACTTACTCTTTCTCTTCTTGTTTCTTTAGTTTTTTTTTGCTTTAGATTCCTTTTAGGATTTATTCGATCTTTTTTTCGTTTTCCTTTTGGAATAAAATAAAAGCACGATGGCGACTCTGTTTACCTTGAGTTAAGTTAATCAATATCTTACACTCATGATTTTTACCTCTACTTGGGCAAGGGGATAACAGAGAATGGATAAGTAGATTATGATATGGAGAAAAGGCCAACAGGTGGTGAGGCTTTGGTGTGTGAAATTAGGGAAAAAGGGTTATAGATTTTCAATCCTCTAGTGGCGGACCCGAAGGTATAAACTTCATACCTAATCTCTTCTTCTACTATTGAGCTAAGAGGCCCATGTATAAACACTAAGCCCACAAAGAAAAAGTCCCTTGAAGAGAATTATGATTATCTAAATATTCCTTTTGCCTCTTCGTACTATTCTGCTCTAATTCACTCGGTCAATAACCCTAAAATAGTTTCATCTTCAAAATCCTTACCAATTATCAACCTTGATAATGTTGAATTGGAGGATAACTCTTCGATATTTTCTGGGGGTTCAATTATATGTTGTAATTCCATTGATGATTCAGATGTTAATCATGGAAATTCAAGAATCCGTAAGTCAATTGAAGATGTTCTGGCCAAAGTGTGGATGTCCATCAAAGATCTAGGAATTGAAGGGGATGATAATAATGAAATGTTTAAAAGCATTGTTCGTGAAATTGAGGCTAGGGATTTCAAAATCTATGATGCTACAAAGGAGACACCAACTTGAGTTCCATGAATATCAGAACCTTCAACATCTGAGGGTACGTCAATTCAAATAAAAAAATAAGATTAAGTTAAATCATCTTAAAAGGGAAGGCAAATTTTTGTTTATTCAAGAGTCAAAGGTCCAAAAGATGGAGGATGGTCTGGTTTATAGCATGTGGGGTTTCGAGGCGTATGTATGGTCTGTAATGGGTTGACGGGTTCTATAGATCAAGTTGGAGACATTTTAACTATTTCGAGGCAAGGTGTCATTAACCTTGTGTTCAACTTCAAGGGTAAATGATATCTTGGATTTAATGCTTTATGGAACGGTACTAATTCTTACTTTTTAAATATTTATTCATGTTGCAATCTAGTAGATAAGCGAGTGTTATAGTCTGAATTGTTGGATTGGAAAAACAAATTATCCCCAGGGGAGTGGGTGGTGGGGGTGACTTCAGTGCAACTAAGACCAGGGAGGGAAGGAGTGGTAGAGGTTGTAGTAGTCCCTTATAAATGGAAGAATTTTATAGTTTCATAGATCTGATGGAATTAGTAGACTTACTTGTGATGGGGAACAATTTTATATGGATAATTCTAATGGTATATCAAAGAATAGGCTTGATAGATTTCTATTATCCGAAGGGTTAATACATAGATTGAAGATTGTTTCTAAACAAATTGGTGATATGGATATTTCAGACCATAGGCCAGTATTGATTAAGGCTAACAACACTAACTAGGGCCCTAAGCCTTTTAAAATTTTCAATAATTGGTATGAACATGCTGTTTTTCTTGACTTTATTAGGAAATAATGGATTTCCTTTCCAATTAAAGGAAATGCTACCTATGAGATCAAAGAAAAACTTAAACTATTAAGGGATAAGTTTCGATGGTGGAACTAAATGATGTTTGGTTGGCTGGATCTTAAGATTGAAGAGGGGTGGAGGATTTAAATGAAATGGAAAGTTATTTGTTGAGTGCTAGTAGCCAACTATCTGATTAAATTCTGGAAAGGAGAAAGGAAACTCAAGAGTCCATATGGAAGAATTTGCATCTTAAGGAAAGTATCCTAAAACAAAAATCTAGACATAAATAGGTTTAAGAGGTTGATTTAAACACCAAATATTTCCATGCTATGCTAAAGTGTAAAACTATGAGAAACTCTATAGTTTCTATCCAAACCGAGTGTGGGGTATTGGAAGATGTGGTGTTAGTGAAGAGGGCTATCAAAGATCATTTTGAAACTAGGTTTCAAAGCCAAGGTATTCATAGACCTAGGATGGATATGGTAGAATTCAACAAACTTTTTATAGATGAGAGTGTGTGTTTGGAGGAGGAATTTTATGGTGTAAGAAGTCAGAGACGTGGTTTTTAGTTGTGACGGTGGAAGATGCCCAGGCCCTGATGGGTTTAATTTGGAGTTCTTGAAAAGGTGTTGGGAGGTGGTTGAGGAGGATGTGGTGAAGTGTATTTAAGAATTACATAAGACATAAAAGTTAGCAAGAGCTTTGACCTCTTCCTTCTTAGCTATAATCCCTAAATTTGAGAATCCTCAAGGTTTGGTTGACTATAGGACCATCTGTTTCATTGGTTGCATGTATAAATTAATTTCTAAGATTCTAGCTGCAAGGTTAAGGATTGTGATCGGGAAGTTAGTTTCTAATTTTCAAACAACTTTTATCACTGGGAGACAAATCCTAGATGGTGTGGTGGTGACCAATGAGATTCTAGACTCTTCTCAAAGAAAGAAGAAGAATTACTTGTTATTTAAAGTGGACTTTGCATATTCACGTGATTGTGTAGATTGGTGTTTTTTGAAGAACATGTTGGAAAATATGAGGTTTGGATAAAAGTGGTTGGAGTGGACTTTGCACATACTTGTGAACGTCTAAAGACTTCTTGTCCTTTCGGCGCCGAATCGCCTCGTGGGTTTCAGCCAACCTCCTCTTCTTAAAGTAGAGCTCCCTCTCTTCAAAGTCTTTTTGCTTGAGCTTGACTGTTTCTTCAGCTTGATGAGATCTTTCCTCTAGCTTCTTGTTATGGATCATCAGCTTCTGGCAAGAATTGTTGGTCTCCAAATTTTCAACTCTAAGTTGATAGACCAGATCCTCCAACTTCTGATAATCCTCCAATGGCACAGTAGCAGGAGATGGAACTGGTGAGAAAAAGGGGATTATGACCACTTGAGATTTTTCTTTTATCCAAGCTTCATACTTGGGGAACATCTAATTGTTACTTCTGCCTAGACATGTTACCCCTTTTCTTATGATAAGCTTCCAGGAACCCATAACTTTCCTGACCAAAGGAAGGTTATCTTTCATAGGGAAGTAAAAAGTCTGGAGTAACTCTGATTCTTCGGGAACATATTTGAGTGCATATCCCAACTGTCTTCTCACGAGGATGGGGTTATAACTGATGCCCCCAGCTACTCCTAATAAAGGCACATTGAGATAACTTCCTTAACTAGTGATAAAGTTGTTCCCCTTAGCCTCATGGTAAACTAGCTGATGTCCTTGGCAGACAACATGCTCAGTTTCTGGGCCCAGATTACATTGGGATCGGTGAAGACTTCAGTAGTGGGTAGATGTCTCATGAACCAATTGTAGAATAGAGGAGCACAACACCGGACTAAACCACCCTGCTTCTTTTCATTTTTGTAATGTACTGAGTAGTATAGATCACCCAGAAGAGTGGGCACATGATTCTTTAGCACTAACAAGTGGATGACATTCATGTCCACTAATTTATCCATGTCAGCAAACAGGATGATCCCGTAGATGGATAAGGCTAATATAGCACAAACTGAATCCTACTAAGCAACCATAATAAGTTCTCTAGTTCTGCTAACCAGAAAGTCGAGAGAAAATCCAAGTACCCCATCCTTAGTAGCAATCAAGTTTGCCTCCACTTCAATTGAGCTCAAATAAAGAGCTTTGGTAATGTCAAGATAAGTTGGTCTGGTCATTTATAAATTGAAAGGGACCTGGTGTTTGGGTGGAACAAATCACATCATACTCTTCAAGCAGAGGACCTAACTGGAAGTCATGAAAAGTGAAGCATCTGAGCCTAGGATCGTAGTACTGCAACAAGGTGTGGAATGCACTTCTTTGAGAACTATCCAGATTAACTACCAGATCCAGAATATCACCATAACTCTCCTTGAAGTATCTAACATGACCCGTGGTAATAAGAGATACCATCTGGTTAAGTAGCTCCAATTTGGTGTCAAAGAACTTGTAATGCACATTCTTCTTTCTAACGTCTTCCATTTCTGAAGCAGAAGTCTGACCGGGAACCGAGAATGATATGAACCCTGAGAATGAAAAAGATTACAAATGATTAATGACGTGATGATGCTTATGCAAGGCAAGGCATATGATCAATTACATGTCTGTGTTGTGCTGATCATATAATCAAGTATCTGTGCAGGGTCACAATAGCAATCACAATAATAGGGTCACAATGGCAATCACAGTAACAATTTCACTAAACAGAAATCCCGTATCTCAGAACCAAAGAACCAAAGAAACAGATCATAACACTGAACAATACTGGCAAAATGGGTATGTTGGAAGTTTTAGGGTTCCTGCAAACCTGTAAATCCCTCCCATCTCACGGGTGTGCTACTCGGGTCAACATCTTTGACTCTCAAAGTCGAATAGCAATAATACGTTCACCATTTCCGAGAAATGGCTCATGACCAAATCAGGGAATTGGTTAGGCATTATGTACTACCTAGGGAGGTCTCAGCTGAGTCCGGGAAAAATAAGCATCTCTCATAAGTCCCCAGCTTCAGGCACTGAATCGAGAAACAATAATACATTCAACCCTTGGGATACAATACTATCGTCATAAGAGCAGTTTGCCTTTACTGGGTTCCTATGAGAGAACCAGACCATCCTATGTGAGTTCCCAATGGACCCTTAGATGCGAGTGGATTTGCCAACAAATGTGGTCTGCCACTGCCATCACTGGAGAGGGGTTTTTCC
The DNA here is from genome assembly GCA_963966055.1 of Lathyrus aphaca. Lineage (NCBI taxonomy): Eukaryota > Viridiplantae > Streptophyta > Magnoliopsida > Fabales > Fabaceae > Lathyrus > Lathyrus aphaca. The sequence goes on from OZ014519.1 coordinate 653,605,178, forward strand.
ACTAAGGTCCTCGATGATCGGTCACCAAATGCACATAATTATCAAGGTCGTACCCTGAAGTGGAGGAAATCCCCACACAGAATAGTTCCAAGACGGTCGCAGTCTGGGTGTGGAACACATCGCCAATCATCATGATACCATGCGAGTACAATGTCTTCCCACGCTAGTCCTAGGGTGAACTCAAGTCGGGTATTTGGCTTATCTCACAGTAGTCCTATCCCACAAAAAAAACCAAACCAACACAGATAGTCCAATATATATGATGCATGGAAAATAAATACTAAAAGCGTTAAATAAATGCTGTAAAGTAAAGCTGTAAATGAAAGCTGTAAATGAAAGCAGTAAAGCTAAACTAAAGTGCACAACAACAAACAGATAACAACCACAAAAATAGAAACAAACAGGCGCTAGGATTGACTCTCAAAGGGGAAACCAAAGATTCTGGGTTCGGTCCCCAGCAGAGTCGCTAGTTGTCTCTCCTGGGATTTTCATCCTAGTACAAACGCGAAAGTGGCGCGAAAAAGGTAGAGTCGCCAGCCAAACATTTTTATCCCAAATGATTGTGAAATGTAATGCTACACAAACCAAAGAGAAAAGGAAAGGACAAGGTCCTGTGAACCAAAGATCTGGATTCGGGAGTCGGTTACAAACTGGGAATGTATTAGCACCCCATATCGTCCGCCGTACCCGACGGGATCCACGCTTGTTAGTCTGTTTCAAAGGGTGAGAATAAACTGCTGCTAAATAAAAAACCGCGTATGGAACTGGAATGAGAGTGGGAAATGGAAAAAAGAGAACAAAAAGGTTTGGGAAAAATGTAGGGAAAATAAAGAGTGTGCTCGAACGGGCCCTACCCCGTTGCCTACGTGCCATATCGATAAAATAAGGATCAGAGTCGACGTAGTTCGCCTAACTAAGGCGAGAACTTTCTTGTGTATTTTATGAGAATGAACTGCTTATGTCTATCCTCAGGTGTTGCAAGCTCGCCTTGAACGAGTGCGTATACCGTCTTTCAAATGAGACAAGTCGTAGCAAGTTCTCGTTGAGAGTGAATGAGGTGAGAAAAGAATTCCGCGGGAAAGACATGTGTTGTCTGTTAACTGTCTTTTAAGAAGTGTTTTGAGTTAGTTGTTTGTGAAACAGTCTCATACTAAGACTTGTTCATCGTGGTAAATGCCTTACACCTATCCCCAAAATGGGACGTGTATAAGTAACTCACATGAAAGTCTCCCGGCGTACGAGTAAGCTCAACCTTTATTAGATGTTTTTTACTGTTTCCTTTATGAGAAAGAAAGAGTCAAGTTGAGAAAGGGAAAAAACTAAGGGGACTAATGGTTTATGTGGTTTTATGATCCTAATGAGGAAAAGGAAAAGAAGAAAAGAGAATTAGAATTCAACTTACTTCCTAAGGAAGCTAAGTTGTTTATAAGAAAGGGGGAAGCCTATACAAGAAAAGCACCATGTGCTAAGGAAATTCACCATTAGAAAGCATAAAGAACATGAGGAAGAAGTTATATAGACAAGGCTTACCTCAACCTCCCTATAAAACAAAGATTAGTTTTTCAAAGCATATTGAAGATATAAAGCATGACAAAAGCTCAAACTAACTTAAATTAGCTAAATAAAAGCACTAAGGACTTCCTAGAGTTAAGACCTAGATCTAAAGGATACTATAGGATAACAAGCTCCTAAAGTCAGTAGCTAAACCCTATTAAATAATTCTAATGTTATGAAGTCAAATAATTACAATCTATGTCCTAATGAGTCACTAAACCCTAATGAGATTCAAAGAGGAGTTAGATGGAAATTTGAATGATTATGCAAAGTAAACTTGAATGAAATCAAGGATGAATGTTAAAACTAGAACCCTAAACTACTTAGAAGTTTCTCAAGAAGTTGGTGAATATATGAGCCAAGAGGTTCAAGTGAAAGAGATTGAGGTATAAGGTTGAATGAAGAAAGAATAAGATGAAATGGACATATGATCTCTTAAGAAGGAAATGATTTAGAAGAAAGAATCAACCATGAACAATAAAAGATGGACTCTCCATACAAAATCCAAGGTCTTAATGAAAAGTTAAGATGAAGATTTAACTCACAAATTGACCCCATAGGAACATATATGAAATACCTTAGGGTTAAGGAACAATGAAAGTTTGATTTTGAAGTTTTAAAGTGCAAAAGGATGCCAAATGAAGCAAAAGGGCTTAAGACTTGAAATGAATATGTAACAATGGATGTGGGACACTTATAAGATGTATAAGAAATGTATAACATGGATAACATACTTACAAAATGATTTTGAAGTGTTAAGATGAAGGAATAATATGAATTAGGGCAAGGTAAGCATACATGAACACATATGACTCTTAAGGACCCAAATAACCAAAATAAATTCAAGATGAAAGACCTATGATGGACATAAATGACTTAGATACACCTACTGAGATATTAAGAACTCAAATTAAGGGTCTCAAATGAATGGCATAAATGCCTTACCAAAATGTAATGAGTAGGAGGAAGAAATGAAACCCTAAAATGTAACTTGTGGAACAAGATGTCAAAAAATACCAAATTACATGAAAAATTTATGAAAATTAAAATTCAAAGTCATAATCCAGAGGGTAACATACCTCTAAGAGATCTCACAAAAAATTGGAGTTTAACTCACTCAAAAAGTGTACAAGAAGATCTAAGGTTTTAAAGGATGGTGTCTGTCGCTCCCGGGATTTTCATCCTAGTACAAACGCGAAAGTGGCGCGGAAAGGTAGAGTCGCCAGCCAGACATTTTTATCCTGAATGAATGGGAAAGGTAATGTTGCACAAACCTGAGGAAGAAGGAAAAGGACGAGGCCTTGCGAACCAAAGATCTGAGTTCGGGAGTCAGTTACGACCTGGGAAGGTATTAGCACCCCAGATCGTCCGTCGTACCCGACGGGATCCACGCTTGCTTGTTTTTGTTTCAAAGGGTGAGAAAAATATGAGTGCTGCTGAATAAAAACTGCTAACTGGAATGGGAATGAGAAATGAGAAAGGAATAAGAAAATGGAAAGAAAGGGGGAAATGTAGGGAAAATAAAGAATGTGCTCGAACGGGCCCTACCCCACTGCCTACGTACCTCATCGGGATAATGAGGATCAGAGTCGACGTAGTTCGCCTAACCTAGGCGGGAACTGATTGTTTGTGTTTTTTACAGCTGGAACTGCGTATGTCTATGCTCAGGTGTTGCAGGCTCGTCTGGTACGAGTGCGTTTACCGTCTTGCATGTGTGACAAGTCGTCGCGAGTTCGCGTTGTGAGTGAATGAGATGAGAAGAGAAGTTCCCGCAGGATAGTCGCTTATTGTTTGTTTTTGGCTTTTATGAGTTTTGTATGAATTTGGCACAAGGAAGTGAATTCAAACTCTTTTCCATGGAATGTACACTTGACTCTACATTCCAAGATGGAATAATAGAACAAGCATACCCAGCAAGGAGAATTTATCCAAGACTGGCTTCCTAGGATTAGGGTTTAAGTTCACTAGCTTGTTGAACTTTATTAAGTGTTTTTGCTGCTTTTGTGAAGAAGTGTCTTTTAAGCTTTCTTTATGAACAATTCCTTGATGAGACTTGTGCATCATGATAGACAAACTTACACCACTCCAAGATGGAATGAATGCAAGTGTTTCATGGAATAAGGCTATACACAAGGAATCATTTCATTTATTTGTTAAGTGTTTTTGGATTTTGTTTGAAGATAAGAAGAGAATGACTCAAATTGCAAAAAGGCAAAATCTAAAGGACTAAGACTCAATCCTAATTTTGTTATGTATTTACAAAGTGATCCTAATGGTTAGTGATGTTTTCTACTCCTAATGGAAACTTAGAACTATTAGAATTTAACTTACTTCTTAATGAAGTTAAGTTGATTCTAAGAATAAATGGGGAATCCTATTAAAGTTGTAATAATTAAAATAAGGCAAAACAATGAAATCAACTATGAAAAATAATATTCTAAAAATGCCTTAAAGGCATGAATAATAAATAGTCTTATTTATTTATTCTATTTCTATATGGAAATGAATTTTGTACTAAGTTCTAAATCTAGGTCAAACTTAATATTTATCCTAAAACAAATTAAACTAAACCTAAGTCTAATGTTAAATTTAAATGCTAAATCTAATCTAGACTATTATTATTTGTTGATTGAACATTATTTTTTCTAATGGCCTAACCTAAGGGAATTATGCATAATTAGGCCTAAACTAATATTCTAAAAAAATACTAAAACTTCTAGAAAAATTGTGAAACTTAAACCACATGATCCTAACACTATCTAAAATAGTATACTAAGAGGGATTCTAAAAATACTTATTTTTCTTATGCCTAAAAATTATTTAATTTCAGCTAAGAATTAATTATTATTTCCTAAGGATTTTATCACCAAAACCTAAGATAAAAATTCCTAAAAATCCACTAAAAAAAATCCTAAGAACCATCATGGGTCTTTTAATTATAGAAAAAAGAATGGCTCAAAAAAGTGGTTAGAAGCTATTTACATAAAATAAACAAAATTCAGCACAAATAATAGAAATTCAATAACACTAATTAATAGAAAAATTCATAATTAATTCTAAAATAAACAAATTCCAGAAAATAAAAATGTCACAAATTTCTAAATTGATTTATTAAGCTACCTTAATTTTTATAGAAATTTCTCACGCTTTTTATTATTTTTACTAGCTTTAATTTGAACCTATAATTAAAAATCTAAGAAAAGAAAATGGCGCATTAAAGTGGCGTATCGAGATTACTTACTTGAATGACGTGCCGATTTTTCACATAAAAGAAATCCGAAAAACCTTAAGCAAGGCCTTTTAGTCTCCTATGAGCAAAATAAATGCCCATCTTCCATAATCATTGTGAAGCTTTGGCCATAATCGAAATCGGTCCAATATCGATAAAAGAAATCTCATGAACACTTTAGTCCAAAATTAATTCACTAATAATTAATATTAATGACAAAAAAAAAATAATTAGGAAAAATCCAGAAAATGGATTATCATTAATCCAACAATGACTTAGCAAGAAACTTTAGTAACAAATTTTTACATGAAAAAAATAATTAAGTGTTTCTTAAAGTTAACAACTAAAAATAAAACCCAGAGGGTGCATCAATGACTATGAGGCGTGAATAGAAAGCCCATAGAATTTGGGGTCCATTCCCAAGAAGAAAATCCCGCAGGAGGGGTGAGAGAGTAAAGAACGGGTGCTGTGAGTGACCCATGGTGGCTGAGTTCACAAATCCCCAAATCCAAATTGTTTCTGAAACCCTAAAATAACAAAATAACAATAAGCCACAAACTCACTTCTTCTTCTTCCCAACGGCGCCGCGACTTGTTCTTCCTTTCCTTCGCCGTTGGTGCCGCCGAACCTCATCGGCTTCCAACGTTCTTCCTCATACCATCGGCGAGGTTTCGCCCCTTCCGAACATCATTTCACGATTTTTGCTTCTTCTTCGCGGATGTGTCGTTCTTCACCTTCCCTCAACGCAACAAACGCCACGGTCTCCCTCTCATTGTCGATGACGCTCGCCGGCCGATAACATCCTCTTCTGATTCCAAACGCACCGCCGACGAACCAAAATGAACCCACTGCAGTCTCTCTTCATCGCGCCTCCCCTACGAATCATCTCTTTCTTTCGTTCGTGACTTCGTCACGTTGCTCACGAACAACACACCGCGATGCCATGGCTGTTTCTTGCAGCTTCTCTGGTGATCCAAGAACACAATCGAAAGAACAACTTTTAGCGATACGAAATGGCGTTGTCATTTTTCAGGTACGATTCGGATTAGATACTCTTACTCTCCTTTCGCGTGATTTCATTTCTGCTCTTGATCCGATGTCGTCTCTAATTCGCTCAAACTGTTCTTTATCTCCTTCTTTTCTTCTATGAATGTGTGATTCTCGATCTAAAGTATTGTGCTGATAATTGAAACTGAGGGTTTATTCTTGATTGAATTGATGCAGGTGAATGCAACTTTGGCAGTAGAAGAACATGATGGTGACAGTGGTGCGAAAATGATGAGATATTGTTGATGATTGAGGGTGAATAAAGCTTGGTGGAGGTGATGAGCGAGACGAGGAACGTTGCTGATACTGATCAAAGGAAATGAAAGTGATGATTCGGGAAGACGAAAGTATCTGTGAAATACCGATAAACTCGAATCCCTTCTTCTGCTTGAACCTTGATGATATTTCACAAATCTTCTTCTTCATCTCTCTGCGACTCCCGTTTTGTCATATGAGCCAGGACTACCACTGATGCGAGTCCGGTTCCTTTCCCTGTCTTAATTCCATTCCTGCAATTTGATACTTGCAGTTGTGTTCTCAATCTTGCAGGTTGAAGCAAGAAATGAGGTTATTGATGAATTTGCATAGCTGAGTGTGATTCTTGTTTGCAGGGCTCAAACATTTGATGGATTATGGTGATAACAATGAAGAAAAGCACTGATTTTTTAAGATGAAGAACAACAAAGGGTGTTGTTCGATTGATGCATGATGAATGTTGATCGGAGATGAGGATGTTGAATGGTGTGTGGAGGCTCCAGAAAGCTGAGGAAGAAGCTTGAAGTGTGAAGACCACTCTGATTTATAGAAACCGTTCTTCTGGATCCTTCTGGATTTTTCTGGTGAGTCCTAGAATTTTCTAGTAAATAATTTGTTATTTTTCTGTTACAGACTCAGTTAGGATTGGCCATGAGTTGGTTATTGATTGTTTTTCCTCTGAATTTCACTTCATGAAACTCTTCTGCCAAATCAGTTCATCCTAACTGATTCTCCTCTTTAGCATCATCAATTTTCTGATAAATACTTGTTGCTTACAGGGCTGTTTTTGAATTAGTTACAATTGGTAATGACTGAATTTGTGGCCTTGATTCCAGTTACAGGTTGATATGGATGATAGTGTATGCAGCTAATGAAAAGTGTTGATCCCACGGCGATAAAGAGAAAGACCTGTTTCAGTTCTATATTTTTGTTTTCATTGAACTTTTTCTGGTATGACCGGTTTCATTTCCAGCTCCAGAATGAGAAACCGAATGCAACTTATTTAGTAGTTCTTTTCTCTTTCTCTTTTTTTTGTAGTAATTTTACTGTAACTGAATTTTTCCACGAACATTAAGAGAGAGACCTTTTATGAAGAAATTCTTTTGCCTTTTTAAGTTGTGAGGTGATTGAAGATTTCTCTGTAATTTTAATTTTGCTATTGATGGGAATGATGGAGGTACAATCCTCAATTTTTTATAAAAAAAAACTGTGAGTTAATTAGCATAAAGCTTATGAACTTTGAAGGAAATTCAAAGTGGACCAAAATTATAACCATGAAAGGTGGTTGTGATAAAATGCAAAATAAACCTGTGAATATTAATACAAGAAACTTGGTTAAAAGCTTAACATTTAGAGATGAACTTTATTGAATGAATTTGGATAGACACTTATGACGAGTTAAGAAAAAAAAACCACAAATGGATTAGCACAATTCTATTCAACATTAGCTTTGGACAAAAAATGAGACCAATGGAATGATTTAAATGGGCTTGAAAAGATACATGGATTTGAAATGGGCCTGGCAATAAAAGGTGTTAGAAATGGATTTTGTTAGCCATGGACTTGAATTTAAGATGACTAAATGGAGATTGGTTTGGTGATTTGGGTACTAAGATGAAAACAAAAGAAGTTGACTTCCTATTATTTTCGTAGAAATTTGTGATGGTTATAAAGCGAAATTTACCAATGAATTTAAATGGTGCAAAATGAACAAGGAGAATACATGAGTTTGACATGGGTTATGAAAATTGAGAGATGGTTCAAATCAAATCACGAGAAAAAGATAAATGGAAAACTGAAAATGAATTGATGAAAACGTAAAAGATAAAGGGAATTGAATAAATGAAAGGGGACTAGGATAATCGGGAATGGCTTATGACAATGAGAACAAAACAATGCACGAAGTATCGATTTTAGTCCAAGGTCTATTTTATATTCTTCCACCAGCCCATGAACATGACCACTTTCGAACTATCGAATAATTTTCCAGATTAGTCACACCTCTTTGAATCGTCTGAACCATGCCATGACCATTCTAATCCAGATGAAATCACTGATAAACTGAAAGTTCAAACCAGACCGCACACGAAACACTGTTTGATAAACGGATGAATCTCGGCACATGACAACACGATCTCTGAATATGCACTGCTTAATAGATGGTCCAGTAGTCCAAAATAATCTTGCCGCTGTAGTGATCTTTTGATAGTTTGACCAAGATCAGGTCAAACCCTCATCTGAATCGAAACTCAATTGAACAACCGCACTTGAAGTAAAATCCACATCAGTAAATTCTCCACCATTTCAAACTCTGACAGATACTGATAAGGTACTAAACCCTCATCCAGTACAACCTTAATCACATGCCCAATGAAACAATGAAGTGCACTAGTATGCCGTTAATGGATTGATGAGAGATGCTGGTGAATGCAAAATGATGAACCAGTAGAGGGAATAAATATGAGGGCAAATTTTGAGGTATTACACATTGGACCCCCTTTTTATAACTTGTAACAAGTCTCTTCCTTAATGAAATACGGGCTGATGGCGGAAATAGGACTGTGAATTAAAGAAAAAATGGTATTGGGGATTTAATTTGTGGTTGAAGTTTTACTCGGGTAATGACAAAAGTATGGAATTGGAACCTCGAATGGATTATAACATGTGACTTGTTTTTTTTTTATCTTGATTTGGATCAAACTCTTATTTGCCCTAAATACTGGAGAACCTGATTGTTCTTGAATGACTCCATAAACTTCGATCAACTTCAATCTCAAGCCTCATGAACTTGAACCCCTGTCACCAGACAACCAAGAGAAATAAAATAACCTGATTATCACACAAGTCCGCCACCTGGCCCCTTGTGCCATGGATATTACAACCCCTTTTCTGTGAAACCTTGAACACCATTTTCAATCAATTAACATCATCACCAAAACCACCCCGAGATGTGAACCTTTGAACCCTTCAGACTGAGGTATGAATCAACCGAATCATCTTCGAATAAACCCCCTTCAAATCTTCATAAGCTCATTGATCGCATCCCTCTAGAGTATAATGAAGTACATGATCATGAATGTGATGCCCTAATAGAAGTGCAAATGAACGCGAAGCGATAGGCCAGTAAAGGGAATAAATAATGAGGGCAAATTTTGAGGTATTACAGTTGCCCCTATTCAATCATCTGCAGACTTGAATGAATAATTGCAACGGCTTTTAGATGTTCAAGGTGTGGAGTGATTGAATACCCGAATAAAACCTGAAAATTTGCACAGTGAGGGTAATGCAACTGCCATCTGCCCGTTTATTTATTTATATTTTTGTTTTGATTTTGACCTCTGAATAGGTAACGGGGATAGAACCAGGTGGAATTGAATCAATGCAATCACTGCGACTGCTGAGCGAATCAAAGTCACGACGAGGGTGCCTGTTGGCGAAACAGGACTTAACGCAACATCAACCGATTTGCGACTCAAATAAGATCAACCGATCTAACACTGAGATGGTATCAACCGATCCACCCCAGAAAGCAAGAATGTAATATCATCCGATTTACAACTTGAAGAGAAATGATATCGACCGATTCATGACTCAAATAAGATCAACCGATCTAACATGGAGATGGTATCAACCGATCCATAACCAAGAAACACGAGAATGTAATATCATCTGATTTACAACTCGAAGAGAAATGATATCAACTGATTCATGACTCAAATAAGATCAACCGATCTAACACGGAAATGGTATCAACCGATCCATTATCTTCGCACTGAAACGAGACCATTGTACTTAAATGGAGACTCGAAAGGAACGGGATCGTTGTACTTAAACGAGAGCCCAAGACGCGACCGTTGTACTGAAACGGAGACGCGAAAAAATGAGACTGTTGTACTGAAACAAGACTCAAAGACGAGACCATTGTACTTAAATGGAGACTCGAAAGGAACGGGATCGTTGTACTTAAACGAGAGCCCAAGACGCGACCGTTGTACTGAAACGGAGACGCGAAAAAATGAGACTGTTGTACTAAAACAAGACTCAAAGACGAGACCATTGTACTTAAATGGTGACTCGAAAGGAACGGGATCATTGTACTTAAACGAGAGCCCAAGACGCGACCGTTGTACTGAAACGGAGACGCGGAAAAATGAGACTATTGTACTGAAACAAGACTCAAAGACGAGACCATTGTACTTAAATGGTGACTCGAAAGGAACGGGATCATTGTACTTAAACGAGAGCCCAAGACGCGACCGTTGTACTGAAACGGAGACGCAAAAAAAAGAGACTGTTGTACTGAAACAAGACTCAAAGACGAGACCATTGTACTTAAATGGAGACTCGAAAGGAACGGGATCGTTGTACTTAAACGAGAGCCCAAGACGCGACCACTGTACTGTAATGGAGACGCAAAAAAATGAGACTGTTGTACTGAAACAAGACTCAAAGACGAGACCATTGTACTTAAATGGAGACTCGAAAGGAACGGGATCGTTGTACTTAAACGAGAGCCCAAGACGCGACCGTTGTACTGAAACAGAGACGCAAAAAAATGAGACTGTTGTACTGAAACAAGACTCAAAGACGAGACCATTGTACTTAAATGGAGACTCGAAAGGAAAGGGATCGTTGTACTTAAACGAGAGCCCAAGACGCGACCGTTGTACTGAAACGGAGACGCAAAAAAATGAGACTGTTGTACTGAAACAAGACTCAACCAGGGATAACAACAAGACGTGGTAGAAGTAATCACCCTGGGAAACGAAGTTGCATTCTGTGGGTACACTTCAATCTGATTGGAGATGTAACGAGTCTTATGTGATATACCTCAAAACTGGCCCATGCTGGTATGCATATGTTTGAATTTATGGCGTAATGCTCCATGACGATGGAAATGCTACGCTTTGGAGGATGCAAATGTGATTATGATTATGCATATGCAAATGCAAAGAGATCTTCTGACAAGAAGACTGCAAGTATCCCATATGGCTTGACTGAGGAGGAACTGATGATCACTGCATTGATCTGACTAATCTTTGTGAGGAGAAAACAACTCTGCGGGGAATGCTGTTAATGATGCACCGGCTCTGAACTGCCGCCATTGCCAAAAATAAATTGGACTTTGAGATTGGAGTACCAAGACCCTGCTGGAGAGGGACCCTTCTTGGACTCTGGTGGGGAAGTGAGGACCCCCTGGCTTGGCTGGGGACCAAAGGCATGATACTGCTGAGGAAGCGATTGCTGGGGAGGCAATACACTCCTTATACTGCCGAGAATTGCCCCTGTCTGAAGGGAAACTCCTGCTTGGGGATGACATCCACCTTCTGCTACCTTGCTGAGAGAAATTTCAACTTCCACATTACTGGGGATGACAGGTGATGTCAATGATAAAGCTTCATGTTGAAGATAAAAGCTCAGGCTGCCACTTACTGGGGATAAGAGATAAATCCTCTCATGTTGGGAATGAGAGATGTAAGGCGTCTCATACTGGTGATGAGAGACGATGACCCTTCTTCTCAAGAAGTAACCTTCCACGAGACTTGCTAAGGAACCTTGATCGATGAAGTCCGCAGATGAAACAAATCTTGCAGTGTTGTGCTGACAATGGCTTTACCCCTAACCCTGGGTTGATAGATTGCATGCTAATCATGAGCGAACAATAGTTCTTTGCAATTTTCGACTCGCCTCAGATTAAAGTCCATCGGAAGAAAATGTATCAAGAGGATTTTACAGAAAACATGGCATATGAAATGCCTCAGTGTCTTCAAACTCTTGGAGAGATTCATCGGATCTCGAAATAACTGCCCTAGACTGCATGGTCTATGCAAGAATTTTCCTTGCGAGGATTCGTGAAAAACCTTGTATCACTGTGAGATATTCTGCCCCAGTATTTTGAACTTTGGATAGGTGCTTTGGATTTACCGTCTTCGGAAAAAAGTGACTTCTCATGCTCTTGTGGTGGCCTGCCCCTGTATGAGCCTTGAGGTGATCACCTATGAGTGAATGTGTTTTGAAGAAAACACCCATACCAATTATTCTTTGAGAGATTGGATCTCGAAGTAATTTCCCCAGTTTGGCTGAAATTCGAATACATGCCTCAGACTAATGGCTCTTTGAGAGATTTGAATCTCGAAGTGATTGCCCCAGATTGGCTGAACTTTGGAGAGATTGCTCGACATGATTTCACCAGATTAGTTGGCTCTTACCACGACTGTTGGGAAAGTCCCTATTTGATGGAGTTTTCTTGAAAAGTACACCTCGACAGATTGTCCTTCGGAAGTTTCAGACTTCTCAACTTGGCAAGATTAAGCTTCTGGACTGAGATTCCATACATGGACTTTTATGATGCCAAACAAATGTATGCAAGCAGAAAATATTTATTTTTAGAATGAAAATTATAATGCAACACACATGTTAATCTTGAAGTTTTACTGTAAAAAGATGTCACAAACCTTTGTGAGCGAATCACTGGTTAAGATACGACATTATTATTTTTGAATAATAGAAAGCATGCACATGCAACATCAACAAAGATCTTTCAACATCACTCATAGGAGTCAGGAACGCGGTCTCGTGGTAGTACGCTCTCAAAAATAACCCTGTTTCAGTTAGGACCTTTGAGGGTTGTATCGTGGCCTGGTTCACGGTTATAGAAACAAAGGATATAGGCTCGAAATTTATTTGTGCCCACCCATCTTCGTGATGTTCTCCATTCCTATGTTCAGCTAGCTTGGCACAAGCGCTCACCTTTCGAAAAGGGTTTTGTGATGGTTGAGGAACCAATTACACTAACGGTTTAAGCACCAATCAAGTTGTCATTGGGAGCCAGCCACCCCTCTTATCCTTGGTGTCTGTGCCACACGACTTTGTTCTTTTTTAAGGATCTTTCTTGTGAAATCCTTTTCGTCTTTCGCTTTTGCATTATTTTTCTTATCCCTAACTTTGCCTGGACTGATTCTTGTGAATCTTTGATTGTGAAGTCCAGCGGGATGCCCTAATTTTTGCCTAAGTCGCTTGTTTTCAAGTTTCGACTTAGCGGGCTTTCTCATTCATTTTTTTTTCAATTTTTTTTTTGAACAAATCGTGTGACACTGTTTGTCTTGAATGCTTTGCGAGGGTCGTGACTATCTCACTCCTTTGTTGTTGAGGAATAACCATTGTGGTCTCCGGTCTTTGGACCTCTTGATTGGGATAACCATTGTGGTTTCTGGTCATTGGACCTCTTGATTTGGTACAACGAAAGGTAATGGATCCTCAGATTTGCACTCCTTTTTGAAATTTGAATGCTCGGTCAAACTAACTGACGCTTACCCTGCCCCTGGGTTAAGTGCAAGGATCTTTCATGCAAAAAGAAACTCCTACTTCAAGGCTCAAATGGGTTGGCGAGGGTCTATCTCCCTTATATCTCCGGTGTTTAGGACTTGAAACAATGCCTGTACATCGTCAACAGGGTCTTTCTCAAAAGCACACAGTTAGAGATTTTTGCGTTTTCATTTCGTCGTCCTCCCTGATAGAGTTTAAGCACAACAGTTGGTATTGCAATGCACATACACAAAATCATGAGTGAATACGAATGGATTACTTCAAGAAAAACATGTGCATTTTATTATGGTTAACATTCAAAAGCAAACAAATTTCATACAAGCAGACAAATGTTTAGCATATAAAAGAACTACAAATGTAAATGCATTAAAGAAACTGAATATTGTTGTAGTTGAGGAGGCTTGGCTCCGTCTGGACCTGTCAGTCTTGGATACTTTCAGCGATCAACAGCTCTTTCACGGACTTGTAGTCTTCAATTCGCAATGGTATAACTATCCACGACAATCACACCTCTTCTTCTAGTTATTCTAACTCCGACACGAGACATCTGAAGGGAGAAGTGAAGTCGGGGAGTAAAGTTGCCCCATAAGGTTGCTCGGAAAGACCTGACGATCTTCTGCCTACGTATCTCCATTGACCCAAGACCAATGAAGAATCAGAGCGACGTAGTTCCCCTCAATAGGGATGAAACTGTACTGCAAAGACGCACCATTATCAAAAACAAGAGTATCTGGAATACTTCTGGCTTCAAGACTTCAAATCAAAGAAAGTGTCCTCTCTCTTATATGTTTGGTGCAAAGTTGACAGCTTTCGAGTCGATTAAGTCCTGCACCGTGTGGTGAAAAGATTTACACCTATCAATATGATGCCCTGGTGCCCCAGAATGAAAATCACAGTTGACATTGGCATCCCATCCCTCCGGTAGTGGAAAAGGAGGTGGAGACAGCTTGCGAAGCCAAACCAACTTCAATTGAAGCAAATGCTGGAGAAGATCAGTGTAATACATTGGCAAAGGGTCAAAAAATCTTTCTCTCCTTGGTTGCCGACCCTGTTGAGGATTACGCTGACGACGATTTTGCTGTTGAGAACGTGTGACACTTGGGATGATCATAGATGCTGTCTGGTACGCGAACCTTGATTTCTCTTCTTTCGCTGGACACAAACTGCCCCTGCTTTTTCGTACTGCTTCTTTTGCTCAGTGGACAACGACTTCTTAGTTCCATAAGTGGAGGCACCGTTGACCTGAATCTTTCCTCGCTTCATCCAATTTTCAATTCTTTCACCAGTCAAGACGATATCAAAAAAACCATTAGCTGAACAGCTTGCCAAACGTTCTATGAAGTGCCCCGGGAGGGTATCCATGAATAGTTCTACCATTTCTCTCTCCTGCAATGATGGTTGTACTCTAGCTGCGACCTCGCGCCACCTCTGCGCGTACTCCTTAAAGCTCTCGGATTTCTTTTGTGACATGCTATGAAGCTGGGTTCGGTTGGGAGCCATGTCAATATTATACTGGTACTGCTTGAGAAAGGCTTCCCCAAGTTCCTTCCAATTACGGACAGAGTTCTTTTCCAGCTTCATGTACCACTCTAACGAACCCCCGGAAAGGCTGTCCTGGAAGTGGTACATCCAAAGCTTCTCATCTTTCGTATGTGCAACGATTTTGCGATAGAAGGCCTGCAAGTGAGTTTGCGGGCAAGATCTACCATCGTACTTGTCGAAAACGGGAGGTCTGAACTTTGGAGGGATCACCAACCCTGAAACCATCCCCATATCAGCAACATCAATGCCAAGGGTGTCTTTGCATTCTAAAGCCTTTACCTTCTCGGTCAGCATCTGAAAGTCCTGGTTATTGGCCCCAGAACCAAATCCCATATCTTCATTGAGAAAAGTAAATTGATCTTCCTGTCGTTCTGCTACACGAACATGAATTGGACTAAAGCCTTCAGGGATATGAGGCCTATTATCAGTAGATGGGATGACTGTGTTGTTGATCGGATTGCCTTCGGCGTCCAAGGTAATCATTGGAGGATCAACCTGTGGACGATTAAGCCTCAGCATGGCGGTTCTCATTTCTTGTTGCCCCTACACTATACTCTGCATTGCTACCATGAACTCCCCCATCTGAGTGCGAAACTCGTTCAACTCGGCTTGTACTGTATTCATGATTTAACTCGGGCAGCGTACTGGTACGACCGATACTTCTCCTGGAAATGGCCAAATAAATTAGGAAATCCAGATAACTCGTTAGTATGCAAAAATGATATCCGTGAAAATGCCATGTCACTGATCCCACTTCATTCAGATCAGGGGACAGATACCCACAGAGTGCCACATCATAAGATAAACTCTGTGAGTGTGCAGGGAGAAAATGCTGTGTATCGGGAATTCAAAATAAAATTGCCAGGATAAAAGAGTTGCAACAATGGTACCGACACACTTCCATAAAGCAAAGGATACACCAACATGCGAAACCTTATACAATTATTTGCCAATAATACTGAAATACAGGAAAATGTCACAATCCACAACAGAAAAACAAAATATTCCTTCAACAACTCTGAAGGTAATCTAGAAACACAATAAAGCAAAATACATGTATCAAAGAAATCTACATCTCCTAGTTTGAGCTTTGTGCAGTCTGCATGGCCAGCTGGATCAAAGGCTTCAGCTCCTGAGGTACCCTTCTGGTGTAATGATCCCTGAATCAATTAGATATTGGACATTTTGCTTGAAGGCTTTGCACTCGTCGATGGTATGTCCAAATGTTCCGGAGTGGAATTCACACCTAACATCCATATTGTAATCTGGGGGAATGGGGTAGGGCATTGGCAAGGCATTCCCTGGCTGAATCAAAGAATTCTTGAGCAAACGGGCAAACACTTGACTAGGAGCAAACACTTCTTCAGCTTGCTTGAGCTTGAGTCTCCCCTGTTGTTGATAATTTTGATGCTGAGATGAATTCGAACACCTAAAGTTCTTCTGCACTTTCTTTTTTATGTCGGATCGGTGAATGGGTAAAGGTGACTGGCACGATGTCTTTAAAACCCAGATCGGAGGCACACACCCCTGATTGGGGATAATTCTTGTGGTAAGGAAAGGAGAAGTTCCTCCTAGTGATATGAAATCTTTTGACACATCCCCGCTGATCGGTGCGAACTCGATTACTTTTGCATCAATGAGCTCTTGAACTTGATGCTTAAGCCTTTTGCAGTTTTCCACATGATGACCAGGTGTCCCAGAATGGAAAACACATCTGGCATTGGCGTCAAAATTTGGGGGAGGCTTTTTGGGTGTGGCTGTCACGGTGACAAGTTCAACCAGATTAAGCTCGAGCAAACAAACAAGCAACTGTGCATATGACACCGGAATCAAATCAAACTTGGCTTCAGACTTCTTTGGCATTTGTCTGCGGCTTTTGTCTTTATCTTCCCTTTGATGAACTGGAATAGTCTGCAAATTGTGAGGCTTAGGATCCCAAAGTTGAGGAGACTTTCCGCGAAACGCTTCCTGATCTTGGAACGAAATCACTGGACTGGGATGACCACTAGCTTCAGCAGCAATAAAGGGGAGATGGTGCCTTTCTTGGAGCTTTGGGGCTTCCCTGGTCTGGTTCTCTTGTTTCTTCAGTTGGTAGAATTTCTCCATCAATAGCGTATGGTCATGGCACAAGGTTTGCATGTCCTCCGAAAGTTGATCCATTCGGACTTTCATTTCAGCTATTTCTGCTCGGCATTGTTCCATATCCACCTCTTGATGACTGTGATTCAAATTGGCCATTCTGAAGAGTAAACGAATCGGGATGAGAATCTGTCCCCCAACACCTGTAATGAGAGTAAGGATGCATGCAAATGCCATGTTTGATTATTTCCAAGGGATCCATCTGCTTTGATTCCAATTTGGGTATAGGAACATATAATGACATGGTTCAAACATAGGATCTTTGGAAATAGCCGAACATGTATGATAGGATGCTATGATGTTATGTATGCAACAGGCATGTGATCAGTGAAGTGTCTGCGATGTTCCAACCATATAATCAGGTGTCGGTGCAAGGTCTCAGAATCCATATATCACAATAATCATCCCTCTGATCCGGGATCCATATCTTAAAACCAGAAATCCAGATCACAAAAATGAACCAACAGGCAAAGTGGGTATGTTGAAGGTATTAGGATTCCTGCAAACCTGTAAACCCCTCCCAATCTCACGGGTGTGCTACTCGGGTCAACATCACGGACTCTCAAAGCCGAATAGCAATAATACGTTCACCATTTCCGAGAAATGGCTCATGACCAAATCAGGGAATCGGTTTGGTATTATATACTACGAAGGGAGGTCTCAGTTGAGTCCGGAAAAACAAGCATCCCTCACAAGTCTCCAGCTTCAAGCACTGAATCAAGAAACAATAGTACATTCATCCCGAAGGGTACAATACTATCGTCATACGAACAGTTTTGCTTTAACTGAATTCCTGTGAAAGAACCAGGCCATCCTATGCGAGTTCCCAATGGACCCTCGGATGCGAGTGGGTTTGCCAACAAATATGGTCTGCCACTGTCATCACTGGAGAGGGTTGTTTCCATTAAGGTTCTCAATGATCGGTCCCCAGCTGCACATAATCATCAAGGTTGTACCCTGAAGTGGGGAAGAACCCCCACACAAGATAGTTCCAAGACAGTCGCAACCTGGGTGTGGAACACATCACCACTCATCATGTAACCATGCGAGCACAACGTGTCCACGCTAATCCTATGGTGCACTCAAGCCGGGTAGTTGGCTTATCTCACAGTAACTCCCAACCCACAGAAAAAATGAAAACCAGCACAGCCAGACAGTCTAGTATAATATGATGCATGAAAATAAAATACTGAAAGCAATAAATAAACGCGGTAAAGTAAAGCTGTAAACAAAAGCTGTAAATGAAAACAGTAAAGCTAAACTAAAGCACACAGCAACAAACATATAAACACCCAAAGAAGCAAAACCAAACAGGCGCTAGGATTGACTCTACAAGGGAAACCGGAAGAATCAGGCCTTCCCCAGCAGAGTCGCCAGCTGTCGCTCCCGGGATTTTCATCCTAGTACAAACGCGAAAGTGGCGCGGAAAGGTTAGAGTCGCCAGCCAGACATTTTTATCCCGAAAGAATGGGAAAGGTAATGTTGCACAAACCTAAGGAAGAAGGAAAAGGACGAGGCCTTGCGAACCAAAGATCTGAGTTCGGGAGTCGGTTACGACCTGGGAAGGTATTAGCACCCCAGATCGTCCGTCGTACCCGACGGGATCCACGCTTGCTTGTTTGTTTCAAAGGGTGAGAAATAATATGTTGCTGAACAAATGAACCGCTAACTGGAAGTGGAATGGAAATGAGGAATGAGAAAAGGAACTGGAAAATGAAATGAAAAGAAATAATGGGGAAATGTAGGGAAAATAAAGAATGTGCTCGAACGGGCCCTACCCCGCTGCCTACGTACCTCATCGGGATAAATGAGGATCAGAGTCGACGTAGTTCGCCTAACCTAGGAGGGAACTATTTGATTGTGTTTTTTACAATTGGAACTGCGTATGTCTATGCTCAGGTGTTGCAGGCTCGTCTGGTACGAGTGCGTTTACCGTCTTGCAAATGGGACAAGTCGCCGCGAGTTCGCGTTGTGAGTGAATGAGATGAGAAAAGAAGTTCCCGCAGGATAGTCGCTTGTTATTTGTTTTTGTCTTTTAAGAGAAGTGTTTTGAATTTTGTTTGTGAACTGTCTTGTACTAAGACCTATCCATCGCAGGAAGTATTTACACCTCGCCCCGAAACAGGACGCGTATAAACACTCCGCAACAAAGTCTCGTGTCGTACAAGATTGTTCGGTTTTTTTATTAAGTGTTTTATTGCTTTTCTTTATAAGATGAGAAAGAATGACTCAAGTTGATGAAAGGACAAAATCTAAGGGACTAAGACTCAATCCTAATTTTTGTTTATTTATTTAAAAGTGATCCTATGGTTTGTGAAGTATTCTAATCCTAATGAGAAACTAGAAACTACTAGAATTCAACTTACTTCCTAATGAAGTTAAGTTGATTCTAAGAACAATGGGGAAACCTATACAAGTTATAACATCAAGTGATAAGGCAAAAACAATAAAATTGGACATAAGGAATAAAATTCTAAAATTGCATTTAAAGGCATGAACTAAAAAAAATCATATTTTATTTATTCTAATTCTAATGAAAATGAAACTCTAAGCCTAAGTTCTAAACTAAGGTCAAGCCTAATGTCCATTCTAAAAAATCCAAATTAAACTAACCTAAGTCTATATTAATCTAATCTAGACTATTTTTATTGAACTTTAGTATCCTAGCCTAAACTAAATGGGAATTATATGTAATAAAGCCTAAAAGTTAATATCCTAAAAAATATTAAAAGTTCTGGAAAAAATATGAAATTAAATCTATAGGGTCCTAAAACTACATATTATATTGTGCTAAAAGGAATCCTACCAAATCAAAATTTAACTAGGCCTAAAAATTATTTATTTTCAGCTACAAATTAATCTCTAACTATTAAGGAATTAGCCTCTAAAACCTAAGATAAAATGATCTAAAAAATCCACAAAAATTATCCTAAGTACTATTATTAGTCATGTAACTACAGTAAAAAGAATGGGCTAAAAAAGTTACTGGAAGTTACCAAAATAAAATGAACAAACTCAAGTACAATTAAAGGAAATTCAATAAAAGCTAATTACAAGAAAAATCAAAATTAAATCGAAAAATAGCCAAAATTCAGAAAGTAAAAATACCAAAAATTTCTAAATGGAGTTATTAAGCTACTGGAATTTTTATAGAATTTTCTATGATTTGTACTATTTTTTTGGGGAATTATTTTCTAACTATGATATTAACAACAAATAAAATTCTAAAAGAAAATAAAAGGGGTGGATTAGTATATTTTTTAGTTGTTTTCTATTGGGCTTCAAAGGGATGGGGTGCGAATAGCTATCTTTCAGTTTGTTTTCTCTATGGGCCTAAAACAGGTGTGAGAATAGCAATATGATGAAGGCCCAGTTCGCAAGTAGCTTAGGGAGGTGCAGAAAGAAGTAATTTCATGTTGTTTTTCATCATGGGCTTAAGGAGAGGTGTTAATAGGAAAAATGAGAGAGCCAACCGGACGGTGACAAGTGTCACCGCCGGAGTGGCTGGGGAAGCTTCACAGACTCTGATCTTATCATGTGCTTCATTGGGAATTAAGAAGAATTAATCTCAATTCAACGCCTTTAATCACTCATAAAAGTTTCATTAACCTCTTTTATTCCCTTAATCCCCTAATTACACTCTTAATATTCCTTAAATGAAATCAAACGAAACAACTTCCTCATAATTAAACAAAACAACAGAACAAAATCAAGGTCTCACAAGCTGAAGCATTCAAACCCTAAGTCTAACCCCTTCAACCTCAACCTCCGCCGCCGCACCTTCTTAGCTTCATCCCTCATCTTCCCGTCTTCTAAATTAAACCTCCTCCTTCTCCTAAAAACAACACCCTCACAAATCCCCTATTCTCCGCCGCCGCATCCATGGCTTCCGACCCTAACCAACTTTCGCCGCCACTTCACTTCTTTCGCCTCTCCTCAAATCCGAACAAAAATACAAAAAAAAAAAAAAACTAACCTATATCCATTTGAGAACATGAACTCCGATTGACCTAATCCCTAATCTCTTCAACTCCGAAACCAATACTAATCGACAACAAGTATCACTCAATCATACTCAGAGAATGTTCAGATTCTTACCTGGGGACGAGAAATCTCGAAGGAGATTACGAACGATTAAGGGCTTGACGATTATTCGGACGAACGGAGTGAAATCAGAGCCTTTTCGTTCGTCAATGGAACAACTTGAATCGGAACGACGGATATAATCGGAGCTTGATGACGATGTCGCTCGAAGAGAAGAATAAAGGTTCCGGGAATCTGAATCTGCGATGGTGGCGACGAATTCTTTCTCAAAGGTTCAGTTCTGCCCTCAGGTACGGTAGATTTAGATTTTTCCCCATTGAGCTACGAATCTTGCATCAAGAATTGGTTATGTCCAATACGAAATCATTTGCTATGATGAACATGAATCCGTTGCAGAAAATTATTGACAATGTGAATTGATTCGTATGCGTACGGATGTTGATGCAGGTATGTGATGAAGAACTGATGAAAATATTTTTCGTTGAAAGCTGTTGAAGAGGATCCAGAGCGTTGACGCCATTGAATCCGCAAAATCTGCGGTTGATAAAGGTGATATGTGCAACTGTATTCTTGCTGCCGGTTACTGATTCATTCTTCTTTTCAGTTTTGCTTACATGATGCTGCCATTACTAACTTTATCAGCTATGACTTTTGCAGTATATTTTGGTGAAGAAGAAGGGTGCAAAAAATAGTAGGATTGGAGTTGAAGGAATGAAACAGTATGAAGAAGAAAGGATTGAAAAGAAAATGGTGAAGAATAGGAAAATGAAGAGGTTGTGAGGAAGAGTTGAAGATCATGGGAGAGTTCTGAGCATGGAGGAAGAACTGGTGGAGATTGAAATTGGAGAGAAGCAGAAGGAAGAAAAATTGTGAAGATAAGGAAGTGAAGAATTTGATAAGAAAAGTCGAAGAAGACCCGAATAGAGGTGAAGCTTCTGATTTATAAGAGATTTGGAGAAGATTCCGGAAACTTCAGGTAGATTCAGTTAGCATTCTGTTATTTTTTCAGTTAAGGATTTTTGTTATGGATTCTGTTATGGTTTGATGAAATTCGGTTTTCAATTAGGATTAGTTAGACTCTGATTATTTGTAATTTCTGTTGTGGATCATCATCCCTTGTTTTCACCTCTTTTTAATTCACTAATTTCAACTTTCCTTTTTTTGTTGCTGCAGAGTCTTGAGCAGCACCTATGTCATTTTCTTGTCATAAAAGCTTGCACCGGATTTCGAACTTAGCGGTGGTTCAAAAGTTGATGCAGTCCAGTGGATCAATGACATTGCGTTTTTGTTGTTGAAGGCTGACATTCTTTCTTCCCCTTCTTCTTCTTGTTGTTGATTGAATTGAGATAAGTTGAATTTCACACGTTGGTGTCGTAGATTCTGCAGGTTGTTGATGATGGAACTAAGTTGATTGAGATGCAGATTGAGAAGTAATTGAAGAGCCATGGTGATGACGACGCGCAAACATATGGAGGTTTCGGTGATAGTTTCCGATCTTGATGCTCTGATATGGAAAGCTTATTGACCCAGTGCTTTGTAGGTATCGATGGATTTGTGGATCTGTGTCGATGATAACATGATGTGCAGAAGAATGATGAGGAATTGGAGATGCCGATTGTGATTCAGTTGCGATGGGGATGTATGCTGATGATGACGGCGTTGAACCATTCAAAGTTCTTCACTTGATATGCTGATGACTTTGCACTGCTGAATGCGATTGTTGGTTCTCGCGCGTCGCTACATATTAACTATTGATTTAAACAGATTGGAGCTGAAGTGCGATGAATTTCCAGCTTTGTGTCGGTGACGATGAAGAAATCAGATTGAAATGTTTGAAGGTAAGGATGAAGGATTCAAGAATGGATGATGGCGAAAGTCCTGCCATGAAGATGAGGTTTCCCGAGTGATGAAAGCTCTTCAGGAGATTTTTTGTTCTTTTTCCTGTAAATGATATATTAGTCTGTCATTATTCTGGTGTTCTCCTTTTTCCTTGATGCTGGTGTAATTGGCTCATCAGAGGGCGGATTTTGTAATTGAATTCAAACTTTGGATATATATTTTTTATGTTTCTATTTTTTGTTATAATTTCTATTATTTCCTGATGTAATCTCATTTTCCCAATAAGTTAAATCCAAAGTCTCATAATGAGATCAACCAATATAAGCTAAATCCACTTCTGTTATTTCCAGTTCTGAACTTCTCTTCTTAAAAGAGTGAAGTTTTAAGCTCTCCTTATGAGATCCTTTTTCTTGTACTTGAACTTGAGAAGGCGGTAATGGGCTAAAGGTGAGCTTTGTGCTGAATTTTGTAAATGAGACACGAAACGATAACTAAATTTATTATTAACAGAAGAAAACTCCAATTAATAATAAATCTAATTAACATTGGACCCCCTTTTTATAACTTGTAACAAGTCTCTTCCTTAATGAAATACGGGCTGATGGCGGAAATAGGACTGTGAATTAAAGAAAAAATGGTATTGGGGATTTAATTTGTGGTTGAAGTTTTACTCGGGTAATGACAAAAGTATGGAATTGGAACCTCGAATGGATTATAACATGTGACTTGTTTTTTTTTTATCTTGATTTGGATCAAACTCTTATTTGCCCTAAATACTGGAGAACTTGATTGTTCTTGAATGACTCCATAAACTTCGATCAACTTCAATCTCAAGCCTCATGAACTTGAACCCCTGTCACCAGACAACCAAGAGAAATAAAATAACCTGATTATCACACAAGTCCGCCACCTGGCCCCTTGTGCCATGGATATTACAACCCCTTTTCTGTGAAACCTTGAACACCATTTTCAATCAATTAACATCATCACCAAAACCACCCCGAGATGTGAACCTTTGAACCCTTCAGACTGAGGTATGAATCAACCGAATCATCTTCGAATAAACCCCCTTCAAATCTTCATAAGCTCATTGATCGCATCCCTCTAGAGTATAATGAAGTACATGATCATGAATGTGATGCCCTAATAGAAGTGCAAATGAACGCGAAGCGATAGGCCAGTAAAGGGAATAAATAATGAGGGCAAATTTTGAGGTATTACAGTTGCCCCTATTCAATCATCTGCAGACTTGAATGAATAATTGCAACGGCTTTTAGATGTTCAAGGTGTGGAGTGATTGAATACCCGAATAAAACCTGAAAATTTGCACAGTGAGGGTAATGCAACTGCCATCTGCCCGTTTATTTATTTATATTTTTGTTTTGATTTTGACCTCTGAATAGGTAACGGGGATAGAACCAGGTGGAATTGAATCAATGCAATCACTGCGACTGCTGAGCGAATCAAAGTCACGACGAGGGTGCCTGTTGGCGAAACAGGACTTAACGCAACATCAACCGATTTGCGACTCAAATAAGATCAACCGATCTAACACTGAGATGGTATCAACCGATCCACCCCGGAAAGCAAGAATGTAATATCATCCGATTTACAACTTGAAGAGAAATGATATCGACCGATTCATGACTCAAATAAGATCAACCGATCTAACATGGAGATGGTATCAACCGATCCATAACCAAGAAACACGAGAATGTAATATCATCCGATTTACAACTCGAAGAGAAATGATATCAACTGATTCATGACTCAAATAAGATCAACCGATCTAACACGGAAATGGTATCAACCGATCCATTATCTTCGCACTGAAACGAGACCATTGTACTTAAATGGAGACTCGAAAGGAACGGGATCGTTGTACTTAAACGAGAGCCCAAGACGCGACCGTTGTACTGAAACGGAGACGCGAAAAAATGAGACTGTTGTACTGAAACAAGACTCAAAGACGAGACCATTGTACTTAAATGGAGACTCGAAAGGAACGGGATCGTTGTACTTAAACGAGAGCCCAAGACGCGACCGTTGTACTGAAACGGAGACGCGAAAAAATGAGACTGTTGTACTAAAACAAGACTCAAAGACGAGACCATTGTACTTAAATGGTGACTCGAAAGGAACGGGATCATTGTACTTAAACGAGAGCCCAAGACGCGACCGTTGTACTGAAATGGAGACGCGAAAAAATGAGACTGTTGTACTGAAACAAGACTCAAAGACGAGACCATTGTACTTAAATGGTGACTCGAAAGGAGGTACCATTGTACTTCTCAAAGCAAGGGGGTTTAAATTTGTGGGGAATTCTCACCCCATCCACTAGCCCCATGTCCATCACATCGAAGCCCAAAGAATTCTGAGACTCCAAAGATCTCAACTTTTCAGCAATTTCGTCCAATCTCCTATCATAAACTTCATCTCCAGCTCCCATAACAGTAAACTGCTCTTCTTGGGGATCTTCTTGCAAGATTCTTCCTCCAGCAGTATTACCTTGCACATTCCTCGGGATGTTAGCTTCTGAATCCAGGTGAGGTCCAAATACTGGTGGATCAATACGAGGCTGACCCCGTTCATTGTTACTAGTTCCTCCTGTTCCAAGATGAGGCTCCTCAGGAGCTTGTCTTTCCACCAACTCTCTTAATCTTTCTTGACTCTGGGCCAAGCCAGTCATTACAGCCATGAATTGAGACATCTGATTTCTCATCTCCACTCTCTCATTAGCCATCTGGTTTCTGACCTCAGTCAGGTCCTGCTGTACTTGTTCCATTTGAATACCGGGAAGGTTGTTACGAGTCGGGTACCGGTGCGTGCGGTTGACAGGGAACACTCGGCGACGAGCAATATTTCCTGAGATGGCAACAAAGTTAGAAACAAAAATCATAAAACCTACAAAATAAGACAAAAGTTAGTATGCAATGCAGTATGCTTATTTGTTTTCCAAGGTATCCGGTTTGGTTCTTGGTTTTGACCTTTCCAGACCTCGAGGAAGATGTTTGATGTTGTTGAGTGAAAAACCCAAATGAGAACAAATTGAAATATATTACAAATGGTGAATAATACATAGTCTGTTTTACAACATATGCCCATGGAGGGTCAAAATACATCAAAAGAAAAAAGTACATCAAATGGAAATAACAACAAACAAAGAATCAGACATCCAGTCCAAATTCATCCTCTCTGACCTCCTTCAGGAGTGCCTCAGTCACTGGACCATCTGGGTGCTCTATAATAGTCCTGATGAGGAGGTTCCTGGTAGCAATGGCAGTGGTCAGCTTCTTGTGCCTGTCCTGGTCCTTTGATCTTTTCAATCCTGCTCTAAGCTTCAACTCTGAAATCTCCTTCTGGGCTGCCAACAAAGCTTCCTGCTGCTTCTTCTCATTGGCCTCTAACTGTTCAATCCTGGCTTGAGTCTTCTGGTCTTCTTGTGTATGGGCTTCAGTGATCCTGACCCACCTAGCCTGACTCTCTTGCAAATAGCGCTCAGTCCTAGCCTTCTGAAACTTGGCTTCTTTACAGGCATTCTTCAATATTTGTTCCCCAGCTCTTGCTTTCCTGATGTAGTCCTCTGTCTTCTCAATTTTGGCAAGATGCTCCACCCTGAGTTTTTCCAATCTCTCAATGTCCAGACGACCATCACTCCTTTCCCAAAGAGTCTTCTTCAAAGCTTGAGACAGGTTCTCATTCCTTTCCTTCAGCTTCTCAAATTCCTCTAGGCTGACAGTTGCTGCAGGTTGTACTGTAGATGGTCCAGGTATGTCTTCCAAGATGAAAGGCATCCCAGTAATTTGAGCCCTAGTACGGGACCAGTCATAGTACTGAGCTGAAGCAACATTATTACACCTTCCAAGAATAGCCATTCCTTTTGTCTGAATGTTGTCCCAAGCCCAGGATGCTTGTCTGACAGCAGCTAAATTAGGCTTCACTTCACAATACAGGGTCTCAGCTAAATCCTGCATTCTGGGAGGGTGAACTAGAGCATAGCCTAGTTGTCTCTTAAACAGTAAAGGATTGTAGTTGATGCAACCCTTTACTCCTATCAGAGGCACATTTGGGTATTGTCCACAGCTGGTGATAATGTCCTTGCCCTTGGGGCTCTGGGTGCACCATCTAATATCATCTGAAGTCAAAGCAATGAGTCTCTTGGCCCAATTCTTCTGTTGGTGAGGGTTCAAGAAGGCATCTGACTTGGGTAGGTGTCTGAGCAGCCAGGTGTAAAACAAAGGAGAACAACATCTTACCAACTTCCCCCTTTGCTTCTCATTCCTCTGATGGATGGAATAATAAAAGTCTCCCAGCAATGTGGGTACTGGGTTCTTCATAAGAAACAAATGGATGGCATTCTTGCTGACAAACTTGGGTTCATCTGCAAACAGTATGGTCCCATATATGCTGAGGGCTAACAGTGCACAGACTGCCCTCCATTCTCCAAATGAGGCCTTCAGGATGGCCTGAGAAATCAAGAAGTCCAAGTGCAAACCAGGGATTCCAGCTTTTGTTGTCATACTTCGCTCAACCAAGGCAGGTTCCAGGTACAGTGCCTTTGCCACCTCTTCATTTCTGGGAAAAGTTATTTCTGGGTTGAAAGGGATTCCACCCCTGATAGGTACTCCAATCAAAGAGGAGAACTCTTCCAGCAGAGGCCCTAGCTAGAAGTCTAGAAAGGTGAAACATCTCAATGGAGGGTCATAAAACTGCAAGTATGTGTGGATCATGCTCCTCTGAGAAGGGTCAAGGTCCATAACCATATCCAGGATACCTCCATAGTGCTCTCTAAACAAAGGGATGTAATCAGGTGTGATGAGTGACTGGACCTACCTGATACCAGTCAACACAGGCTCAAAGAAGTGGTAGGATATGTTGCTCTTCCTGGGAGTAGTCATGAGTGCTACTAAAGAAGATGAAGATAGGTGCTGATGAAGATCACAGACTGATACTGAAAATGAGCCACTGACAGGCTGATGCTGGTGATGATGATAATAGCTGAAGCAGATAACTGATGAAGCAGAGGTCTATGCAGAAGAAGGGGTCAAAACCAAACCAGATATAATGTGGATACCCTGAAAACAAATAAACAAATGTTAAATGATGCAATGATGATATATGCAAATGATATGCAAGGGTTTGTGATCAAGCTGGATCTGATTATCTGTCTTGACATAAGTCCATGTATGTTCAAAGAAGGTCCAGATGGAGGTTCAGAAATCCAGTAACCAAGGTGGGGGACTCAAATAAAGAGTCACATGTCCAGGGTTTAATCACAAGAACTGTCCAAAGTAGAGTACTCTTTAAACAAAACAAAAACAGGGTATGCTGTGGCCAAGGGTACCTGCAAACCTGTAAACAGCCCATCCCCCTCACAGGTAGTGTTCTAGAACAAGGATCCTCAGACTTGGATCAGTTATGAGAAGTGTAAACACTTCTAACCCGGAGGTACAGTGTTTACAATACCCATAAAAGATCCTCCTCTAATTCACCTCAGTTTCTGAAGGTCATAATAAAGGTCATCCAGACTTAGCAGGCTTCCCAGATAGCCCTAGCGCTACAGGAAATCTGTAGCACAGAGTTCTCAAGAAGAAACCCACATCTGAACCGTGTTTCATATTCCCGCACCAGACCGAAATGGAATGGGAAAGAACATGAACCACTCTAGCCTAGGTGTCACTCAGGTCCCAGGTATAGGACCTTAAACTCTCAATGGAACCCCACCCACCAAAACAGCAAACCAGATCCAGCAATGATAATGACAGTATGAAATATGCATAATACTGTAAAGAAAGCAATAAATAAAGTTGTACATAAAGCAATAAATAAAGCAAAATAAATAAACACACATAGCACACAACACCCCAGTAAACACAAATCAAACAAGCGCTAGGAGGAACCCACAAAAAGAACCAGAAGTCCTGGTTACAGTATAAGGATCCCCAGCAGAGTCGCCAAGCTGTCGCTCCCACCAAATGACACCGGGGCCAAGAGGGGTACAGACGCGAACGGTCGACGAAAGAGAAGAGGACACACAAGGGTGAACTCAAAAAGAAAAGAGTCGCCAGCTAGGCATTTTTATCCCGAAGGAAAGGTAATGCTGCATAGACCTAAGAAATGATGGATAAGATGGTCGCGAACCAGAGAAACTGAGAAAGGGGGTTGGTTACAACCTGGGAAGGTATTAGCACTCAGATTGTCCGCCGTACTCGACGGGATCCACGCTTGAAAGATTTGTGCTTAAAAGGGGTAGTGTCAGTGCTATTTGTGTGTAAAAGCTGGAAAAGAATGCAAGTGTCAGTGTAGAAGGAATGTGAAGTGAATAAGGTAAGTGTCAGTGTAAGAACAGGAGTGCAAAGCTCAAGATAATGAGGCTAAAAGAATAATGCTGGAAGGAGGGGGAATATACAGAGACTTTTGTTCGATAACTATTAAGTTATGCCTACGTATCCTCTCGTGCAATGAGGAAGTCAGAACACCGCAGTTCGACTCAAAGAGACTAAAAAAAAAAATTTCTGATGAACTGCTTACTTGTCTATGCTCAAGTGTATGACCTGTCTGGCTCAGGTGCAAACTGTCTTGCATTAGACGGAAGAAGCGAGTTCTCGTTTGTGAGTGAAGATGATGAGAAAAGAATCCCGAAGGAGACGATTATTGTTTGTTTGTGTTTTCAATCTTTTATTGCCTTTTGATATTTGTCATAAGAAAATGAGCTTAAGCCTAAACCAAGGGTTAGTAAACTCATCACATCTTCCCTCTGATTAGGGGTAATGAGAATACCTTAGGTATGAAGTAAGCACCTCACACTTAGTCACCATGATGTAGGACTAAGATCATTAACCTACTTGCATTTTTTTAGATGTTTTTGGAGTTTTTATTTAGTGTTAAGTAATGAGTTTAAGCCATAATCAAGGATTTAATAGACCCATTACACCATCCTAATAGAAGGATAATAGATGAGAACATTTAAGCTGAGGAAGGCTCCTCAACTTAATCCATGATTAGGGATTAACCTCATGACAAGACAAAGCCTTTATTAAAGTGGATTTTAGTTAATGGTAAGATTAAGAAGTGGATTTTATGGTTTGTAAGACAACTTGAGGGGGACTTGTCCATTAATACTAGGGTTAGTCCTTCTTAACCAATTAAGGATGAATTAGAACCCTAATGCAAGGCCCAAGTTACAAGCTTATTGTCTTAGTGATTATTAGGTGAATTGATTAAAGGATTTAAACACATTAAGGGTTTAACACTTAGGATTAAAGTTATACACTCCATCCTAATAGAAGGATGCAGGCATAACCCTAATCACAAAGCCTTAAAACCTTTAAGGTTTAGTCCTTGATTATGAGATGAGAAGAGAAGACTCAAAGATGACACAAAGGTAAAACTAATGGGGGACTAAACAAACCCTAATTGTGATCATGCTTGGGTATTCCTAGGGTTTGTGAGGCTTGCAAAAGATCTTCAAGAGGAAAGCCACCAAGAAAGAAGCAGATGAAAGGAGGAAGAAGCACAGGAGAAGCAAGACAACTTGCTTCACTTAAGAAGACAAGTTGCTTGAAGAAAGAAAGTGAGGAGGAGACATGAATTAGCAAGCTCACTCTAATCCATAAATAAAATGCAGCAATGCATACATAAGAGAGATGAGAAAGGATTATGAGAAGTGAAGGAAAATTCACTTCTCAAGTACTT
This sequence comes from Lathyrus aphaca, assembly GCA_963966055.1. Lineage (NCBI taxonomy): Eukaryota > Viridiplantae > Streptophyta > Magnoliopsida > Fabales > Fabaceae > Lathyrus > Lathyrus aphaca. The sequence continues at coordinate 653,635,848 of OZ014519.1, forward strand.
ACTACCTGAAAAGTTAGCAAAAGAAATGAAATGACGTGAACATGAAATGAATGCAATGATGCAAACCAAAACCAGAAGCATAAACACGGTGTAAATGATGCAAAGAGATGTTGTAAACACATGTCAAGAGTTGTGGATGATCATACAAGAATGAGGATGCAAATGAAGCAAGCTTTTAACCATAAAAGTTCATGAAAGTTTATGAAATGGAATGAATATATAACATGGCAAATGAATGATGCAATGATCAGACATGATTCTAATATGCCCTAAGATATCTTATATGTCATGTTGATGCACAAAATGTCATGGCAAGTTCATGTATGCAAGCAAATGAAAGATGGATGCAAATGAAGGCAAGAATTAGGGTTACATGAAAGGATGAGATGCAAATGACAAAAACAGAAGCAAATCACAAGACAAAAAATTGCAAATGAATTCAAAGGAACCCTAACCCAATATGATTTCACACCCCAAAGGAAAAGGTCTAACTCTTAACCTAAAGAAAGTTATGAATTTTCTAAGTAAACTAGGGTTTCAAGGCACTTCAAAAGGAAAAATGCCCATCAAATTGAAAATGAAAGATAAATTCAAACCAATTTTAACCTAGAAACTACATGGTATGAGGAATGTAATGCAAAAAGAACCAACATCAAACTCTTCAAGGTTGGGCAGAATGGATTTTTTCAAGTTAGGGCAAAAATATTGGCCTTTTAGAACTTTAATTCCAATGAAAAATGTTAAAATATGTCAAGAACCAAAAAGAAATTTGTTTGAAGAGTTTGATAATGTTCCTAAATGTTTTAAAATGCAATGTGAATTTTTTTGTGATTTTTAAATACCTAAATGTATTTTTAATTAATTAATTTTCATTAACTAATTAAAAATAAACATTTAAATGATTTAAAAATAATTTTTAATGCAAAAAATGAAAATAAAAATATTTTTGGGTTCTGAAAATTAATAAAAGATTTGATAAAAAATTTCAGAATTTTTTGATGTATTTTACTATTTTTAAAAATTCGTAGAAATTAAATAGAAATAAAATGAAATAAAACAAATAAAATGGAAAAGTATGAGGATCCTGAGGCTGAGATTCAAAGATTTTTGGAGGGAGTTGACCCACGCACGTTTCAGTGGCTAGGATTGATTCTGAGAATTTCAAATTTTAAACCTAATTAATTAAACTAATTAATCTGAATTAGGGTTTAATGATGAATCTGGTTCGTTCATTTGCGCGCGGGAAACCAAATCAAAGGCCCACATTCGAACTAAGCCCTAATCCAGATTAAGGCATTAACGACTTTCAGGTGGCCGGAAATGACCTCCGGTCATCTTCTCCGGCCACACCCTTCCCTGAAAAACTCTATCTCACTCCCCAGGTCATGAAATCTCACCAAAATCTCGAGAACTCATCTCTTAACATTGAATAACAAGAATCCATAGACAAAAACAATTTATTTTAGCTACACAGAGAGAATCGAAGAAAAATAAATTTTGGGCAAAAGTTTCAGAGCAACATAGAATGCTTGTTTCTGGCCCATTTTCGAAAATAATTACATCCCCATGATCTGGGCAGCACATAGAACAACTTTGTAACTAAAAAACAAGATTCTGGAAAAAATGTTCATCATGCTACCTGAGGTTGAGCTTTCAAATTCTGCACTTTTTGACCTTCTTCTTTGTGTTATTTCACTCCACTGAGCTCCCTGATGCTTCTGGTAAGCTTGAAATAAATTTATATGGAGGGTTTTGAAGCTTTCAGTTCAGGGGTGGGGAAAATCGTATTTCTGTTTGGGGTACTTTTAGGCTGTTTTGATGGGTGAGGGATGATCAGTGAAGCATTTTGAGATGAATGGTGGAAGAAGTTTGGAGAATAAATGGCTAAGTTATGGGATTCGATAGAAAATGAAAAAGAGGGAGTTTTTGTGAACTATGGTGATGTTGTGGTTTCAGGCTTGCCTCTTGTGTGTTTTGAGTTCCATTTGGTCCACATATCAAGCTGTGATAGGTCAGAGAGTTGTTGTGGGCTATGCTGATTGGTATGGCTTGTTTTGCAAAAAGTCATGGCTATGTGTCCTTTGAGGTATGGGCTGTGTCAGGCCTAGGACAAAGGCATGTCTGCTGCAGCTTGATTCAAGGATAACCATGGAAATGAGATTGAGGCAAATCAGCAAGTGGATTGAAACTTATGGGGTGTTTTGCAATTTCATGGAGTTTTGGCCCCTTTTGGATTTCTTAATGATCAAGGCATGAAAATGAGTGATTCTTTGGGCCATTCTGATTTTTAGGTCATGTGTTATGTTTATGTAATGTTTAGAAGTCACTTTGAAGTCACAAATTGGTTTGGCAAAGGTTTTTGCAAGTTTCCCTCTTTGGCATGAAACATGAAATTATGTGATTTTATCCAACTTTGCAAGGCCATAACTTTTGATATAAAATGAATTAGAATGAGTTCTTGTACTTTTTGAAAATGGGAGGATCCACTCTACAACTTTCATGACCAAAGATTTTTCATTTGAAGCATTTTTGAATCAAAAAGAGGAGGTTGAAAAACTTTCCCAAAATGGCAAGTTTACATTACAAGTCACTTTCCCAAAATGGAAACTTTGCAAATGGCTTGAAATTCTTCAATTTTGTGAACTTCTAACATCTTCTAAGATCAAATAAAGATCATATACATTCAAAATGATGGAGAAGACCCTTTGGTTGGGTGATTGGGGGCCTCAGATGCCCTGATTTTGCACTGACTTGCTCAAGAAGTCAACTATTGATCAGATGCCTTCCCCATTGAATTTCTTCATGAAAATTGGTATGTATGATCCTTATGTCATATAGAGACCCATAGAAACAAGAATGACCAAAAATTTTGGGGTTATGGCCTCTGAAACCAAAACCCTAATTTTAGGTCATCTGTGCAGTTAAACCTGGCTCTGCTTCCATGCCTTTCTCAGTTCTTGTGATTCTTTGACTTCCTTGACCTTGGGAGGATAAAATATGATGTTTGAACATACATGGACCCCCTTGAGATGATTTAAGACCCTTGTAGTGGCTCAGAAGGATCTTGGATTGCTCAGATCACAAACCCTAGATGCAGATGAATTTGAACCAATGCAGTGAAGCAAAAATGCAATATGAGATGGTATGATTGAACTTATGCTAATGAAAAGAATCACAATCCATGGTGAAATGAGTGAGGGAAAATTTGGGGTGTTTACAGCTGCACCTATTCAAGCATGAGTTAGTTGTGCAGGGTGTAAGCAACAGCTTAACAGGCGAACAAGATAACTTGTGGTTGAATACCAAAGACAGACCAAAATTTGCACTCACTGAATGAAGAAGAAAAGGGATATAGATTGTAAAAGGAAGTGAAGTATGATTATAAAGTGCGGGCGATGGAGGACGACCGTCGGGCAGAGGACGACTGCCGGGGATAAAGCAATGACGGGGATGACCGACATGCTGGGGAAATTCCAGGATCATGATGAGGACGACCATCAAGTAAAGAAATAAGACTCTCTGGGGATTAAAGGGGAATGATGGGGACGGCCATCGGGTTGAAAAAATAAATGATGAGGAACGGTCATCAAAGGTGAAGGACGATCACCTAGCAAGGGACGGCTGCTCTGTTGGGGATAAGGATGAGGGACGGTCATCCAAGGTGAAGGACGATCACCTGGCAGGGTACGACTGCCACAAGTATCACGACATAGGACGAATGCCGGATAGAAAAGGTCGACGATGGGGACGGCCATCGGATAAGCATGATGAAGGACGATCATCAAGAGGTGAAGGACGATCACCTAGCAGGGTACGGCTGCTCTCGGGGTTCATCGTGACATAGGACGAATGTCAGATAGCTAGATCAACGATGGGGACGACCATCGGATAAAATGATAAAGGACGATCATCAAAAGGTGAAGGACGATCATCAAAAGGTGAAGGACGATCACCTAGCAGGGGACGGCTGCTCTCAAGGTTTATCATGACATAGGACGAATGTCAGATAGAAAGGGGTTCTAATGAATAGAGACTCCGCTGGGGATGATGAAGGACGATCATCAAAAAGGTGAAGGACGATCACCTGGCAGGGTACGTCTGCCGGAAACATCATGATATAGGACGAATGTAAGATAGAAAGGGAATAGTTTATCAAGATTTGCCGGGAATTCTTCTGGGGAATGGTAGACACAGACGAGTGTCTAATTTTAAGGAGGCAAAGACATAAGTGTCTGACACGGTGTATAGATTAAAGATGCGGACGAGCATCCTTAAGACTATGATACGGACGAGTATAAATAGAAACAAACGCTTGACGCATGTTCAGAGATGATGATACGGACGAGTACCAACTAGTTAACAAAGAACACGGAAGAGTATCGACCCTGAGGGGATTTAAGTGGTATATACAAGATATGGACGAGTATCCGTATGAGTAAAAAGTGATGAGTGAGACAGTGTTTAGGCAACTATGCTGGGGAAGATGACACAGACGGGTTTCGGGGAAGTGTATACGTGTATCTGTCTGTAGAGAACGCTCGGGCGACTTTACTAGGGAGTGATGACACAGATGAGTGCAAAAGGAGCATGTATCTGTATTTGTGAATGCAAAGAGGATGCTTTGGCTTTCCGCTGGGGAATTTAAGGGGTATTTTATATATTTGCAAACGGAGCATTGGTATACACAGCTGTTTAATTCAGAACATGGCTTATGATTTATGCAATATGTTTGATTTTTGCCGTAATGCTTCGTATTTGACGGAATGCTATGCTCCGGGGGAAATATGATGTGAATGCTATGATTATGCAAAAGATACCAATCTGGGATTCGGGTCCCGTTGCGGTGAAGGTCTATGGCCGATATGCTTGAGGTGGTATCCCAGCTGGGGATGAGATCATTGGTAGATCTGATATATATGACTCTGCTTGGGGGAAATAGGTCACTGATATACCCATCTTGGTAATGAGGGACCCAGCTGGGGTCTGTAGGAGTTTTCGTCACTTTGCTGTGAGATCTTCAGGCATTGCTCTTCTGGATAGAGACTGGAACTTTGCGGGGAGATGGTTTCCTGTCTGACACTTGGCTGGGGAGGAATGATCACTGGGCGATCTTCCTAGAGATTTCTGTGAAGGATCCTGTCGATGATGATGAGTTCATTTGGGGAGAAATCATCCCTGGTGCTATTTGGGAGATGAGCTGAGGAAGTAATGATTTGGCAGCTTGCTAGGGAGAAGTTTCCATGCCCCCTGTTGCGTTTTTTACTACTTGCAATCCTGTCATAACAAAGAAACGCAAAGGTTCCCCGAGGTATCCCTTATTGGATTCCATCATAGGAGTTTAGACACTCCCGGGAGTAAGTATATTTCCTATAAGCATGTAACTTTTAGAAAAGACGCATCTGTATTCATGCAATCAATATTTTAAGGACATCGGACATTTGAAAATGAAAATAAAATGTACGAGACGAAGTGTGACTGAAAATCTGATTTTATTGATTTGTGTGCCCTGAATTGGCAAGTACAGTCAAAGAAACAGATCCCCTGAAATGAGGAGATTGTTATAAATTGAGAAACAAAAAGGTGCTGACAATGTTGATGGCGCTTCAAGGAGCTTCCCTTTTTGCTATGACTCGTATGACATCGACGTTCTTCTCATCCTGCTTTTGAAGAAAGCTGATTCTGACTGAAGCTTGAACCTTTCGGAGCTTGCCATATTGTGAATGATACAGACGGATTCAGAATGCAGTTGTTCGCTTATTCCCTTATTTTGCGTGGATCGCCCTTTCGGGTTTTCAATCCACCGGGATACCCATTTTTGCCTGAGTTGTCCAATGTGGCTTTTCAACTCAGCGGGTGTACAGATTTTTTTTTAATTTTCCCTTGTTTTTGCCCGAGTCTTTTATTCTGTTTTTGACTCGCCGGGATGCCCTATTTTTGCCTGGACTTACATTTTGTTTTTATGTCCAGCGGGTCATTTTTATGCGAAGTATTTTTTAACTGCGTCTGAATTCACAGGGGACAGGAAGTCTTCACCATCCATAGTACTGAGAATCAGTGCTCCACCAGAGAAAACTTTCTTTACTATGAACGGACCATCATAATTCGGAGTCCATTTGCCCCTGTGGTCTGTATGAGGAGGAAGGAGTCTTTTCAGCACAAGATCTCCTACCTGATATTCTCGAAGCCTGACTTTCTGATCGAAGGCTTTCTTCATTCTTTTCTGATACAGCTGCCCATGGCAGATTGCAGCTAATCTCTTCTCTTCGATCAGACTGAGTTGTTCATACCGGGATCGGACCCATTCTGCTTCGTTCAACTTAAAATCCATCAATACCCGTAGAAAGGGTAGTTCAACTTCAACAGGTAGGACCGCCTCCATACCATACACAAGCTGATACAGTTTTGCCCCAGTGGATGTTCTGATTGACGTACGGTACCCATGCAAGGCAAACGGTAGCATTTCATGCCAGTCTTTGTAGGTGACCACCATCTTCTGTACAATCTTCTTGATATTTTTGTTAGCTGCCTCTAAGGCGCCATTCATCTTTGGCCTGTAAGGAGAAGAATTATGGTGTTGGATTTTGAAGTCCCGGCACAGTTCTGCCAACATTTTGTTGTTCAAGTTGGAACCATTATCAGTAATGATTCGCTCTGGCACTCCATACCGACAGATGATGTCCCTCTTCAGGAATCTGGCTACCACTTGCCTTGTAACATTTGCATACGAAGCTGCCTCAACCCACTTGGTAAAATAATCAATGGCTACCAGGATGAATCTGTGGCCATTTGAAGCAGTCGGTTCAATCTTGCCAATCATGTCAATGCCCCACATGGCGAAGGGCCAGGGTGAAGACATCACATTCAAAGGATTCGGAGGCACATGCACTTTATCTGCATAAATCTGGCATTTATGGCATTTCCTGGCATAAGCACAACAGTCTGCATCCATTGTGATCCAGTAATAGCCAGTTCTTAGCAACTTTTTAGCCATAGCATGCCCTCCAGCATGGGTACCAAAAGATCCTTCATGCACCTCGTGCATCAACAAGTCTGCTTCTGCCTTATCAACACATCTGAGAAGTACCATATCAAAGTTTCTCTTGTACAAGGAACCGTCAGCATTCAGGAAGAAACTACCAGCTAGCCTTCTTAATGTCTTCTTATCATTGGAAGATGCCCCGGGTGGGTACGTTTGATCCTCCAAGAAGCACTTAATGTCATGAAACCAAGGCTTATCATCTTTAACAACATCTGCTGAGAATAGATATGCTGGTCTGTCAAGTCTGGACACTGAGAATACATCACAGTCGGCGACCTTACGCCTGTCGCTCCCGGGATTTTCATCCTAGTACAAACGCGAAAGTGGCGCGGAAAGGTTAGAGTCGCCAGCCAGACATTTTTATCCCGAAAGAATGGGAAAGGTAATGCTGCACAAACCTAAGGAAGAAGGAAAGGACAAGGCCTTGCGAACCAAAGATCTAGATACGGGAGTCGGTTACGAATTGAGAAGGTATTAGCACCCCAATCCGTCCGCCGTACCCGACGGGATCCACGCTTGTTTGTTTGTTTCAAAGGGTGAGGGTATGAAAACTGCAGCAAAAGAAATGAAAATGAAAAGAAACTGGAACTGGAAAAGAACTGAAATAAGAAAATAAAGGAAAAATGTAGGGAAAATAAAGATTGTGCTCGAACGGGCCCTACCCCGCTGCCTACGTACCTCATCAGGATAATGAGGATCAGAGACGCCGTAGTTCCCCTAACTAGGGGTAACAAAGGAAAATTGCTTGTGAATTAAGGCTTAAACTGCCTATGCCATTGCTCAGGTGTTGCAGACTCGGACGACGAGTGCGTAACCGTCTTGCAAAGTGACAAGTAGGAGCAAGTTCGCGTACTAAGCGAAGGAGATGAGAAAAAGAATTCCCGGAGGAAAGACGCTTATTGTTTGTTTGGTGTTTTTTAGAAGCTTTTTATGAGTGAAAGTTTGCATAGGTAAGTGTACCTAAGTCTTACTCAATGGGATGTGTACGTCTCACATCATCCCGAAATGGAATGCGCAAGAGGCACACCTATCTATGGAGGAAATCCCCAAAGCTAGTCCCACAAGTGAAGGCTTAAGCACACTGGCCTATTACCATTATTAAGTGTTTTTGTGGTTTTTTGGTTAAGAAGTGCTTTTTTAGCTTTTCTTTGTGAGGTACTCATGTTAAGACCTATCCACCACGAGTGATGACTCACACCTCGCCCCGAAATGTAACGCATGCAAGCATCTCATAGCAAAGTCTCATGTCACATGAAAGTACTCAACCTTTATTAAGTGAATTAAAATTAAGTTTGAAGATGAGAAGAGAGAGAGAGCGCCAAAGGATCTCAAAGGAAAAATTCTAAAGGGGACTAAAGCAATCCTAAGTGTTAACATGCATGGATATCCTAAGGGTTAATGAGGTTTCTATCCTACTGAAGAAGGAAGAAGAAGATAGAAGAAGGGATGATAAAGGCCTAGGCCCAACAAAAGAGGGTTAGTTCACATAAACATAAAAGGAAGAGATAAGGATTAGAGATGTGGAACTCAATTCCCACATCTCACACTTACCATAGCCCATGCAAGGTTAGTATGCACAAGTGAAACAAAAAATGAGCAAATTAACATGACATCATCCAACAATCATAAGTGAAATGAAGTAAACAAATGCTTAATGCCAATTCAACTCAAAGAAATGAAAATGGGAGACTTATGACTTAAAATGAGGCAACACGAATACATATGGAAACAAATGCGCACTTATGAAAGATGTAATACAAAACACACAAAATACAAGCAGAAAGTTCAAAACCAGAATCAAAATGATATGAAGAATGGCCTAAGAGGCCAGCAAGATGAAGAGAGAGGTCACACAATACCAAACAATATCAAAATAGAAGCAACGAAAACAAAAGATGGAATTTAAACACTTAAAGAAACAAATGACTTGAATAAGAAGCAAACTCAAAAATTCAGAATAAACAAGACCTATCCTAGGACCAGGAAGGTATCCCCACCCCAAAGGAACCCCAAATAAGAGGAAGAAGTTGGCACAAGTGCCCTTCTAAGCCTATAAGAGATCCAACAAACCCAAAGAAGCAAAATGGGACAAGGTGAGAACAAAAAACCACAAATAATAAACCAGCCATCTAAAAATTCTACAACTGAAACCAAATGATCTTAAAACACATTATATCAACTTGCAAAAAGGATTTGCAAAAATTCAGAAAGGAACTAGGTCAAATGGAGGTACAAACACAAGTTAGGACAGAAAACTTACATCACAAGATATCAGATCAAAACTCAAGAAATAATTTCCTAAAAATTCAGAGAAAAATCACATGAAAACTACAAGATCTCAGGAACACAATGCAAAAAGAATGGGATCAAAACTCCAAATATTGAAAGCTATAGAAAATATACAAGACAGACTGGTCAAGAAATGAAGCAAAAGAAGCTATGCACTTTGGTGAATTATTTCTGGCACGTGGATCAATGAAAAAAATAAAATAAAAAAATGATAAAAAAACTAGAGACATAAAGGAAGATCCATGATTTATTTGGGAATTTTTAGATGAGTGAAACTATTTTATTTGAATTAAAAGCAAACTGAATTAGATGAAAATAAAAATAGGAAAAAGAAATAAAGGAAATTGAGGGAGGTGAGGAAAGTAAGGCTTGGAAGTGTAATTGAATGGGCCAAGATAAGGGTGGGGTGCGAAAATCAACTTAGTGAGAGCCCAGGTCTGCGCTAGTCCATGTTGTTATTGTGGAGGTATCCACGCATGAATGGAATAGAAGGTCCTACCGGACGGTGACAAGTGTCACCGCCGGTACGGACGGAAATCTCAAAAGCTGGGGACCTATCACCTTATCTCTTGCCACGACTTCCCAAAATCTTATCACAAATGCCATGAAATATATGAATAAAACTCAATATACTCCATCTTTTATTAACAAACAAACACATTATCAACAAAATAGAACAAAAAGAAACAGAGAACAAACACAGTCTCCCCCTCTCTCTGCGAATCACCCATCACCTTCTTGACCTAGAGTCCGCCGACACCTCTTCTTCTTCAACCTTGCATCGCCGGCCTTCATAACTCACTTCTTCCGATCGACAACATCAAAACACCACAATCCTCACTAAACCTCCTCTCTCAGCGAACTATTCATCTTCTTCAACCTAAGCCATCGCCGGACTTCTCGCCGAAACCTCCTCACGACCTAACGCCGAATCTCCCAAACACAACAAACATCAATCTCCCTCAACCAAACACCTTCACCTCAAATCCGAACTCAACGACGCAATCAAAGAAGCGGATCGACGGAAAAGAAGCAAGAACTCTCAACAACGATTTACAATATCAATACGGTAATCATGCATTAAAAACAGAATTCACCAACCTACGACGTCGTGGCTCGCGTCGGTTGTACGTTGAAGACGAGTGTGTTGGAAAAAATGCGGTGAAGACGAAGACACTTCGATTGATGAACAGGGATGAAGCGGCTGAGGCTTGGTGTTGCAGTGATGCCGACGATGAATTCTCGGAGCAGCTTCTTCGTTCTTGGCTCGAAGAGAGGCAATGATGTGCTTCAGCTTTTTCTTCGATGAAGAAGATTGTCCGTTGATTTCGATTGAGGAGGAAGAGCGGTTCGCTGACACTAATGGTTGCGAAATTCGATGGATGACAAGCTACGAGACGACTCAGTTTGATCAGTTCGCTGAAGAACGACGAAGATGCAGGTTCGCTTTGATGACGGCTCGCGATGAGATAGTGATGATGACTTCAATTTCATTTCAATCCCCGAATGATGTCTGAATCTGTGATGTTGATGAAGATGACACTATCATTGGCTTACTGTGATGAAGATCGAAACAATTATTGGTTTACTGTGATGATCAAAACTAATGAAGCTTGCGAGTTTATGGAAGGTAATGGTGAGATTGATGAAATCAGTTTCTGTATGATGGTGAAGAGTGATGAATTTGGATATTCGGTGGTGAAGAAGATGAAAGTGAATTCAAAGTCCAGATGTGAATAGTGGTATCTCTTGTGGTGTATGATGGAGCGAAATTCTGTTTTTGGTTGTTGATGAAAAAAGGAAGAGATTATCGGTGATGAATGAAATTGATGAGCTCTGATTTTAATTTTTGCCGTGAAGAATTGTTAGCCTCAAGCCTTTTTTCGAAACCTTTCTCTTTTCCATTCTGTTTTTTTTTCTCTGTGATGATGGAATATTATGAAGAAAACGGGTTTTTCCTTGGTGTGAGAAAAGTGTGATCACCATTTTGATGTAACAACATTCTTTCCCCCTTTTCAATTCCGTTATGGATTTTTTGTGTATGAAGGAGTCACGAGATAGATGCGGTTTTTTGTCAATGAAACTCTCACTTTTTTTTTTAAATTCTGTTACCTTTTTTTTTATTCGTTTTCAGTGCATTTCTTTCCCTTTGTGAGAGCTTGCTGGTATTTTTCTAAACACCACGCGTTTTGGTCCTTTGAAGCTGCTGATGTAAATGTGGCGCGACTTCATGATTTGCGGCTGGCCTTGGGTGGCTGGTTGAAGACTTGCGAGAACGGCTTGTAAAACATGCAAAATGGCTAGAAGTGTGATGCCTCATGATGAACGGCTAGAAGTGTGATGCGCTGACCTTTTAGTTGGCTGTATCATAATCCATTTGTTTTTTCTTATTTTCTTATTGTACTTATTAATTTTATGTGAACTTCAAAATGGTAATGATATGGGTTTAGTAACAAGAGATGACCATATTTGGTTAATAACAAAAGAGTGTGAATGTATTTAATGGCGATAAAAGAAAAGATGATTGGCTTTGAAATATGGATTAAAACAAAAAAAGAAGGTTAAGAACAAAAGGGATGTGGTTTGAGTTTAGATTTATGGATTAAAACAAAAAATAGGTAAGAATAAAAAGGATGTGGTTTATGAATGTGGATGATGAATAAACTTCAGAATAAACTTGAATAAACCCCCTGCCAATATTTTCCATTGAATTCAATCCAAAGGCCGCACTTGAAATTGTTCCCACACCTCCTGACTAAACCACCTCTTGAGTTTCTGATCCAATAATCTCCATATTACTTAAAATTTGTCTGAATTTATTCTCCGGGAAAATAATTCCACAAATACAACTCACCATATAATCATGATGAATCGCAATTTCCTGAGCCAGACTTCTCACGAACCAATGCTTGATAAACTGAAGAATTATGTACACCATAATTTAACTTTGGACGCACTGTCTTGAAAAATAGCCTCAAATGCATATGACTTGCAGTTAAAACAACCCCTCGATAGTTTGACCAAGGTTAGGTCAAACGTCCCTCTGAATCGAATCAATGAACTGAAATCACTGCCAGCTTATGCTATGCTTCAACAATGAATGTCATGCTTCATTTTTCTATGCTAATGATGCAACGCGAAATATGAAAATGATATGTTAAATGTTATGAAAAAGAGAGGGCAAATTTGGGGTGTTACAGCTGCCCCTATTCAATCATCAGTTAATCTGAAAAGGACGATAGTACGGGCTATCGACCATTCAAGATAAACTGTGGTTGAATACCAAGAAGACCAGAAATTTGCACTCTGACGAAGAATGCAACACTGGGAAATAAACCCAACCAGATGACGCTCTGGGGATAAGAAGTAGAGAAAGCAGACGAGCTTTTTCCAAGTTAAAACTGATATTTGGAATAAGAACAAGTTGACAGACGAGTCTTCAAACAATCCTGTGACGCCAGGAGCTGGACATACGAGTCCTCAAAACACTGCAATACAACAATCTGAGACAGACGAGTCCTCAAACAATCCTGTGACGCCAGGAGCTGGACAGGCGAGTCCTCAAACACATGAGACAAACGAGTCTCCTTCGGATTTACCTGTTACGCCAGGACCGGTAACCATTTTGACATTAATTCCCACTGTCAGGATTTGAAACCACTTCAATACAGACAAGTATTGGATGATCATCAAGATAACACAGACGAGTGTTATAGGTCAATGATACAGACGAGTATCAGACGATGATCTGAGAAACACAGACGAGTGCTTCAGGCAATGATACAGACGAGTACCACAAATATCAGGCATACCAAACACAGACGAGTGCTGGAAAGTTGCAGACAAGCAACCGCATATGAGATTCCACAACACAGACGAGTGTTGAGAAGTTGCAGACGAGCAACAACAAATAAATATCATATCAGAACACAGACAAATGTTGAGGAGTTGCGGACGAGCAACAACAACTATCCTAACCAAACACAGACGAGTGTTGGAAAATTGCAGACGAGCAATATCAAGGTAATCATAAGCCAATACTGGGGAAAAGCAGACGAGCTATACCGCAGAGCCAACACAGACAGGTGTTGACGGGTGCAGACGAGCAACAATCAAGTAGTAATACCAATGCTGGGGAGACCTCCTTTTAGGGATAACACAACCGAGTGTTGACAAACGCAGACGAGCGATAGACAAATGCCTGATTGGCAGCAAGAGATACAACTCTGCGGGGGAAGACAAGTCAAGAGGTCTGGACACTCAACTCTGACTGAGGTGATGAATACCTGGCTGTATCATCAAATACCCAAAAGTACGACAACTTTGCTGGGAAATATTTCACGGACGGAGATGAAAATCCAATATGAACTCTGTGGGGAATATCATCTAGTGACCTCTTTGCATTTTCTGGACTAGTTGACTGCTTGAAGATCAACCTAAGAGGATTTTACAGAAGACCTGACATCCAAAATGTCCAAGTCTTCAAACTCTTTAGAGATTCGTCGAATCTTGACATAACTGCCCCAGACTGCATAGACTATGGAAGAATTTGTCTCGCAAGGATTCCTGAAAACCTCGTGTCACTGCGAAATACTGTGCCCTGTAAGCACAAAGATAGGCACACCTGCCCCGGGCATAAACGAACCCAGTGGTTGAACTTTGATGTTGTGATTTTGAATTTCCTTTTATGACAGACTCACTGGGTATCAACTCAAGGGTTGAAGAAGTGAAGACTATGATATCGACTCAAGGGTCGTAAGAAACGGAAATATCGACTCAAGGGTCGAGGAGAACACAACCACATCAACTCGAGGGTTGAGGAATAAGGAGACAACAACATCGACTTGAGGGTCGAGGAAACGAAAGCAACAATATCGACTCAAGGGTCGAGGATAACAAAGCAACATCAACTCGAGGGTTGAGGGAATAAAATAGCAACATCGACTCGAGGGTCGAGGAAACAAGATGACAATACCAACTCGAGGGTCGAGAAAACAAGACAACATCAACTCGAGGGTTGAGGAAACAAGATGACAATACCGACTCGAGGGTCGAGGGAAACAAAACAACATCAACTCGAGGGTTGAGGAAACAAGATGACAATACCGACTCGAGGGTCGAGGGAAACAAAACAACATCAACTCGAGGGTTGAGGAAACAAGATGACAATACCGACTCGAGGGTCGAGGGAAACAAAACAACATCAACTCGAGGGTTGAGAAAACAGAAGCGATGGTATCGACTCGAGGGTCGAAGAAAACCAGAGTGAAAATTGTCATACTCAACTGAAGTGAGAGGCTGAATGCATATAGATGCCAACATGTCATAGTTGAAGAGATGCCAACAAAGATCAGACTTTAACCTTGAAGATGCCAATGACTATTGGACTTTAGCCGTGTATGATGAAGAAACCATAACGACTGAGGAGAAATTCTCTGACCAGGGAAGCACCCTACTGGGATCAATCATCAGATGTTCATTCTGGGAATGGCCTTGCATGCCTCAAGAGGATTTTACAGAAAACCTAGCATCTGAAATGCTTCAGTATTTTCAAACTCTTGAATATCCCGAAATAACCACCTCAAACTGTATGGTCCATGAAAGAATTTGCCCCAAGATCTCGCATCATCATGAGGTGTTCTGCCCCAGTATCCTGGACCTTTGGTAAGTGATCACTCTAAGTGCTTCTAGGATGACCTGCCCCAGTACGAGCCTTGCTTTGGAGAAAACACCCAGGCTAAATGCTTTGTGAGAGATTTAAATCTCGAAGTGATTGCCCTAGTTTGGCTGAATTTTGAAGAAATTCATCGACGTGATGGCCACGGATTAGCTGCATTTAACCCAACTGGTTGGAAAAGGTCCTATTCAATGAAGTTTCTTGGAAAAGTGCCCCTTTGACATGAATGTCCTTCCGAAGTTTCCGCCTTCTCAACTTGGCAAGATTAAGCTTCTATACTGAGGTTCCATATGTGAACTTCTTTGATGCCAAACAAATGTATGCAGGCAGAAAATGTCTTATTCTGAGAATGAAAATTCTAATGCAACACATGTTAATCTTGAAGCTTTTATTGAAAAGATGTCATTTATGAACGAATCACTGGTTAAGACAGTATAATATTTTTTATGAAATGAACATGCATATGCAATACCAACGAGGGTCTTTTAGCACAACTCGTAGGAGTCAGGAACGCTATCTCCTGGTGGCACGCTCTCGAATTAACCCTGTTTCAGTTAGGACTTTTAAGGGTTGTATCGTGGCCTGGTTCACGGTTATAGAAACAAAGATATAGGCTCAGAGTTTATATGTGCCCACCCATCTTCGTGATGTCCTTCCATTCCTATGTTCAGCTAGTTTTCACAAGCGCACACCTCTCAAAAGGGTTTCGTATTGGTTGAGGAACCATTACTCTAACAGTTTAAACACCATTGAGGTTATTGTTGGGAGTCAGTCACCCCTATTATCTTTTGTGTCTGCATAACACGACTTTTTTTTGTTTGAGGACCTTTCTTGTGTAATCCTTTTCGTCTTTCTCTTTTTCATTATTTTTCTTATCCCTAACTTTTTCCTGGACTGATTCTTGTGAATCTTTTGCAATTGGAGTCCAGCGGGATGCCCTAATTTTTGCCTAAGTCGCTTATTTTCAAGTCTCGACTTAGCAGGCTTTTTTTTTCTTTTTTCTTTCTCTTTTCTTTTTGAACAAATCGTGTGACACTGTTTGTCTTGACTGTTTTGTAAGGGTCGTGACTGTCTCACTTTTCAGTCGATGAAGAATAACCATGGTGGTTTTCGGTATTTGGACCTCTTGATTTGGTACAATGAAATGTTAGGGATCCTCAGATACACTCATTTATGGAAGCATGAACGTCTGGTCCAACTAGCTGACACCTACCCTGCCCCGGGTTAAATATGAGGGTTTTTTTCATGCGAAAAGAAACTCCTACTTCAAGGCTCAAAGGGGTTAGCAAGTGTTTATCTCCCTTATATCTCCGGTATTTGGGAATTTGAAACAAAGCATGTACATCGTCAACAAGGTCTTATTCAAGAGCACACAAATAGAGATTTTTGCGTTTTTACTTCGTCATCCTCCCTGATAGAGTTTAAGCTCAACAGTTGGTATTGCAATGCACATGCAAAATTATAAGTAAAAATACGAATTAATTACTTCAAGAAAAACATGTGCATTTCATTAATTATCATTCAAAACAAACAAGTTTCATGCAAGCATACAAATGTTCAAACAAACCTATAAAAGCCACACGTGAAAATGCAGTAAAGAAACTGAGCAATGCCGTTGTTGAGGAGACTTGACTCCGTCTGGACTTGTTGATCTTGAATACTTTCAGTAGTCAACACTTTTCTTGATGATACTTGCAGTCTTCAATCAAATGACCATGTGTCAGCACCATACTTCATTCCCAATTATTCTGACCTGAAGCTTCCGACATTCAAACATTGACACAAGACGTCTGAAGAGAAGAGTGACACTGTGATGAAATTGCCACATAAGTTTGACACCTAAGGTTGCTCGGAAAGACCTGACGATCTTCTGCCTATGTATCTCCATTGACCAAAGACCAATGAAGAATCAGAGCGACGTAGTTCCCCTCAATAGGGATCAAAATGATGTACATAGCCGCTCATCAGAATCAAACTGAGAATCACCTTCACATATATCTTCAATAAATTCCTCCATAATATGAGCTGACGAACCCACATGACCAAACGGAGACTTGTTAACTTGAATGCCTTGAGGCGTCACTGAAATCAAACCAGACACAATCAAATCCTGGACCTTATCCCTGAGAGGCTTGCATTCTTCAGCTGAATGTCCTGGTGCGTTGCCATGGAATCCACATTGAACATTGGGATCAAAACTTGGTGGATATGGAAAAGGCACTGGACCCGGTTTCTTCGGCACTATCAATCCACTATCGATCAGGCACGGAAGTATTTGACTGTATGGTACTGGCAACGGATCAAAATACCTTTTGGATCTCTTAGTGTAGTAACGACGCCTTTGCGGAGTATGCTTCTGTTGGCATGGTATTTGTTGGTATTGAGGAGGTTCACTGTTAACTGATATCTGACATACGTCTTCAGAATGTTGCTGACTCTGAGCAGTTGAAATGCATGGGTAATGTGGATAAGTCAATGGAGTTGGAGGATCTTCCCATATTGCATCAATCACATCCTTTTCTTGGGCACTAATAACAGATTCATTCTCTTCAGCTGAGATATCTGAAATGCCTTGGATCTTTCCCATCTTGATAAAACTCTCAATGCGTTCTCCAACTATCACCAAGTCCGAGAAGCTTGAAGTTCCACTACCACTCAACCTCTCCAAGTACAGCCCCTGTAAGGTCTCTATGAAAAGATCAACCAACTCTCTATCTGATAACGGGGGTTGCACTCGAGCAGCTACTTCTCTCCACCTCTGGGCATATTCTCTGAAAGATTCACCATCTCCTTGGGATAAAACTTGCAAATTCATGCGGCTAAGAGCCCTGTCAAGATTGTAGCCATACTGCTTCACAAATGCATTGGCTAGGTCTGACCATGACTGAATACGACTGCTCTCTAACTGCATATACCAATTCGACGATGCCTCACTCAGACTGTATTGGAAACAATGGATCATCAATTTGTCATTATGCTCATGTGAGGCCATCCTTCTGCAAAATCTCACCAAATGCTGCCTTGGGCAACTATCCCCTTTGTACTTTTCAAACTTCGGTACTTTGAACTTTAGAGGTATTACAAGGCCGTGCACCAGACACATGCTTGCAGCACTTAAATCAACAACGTTACGACTTTGAAGGGCTTTAATCTCTTCCTCCAACACACGAAATCTCTCTTCCCTCTCCACAACTCGTGGATCTTGGATTCTTACCACAGGGATTGCCTCTTCGGAACCTGGCATAGTGAAAGCAAAACTGTGATAATCTGCAGCATCAACAGAAGAAGAATGTCCACTTCGGGCGACCTGGCGCTCTTGAACATCTGGATTCCCAACAGGGGTCTGTACAGGCTGAGCTTGAGCGGAATTACGGTCATCCTGCCTTGCCAAAGTCATCATAGCCTCCAAAAGTTGGTCCCACTGATCTTTTGTCAACCCAACACTTGCAGACTGGCTTTTCTCTCCAGGGTCCATGATCTTCTCAAAAGTTGCTTCAAGTCTGATACGAGAACCGGAGTCTCAACTGCGGATGGTGAACAAAGAACGGATGAGCCCTGCCTGTTGAACAGAAATGCAATGCAAATGGTATGAAATGCCATATTCAGTTATTTCCAAAGAATCTATCTACTTTGATCCACATTATGATACAAAAATCCAACAGAAATAATTCAGGGATGAGATCCTTAGAAATAACTGAACATGTATGCTAGCATGCTATGATGGCATGTATGCAACTGGCAAGTGATCGAGAACGGGTGTCTGTCTGGATACGGAACACTGAGTTGAGAACCAAGCAACTGATGATATATGCCCTCTGAATAATAACCATCTGATAAGAACTCAGAACCACAGATCAAGAACTCCAGAACCATAGTAACCGGATCAAAACATAAGATCGCACTGATGATGAAGGGTATGTTGAGGTTAAGGGTTCCTGCAAACCTGTAAACCCCTCCCAATCTCACGGGTGTGCTCCGGGTCAAACATCACGGACTTTCAAAGCCGAATAGCAATAATACTTTCACCATTTCCGAGAAATGGCTCATGACCAAATCAGGGAATCGGTTAGGCATTATGTACTACGCAGGGAGGCCTCAGCTGAGTCCGGGAAAAACAAGCATCCCTTATAGGTTCCCAGCTTCAAGCGCTGAAATCGAGAAACAATAGTACATTCAGCCCGTAGGATACAGTACTAATGTCATATGACCAGATGCTTTGACTGAGTTCCTATAAGAGAACCAGGCCATCCTATGCGAGTCCCCAGTGGACCCTCGGGTGCGAATGGGTTTGCCACAAAATGTGGTCTGCCACTGCCACCACTGGAGAGGGTTGTTTCCACAAAGGTTCTCAATGATCGGTCCCCAGATGCACATAACTATCAAGGTCCTATCCCGAAGTGGAGGAAATCCCCACATAAGATATTTCCAAGACAGTCGCAATCTGGGCGTGAAACACATCGCCACTCATCATGCCACATGCGAGTACAATATGTCCACTCTAATCCTAGGGTGCACTCAAGCCGGGTACTTGGCTTATCTCTCAGAAACAGTATCACCCAAGCCCACCAAACAGAAAACCAGTCCAGACAGTCCAATATGATATATATGATGCGGAAAATAAATACTGAAAACTGTAAATAAAGCTGTAAACAAACAACAATACAACAAGCCACAACAAACAAATATCACCCAATGAAACAGAAACACACAAGCGCTAGGAGAGACTCACGGGGGAACCAGAGATCATCTGGTGTGCAGTCCCCAGCAGAGTCGCCAGCTGTCGCTCCCGGGATTTTCATCCTAGTACAAACGCGAAAGTGGCGCGGAAAGGTTAGAGTCGCCAGCCAGACATTTTTATCCCGAAAGAATGGGAAAGGTAATGTTGCACAAACCTAAGGAAGAAGGAAAGGACAAGGCCTTGCGAACCAAAGATCTAGATACGGGAGTCGGTTACGAATTGAGAAGGTATTAGCACCCCAATCCGTCCGCCGTACCCGACGGGATCCACGCTTGTTTGTTTGTTTCAAAGGGTGAGGGTATGAAAACTGCAGCAAAAGAAATGAAAATGAAAAGAAACTGGAACTGGAAAAGAACTGAAATAAGAAAATAAAGGAAAAATGTAGGGAAAATAAAGATTGTGCTCGAACGGGCCCTACCCCGCTGCCTACGTACCTCATCAGGATAATGAGGATCAGAGACGCCGTAGTTCCCCTAACTAGGGGTAACAAAGGAAAATTGCTTGTGAATTAAGGCTTGAACTGCCTATGCCATTGCTCAGGTGTTGCAGACTCGGACGACGAGTGCGTAACCGTCTTGCAAAGTGACAAGTAGGAGCAAGTTCGCGTACGAAGCGAAGGAGATGAGAAAAAGAATTCCCTGAGGAAAGACGCTTATTGTTTGTTTGGTGTTTTTTAGAAGCTTTTTATGAGTGAAAGTTTGCATAGGTAAGTGTACCTAAGTCTTACTCAATGGGATGTGTACGTCTCACATCATCCCGAAATGGAATGCGCAAGAGGCACACCTATCTATGGAGGAAATCCCCAAAGCTAGTCCCACAAGTGAAGGCTTAAGCACACTGGCCTATTACCATTATTAAGTGTTTTTGTGGTTTTTTGGTTAAGAAGTGCTTTTTTAGCTTTTCTTTGTGAGGTACTCATGTTAAGACCTATCCACCACGAGTGATGACTCACACCTCGCCCCGAAATGGAACGCGTGCAAGCATCTCATAGCAAAGTCTCATGTCACATGAAAGTACTCAACCTTTATTAAGTGAATTAAAATTAAGTTTGAAGATGAGAAGAGAGAGAGCGCCAAAGGATCTCAAAGGAAAAATTCTAAAGGGGACTAAAGCAATCCTAAGTGTTAACATGCATGGATATCCTAAGGGTTAATGAGGTTTCTATCCTACTGAAGAAGGAAGAAGAAGATAGAAGAAGGGATGAGAAAGGCCTAGGCCCAACAAAAGAGGGTTAGTTCACCTAAACATAAAAGGAAGAGATAAGGATTAGAGATGTGGAACTCAATTCCCACATCTCACACTTACCATAGCCCCTGCAAGGTTAGTATGCACAAGTGAAACAAAAAATGAGCAAATTAACATGACATCATCCAACAATCAGAAGTGAAGTGAAGTAAACAAATGCTTAATGCCAATTCAACTCAAAGAAATGAAAATGGGAGACTTATGCCTTAAAATGAGGCAACACGAATACATATGGAAACAAATGCGCACTTATGAAAGATGTAATACAAAACACACAAAATACAAGCAGAAAGTTCAAAACCAGAATCAAAATGATATGAAGAATGGCCTAAGAGGCCAGAAAGATGAAGAGAGAGGTCACACAATACCAAACAATATCAAAATAGAAGCAACGAAAACAAAAGATGGAATTTAAACACTTAAAGAAACAAATGACTTGAATAAGAAGCAAACTCAAAAATTCAGAATAAACAAGACCTATCCTAGGACCAGGAAGGTATCCCCACCCCAAAGGAACCCCAAATAAGAGGAAGAAGTTGGCACAAGTGCCCTTCTAAGCCTATAAGAGATCCAACAAACCCAAAGAAGCAAAATGGGACAAGGTGAGAACAAAAAACCACAAATAATAAACCAGCCATCTAAAAATTCTACAACTGAAACCAAATGATTTTAAAACACATTATATCAACTTGCAAAAAGGATTTGCAAAAATTCAGAAAGGAACTAGGTCAAATGGAGGTACAAACACAAGTTAGGACAGAAAACTTACATCACAAGATATCAGATCAAAACTCAAGAAATAATTTCCTAAAAATTCAGAGAAAAATCACATGAAAACTACAAGATCTCAGGAACACAATGCAAAAAGAATGGGATCAAAACTCCAAATATTGAAAGCTATAGAAAATATACAAGACAGACTGGTCAAGAAATGAAGCAAAAGAAGCTATGCACTTTGGTGAATTATTTCTGGCACGTGGATCAATGAAAAAAATAAAATAAAAAAATGATAAAAAAACTAGAGACATAAAGGAAGATCCATGATTTATTTGGGAATTTTTAGATGAGTGAAACTATTTTATTTGAATTAAAAGCAAACTGAATTAGATGAAAATAAAAATAGGAAAAAGAAATAAAGGAAATTGAGGGAGGTGAGGAAAGTAAGGCTTGGAAGTGTAATTGAATGGGCCAAGATAAGGGTGGGGTGCGAAAATCAACTTAGTGAGAGCCCAGGTCTGCGCTAGTCCATGTTGTTATTGTGGAGGTGTCCACGCATGAATGGAATAGAAGGTCCTACCGAACGGTGACAAGTGTCACCGCCGGTACGGACGGAAATCTCAAAAGCTGGGGACCTATCACCTTATCTCTTGCCACGACTTCCCAAAATCTTATCACAAATGCCATGAAATCTATGAATAAAACTCAATATACTCCATCTTTTATTAACAAACAAACACATTATCAACAAAATAGAACAAAAAGAAACAGAGAACAAACACAGTCTCCCCCTCTCTCTGCGAATCACCCATCACCTTCTTGACCTAGAGTCCGCCGACACCTCTTCTTCTTCAACCTTGCATCGCCGGCCTTCATAACTCACTTCTTCCGATCGACAACATCAAAACACCACAATCCTCACTAAACCTCCTCTCTCAGCGAACTATTCATCTTCTTCAACCTAAGCCATCGCCGGACTTCTCGCCGAAACCTCCTCACGACCTAACGCCGAATCTCCCAAACACAACAAACATCAATCTCCCTCAACCAAACACCTTCACCTCAAATCCGAACTCAACGACGCAATCAAAGAAGCGGATCGACGGAAAAGAAGCAAGAACTCTCAACAACGATTTACAATATCAATACGGTAATCATGCATTAAAAACAGAATTCACCAACCTACGACGTCGTGGCTCGCGTCGGTTGTACGTTGAAGACGAGTGTGTTGGAAAAAATGCGGTGAAGACGAAGACACTTCGATTGATGAACAGGGATGAAGCGGCTGAGGCTTGGTGTTGCAGTGATGCCGACGATGAATTCTCGGAGCAGCTTCTTCGTTCTTGGCTCGAAGAGAGGCAATGATGTGCTTCAGCTTTTTCTTCGATGAAGAAGATTGTCCGTTGATTTCGATTGAGGAGGAAGAGCGGTTCGCTGACACTAATGGTTGCGAAATTCGATGGATGACAAGCTACGAGACGACTCAGTTTGATCAGTTCGCTGAAGAACGACGAAGATGCAGGTTCGCTTTGATGACGGCTCGCGATGAGATAGTGATGATGACTTCAATTTCATTTCAATCCCCGAATGATGTCTGAATCTGTGATGTTGATGAAGATGACACTATCATTGGCTTACTGTGATGAAGATCGAAACAATTATTGGTTTACTGTGATGATCAAAACTAATGAAGCTTGCGAGTTTATGGAAGGTAATGGTGAGATTGATGAAATCAGTTTCTGTATGATGGTGAAGAGTGATGAATTTGGATATTCGGTGGTGAAGAAGATGAAAGTGAATTCAAAGTCCAGATGTGAATAGTGGTATCTCTTGTGGTGTATGATGGAGCGAAATTCTGTTTTTGGTTGTTGATGAAAAAAGGAAGAGATTATCGGTGATGAATGAAATTGATGAGCTCTGATTTTAATTTTTGCCGTGAAGAATTGTTAGCCTCAAGCCTTTTTTCGAAACCTTTCTCTTTTCCATTCTGTTTTTTTTCTCTGTGATGATGGAATATTATGAAGAAAACGGGTTTTTCCTTGGTGTGAGAAAAGTGTGATCACCATTTTGATGTAACAACATTCTTTCCCCCTTTTCAATTCCGTTATGGATTTTTTGTGTATGAAGGAGTCACGAGATAGATGCGGTTTTTTGTCAATGAAACTCTCACTTTTTTTTTTTAAATTCTGTTACCTTTTTTTTTATTCGTTTTCAGTGCATTTCTTTCCCTTTGTGAGAGCTTACTGGTATTTTTCTAAACACCACGCGTTTTGGTCCTTTGAAGCTGCTGATGTAAATGTGGCGCGACTTCATGATTTGCGGCTGGCCTTGGGTGGCTGGTTGAAGACTTGCGAGAACGGCTTGTAAAACATGCAAAATGGCTAGAAGTGTGATGCCTCATGATGAACGGCTAGAAGTGTGATGCGCTGACCTTTTAGTTGGCTGTATCATAATCCATTTGTTTTTTCTTATTTTCTTATTGTACTTATTAATTTTATGTGAACTTCAAAATGGTAATGATATGGGTTTAGTAACAAGAGATGACCATATTTGGTTAATAACAAAAGAGTGTGAATGTATTTAATGGCGATAAAAGAAAAGATGATTGGCTTTGAAATATGGATTAAAACAAAAAAGAAAGTTAAGAACAAAAGGGATGTGGTTTGAGTTTAGATTTATGGATTAAAACAAAAAATAGGTAAGAATAAAAAGGATGTGGTTTATGAATGTGGATGATGAATAAACTTCAGAATAAACTTGAATAAACCCCCTGCCTATATTTTCCATTGAATTCAATCCAAAGGCCACACTTGAAATTGTTCCCACACCTCCTGACTAAACCACCTCTTGAGTTTCTGATCCAATAATCTCCATATTACTTAAAATTTGTCTGAATTTATTCTCCGGGAAAATAATTCCACAAATACAACTCACCATATAATCATGATGAATCGCAATTTCCTGAGCCAGACTTCTCACGAACCAATGCTTGATAAACTGAAGAATTATGTACACCACAATTTAACTTTGGACGCACTGTCTTGAAAAATAGCCTCAAATGCATATGACTTGCAGTTAAAACAACCCCTCGATAGTTTGACCAAGGTTAGGTCAAACGTCCCTCTGAATCGAATCAATGAACTGAAATCACTGCCAGCTTATGCTATGCTTCAACAATGAATGTCATGCTTCATTTTTCTATGCTAATGATGCAACGCGAAATATGAAAATGATATGTTAAATGTTATGAAAAAGAGAGGGCAAATTTGGGGTGTTACAACGCCATCACCACAACCACCGCCGGATCCGAACATCACCGCGGAACCACACCGAAACCGCCCATAAATCCTCCCCTGTCTCCTTCCCAACCGCGCCACCTCCATCATAACCACCATCCGCCGAAATCTCTTCTCCGACGAAACCGAAACCCTTTTTCGACACAGACCCTCAATCAATCACTTCACCTTCACCCCTCATCACCAACTAACACTGTAAAACCGATCCATCCACCGCCATCCCTTCCGCCACAAATCATCTTCATCGCTCATCTTCACGGAGCCCTAACCGCCGCTGTAAATCGCAGTGCGAGAGAGAAAGCTCAGAAACAGAGGTAAACAAGGAACGAAAATCGCATAGAGAGAGAGGAACGTTTTTGAGTGTTGAATCATGGAGGGATTTGTAGACGAGAATTCAGATCTATGAGCTATCCCTGGATGAACGCCGTGTTTTCGTTTCTCACGAAGAAGGAGAATAAGACCGTTTCTCTACATAAACCTTTTTTTATACTTTATTTGTTCTTTTCTTTATTCATTTCCTTCTTTATTATTTTACCTCTTATTTTTCTTTTTTGGACAGTTCAAGTTTTGGTTGTGGCTGTTGGGCTTAATCCAATGCAACTTGCTCTTCACACCCAACTGTGGCACCCCTCCTTGCTGACTTTGCCTCATGTTGATGGGCTAAGCCCAAATATTCTTCTCTCTACACCTTGAGACTTTCTATTCATACACAGCTCAAACTATTTCTTTAATTTCCCATTCTTTATTTTTATTTTGTTTTAGCTTGTATCAAGTTTAATTTTTTAATTATTGTTGTTTGTGTTGGTTTAGTTTTAAAATATTCTATTATTGTTAGTTTGATTTGTTACTATTAATTTCCTTAATTAATTTGTGATTTTCTAACCTTGTGGACTTTATTTGATTTTAATGGAGTTCTCGATTATTTTTATCTAACTTTTTGTTAGATTCTAGTTAAATTGGTTGATTAATTTTTGATTGAGCGTTGCACCCCTAAGTCTTATTGGATCGATCGTGTGAAGTTTCTACACGTGTTCTTAAACTTCTTTTGCATGTATTGAAGAGGCAACGGACCTTCTCCGTTAGGTACCTCTAAAATTCAATATTATCTCTTTTGCGCCTCACTCTGGGCTTGACGCTACATTTGTGTTTATCCGATTATTTGTACATCACTATCGTGTCTAAACCATAAAACACCTAAAAACTTTCAAACTAATTAATTCACGAAAGAACTGAACTCCGGAGTCTAGCACTCCGCACGTTCTTAAATTAAATCACTCCTGGGCTAGCCCCACGCGATGTGGTTCATTCCCCTTGTCGTATTTAAAACACTCGACTTAATTAATCATTCAAACAATTCATCGCGCATACATTTGCACACACGTAAGTCAGTCATTTGTGATCGCCGTCTGCACGATTTTACGCATCCTAATTCATAAATCAAATAACGAATAACTGAACTCCGGAGTCTAGCACTCCGCACGTTCTTGAGTGAATCACTCCTGGGCTAGCCCCACGCGATGTGGTTTATTCATCCTCTCGTTTCTAAAATACCGGGAACCTTTAATTAAATAACGAGTAACTAAACTCCGGAGTCTAGCACTCCGCACGTTCTTGAATCAAATCACTCCTGGGCTAGCCCCACGCGATGTGGTTTATTCATCCTCTCGTTTCTAAAACACAGAAACGTTTAAATAAATTATACGAAGAACTGAAAGGGTTAGACAATTCATTCACTTTTTCGTATTCAAAACAATTCAACAATCTTAAAAGGATTAGACATGATTCATCTCCATAGGAAACATATCTCTTCTATCTCCACAAACACAAACAGAATCTTACAAACAACTTTTCTCAAAGGAAGAATGTGGCATTGCTTGTCGATACTCATATCCAAGTTTAAAGCTTCTTCCGGTTTTTATTTA
Source organism: Lathyrus aphaca (assembly GCA_963966055.1). NCBI lineage: Eukaryota > Viridiplantae > Streptophyta > Magnoliopsida > Fabales > Fabaceae > Lathyrus > Lathyrus aphaca. The sequence goes on from OZ014519.1 coordinate 653,662,771, forward strand.
TTCTCAAAGGAAGAATATGGCATTGCTTGTCGATCATTATATCCAAGTTTAAAGCTTCTTCCGATTTTATTTCTCAAAGAAAGAATGTGGCATTGCTTGTCGATCCTTGTATCCAAGTTTAAAGCTTCTTTCGATTTCTAATTCCTCAAATGTTTGTGGTGGATTAGGCGGGATACCTCCCCTTAAAGATGACGACTTGTCTCTTTCTTTTCAAATACAATTTAAAACTTACTAACCAATACAAACTATTTTCCATAATTAATCAGCGAGTAACTGAACTCCGGAGTCTAGCACTCCGCACGTTCTTGATTGCAATCACACCTGGGCTAGCCCCACGCGTTGTGGTTCATTCACCCTCTCGTTTTAAAACACTTTAACAAAGATCAAACACCTTTTCTCAAAATGAACATTGATTAAATCTTTCTATCTTGCAAACAAGTTAGCGCTTCAGCCTCCTACCGCGAGCAGATAAGCCAACGCTTAGCAGTAAAATGCATTTTCACCATAGTTGATTATAAAAGTTGTGGTGATATACAAGGTTAATCACATTATTATCACGATAAGTGGAAAATTGTTGGTGTTGGGATTCAAACCATTTCAATCCCGGTACATTTCACTATGGTTATTACATATGACCATTTTGACATGTCATTTAGTAAAAAAAAACACCCAAAAATAAACTATTACCACCACGAAGACCGTTATAAAATTGGTGCTACGAAAGGTCTACTTTTTAGAAGTTATAAGTCAATTATGTGATAAAGGTATCAATGCAACCTTTGGTGCTTCTGGATGCAAAGTTATAAAATCTAAATCAAATGAAACTCTGTTTACAAGCTCAAGAAGTGGAAATATCTACATGATAAAATTAAATAAAATTCCTTCAAGTGATGTATGTCTCTTGAGTAACGGGGATGAATCTTGACTATGGCCCAGAAGAATAACTCACATCCACATGTACAATTTAAACAAGTTAGTCCACAAGGATCTCATGGACGACCTTCCAGATTTGCATTTCAAAAATGAGCATGGCGTGTATGCCAGAAGGAGAAACAATAACAAGATAATAATTATATGCTTTTATGTATATGACTTGTTTATTACAAGTAGTTGCAAGAAAGAAGTTAAAGACTTCAAATTGGACCTGATGAAGAAATTTGAAATGAATGATCTTGGTAACATCTCATATTTCCTTGGAATTGAGTTTTACAAATATGGTAGAGGATTATTTATGCATAAAAGAAGATATGCTAGGGAGTTACTAAAGAGATTTCAGATGGGCATTGCAACTCTTCATCAACACATGCTGAGCCAAGATTGTAATTAACAAATAACTCATATGAGGATGACATTGATCCAACTTAATATAGAATGCTCATTGAATCATTGAGGTACATTTGTCATATAAGGTTTGATTTTGCATATAATATAAGTATGGTGAGTAGGTTCATACAAAAGCCAAAACTATCACACCTAGCAACCACAAAGAGGATACTGGGGTATCTTAGAGACATGTTGGATTATGACATTTTCTTTCCAGCAACAGATGAATGAAGGGAGTGCAAACTTGTTGGATACACTGATTTTAGTTGGTGTGCTGATACTGATGATATAAAATCAATAACATATTATATATGTGTTTATGCTAGGTGGTGTACCAATAACTTGGAGCACATAGAAGTAACATGTGGTGGTTAGAGTACATTGCAAATCACTTTGTGATTGTCAAGCTATATGGTTGGTGAATTTGATTGATAAAATTGAAGTCGAATTTCATGGAGCCATGACCATGAAGATTAATAACATATTTGCCATAATTTTGGCTTAAATTCCAGTTGATCATGACAGGAAACATATAAATATGAGGTTCCATTACCTTAGGAAGTAAGTAAACAATGAAAAACTATGTTTGGAGCATTGCATAAATGAGACCTCATTTAAATATCTTAACATTACAAATTTCGAAGTGTAAAATAATTTATCTCTTTTCTTTCTTTCAATCTTAGCTATCAATTCTTAATATGCAAAATACATACGAATGGAAGAAAAAAAAACCAAACAATTTAAATGTATCCTTCATAATAAAGTGAGTGATAAAATGTTCTTTCTTGAATGTTTTATTCTTACAATAATTAGATTTTGAATAAAATTTATCTACTAATAAATTTATGCAAATTACTTGTATAGTAACTTGAATTTAAATTCAAAATTATCTCAATTACCAGTAAATTATACACACATTTTGTTGTAAATCTAGATAAAATTTGATACTTCTATTGATGTTGCATATGTATCTCCTCTAACCTAAATCCTTCATCATAAAATGGTTAACATATCTAAATATATTAAAATTATATTTCCTTCGTTTAACATTCTTCCTATTGGTACCTTTACTTAACTTTGTCTAGTATCAATGCATTTAATCAATTTACTCAAATTGTTCCAATTGGTTCATATCCACATGCTAGCTTTTCTAGGGGTTTTTAATACCTTAGGCCTAATTTTTTTATACTATGCGTATTGAAAAATAATAATAAATTTAATATTTTAATTAATTTTTAATTCTCATAATTTATTAAAAAATAGTAGGAGGTAATTTATACAAATAATAAAAGTATTTTATTATTGAAAAGATAAGGATAATTTAATAAAATAGAAGGAAAGGTATAGAGAAAGGTGGAGATGGAATGAAAGGAGGGTAGCTAAGGTATGAGATTAATCATTATATTGCGGCCGAGGGAAGATGGACCCCACTTCAAATGTACTCCAATTCAGAAAAAAGAATATACTTTCGCACTTATGCCATACTTTTCATAATCCCTTTCTATCTTTTATGAGTTTATTTACTTTATCTCTCTATTTTATCAAATATTTCAATTAATTTATTAATTATATGTCATCAACCATAAATTATAAGTTATAATTATCAGTCATTAACTATCAATCATAAATTATAAATTATCAGCTATCTTATCCGCTGATCATTATTTTTACCAAATTATAAAAGGTAATAATTACCATATGATAATATTTTATGAAATTTTATGGATAAATATAAAAGTTAAAAGCAGCAATTAAATTTAAATAATAAAATAATATTATTAAAATAATAATTATTTTATTTTGTCAAATTAATTTAATTTAATTAATAGTTATGCAAGATATCAAATATAGAGACACAAATTCAAATCTATGATATTTTAATTATTCACCTTCAAATAAAACTCCGGTCATTAAACTATTCGATATAAAATAGTAATTATTTTATGGGTTAAATATGTTTTTGGTTCTTATAAATATCTCAATTTTTATTTTTAGTCTCTATTAAAAAAATAATAAATTTTAATCCCTAAAAATTTTGTATGCATGCAATTTTAATATCTTTTGTTTTCTAAAATTTTGAAAACTATTTAATTACCCTTAAATTTTTAAATGTTTTGAATAATTTTTTCATCAATGTTTAGAATCTTATAAAATATATATTTACTAAATTTTAGAATTTTTTTATAATGAGAAGAATTAAATATGAATTTTTTAAATTTCAAAATATAATGATAAATGTAATGAAAACCTCGGCTTAGAAATCAAATTTTGAGTTTTTTTTTTTCGAATTTTTTTATAACATTATAAAGATATATGTAAAATAATCATTTAAAAATAAATATTAATTTAACATGAGGGACTAAAACTAACATGCATAATAATTTTATAAAGATTAAAATATCATTTTTTTAATAAAGACTAAAAATAAAAATTGAGATTTATAAGGACTAAAAATATATTTAACCTTTATTTTATTTTATATGACCGATAAATAAAAATTCAAATAAAATAAAATAATCAAATTAAAAACTAAAATTATTGTAAAAGTTATAAAAATGAAAAAAAAATATTTTTTATGTCAAATAAAAATATTTTTATTACAAATAATTCTATTATTTGTATATAATAAATATCTTTTAAAACAATAGAATAATATTTGTGCAACTCTCTTAGTCCATAAGTTTAAATAAAATACAAGTTGATATTAAAGAATACAATATTATTATTAGAATGGTAGGTAAATGTTTCATTTCACATTGATTGAAAAATAAAAATTTAATTGAAATAATATAATTAAACTAAAATCTAAAATTAATTGCTAAAATTATACAGAGAATCCATTCCTACCCAATTAAAATATTATTTTATCATAGAGATAATTATATAGATAATTATATCATTCACATGTAACGCATATCTTAATAATATTTAATTTATTTGATTTTGACCAATATTATTTAATTTATTTGTTTTTGACCAATATTATTTAATTTATCTATACAATTATATGTAATAAAATAGTATAATATATACTCTTTTAAAACATTAGAATAATATTTGTTATTCCATTAGAATAATATTTGTTATTCCATTCATTGTATATTGTATATAAGGGTGAGAATAAGTAGAAATCTAGTCTACATATGTTTATACCATGTCAGACTTTTAAAAAAATTAAAAAATGTTTAAATTTTTTTTAGAAGCTTATTTTATTAAATTGGTTATGTCACATGTCATAAAAATATTGTAAATCTATTACACCAATCTATTTATATAAATATAATAAATTTATTATTAATATTATATTTTATATTTTATATTAAAATATAAATGTAAATTTCAATTATCTTGAAAAATTTATAAAATAAATTAACAAAATCTATGAACAATATTATAAGTTATTTTTATAAATTCTCTAAAATGAATAATAACATCAAATTTGTGCTATTAAATAAATTCGAATAAATCAATACAAATAAATATTTATTCTCATTGATATTTTAATTTATTAGTTTATTTATAAATATTAACTGAGTTTATTTACACAAATTTAAATAAAATATACTTTTAAGTATGTGAATAAACCATTTAGACATTCCAAAAGGATAAAATTAAAGTTATAATATACTATGAATCAGACTTATACTTTGAATTTCTTAATTAATTATATATATATATATAAATATAATAAATAATATATTTTTTTTGAATTTAAAATATAAAAAAAGAATTTATAAGTTTTAATTAAGTTAAATTATTAGTACCATAAAAGTAAGACAAAGAATAAAATTAATGTAATAAATAATATTAATTTTGTATTATTCTTAAAATAAATAATTTATATTATATTAAAATTAAAATAATAATTTACTTTTGACTAAAATATTATTTACCAATGAATCACTAATTATCATACAAAAGAAGTACTTCCTCTATCCCAAATCCCAAATTATAATTCACAAGTTTTTTTTTTAATTCTAAATTATAAGTTATTTTATAATTTAATGTAATAGTATTATTTTGTCTAATATATATTTTATTATTTATTATTAATTTTTATTTCAATTCGTTAAATTTCTCTTTCATGAATAACATATGAACTATAATATTATAAAGTTATACATATTTTTTCTTTTCTATATAAAACTAATTATGTTTTATAATATGTGGGAAATGTTAAAAAAAAACACTGTTCTCTATCTTATTATAGTCATAGATATTAAAGAATAAACTAATGTCATTGAAAATTCTTTTATTTTACGTTGACTAAAATTAAAAAGTTCAATTAAAATAAAATAGAATAATAAAATAGTAAAAATTATAAAAATATAAAACTAATATATTTTGTTACAAACAAATCACTAATTATCCAACGTAAGAAAGAAGTATATTCCTATCCAATATTCTATTTGTCTCTATCCTATCTTAGTCATCAAATAATTTTTTAAAGAAGATAAAAACAAACGCAAATAAATAAAGTTTAGAGAAAATAAAAGAAAATAAATATTTACTTTTGGTATTGATGCCATTTTAAAGCAAAAAACTATGGGGAAGTGTGTGTTAATCACCGCCATGCTTCACCACATGATTGGATACCTAATCCCATCAAAATAAGCCACTTTCTCACAGCTCTGAAATTCTATTTTGAAATAAACAAACAAAATAGTTGTTTCAATTCATGTGATTATAAAATTAAATAATTCAACTTATGTCCCTTTTTTCAGTCAAGAAAGAAAAACTTATGCTCATTTTTTAATCATGCATGTCGCATGGGAAGGCTAGTACTAGTACTTTAACAAAATTAAACCTATCAAATTTCAAGAATTACTTAGTTGATGAATTGTTACACACCTTATTAATCATCATAATTAAACTTTTGGCTTCATAAAACTAATATTTTGGTTCCTTCGTCAAATTAAAGTCTATTTATTAAATTAGTCATTTAACAAATACACTATTTTATTAAGAAATACTCTCCAGCCTCTCTGTAGTGATTTATAAATAAATTTGATTTTTTCTGATACATTTGATAATTAATGTATTTGATTCACATATAAACTAGATACATTGTCAAATATATTAAAAAAGTTAAATTTATTTTTAAATCGTTATGAAGGGAGTATATTTTAAGAATAATTATCATTTGCAAAATAATATTCTCTTAGCCCCACAGTAATCCGATTAACTTTTTACATTATCAATCTATCACAATCATTTATAATCATTACTTTAAATATAATTAAAATAAAAATCAAACATAATTTTGGATCCGATAATTATTCTTCAATGATTTGTCCAAACATAATTTGTACAAACAAATTCATATCTATTTTTATTTATATTCTAAACTTTAAATTTGGATATGCTCAAAACACAAATTAGGAAAAAAATACATATTACCTAAAATAAGTCTTGCCAAAATAAATTACTATTTTTTCAGAAAAAAAAGTAAATTCCATAATAAAGACCTATTACCTAAATAATATAAAAAATCTAAATATAATAATTATACTTCAAATATTTAGTATATGTCTTTTGACTTTTATCACAGTTCATTGTATAATGCATATTTATTATTAGAAAAATTTGATAGTATGATTTGTTTGTACAAATCATATTAGATTAAAGGTAGTGTAATGTTAGTATAAAATAATTTTCTATAATTATTTAATAAACTTATAATATTTTACTATATCATATCAATATAATAAATGTTTTTTATTGGTTAATAGTTTAAAAATATTTTAAGCACAAATATTAATAAATTATTATTAGTAGTAATTTATAATTTTTATTTTTGCATAACTGATGAAATATTTTCTCTCTTTCATATAGTAATCATATATTTTCATTCTCTCCTTTTCTCTTCTTCCCCTCATTTACTCTTTTCTTTTTCTCTCTCTTTTCTTTTCTCCTCTTCTTCTCCGATCCTTCATTCTCATCCTATCTTCCTCTCCTTCGTTTCTCCCTCCGGTATTTCTATTTTCCTCCCTCTTTTTTTCTATTTTTCATCTTCTATTTCTCTTTTTTTCCCTCACAATTTAGGGTTCAATTCTCCCCCATTTCTGTTTTTCCATGAAATTAAAGAACTTGCATTCTTGGGTTGCGCCCACATTTCTCCGATTATCATTTCTGACGTTTTTCCGTTAACCCCATTGATAAATTTGCTTTTTTTAATTTAAAAAATTAATTTTTTGCTTTTGTTTTTTGTGATTTTTCAACAGAGTTAGGTTTGGGATAGTTCATCGTATGTTATATTGATCTCTGATACTCACAAGTTGCAAGCTCTTGTTTTGATGATAACAAGGTACAGTTTGTTATCTGTTCCTTTATTTTTGTTTGGTCGGTGATGATTTTGGGTGGATGATATGGGTTATGTACTTTCTTCTTTCATCATAAACCTGAAAAATAATGGTTACACAAGAAGAAGAAAAAAAAGTTTTTTTTCCCCACTTTTTGATGATTTTTGATTTGTTGATTTTTTTGGTCTTTGAGATGAATGAGCGTTGGTAATCCGAAGTTTAACGAGGAGGTAAGTTAAACCCGATCAGAGTTATGGAACTCGGGTATTTCGACATGTTTAGCCTTAATTGAAGCTCATTAATCGCTTCAATTCAACCTCTTGGTTAATGTGTTTGTTGATTCTTATGATTCTAAGGGCTCTGAAATTCATTACTTTGAAACTTTTATGTAATTTAATGATTTAGAGGGTGTCATTTTGTATATGATTGAAGGAATTTTATTTGGCGTGACTTGTTTTGACTCGAAATGATTTTGTTGGTGTTGTGTTTTGACTTGGATCACGTAGATGCATTTGTGTAGTTCAAGCTTGTTTCTCATTAATTCAATGTGTTGTTTCTCAATGAAGCTGCGTCTTATATGTTTATTGAATGTATCATCAATTATTTATCTTATTTATCCAAGGAACTGGTTAGTTATTAATGACTAATGTTGATATGTCAAGTTAGCATGTGAAACATTAACTATATCTTTATGCTTTATCATGCGTGGTAGATTGCTTTTCTGTTATTGCATTTGGATTTTAATGGATATTAATTTGCTGTAATTGTATTTGGATTTTAATCCTTTTTCCTTATTGCCTGGCTGATTTTAAGAATTTTCACCTTTCATGGAATATTAGGATTAACTTGCAACAACACATCTCTACATTATGGATCAGATGACGGATTCTGATATGGATCAACAACGGCAAGGCTATTTTCATTCTGAACATTGTGTTCTTATGAGAGGTCCCAGCGGCGGACATCCTAATATCCGATCAGTGGCGACTGCTTCAGGGAACACATCTAATGGCGATTCTCACTATTTACCAGATGCTTATGACAATGCTAGGGTGTATGGGATTACACAATACAACGGCATTCAGCCTCAACATAATCTTGATATGGGTGTTGCAACTGCAGGCAACATATACTATTCTGGCATGAATCCTTCTTCGAGTACCGGTGTTTACCCTCTGCCTCATAGAGCCTCTGATCAGATGCCAGGTTCAAGTACATTCGCAATCTCCGGAGTTTCCTTGGATAATTTCGGAAGAAGCAATGGTTTTGTGGATGACGGAAGAGGTCCGTACAAAAGGAAAATTGCTGAAGGGATGCGAGGAAACCACCAACATTTTAATGCTTCAACTAGTTCTTCTATTGCTCCCCCAAATGCAAGACACCCTGACGGGGTTGCTATGATGGATACTGCGCCATTGCCATTCCGTGTCCCTTCGCTCATTGGAGTAGGGCCACATGGCGGTGCTTGGAGCAGGTCAGGTGAGTCTATTATGATGCATGACCATAATCATTTGATACACGGAAACTATTTGGGGCAGCACTTTCCACCAGCGGCTCCTCCTTGGTTGGACCAGCAAGTGAATAGTAATAGCAATGATGGCCATACTACAGCCTGGAATCCGCCTGTTCCAATGCCTTATATACAAGGTAAAGATGATTTTTTTTCTTGTTTTGAGGTTCTCCTTTTAGTGTTTTTTTTTCATTACTTGGATGTTGTCTGTGTAATTTGTGACAAAATGTAAGAAGCTTTTTTCAGGCTTTCTAATTAAAAGTGGAAACTAAGGCTTCTTGAATGTGGTAGTCTCAACCAAGCAATGGATTTATGAAAATGAAACGCCTTGTGGATAAATGCGTAGATATTTTAATTTTTTTTGTGATGTACCTTCCATGGTGTCAATTAATGCTAGACAATGCACTCACTTTTCTTTGAATTTGCTATGTCGGTTATGAGTTTAGGTGTTCTGACTGTTCTCACTATTATTGTCCAGCACCCAATATTAATGGAGGTTCATTAGAGAGTGCAAGTATGGGTTTGCAGAGGTATCACGACACAGCCGGTAACCGAAATGTCCTGAGGTTTCCTCCTCCGCCTCCTCCTGTCAACCAACAGCATCCTAATTATCATCATCCAACACTTCCAATGCAAGGAATAAGAGGTCACAATATCAACTTTCATCCTCCGGTGACTGCAGCTTCATTCAGGGTTCCACCAAATCCTCCTCGCGGTTCCGTGATCCCTCCACCGACTGGTTTTGAGGCAGGTCCTAGGCATATTATCCCTGCACCATCAACAGGCTTCCGGATATACCGACCTCATAGGCTCATGCCAGAGACAGCCCTCGCACATCGAAGTCTACCTCCCGTGGGCTTCCTCCAAGTTGATGTAATATTTTTTCTATGGCTCTTCACGTGTTTGTTCCAAATGGTTTATTTCCATATGTTACAAATACATTGATTTTGTTATTCAATTAAACTTTATCTGTATAGGATGTTGCTTTAATTGATGAAGTGGGAAATCTGATTGACCATCACCGAGATATGCGCCTGGACATAGAGGACATGTCTTATGAGGTAAGTGCATCGAGATTCAAACTCTGTTTTTCTATCAAGGTATACATGTTTGAAGTCTAGGATAATGTGATTTTAGATGTTATAGAAAACTTGTAAATACTTTGAACCTGTTTGGATTGGCTTATTTCAGCTTATTTATTGGAATAAGCATTTCTGAGATTGTTTGGGAGAACTTAAGAAAACAACTTTATGACATGTCCATACATTGTTTTCAGCCCATTTTCTTAAGCTCTGCAAGATAGCTTAAGAAAACAACCTATAACTTGTTTAACTTACACATGGCCCTTATATGATAACTGACAAGTGTTTGTGTTATAGGCGTTTAATTTAGTTGTTTATCCAAACAAGGCCTTAGATTTGAAGTTTGACTACAGGATCTTCTTGCATTGGGTGAGAGAATTGGCAGTGTAAACACTGGCTTATCAGAGGAAACAATTGGGAATAAGCTAAAGACGAAAGTTTATTCAGCAAAAGCCACTGCTATTAATCTGGAGGAGGCAGCTTCTGACGATCAGGAATCTGATTCTTGCATCATTTGTCAGGTACGATCTATTAGCAAATGTTTTTATACTTTCAATAAATAATTTTGTACTTGATAGTTCTATTTCAAACATACCGAGGTAATTCTTTCTTCTATGTATTTGTATTTGCGTACAATTCCTTAGGAGGAGTTTAAGAACAAGGAGAAGATTGGCATTCTTCGATGCGAGCATGAGTATCACGTGGATTGCCTGACAAAGTGGTTGCTTGTGAAGAACGTCTGTCCTATATGCAAATCAGAAGCTTTGGCGACTGGAAGGAAGGATGCATAGGAAAGGAATCAATAAGTTCCTTCTCTCTTCCTACCTATATTATTCTTGGATAATTTATTTTTTGGACAGAATTCTTCATATTTTGTTAAGTAATGTAATTTGTATATGCACTTGCACATAATATAGACAGTTCGCAACTGCCCAACTCATTTAATCTGGGCACCAGAACTATGTATCTATCAACTTGTACAGACTTTGTTCTGTTCGATGTATTTACTTCGGGTAATTATATCGGTACTTTCTTTCGTTTATTATTTTGATATGTTTGTGTTGGGCTCTCATAATGATCCCTGTGTTTTACATGGTAAATTTTCTCTTCATGTGATGTTGAATGTTTGGTTACCTTTTAGTACTAGATTTTTTCATGTTGGATTCATGGATGTGGAACTTTTTCACCTTAAACTTTTAATCTATGTTTTTTTAAACAATTTTTTTTGGGAACTTGATTTTTGTTTTTGGTACAAAGTGGATTTTTATGAAGGTGAGACTTTCTCTATGATTTCAACCTTAACCTTGTCTACTTCAAAGGACTTTTTTAAGACCCTGTGACCAAAAAGAATGCTTTCTTGAATTATGGAATGGCATTTTCTTTTCTAGTTGAATGTCAAGTTCATTTCTTCACACTTGTTCAAAATGAAGAAAATGATAGTTTCTTTTAGCACAAATCATCTATGCAATGGATGTCTTTATTGGAATTAATTCATTCTTTTGATTGGATACTATAATTATGCCTCTCGTTTTAGGAAAACATGGCATTGAAATTACCCACATTATTTGAGAATAGAGTTAAAACTAGCATTCAACTATTTTACAATCTCTTTCTTCACTATTTGTTTTATGGTTGGATTGAGTCTCATATGTGCCTTTGGAAGCATACGAGAAAAAGTTATTTCTTTCTCTTTGGCATATGGTTATATCATATTAAGTTAGTTGTTTCCTAGTTGTCTCTTATGGTTGGGAACATGAACCTTCTTATTTGAAATAGAGGGTTTCTCTGAAAGATTTATCTTAAAAAAACTTAATTAAAAGGGGTGATTACCGATATAGTTGGATATCTTGTCCTTTATGTGGAGAGTCGGTTGAGTCAGTTTTCCATCTTTTTGTAATGTTACATTACACTTAGAGCCAAGAAAGAGACAAAAATAAACCTATGATCAATAGGAAGCACAACCTTCAACACAAAATGCAACATTACACTTCAATATCCAGGTGGACGCTTCAATATCTTTGTAATATCTTCGACCGATCTTGAAATTGTCGCTTCCAACTCGAGCGCAACTTTTGTTTTGAAACAGAAATACATATTCCACATAGCCCTTATACCTACATGATTCACGAGCTCAAATTTGCTGAATTCAATCTTTCTCCCGTTGTCAATCGACAATGAACGGTATTCGAGCTTGACAATACTTTGATTGTCTCCGTAAGATAGGAAATTATGGATTTCTTTAATATCTGCGAGAGAGGTGTACTTGGTGAGCTTAAACATTAGCCCGAGTGTCAAGTTGGAGAAGAAGACATTTGCGACATACCAGTTGATGTTTATTTGTGATATTTGAGACATTTTGATTTTGTGTGAAATATAACATAAGAGCATATTAATTTATAGAAGCCATTGATCAACATGGACCACTCAAAATTTGACATGCTGATTCTGGAGATATATCTCCAGTTTCGCACCCTATTATCTTGTTTCAGAGATACATCTCTGGAACCTTTCCTGAATAGGTTTGAAAATAGAACCTCTGAAACAAAACCTTTTTTTTACAAAAGAACAAATTTTGTTATGGGGAAAATAAAAAATGCATTAAGACACAATAAGAACACATGTTTTCATTAATATTGAGATATAATTACATACACTTATTTGTCTGGATAAATAAAAAATTAAAACGAATAGACATATGTCTTCGGCTAAATCTATGGGTGATACCCCATTTGAATTTTGTGCACTTGATTTTCTTTCAATGTTGCTAAATTTCTCGAACTCTTGCATCCTTCCCATAAAATGATTCGGCCAAGTCTCGACTTTTGTTGTTTAATGAGCCATCCCCATTGATGTAAGTGGTATAAGGCATCCCAATTTTAAGTAAACTTGAACATAATGACTTGATTTTGAAAGTCACCCAATATACATAATACAATCATTTGGATTTCGAGGTGGGGCGATCACAGCGGGAAAAAGGTTTATGAAAAATTCCACCGTGTCAGATCAACACACTCTATCATACACACATGCTATTAGGTGACCCATTTCAGGGAAACACATCCATTTTGTCTCCGGTGCTGGACCGCTAAGGCAAGAAACAAGAAACTCATAAACTTCATCGAATTTTTCTTTCATTCCGTTAAACCGTGTTTAAGATTCTTTATGCATATTCAACCCTTGGATAAGTCGATGGCAGAAAAGTGCATGATTATCTTCACATTTACTGAGTAAAGCCGGATTTGCTTGATAGCTGTAATTACCTCCCCCATAACATTGATGATCCACTCGATGTGTTTGTGCATAAAAACAAGCTTCTTATCAATGGATAAAATTTTTGGTGGAGGCGATGAAAGGGGTGGTTTGCTAATGCGAGCTCCTTTGACAATTTTTTTTTTTGAGATTTTGGAGTTGGTGAGTCGGGGAAAACTTTGTCAACATGTTTAAAATATGAAGGAAACCGTGTAGTCGAATTGTCATTCAGTGTATGCTTGGTTTTCTTTGGAGCACCTTTTGTTTTTACTGGTTGAGATTATCTTTTCCTTCAATAAACTTACTTAAGGTTTTCTACAAACTATCTGCTTCATTTTCCAACGCATCGCATTTTTCCATCTATTTGATTTTAAGGTTTGTCTGCTAAGATCATTAATTTCATCACTAATCCTATCATTTTCACTTTCAACTAATTTAAAATGTTATTGAAATTAAATAATATTTTTTTCAAGCTGAACATTTCTCTTACTAAACTTAACACTTAAATCAACCAATTATTTGTACCATAGATTATTTACTTCATTGTCTTTATAACAAGTAGCTTTGAGACAAAAATTTGCCTCTTTGTCCGATTCTTAAGAATGTTCTTCATAAAAATATTCAGATGAGTTTTTAGATGAATCTTTGGATGATGATTGAGATGTTTCTGAAATTTTATTCCTTAAGGAACAAATGTTGGACCAGATGTTGAGACAACTTATCCAACTTTTAAAATCAGTTTAAGAACAACTTGACAACAATGATACAACAATAAAAAATGTAGAAAGCTATAAAATAACACAAGAGATTAGTAACCCAGTTCGGTGAAACTGCACCTACGTCTAGGGACACTCTATCCAAGAAAGAAAATTCACTACTTCGAATTAGAATAATTAGTATTATAAGAACCTTCAAACCCTATGAAGTTATATGTCTCTCCCCAATCCTAATGACTTTCTATTTAGGTCTCCCCTTAAATATGAGAACCCAATCACTTTCTTCAACAACTAACCCATATTTATCAACCTCAATAACAAGTCTATTGATTGTTGAATTTACAACTCTATTAAGACAAACCAACAACTATGCCAAGTTATTGAAACATATAATGATGTACAACAATAATACTTATGAGTACATTAACGTGAAATACAAGAAAGAAAACCCTCACAAACCATAGACACAAAGAACTTAATATTGTGTACAAACCTCTTGACTAAAACATGATAATAAAGTCTTCTTATATAACAATGTCTTCTGAGCTTTTTTCTTATGGACTCTGATTTAAGATTGTACAGAATAATAGAGAATATTTTTGGAATTTATTTCTCTATAAAACTCTCCAAAAGGTATGATTTGTTAGATTCAAATTAAAATTCAAATCTCCATTTAAATTTTATTTGAGCTTTAATAGCTGTGAAACAAATTAACGATACATTGCTAACAAATCTGCAACAACTCTGATTGAAAACCAATCACAAAATTCACACCAAACAACATCCCTTATGGTATGCTATCAAGGCTAAATGTTGTACTGCACACGCTGAAAGATTGTGTTCCACATGTTGCACCAATAAATCCAAATAAATCCCCCTTCATAACTTGTAGATCTTCTATGGTAGAGTGAATATTGGATATAGAAATACATAACCAAACTGCAATACCATCTGTCTGTTTCTAGAGACTAGATGTTGCAACCCACATGTTGGAACATCGTATCCAACATGTGTCCTTATGTACCGTAACCTTCTTGAGCAAATTCCATGTTTTTTATAATGCAGCCAATCCCAAAAGGATCAATAGTTTCTCCAAGTGATTCTTCATATATCATTTTAAAGTTCCTGTATGTTGGAACATGTGGAACCTTGTTTTGAAGATTATTAATCAAGGAAGTTCCGTTGAAGATGAACACGCTTTTGATGATGACAACTAGTTTTTAATGATAACAACTAAAGTCAAGTGTAAAGTCATTAAAGATTCAACCAGATCAATAGGGGTTAATAAAATTGATTCTCAGATGATGACATCTAAATGGAATATAACTCATCTATAAGTGAAGCTCATGCAAGTTTCTACAAGAGTGAAATATCCGACAAAACTTGAAGTGTGTGAAAGCTCACCATGCCGCGTCTGAGTGAATAATGTGAATTCACCAAGGGATTTTGTTTTTACCATGGTTAAATATTTCATTCGTTTAGGGAATATTTATTTGTGTTCAAAGCTAAACCCGTTAAAATCTTGGTTTTTGGGATTTAATTATTAATTCGTCGGTTTGGTTCGAAGGCCCAACCCATTCAAAATAAAAGATTCAAGTGTGAAAATAAAGTAATGGTCTCAAATAGGTTTATATTTTTATCGAATTATCAAAATCAATCAAGTCATAACCTTTTGATATAACACTGACCCAAATAAAGAAATTCAAATGGAGAAAATACCAAATGATTCACTAAATTCTTTTTTACATTTTTCTAAATGATAATAGAATATCAAGACAACAATTACAATAAAAGCATAAAAAAAGAGTAAAAACAATAGAAAAACATGGATTAAAAAATAAGAGGGGGGAGGTATGACGTGTGAATGCAGTGTGTGAGAAGCATTGGTAAATGGACTTAAAGGCCCAAGGCTACACAAAAACTAGGTTTAGATAATGAACTAAACACAACCTTCATGCATTTTAAAATCACGGTTAAAATATATAAAAAGGGAAAAAATCAACCTCAATAAAACACGATTTTGCTTCTCTTCTTCCGCAGTGAAAGATTCCCCGGAAAATCGTAACCGTTTCACTGCGGCTTGCTCTCTCAACTCACTTTATTTTCTGGGTTGTGTTTCAGTTTCAATATCTCTCTGGTTTCATCCACAAACGATTTTGAATCTCAGGTCTTTCTCTTTACGATTGTTTCAGGTTCGTTCAGATTCTCAAACGTTTTCGATTCTTCTTTCGTTTTTGAATTTGTCTCCCTTTTCTTTTTATTTTGGATTGTTGTGATTTATGGTCGTTTCTGGGATTGATTTTCAGAAGGTGTGAGTTGGTTGAATTGAAGATGGGAAAAAGGATTTGAAAGGGTTGAAGGTTCTTGTTCTGGACCGGCCCAAGTCCTCCAATTGGGCCAAGAAGACTGATCCAATAACCCTGCTCGACGTCGAGCGCAATCATGAAAAGTGGTCCTCAGCCGACCACAAAACAGTCCGTTCGCGACGAGGTTCTCTAACGGCTAGTATTGACCGTTGCCTATCTTCACGGATCCCTCGATCCGCGCCTCACAGAACGAACCAATAATCTTCCAGCTGGTCCCTTATATAAACCCTCTCATTTGAGAGGGTCAGGTATTCAATTTCTCTGATCTTTACACTTGTACTTGCCCACTCTTGCTCGATTACTTACTTTAGCATCGGAGTGCCTTGCAGGTACAACCCCTTTCCTCCTCAACGACCATATCCATCCGCTCTCGAAGCCAGCCGCATCAGATCCTGATCTCCAGGTACGATCAGGTAGCGCCGTCTGTGGGAAACTGATTTCCCCGTTCTTCTTTCAAGATCCTCAAAGAACCAAAGTTTTAACAAGATCCATGGCTGCTCGGGACAACCAAAAAAATTGATCGAATGATGGTATGATTCTCACACAACGTGAGAGCAACATCCAACCTCCTCTACATGACGAAACGGTAAAAGACCGTCCGGACGGGAAGGCGACATCACCTTCACTCGACCGCGACCAACCTTTGGAAAGTCGCCCGGAAACTCTTTTTCCTTCGACTCCTTCAGGGTCAGATTTCGCCGCATTGGCCGAAATCCTAAATCAAACAAACTTGTTGCTCCTCACTCATGGCGAGAAGATCGCCCGCCTTGAAGATAATTCTCGTCGACCTCATTCTCCCGAGAGACCCCAAAGGGAGCATACTCCGTCTCCGGCGAGGAAGAAGAGGAGAGGACACACCGACGAATCAACAGGCAACAAACGCCTTCGTCAGTCTTCTCCACGACCCTCTCCTAGAAGAAAATCAAGAAGGAGCAGATCAAGATCTGCCTCTCCTCAAAGAACAAAGAAACATGATCACAGGTCTTCATCGCTCATTTCCAGTGACGATGAGGACGCTCGGGGTCCCCTATCGTCTGAAATTATGGCGGCCAAGCTCCCAAGAGGCTTAGAGAAACCCCCTCCGTTAGGCTCGTACGACGGGACCACCGACCCAGACGAGCACATCGAGAATATCGATGCACTGCTCGACTATCGGGGTGTACGAGGAGCAATTAAATGTCGACTCTTTCCTACAACGCTGAGGAAAGGAGCAATGACATGGTACAAAAGCCTTGAGGCTGAATCCATCACATCATGGAAACAACTTGGACGCACGTTCTCCAGGCACTTTACCGCATCAAGACGACACCCAAAGACAGAGGCTTCACTCGAAGCAATAATCCAGGGGAGGGACGAGCCTTTACGAACTTACATCGAAAGGTTCAATAAAGAAGCGGTCCAAGTGTCCACGACCGACGACATGAAAAAATACTTGCTGGAACGAGGGTTACGCCCCTCAACCGACTTCCATCGAGCGGTCGGCATTGAAACTCCGGCCACCCTCGACGCGTTCCTACTGAAAGCCCAAGCGTACATCCAATATGAAGAAAAGCAAGCGGCCAGTTCAGTAAGAGACGCCCGACGCCGTGAAGACGCCAAACCACACCGAGTCGATGAACCTTCGACATCTCGTCGGGGAGGAGACAAAAGAAAGGATGATCGCTCCCGTGAACCGCGGGAGCACCGGGGACCTATCGGTCGGTTCCACGAATACACACCTCTCCTGGCCTCCAGGGAGAAAATTTTGTCCGAGTGCGCCAATTCGGAATTCAAACAGGCAGGAGTACATTTTCCGAGGCAACAACCTAGCAAGCCCGACACGGATAAAACGAAATACTGCAGATTCCACAAGAGTCACGGACACAACACAGAGGATTGCATCCACCTCAAGGATGCGATCGAAATCCTCATCAAAGACGGGCACCTGAAGCAGTTCACCAAGTCCAGAGACACTCCTCGACAGGATGCACAAGAAGCCCAGAAAGTCGAGGAAGCCGTACCCATCCCTGCGGATGCTAACATGCAGGTCGCTCTGAGCATTTATCGCCCAGAAGATTTCTTTTTACCAGATCACACCGAGAGTTCGGGGTACCTCTCCTCCCATAGCCCATGGGAAGCTTTTCCTTCGGCAATGGTCATATCGGGAGGAGGCTTCAACAAAATCACGGTCGGTTCCGTAAAGCGAAAATTCGACCAGTTAATTGCCAAAGGGCCCGCGCAAAACGCCACCTTGGACCCACCAAGAGAAGGCTCCATACCCCTTGCATTCTATCGGGAAGAACTCCTAGGAGGGGCGCCCAACGCAAGCATCCCTCTGCTCATCCGAGCGCGCATGACGAACTTCGATGTGAGGAGGATCCTGGTAGACCAAGGTAGTTCATGTGGCATCATGTACTCCCAACTGTTTTCGACACTTCAGCTAAACGAAACACACCTAACTCCATACGTCGGATCAGACCTGCAGGGTTTCAACGGAGCGGTATCCCGACCATGGGGCTATGTCGACCTATTTGTTACCTTCGGGGCGGGCGAGACAACCAGGACGGTTAGAGTCCAGTTCCTAGTCGTGGACTGCCCATCGCTGTACCAATGCATACTAGGACGACCAACTTTGGCCGAACTGATCGCTGTGCCGTCCACCGTCCACCTAAAGATGAAGTACTACACTACTTCAGGTAAAGTCACCACATTGCACAGAGACGTCGACGCTGCCCGCAGATGTTTCGAAGCAGCATCAAAAGGTCTCAGCTCGATATCATACCAACCAAGTCCCCTAACATCGAATTCGCCGGATATTCCCAGGGCTTTCCCTCAGGTAGATTTGATCGACCTAGACTGCAGATTTTCGGATAGTAGCGAGGGCGTCCAAAGGCCAACAAAGTCGTTATCCCGACCAATACCGGATGGGGACTTCGAACTGATTCCTTTGGGGGAGGACCCAGCCCGGTGTGTTAAAATCGGAGCACATATGCCTGAATTGGTGAAGCGACAGTTGGAAGCTTGCCTCAAAGGGAACGCAAATTTATTTGCCTGGAGCGCCGCAGAAATGCCAGGGCTCGACCCCGAGACAACTTGCCATCACCTCTCTATCGACCCAACACAGAAAGCGGTCGCTCAACGCAGGAGGAAGCAGTCGACCGAGAAGACCGAAGCTGCTGAATCTGTTGTTAAAGACCTCCTAGAGGCTAAATTTGTAACCGAGGCCAGGTATACGACCTGGCTCTCGAATGTTGTACTTGTGAAAAAATCTAGTGGAAAATGGAGGATGTGCGTTGATTATACCGATCTCAATCGGGCATGCCCGAAAGATGCATACCCTTTACCTAACATCGATAAATTGGTCGACAATTCGTCCGGCTACAAGTTGCTATCCTTCATGGACGCATATTCGGGGTACAATCAAATACCCATGGCCGTGTCTGACAAAAAATACACGACCTTCATGACCGAATCGGGCAATTACTTTTACAACGTTATGCCCTTCGGCCTAAAAAACGCGGGCGCAACATATCAACGCATGATGAATAAGGTTTTCCGAGCCGAAATCGGAGACATGCTCGAAGTATACATGGAAGACATGATCGTCAAATCTCAACAAGAAACGGACCAGGCGTCCCATTTACGAAAAGTGTTCGACCAGGCACGAAAGTGCAAAATGCGTTTCAACCCTGAAAAATGCACCTTTGGTGTCCGAGCGGGAAAATTCCTCGGATTCTATTTAACCGAACGAGGCATCGAGGCCAATCCTGACAAGTGTCGGGCGTTCGCAGAGCTCCCAACTCCCACTTCCAAAAAAATCCATACAATCACTAAACGGAGTCATTGCCTCCCTCGCTCGATTCGTGGCAAAATCCGCTCAACACGCTCTCCCTTTTTACAAACTCCTCCGCAAAGAGGCAACTTTCGAGTGGACAGTGGAGTGCGAGCTAGCACTATCCCACCTAAAAAAGACACTAAGTGAACCCCCGATCTTGTCTAGACCAGAAGAAGGGGAGATACTGTATCTCTACCTTGCAGTCGCAAACGAAGCAGTAAGCGCAACACTCGTGCGCGACCTACCTAAAGGGCAAAAACCTGTATATTTCACAAGTAAAGCACTCCACGGCCCAGAAATTCGATACCTTCAGATAGAAAAGGTTGCTTTGGCCCTCCTTCTCGCAGCTAGAAGGCTACGCCATTACTTTCTAGCTCACATCATCATCGTAAGGACCGATCAGCCCATAAGACAGTTGCTCGGTCGACCAGATATGGCCGGACGAATGTTAAAATGGTCGTTAGAACTATCTGAGTTTGACGTCAAATTTGAAGGAAGACAAGCTCTCAAACCTCAAGCACTGGCCGACTTCGTGGCTGAACTTACTTTCACCGAACAAGACCCGAAAGTTTCGTCCAGGTGGGTTATTTTCGTGGACGGTGCATCTGGCCCGGCGGGGAGCGGAGCCGGCATTATCTTGGAAAACGAAGAGGGGAACGTTATCGAAGTGTCCCTAACCCTATCTTTCCCCACGTCTAATAACCAAGCAGAGTACGAAGCTTTTCTAGCGGGCATACGGCTCGCGATCGATCTGGAAGCAGAAGAGATCACGATCTGCACGGATTCTCATTTGGCCGCAAGCCAGGTCCGAGGAGATTTTCAGGCCAAGAAGGATAACATGGCCGAATATTTGGCCCTCGTGAAAGGCGAACTAAAATGGTTCAGAAGTGTGGAAGTCAAACACGTTTCGAGGGAAAACAATACCCGCGCAGACATCCTGTCCAAATTGGCAAGCACTAAAAGGAAAGGAAACAACAAATCCGTCATACAGAAAATACTTCCCCGACCAAGTATCGGACAATCATCGACTCATGTAGACGTTAACGTCGTGGGCGACACGAGTTGCTGGATGACCCCAATATTCAACTATTTAACTAAAGGAGAATTATCGACCGACCCAAAAGAAGCTAGTATTATACGACGAAGAGCATGTTCGTATTCTCTGGTGGGCGGACGCATGTATCGTCGAGGGTTATCTACACCCCTCCTCAGATGCGTAGAAGAAGAAAACGTCCCACACGTATTAAGGGAAGTCCATGAAGGAATCAATGCGCAGCATCCTGGCGGACGGTCGTTGGCCCGAAAAATCTTACGGGCGGGATACTATTGGCCCACCCTTCAACACGATGCGAAAGAGCACGTAAAAAGGTGCGACAAATGCCAACGACACGGAGACGTACACGCAGCACCTCCATCCGAGTTAAAATCATTATCGTCACCTTGGTCGTTCGTGTGGTGGGGAATGGATATATTGGGACCATTCGTCATCGGGTCCGGTCAGAATAAATACTTAATCGTGGGTGTCGACTATTTTACCAAGTGGATAGAAGCTGAGGCCTTAGCCAAAATCACGACGCTCAACATACTACGTTTCTTCAAGAGAAACATCCTTGCTCGATTCGGTGTGCCCCTCGCCATCGTGACCGACAACGATACTCAGTTCACAGACAAACACTTCAAAGAATTCGTCGCATCAATGGGAACAAAGCAACATTTCGCTTCAGTCGAGCATCCCCAGACTAACGGGCAAGCAGAGGCCGCGAACAGGGTAATCCTAAGAGGTTTAAAACGAAGATTGGACGAGCATAAGAAACACTGGGTCGAGGAGCTACATAGCGTACTATGGGCATATAGGACCACACCCCACTCAACAACCGGAGAATCCCCGTTTCGATTAGCATATGGGACCGAAGCGGTGATCCCTATAGAAATGCACGTCCGATCGAGGCGCACGGAATCCCCCATGGAACAAGATACCAATTCTGAAGCCATAAGAGACGAGCTCGACATGGTCGAAGAAGTTCGATCGGAGGCCGCTCTTCGAGAATTCATTCTCAAGCAGAAAATAGCCGCTCGGTATGATTCTAAGGTCATAAGGCGGACGTTCGAGGTAGGCAGCCTTGTCCTTAGAAGAAATCACAGAGACCCCCGCGAGGGAAAACTAACGCCCAATTGGGAAGGCCCGTATCGCGTTCGAGAAAAAACCGAGAACGGAGCTTATTATTTGGAAAATCTACACGGGGAAGAGCTCGCTCGGCCTTGGAACGCCGAGAAACTCAAACAATACTATAGCTAAATCAGTCACCTTACTCAACTTCCGAGCGAGGAGAAAGGGAGACCGACGGAAAACTGCGTGCCTAGGTACGAGCACGACAGCCCAAATATAACAAAGTCAAGCAAGAGCTCCTTTCAAGCAAAAGAGAAGCTCGCCGCACGAACGAATACTCAAACGAGTCCGTCATCGCCTAAGTACCATGACCAGGTAGAACCCCAGCTCGCGATGGGATGTTCACGCCACGGAGCCCGGGCCATTACCTTGGCCCGGGCACCGATCGGGAGTAAGACTCTCAAATACTGATTGGTCCCCCTAACCAACAGATCACTCACACGCCCCGTATCCGTTTGATTACTTCTAATTAATGCAAAGACACACACCAAACACTTAGTAAAAATAACAAGTAAACTATGTCCTCCGACGGACGCATTATTACGAGCAAACAAAATATAAAACCGACCGTCAAGGTCAAACACATGACATTAAAAGAAAGAAATGCGACACCAAAGGGCCGACTTGTTCGGAGTTACAAATAAAGGGGGCCACGCCCCCCAAAACAGAAAATACATTATAAGTTACAATGGCACGTAGGCCATAAATTAATTATCCTCGCCCCCCGGGCGGCCTTCATCTTCACGAGCTTCCTCTTGGCCCAGTTGCGCTTCAGGTTGCCTAAGCTGATCAGTCGACCCTGGCTGAGAGTCGTTCACCACCAAATCTGAGGGGACTACAATCCGACTGTCCACGACCTTGTACAGGTAGCTCATGCAACCAACGTCCAAGGCCATGTCAGGGTGGAGAGCTTTCATCTGGTCCACCGCATTTTGGAAGCTAAGCTCAGTTGATGCGTTCAGATCTTCCATGTCTTGGTCGATCCGAGCAAGAAGCTGAGCCCTCGTCACCAGATTTTTAGTCTCCTCATCCTCGTCCTCCTTGGGGCAGAAGGCGTCCTTCAATTTCTTGTTCTGCTCAAGCACCGTCTTCTTGTCGACCTCCAGTTTGGCGATAACGGCAGCTCGTTCGGTCGACTCTTTGGTAGCAGCTTTAGCCTCCTCAGTGACCGCAGTCAGCTTAGCTTCAGAAGCAGCCAGCTGCTCCTTAAGCTTACTATTCTCCCACTCCAGTCCAGGACTCCCTTCAGCTATCATCCAGGCCATTGTCAGGACCCGCATGACTGCGCTCGCGTCCTAAGCCAGAGATAACCGCCGAGCAGGACGATCCATCCCCTCCAAGAACAGAGAGTCCGCACGATCCACCTCTATGCTGGTCCCTTCGAAGAAATTGCGCACCACAAAACATGGGGGTATCCCGTGCTTTGGCTTTGGAGGAGCGCTGGCCGTTAAATCTACAGTGGCCGCCGATTTGTGTTTCTTCATTAAGGAGCCAGTCGATGCGCTCGGCGAACCCTGGACCAAAGGGCCCGACCCCGAGCCACTCGTCTCGGTCAGCTTGGTCTGCACGACCCTTGAGCGTTTCCTTTGCTGCTGGACCAAACGCTCTTGAATTTTGTCCAAAGGATTCGTCAGGGAACCTGAAAAAAGAAAAGGATCAAATTAGTCACAAGCAATAAAATTAAACCAAGGATTTAACGAGCGCAAACAAACAGATACCAAAGAAGTCGGACACTTCCTGGCCGTTACGACAAGCCAGCAGCTCAGTAACGTTGATCAAAGGACGCTCCACAACTTCCCCCCTATCCTGATCAACTATGACCTTCCCGTCTCCATCCAACAGAGGGGTCGGAGTGAAGGAGGCTATTAACTTTCTGAAGGCCTCGAAACTGGCCGCATCGTCATCATTCAATGTATCTCCTACTTGGACGAACTCCCCCACAAGTTTTTCGTAGTGAGCGTAACTCCAAGAGAAGGGAAACAACCACAATCTCCTCGGAATCACCTGACCTTGGTCGTCAAGCTTGGGCTCGTCATTCTCGTCAGTGTCTATCCCAAGAAAGCTCATAGCTCTCACGGCCGCCGCGCTCGCAGGCTTTATCAAGAAGTAGTCAGTTTTGAAGGCCCTGATGGATTCTGAATGGGCCTTAAAGATCTTGGTACGCTGCTTGAAGGACACGAACCCCTTCCAGTCAGTTCCTCGACCAACTTGGCGCTGTAAGGAGAAGAGGCGGAAGAAGAGGGGAAGTGTGGCACCAACGCCCAAATAGGCGCACGTCATCTCGAACGCCCTCAGAAATGCATATGAGTTAGGGTGCAACTGGGAAGGAGCTACGCAGAGATGCCCGAGCACGGAGCTCACAAAGTCGCTGAAAGGCAACGTCACCCCCAGGACTGAAGTTGCATATTCTTACATGGAGAACGCCCGACCTCGAAAATCTGAGAAGATACGGTCGTCATCTCCCGGGCAGGTTACAACCCAATCAGCTGGATCCCCAACAACTGGCAGCGGCTCCGATCGAGGTCTCGAGAATGAGGACACCTTGTCCAGTAAATCTTCCATCACCCATTCTTCGGGCGAGACCCTCGTCTGGTCAGGACACTGAGGCGAGTCTGTCGACGGTCCCGTAGTACTTGTATCTGAACTTTCCGAGGAGCTCCCGGAGTCTGAAGGTATGGACGTGGACGACCCCGAATCTCTCGAGGACGTCTCCTCAGAAGGTACATCCAGCGGATTCACGAGCGAGTTCTCACTTGAAAAGCAGAGGAAATGCGTCAGTGAATTCGATTAAGAATATCAAATCCACCCTTCCGCCGCTCGACAAGTGAAAGGGCGCGCATCAGCTCAGAGACTGTGTCCCGAGCTGTAGCCCTGGCTGACCAATATTATATATGTCAAGGATCTAACCTAATATCCATCAAACCCAAGTCTAAGTCGACCAATATCTATGTCGACCCTAAAGTTAGGGTTTACAACCGACCGGCTACGGTGGCAGAAGTCTTGAGGGTTACCGATTCCAAATCTAAAATCTACCGGTAAAATCGTCCTAAACCGCATGCATTTCTACGAAACCTAAGCTATAAACACCTAAAGAGAAGAAAAAGAGCCGTACCTTGCGCTTGGGAAGACATTCTTGAAGAAATGAGCTTCTGAAAGTGGTGGTCGGTAAAGAAGGGCGGTGGTCGACGGCGAATACAGTAGCAGTTGAGCGAGCAGAGTCTTGAGGAAGAAGATGAAACGAAAAGGTCAAAATGGGCCCTGAGAAGCCTATTTATAGGAAGAGAAACACGTGCACACACGCGTGACCCCTACACGCTAGCCCCTAGACTAGCCGTCAAATTATTAATAGGCGCGAATTTCCAGATATTCCAGCTTTTCGTTTCACATTCTTCTTCCGAGCAACGCATCATCTGCCCGTTCTCAGAAGATCGACAACGTAGTTCTCTAACTTTAACATTACGCTTCGCCGAGCACAATATCACTTTTAAGTCACTGCTCTACAGCGCGAGCAATGACTTGGGGGGCTCCTGTTCTGGACCGGCCCAAGTCCTCCAATTGGGTCAAGAAGACTGATCCAATAACCCTGCTCGACGTCGAGCGCAATCATGAAAAGTGGTCCTCAGCCGACCACAAAACAGTCCGTTCGCGACGAGGTTCTCTAACGGCTAGTATTGACCGTTGCCTATCTTCACGGATCCCTCGATCCGCGCCTCACAGAACGAACCAATAATCTTCCAGCTGGTCCCTTATATAAACCCTCTCATTTGAGAGGGTCAGGTATTCAATTTCTCTGATCTTTACACTTGTACTTGCCCACTCTTGCTCGGTTACTTACTTTAGCATCGGAGTTCCTTGCAGGTACAACCCCTTTCCTCCTCAACGACCATATCCATCCGCTCTCGAATCCAGCCGCATCGGATCCTGATCTCCAGGTACGATCAGTTCTGTTATGGAGGAAATCGATGAGGGTTATGTATTGATTTGTGGGTATTTTATTGTTGAAGCTTGGGTTTTATTTTAATAGGGTATTTAGAGGTTCTTCAAGCTTGTTAATGGAGTGAAATGGATGCTTCTTATATAGAGAGGATGAAGAGTGTTATGGGAAGGGAATGAGAAGAATTGTTATGAGGTTTTGCTGAGTTGTGTATTGTAAGAGGGTGAAGGCTAGTGTGTTGGTTGCATTGTTGTGTTGTGCAAGCTGGAGAAATTGTGATGCATTATGTCATCACTGGCGGGGCCGGTTTGGAATAATTTGTGCAATGCATTTTCTTTGTTGCGTTTGCGGAAAGCGTGGAAGTCTTGACTAAATGGTGGGGCCGATTGGAATGGTGATAGATTGCATCAACCTTTTGTCTTGTGAATTGCAACTTGTATTGTTCTGTGATTGTGAAAAGGAAAAGTATGGAGTCAGTGAGTTTGTTGTGCTAGCCTGTGGCTTATGCAATTTGACTAGGATACTTTGTGATTATTTTGTAAGTGGATAGCTGGGAAATGTGGGTCAGGTGTTGAGGAATATTTTGTGTGGGGTCAATTTGAATTGTTCATGCTGTGCATATAACTTGAAATTAGAATCATGTAGCAATTGTTTTAAATGTCGTTGCAGCTTGTATATACTCTCCTCATGTGTCAACTTATTTTCCTTTTTTTTATTTAATTTAGTAGATGGGATTTTTTATGACTTTGTTTATTTCTTGTAATTTTATAATTCTCTTTTTTTTGTAATGGATGTAATGGATTTAATTTAGCAGAGATTCTGGGTTCGAACCCCAGCAGAGTCGCTAGCTGTCGTACCTCAAAAAATACGATCATCGCGAACACGAACGCAGCTGGGCTGACATGAGAGTCGCCACCTAATTTTTATTTATTCCCAAAGATGTAAAGGGAAAATATAGATAAAACCCGCAAAGAAAGGGATAAGACAAGGTCGTTGCAACCATTGCTTGGATTCGAAAGTCGTTTATGCAAGAGGAATGATTAATACCCCTTACATCCATCGTACTCGATTTGAACCATCTTGGTTGTCACGCGAGAATGATTTTCTATGCTTAATGAGTTACTTGCTAAAGGGAAAATATTCGATTGATCATAGGGTGCTCGACAAGGAGTGCAGTCCTTGTGCCTACGTATTCCCTCGTGCAATGGGAAAGTCAGAGCTTCGTAGTTTGGCTAACTACGGGTGGTTGTTAATTTTATTACATTTCTTTCAAAAAAGGATCTAGGAGTCGAATTACACTAAAGACTATGGGTAGAGGTGACTATTTCGGTCAACAAGCCAAACATATTCCGTCGAAATAATCGAAGCGAGTATATGGATGTCTATTCTCCTCCTTTCTACCACTTAAGGCTCGTGGCGTATAATTCTATCCGTATTATTAAAGTTTTTTAATTTACTTAAGACCACTTGATGTTGGATCAAGGGTTTGGATCTAAAAGAGACGTCTTGGTCAAAGGGAAGGTCGATGGCGAGGCAACAAGCACTCAACTTATAAGGGTGAATGCAAATGGAGTGTAAGGTTGATGGTTACATGGGATTGAATCCTAGTCCCTAAGGGGGTACCTAGTAAATAAAACCAAAACCTAAGGAAAGCTCGAGTATGCATGAGTGAAACCACTTGACATTGGATCAAGGGTTCGAAACGAGGTGAAATCGAACCTAGTCCCTAAGGGCGCCTAACGAATGAAACCACAATCAAAGCGAGGAAATAAATAACGTACAATGAAATGGGGGAGAGGGGTACATAATAAATACAAGGGATTACGAGGAGTAAATGGGGGCGTCAAAATTTATATCTTTAACTATCTTAGAGTGGATTTATGTGAGAATCACTCTATGAGAAGTCCAGTGACACTTTATGCATCCATACGGTTCTCGAAAGCTAAATTAATTTATGCTCTGAAATTGTAATGCAACTACTAAGTGAATAATCAAATAATTATTTAAATACAACAATGGTCTCGTCTTAATCAAGATTTTATTGATTTATTGACCATCTATGATTTTTAGACTTTCATTGACCAAGATAAGAAAAGATCTAAAAGTAATAAAGAAAAAGGTCTCACCTTTAATCAAGATTTTAGTCGATTTATCGACAATCTTGAAATGTAGATGCTCATCGACCATAAAGTAAAGAAATAAAATAAAGAAAAAAGGTGGTCTCATATTGATCAAGACTTTGCCGATTTATAGAAATCGAACATCCAAAATCGTTTATTATATCACCGACCAAAAAGTAAATAAAAAGATTTCGAAAGGAAATAAGTAGTCTCATCATAATCACGGATCTTTCGATAAATTGATAATCCATGATATTAATACTTTCATTGACCAATAAATAAAATGAAAATAAAAGATTCAAGTGTGAAAATAAAGTAATGGTCTCATATTGGTTTAGACTTTTATCGATTTATCAAAATCAATCGAGTCATAACCTTTTGATATATCATTGAACCAAATAAAGAAATTCAAATGGAGAAAATACTAAATGATTCACTAAATTCTTTTTTACATTTTTCTAAATGATAATAGAATATCAAGACAAAAATTTAATTATAAAAGCATAAAAAAAAGAGTGAAAACAATAGAAAACACAAATGGATTAAAAAAAGAGGGGGAGGGTATGGCGCGTGAATGCAGCGTGTGTGAGAAGCATTGGTAAATGGGCTTAAAGGCCCAAGGCTACACAAAAACTAGGTTTAGATAATGAACTAAACTCAACCTTCATGCATTTTCAAATCAAAGTTGAAATATAAAAAAAAGGAAAAAAATCAACCTCAATGAATAACGATTTTGCTTTTCTTCTTCCGTAGGGAAAGATTCGCTGGAAAATCGTAACCTTTCCGCCGTGACTTGCTCTCTCAACTCACTCGGTTTGCTGGCTTGTGTTTCAGTTTCAGTATCTCTCTATTTTCGTCTGCAAATGGTTTTGAATCTCAGGTCTTTCTCTCTGCGATTGTTTCAAGTTCATTCAGATTCTCAAACGTTTTCAATTAATCTTTCATTTTTGAATTCATCTCCTTTTTCTTTCTATTTCGGATTGTTGTGATTTATGGTCGTTTCTGGGATGATTTTCAGAAGGTGTGAGTTGGTAGAATTGAAGATGGAAAAAGGATTTGAAGGGGTTGAAGGTTCTGTTATAGAGGAAATCGATGAGGGTTATGTATTGATTTGTGGGTTATTTATTGTTGAAGCTTGGGTTTGATTTTAATAGGGTATTTGGAGGCTCTCCAAGCTTGTTAATGGAATGAAATAAAGGCTTCTTATATAGAGAGGATGAATGGTGTTATGGAAGAGAATGAGAAGAATTATTATTAGGTTTTGTTGAGTTGTGTATTGTGATAGGGTGATGGCTAGTACGTTGGTTACGCTGTGCAAGCTGGAGAAATTATGATGCGTTACATCATCTCTGGTGGGGCCGGTTTCGAATAATTTGTGTAGGGCTGGTTGGAATGGTGATGGATTGCAACAACCTTTTGTCTTATGAATTGAAACTTGTATTGTTCCATGGTTGTGATAAGGAAAAGTTTGTAGTCAGTGAGTTTGTTGTGCTAGCCTGTGGCTTATGCAATTTGACTAGGATATTTTGGAAGTGGCTAGCTGGGAAATGTGGGTCAGGCGTTGAGGAATATTTTGTGTGGGGTCAACTTGGATTGCTCATGCTGGGCATATGACTTGGAATTAGAATCATGTAGCAGTTGTTGTAAATGTCGTTGCAGCTTGTATATACTATCCTCATGTGTCAACTTATTTTCATTTTTTTTTACATTTAATAGATGGGTTTTTTATGACTTTGTTTATTTCTAGTTATTTCACAAATCTATTTTTTTTAATGGATGTAATGCACTTCGACTTTTGTAAATTGGGATTTTACTTTTATTTGGTATATGGATTTGGACTTTGGGTAAATACTTCTCGCACCTCCAACACTATTTAGACTAACCTTGCATCCATAATTTTGAACTTGAATGAACCCTGATGACATGCCCAAAATTTGATTGAATCGTCCATGATTTTTGAATTAAATCCCAAAACCACTTACGAACAACTTTTGAAACTCTGAATTGATCTTG
Organism: Lathyrus aphaca; assembly: GCA_963966055.1. NCBI lineage: Eukaryota > Viridiplantae > Streptophyta > Magnoliopsida > Fabales > Fabaceae > Lathyrus > Lathyrus aphaca. The sequence continues at coordinate 653,693,367 of OZ014519.1, forward strand.
AAATCCATTAAAAAAACTTGAATCAATTCTTGAGAAAAGACTCCAAAATGATGAATCAATCACAATAAGCACTGAATTTTTGCCATTTGCAACACGATGAACCAAAACATTCGCACTGAACTTTACCGGACAATAATAAGGACCTCAATGCCTTTAGCTTACGTCTGCACAAAACCCTGATCTTGTTCCCTTGAAGACTTTGAATTTCAATCAAAACTCAATAACCCGATGAACCTCAATAACCAATTGCACCACCTGAGATTAGACAAATGAAAGTGAAAACAACATTTTTTTTGGATTTTTGAATATTGGTTAGTAAGCAGAAACAAAATGAAAGTAATTTTACAGGTAAGACAAATTTGGAGTATGACAGTTGTGAGGCAACCTTCAATGATTTTTTATGGAGAGTGACGGTGTAGTGTGTGCATTCAAACAAAACCGAAAAAATGGAGATGGTTGATTTTAAGTTTATGGACTGTATGTGTATAGTACATTTTCAATGGAGTGTTTCTAGTTGGATTATGTATGAAGTTGGTGATGTAATCGTATGATGTACAATAACAAATTTGGTGAAGGAAGGGGATGGCATTGAAGTTTCATGTTCTGCATAATTAATGAAAGAAATGAGGGTATTGTTGGTGAGTGTATGCGCCATTTTCTCTCTTTTTACTGATAGGGATCAATATATATTTATTCTACTAGGTCAAACCATCTCAATTTTTTTGTACATGGGTTTAGGAATCAAATGGTATGGGCTTCGGTAACTTGTATCCCTTCCCCCCATTTTTAAAATTATATTTTATGGTGGATGAATATGTGGGCTTTGATTTTTTTAATATGAACATTGGTTTTTGATTACACTAATGGAAATATATTTGAATAATTAGATATGGTTTTGGTTATTGATAATGGAATATGGATTTGGAATTAAAAATGGACATAAATGGTTAATGAATTGAAATGGATTATTAAATGGTTTATGAATGGATTCAAATGGGTTTATTATAGGTAGAATTTGGGTAAATCGAAAAGAAATTGATATGATGGATATGTAAGTGAATATGATTTTAATGAACTTGTATATTGAATTCCAAGTAGCTCACACACAATAAATCTTAACTCGCTTAAACCTAATCAGATTCCCAACACACATCACATTTGTATCCTCGATGAACCTCAAAGGTCAATTAATTTGAACCGTCAATAACAAGTCACAAACAACTGAGTGGACAATAAAACTTTGATCATAATATGGGCACATAACTGGATCTCTTTTACCGTGAATACCAATATGCCTCTAACATGAAATTCTAGCCACCATCTTCAGTTGATGAATATCAACAAACCTACATAAAAGATAAAAAACCCTGAACCACTTGTATTGAATGCTCATCTAGGAAGATAATATCTTGAGATGTTGAGAAGAAGAGAATAACCTTATGAATTGATGAAGAAAACAAACAAATCAACACTTTATTGTTGACGATGGGACATATGCACCAATGAATAGTCTCTGCAAGTGATATCCTTGAAGACCACTTCAATCAGGGAAAATGGTTGTGTCGCTCCCCGGATTTTCACCCTGGTACAAACGCGAAAGTGGCGCGGAAAGGTTAGAGTCGCCAGCCAGACATTTTTATCCCGAAAGAATGGGAAAGGTAATGTTGCACAAACCTGAGGAAGAAGGAAAGGACAAGGCCTTGCGAACCAAAGAGACTGAGTTCGGGAGTCGGTTACGACCTGGGAAGGTATTAGCACCCAGATCGTCCGCCGTACCCGACGGGATCCACGCTTGCAAAGATAACTATTTCAAAGGGTGAGGGTATGAAAACTGCAGCAAAAGAAATGAAAAGAAAACTGGAACCGGAAAAGAATTGAATAAGAAATGAAAAGGAGAAATGTAGGGAAAATAAAGATTGTGCTCGAACGGGCCCTACCCCGCTGCCTACGTACCTCATCGGGATAATGAGGATCAGAGACGCCGTAGTTCCCCTAACTAGGGGTAGAAAAGGAAATTGCTTGTGAATTAAGGCTTGACCTGCCTATGCCATTGCTCAGGTGTTGCAGACTCGGACGACGAGTGCGTGACCGTCTTGCAAAATGACAAGTAGGAGCAAGTTCGCGTACGGAGCGAATGAGATGAGAAGAGAATTCCCGAAGGAAAGACGCTTATTGTTTGTTTGTGTTTTTTTTTATTTTTTATGAAGCTTTTATGAGTGTGTCACAAGGAAGTGAACTCAAGCTCTCATCATTGGAATGTGCACTTGTCACTACATTCCAAGATGGAATAATAGAACAAGCACACTCAAGTAAGGAGAAGATCCCCAAAACTTGAACCCAAAGATTAGGGCCTAAGCTCACTAACTTGCTTAATTATTAAGTGCTTTTGGTTATTTACAGATGAAGAAGTGTTTTTTTTTAGACTTTTCTTTTATGAAGAAAATACCTTGATCAGACTTGTGCATCACAAGGTAAACTTGTACTATCCCAAGATGGGAAGACTACAAGCATACCTTATGGAATAAGGCTATGGATCAATGCATCACTTCAAAGTTATTAGAGTGTTTTTTATGATTATGAGATGAGAAGAGAAAGAGAAACAAAGGAGCAAAAGGGAAAAAACTAGGGGGAAGTTTCTATCCTAAGTTAGCATGCATGGAGTTCCTAGGGTTTGTGAGGTTTCTCTAACCTAAAAAGAAGATCTCAAGAGAAGAAGAAGAATATAAGAGGAGAGATGAGAAAGGCCTAAGCCCAACAAGAAGGTGTTAGTCCATATAAACAAAATGAGAAGAGATGTGGACCTCAATTCCCACATCTCACACTTACCATAGCCCCTGCAAGGTTAGCATGCACAAATGAACAACAATAAACAAATTAACATAACATCATCCAACAATCAGAAGTGAAATGAAGTAAACAAATGCTTAATGCGGATCCAACTCAAAGAAATAAAGATGAGAAGTTTATGACTTAAACTGAGGCAACATGAATACATATGGAAACAAGTGCGCACCTATGAAAAATGTAATACAAAACACACAAAATACAAACACAAAGTTCAAAACCAGAATCAAAACGATATAAAGAATGGCCTAAGAGGCCAGCAAGATGAAGAGAGAAGTCACACAATACCAAACAATGTCACAATAGAGACAACGGAACCAAAATACGGAATTTAAACACTTAAAGAAACAAATGACTTGAATATGAAGCAAACTCAAAAATTCAGAAGAACCAAGACCTATCCTAGGACCAGGAAGGTATCCATACCCCAAAGGAACCCCAAATGAGCAAAAGAAGTTGGCACAAGTGCCCTTCTAAGCCTATGAGAAATCTAATGAACCAAAAGAAGCAAAAAGGGACAAGGTGAGAACAAAAATCCACAACTAATCAACCAGCTATATAAAAATTCTACAACTGAAACCAAATGATCTTAAAACACATTATATTAACTTGCCAAAAGTATTTGCAAAAATTCAGAAAGGAACTAGGTCAAATGAATGCATAAACACAAGTTAGGACAGAAAACTTATATCACAAGATACCAGACCAAAACCTAAGAAATAAATTTCTAAAAATTCTGAGAAAAATCATATGAAAACTAGAAGATCTTAGGAACACAATGAAAAAAGAATGGGATCAAAACTCCAAATATTAAAGTCTATGGAAAATCAACAAGACAGGCTGGTCAAGAAATGGATCAAAAGAAGCTATGTACATTGGCGATTTAATTCTGGCACGTGGATTAATAAAAAAAATAAAATAAAAATGTGACAAAATTTTAGAGACACAAAGAAACATTCATGACTTATTTGGGAATTTTTAGAGAATTATAACTATTTTATTTGAATTAAAATGAAACTGATTAATAAAAGAAAATAAAGAGGAAAGAAAAATGAAAAGGAAATGAATGTGGTGTATTTAGTAAGGCTTTCTAATTAAAAACAGACTGGGCTCAAAACGGGGAGGTGCGCATAACAGATGGCCCTAGGCCCAACCGAAAATCTCATGCCAATCTAATATTCAGCTTTTATTTTTTATCTTAAATGAGCAAAAGAAAAGAAAAAGAAAATAACTAGTAACAAAACTATGTGACCTCATGTCAATTGGTTCACCACCACTTAAGTCACTAAAGGACGAAAACTTAACCTAGCCAACCGTATGCCGCCACGTCATCGTCTTCAACCTCCCATGCACATGAAAATTGCAAAAAACCAGCAAGAACAACATAAACCCGTAGCCAACCCTCCATGAACATAACAAACTTCATCACACCATAACTCTCTCATTTCTCAACGAAATTCAGAAAAATAAAGACCAAAAATGAAGTACTCAACGAGAGGAACACAACCATACTGTTAGTTTCGTAAAATAATCATTCTAACATATAAAAAATAGCAAAAAAAAGTCACGGATCTACAAGATTTTTCATGAAAAAACATGGCAACCAAATCTCATAATCAAGCACACAACCATCTCCTACCTATTGTAGGGCTCAGCTAAAGATGCATGATGAGTTCTATAGCATTTAAAACCTAAGAATGAGAGAGATAAAGCTTGAACAAGGTTACCTAGTGGAGACAAGTCCACTGCTTCTTCAACTTCCAGCAACAAAATAAGACCAGAGAAATGTTCTTTAAGCTCCAAGGATGAAGAATCAAGTGATAGTTTAGAGATTACACCAACCAATTGAGAGAACTTTGGAAAACTTCAAAAATGAGCAAGAAAAAAAACCAGATCTGAAAAATGAGCGATTCTCAGGCGAGCTTGGAGTGTTTAAGCTTATAAAGTGAACAATTAGGTTAGGAATGAGGTTGTGACCGAAGCTGAGGCTTTGTGAGTGATTCTTTTGGCTTGGAGAGGAGAAATTGCAAAAATGCAAAAGGATGGTGTTAGGTTTGGATGGCTCTTGGCATGGAATTTTAGGCTTGGTTTTAGGATCAGAATGCAATGCAAATTCGTGTGATATTGGGCTGGAAGCATGTGTTAGCCTTCTGAATCCAAAATGATCCATTTTGCAATTTTCCATAAATTGTCATATTTTGGAACCTCATTCATGGCATGTGGTGTAATTAGCCATTTTGGGTAAAGATTTGGGATATCTTGACCAATTAGGCCAATAACAAAATGATATGAGAAGCAAGCTAATGTGCACAAAGAAAAATGACATGAATTTGCACATTTGGTCATGAATTTAAAGAAATGTCTCAACTTCCATGAAGGCTACTTTAAATAATGAGAACTTGAATTTTAATGAACCAAATGAGATGAAATTGATATGCATGGAAAGATTAAAGAAAGATCTTCAACTTTGGTGTTTAAAAAAGTTTGGAAAAAGGCTTGGAAATAGTGTGAAAATGGCCATGAAAGTTCAAATAAAAAACTGCCCAAAAATTACTTAGAAAAATTCTAAGTATTTGGAAATTAGAACCATAAAATCCTCCACTTTAATCCACCATAACTTTCACAAAAATAATACAATAAGAGTGGTCTTGTAATGGTTGGAAAGCTCTTGAAAAAGAGAACAACTTTCATGTTTGGGAAACTTTGAAATTATGCCTTGATCATGATGTAATTTGGCCTTGAAAATGGTATATAAAGCATAGAAAACTTTCCAAAAATGGCAAGTTTCTAAAACCCTAATTTCCAAAAATGGCAACTTTCCACAATTCTTGATTTTTCATGATTCTTTCGACTTTTCTTGATCAAATCTCATCCATTGATCATATTCGACTTGTGTTGCACAAATTTGACCATAAAATCGGGAGTTGACTTTTTTCCGCACAATTGACTTTTCTTCAAATTTCTCAATTCTCAAGTAACTGACCAATCAGAGCTCTTCTGAAATGATTCAATTGACGATATTTCATCCCTAGATACTTGATATCATGTGGAAAACATTGAAATCAAATTCGAACCAGAATTGCATCAGGATAACCTTTGAATCACAACCCCTAAATTTAGCCCTTTTTGTTAGGAGATGTCGCACTGCTTGCACTTCTTGATCAATCTACCTCTTTCAAAGCCTTCAGGATGAGCTTGAGATTGTATAAGATATGAGGTTCCTTTGTGAGCTTCTTGCAAGATCACTTGGCTCTTGGCTTGACTTCGAAGATCATGAATTTCCAAATGACTGATCATATGCCTTATGCTAGAATCATGTGAATATTATGCCTCATTTTTCTATCCTAAATGTTAGAACATGGTATGCTTATGATTATGGTATGCTTATGATATGATGATGATGCCAGAAATAAATGAGGGCAAATTTGAGGTGTTACAGCTGCCCCTATTCAATCACCAGTTAATCTGAAAAGGACGATAGTACGGGCTATCGACCATTCGAGATAAACTGTGATTGAATACCAAGAAGACCAGAAATTTGCACTCTGACGAAGAATGCAACACCGGGAAATAAACCCGACCAAATGACGCTTCGGTGACTGAAGGGGAGAAGAAGCAGACGAGCTTCTTCCAAATTGAGCTGATATCCGGAATAAGAACAAGTTGACAGACGAGTCTTCAAACCATCCTGTGACGCCAGGAGCTGGACATACGAGTCCTCAACACACTTCAATAACAATGACTGAGACAGACGAGTCTTCAAAAAGTCCTGTGACGCCAGGAGCTGGACAGACGAGTCCTCAAAACATGAGACAGACGAGTCTCCTTCGGATTTACCTGTTACGCCAGGACCGGTAATGCACTTAAGTCTGTGGGATAGACATGCAATCAAGGTAGACGAACCTTCTTCATATATTATCCGCGGATATATGGTATAAGACAGACGAGTCTTCTGAGCAAACCTGTTACGCCAGGTGCAGCAACCATAATTGGTGCTTGAGACAGACGAGCCTCCTTCGGATTTACCTGTTACGCCAGGACCGGTAATCATTTCGACATTTAATTCCCACTGTCAGGATTCGAAACCTCCTCAATACAGACGAGTATTGGATGATCATCAAGATAACACAGACGAGTATTATAAGTCAATGATACAGACGAGTATCAGACGATGATCTGAGAAACACAGACGAGTGTATCAGGCAATGATACAGACGAGTATCAGCCACTGGTATAGACGAATACCAGAAATTCAAACACAGACGAGCATTTGAAGTAGCAACACAGAAATACCACGATAAACAACAAATCTTCACCTTCAGGTGTGTGCTAGCACAGACGAGTGTTGGGGATGATACATACGAGTATCCAAGCAAAGCAAACGAGCTTCAGAACACAAACGACTTCTGGGGAATAAAAGCAGACGAGCGTCAAACAGACACATACGAGTGCTGAACAGTTGCAGACGAGCAACAATATAGGATACATGTCAAGGCACAGACGAGTGCAGCGAAGGATCCGGTACCAAACACAGACGAATACTGGGAGGTTGCAGACGAGCAACAACAAATATCATTTCGGAACACGGACGAGCGCTGAGGAATTGCGGACGAGCAACTATCATAACCAAACACAGACGAGTGTTGAAAGATGCAGACGAGCAGCCATAGGTATCGCAACACAGACGAGTGCTGGAAATTGCAGACGAGCAAACAGGTATCGCAACACAGACGAGTGCTGGAAATTGCAGACGAGCAGACAGCAACTGATATAACCAAACACAGACGAGTATTTGGAATTGCGAACGGGCAGAATCAAAGTAATCATAAACCACCGCTGGGGAAAGCAAACGAGCAATACCACAGAGCTAACACAGACGAGTGTTGAAAGATGCAGACGAGCAACAAACGAATGCCTGATCGGCAACAAAAGATACAACTCTGCAGGGGAAGACAAGTCAAGAGGTCTGGATACCCACTCTGACTAAGGTGATGAATACCTGACTATATCATCACATACCCAAAAGTAATGGCAACTTGGCTGAGAAATATTTCACGGACGGAGGTGAAAATCAGATATGAACTCTGTGGGGACCGGATCATCTTCAGCCCTGGCTGGGGAACCTTCTTGGGCAAATACTCTGGCTGGGGAGAGCATCTGATGATTCAAGACTCTGAGGGAGTATCAAGTTTTCAGTCACACCTGCTGGGGAGGACTCTTGCTGATGATAAAATACTGTTAATTCCACCTCTGATGATGACATGCTCTCAGGTATCTGCTAGGCATACTCCGCTGGGGAAGAATGGACTGCCACTTCATTGGGGAAGAAGAACCTGCTTGGGCTGCTGCCAAGGCTTGGTTGGAGGAAAATCTCTGCCGGAGATGCCAGGCTTCAGATACCTGCTGGAGAAGAAATCCCTGCTTGGGGAAATACCCTACTGGGGGAGAGCAAATTGCTTGAGAGAATGTGACGCCATCCCGCAACCTACAACAACAAAAAACACACATGTGTCCCGGGGATTTGCATGGAATGATCGGTTCATCCATCGTCACCCGACACTCAAAAGAGGTTACAGCTTCCCTGCATGTCAGTTTTCTTTTCAAAATTATCACCATGTTTAGATGCAATGCTATTTTTGCCAAAAATTTAGGACATTTTGCAAACAAAAATAAACACACACAGCTTTTTGACTGAATATTGTTTTTATTGAATGGCCTCTGAATAGGCAAAGATTTTACATCAGGAAGCAACCACCTGGAAAGAGGTAGCCACTATAAAATCGAGAAAAAAGAAGAAAAAAAAAAAAAAAAAAACTATCCTAATGGCAATGCACACGGCATTCGTAGGAGTTCCATTTCTGTTATGACTTGCATGTCTTCAAGACTCTCCATTCTGCTTTGGCTTTCTGAGAGGACGAGGGAACTGTTTCCTATCCTTCCGACATTGTCAAGTTGTACGAAACGATGAGGTGGTTAAGATAACTTGGATCACAGTTGTTCGCTTATTCCCTTATTTTGCGTGGATCGCCCTCTCGGGTTTTCAATCCACCGGGATACCCTTTTTTGCCTGAGCTGTCCAATGTGGCTTTTCAACTCAGCGGGTGTACATTTTTTGTATTTATTTCCCTAATTTTTGCCCGAGCTTTTATTCTGTTTTTAGCTCGTCGGGATGCCCTTTTCTTGCCTGGACTCACATTCTGTTTTTGTGTCCAGCGGGTCTCTTTATGCGAAGTATTTTTTAACTGTGTCCGAGTTAACAGGGGATGGGAAGTCCTCTCCATCCATAGTGGTGAGCATCAGCGCTCCTCCTGAGAATACTTTCTTCACTATGAATGGTCCTTCGTAGTTTGGGGTCCACTTGCCCCTGTTATCCGAACCTGGAGGAACGATTCTCTTCAACACAAGCTCTCCCACTCGATACTCTCGAGTACGTACTCGTTGATCGAATGCCCGCTTCATTCTCCTCTGATAAAGCTGACCATGACAGATAGCCGCTAATCTCTTTTCCTCAATTAGGCATAGCTGATTGTAACGAGCACGCACCCATTCAGCCTCATCCAGCTTGACATCCATCATCACGCGCAGTGAAGGAATCTCTACTTCAACAGGCAGGACTGCTTCCATGCCATACACCAGAGAGAAGGGAGTTGCCCCTGTTGACGTCCTGACTGACGTTCGGTACCCATGCAAAGCAAACGGTAACATCTCATGCCAATCTTTGTAGGTGACAACCATTTTCTGCACAATCTTCTTGATATTCTTGTTAGCTACCTCTACCTCACCATTCATCTTTGGCCGGTAAGGAGAAGAATTGTGATGTTGTATTTTGAAGTCCCGACATAAGTCTGCCATCATCTTGTTGTTGAGATTAGAACCATTATCAGTAATGATCCTTTCGGGCACTCCATATCTGCATATGATATCTCTTTTCAGAAATCTTGCCACCACTTGACGAGTGACATTGGCATAAGACGCTGCTTCTACCCACTTGGTAAAGTAATCAATCGCGACCAGAATGAAGCGATGACCGTTCGAAGCAGTTGGCTCGATCTTCCCGATCATGTCAATGCCCCACATAGAGAAAGGCCAAGGAGATGACATGACGTTGAGAGGGTTAGGAGGAACATGCACTTTATCTGCATATATTTGGCATTTGTGGCATTTACGAGCGAATGAACAACAGTCTGCATCCATTGTCATCCAGTAATACCCTGATCTCAGCAGTTTCTTTGCCATAGCATGCCCCCCTGCATGGGTACCAAAAGATCCTTCATGGACTTCCTGCATCAACAGGCTTGCTTCGTGTCTATCCACGCATCTGAGCAAAACCATGTCGAAGTTCCTCTTGTACAAAACCCCGTCTGTGTTCAAGAAGAAACTAGCAGCAAGTCGTCTCAAGGTCTTTTTGTCTTTGGAAGATGCCCCTGTTGGGTATTCTTGCTTCTCCAGGAACAACTTGATATCAAAATACCAAGGTTTCTCGTCAGACACGGCGTCTACAGAGAAAGCATAAGCTGGAGAGTCAAGCCTGGAGATGTCGATTCTGGGCACAAAGTTCCAACACATGACTTTAATCGACGAAGAGAGAGTGGCCAAAGCATCGGCAAATTGATTTTCGTCACGTGGTATGTATTTGAGCTCAACTGTCGTGAAGAATGTCAACAGTTTTCTAGCATAATCCCTGTACGGAACTAGATGCTCTTGATGTGTATACCACTTGCCGGTAATTTGGTTAATGACGAGGGCTGAATCTCCGAATATATCGAGGTTCTTAATCCGAAGATCAATTGCCTCCTCTATTCCCATTATACACGCCTCGTATTCCGCTTCATTGTTGGTGCAACCAAAAGTAATTCTGGCAGCGAAGGGTAAGTGAACACCTTCGGGAGTAATAAGTACGGCACCAACTCCACGACCATTGATATTGACAGCCCCATCAAACATCAACTTCCATTTGGATTCAGGGTCAGGCCCCTCCTCCGGAAGTGGTTCCTCATAATCGTTTGTTTTGAGGTACATGATGTCCTCATCAGGGAAATCAAATCTCATCGGCTGATAGTCATCCTCAAGAGGTTGCTGAGCAAGGTATTCCGACAATACACTTCCTTTGATGGCTTTCTGAGAAGTGTACTGGATATCGTATTCAGTTAAAATCATCTGCCATCTAGCAACCCTTCCGGTCAATGCTGGTTTCTCAAAGATGTACTTGACAGGATCCATCTTGGAAATGAGAAGTGTAGTATGGGTCAACATGTACTGCCTCAGTCGGCGAGCAGCCCATACCAAAGCGCAGCAAGTTTTCTCGAGCAGTGAGTATCGGGATTCACAGTCGGTGAACTTTTTGCTAAGGTAATAAATGGCGTACTCTTTTCGACCAGACTCGTCATGTTGGCCGAGCACACACCCCATCGACCCTTCTAGCACGGTCAAGTACATGATTAATGGTCTCCCCTCCACCGGAGGCATCAGAATTGGAGGCTCCTGCAAATATTCCTTTATTTTGTCGAAAGCTCTTTGGCAATCATCGTTCCACCTGACCGTCTGCTCTTTTCTTAGCAGTTTGAATATCGGTTCGCACGTGGCAGTTAGGTGAGATATGAACCGAGAAATATAGTTCAATCTACCTAAGAACCCGCGCACTTCTTTTTCTGTCCTTGGTGCAGGCATATCTTGAATAGCTTTTACTTTAGCAGGATCTACCTCAATTCCTCTTTGACTTACAATGAAACCCAGCAATTTTCCGGAACGCACTCCGAAAGTGCACTTGTTCGGATTCAACCTCAGCTTATACTTGATCAATCTTTCAAACAACTTCTTCAAATTAACCAAATGCTCCTCTTCGTCTTTGGACTTTGCAATCATATCATCCACATAACATTCGATCTCCTTGTGGATCATGTCATGGAACAATGTGACCATCGCCCGTTGATAAGTTGCCCCGGCGTTCTTTAGACCAAAGGGCATGACCTTATAGCAGAATGTTCCCCACGGGGTAATGAACATTGTCTTCTCCATGTCCTCCGGCGCCATTTTTATCTGATTATAACCGGAGAATCCGTCCATGAAGGAGAACACTGAGAATTGAGCAGTATTGTCGACCAACACGTCGATGTGTGGCAACGGAAAATCATCCTTTGGGCTTGCTCTGTTCAAATCTCGGTAGTCAACGCACATCCGGACCTTGCCGTCCTTCTTAGGTACTGGTACGATATTAGCTACCCAAGGTGGGTAACTAGTCACGGCAAGGAACCCGGCATCCCACTGCTTCTGAACTTCCTCTTTAATCTTCATCGCCATATCCGGGCGAGTTCTTCTCAATTTTTGCTTTACAGGAGGACATTCTTCTCTCAGGGGTAGCTTATGCATCACGATGTCGGTATCCAACCCTGGCATATCTTGATATGACCAAGCAAAGATATCCACATACTCTCTCAGCATACTGATCAACTCTTGTTTGACATCGGCCTGCAGATTGGCCCCTATCTTGATTTCTTTCTTTGCATCTTCACTGCCAATGTTAATGGTCTCAATCTCTTCTTGATGAGGCTGAATAACTCGTTCCTCTTGTTTCAACAATCTGACCAACTCTTCAGGGAGGTCACAGTCTTCCTCAACCCCTTCATCAGCTTGGTAGACTGGATTATCAAAGTCATGCATAGTCATAGCAGGAACGTTATCCGTGGAATCCGAATGATCAGCACTGCACAAATGATGTGCTTATTCAGAATCTGCTTATTTCGAAAAGAGACGCTAACACAAAACAAAAATGAAAACACATTGCCATTTTTATATATTTTTGTGAAAAAGTTTAAAAACAAAGACAGGGAACACAGTTTGTCTGAAAATGTCCTTTTATTTCATAGCAAAATAACGATGCGATACAAAACATGGTGGCCCGATACAATGGATCCAAGCATCTTGGGCAGAATGCCGGATTTGACAATGCAGTATGCTAATAAAAGGAAACAAAGCAATTACTTTGAGAGCCAGGTGACTTGGACGATGTCTTCAGCAGACCAATTTCCTAGCTCCTCGCCGGGTGCACACGGGCGGATCCAATTGTTGTCCTAGTCTCTGTCACTATCCCCGCTTTGACTTGCCGTACAGATTTGATCGCGGTCGAGCAACCCAGCGCTTGTGAATGATATAGCTTTACCACTCTGAGTAGACTCCCCAGGCTGATACCCTAAGCCGAATTTATCATCCTTCTTTTCCAGCTCCAATAGCTTGCCCCAGCCCTGAGCATTGCCTGATTGGACGACCTCCTTTGCTTCCTGGTAGGAATGAATGGACGTGCCTTCGTTGTTTTTCTTCACCGGAGTCAAAATACTGACATCTGCTTCAAAAGCTTGGCACAAAGTCTCGTGGATTTCCCCGTCCATTTCTACATATTTAAACGCCGACAGATGGCTGACGAATATATCTTCTTCCCCACAAACTGTGATGACCTGGCCGTCCACCACATATTTAAGCTTTTGGTGCAGGGTTGAGGTGACGGCTCCAGCTGCATGTATCCACGGTCTGCCCAACAAGCAACTATACGCAGGCTGGATGTCCATAACATAGAAGACACTCTTGAAGACTTGAGAGCCTATCTTGACAGGCAACTCAACCTCCCCTAAAACTGATCTCCTTGAACCATCGAAAGCTTTAACCACTAAATCACTCGGCGTCAGGACAATCCCATCAATGTTAAGCTTCATCAACGCCTTCTTTGGAAGCACATTCAAAGAAGAGCCTGTGTCTACAAGAACATGAGACAGCACAGCGCCCTTGCATTCCATCGTGATATGCAATGCTTTATTATGATTCCTTCCCTCCGAAGTGAGGTCTCGGTCAGTGAAGCCCAAGCCATGGCTAGCATTGACACTTCCAACAACAGCCTCAAGTTGATTGACCGTGATCTCCTGAGGAACGTAGGCCATTTGAAGTACTTTCAATAAAGCTTCTCGGTGTGCGGGAGAGCACATCAGCAGTGACAAGATAGAAATCTTTGAAGGTGTCTGGTTCAGTTGATCAACCACTTTGTAGTCACTCTTTTTGATGATCCTCATGAACTCTTCTACCTCCTTTTCAAATGTCCCCTGCCCCGCCACAGGAGTAGTTGACTCGTCATTCGCAGTCTGCTTTCCTTTGTCTTTGGATGAAGCTTCGGCCTCAGGATCCTTTCTTAGTGCAGGGGGAGAAAACAACCGACCACTTCGAGTAAAACCCCCAACACCTCCTACATTCTCAATAGTCAGGTCAGCAACAGGTCTACTCTCCATCTTCTATCCCGCCACATAAACATCAGAACCGTAATGCCAAGGAATGGCTCTATCATCGGTGTATGGCACCGGCCCAGGTACAGTTATAGTCACAGGACTAATCTGAGGAGCGTAAATGGTAACTGGCTCTTGCCTGACGGGCATATCAGCTTCATCGTAGAAGATAGTAATGGTTGACACATCATCAGCCTCTTCATTACTAACCTTACTGAACTGCAAGGACCCCTCATCAATCAACCCTTGTAAACCCATTTTCAATTTCTCGCAGCAATTCACAGCACTTAGACAGTCTTCACAATCGAGATGGCAACTAGGAAATACTTGACCCTTCAACAGTCTCTCTTTCACCACTCTCAAAGGTGTCTTGACTTCATCAATATTCAGCACCAAACTCAACTTGTCATCTCCCTCAACAGCATTAACTCTTGCCCCGCCATGATTAGGTATAGGGTTCGAGTTGATATTCGGTGGTGGCGCAAAGTTGATTGCCTTTGAATCTACAAGATCTTGAACTTTGTGATGCAGCGCCCTGCACTTCTCGGTTGAGTGCCCGGGTGCTCCTGAATGAAAAACGCATCGCGCATTGACATCATAACCAGCTGGAAGCTCTCCAGGAGGTGGTGGTGCCAAAGTCCTCAATTGAATAAGGTTCAAATCTAGTAGTCTCGGCAACAAGGCAGCATATGTCATCGGAATAGCTTCAATCACCCTGTTAGCCGGACGAGCCTGCCTCGGCTGATATGGTCTTTGCTGGTAGTTGGTTCGAGGTTGTTGTTGTTGCTGATGTTGTTGTGGTGGAGGTAGCATCTGTTGTACGGGAGCTGCAGGAATGGTGACAGCAGCCATATGCTCATAAGGTCTTCTGTACCCACGACCCTGGCTTCGGCCGAATACAGCATTGGTCTCGCCTTCTCTCCTTCTTGGAGGTCCGCTAAAAGCTTTCCTCGCCCCATTTGAGCTACTAGCACCTGGGTCTTGTATCTTCCCCATTTTCAACAGCGTTTCAACCCTTTCTCCCGCAATGACAATATCGTTGAACTTAGTAGCAGAGCTTGACGCCAATCTCTCAAGAAATACCCCCTGGAGGGTACCCATAAACATATCGGCCATTTCATTCTCTAACAAGGGTGGTTGCACCCTGGCCGCTAGCTGACGCCACCTCTGGGCGTATTCTTTGAAGCCTTCTTTTGCTGTCTGAGCCATATGTTGCAACTGGGTGCGATTCGGAGCCATATCCATATTATATTGGTACTGCCTCACAAAGGCTTCAGCGAGATCCTTCCAGCTCTTGACATTGACCCTACTGAGCTTCATGTACCACTCAAGAGAAGCTCCCACCAAGCTGTCCTGAAAGTAATACATCCACAGTTTTTTATCGTCTGTATGAGCGGCAATTCTCCCAACATATGATTGCAGATGGGTTTTTGGGCAAGCAGTGCCGTTATACTTCTCGAAAGTGGGAACCTTGAACTTATACGGAATCCTGACTCCAGGAACCAAGCCCAAGTCTGTTATATCGAATCCCAAAGAGCTCTGGGATTGGATAGCCTTGATTTGCTCGGCCATCTCTTCAAACCTCTTGTTCATTTCTACCCCTTGACCCTCGGCTTCATCAAGTAAAGTGAACTGGTCCTCATGGTTGTCCATCTGAATGTTATGCAACCCGTCATTGATTATTGTCACTCCTGGTTGTATAACTGGAGTTCCGCCCTGACGTGCGCCCGCACCGGTGTGATTATCAGCATTAACAGCAGCAGCAGCATTCCTATTCTGATTTTCAACCATCTCTCGCAGACGCTCTTGATTCTGTCCCATACCGGCCATTAACGTCATGAAATTATCCATTCTTTGCCTTAGATCTGCCAAATCTGCCTGCATTTGATCCATGGCTCGCTCTCTGTTAGTCTTGGTTGGGTATCTGTGCACTGCTGGTTGTTCTCGAACCTTACGAGGAGCTATAGTGCCTGTGATCACAAAACACGTTAGTAACTGATGCAACACCTGCAAAACAGACAAACAGGTTATATGCAATGCAATGTAACTGTTCATGTTCCCAATTTTAAGCATTTGGCATGCCCCAATTCTGGCATCTATCTCGACAATCACTTTCAGGGTTTAGCTTTCAAACTTTCTCTTTGATAAGTGTTCAGACATTAGCAGTATCCAGACAAACGAGTCTTGCACATTCAAAATCGATAACTTGCACATTACTACTGAATATGGGCAAAACACTATAGGCTAAAAGTCAGAATACATCCAAGAATATTCCCCGAAGGGTTACAAATCAGTACATTGAATAAAGACAAAGTACAAAATAAGCAAGACTCCTACAACAAGCCTGTAGGTAGTTTGAAAAGTAAACTAATCTAAGGACTCCGGCTCTGCCACCTCTGCCCTGCTCTTCTTGACACCCGCTCTCAGCTTGAGCTCTTCTATCTCTTTCCTTGCTTCCTCCAGAGCTAATTGACTTTGGGCCAACTGTTGGGTCTTCTCCCTCCGGACGGCGTGGGCTTGTTCCACTTCCTCCTTCTTGAAATCCATCTGAACTTCAAAGAACTCTTCCTTCTCTTTGAATTTCTTTTGCTCTTCATCCCTTTGACTTTTCAGCCAAACAATGGACTGTCGAGCACTCCTGAGAGTCTTTAAGGTCTCCTTGTGCTTAGCTCCTCTTTGAGCTTCCATCATACCCAACCTGTGGAAATGGGCTTCTCTTCCAGCAAAATCCTTCTCTTTGTCTTCTAAAGAGGCTTGGAGTTTCTGCAGCTCGTCTTCAGCTTCCTTCTTGGCTCGATTGGCCTGGTGGTTGTAAACACCCCAAATTTGCCCTCACCCATTCACACCATGGCTTGTGATCATCCTCATATGCATAAACACAATCATATCATCTCACATATCATTTTTTGATTCACTGCATAGCTTCTAAGGCATCTGCACCTAGGGTTTGTGATCTGAGCAATCCCAGAAGCATCTTGAGCCATTCCAAAGGCCACTAATCAACTCAAAGGGGTCCATGTGTTCTCTTATATCATATTACATCCTCACAAAGTCAAAAATGCAAAGGAATCACAAGAACTAGAGTTTGAGTGGATGCAGAGCCAGGATGAACTGCACAGTTGACTGAAAATTAGGGTTTTGGTTTCAGAGGCCATAACTTCAATTTTTTTGGTCATTCTTGTTTCCATTGGTCTCTATATGGTATAGGGAGTATGCACATCAATTTTCATGAAGAAATTCCATGGGGAAGTCATCTGATCAAGAGTTGACTTTTCAGACAAGTCAGTGCAAAATCAGGGCATCTGAGGCCCCCAATGACCCAACCAATGGGTGATCTTCATCATTTTGAGTGTATATGATCTTTATTTGATCATGGAAGAAGGTTGAAGTTCATAAAAATCAAGAATTTAGGGTTTTTGCAAATGTTGACTTTTTGGGCATAGTTGACTTTTCAAGAATGCATCATTTTAGGTCATTTTTCAAGCCATGATTCATGATCCAAAAATGCTTCAAATGGAAAAACTTTGGTCATGAAAGTTGTAGATCTCATCTTTCCCTTTTCAAAAAGTACAAGAACATGATCAAACTCTTCTTGGATCAAAAGTTATGGCAATGCAAAGTTGGCTAAAATCATTGATTTTCAAGGCATGCCCTAAGTGAGAATTTTGCAAAATCTTGGACCAATGCATATTGCAACTTCTAATTGGTATCAAACCAGCACATAAACATTCTCTAAGGCCCAAAATCAGATTTGAACCAAAGATCACATGTGTTTAGTTCATGTAACAAGGCATTTTTCATGAGATTTCAAAAAGGCCACAAGTTGCAAAACTCATGATCACATCTCACCAACTTGAGGCATTGGCTGCTGAACCAAGCTAGCTTCATGCACACACCATGCTGCGCAGCCCCTAGGCTTTGTACCAAGCTAGCACTTCACCATACCTCTCTTACACAATTTTTGACTTTTTGCAAAAGGCAACTTACCAATCAATAAAGCACATGTCCAATCAACTGACCAATGAGAGAGAGTTATGTGGACAACTTGCAAGCCATTTCATGTACTAAGCCAGCCTGAAACATCCTCATTCAGCACATTCACAAAAACACTCCCAATTGCAAGTTGCTTCGAATCTGCCTACACAGCTTGCAAACATTCAAACCCTCTTCACCATTCAACTCACCTTGCTCCATAGACCACCCAACACCAAGAACACAAGCCTGAAACAGCCTGAACATCTCACTGCCATTTCTCACTTCATTTTGCAGTTTCAATCGAATCTCCTTCCACAAACCACAAACACACCAACAAACACTCCAGACCTTCTCCATTCATCCTCAGGATCACAAACCATCATTCACAATGGCCTGAAACCTCCAGAAACTCCATTGCCATTTCTGACCAAGCTTGAGCAGGAGCTTTCGAATCTCACTATCCAGCCAACTTAAATTCTCTTTGAGCATTCAAACATCTTCTGGGGACCAAGTGGAGTAGTTTGCACCAGGAGAAGTGGCCTGAAAGTCCTCAAGTTGAAAGCTCCAAATCTCAGGTAGCTCGAAATTAATTTTTCCAGAAATCATTTTTCTTGTTACAAACTTGTTCTATGTGATTCACTGATCATCCTGATGTTCTTAGTTTTTGAAATGGTTTTGTTTTGAGTATTTAATTCGTCTCTGAAGCTTGCGTGCCCTAGAACTTGTTTCCTTCGATTCAGCTTATTTAGGAAATATAAATTTGTTTTGAGAGAGGGGTTTGATTCGTGAGAGGTTGGAGATCATTTCCCAATTCATAGATTTTGTTTTTGTTACGTTTTGAGGGAGTTGGTGAGTTTCCCGGTGAGGTGCTGGCCGGAGAAGACGACCGGAAGTCTTCTCCGGCCACCTGAGTCATTAAACCCTAATCTCAGGTCATTAACTCTAGTTTGAATTTGAGCCATGGATGTGCGTTGACCTGTTGACTTCCCTCTCTTTTGGATGGCCCAGATCATTTCATTTGCCCTAATCTCTCTCATTAGCTTTAATTAATTCGTAATTAAATTAATTAAGTCAGGTGCAATCCACACCCTTCATTCACGCGCCAGTCAACACTTTCAAACTCAGAATCAATCTCAGCCATCCTTTCCTTTGACTTTCTTTTTTATTTGATTTTTATTCATTTTCTTTTCAATTAACTTGCATAATTATTTTAAAATAGCAAAAAATGCATAAAAATTATGAAACTTTTTCCTCTGAGTTTTATTAATTTTTATGACACAAAAATATTTTTATTTCATTTTTCATCATTAAAAAAGTATTTTTAAATATTTAAAAGATTATTTTTAATTGATTAATGGGAATTAATTAATTAAAAATACTTTTAGGTATTTAAAAATTACAAAAAAATTCATGAAATGTTCTAAGACATTTAGAAACATTGTCCCACCTTCAAACCAAATTTCTTTTTTTATCTTGATGCATTTTAAGAATTTTTCATTGAATTAAATCATTTTTTATGCATTATTTTGATCATAAGTTCAAAAATTCATTTCTGCCTATTGGAGAAGGTTTGGACATTGGTTCTTCTTGCATTGTTTTGTGTTTGGCATGTAGTTTCTAGGGTAAAATGGCCATGATTTGATCTTGCATTTTCTAATTGTTTGGCATTTATTTTGTTAAGAACCCTAAAAAACCCTAATAACTTGTAAAAATCATAACTTGAGTTTGGTTGAGAGTTGAGAGTTCCCCTTTGGACAGTGGTTCATTATAGGTTTAGGGTTTCTTTGGGTGCCATTTTCCATTTTTTATCTTAAGTTTTGCTTCTGTTTTGGGTTTTTGTTTGATGTTTGATTCATAAACCCTAATTTGGGCTTTCTCTTGCATCCTTCTTGCATTTCCTTGCATAACATGACTTGTCTTTGCATTTTGTGCATTCTTGTGATCCATTTGACATCTTAAGACATGTAGGAAGCATGATTGATCATTGCATTACATATTTGCCATGTCATTTGTCTTGTATGCTTCATAACATTTCATGTTTGTTCATGCTCCTTAGCTTGCTTCATTTGCATCCATGATCTTGTATGAGCATCTCCATGCCTTGCCTCATGTTTGCAGCACCTCATAACATCATAATCATCATCAATATGCTTCTGGTTTTGCTTAGCATCATGCCATTTCATCTCATCTTGCATTGTTTTGCATTTCTTTCTAACATTTCAGGTGGTAAGTAAACTTGGGAAGTGGATTTGCCTTCACTTCTCATAACTTTTCTTTTCATCTATCTTGCATCCATTGCTGCATTTCTATTTGTGTTTGAGATTGAGCTTGCTCATTCTTCTTCCTCCCACTTTCTTTCTTCAAGTGGCTTGACTTCTTGAATGAAGCAAGTCACTTTGCTTCTCTTGATCTTGTTCATCTGCTTCCTGGTGGCTCCTCTGAAGATTGTTCTTGGAAACCTCACAAACCTTAGGATCATCCAAGCATGACAATGAATTAGGGTTTTGATTAGTCCCCCCATAGTTTTACCTTTGTGTCTCTCTTTGAGTCCTCTCTTCTCACCTCATAATCAGGGACTAAACCCTAAAGGCTTTAAGACTTTGTGATTAGGGTTATGCCTGCATCCTTCTCTTAGGATGGAGTGTATAACTTTAATCCTAAGTATTAAACCCTTAATGTGTTTAAATCTCTTAATCAATTCATTTAATAAATATCAAGACATCACACTTGTAACTTGGGCCTTGCATTAGGGTTCTAATTCTTCCTTAATTGGTTAAGAAGGACTAACCCTAGTGTTAATGGACAAGTCCCCCTCAAGTTGTCTTACAAACCCTAAAAAACACTTCATCATCATATCATTGAGTAAAATCCACTTAATAAAGGCTTTGTTTTGTCATGAGTTTAATCCCTAATCATGGATTAAGTTGAGGAGCTTTCCTCAGCTTAAACAGTCTCATCTATTATCCTTCTATTAGGATGGTGTAATGAGTCTGTTTAGTCCATGATTATGGCTTAACCTCATTACTTAGCACTAAGCAAAAAAACCACAAAAACATCTAAATAATCACAAGTAGGTTAATGATCTTAATCCTACATCAAAGGTGATTAAGTGTGAGAATCTGACTTCACACTTAAGGTATTCTCATTACCCCTAATCAGAGGGAAGATGTGATGAGTTTACTAAATCCATTGGTTTAGGCTTAAGCTCATTAACTTATGACAAACTTTCAAAAGCAATAAAAGACTGAAAACTCAAAAACAAACAATAATCGTCTCCTCCGGGATTCTTTTCTCATCTCATTCACTCACAAACGAGAACTTGCTTCTTCCGTCTAATGCAAAACAGTTTGCATCTGTGCCAGACAGATCATACACTTGAGCATAGGCAAGTAAGCAGTTCACAAGTCAATCCATCTTTCAGTCTCTTTGGGTCGAACTACGGTGTTCTGACTTCCTCATTGCACGAGAGGATACGTAGGCATAACTTAACAGTTATCGAACAAAAGTCTCTGTACATTCCCCCTCTTTCCAGCTTTATTCTTTAAGCCTCATTATCATGAGCAATTCATCTCACTCCATTCCTACACTGACACTTTCATACTTCACATCACTTCCCTTTACACTGACACCTGTACATCTTTTCCAGCTCATTTGCACACAGATTGCACTGACACTACCCCTTTAAAACACAAATCTTTTAAGCGTGGATCCCGTCGAGTACGACGGACAATCTGGGTGCTAATACCTTCCCAGGTTGTAACCAACCCCCTTTCTCAGTCTCTCTGGTTCGCAACCGTCTTATCCATCTTTTTCTAGGTCTATGCAGCATTACCTTTCCTCCGGGATAAAAATGCCTAGCTGGCGACTCTATTCATCTCCGGTGAGTTCACGGCTGTGTGTTCTCACTGTTCCCTTCGCCGACCGTTCGTGTCTGTACCCTCATCTGACCCTGGTGTCATTTTGTCGGGAGCGACAGCTTGGCGACTCTGCTGGGGACCCTTATACTGCAACCAGGGCTTCTGGTTCTTTTCGTGGGTTCCTCCTAGCGCTTGTTTGATTTGTGTTTATTGGGGGTGTTATGTGCTATTTGTGTTTGTATATTTGCTTTATTTACTGCTTTCTGTACAGCTTTATTTATTGCTTTCTTTACAGTTTTTCATATATCATACTGTCATGCTGGCTGGATCTGGTTTTGTTTTGGTGGGAGGGGTGTTTCATTGAGAGTTAAGGTCCTATACCTGGGACCTGAGTGACACCTAGGCTAGAGTGAATCATATTCTTTCCCATTCCATTTCGGTCTGGTGCGGGAATATGAAACACGGTTCAGATGTGGGTTTCTTCTTGAGAACTCTGTGTTGCGGATTTCCTGCAATGCTAGGGCTATCTGGGAAGCCTGCTAAGTCTGGATGACCTTTTAGTATTGACCTTCAGAAACTGAGGTGAATTAGAGGAGGAATTGTTATGGTTATTGTAAACACTGTACCTCCGGGTTAGAAGTGTTCACACTTCCCATAACTGATCCAAGTCTGAGGATCCTTGTTCTAGATCATCACCTGTGAGGGGGTTGGGCTGTTTACAGGTTTGCAGGTACCTTGACCTCAGAATACCCTGTTACTTTGACTTTGTTAAGAATACTCCATGTTGGACAGTTCTTGTGATTCTAAAACCTTGGACTTGTGGCTCTTTATTTGAGTCCCCCACCCTGGTTACTGGATTTATAGACCTCCAACTGGAATTCTTGAACACACATGGATCTATACCAAGGCAGTTAATCAGATCCAGCTCAGTCACAAACCCTTGCATTTCATTTGCATACATACTCATTGCATCATATTAACATATGCTTATTTGTGTTTCAGGGTATCCATTTTCATCTGGTTTTTGGTTTTGACCCCATCTGTAGTTTTGACCTGTCTCCACCAGCATTTGCTTCAGCTTGTCAGACATATACTTCAGTTACTTGCACTAGCCAGCCAGTGGCCCACTCTTCAGCATCTTCATCAGCACTCTACTCAGTCTTCAGCATCATGGCTCCAAAGAAAAGCAACATCACTTATCATTTCTTCCAACCAGACTTATCAGACATCAGGAGGATCCAAGCCCTAATCACTCCAGAGCACATACCTTTGTTCAGGGAGTATTATGGGGATATACTTGACTTGGTCATGGATCTGGACCCATCTCAGAGGAGTTTGATCCACACCTGCATTCAGTTTTATGACCCCCCATTGAGATGTTTCACCTTTCAAGACTTTCAGTTGGGCCCTCTTTTAGAAGAATACTCATCATTGGTTGGTTTGCCAATCAGGAGAGAAATTCCTTTCAACCCTGAAATGGTCTTTCCCAGCAATGGAGAGGTGGCAAAAGCTCTGCACCTGGAACCTGCTTTGATTGAGCAACATATGACCTCTAAGGCTGGGATCCCTGGCTTTCATCTGGACTTTCTAATTTCTCAAGCTAGTCTGAAGGCTTCCCTGGGGGAATGGAGAGCTGTTTGTGCTCTGTTGGCCTTAAGTGTATATGGAATTGTGTTGTTTGCAGATGAGCCTCGATTCATCAGCAAGAATGCAATCCATTTGTTCATCCTGAAGAACCCAGTGCCAACTTTGCTAGGAGATCTCTATTACTCAGTACATCAGAAGAATGAGAAGCAGAGGGGAAGGCTAGTGAGGTGTTGTGCTCCATTATTCCATGCTTGGCTTCTAAAGCATCTACCCAAGACAGATGCATTTCTCAATCCTCATCAGCAAAGCAACTGGGCTAGGAGGCTCACCACCCTAACTTCAGCAGATATCAGATGGTGCACTCAGAGCACCAAAGGCAGGGATATCATCACCAGCTGTGGGCATTTTCCTAATGTGCCTTTGATAGGAGTTAAGGGAAGCATCAATTACAACCCTCTGCTGTTCAAGAGGCAACTAGGCTATGCACTGGTCCATGCTCCTAAGGCACAGGACTTGGTGGAGACTCTCTACTGTGAGAACAAGATTAGTCTGGCAGCTGTTAGGCAGGCTGCCTGGGCCTGGGATCATGTTCAAACCAAGGGAATCACCATTTTGGGGAAGTGTAATAATGTGGCATCAGCACAATATCATGAGTGGTCCCGTGCCAGGGCCCAATTCTCTGGGATGCCCTTTACCATAGAAGACATGCCTGAGTCATCTTCAGCACCACCCCCTGCCACCATCAGTTTGGAGGAGTTCGAGAGCTTAAAGGAAAGAAATGAGAAGCTAACCCAGGCCTTGCAGAAGACCCTCCGGGAGAGGAGTGAAGGTGTGAGGGAGATTGAGAGATTGGAGAAGTTGAGAGTGGAACACTTGACTAAGATTGAGAAGTCTGGAGATTATATCAACAAGTCTAAAGCTGGTGAACAGATTCTGAAGAATGCTTGTAAAGAAGCCCAGTTCCAAAGAGCAAGGACAGACTTGTATTTGAAGGAGAGTCAAGCCCGGTGGGTCAGGATCACCGAGGCTCGTACCCTGGAAGACAAGAGAGTTCAGGACAAGATGGAGCAGATGGAAAAAGCCCTGGCAGCAGCCCAGAAGGAAATATCAGAGTTAGAAATCAGAGCTGGAGTGAAGAGGTCTAAGGACCAAAGTCAGAACAAGAAGTTGACTGCAGCTGTTGCAACAAGAAACCTTCTCATCAGAGGTCTCACGGAGCGTCCGGCTGATCCTGTGACCGAAGCACTTCTTAAGGAAGTTCGTGAGGATGAGTTTGGCCTTGGAGTTTGATCATTTGCTTGTTGTTGTTCCTATTTCATGTACTTTTGCTTTTTTGTGATGTATTTTGACCCCTTTAAGGGCTTGTGTTGTAAAATGAACAAGTTGTATTATTTCATCTTATGTAATATATTTGTGTTGGTTTGTTCCACCTGAGTTCACTTCAAAAGCAACTTCAACAGCAGCATCTTCGAGGGTCTGGAAGGGTCCAAACGGAAGGCCAAACCGGATACCTTGAGAACAAATAAGCATAACTGCATTGCATGCTAACCCTTTGTTTGTTTTGTAGGCTTTCGTTTTGTTGTTGCTAACCTCTGTTGTGAATCTCAGGAATTATTGCTCGCCGCCGGGTATTTCCCCTCAACAGGCCACACAGGTACCCAACTAGAAACAACCTTCCGGGAATTCAGATGGATCAGATGTAGCAGGACCTTACGGAGGTCAGAAACCAGATGGCAAACGAAAGATTGGAGATGAGAACCCAGATAACACAATTCATGGAAGTGATGAACAATTTAGCTCAAAGCCAGGAGAGGCTCAGAGCTTTGGTAGAAGGGAGGAATCAAGATGAGCCCCATGTGGGGACTGCCGGCACAAGTAACAATGAACGGGTGCAACCCCATGTTAACCCTCCTGTGTTTGGCCCACATTTGCATCCTGAGATCAACATTCCTGCAAACGTTCAAGGCACAGCCACTGCAGCCAGGGTACTTCAGTAAGACCCTCAAGAAGACCAGTTTACTGTAATGGGTGCTGGAGAAGAAGCCTATGATAGGCGACTGGATGAAATAGCTGAGAAGTTGAGATCACTGGAGTCTCAAAACTCTTTGGGCTTCTACGTTATGGACATGGGTTTGGTAGACGGGGTCAGGATCCCCCATAAGTTCAAGCCTCCTTGTTTCGAAAAGTATAATGGGACTTCATGCCCCCGGACTCATTTGCAATCATTTCTGGGAAGGCTGAAGGCCTATACAATGGATGAGAAATTGTGGATGTTCTATTTTGAAGACAGCTTGACTGGAGCATCAAGGGAATGGTATTCCCATTTGACAAGGGCAACTGTAAGATGCTGGAAGGACCTGGCAGAGGCCTTCATCCGACAGTATCAATACAACTTAGACATGGCGCCCAACAGGACTCTCCTAATGGGAATGTCACAGTCGTCAAGGGAAAGTTTCCGAGAATATGCCCAGAGATGGAGGCAATTGGCTGCTGCCGTTCAACCACCAATGTCTGAGAGAGAAATGGCAGACATGTTTATGAACACTCTCCAGGGAACGTATATTGACAGGTTGGCTGCTTTCTCTTCCACTAACTTCGCAGATGTTGTCATAGCTGGGGAGAGAATTGAAAGCCTGTTGAAAATGGGCAAAATTTCCGATAATGGTGCCAGTTCGTCCAGCAGTACAAGGAAGCCCTTTGCAGGCCCGAGAAGAACTGGCGAGACCAATGCCATCCATTCAAACAGGGGCAGACCCCAGTATGTTCAAAGGTCAATAGCAGCAATCACTATCCCTGCTCCCGCTCATCCACAGCCAGTCTATCAACCTCCTCAGCAAAGTTATCAACAACAACCTCAGTATCACCAGAATCAGTACCCTCCAAGAAACTTCAACAATAACAACAACAACAACAATCAACAGAGGCCATTCCAACAGAGGCCATCTCAAGCTAACAGGGTAATCGATCCGATCCCAATGCCGTATGCTGCCTTGCTGCCACAACTTCTGAAACTCAACCTAGTTGAGCTAAGAACGTTGGCACCTCCGGATCCCAACAGTCTACCAAGGAACTATGACTCCAATGCTAGGTGTGCTTTTCATTCGAACGCACCTGGTCACAGTACAGAAAAATGCAGGGCTCTGCATATGAAGGTACAAGACTTGGTAGACTCCAAGGCTCTGAATTTTGCACCTCCGCCCAATGTCAATAAAAACCCTATGCCAAACCATGGTGGTCCCCGAATTAACGCTATTGAAGAAGACCAACCGTCTTATTTAATAACTAGTGTGGATCAGATCAGGACACCGTTGGTGGAAATCAAAGCTCAACTCCGTGAAAACCAAATATTTCCAGGGTGTGAACTAGGGTGTCCATACTGCAATATTTCATGGAATGGGTGTGAGGACCTGAGGAATGGCATTGACAGCCTTATTCAGAGTGGCCTGCTACAGATCACTACATCATTCCTGACAAACCCAACAACTTCATCAGCAACGGTTCCAGAACCTCCTACAAATGCAGCAACCATTGTTCCCGACAATTCACCAGCAACATCAACAAGTACTTCACCTGTCCTCCCAAATGATCAGTTTTCAACAGTTTCTCCTGTTACAACTTCAGCTTCATTCCATTTCGAATCTCCATCAACAACAGCAACAGTCCTTTCAACAGTACCTCCTACAACACCAGCAATCAATCATGAAGATGTCTCCACTATTACCATATTCTACGATCCTGAGAATAATTCCGCCTACCATTCAGAGGGTGCTGCTCCCGCCAGAGCACCAGTTACAATCTTTTATGATCCACAGACAATTACAGTCCCTTCAGCAGCAGCAATCAGTCCAGTCACTGTCACGGTGCCTGGACCAGTACCATATGAAAGCAATAGGGCCATCCCTTGGCACTATGGCTCTGACATATACTGCGAAGGAAAAAGAATCACTCTTGAAACATCAGCACCTGCACCACAAGTAGATAATGTGGGGGGAGGCGGAGGCTTCACTCGAAGCGGACGTCTCTTTGCTTCACAAGTCCAAAGACCTACAGCCGGAGCAGAAGCTGCTGCCAAGGCAAAGGGAAAAGGCCCGGTGCAGGAAGACCCAGCTGCCAAAGAAGCCTTGAAGACACCGTTCGATCAAGAAGTTGATGAGTTTATGCGAATCATCAAAAAGAGTGATTATAAAGTTGTGGATCAGCTTCACCAGACGCCATCCAAAATCTCCATCCTCTCACTGCTTATGTGCTCCGAAGCCCATCGGAATGCACTACTTAAAGTCTTGCACGCAGCTTACGTGCCTGAGGAGATTACTGTCAACCAATTGGAAACCGTGGTTGGGAACGTTACTGCTAGCAATGGGCTAGGGTTTACCAATTCTGACCTGACAGTGGATGGCCGCAATCACAACAAAGCCTTGCACATAACCATGGAATGCAAATGAGCTGTCCTTTCTCATGTGCTGGTGGATACAGGTTCTTCCCTGAATGTCTTACCAAAGAAGGCTCTGGTGAAGTTAGAATACGATGGATTGGCATTGAGACCCAGCAACCTGGTGGTGAGAGCCTTTGATGGTTCTAAGAGATCGGTTCTGGGAGAGATTGAGCTGCCCGTGACAATTGGCCCGCAGACCTTTAAAACTATCTTTTATGTGATGGACATTCAGCCCGCCTACAGCTGTTTGTTGGGTAGACCCTGGATTCACGCCGCCGGCGCAATAACGTCTACCCTTCACCAAAAGTTAAAATTTGAGTGGGAAGGTCAAGTTGTCACAATCTGTGGGGAAGAGGATATTTTCGTTAGCCATCTGGCTACGTATAAGTACATTGAGATGGATGGAGAGATCCATGAGACAATGAGCCAAGGTTTTGAAGCCTTGAATGTCAATGAAGCATCTGCTGTATCTGGTACTCCAATGTCGTCTTACCAACAAGCCCGGAAGGTTGTTGAAGAAGGAACTGCCCTAGGCTGGGGCAAGGTTTTAGCTGTGGAGGAGAAGAAGGACAAATTTGGGTTGGGTTACAGACCAACTCAACATCAAGCAAAGGCTGCTGGAGAGCCTGGTTTTGTCAGTGGGGGGATGCTTACCCCCGATGCTATCAACTGTCTGGAAGACGAGCTGGAAGAGGAGCGCAATCTGGAGAATTGGATTCGTCCGAAGATCCCGGGGAGCAGTGTCTCGAACTGGTCTTCCCAGGAAATTATAAGAGTTACTCGATCAGAGTAATTATTATTTCCTGTATTTTTAAGCATGCATCAAAGTCTTGCATCTTGCCCAAGATGACAAGACTCATTTTGTAAGCAGGGCCATCTGTACTTTTGTGCAAACAAGATTAAATTAATGAAATATCAGACATCTTTTTGCAAACAAGTCTTTTTCTTTTCTGCTCACTGTTTTTCCATTTTTCTTTTTGTACAAAAAATAAATGGCGGTGTTTTCAAAATGATAACTTCATTTCACTTTTTTCTAAAGCAAGATTAAAATCAATCACTAAAATGAACAACTTAACCCTTGCAGAGAGTGCCTTCCTGACAGCACCGACAACAGCACGGCTATGACATCGTATGACTTTGACAATCCAATCAATCAAGCTGATAAAGGGGTTGATGAAGAATATGAGCTTCCTGAAGAGCTAGCCAGGTTGTTAAGACAAGAGGAAAAGGTTATTACCCCTCACCAGGAGGAGGTTGAAGTGATTAATCTTGGTACAGAGGAAGACGTGAAAGAGGTTAAAATCGGGGCCTGCCTGCAAGACTCAGTGAAGAAGCAACTGATAGATCTGCTTCAAGAGTATGTTGATGTGTTTGCTTGGTCGTATCAAGATATGCCAGGGTTGGATACCGACATTGTTGTGCATAAGCTGCCTTTGAGGGAAGAATGCCCACCAGTTAAACAGAAGCTGCGCCGAACTCGCCCAGACATGGCTATGAAAATCAAAGAAGAGGTACAAAAGCAGTGGGACGCCGGGTTCCTTGCTGTAACTAGCTATCCGCCGTGGGTTGCTAACATAGTACCTGTGCCTAAGAAAGACGGCAAAGTAAGAATGTGTGTTGACTACCGGGATCTGAACAGAGCCAGCCCGAAAGATGACTTCCCATTACCTCACATTGATGTATTGGTGGATAACACGGCTCAGTTCTCGGTATTCTCCTTCATGGATGGATTTTCAGGATATAATCAGATCAAGATGTCACCTGAAGACATGGAGAAGACAACATTCATCACACCTTGGGGCACGTTCTGCTACAAAGTAATGCCATTTGGGCTCAAGAATGCCGGTGCAACGTATCAACGGGCTATGGTGACATTATTCCACGATATGATCCACAAGGAAATCGAGTGTTATGTGGATGATATGATTGCCAAGTCCCTTACAGAGGAAGAACACCTGGTGAATCTGCTGAAGTTGTTCAAGCGACTGAGGAAGTACCAACTAAAGCTGAACCCCAACAAATGCACATTCGGGGTGCGATCCGGTAAGCTGCTGGGCTTTATTGTAAGCGAGAAAGGGATTGAAGTTGACCCTGATAAAGTCAAGGCTATTCAAGAAATGCCTGCACCTAAAACAGAGAAAGAAGTTCGAGGGTTCTTAGGTCGATTGAACTACATTTCACGGTTCATATCTCACCTTACAGCAACCTGTGAACCCTTGTTCAAGCTGTTAAGAAAAGAACAAACGGTCAGGTGGAACGAAGATTGCCAGAAGGCTTTTGACAAGATCAAGGAGTATTTACAAGAACCTCCAATCCTCATGCCGCCAGTTGAAGGAAGACCTTTGATTATGTACTTGACAGTATTAGAAGAGTCGATGGGGTGTGTGCTGGGCCAGCATGACGAGTCTGGTCGAAAAGAGTATGCAATATACTACCTAAGCAAAAAGTTTACCGACTGTGAACAACGTTATTCACTGCTCGAGAAAACTTGCTGTGCTTTAGCGTGGGCTGCTCGCCGACTGAGACAGTATATGCTGACCCACACTACCTTATTGATCTCAAAAATGGATCCAGTTAAGTACATTTTCGAGAAGCCAGCTCTTACCGGACGGGTTGCAAGATGGCAGATGATTCTCACGGAATACGACATACAGTACACTTCTCAGAAAGCCATCAAAGGCAGTGTGCTATCTGAATATCTTGCTGAGCAACCCATTGATGACTACCAACCTATGAGGTTTGACTTCCCTGATGAAGACATCATGTTCATTAAAGCAAAAGATCACGAAGAGCCTATTCACACTGAAGGGCCTGACCCGGAAGAAGAATGGACTATGATGTTTGATGGGGCTGTTAACATGAATGGCCGTGGTGTTGGTGCAGTGCTCATTACACCCAAAGGAGTTCACATGCCTTTCTCGGCAAAACTCACTTTCAACTGCACTAACAACGAAGCTGAATACGAAGCTTGCATTATGGGTCTTGAGGAAGCCATTGACCTCAGGATCAAGACATTGACCGTATTCGGAGATTCAGCTTTGGTAGTCAATCAAACCAACGGGAAATGGTATACACACCAGGATCATCTGATACCTTACAGGGATTATACAAGGAGGTTACTGACTTTCTTCACAACAGTCAAACTTGAGTATATCCCTCGGGACGAGAATCAGTTTGCAGATGCCTTGGCTACCATTTCGTCCATGATCAAAGTTCAAGCTGCTAACTTTGTACCTCAGATTTCAGTGTCGAGACTCGACAGACCAGCATATGTGTTCGCAGCAGAAGTTGTCAAAGACAATAAGCCTTGGTTCCATGACATTAAGTGCTTCTTGGAGGATCAAACATACCCGCCTGGGGCATCTTCCAATGATAAGAAGACTTTGAGAAGGCTTGCTGGTAGTTTCTTTCTGAACACTGATGGGTCTTTATACAAAAGGAACTTTGACATGGTACTCCTCAGATGTGTTGACAAGACAGAAGCAGATTTGTTGATGCATGAAGTGCACGAAGGATCTTTTGGTACCCATGCTGGAGGGCATGCCATGGCTAAAAAGTTGTCAAGATCAGGCTATTACTGGATCACAATGGATGCAGACTGTTGTGCTTACGCCAGAAAATGCCACAAATGCCAGATCTACGCAGATAAGGTGCATGTGCCTCCTAATCCTTTGAACATCATGTCTTCACCATGGCCCTTTGCTATGTGGGGCATTGATATGATTGGCAAGATCGAGCCAACTGCTTCAAATGGCCACAGATTCATCCTGGTCGCCATTGACTATTTCACTAAGTGGGTCGAAGCAGCCTCATATGCAAACGTCACAAGACAAGTGGTAGCCAGATTTCTGAAGAGAGATATCATCTGTCGGTATGGAGTGCCCGAGCGAATCATTACTGATAATGGTTCCAATCTAAATAACAAGATGATGGCAGAACTGTGCCGGGACTTCAAGATCCAACATCACAATTCTTCTCCTTACAGGCCAAAGATGAACGGCGCTGTTGAGGCAGCAAATAAGAACATTAAGAAGATTGTGCAGAAGATGGTAGTCACTTACAAAGACTGGCATGAAATGCTACCGTTTGCCTTGCATGGGTACCGCACATCAATCAGAACATCCACTGGGGCAACGCCGTATCAGCTTGTGTATGGTATGGAGGCAGTCCTACCTATTGAAGTTGAATTGCCTTCTCTACGGGTATTGATGGATGTTAAACTGAGTGAAGCAGAATGGGTTCGGTCCCGATTCGAACAACTGAGTCTGATCGAAGAGAAAAGGTTGGCTGCAATTTGTCATGGACAGTTATATCAGAAGAGAATGAAGAAAGCCTTTGATCAGAAAGTCAGGCACCGAGAGTACCAAGTAGGGGATCTTGTGCTAAAAAGACTCCTCCCTCCTCATACAGACCACAGGGGCAAATGGACTCCAAATTACGAAGGACCATTCGTGGTGAAGAAAGTTTTCTCTGGTGGAGCACTGATGCTCAGCACCATGGATGGTGAAGATTTCCCATCCCCTGTGAATTCAGATGCAGTTAAAAAATACTTCGCATAAAATGACCCGCTGGACATAAAAACAGAATGTAAGTCCATGCAAAATAGGGCATCCCGGCGAGTCAAAAACAGAATAAGAGACTCGGGCAAAAATAAGGGAAAATAAACAAAAAATGTACACCCGCTGAGTTGAAAAGCCACATTGGACAGCTCAGGCAAAAATGGGTATCCCGATGGATTGAAAACCCGAAAGGGCGATCCATGCAAAATAAGGGAATAAGCGAACAACTGCATTCTGAATTCATCTGCACTATCTACAACTTGGTAAGCTACAAAGGATCAAGCTTCGATCAGAATCAACTCTCTCCAGAAAGCAAGACGAGAAGAACGTCATTGTCATACGAGTCATAGCAGGAGAGGAAGCTCCTCAAAGCGTCGCCAACACCGCCAGCACTTTTGTTTCTCAATTTGTAACAATCTCTTCATTTCAGGAGATATGTTTCCTTGACTGTATCTTGCCAATTCAGGGCACATGAATTAATAAAATCAGATTTTCAGTCATGTTTCGTTTTTTTTACATTTTTATTTGCAAAAGAATGTCTGATGTCTCAAAAAAAAATCAATTGCATAAGTACAGATGTTTTTCTCCCAAAGTAATAATAATAAAACACATGCTTACAGGGAATGTGATTGCTCTTGAAAGTACTTAACTCCTATGACGGAATCCAGTAAAGGATACCTCGGGACCTTTTGTGCGTCTCCTTATCTTTGCAGGATTGCAGGTATCCAGAACGCAACCTGGGGCATGCAAGTTGCGTCTTAGCAAGCTGGCAAATCATTATCAACTCGGTCTATCTTCCACGTGGCACTGGAGGGTGCCCACTCCCCCAGCAAAGTTGCCAAATCAACATATACTCAATCTCAGCATCTGAAATGCTCTATCCTCAGCTGAGTTGCCACTTGTTGCTCTCCCCAGCTGAGTTGCCTCTCATAATTCCCCAGCCGAGTTGCCATTTCATCCTCAGCTGAGTACGGGAGTCAGGAAATCATCTCCCCACAGAATCTTCCAGCCTCTATCCAGAAGAGCAGCGCATAGAAGATCACAACAGAGTGAAGAAAGCTTCTACAAACCCCAGCTGGGTCCCGTATTATAAGGATGTCAACCAGTGACCTATATCCCCAAGCAGATACATCATTAGATCTACCAATGATCTCATCCCCAGCTGGGATGTTCACTCCAAGCAGATCAGCCGGAGGTCTTCGCAGCAACGGGATCCGAATCCCGGATCTGTGCCTCTTTGCATAATCATAGCATTCGCATCATACTATCCCCTCAGAGCGTAGCATTCCGTCTAATACGGAGCATTACGGCAAAAATCAAATGCATAGCATAATCATAAGTCATGCTGTGAATCAACACTTGTGAATAACAAACCGTTCATCATCATTGTACAAAAATCCCCATCAGAGTCCCAGCAAAAGCAGTTGCCTCTCCAACCACCAAACACCAGTATATATTTCTGACACCCGTCCGTGTCATCACTTCCCCAAAAAAGTTGCCTGAATACACTTTACAAACAAAATCACCCGTATTACAGATACTTCATGACACCCGTCCGTGTCAAATCACCAGCAGAAAGCCAAAGACATCCTCTTTGCACTCATATATACCTGTATACAATTTCTTGACACCCGTCCGTGTCATATCCCCAGCGCAGTCGCTTACACTTTCATCACCCATATACTTGTTGATATCATACTTTTCTCTCTTGACACTCGTCCGTGTCACTTTCCCCAGCAGATAAGCACTCATCTATACATACTCACTACTCATTGGTACACTTATACAGATACTCATCCGTATCTTGTATACACCACTCATATCCCCACAGATTCGACAGTAGTCCTTGTTCTTTGTTAACCAGTTGGTACTCGTCCGTACCATCATCTCAGAACAGTGCGTCTAGTGTTTGTTTCTACATGATACTCGTCCGTATCATAGTCTTAGGGATGCTCGTCCGCATCTTTAATCCATACACTGTGTTAAACACTCTTGTCTGCTTGAATATAGATACTCGTCTGTGTCTGTTATTCCCCAGAAGAATTCTTTCAGAATCAACACTCGTCCGTGTTCTTTGTTAACCAGTTGGTACTCGTCCGTACCATCATCTCTGAACATGTGTCAGTTTGTTTCTACAGGATACTCGTCCGTATCATAGTCTTAAGGATGCTCGTCCGCATCTTTAATCTATACACAATACCAAACACTTATACCTTTTGTTTCTTGGATGTAAACGCTCGTCCGTGTTTACTCTCCCCAGTAGATCGCCAACAAAGCATTTTCTTTTATCTGACACTCGTCCTGTGTCATGATAACCCTGAGAGCATCCGTACCCTGCTAAGTGGTCGTCCTCCACTTCTTGATGGTCGTCCTCCATCATGCTCATCCGATGGTCGTCCCCATCGTTGTTTTAGCAGCCGTCCCCTGCTAGGTGGTTGTCCTCCACCTTTTGATGATCGTCCTTCATCATTTTATCCAATGGCCGTCCCCATTGTTGATTTTGGTTATCTGGCATTCGTCCTGTGTCATGATAAACCCTGAGAGCAGCCGTCCCCTGCTGAGTGGTCGTCCTCCACTTCTTGATGGTCGTCCTCCATCATGCTCGTCTGATGGCCGTCCCCATCGCCGACCTTTTCTATCCGATGGCCGTCCCCATCGTTGATATTTTCGGCAGCCGTACCCTGCCAGGTGGTCGTCCTCCACCTTTGATGGCCGTCCCCATCATATTTCCTTTTATCCCCAACAGAGCAGCCGTCCCCTGCTAGGTGATCGTCCTTCACCTTTGATGGCCGTACCCCATCATCTATTTATTTCATTTATTCTTTAACCCGGCGGCCGTCCCCGTCGTGGTCCCTTTTCCTTTTAACCCGATGGCCGTCCCCGTCGTGGTCCCTTTTCCTTTTAGCCCAATGGCCGTCCCCATCGTTGATTACTTTACCTTTATGAACTTGATGGCCGTCCCCGTCATGTTTTATTAATTTCCAGAGAATTTTACAGCTTTATCTTGATGGCCGTCCCCATCACGACTTTACTTTCCCCAGCTAGCCGGCCGTCCCCGTCTTGGCTTTACCTTCTATCCCCAGCATGTCGGCCGTCCCCGTCATCGCTTTATTTTCCGCACTTTACAATATACTTTATTTTGCTTTTACAATCTATATCCCTTTTCTTCTTCATTTCCGTGAGTGCAAATTTTGGACTGTCTTTGGTATTCAACCACAAGTTATCTTGTTTGCCTGTTAAGCCGTCGCTTACATCCTGCACAGCTAACTCATGTTTGAATAGGGGCAGCTGTAAACACCCCAAATTTACCCTCACCCATTCACACCATGGCTTGTGATCATCCTCATATGCATAAACACAATCATATCATCTCACATATCATTTTTTGATTCACTGCATAGCTTCTAAGGCATCTGCACCTAGGGTTTGTGATCTGAGCAATCCCAGAAGCATCTTGAGCCATTCCAAAGGCCACTAATCAACTCAAAGGGGTCCATGTGTTCTCTTATATCATATTACATCCTCACAAAGTCAAAAATGCAAAGGAATCACAAGAACTAGAGTTTGAGTGGATGCAGAGCCAGGATGAACTGCACAGTTGACTGAAAATTAGGGTTTTGGTTTCAGAGGCCATAACTTCAATTTTTTTGGTCATTCTTGTTTCCATTGGTCTCTATATGGTATAGGGAGTATGCACATCAATTTTCATGAAGAAATTCCATGGGGAAGTCATCTGATCAAGAGTTGACTTTTCAGACAAGTCAGTGCAAAATCAGGGCATCTGAGGCCCCCAATGACCCAACCAATGGGTGATCTTCATCATTTTGAGTGTATATGATCTTTATTTGATCATGGAAGAAGGTTGAAGTTCATAAAAATCAAGAATTTAGGGTTTTTGCAAATGTTGACTTTTTGGGCATAGTTGACTTTTCAAGAATGCATCATTTTAGGTCATTTTTCAAGCCATGATTCATGATCCAAAAATGCTTCAAATGGAAAAACTTTGGTCATGAAAGTTGTAGATCTCATCTTTCCCTTTTCAAAAAGTACAAGAACATGATCAAACTCTTCTTGGATCAAAAGTTATGGCAATGCAAAGTTGGCTAAAATCATTGATTTTCAAGGCATGCCCTAAGTGAGAATTTTGCAAAATCTTGGACCAATGCATATTGCAACTTCTAATTGGTATCAAACCAGCACATAAACATTCTCTAAGGCCCAAAATCAGATTTGAACCAAAGATCACATGTGTTTAGTTCATGTAACAAGGCATTTTTCATGAGATTTCAAAAAGGCCACAAGTTGCAAAACTCATGATCACATCTCACCAACTTGAGGCATTGGCTGCTGAACCAAGCTAGCTTCATGCACACACCATGCTGCGCAGCCCCTAGGCTTTGTACCAAGCTAGCACTTCACCATACCTCTCTTACACAATTTTTGACTTTTTGCAAAAGGCAACTTACCAATCAATAAAGCACATGTCCAATCAACTGACCAATGAGAGAGAGTTATGTGGACAACTTGCAAGCCATTTCATGTACTAAGCCAGCCTGAAACATCCTCATTCAGCACATTCACAAAAACACTCCCAATTGCAAGTTGCTTCGAATCTGCCTACACAGCT
Source organism: Lathyrus aphaca (assembly GCA_963966055.1). NCBI lineage: Eukaryota > Viridiplantae > Streptophyta > Magnoliopsida > Fabales > Fabaceae > Lathyrus > Lathyrus aphaca. Next base: position 653,730,509 of record OZ014519.1, read on the forward strand.
TGCAAACATTCAAACCCTCTTCACCATTCAACTCACCTTGCTCCATAGACCACCCAGCACCAAGAACACAAGCCTGAAACAGCCTGAACATCTCACTGCCATTTCTCACTTCATTTTGCAGTTTCAATCGAATCTCCTTCCACAAACCACAAACACACCAACAAACACTCCAGACCTTCTCCATTCATCCTCAGGATCACAAACCATCATTCACAATGGCCTGAAACCTCCAGAAACTCCATTGCCATTTCTGACCAAGCTTGAGCAGGAGCTTTCGAATCTCACTATCCAGCCAACTTAAATTCTCTTTGAGCATTCAAACATCTTCTGGGGACCAAGTGGAGTAGTTTGCACCAGGAGAAGTGGCCTGAAAGTCCTCAAGTTGAAAGCTCCAAATCTCAGGTAGCTCGAAATTAATTTTTCCAGAAATCATTTTTCTTGTTACAAACTTGTTCTATGTGATTCACTGATCATCCTGATGTTCTTAGTTTTTGAAATGGTTTTGTTTTGAGTATTTAATTCGTCTCTGAAGCTTGCGTGCCCTAGAACTTGTTTCCTTCGATTCAGCTTATTTAGGAAATATAAATTTGTTTTGAGAGAGGGGTTTGATTCGTGAGAGGTTGGAGATCATTTCCCAATTCATAGATTTTGTTTTTGTTACGTTTTGAGGGAGTTGGTGAGTTTCCCGGTGAGGTGCTGGCCGGAGAAGACGACCGGAAGTCTTCTCCGGCCACCTGAGTCATTAAACCCTAATCTCAGGTCATTAACTCTAGTTTGAATTTGAGCCATGGATGTGCGTTGACCTGTTGACTTCCCTCTCTTTTGGATGGCCCAGATCATTTCATTTGCCCTAATCTCTCTCATTAGCTTTAATTAATTCGTAATTAAATTAATTAAGTCAGGTGCAATCCACACCCTTCATTCACGCGCCAGTCAACACTTTCAAACTCAGAATCAATCTCAGCCATCCTTTCCTTTGACTTTCTTTTTTATTTGATTTTTATTCATTTTCTTTTCAATTAACTTGCATAATTATTTTAAAATAGCAAAAAATGCATAAAAATTATGAAACTTTTTCCTCTGAGTTTTATTAATTTTTATGACACAAAAATATTTTTATTTCATTTTTCATCATTAAAAAAGTATTTTTAAATATTTAAAAGATTATTTTTAATTGATTAATGGGAATTAATTAATTAAAAATACTTTTAGGTATTTAAAAATTACAAAAAAATTCATGAAATGTTCTAAGACATTTAGAAACATTGTCCCACCTTCAAACCAAATTTCTTTTTTTATCTTGATGCATTTTAAGAATTTTTCATTGAATTAAATCATTTTTTATGCATTATTTTGATCATAAGTTCAAAAATTCATTTCTGCCTATTGGAGAAGGTTTGGACATTGGTTCTTCTTGCATTGTTTTGTGTTTGGCATGTAGTTTCTAGGGTAAAATGGCCATGATTTGATCTTGCATTTTCTAATTGTTTGGCATTTATTTTGTTAAGAACCCTAAAAAACCCTAATAACTTGTAAAAATCATAACTTGAGTTTGGTTGAGAGTTGAGAGTTCCCCTTTGGACAGTGGTTCATTATAGGTTTAGGGTTTCTTTGGGTGCCATTTTCCATTTTTTATCTTAAGTTTTGCTTCTGTTTTGGGTTTTTGTTTGATGTTTGATTCATAAACCCTAATTTGGGCTTTCTCTTGCATCCTTCTTGCATTTCCTTGCATAACATGACTTGTCTTTGCATTTTGTGCATTCTTGTGATCCATTTGACATCTTAAGACATGTAGGAAGCATGATTGATCATTGCATTACATATTTGCCATGTCATTTGTCTTGTATGCTTCATAACATTTCATGTTTGTTCATGCTCCTTAGCTTGCTTCATTTGCATCCATGATCTTGTATGAGCATCTCCATGCCTTGCCTCATGTTTGCAGCACCTCATAACATCATAATCATCATCAATATGCTTCTGGTTTTGCTTAGCATCATGCCATTTCATCTCATCTTGCATTGTTTTGCATTTCTTTCTAACATTTCAGGTGGTAAGTAAACTTGGGAAGTGGATTTGCCTTCACTTCTCATAACTTTTCTTTTCATCTATCTTGCATCCATTGCTGCATTTCTATTTGTGTTTGAGATTGAGCTTGCTCATTCTTCTTCCTCCCACTTTCTTTCTTCAAGTGGCTTGACTTCTTGAATGAAGCAAGTCACTTTGCTTCTCTTGATCTTGTTCATCTGCTTCCTGGTGGCTCCTCTGAAGATTGTTCTTGGAAACCTCACAAACCTTAGGATCATCCAAGCATGACAATGAATTAGGGTTTTGATTAGTCCCCCCATAGTTTTACCTTTGTGTCTCTCTTTGAGTCCTCTCTTCTCACCTCATAATCAGGGACTAAACCCTAAAGGCTTTAAGACTTTGTGATTAGGGTTATGCCTGCATCCTTCTCTTAGGATGGAGTGTATAACTTTAATCCTAAGTATTAAACCCTTAATGTGTTTAAATCTCTTAATCAATTCATTTAATAAATATCAAGACATCACACTTGTAACTTGGGCCTTGCATTAGGGTTCTAATTCTTCCTTAATTGGTTAAGAAGGACTAACCCTAGTGTTAATGGACAAGTCCCCCTCAAGTTGTCTTACAAACCCTAAAAAACACTTCATCATCATATCATTGAGTAAAATCCACTTAATAAAGGCTTTGTTTTGTCATGAGTTTAATCCCTAATCATGGATTAAGTTGAGGAGCTTTCCTCAGCTTAAACAGTCTCATCTATTATCCTTCTATTAGGATGGTGTAATGAGTCTGTTTAGTCCATGATTATGGCTTAACCTCATTACTTAGCACTAAGCAAAAAAACCACAAAAACATCTAAATAATCACAAGTAGGTTAATGATCTTAATCCTACATCAAAGGTGATTAAGTGTGAGAATCTGACTTCACACTTAAGGTATTCTCATTACCCCTAATCAGAGGGAAGATGTGATGAGTTTACTAAATCCATTGGTTTAGGCTTAAGCTCATTAACTTATGACAAACTTTCAAAAGCAATAAAAGACTGAAAACTCAAAAACAAACAATAATCGTCTCCTCCGGGATTCTTTTCTCATCTCATTCACTCACAAACGAGAACTTGCTTCTTCCGTCTAATGCAAGACAGTTTGCATCTGTGCCAGACAGATCATACACTTGAGCATAGGCAAGTAAGCAGTTCACAAGTCAATCCATCTTTCAGTCTCTTTGGGTCGAACTACGGTGTTCTGACTTCCTCATTGCACGAGAGGATACGTAGGCATAACTTAACAGTTATCGAACAAAAGTCTCTGTACATTCCCCCTCTTTCCAGCTTTATTCTTTAAGCCTCATTATCATGAGCAATTCATCTCACTCCATTCCTACACTGACACTTTCATACTTCACATCACTTCCCTTTACACTGACACCTGTACATCTTTTCCAGCTCATTTGCACACAGATTGCACTGACACTACCCCTTTAAAACACAAATCTTTTAAGCGTGGATCCCGTCGAGTACGACGGACAATCTGGGTGCTAATACCTTCCCAGGTTGTAACCAACCCCCTTTCTCAGTCTCTCTGGTTCGCAACCGTCTTATCCATCTTTTTCTAGGTCTATGCAGCATTACCTTTCCTCCGGGATAAAAATGCCTAGCTGGCGACTCTATTCATCTCCGGTGAGTTCACGGCTGTGTGTTCTCACTGTTCCCTTCGCCGACCGTTCGCGTCTGTACCCTCATCTGACCCTGGTGTCATTTTGTCGGGAGCGACAGTGGTATAGGCTTACCATCTCAACATTCTCTACTCTGACCTCATGTAGCTGGGCTTCTAGCTTCTTGTACTCCTCCAAGGAAACCATATTGCTCGGACCTGGTACCTCTTGGGGATAAAGTGGAGCCTCGACTGAAAAAGGCATGAGAACTGACTCGATATGCCTTTGCAACCATTCAGCATATGGTGGATATGTCTTAGGATCAACCCGGCCGAAGTCTTTCTTCCCTTTTCTTATCCTGTGGGCCCAGGATTGGACTGCTTGTTGGACTAACTCTCTGTTTCCGTCAGCAGGAAAATACAAAGATTCAGCAAACATTTCCATCTGAGGAGGATCTTTCAAAGGGTAGCCAAACTGCCTTCTGGCTAATGTTGGGTAGTAACTGATGACACCTTTCCTTCCCAGCAAAGGTACTCCAGCAAACCTTCCGCAACTAACCATCAACTCTTTTCCTAACAAATCCCTGTCATAACCCCAAGCAATGTCTTCTTCAGTCAGTCCCATCAACCTTCTGGACCATCTCCATTCGTCTCGTATATCTTTGAAGGCACCCGATTTAGGCAACTGTCTAGCAAACCATTCAGCAAACAAAGGAGTACAGCAGATCACTGGACCACCTCTTCCTTTCTCGTTTCTGTAATGGACACTAAAATAAAAGTCACCCAATAGAGTAGGCACTGGATTGCCTTTTGCAAAGATTGAGATCACTTCTAAGCTGACAAATTCTTTCTCTCCGGGAAACAAGCTAGACCCATATACCATCAATGCAAGCAAAGCTCCAAAGTCGTTCCACCTAGCCTCTGTAGCATACTTCTCAGCCTCTGGGATAAGCACACTCCAGGGTAGACCTCTGCCTTTACTCTCCTGCAAAGCCTTTCTGACTGAAACAATTGGCAACCTACAAACCTTAGCTATGTCTTCATCTCTGAGCACAACCTCTAACCCGTAGAATGGCAATGTCTCTCTAATCGGAACACTCAGCATGCTGGAGATCTCTTCCAATGTCGGCGCTAAGATGTAACCTGAAAGAACAAAGCAACGCAGCAGGGGATCATAAAATTGCAACAAGGTATGCAAGCTATCCTTTTGGTCTGTAGTAGGCTTGTCCACAAACTTCAGTATCTGGCCATATCTTTTCTTGAAATTACCCAAGACTTGATCGTTCATCAAACCTGCTAACCTCCGAACACTTTTAACTTCCGGCTGAAGAAAGGTATAATGCACATTCTTTTTCCTAGGATCGCTTCTGATTTCTGCCATAGAGATAAGAATACCAGAACTGGGAATAGATGTGATCAATGACCTGAAAAATGGGAAACATAAACAGTTAATGCAAAGAATGATGCAAATGTAATGCAATGCAAGCATATGACCAACTGGGACCATCTGGACTGGAACACTGACAAGGGCCCCTCTGAATAACTGGCCAACCCAAAAAAAATACTGAGTCACACCCTCTGATAATCACAACCCTCTGATAGAAGATAATCACAGTATCGAGAAATCCAGAATTCCAGAACCATAACCTTGGAACCATAGAGTCATAGAACCACAGATCATAATCAAAGGATCAAGAACCACTGAACAGATGAGTGCATGTTGAGGTCATGGGTTCCTGCACACCTGTAAACACCCCCTCATCTCACGGGTAAAAGGCTCCGGGTCAGACATCACGGACTCTCAAAGCCACGTAGCAATAATACTGTCACCATCTCCGAGAAATGGCTCATGACCAAATCAGGGAATTGGTTTGGCATTATATACTACGCAGGGAGGCCTCAGCTGAGTCCGGGAAAAACAAGCATCCCTTATAAGTCCCCAGCTTCAAGCGCTGAAATCGAGAAACAATAGTACATTCAGCCCGTAGGATACAGTACTAATGTCATACGACCAGATGCTTTGACTGAGTTCTTATAAGAGAACCAGGCCATCCTATGCGAGTTCCCAGTGGACCCTCGGGTGCGAATGGGTTTGCCACAAAATGTGGTCTGCCACTGTCACCACTGGAGAGGGTTGTTTCCACAAAGGTTTTCGATGATCGGTCCCCAGCTGCACATAACTGTCAGGGTTATGTAATGAGAGAGGAAGATCCCCAAATCAAGACATTTCCAAGACAATCGCAACCTGGGTGTGGAACTCACTACTACCCCCATGACAAGATCTCATGAGGCCAAAGTGGAACCACTCTAAATCCTATGGTGCACTCGAGCCGGGTACTTGGCTCATATCTCTCAAGAACCAGTAACTCCCATCCCACCAAAGAAAACCAGTTCAGACAGTCCAGTATGATATATATGATGCAGCAAATAAATACTGAAAACCGTAAATAAAGCTGTAAAATAAAGCTGTAAATAAAGTAGTAAACAAACAACAATACAATACAACAAGCCACATCAAACAAACATAACCCAATGAAACAGAAACAAACAAGCGCTAGGAGAGACTCACAGGGGAACCAGAGATCTCTGGTGTGCAGTCCCCAGCAGAGTCGCCAGCTGTCGCTCCCCGGATTTTCACCCTGGTACAAACGCGAAAGTGGCGCGGAAAGGTTAGAGTCGCCAGCCAGACATTTTTATCCCGAAAGAATGGGAAAGGTAATGTTGCACAAACCTGAGGAAGAAGGAAAGGACAAGGCCTTGCGAACCAAAGAGACTGAGTTCGGGAGTCGGTTACGACCTGGGAAGGTATTAGCACCCAGATCGTCCGCCGTACCCGACGGGATCCACGCTTGCAAAGATAACTATTTCAAAGGGTGAGGGTATGAAAACTGCAGCAAAAGAAATGAAAAGAAAACTGGAACCGGAAAAGAATTGAATAAGAAATGAAAAGGAGAAATGTAGGGAAAATAAAGATTGTGCTCGAACGGGCCCTACCCCGCTGCCTACGTACCTCATCGGGATAATGAGGATCAGAGACGCCGTAGTTCCCCTAACTAGGGGTAGAAAAGGAAATTTCTTGTGAATTAAGGCTTGACCTGCCTATGCCATTGCTCAGGTGTTGCAGACTCGGACGACGAGTGCGTGACCGTCTTGCAAAATGACAAGTAGGAGCAAGTTCGCGTACGGAGCGAATGAGATGAGAAGAGAATTCCCGAAGGAAAGACGCTTATTGTTTGTTTGTGTTTTTTTTTATTTTTTATGAAGCTTTTATGAGTGTGTCACAAGGAAGTGAACTCAAGCTCTCATCATTGGAATGTGCACTTGTCACTACATTCCAAGATGGAATAATAGAACAAGCACACTCAAGTAAGGAGAAGATCCCCAAAACTTGAACCCAAAGATTAGGGCCTAAGCTCACTAACTTGCTTAATTATTAAGTGCTTTTGGTTATTTACAGATGAAGAAGTGTTTTTTTTAGACTTTTCTTTTATGAAGAAAATACCTTGATCAGACTTGTGCATCACAAGGTAAACTTGTACTATCCCAAGATGGGAAGACTACAAGCATACCTTATGGAATAAGGCTATGGATCAATGCATCACTTCAAAGTTATTAGAGTGTTTTTTATGATTATGAGATGAGAAGAGAAAGAGAAACAAAGGAGCAAAAGGGAAAAAACTAGGGGGAAGTTTCTATCCTAAGTTAGCATGCATGGAGTTCCTAGGGTTTGTGAGGTTTCTCTAACCTAAAAAGAAGATCTCAAGAGAAGAAGAAGAATATAAGAGGAGAGATGAGAAAGGCCTAAGCCCAACAAGAAGGTGTTAGTCCATATAAACAAAATGAGAAGAGATGTGGACCTCAATTCCCACATCTCACACTTACCATAGCCCCTGCAAGGTTAGCATGCACAAATGAACAACAATAAACAAATTAACATAACATCATCCAACAATCAGAAGTGAAATGAAGTAAACAAATGCTTAATGCGGATCCAACTCAAAGAAATAAAGATGAGAAGTTTATGACTTAAACTGAGGCAACATGAATACATATGGAAACAAGTGCGCACCTATGAAAAATGTAATACAAAACACACAAAATACAAACACAAAGTTCAAAACCAGAATCAAAACGATATAAAGAATGGCCTAAGAGGCCAGCAAGATGAAGAGAGAAGTCACACAATACCAAACAATGTCACAATAGAGACAACGGAACCAAAATACGGAATTTAAACACTTAAAGAAACAAATGACTTGAATATGAAGCAGACTCAAAAATTCAGAAGAACCAAGACCTATCCTAGGACCAGGAAGGTATCCATACCCCAAAGGAACCCCAAATGAGCAAAAGAAGTTGGCACAAGTGCCCTTCTAAGCCTATGAGAAATCTAATGAACCAAAAGAAGCAAAAAGGGACAAGGTGAGAACAAAAATCCACAACTAATCAACCAGCTATATAAAAATTCTACAACTGAAACCAAATGATCTTAAAACACATTATATTAACTTGCCAAAAGGATTTGTAAAAATTCAGAAAGGAACTAGGTCAAATGAATGCATAAACACAAGTTAGGACAGAAAACTTATATCACAAGATACCAGACCAAAACCTAAGAAATAAATTTCTAAAAATTCTGAGAAAAATCATATGAAAACTAGAAGATCTTAGGAACACAATGAAAAAAGAATGGGATCAAAACTCCAAATATTAAAGTCTATGGAAAATCAACAAGACAGGCTGGTCAAGAAATGGATCAAAAGAAGCTATGTACATTGGCGATTTAATTCTGGCACGTGGATTAATAAAAAAAATAAAATAAAAATGTGACAAAATTTTAGAGACACAAAGAAACATTCATGACTTATTTGGGAATTTTTAGAGAATTATAACTATTTTATTTGAATTAAAATGAAACTGATTAATAAAAGAAAATAAAGAGGAAAGAAAAATGAAAAGGAAATGAATGTGGTGTATTTAGTAAGGCTTTCTAATTAAAAACAGACTGGGCTCAAAACGGGGAGGTGCGCATAACAGATGGCCCTAGGCCCAACCGAAAATCTCATGCCAATCTAATATTCAGCTTTTATTTTTTATCTTAAATGAGCAAAAGAAAAGAAAAAGAAAATAACTAGTAACAAAACTATGTGACCTCATGTCAATTGGTTCACCACCACTTAAGTCACTAAAGGACGAAAACTTAACCTAGCCAACCGTATGCCGCCACGTCATCGTCTTCAACCTCCCATGCACATGAAAATTGCAAAAAACCAGCAAGAACAACATAAACCCGTAGCCAACCCTCCATGAACATAACAAACTTCATCACACCATAACTCTCTCATTTCTCAACGAAATTCAGAAAAATAAAGACCAAAAATGAAGTACTCAACGAGAGGAACACAACCATACTGTTAGTTTCGTAAAATAATCATTCTAACATATAAAAAATAGCAAAAAAAAGTCACGGATCTACAAGATTTTTCATGAAAAAACATGGCAACCAAATCTCATAATCAAGCACACAACCATCTCCTACCTATTGTAGGGCTCAGCTAAAGATGCATGATGAGTTCTATAGCATTTAAAACCTAAGAATGAGAGAGATAAAGCTTGAACAAGGTTACCTAGTGGAGACAAGTCCACTGCTTCTTCAACTTCCAGCAACAAAATAAGACCAGAGAAATGTTCTTTAAGCTCCAAGGATGAAGAATCAAGTGATAGTTTAGAGATTACACCAACCAATTGAGAGAACTTTGGAAAACTTCAAAAATGAGCAAGAAAAAAAACCAGATCTGAAAAATGAGCGATTCTCAGGCGAGCTTGGAGTGTTTAAGCTTATAAAGTGAACAATTAGGTTAGGAATGAGGTTGTGACCGAAGCTGAGGCTTTGTGAGTGATTCTTTTGGCTTGGAGAGGAGAAATTGCAAAAATGCAAAAGGATGGTGTTAGGTTTGGATGGCTCTTGGCATGGAATTTTAGGCTTGGTTTTAGGATCAGAATGCAATGCAAATTCGTGTGATATTGGGCTGGAAGCATGTGTTAGCCTTCTGAATCCAAAATGATCCATTTTGCAATTTTCCATAAATTGTCATATTTTGGAACCTCATTCATGGCATGTGGTGTAATTAGCCATTTTGGGTAAAGATTTGGGATATCTTGACCAATTAGGCCAATAACAAAATGATATGAGAAGCAAGCTAATGTGCACAAAGAAAAATGACATGAATTTGCACATTTGGTCATGAATTTAAAGAAATGTCTCAACTTCCATGAAGGCTACTTTAAATAATGAGAACTTGAATTTTAATGAACCAAATGAGATGAAATTGATATGCATGGAAAGATTAAAGAAAGATCTTCAACTTTGGTGTTTAAAAAAGTTTGGAAAAAGGCTTGGAAATAGTGTGAAAATGGCCATGAAAGTTCAAATAAAAAACTTCCCAAAAATTACTTAGAAAAATTCTAAGTATTTGGAAATTAGAACCATAAAATCCTCCACTTTAATCCACCATAACTTTCACAAAAATAATACAATAAGAGTGGTCTTGTAATGGTTGGAAAGCTCTTGAAAAAGAGAACAACTTTCATGTTTGGGAAACTTTGAAATTATGCCTTGATCATGATGTAATTTGGCCTTGAAAATGGTATATAAAGCATAGAAAACTTTCCAAAAATGGCAAGTTTCTAAAACCCTAATTTCCAAAAATGGCAACTTTCCACAATTCTTGATTTTTCATGATTCTTTCGACTTTTCTTGATCAAATCTCATCCATTGATCATATTCGACTTGTGTTGCACAAATTTGACCATAAAATCGGGAGTTGACTTTTTTCCGCACAGTTGACTTTTCTTCAAATTTCTCAATTCTCAAGTAACTGACCAATCGGAGCTCTTCTGAAATGATTCAATTGACGATATTTCATCCCTAGATACTTGATATCATGTGGAAAACATTGAAATCAAATTCGAACCAGAATTGCATCAGGATAACCTTTGAATCACAACCCCTAAATTTAGCCCTTTTTGTTAGGAGATGTCGCACTGCTTGCACTTCTTGATCAATCTACCTCTTTCAAAGCCTTCAGGATGAGCTTGAGATTGTATAAGATATGAGGTTCCTTTGTGAGCTTCTTGCAAGATCACTTGGCTCTTGGCTTGACTTCGAAGATCATGAATTTCCAAATGACTGATCATATGCCTTATGCTAGAATCATGTGAATATTATGCCTCATTTTTCTATGCTAAATGTTAGAACATGGTATGCTTATGATTATGGTATGCTTATGATATGATGATGATGCCAGAAATAAATGAGGGCAAATTTGAGGTGTTACAGGTTGCATAGCCAAAACCTTTGAATTCATCTGATAATCCACAAACCAAAAGAAAACCCTAATTCTTCAGATGAAGTTGATCCCATGTCATATGAACTCAATTAAAATGGATGAATGATTAGTTATGACCTAATGAGGATGCATATGAATTAAGAGCCAAAAGTCAGTTAAAGTTAGAAAAAATCAGAGGGTAAATTTTAAGGTGCAACAATTACCCCGATATAAAATATTTTAGGTTCATGTATTTAGCCGGGTACTAAAATCTCATACAAGTTCAAGATCAACCTATGTAAAATCTTGGTCTGAAGCTTGATAACTAACCTCTCCAAGTTTCTTGTGGAAAAGATACCAACCACTTTGATCCATCGTTTGGAAGGAAGACTAACTGCTTCTCTCTATTTTTCTGTTTGGTTGGAAGTTTGCCATAAACTTCATTTTTCTTATATAAAAGGTTCGCGAGTTAAAATTATTAAAAGCACTTAAGTTTTACTATCTACTCTCATGATCAAATCTTGGGGACATGCCAAAGTCTTCTTGACTAAACCTGTATAGCTACTGGTGTCTTTTCTCTCCCTCAAATTTAAATTTCTACAATTTAAATTTCTACTTCTTATTTCTAAAACCTTTTATAAAATGTTTTTCAACTCTAAAATTAATTCTAAAAGTTTTTCAAAATAAATTTTCTGAAACACACAATCCACCCCATCTCTTGTGTGTGAAGTAACATGTCCAACATAACAAACTCTTCTTATTATTCTTCTAATGACGATTCTTCAAAAGACCCCTCATATATTGTTGCCGAATTTTCATGTGTTGTTTCCGATGACTATGTTTCAAGTGGTCCTTCATGTGTTTCTAATGATGATTATTCAGATGTATCTGAGTTTTCTTTTTCGATATTTTCATGATCTTTAAGAAACTGGATAAATTCTTTTTAATTTTTCAATGCTTTTATTCTTACTTGATCTATCATAAAAATCATCAAAAAATTTCATATATTTGTATTCAAGTGATGGATCATAATTATGATACAAGTTCTTGAATCTTATATATTCATCAGAAACATAATTAGTGGGATACACTGACTCAAGTTGATGTAGTGATTTTGAGGATCGAAAATCCACAGCTGGATATGTGTTTATGTTAGGTGGTGCACCGGTTTCTTGGAGTTTGAGAAAGGAGCCAGTAGTAACATTGTTGTCATTTGAAGCAGAGTACAAAGGTGCTTCTCTTTGTGCATGTCAAGAAAAGTGGATGGCAAACCTGGTCTAAGAGATTACATTGAAGAGTCATGGAGAAATTACCATAAAGATGGACAACATGTCAACTATCAATCTGGAGAAGAATCCGATAACACATGGATGAATCAAGCACATCGAAATAAGGTTCCATTATCTTCGAGAGCAGGTAGCAGCGGGGAAGATGAAATTTGAACATTATAGAAGTGAGAATCAGATTACAGATATCATGACGAAGGGAGTGCATGCCGAAGTTTTCAGAAGACTAAGAGTTATGATGAATGTAGATATCGTAAACGTAATGAATTAGGTGGTGTGTTGAGTTGTAATTCCTTGTTTCAAAGTAGATAGTGCTTGACAGAATAAGGGTGTGTCGACTTAGTCTAGTGTGTCGAGTTGTATAGGATGTCAATGTGTCGAAGCATGTTGCGTCACACCGGATTTCAACTTAGACCAAAATAGAAATTTTGGGCCTTTGTATATTTTGGGATTTAGTTTAGGGAGCAAGCTAGCTCAATTATAAATAAAGGGAGTAACCTCTATTCTTGTAACACACATTGTATTCGGAGAATTTTGCAGTTGCCAAATGAATAAGAAAATTTCCACAATTTGTGGGCAGAGATAAACTCTGGAGAAAATCACCATCTTCTCCAATTTTCTTAAAACCATAATCTTTATCTTATTCAATTTTCTTTCTTCTTCCTTTTAACAATTGCTGCGTAGAATCATTCTTACAATCTAGGTGTGATTGATTCACTCGAGTGAAGAGTGAAGAACAAGAGAGGGATTTGATTAGTTGATTGAATCTTGTTTATCAAAATTGGTTTGGAATTCTCAAAATCTTTGGGTTAATTCCAACAAAAATCCCTCAAAATCGAGGGAAATATAAAGTGGTTCAGGAGATATTTTTGCCCCCTCCATCTACCTCCCCCCCTCTTTTAAAATTTGAACCAAACACATAAAATATTAATTATTTTCTCCTCTCCCCTCCAATTACCCCCAACGAGACAAACCCAAATTTGTACCATATTTCCTTTTAATTTATGTTACTTGAATTACAAAACAAATTATTATCATCTTTACTAAGAAAAATATCATTATAGTAAACTACTGAAATAACCATCAAGTTCTTGTGACGACAATAAGAAAAATACTTAATATTGTGATGAAACTATTAAGAAGTTAACTATGCCCATTAGGAAAAAGAAGAATTCAGTCCTATTGAACGATTTTATTTTACATTAAGGGGTGTAGCTAGAAAATATCATTTTATTTGTTGTCTTAGTTTCTTTTTAGTTGGCCCATGACCCATGATGGGTTGAAAACGCCTAACTATTTATTGTATGTTTTTGGTAATTTGAAGTAAGAAAGAATTGTTGTCTTATTTTATTGTATATTGATGCAACTTTAGATCTAGGGTTCCTAACATTTGTCTAACATTTGGTGCTTTCATCTTGTATTCTCATGGCTCCTCCCAAACCCAACAACCCTCCTACAAAAGAGCTTGTTGAATAAGTTTTCCAAACAACTCATTTTCACTTAAACAATGCTATGGAAGAAGTTCATCAACAAATGAATGAGAGGTTTGACAAGGTTAATGCTGAAATGGGGGCAGAATCTAAGTCAAATTCAAACTAGGATGGATGAAGAAAAACAGATCTATGATTCTAGACATGAATCCATCATGTCAACCTTCCACAAGCTATTGTCCCAAAAAGAACAACAACATTATGCTACTATTCACATAACAACAACAACTTCTTCAGGTTTCACTCAACACTCTTCTCCTACACCCATGGTTCCCACACCATGATTCATACTATTACACCCAAAAATACCCCATTAAGACAATCTTCCACGTTTTCTAACACCATCCACATCCTGTTGTGACAACAATGATGAGAAATACAACAACTTAGCCACCACCTCAATTTTAACCATATAATCCCCCCAAACAACTTTTTCCCCAACACCAATTTTTAATTTTCAGTTTTTCCAGCAAAACCCTTACCAACAAATCCCCCATATTCCCCCTTTACCACCAATGCGTACCCCTATACTTGAACTCTTAATATTTGATGGTTCAAACCCTCTTGAGTGGTTGTTTCAAGCTGAGAAATTTTTTCAGCTTTTATAATATGCCTCATGAAAATAGATTATCTTTAATTTAATTTTATATGAAAGACAATGCTTTGGGGTGGTTTAAATGGATGCATCATAATTTATTACTAACTGATTGATTTTTTTTCACTAGAGCCTTGTAATTACGAATTGGTCCATCTACTTATGAAAATCATCAAGCGGAATTATTCAAATTAAAACAAGATGGTTTCTGTTGTGGATTACCAAACTAAGTTTGAAAAGTTAGGGAATCAAGTTGTTAGTTTTCCCCCGAAGCAATTCTAAATTGTTTTATTTTCGGGATGACTTTGGAAATTCGAAATGAAATGGATATTCATAAACCTACTTTTATTTCCCAAGCTATTGGACTTGCTAAACTCATTGAATCCAAACTCAAAGACTCCAAACCCAAATAGTTAAAGCCTTTCACTAGTCCTTACCTTAAAACCAATACTAATTTCCTAAATTCCCAGCCCTCAAAGCCTTCCATTCCTCAAGGGTCAAAAAACCAACCATCCACTTCTACTACAAAATTTCACATACGACGCCTTTCCCAAACCCAACTTCAAGAACGTAGAGCCCAAGGTCCATGTTTTAATTATGATGAACAATTCATTCCAGGCACAAGTGATCTACCAATAGATATCTTCTTCTTTTGGATTAAGGTGAAGTTCTAGAGGACCAACCTTTTGAAAGCTTCTGAATTTTGACTAAAATTTTGGCAAAACACATTGATGATAAAGCTAAAGAAATCTGGTAATGGATAAAGATGTTGAAGGATATGTCCTAACAACTACATGACATCTTACTGATATAGCAAGTTAATTGTAAAACAAATATGTTTAAGATTTGTTACGCTTTTAAAGGATGGATCAAGACAGAATTAGAAGACCCTAGAAAACAGAAGACTATAAAAGAAGACTCAAACCTAGGATGATATTATGCCTTATGTATTAATTGTAACCTATTTCTCTTTTGTAAAATAAGAGTTTAGGTTTTGAGATTCGTTGGCTCTTAGGTTTGTAGTTCCCTTATGCAGTATGGGATGCAGAGAGGACGACATAGATGCATGTACACTAACAAAAGTCTTTAGGTAATGGTTGTTGTATTGTTCTTGGACAAAGCTTTTAAGCATGTCTAAGATAACTTGTAGGTCAAGAAATCGTGATAGATTCTATGATGGCAGAAGACAGATGCAACGTAGGCTGTGAAGGATGTGAGTAGGTTCTCTTATTAGATTTATAAACGGTGTGTCGCTCACGGGATTTTCATCCTAGTACAAACGCGAAAGTGGCGCGGAAAAGGTAGAGTCGCCAGCCAGGCATTTTTATCCCGAAAGAATGGGAAAGGTAATGTTGCACAAACCTGAGGAAGAAGGAAAGGACAAGGTCCTGCGAACCAAAGATCTGGGTTTGGGAGTCGGTTACGACCTGGGAAGGTATTAGCACCCCAAATCGTCCGTCATACCCGACGGGATCCACGCTTGTTTGTTTTGTTTCAAAGGGTGAGAAAATAAAACTGCTGCTGAATAAAACTGCTAACTGGAATGGAATGAGAAAGGAACTGGAAGAGAACGAAAAGAAAGAAAGGGGAGAATGTAGGGAAAATAAAGAATGTGCTTGAACGGACCCTACCCTGCTGCCTACGTACCTCACCGGGATAATGAGGATCAGAGTCGACGTAGTTCGCCTAACCAGGCGGGAACTATTTGTTTGTGTTTTTTATGGCTTGAACTGCGTATGTCTATGCTCAGGTGTTGCAGGCTCGTCTGATACGAGTGCGTTTACCGTCTTGCATGCGAGACAAGTCGTCGCGAGTTTGCGTTCAGAATGAATGAGATGAGAAAAGAAGTTCCCGCAGGATAGTCGCTTATTATGTTTTTGTCTTTTATGAGAAATGTTTTGAATTTGTTTGTGAACATTCCCATACTAAGACCTATCCATCGCGATAGGTACTTACACTTCGCCCCGAAACAGGACGCGTATAAGCAATCCGCAACAAAGTCTCGTGTCGTACAAGAAAGTTCGGTTTTTATTAGGTATTTTATTATTTTTATTTGTGAGGTGAGAAAGAAAGACTCAAGTTGAACAAAGGACAAAACTAAGGGGGACTAAGACACAACCCTAAGTTATTTATTATATACAAAAGGTGATCCTAATGGTTTGTGAGGTTTTCTAATCCTAAGGAAGAAAAGAATAGAATGCAACTTACTTCCTAGAGAAGTTAAGTTGATTCTACAAAAGATGGGGAAATCCTACCAAACACAAGTATGAAAAGAAGGAAATGAATTAAATGCATAAAAATAAAATAAAGGATAATGTAAGGAAACTTACCTCAATCTTTCCCTCTATAAAACAAAGGTTAATGTGCATTTTTTTATTTAAAATAACAAGGCAAACATACCCTAATTAAATCCTAATGACTTTAGGACTCAATCAAAATTCTATTTTAATTCTAAAGAAACTAAAAAAAATGCTAGGACAAAAATACAACACCTATTACAGCCCCTAATACACAAACAACTATGAAAACAAAGCATAATTCAAAGCAGCTTTTTACAGCCATTATGCAGCATGAAAAGGTAGGTGTAGAAAGTCACATACAACATACAAACATAATAAACCACATGTATTTTACAACACCTATATTAACAAAAAGCTACGAAAACATGAGACAGATTTGATCATTTTTATTTATGTGCACAAAGTGAATGATAAACAACTCATCAATGTGAATTAACATGGATCTACATACACCACAAAATGAACTCAAACATGTGAATTTATTTACATCATTTATTTGATTAAAAATGACAATGATCAATCAAGAACAAACATACTTTTTCATGTTGCACAAATGAGCATTTTATCATGAGATTGAACAAGTATCACTACAAGCATCAATTGTTACACATGCATGGCATAAAAATCAGAATTGAACTCATGTTAAGATATGATCAATTAAGCACAAGAAACTTGCATGAACATGTGAAGTATTTAATCACTTTTGGCAAAAATCAACATGGTATTTAATCACTTTATCAATCAAGCAAGCAATGACAATAATCATGAAGCATATGTTGAATTTAAGCAAGCAATTAACATGTGAAACAAATGATTAAAGTGTAGCAAAACAACATCAAGAATCACTTATATCACATTTGCACATTTAACACAAAACATGGAAAAGTGAACGGAATCATGTCGAAAATACTCAAAACAAATGAATTGGCTACTGGAAATAGACTAAAAAATTCCCTAAAATCAATACCTAAACATACATGAACCATATAAGCACTAGAAAGCAAGATTGAGCAAGAAAATAAGCTAAAAATCCAAAAATGAACAGCGTTAACCGGTTAACCAAATTGGTTAACCCGTTAACGGACAAAAAAATACAGCATTTTGGCCAAAAACACACGCGTTAACCGGTTAACCAAATGCGTTAACCGGTTAACGCTGAACAGAAAGTGAAAAATGCTTTTGAAATAAGTGCTTTTGGCCACAATCTTCCTTCTAAACAACCCTAACCCCCACCTAATCATACTAACACGAATTTCTACTCAATTAGGGCTTATTAACACATGCTAGAATCTATAACAAGCTACAATCCTAACTTCTAATCCATCAAAAACCACAAATCGCAAGCAAAACTTAACGAACACATAATCAAACACAAGCAATACGAAAAGCACTTAAAGAATGCCGAAATGAAGAGATGAAGAGAATAACTTAAAGGAAAAGTGATTTAGATCACCAACCTACGAAGCGGAGAAGTGCTTCGGTGAATGTTGCAAGAATCAGAGCTTGATCGAAGAGAAAACCAAGAAAACCGCGAAACCGCAAAATAAATGCGTTCTTGATGCTTGAACCTTCGTGTGCTTCCGATAAGTCGAAACCTTCACCAAAATTCAGTAGCTTCTTCTTCCACAATCCACAAAATTAATGGAGGTTAAGGCTAAGCTTCAAGATCTTCAAGTTTCATTGTGAAACTTGAAGAGCTTATTCAAAAAGCTTTGGTGAAAAAAAGGGAAATGGAGGAAAAGTGAGAGAGAAAAAGTGATTGTGAGAGAATGAGAAATTTGGAAATGAAAATTGTGTGTGTCATCCTTTGGTTTGGATGAAAATGGCTTAAATATGGCTTAGGTTTGGGGCCCAAAAATTAGGCTTGGGATCCAAAATTATGGTTCGGTAATGAGGTTAGGATTTAGCAATGGAACTAGGTTAGGAGAAGGAACATTCTAGAAGATGGTAGAACATGGTAGAAGTTTCCAAGGGAAATGGAGTGGAATTGAAATGGAAAAACAAGAGGGAAAGAATGAAAGGAAGTGTGGAAAGAAAGTGGAAGGAAAAGTGGAGGGAAATGTAAAACCAACCACTTTTCAAATGATTTTTCTTTGATTTTTTATGATTCCTCCATCATTTTTTGACCAAATTTGAACCATAGGATCATTGTAACCCTAATTTCATGATTTTGATCTTAAAAGTCCGGAGTCGGCCCTTTTACCTAGCTCGGTTGCCTTTTCCCCGATTCCTCGATTTTTCGTCGTCTGGCCAGTCGAACCCCTTCCAAAATGAATTTGTGGACGGGATTTGAACCCTATGCCTTTGACATCATATATAATACAAAGGAATCCTCTTTGAATCGAAACTTCATGAAGAAGCCCAGTAGAAGTGAAACCCTAATTTGGCCCTTTTCATCAGGAGATACTGCTTCTTGTGATTAACTCCAAATCTTTCCATGGCTCGTGGCTTCAAGTGAAGACTTGTGAGATGTTGCGAACCCTTTGCACAAGGTTGAAAAGCTTTTTGGCCCTGTGATTGCCTTTGTATATCCTTCAATTGCTCCAATCATTGATCACATACCCATGCCTCAGATATGCTATACATGATGCAATGTTTTTGGTTATTTTATGAATTTATGAATGCAAAATGCTATGCAAAATGTTGAGGAAATGAGAGGGAAAATTTTGAGGTATTACAACTGCCTCTATTCAATCATCTGCAGGCCTGAACGAATAATTGCGAGAGCTTTTAGACGTTCAAGGTATGGAGTGATTGAATACTCAAATAAAACCTGGAAACTTGAACTTTGTGGGTAGTAAAAATGCCATCTGCTTTTTATTTATTTATTTTTTTGTTGTTTTTTTTGTTTTAACCTCTGAATAGGTATCAAAAATAGAACCAAGTGGAATAGAACCAATGCTAAAAAAACTGCATTGTGAACGCTGAGCGAGACAAACCATAATGAGATCGTTAGCGAAACGGAGCTCGACAATGTGACTGCTGGGCAGAACCAAGCCACAAAGAAAACACGCGACTGCTGGGCAGGACCAAGCCACGGAAGGTGCCTGTTGGCGAAACAGGACTTAACGAGACCATTACCGGAATGGAACTCAATCTATATGACTGCTGGGCAGGACCAAGCCATAAAGAAAACACGCGACTGCTGGGCAGGACCAAGCCACGGAAAATGCCTGTTGGCGAAACATGACTTAACGAGACCATTAGCGGAATGGAACTCAATCAATATGACTGTTGGGCAGGACCAAGCCATAAAGAAAACACGCGACTGCTGGGCAGGACCAAGCCACGGAAAATTCCTGTTGGCGAAACAGGACTTAACGAGACCATTAACAGAATGGAACTCAATCAATATGACTGCTGGGCAGGACCAAGCCATAAAGAGAACACGCGACTGCTGGGCAGGACCAAGCCACGGAGGATGCCTGTTGGCGAAACAGGACTTAACGAGACCATTAGCGGAATGGAACTCAATCAATATGACTGTTGGGCAGGACCAAGCCATAAAGAAAAAACACGACTGCGGGGCAGGACCAAGCCACGGAAGGTGCCTATTGGTGAAACAGGAGTTAACGAGACCATTAGCGGAATGGAACTCAATCATTATGACAGCTGGGCAGGACCAAGCCATAAAGAAAACACGCGACTGCTGGGCAGGACCAAGCCACGGAATGTGCCTGTTGGCGAAACAGGACTTAACGAGACCATTAGCGGAATGGAACTCAATCAATATGACTGCTGGGCAGGACCAAACCATAAAGAAAACACGCGACTGTTGGGCAGGACCAAGCCACGGAAGGTGCCTGTTGGCGAAACAGAACTTAACGCAACATCCACCGATTTGCGACTCAAATAAGATCAACTGATTTATCATGGAGATGGTATCAACCGATCCATAACCAGGAAATGAGAGAATGTAATATAATCCAATTTACAACTCGAAGAGAAATGATATCAACCGATTCATAACTCAAATAAGATCAATTGATCTAATCATGGAGATGGTATCGACCGATCCATAACCAGGAAATGCGAAAATGTAATATCATCCGATTTACAGCTTGAAGAGAAATGATATCAATCGATTCATAACTCAAATAAGATCAACCGATCTAACATGGAAATGGTATCAACCGATCCATAACCAGGAAATGCGAGAATGTAATATCATCCGATTTACAGCTCGAAGAGAAATGATATCAACCGATTCATAACTCAAATAAGATCAACCGATCCAAATAGGAAATGGTATTAATCAATCCATAACCCGGAAAATGAGAACGTAATATCATCCGACTTACGGCTCGAAGAGAAGTAATATCAACCGATTTACAACTCAACTAAGATAAACCGATCTAACTAGGAAATGGTATCAACCGATCCATTATCATTGTACTGATACGAGACCAAAAAGAATGAGATCATTGTACTTAAATGGAGAATCGAAAGGAACAGGATTGTTGTACTTAAACGAGAGCCTGAGACACGACCGTTGTACTTAAACAGGGACGCGAAAAAATGAGATTGTTGTACTGAAACAAGACTCAACTGGGGATAACAACAAGACTTGGTAGACAAAGATGCCTGGCAAATGGTATAAGTATCTTCTGTGGGGATTATTTCAGTCTGATTGGAGATATAACGGGTCTTATGTAATATACCTCAAAACTGGCCCATGCTGGTATGCATATGTTTGGATTTTATGGCGTAATGCTCCATAACAATGGAAATGCTACCCTTTGGAGGATGCAAATGTAATGATGATTATGCATATGAAAATGAAAAGAGATCTCCTGATAAGGAGACTGCAAGTATCTCAGATGACTCGACTGGGGAGAACTGATGATCACTGCACTGATCTGGTCCATCCTGGTGAGGAGAAGATAACTCTGCGGGGAAAGCTGTCAATGATACACCGGCTCTGAGCAGCCGCCATTGCCAAAAATAAATTGGACTTTGAGATTGGATCGTCAAGACCCTGATGGAGAGGGACCCTTCTTGAACTCTGGTGGGGGAAGTGAAAACCTCCTGACTTGGCTGGGAACCAAAGGCATGTCACTGCTGAGGTAGTAAACTGCTGGGGAGGAAAGACACTCCTTATACTGCTAAGAATTGCCCCTGTCTGAAGGGAAACTTCTGCTTGGGGATGAAACCCACATTCTGCTACCTTGATGGGAGATTTCAGCTTCCAAATCTACTGGGGATGACAGATGATGTCAATGATAAAGCTTCCCGCTGAAGATAAGAGCTCAAGTTGCCACTTGCCGGGGATAAGAGATAAATCCTCTCATGTTGGGAATGAGAGATGTAAGGCGTCTCATGCTGGGGATGAGAGACGATGATACCCTTCTGCTCAAGAAGTAACCTTCCATTTTCCACACTACTGGAGAAGGGATTGTCTAATGAGACTTGCTAAGGAATTCTGATCGATAAAGTCTGCAGATGAAACAACTCTTGAAGTACTGTGCTGGCAATGGCTTTGCCCCTAACCTCTGGGTTGATATGTTGCCAGCTAATCATGAGTGAACAATGGTTCTTTGCAATTTTCAACTCGCCTCCGATTAAGGTCCATCGGAAGAAAATGTCTCAAGAGGATTTTACAGAAAACATGACATACGAAATGCCTCAGTGTCTTCAAAATCTTGGAGAGATTCGTCGGATCTCGAAATAACTGCCCCTGACTGCATGGTTTGTGCAAGAATTTTCCTCGTGAGGATTCATGAAGAACCTCATATAACTATGAGATAGTGTGTCCTAGTATTTGAACCTTGGGTAGGTGCTTCTGATTAACCGTCTTCGGGAGAAAGTAAATTCTAGTGCTCTTGGGGTGGCCTGCCCCAGTACGAGCCTTGAAGTGATCACCTCTAACTGACTGTGCTTTAAAGAAAACACCCATACCAATTGTTCTTTGAGAGATTGGATCTCGAAGTAATTGCCTCAGTTTAGCTGAAATTTGAATGCATGCCTCAGGCTAATGGCTCTTTGAGAGATTTGATCTCGAAGTGATTGCCCCAGTTTGGCTGAACTTTGGAGAGATTGCTCGACGTGATTGCCCCAGATTAGTTGGCTCTTACCACGATTGGTTGGGAAAGTCCCCACTCAATAGAGTTTTTTAGAAAAGTGCATCTCAATAGATTGACCTTCGGAAGTTTCATACTTCTCAACTTGGCAAGATTAAGCTTCTGGACTGAAGTTTCGTATGTGAATTTTTATGATGCCAAACAAATGTATGTAAGCAGAAAATGTTTATTCTGAGAATGAAAATTCTAATGCAACACACATGTTAATCTTGAAATTTTACTGAAAAAAATGTCGCAAACCTTTGTGAGCGAATCACTGGTTAAGATATGACATTAATTTTTGAATAATAGAAAGCATGCATATGCAACACCAACAAAGATCTTTCAACACCACTCATGGGAGTCAGGAACACGGTCTCGTGGTAGTACACTCTCAAAATAACCCTGTTTCAGTTAGGACTTTTGAGGGTTGTATCGTGGCCTGGTTCACGGTTACAAAAAACAAAGGATATAGGCTCTAAGTTTGTCTGTGCCCACCCATCTTCGTGATATTCTCCATTCCTATGTTCAGCTAGCTTTCACAAGTGCTCACCTCTCAAAAAGGGTTTTGTGATGGTTGAGGAACCCATTACACTAACGGTTTAAGCACCAATCAGGTTGTTATTGGGAGTCAGTCACCCCTTTGCCTTTCGTGTCTGTGTCACACGACTTTGTTCTTATTTAAGGATCTTTCTTGTGTAATCCTCTTTGTCTTTTGCCTTTGCATTCTCTTGCTTATCCCTAACTTTTGCCTTGACTGATTCTTGTGAATCTTTGATTGTGAAGTCCAGCGGGATGCCCTAAATTTTTCCTAATTCGCTTGTTTTCAAGTTTCGACTTAGCGGGCTTTTTCATTCATTTTTTTCTTCAATTCTTTTTCTTTAAACAAATCGTATGACACTGGTTGTCTTGACTTCTTTGAAAGGGTTGTGACTGCCTCACTTCTTGGTTGTTTGAAGGATAACCAATGTGTTTTCCGGTCTTTGGACCTATTGATTGGGATAACCAATGTAGTTTCTGGTCATTGGACCTCTTGATTTGGTACAATGAAAGGTAATGGATCCTCAGATGTGCACTCCTTTTTGAAATTTGAACGCTCGGTCAAATTAACTGACGCCTACCCTGCCCCTGGGTTACATGCAAGGGTTTTTTCATGTGAAAAGAAACTCCTACTTCAAGGCTCAAATGGGTTGGCGAGGGTCTATCTCCCTTATATCTCCGGTGTTTAGGATTTGAAACAATGCCTGTACATCGTCAACAGGGTCTTTCTCAAAAGCAAATAATTAAATATTTTTACGTTTTCATTTCGTCATCCTCCCTCATAGAGTTTAAACACAACAATTGGTGTTGCAATGCACATACGCAAAGTCATGAGTGAATACGAATGAATTACTTCAAGAAAAACATGTGCATTATATTATGATTATCATTCAAAAACAAATAAGTTTCATGCATGCATACAAATGTTTAAACAAACAATAGAAACTACAAAGGAAATTGCAGTAAAGAAACTGAGCATCGACATCGTTGAGGAGACTTGACTCCTTCTGGACTAAATCAGCCTTGAGTGCTTCCCATGATCAGTAAATCTTCATGGACTTGTAGTATTCAGGTAATTGGTCGCATGTCCGACACGGCAATCATTTCTCATCTTCTAGTTATTCTGTCCTTGTACAAGGTAATGCTAAAAAGTAAAGTTGACACCTAAGCCTGCTCGAAACGACCTGACGATCTTCTTCCTACGTATGTCCATTGACCTAAGACCAATGAAGAATCACAGCGACGTAGTTCCCCTTAATAGGATGAAAATGCACTGAAAAGACGCACCATTGCCACAAATAAGAGTATCTGGAATACTTCTGGCTTTATTGCTTTAAGACTTCAAATCAAGAAAGGTTGACAGCATTGGCATCCCATCCATCCGGTAGTGGAAAATGCGGTGGGGACAGCTTGCGAAGCCCAACCAACTTCAACTGAAGCAAATGCTGAAGAAGGTCAGTGTGAGACATTGGCAAAGGGTCAAAAAATATTTCTCTCCTTTGCTGACAACTCTGTTGAGGATTACGTTGGCGACGATTTTGCTGTTGTGAACATGTGGCACTTGGGATGATTACGGATGCTGTCTGGTAATGTGAACCTTGATTTCTCCTCTTTCGCTAAACATAAACTGCCTCTGCTTTTTCGTACTGTCTCTTTTGCTCATTTGAAAACGGCTTCTTGGTTCAAGAAGTAGAGGCACCATTACCCTGGATCTTTCCTTGCTTCATCCAATTTTCAATTCTTTCACCAGTCAAGACGATATCAGAAAAACCGTTAGCTGAACAGCCTGCTAAACGTTCTATGAAGTGCCCCGGGAGGGTATCCATGAATAGGTCTACCATTTCTCTCTCCTGCAATGATGGTTGTACTCTGGCTGCAACCTTGCGCCATCTTTGTTGGTACTCCTTAAAGCTCTCGGATTTCTTTCGTGACATGCTCTGAAGCTGGGTTCGGGTGGGAGCCATGTCAATGTTATACTGATACTACTTGAGAAAGGCTTCCCCAAGTTCCTTCCAGTTACAGACAGAGTTCTTTTCCAGTTTCGTGTACCACTCCAGTGAACCCCCGGACAGGCTGTCCTGGAAGTGGTACATCCAAAGCTTTTCATCTTTGGTATGTGCAGCGATTTTGCGATAGAAGGCCCGCAAGTGAGTTTTCGGGCAAGACCTGCCACTGTACTTGTCGAAAATAGGAGGTCTGAACTTTGGAGGGATGACCACCCCTGAAACCAGCCCCATATCAACAACATCAATGCCAAGGGTATCTTTACATTCTAGAGCCTTTACCTTCTCGGCTAGCATCTGGAAGTCTTGGTTATTGGCCCCAGAACCAAATCCCATATCTTCATTGAGAAAAGTAAATTGATCCTCCTGTCGGTCTGCTACACGAACATGAATTGGACCAACGCCTTCAGGAGTAGGAGGCTTATCCTTCGTAGGTGGAATGACAGTGTTGTTGATCGGATTGCCTTGGGCGTCCAAGGTAATCATTGGAGGATCAACCTGTGGGCGATTAAGCTTCTGCATGGCGGTTCTCATTTCTTGCTGCCCCTACACTATACCTTGCATTACTGCCATGAACTCCCCCATCTGAGTGCGAAACGCGTTCAACTCAGTTTGTACTGTATTCATGATTTGACTCGGGTAGCGTACTAGTATGGCCAATACTTCTCCTGAAATGGTCAAATAAATTAGGAAATCCAGATAACTCGTTAGTATGCAAAAATGATATGCATGAAAATGCCATGTCACTGATCCCACTTCATTCAGATTGGGGGACAGATACCCCACGGAGTGCCACATCATAAGATAAATTATGTAAGTGTGTGCGGAGAAAGTGCTGAGCATCGGGAATTCAATATCAAAATAAAATTGCCAGGATAGAAAAAGTTGAAACAATGGCACCTGAAAACTTCCATACAGCAAAAAATACGCCAACGTGCGAAAACTTATACAATCACTTGCCAATAATACTGAAATACAGGAAAATGTCACAATCCACAACAGAAAAACAAGAGATTCCTTCAACAGCTCTGAAGGTAATCTCGAAATACAATAAAGCAAATCACATGCATCAAAGAAATCTATGTCTCCTGACTTGAGCTTCGTGTAGTCTGCATGACCAGCTGGATCAAATGGCTTCAGCTCTTGAGATACCCCTCTGGTGTGATGATCCTTGAATCAATTAGACATTGGACATTGTGCCTGAAGGCTTTTCACTCGTAGATGGTATGTCCGAATGTTCCAGAATGGAATTCACACCTAACATCCATATTGTAATATGGGGGAATGGGGTAGGGCATTGGCAAGGCATTCCTTGGCTGAATCAAAGAATTCTCGAGAAAACGGGCAAACACTTGACTAGGAGTAAACACTTCTTCAGCCTGCTTGAGTTGGAGTCTCCCCTGTTGTTGATAGTTATGATGCTGAGATGAATTCGAACACCCAAAGTTCTTCTACACTTTCTTCTTTATGTTGGATCAGTGAATGGGTAGAGGTGACTGGCGCGACGTCTTTACGACCCAGAGTGGAGGCACACACCCTTGATTGGGGATAATTCTTGTGGTAAGGAAAGGAGAAGTACCTTCCAGTGATATGAAATCCTTTGACACATCCCCACTGATCGGTGCGAACTCGATTACCTTTGAATCAATGAGCTCTTGAACTTGATATTTGAACCTCTTACAGTTTTCTACATGATGACCAGGTGCCCCAGAATGGAATACATACCTGGCACTGGCGTCAAAATCTAGAGGAAGATTTTTGGGTGTGGCTGTCACGGTGACAAGTTCAACCAGATTAAGCTCGAGGAAACAAAGAAGCAATTGCGCATATGACACCAGAATCAAATCAAACTTGGCTTCAGACGTCTTTCGCATTTGTCCGCAGCTTTTGCCTTTACCTTCCCTTTGATGAACTGGAAGAGTCT
Source organism: Lathyrus aphaca (assembly GCA_963966055.1). Classification (NCBI taxonomy): domain Eukaryota; kingdom Viridiplantae; phylum Streptophyta; class Magnoliopsida; order Fabales; family Fabaceae; genus Lathyrus; species Lathyrus aphaca. The sequence continues at coordinate 653,757,715 of OZ014519.1, forward strand.
GCAAATTGAGAGGCTTAGGATCCCAAAGTTGAGGAGAGTTTCCGCGAAACGCTTCATGATCTTGGAACAAAACCACTGAAATGGGAGGACCAACAACTTCTGTAGCAATAAAGGGGACATGGCGTCCTTCTTGGAGCTTTGGGGCTTCCCTGGTCTGGTTCTCTTGTTTCTTCAGTTGGTAAACTTTCTCTATCAATAGCATGTGGCCATGGCACAAGGTTTGCATATCCTCAAAGAGTTGTCCCATTCAGATTTTCATTTCAGCTATTTCTGCTCGGCATTGTTCCATGTCCATCTCTTGATGACTGTGATTCAAATTGGCCATTCTGGAGAGTAACCAAATCAGGATGAGAATCTGTCCCCAGACACCTGTAATGAGAGTACGGATGCATGCAAATTCCATGTTCGATTATTTCCAAGGGATCCTTCTGCTTTGATTCCAGTTGGATATAGGAACATATAATGACATTGTTCAAACATGGGATCTTTGGAAATAACCGAACATGTATGATAAAATGCCATGATGTTATGTATGCAACAGGTATATGATCAAGGATCTGATGCTGGTGTCGGGCGGTGAACCAAATATGGATAGTCACTTTTGTCTTTATATAGATACTTCAGAACTCAGAATCAATGCAACATAGAACCAGATCATACTACTGAACAATGCTGGAAAAGTGGGTAGGTTGAAATTTAGGGTTCCTGCAAACCTGTAAACCCCTCCCAATCTCACGGATGCGCTACTCGGGTCAACATCACGGACTCTCAAAGCCGAATAGCAATAATACGTTCACCATTTCCAAGAAATGGCTCATGTCCAAATCAGGGAATCGGTTTGGCATTATGTACTACTCAGGGAGGCCTCAGCTGAGTCCGGAAAAACAAGCATCCCTCATAAGTCCCCAACTTCAAGCACTGAATCGAGAAACAATAGTATATTCATCCCGAAAGGTACAATACTACCGTCATACGAACAATTTGCTTTAATCGGATTCCTATGAGAGAACCAGGCAATCCTATGCGAGTTCCCAGTGGGCCCTCGGATGCGAGTGGGTTTGCCAACAAATGTGGTCTGCCACTGTCATCACTGGAGAGGGATGTTTCCATAAAGGTTCTCAATGATCGGTCCCCAGCTGCACATAACCATCAAGGTTATATCCCGAAGTGGGGAAGAACCCCCACACAAGATAGTTCCAGGAAGGTCACAACCTGGGTGTGGAACACATCGCCACTCATCATGTAACCATGCGAGTACAACATGTCCAGCTAATTCTATAGTGCACTCAAGTCGGGTATTTGGCTTATCTCACAGTAACTCCCATCCCACAGAAAAAATGAAAACTAGCACAACCAGACAGTCCAATATAATATGATGCATGGAAAATAAATACTGAAAGCGGTAAATAAATGCGGTAAAGTAAAGCTGTAAAGTAAAACTGTAAATGAAAACAGTAAAGCTAAACTAAAGCACACAACAGCAAACAGAAACTAAAAAAAAATGCTAGGACAAAAAATGCAACATGAATCTATTTTAATTCTAAAGAAACTAAAAAAAATGCTAGGACAAAAATACAACACCTATTACAGCCCCTAATACACAAACAACTATGAAAACAAAGCATAATTCAAAGCATCTTTTTACAGCCAGCATGCAACATGAAAAGGTAGGTGTAGAAAGTCACATACAACATACAAACATAATAAACCACATGTATTTTACAGCACCTATATTAACAAACAACTACGAAAACATGGGACATATTTGATCATTTTTATTTATGTGCACAAAGTGAATGATAAACAACACATCAATGTGAATTAACATGGATCTACATACACCACAAAATGAACTCAAACATGTGAATTTATTTACATCATTTATTTGATTAAAAATGACAATGATCAATCAAGAACAAACATACTTTTTCATGTTGCACAAATGAGCATTTTATCATGAGATTGAACAAGTATCACTACAAGCATCAATTATTACACATGCATGGCATAAAAATCAGAATTGAACTCATGTTAAGATATGATCAATTAAGCACAAGAAACTTGCATGAACATGTGAAGTATTTAATCACTTTTGGCAAAAATCAACATGGTATTTAATCACTTTATCAATCAAGCAAGCAATGACAATAATCATGAAGCATATGTTGAATTTAAGCAAGCAATTAACATGTGAAACAAATGATTAAAGTGTAGCAAAACAACATCAAGAATCACTTATATCACATTTGCACATTTAACACAAAACATGTGTCGCTCCCACCAAATGACACATAAGGTCAGAAGGGGTACAGACGCGAAGGGTCGGCGAAAGAAGAGAGTACACACAAGGGTGAACTCAGAAAAGAAAGAGTCGCCAGCTAGGCATTTTTATCCCGGAGGAAAGGTAATGCTGCATAAACCTAAAAAGATGTGGATAAGACGGTTGCGAATCAGAGAGACTGAGAAAGGGGGTTGGTTACAACCTGGGAAGGTATTAGCACCCAGATTGTCCGTCATACTCGACGGGATCCACGCTTAAAAGATTGTGTTTTAAAGGGGTAGTCTCAGTGCAATCTGTTTATCAAAGCTGGAAAGAATGCAAGTGTCAGTGTAAAAGGATTGTGAAGTGTAAAATGAAGTGTCAGTGTAATAACAAGAGTGAAATGCTCAAGACTATGAGGCTTAAAGAATAATACTGGATGGGGGGGATATACAGAGACTTTTGTTCGATAACTGTTAAGTTATGCCTATGTATCCTCTCGTGCAATGAGGAAGTCAGAACACCGTAGTTCTACCCAAAGAGACTGAAAGATAAATTGACTTGTGAACTGCTTGCTTGTCAATGCTCAAGTGTGTGACCTGTCTGGCTCAGGTGCAAACTGTCTTGCATTAGACGGAAGAAGCAAGTTCTCGTTTGTGAGTGAATGAGGTGAGAAAAGAATCCCGAAGGAGACGATTATTGTTTGTTTTTGTGTTTTCAGTCTTTTATTGCTTTTTTGAAGTTTGTCATAAGAAAATGAGCTTAAGCCTAAACCAAGGGTTAGTAAACTCATCACATCTTCCCTCTGATTAGGGGTAATGAGAATACCTTAAGTGTGAAGTCAGCATCTCACACTTAATCACCATGGTGTAGGATTAAGATCATTAACCTACTTGTGATTATTTAGATGTTTTTGTTGTTTTTGTTTAGTGTTAGGTAATGAGATTAAGCCATAATCAGGGATTAAAAAGACTCATTACACCATCCCAATAGAAGGATAATAGATGGGAATGTTTAAGCTGAGGAAGACTCCTCAACTTAATCCATGATTAGGGATTAACATCATGACAAAACAAACATTTATTAAGTGGATTTTAGTTAATGATAAGATGAAGAAGTGGGTTTTATGGTTTGTAAGACAACTTGAGGAGGACTTGTCCATTAACACTAGGGTTAGTCCTTCTTAACCAATTAAGGAAGAATTAGAACCCTAATGCAAGGCCCAAGTTACAAGTTTGATGTCTTGATGATTATTAAGTGGATTGATTAAAGGATTTAAACACATTAAGGTTTTAACACTTAGGATTAAATTTATACACTCCATCCTAATAGAAGGATGCAGGCATAAGCTTAATCACAAAGCCTTAAAGCCTTTAGGGTTTAGTCCCTGATTATGAGATGAGAAGAGAAGACTCAAAGAGACACAAAGGTAACAACTAAATGGGGAACTAATCAAGCCCTAATTGTTATCATACTTGGAGATCCTAGGGTTTGTGAGGCTTAAGAGAGAAAGAAATCTTCAAAGGCCACCAAGGAGGAATCAGATGAAAGGATCCAGAAGCAAAGAGAAGCAAAACAACTTGCTTCACTTAAGAAGTCAAGTTGCTTGAAGAAATAAGGTGAGATGAACAAGAATGAGCAAGCTCAATCCACTACACATTCAAAATGCAGCAAGGGAAGTATGAAAGAGATGAAAAGAGAATGTGAGAAGTGAAGGCAAATTCACTTCTCAAACAACTTACCACCTGAAAAGTCAGCAAAAGGAATGAAATACAATGCAAAATGAGATGCAATGTCATGATGCAAACCAAAACCAGAAGCATAAGTATGATGTCAATGATGCCAAGAGATGATGCAAACATGAGGCAAGGCATGAGAATGATCATACAAACATATGGATGCAAGAGAAGCATGTTATGAACCATGAATGTTCATGAAAAGTTATGGAATGCAAAAGACATATAATGTGGCAAATGAAAGATGCAATGATCAAACATGATTCTAATATGTCTTAAGATATATTATGAATCAAATGAATGCACAAAATGTCATGGCAAGTCATGGTATGCAAGCAAATGGAAGATGGATGCAAAGGAAAGCATAAATTAGGGTTTATGATCAACATTCAAAGCAAAATCCAAAACCAGAAGCAAATGACATGATAAAAATTTGAAAATGCAATCAAAGGAACCCTAAACCTATACAAACTCACTTCCCAAAGGAGGGGACCCAACTCTTAACCTATTGAAAGTTGTGAATTTCCTAAGATTGCTAGGGTTTTAAGGTACCTTGACAAGAAAAATATTGAAAATGCAAGATTAATTCATGCCAATTTTATCCTATAAACTACATGTTATGCAAGATGCAATGCAAAAAGAATCATTGTCCAACTCTCAATGGTTAGGCAGAAATGAATTTTTGAAGTTTGAAACAAAATATTGCCTTGAAATGAAATTAATTCCAAATAAAATAATCAAAAGGCATCAAGAACAAAAAATAAATTTTGTTTTAGAGTTGGACAATGTTTCTAAATGTTCCTAAATGCAACATGAATTTTTTTGTGATTTTTAAATACCTAAAAGTATTTTTAATTAATTAATTTTCATTAACTAATTAAAAATAAACTTTTAAAGGATTTAAAAATAATTTTTAATGCAAAAAATAAAAATAAAAATATTTTTGTGTTCTGAAAAATAATGAAAACCTTGACAAAAATTTTCATAATTTTTAAACATTTTTTGCTATTTTTAATAATTCGTGCAAAATAAATCAAAACAAATGAAAATAAAATGAATTTTAAATGAAAAATGGGAAAGTCAACTGATCTGAGGGCTGAGATTCAAACTCACAGGGGCGGGAATTGACCTGGCGCGCTAATGGACGGCTCACATTCAAACTTGCCTAATTACGTCATTAAGCCCTAATCTGAACCCTAAACACTTTCAGGTGACCGGAACAGTGTTCCGGTCATCTTCTCCGGCAAGGTGTTCATGCTATCTCACTCCCTACGCATCAAAACTTCACCAAAATCTCCAGATTCACTCCTTAAACATCATTAAACCTAAACCCCAACCCAAAATCCATTTATTTTCACTGAATCATAAGAATCAAAGCAAAAAGTATTTCACGGGCAAAGTTTCAGAACAAGCATACAACCTCAAAACTCAATCATTTTCAAAAATAAAAGGTTCAGTGCATTCAGGGAAGCATGTAGATCATTTTAGAAACAAGAAATAAGAGTTCTGGAAAAATGAATTTCCATGGCTACCTGAATCGAAGCTTTCAACCCAAGAGCTTCTGGACCAGTTTCTTGCTTCCAATCAACTCCACTGACCTCCCTCAAGTGTTTGCAATGCTTGGTTGGAGTTTATAATGGCTGGTTTGTGAGACTGAGCAGGTTCTGTTCAGTGAAGTGAGGAAATCGTGTTTTGATTTGAGGGGGTTTCAGGGATGAATGAGGGCAGGGAAATGATTAGGGAAGTGTGCTGAGATGTTTTGTGAAGTTTTTTTCTATGTTTGATGCTTGTATGATGAGTTTTGAAGGAAGTTGCATAAGAGGTGGAAAATGAGAATGCTGGCTTGGAGAGTGTTTCAGCATGAGTTGTTATGTGTTTTGGCTTGCCTTTGGTCCACTTATCACTCATGGATAGGTCTGTGGAGTTGGTGTGCCCTATTGTGATTGGTATGGGTCTTTTGCCAAAAAGTCAAGCTTTGTGTAAGAGAGGTATGGGCTCATGGATAGCCAAGGACAAGAGGGGTATCCTGCGCAGCAAGAAGTGAGGAGGACCATAGGATCAAATTTGAAGTCATCCAGCACATGGATTAGGGTTTGAGTGAGGTTTTGCAACTTTGTTCATCTTTGGCCCCTTTGAAGTTTCTTGATCTACAAGTCATAAAAATGAGCAAACTCTTGATGCAATCTGACTTTTAGATAATGCTTCATGTTTGTATAAAGGTTAGAAGTCACTTTGAGGTCTCAAATTGCCTTGGCAAGTGATTTTGCAACTTTGCCTCTTTGGTAGAAAACTTGAAATTATGTGATTTTTCCCAACTTTGACAAACCATAACTTTTGATCCAAAATGAATTAGAACAAGTTCTTGTACTTTTTGAAAAGGGAATGATCCATTCTACAACTTTCATGACCAAAGTTTTCCCATTTGAAGCATTTTTGAATCAAAAAGCAAGGGTTGAAAAAGTTTCCCAAAATGGCAAGTTTCCATTACAAGTCATTTTCCCAAAAAAGTCAACTTTGCAAATGGCTTGAAATTCTTCAATTTTGTGAACTTATAACATCTTCTATGATCAAATAAAGATCATACATGATCAAAATGATGATGAACACCCTTTGGTTGGGTCATTGAGGGCCTCAGATGCCCTGATTTTGCACTGACTTGCTTAAAAAGTCAACTCTTGATCAGATGCCTTCCCCATGGAATTTCTTCATGAAAATTGATATGAATGATCCCTATACAATATAGAGACCAATAGGAACAAGAATGACCAAAATATTTGGAGTTATGGCCTCTGAAACCTTAACCCTAATTTTAGGTCATCTGTGCAGTCAAACCTGGCTCTGCTTCCATGCCAATCTCAGTTCTTGTGATTTTTTTGACTTTCTTGACTTTGTGAGGATACAATATGATGCTTGAACATACATGGACCCCTTTGAAGTGATTGATGACCTTTGGAGTGGCTCAAATGGCTCTTGGATTGCTCAGATCACAAACCCTAGATGCAGATGACTTTGAACCAATGCAGTGAATCTAAAATGTGGTATGAGATGCTATGATTGAACTTATGCATATGAAAAGGTCACAAACCATGGTGTGAATGGGTGAGGGCAAATTTGGGGTGTTTACAACATGGAAAAGTGAACGGAATCATGTCGAAACGACTCAAAACAAATGAATTGGCTACTGGAAATAGACTAAAAAATTCCCTAAAATCAATACCTAAACATACATGAACCATATAAGCACTAGGAAGCAAGATTGAGCAAGAAAATAAGCTAAAAATCCAAAAATGAACAGCATTAACCGGTTAACCAAATTGGTTAACCCGTTAACAGACATAAAATACAGCATTTTGGCAAAAAACGCACGCGTTAACCGGTTAACGCTGAACAGAAAGTGAAAAATGCTTTTGAAATAAGTGCTTTTGGCCACAATTTTCCTTCTAAACAACCCTAACCCCCACCTAATCATACTAACACGAATTTCTACTCAATTAGGGCTTATTAACACATGCTAGAATCTATAACAAGCTACAATCCTAACTTCTAATCCATCAAAAACCACAAATCGCAAGCAAAACTTAACGAACACGTAATTAAACACAAGCAATACGAAAAGCACTTAAAGAATGACGAAATGGAGAGATGAAGAGAATAACTTAAAGGAAAAGTGATTTAGATCACCAACCTACGAAGCGGAGTAGTGCTTCGGTGAATGTTGCAAGAATTGGAGCTTGATCGAAGAGAAAACAAAGAAAACCGCGAAACTGTAAAATAAATGCGTTCTTAATGCTTGAACCTTCGTGTGCTTCCGATAAGTCGAAACCTTCACCAAAATTTAGTAGCTTCTTCTTCCAAAATCCACAAAATCAATGGAGGTTGAGGCTAAGCTTCAAGATCTTCAAGTTTCAATGTGAAACTTGAAGAGCTTATTCAAAAAGCTTTGGTGAAAAAAAGGGAAATGGAGGAAAAGTGAGAGAGAAAAAGTGACTGTGAGAGAATGATAAATTTGGAAATGAAAATTGTGTGTGTCATCCTTTGGTTTGGATGAAAATGGCTTAAATATGACTTAGGTTTGGGGCCCAAAAATTAGGCTTGGGATCCAAAATTATGGTTCGGTAATGAGGTTAGGATTTAGCAATGGAACTAGGTTAGGAGAAGGAACATTCTAGAAGATGGTAGAACAGGGTAGAAGTTTCCAAGGGAAATGGAGTGGAATTGAAATGGAAAAACAAGAGGGAAAGAATGAAAGGAAGTGCGGAAAGAAAGTGGAAGGAAAAGTGGAGGGAAATGTAAAACCAACCACTTTTCAAATGATTTTTCTTTGATTTTTTATGATTCCTCCATAATTTCTTGACCAAATTTGAACCATAGGATCATTGTAACCCTAATTTCATGATTTCGATCTTAAAAGTCCGGAGTCGGTCCTTTTACCTAGCTCGGTTGCCTTTTCCCCGATTCCTCGATTTTCTGTCGACTAGCCAGTCGAACCCCTTCCAAAACGTATTTGTGGACGAGATTTGAACCCTATGACTTTGACATCTTATATAATACAAAGGAATCCTCTTTGAATCGAAACTTCATGAAGAAGCCCAGTAGAAGTGAAACCCTAATTTGGCCCTTTTCTTCAGGAGATACTGCACTGCTTGCTTCCTGTGATTAACTCCAAATCTTTCCATGGCTCGTGGCTTCAAGTGAAGACTCGTGAGATGTTACGAACCCTTTGCACAAGGTTGAGAAGCTTTGTGGCCCTGTGATTTCCTTTGTAAAGCCTTCAATTGCTCCAATCATTGATCACATACCCATGCCTCAGATATGTGTAACACGGTGGGAGAACTGACTTTAGTTAAATGTTGCGGATAGCAAGATTCGCCACCGACTTTTATTTTATCCAAAGGAAAGGGTATAAAAGAACAGGAAAGACCTTAAAAGATTTTTGGGTTCGGGGGGTAGGTTATGTAAAGGGAAGGTGTTAGCACCCTTTACATCCATGGTTATCCATGGGCTCTTAGTTACTTAGCTCACTTTAAAATATTTTTGAGAAGTGTAGTGTGTGTTTAGAAATTTTCTTAAGTACTTTATAATGATCCATGTACGGATATATATAAAGACTTTGTTTTGAAAATTGTTTGAAAATATGAAGTGTTTTTGAAATGTTTTGAAAAGGTGAGCAAGTACATAAGAGGAACCTACCCTAAGTTAAATCTTTTCTGTTCTTAAATGTCTTTCAATGGTAAGACTATCCCTATTATTAAGGAATAGGTAGTCATTACCTTGGATGTTATGAGTGACAAGTAAAGGGACATCTGTGATTAGGCAACTGTAAGGTGTATTAGCAATTCGAAGGGACTTATCATCTTTTATTCGGAGGGACAAGATCATTTACGAAGGCAGCCATGAAGGGACTTGATCTTATAATTCTTTAAAGGGACAAGATGATATTAATGAGATAAGGGACTTTGCTTTTTACACCTTACTTGACCTTTTTATTTAGGCAACAATGAGAGGTAACCCTTAAGAAGTGAGATGGCGATCAAAGATCGACTTACGTGTGTGCGTGTACAAGTTTAAATATTTATCTTATAATTAGTGACCTAAATTCAATTTTAAGATACAAACATGTTTGCACTCCCTATTTTACTAACCATAGCAATTTAAATAAATAATAAAAATTCTACAACTATTACATAATTTGCACAGTTACATTATAATAAAATAATTTAAATAAATAAGCATATAATAAATAAATAAATAAGAAGGTTAGTAATAATAAATAAATATAAAAGAGGTTAGTATAATAAGATAATATAGAAAATAAATTAAAAGTTCAAATTTAAATAAATAATCATTTTTAGGAATAATAATAATTATATACTCATAAATATGATTAATGGTTTAATAAATTAATTATATATACATATTAGAAATATTTGTTAATTATAATTAAATAAACATAATAAAATAAGAAATTACAATTATAAAAGAAAATTAGGGTTTTGAAAATAAATTAGGGTTTATATAAATATTAGGGTTTTTTAATTATTAATTTACATATAACTAATTTATTTACATATTATAAATATATTTAATAATAAAACATATAATAAAATAAATATGCTAATTAGATTTTTTTATTAGAAAACAATATGCATTTTAAAAGAATATAAGGTTTTATAAAAATACAATTTAATTATTATTTTAGAAAACTATTTTAATTAATTTAAAGAAATAAAACAAAGAAAATGGCAAAATAATGGAAAAACCTCAAAAAAAAACAGGACCTGGGATTTGAACCCAGGTCCTTTACCTGACCAAGCATACTCCAAAACCAGCTGAGCCACTGCGCGCTTGTGATATAGAATGAGAAGCTAATCATTATATTATAAAATCATTGGAGAAATAGCCTTGAAGCAAAAAAATTGCTGGAGACCAGATTCGATCCCCTGCCCATTACTTCATATGCGTGCGTCCTTACCAACTGTGCTAAGCATTGTATCTGAAATATAATTGATAACATAATATAATAAAACAAGCTTAATTTCAAAAATCAGATTTCGCGCCATAACCTTCATCTTCTTCCCCTGGACCTGCGAAATTTCCTGCGTTTTCCTCTGCGCATTTACCTGCGAATTAAGGTTCCTAGGGAAACCTGTGTTTTCTCAAACACCATGAAACCTGTGAAATTTCACCAAATTGATCACATCATTGTGATCCTTACATCTTATACAGTTCATTAGCGTTGTTAGAATTTATTTATATGTGTTTAAATGGAAAACCCTAAACGGCCAGTGAAACCCTAATAATGGTGGAATCTGTTCTTGGTAACAAAACTTCAATCGATTAGCCCATATATGACCTAAAGCTTATCACAAACAAGAAAATATCATCAAAAATCATTAATAATGCTTAGATATTAAAAATCGAAAACGAAAAAAATCAAGAACAAAGTGGATTCGGTTTATGCGTTTTATGATGTTATGGATGAAGATGATGATGGGGATACAATCAGAAAGTCTCAAGGAAGCTAAAGCAACCTTTACTTTGTCTTGAAAGTGTCTCTAACTTCAAAACCGAATGCCACTTTTTGTATGAAAATTGAAACTTTGTTCTTACCCTTGGAGGCTGCAATTTCGTCCCCTCTTATTGGCAATGTGTTTGTCTATATATATGGATTGAATTAGGTAAGAAAAATGTTATAGCTCTTTGGATTTTTTTTGATGTTTGAAGATTGAAAAAGATATGTCCTAAAACTTGATTTTCCTTTGATCCAACATTTCTATTTTGGGATAATCTTCATAACTTTTGTATCAATTTGATCCAAATATTATTTATGACATTCTAGAAGCAAAATCCTTTTTCAAATATATGATTTTATATTTTATTTCAATTTAAATTGTATTTTAATGAATAAAATTCAAATAATTATGAAATAAAAAATAAAAAATCAGAAAATATGTGGGTTGGGTCGTGCTTGATGATATTGTAAAGATGGGATGGCAATTTGGTGGGCTCATTTAGCAAAAATTGGATTTAAAGCCTTATTTGCTTCATAAGTTTCCCTAAAATTTCCCAACTTTGCAAGGGCACAAATCCTTCAATTTTAATTCTATGAGGGTGTTCTTGGACATTTTGGAAATCTTAAAGAGTCCTCTAACCAACCTCTTTGGTCTCATGTCCATATCTTTTACCATTCTCAAGTTATGCTCTTTGGAAGTTGTTGACTTTTAAAAGGACCTATAATGTCTTAGCTCATATCTTCCAAATGAAGCATTTTTGGGCTTTGCTTGTGAGACACAAAGTTGTAGAGAATTCAATTTCATTCAAAATGAGCTTTGGATGGAAAATTTTTGATGAAGCATGTGAAAGTTATGGCTGGTCAAAGTTCAGTTGACTTTTCCTATGAAAACCCTAATTTAGAAACTCCTGATTCTTGATGATCTGAAATCTCCTTGATGAATCATGATCAACCCTTGATCAAATGATGAATTTTACTTCATATACTTGATGTTGGCAAAAAATCATGAAGTTTGACTTTGGTTTGACCCCAGTTGACCTCAGTTTGACTTTTTAACTACTTTGACTGATTTTGACCTATCTAATCATCTGACTGAGCAAACCTTTGGGAAAAGTCTTGAAACTTGTCATGGGGATTCTTGAACACATATAAGATGTTATGAAGCTCACTTTAAGTCTTGGAAGTTCATTTAGCATGATGAAAGTCAAAACCCTAGTTTAGGATGCAGTGCTTAGGAGGATGCATTGTCTGAGGGAATTGTCACATCTTCTGACTAATTGTGAACTTTGTGAACCTCATGAGATGTATTGTGAACCTTGTGAACCTTGTGAGCCTCTTAGTACACAATGTCTTGTCTTGTGGAGGGCAAATTTTAGGGTGCAACAGCTGCCCCTGTTCAATTTTCTGAAACCTGAGTGGTTAGATTGGTATGTGTGCCAGTCGTGACCTGGAAGGTTGAAGGGGATTGAACACAAAAGCCCAAAAATTTGCACTCACCAGTGCATAGAGTAACACTGATGATTAGTTGTATATGCTTGAGTGGGCTTGAAGATGCCACATGGAAGAACTAGAGATGGGCTTAGAGATGCCATCAGGATGAACTGGAGATGGGCTTAGAGATGTCATCTAAAATATATGGATGTGGTGATGTTTTGTATGTTGATACTGGATATCAGTACTAGGTCTTTGTATAAGCCGTCTCTGAATCATTTATGCAACATGATTTGAGTTGTTGGATGGACCAGTAGAAATAAATCTTGTGATGATTATCTTTTCTGGAAGTATCTTGGATTAGGGAATTGATCTTTGTACTGACCGTTTGCCTACTCTCCAAGGTCAAAAGAACGTCAGGATTTGTTCTTCTGATAAATATCTTGAACCAGGGAATGGATCTTTTTACAGACCGTTTGCCTGCTATTCAAGGGCCAAAAGAACGTCAGGATTTGTTCTTATGGGTCAAAAGAACGTCAGGATTTGTTCTTCTGAAAAATATCTTGAACCAGGGAATGGATCTTTTTACAGACTGTTTGCCTGCTATTCAAGGGCCAAAAGAACGTCAGGATTTGTTCTTAAGGGTCAAAAGAACGTCAGGATTTGTTCTTCTGAAAAATATCTTGAACCAGGGAATGGATCTTTTTACAGACCGTTTGCCTGCTATTCAAGGGCCAAAAGAACGTCAGCATTTGTTCTTCTGAATAATGTCTTGAACCAGGGAATGGATCTTTTTACAGACCGTTTGCCTGCTATTAAAGGGCCAAAAGAACGTCAGGATTTGTTCTTCTGAATAATGTCTTGAACCAGGGAATGGATCTTTTTACAGACCGTTTGCCTGGTATTCAAGGGCCAAAAGAACGTTAGGATTTGTTCTTCTGAATAATGTCTTGAACCAGGGAATGGATCTTTTTACAGACCGTTTGCCTGCTATTCAAGGGCCAAAAGAACGTCAGGATTTATTCTTCTGAATAATGTCTTGAACCAGGGAATGGATCTTTTTACAGACCGTTTGCCTGCTATTCAAGGGCCAAAAGAACGTCAGGATTTGTTCTTCTGAATAATGTCTTGAACCAGGGAATGAATCTTTTTACAGACCGTTTGCCTGCTATTCGAGGACATCTTGAGTAGTGTATGGATCATTTCTGACCCGTTGTGAATTGTTGATATTGATTTATCTGTATATAACTATCCTGCAAGGAAAAAGTTAGTTTATGCAATATGTATGCATGTATAGTATGATGCACTTAAGTAAATGTATTATGCATTTATGGTATGTATGTTATGGTATGATGTAAATGATGTATGTATGAATCATGCGGCCTGAAGCGTCTGGATATCTTTGTATAACAACTGCTGGCTAGGGAAAATAAATCTCGATTCGTTGCTGAAGAATACGAGGAACTCGTTCCCGTCTCGTTTGATAATATAGTATTCATAACCTCCCGTCTTCGTTCGTCGTACCTTCTTTGAAGGAATAAGTTCCCGACTATCCGTCTGAGGATAAAAGAGATGGATATAAATTCAAGGGGAGATGTAACTTTAAGTATCTATGATGATAGATTTGCCCTACTGGGGGATTTGTAGCTGTCTTGTGGGGATGAACCGGCGAAGCTTCGTTGAATTCCTTCCCTCGTTCGTCTTTAGTAAATACTATTAATGCATTTTCATGCATTTCTGGTAAACATCAATCATATACAAAAGCATACATACATTCAAACACAACCAATGGACGTTTCGCTTATGTAAATAGGGTAAAAGTAAATCTGGATTCAAAGATGAAATTTTATTTATATCACAAAGTGACCTATACATAGGCAAGTTTGTACAAGGAGACAGAAATCCTAGTAAGAGGAATTTGTCATAAAATTTTTACAAAACAAAGAAAATCAGCTATGTGGGAAATAATCCTATTGATTTTCAATTCTACTATTGCCATTATCTTCAAGTATTTCATCTTCTGCTGTCGAGACGGAAACGATTGGATTGATCTTTATCTGTTCAAACTTGAACTAAGTAGCACAACTGGTTGGAGTTACATGGGTGATCCAAACGAGACATAGTCATACACTTTAATCCCTAACTTTTGCCTGAATTGTCCTTTCAGGTTTTCAATTCACCGGGATACCCTTTTTTGCCCAAGCCGCCTTTTCAGGTTTTCGACTTGCCGGGTGTACATTTTTTTATATATATCCCTAATTTTTGCCTGAATCCTTTTGGTTCGTCGGGATGCCCTTATTTTTGCCTAGGCCAATCAACCTAGCAGGTCTCTTTTTATGCGTAGTATTTTTTAACTATGTCTGCGTTTACAGGCTGCGGGAAGTCTTCACCATCCATAGTAGTAAGTATCATGGCACCTCCTGAGAATACTGTTTTGACTACGAATGGTCCTTCATATGTAGGAGTCCACTTTCCCCTAGGATCACCCTGTGGTAATATGATACGCTTGATTACCAAGTCACCAGCCTAATATACCTTTGGCTTAACCTTCTTATTAAAAGCTTTGATCATCCGTTTTTGGTACATCTGGCCATGACAAACAGCTGCTAACCTCTTCTCATCAATCAATTTATCTGGTCAAGTCGAGTCTGAATCCACTCATCTTCATCCAAGCCTTCATCCTTCATAATTCTTAAGGAGGGAATCTGAACTTCAATGGGCAGAACTGCTTCCATACCATATACTAAGGAGAATGGGGTTGCCCCTGTTGAAGTATGTATTGTAGTACGATAACCATGAAGAGCAAATGGTAACATCTCGTGCCAATCTTTATAAGTGACAGTCATCTTCTCTTCTTAATATTCTTGTTAGCAGCTTCTACTGCCCCATTCATCTTTGGACGATACGGAGAAGAGTTGTGATGCTTAATCTTGAACTGCGTGCAGAGATCAGTGATCATAGTGTTGTTCAGATTAGTGCCATTGTCAGTAATAATCCTTTCAGGGATGCCATACCTACATATGAGATTATTCTTAATGAATCGAGCCACAACATTCTTGGTAACAGATGCAAATGAAGCAGCCTCCACCCACTTAGTAAAGTAATCAATAGCAACCAGGATGAAACGATGCCCATTAGAAGCAGTAGGCTTAATCTCACCAATCATATCAATGCCCCACATGGCAAAATGCCAAGGAGCATTCAACACATTCAATGGTGATGGAGGTATATGTACTTTATCAGCATAGATTTGACACTTGTGACATGTTCTGGAATGTTGATAGCAGTCAGCTTCCATGGTAGACCAATAGTAACCTGCTCTCAGTATCTTCTTTGCCATGGTATGACCACTAGAATGAGTGCCAAAGATCCCATCATGCATATTTTCCATAATCTCTGTTGCTTCCTTCTTATCCACACAACGAAGCAAAGTTGAATCATGATTACGCTTGTACAAAATCCCATTACTCAAAAAGAACTTAGCAGAAAACCTTCTCAGAAACTTCCTATCTTTGACAGATGCCCCTTCAGGGAACTCCTGGGCTTCAAGATATCTTTTCACTTCATAGAACCAAGGCTTCTCCTCTGTTTCTCCAGTGTCAATCTCATTGCAGTATGCAGGCTTTTCAAATCTATCAATAGTAATCTTGGGAGCTTCATCATCCCAGCTGATCTCAAACATAGATGCCATGGTGGCTAATGCATCTGCCAACTGATTCTCTCTTCGTGGAATATGTCAAAGGGTAATCTCTTTAAAATGTGGGATCAAAGACAACACATGCTCTCTGTAAGGAATAAGATTATCATGCTTGGTATCCCAATCTCCTTTAATCTGACTTACTACCAGGGCTGAATCTCCATACACGTCAAGGAACTGAATCTTCATATCAATGGCAACTTTGATACCCAGGATACATGCCTCATACTCAGCCATGTTATTGGTACAATAGAAACAAAGTCTTGCAGTAATTGGGGTATGACAACCTTCAGGGGAACTGATCACAACACCAACACCATTACCAAGTGCATTAGAAGCTCCATTAAAAACCATAGTCCATCGGGATCCTTGTTCAGGTCCGTCATATTGTCCAGGTTCTTTGGTAATAATCATAATGTCTTCATCAGGGAACTCAAAACTCATTGGCTGATAGTCATCCACTGCTTGATGAGCCAAATGATCAGCTACAACACTTCCTTTAATGGCCTTCTGAGTAGTGTATTGTATATCATATTCTATCAAGATCATTTGCCATCTTGCTATTCTTCCGGAGAGAGCAGGTTTCTCGAATATGTACTTGATTGGATCCATCTTCGAAATCAATAAGGTAGTATGAGTCAACATATACTGTCTTAGTCGGTGAGCAGCCCATGCCAAAGCGCAGCAAGTTTTCTCGAGCAGTGAGTATCTTGTTTCACAGTCGGTAAACTTTTTGCTAAGGTAGTATATTGCCTGCTCTTTTCGACCAGACTTGTCATGTTGCCCCAATACACACCCCATTGAGTTGTCTAACACTGTTAAGTTCATGATCAAGGGTCTTCCATCAACTGGTGGCATCAAAATTGGAGGTTCTAGAAGATATCTCTTGATTTCATCAAAGGAATTCTGGCATTCATCATTCCATTCCATTACCTGATCTTTCTTCAACAATTTGAAGATTGGCTCACAGGTAGCAGTTAATTGGGAAATAAATCTTGCAATGTAATTCAATCGTCCCAAGAAACCTCTAACCTCCTTCTCAGTACGGGGAGCTGGCATTTCTCGTATAGCTTTCACTTTTGCAGGGTCTACTTCAATACCTTTTCCACTGACGATGAAACCCAGGAGTTTACCGGATCTAACTCCAAAATTACATTTGTTTGGGTTCAATCTCAACTTGTATTTCTTCAACCTCTCAAACAACTTATGTAGATGATCAAGGTGTTGCTCTTCATTATGGGACCTGGCTATCATATCATCCACATATACTTCTATCTCATGATGAATCATATCATGAAACAAAGCCACCATAGCACGCTGATATGTTGCCTCGGCATTTTTTAACCCAAATGGCATCACTTTATAACAAAACGTGCCCCACTGTGTAACAAATGTTCTCTTCTCCTTATCTTCAGGTGCCATCTTGATTTGATTGTAACTAGAAAAACCATCCATAAAAGAGAATACCTTATGCTGAGCAGTGTTGTCTACCAGAACATCAATATGAGGAAGTGGAAAGTCATATTTGGGGCTGGCCTTATTCAAATCCCTGTAATCTACACACATACGTACCTTACCATCTTTCTTAGGTACTTGTACCACATTTGCAACCCATTGAGGATAAGAAGTCACAGCTAAGAACCCTGCATCAAACTGTTTCATCACCTCTGCCTTAATCTTCTCTGACATTTCAGGACGCATGCGACGAACCTTCTGCTTCTTTGGACGACAGTCTTCTTTTACTGGTAAACGGTGAACCACAATGTTTGTATCCAACCCTGGCATATCTTCATAGGACTAAGCAAAGATCTCCACATAATCATGTAACATCTGAATCAATCTGTTCTTGACACTATCCTCTAATTCAGCCCCTATCTTTACTTCTTTCCTGTTTTCTTCAGTTCCCAGATTCACAACTTCGATTGGCTCTTCATGTGGTTGTATAGCTTTCTCTTCTTGTTGTAACAACCTAGCAAGCTCTACAGGTACTTCACAATCGTTCTCCTTTCCATCCTCAACTTGATAGATCAGATTCTCGAAATTATAATTGGCAATAGTAGAACTGTTATCAACAGGATCCAGAGTGGATGAGGATCTGCATTTTAGTGATGTGGGTGTGTGTAAGAACACATAGCTGATAAAACAAAAATAAAAGAAAAGAAAGATAATGAACACAATATTTACGAAAACGAAACGTCCACTGATTTTTATTGAATGAAGTATGCAAATGAAATGACATCCCGAAACAAGCATACCATTGTGCCCCGGGTAAGGCACAAGGCTTAAGAGTTTAATTGTTAAAAATTACAAACTTAAAAGTAACAACACAATAATAGTATTTACTCCTGACTAAAGGAGATAGGAATAATATCTTCGGCTTTCCAATTATTGAGCCCATCACCCACAGTAGGAAAAATCCAAGCATCCAAGTTGTAGTCTTCATCATAGTCACTCACAGCATTGATCTGATCTTTCATAATCCCTTGATTGGTGATACGAACAACACGAGCACGACGAACAGCCTTCTGGGACTCTGCAGTGAAACCCAAACCAAATTTGTCATACTTGTAAGGAATGTCAGGAAGCTGACCCTAAATAGTACAACCACCTTCATCCACCACAGCTCTAGCATCCTTGAGGGAAGCCATTGTAGGAGGTACTCTGGTGACCACAGGAACTTTCTTGACAACAGGAGGAGCTTCAAAATTAGGAACAACCCAAGGAACTACTTCAAACGTCTGGCACGGAGTTTCAACATATTCACCTTCCACTTCAAGATATTTAAATGTGTTCACGTGGCTAATCATATATCCTTCCTCTCCGTAAACAGTGACAACCTTTCCCTCTACTGGATATCTCAGCTTCTGATGTAAATTGGAAGTCACAGCACCTGCCCCATGGATCCAGGGACGCCCAAGCAAACAAGAATACGACGGACGAATATCCATTACATAAAAAGTAGCATTGAAGACCTGAGAACCTACTTTGATTGGGAGATCTATTTTTCCGTGCACCACTCTTCTTGAGCCATCAAAGGCCTTCACCACTATATTACTGGGCTTTAACACAACATCTTTAGGACTAAGCTTGTTCAGAACCTCTTTAGGCAACACATTCAGCGAGGAACCATTGTCTATTAACACATGTGACAGGGTAGTGCCCCTACATTCAATAGAGATATGTAGAGCCCTATTATGATCCCTCTTGGCAGGAGTCAAATCAGCGTCGGAGAAACCTAACCCATTATCATAGGTCAAGTGTGCAACACAATTTTCAAACTGGTCTACAGAGATCTCATTTGGTACGTGAGCAGTCTTCAAGAATTTAATCAAGGCTTTGGCATGAGCCTCAGAACACAACAATAAAGACAACATAGAAATCTTGGAGGGAGTATGTCCCAATTGATCAACAATGTCATAATCACTCTTGTGAATGATCTTCAATACTTCTTCCATCTGCTTAGAAAGATCATCAGCAGTTGGTACATCAGTTTGCACAGGTTCAATAACAGGACCTTTGCCCCGAGCATCAGCAGTGGAGGTAGTAGTTGGAGTAACTGTATTCTTGGAGGTAACCGAAGGAGAGAAAACTCTTCCACTTCGTGTGATCTTACTAGATCCAACAATATTATCAACATCCAAATTTTCATCAACAACAGGTGCATCTGCTAAGGATTCCTGCTTAACACCATGAATATAAACATCGGAGCCATAATGCCAAGGCATCGCTTTATCAGAAGTATATGGAATAGGACCCGGAGTGGTGATGATCATAGGAGCCACTCTAGCTTCAGCAACAATCTTCACAGGGCCTTCAGCAGTAATCTTAATTGGACCCTTATGAGTGATTTTGACAGGGCCCTTGGAAGTGATCCTTACCGGCACTTTATCAACCATGTCCACCTCTTCAACCTTCGCACCTTGAGTTATATGTTCAACCATACTCTCCACAAAAGGTGTCCTCTCAAACAATATGGTGTAATTATCCATGAGGCGTTGAATACCGTCCTTCAACTTCCAGCAACTATCCGGTTTATAAGCACAATAGAAACAATCTTCATTACAACCTGGAAAGAACCCAGCTTGTACCAACTTCTTCTTAATAACAGACAATGGTGTGGTTATATCTGCAACTGAGGAAATATGTGAAACTTCATCAATGGCATTAATAGTCTTTTCATGATTTGGCATGGGAGTAGTAATCACATTTGGAGTACCAGGATGGTCAAACTCAATTTCTCCAGCATCAATCATGTCCTGAATTTTATTCTTCAATATCCAGCAATTATTGGTATCATGTCCCTGACAATTAGAATGATATGCACATCGTGCATTAGGATTGTACCTGAGAGAGGTAACATTGAGGTTCTGAGGAGGGTCCTTCAAAGTGATGAGTTCACCCTTCAACAAGTGTTGCAAGGCTTGGGCCATTGACATGTTGAGCTTGGTGAACTGTCTTCTAGGCCTCTGTTGATTGCCCTGTGGTGGTTCTGGTGTTGCAGGAGTAGGATTGGAGATATGAACTGCACTCACAGATTGGTGCCTCCTACTACGATCAGGTTGACCATACACAACATTTGACTCTTTCTTCCCACTAGGGGGCTTCTTTGTAGTATTTGATGAAGAAGCACCCACTTGTATCTTGCCACTCCTTATACCACTTTCTACGCGCTCTCCTGTCATTATCAACTCAGTGAAGCCAGATGATGAGCTTCCAATGAGATGACTATAAAAAGGACCATTCAGCGTACACATGAACATATCCACTAACTCCCTGTCCGTTAGAGGAAGTTGTACTCTTCCGGCCAAATCTCTCCACTTCTGGGCATACTCCTTGAAGTTCTCTTTAGCACCCATAGACATGCTTTGGAGTTGCATGCAAGTAGGGGCTAGATCAGCATTGTATTGATATTGCTTATAAAAGGCCTCAACAAGATCATTCCAATCACGGATGTTGACACTCTCCAACTGATAGTACCATTCCAATTGAGCTCCAGATAAGCTCTCTTGGAAGAAATGGATCCACAACTTCTTATCCGCAGTATGGGGTTGGATCCTCCGGACATAGGACCTCAGATGCAGTTTGGGACAAGAAACACCATCATACACTACAAAAGCAGGGACCTTGAAACCAATGGGTATAACCACCCCAGATATCAGACTCAGGTCTTCAAAATCCAGCCCAGAAGACTTTTGCAATTCCATAGCATCCATTCTATCCACCAACATCTTGAACTTATCTTCATTAGGAACATGATAGTAGTTAGCTTCAGAATCAGAATCCCCCATTGTATTATGGAGACTGCCTCCCTCTTTCTCAGACTCTTCAGACTCATAATCTTCAACCTGTTCCTTGGTCTTGACAGGACCTCTGAACCTTCTTCCCATATTGATTAAGCCTCCTGATCTTCTAGTCTTCTTAGTCTTCTTGGCCAGCAGTGTCTTCAATTCATCCTGCCCCTTGGACAAGTTCAGGATCAGCTCTTGGAACTGGGCATTCTGTGCCTGGAGATCTTTAACTGTTTGTTCAAGAGCCATTGCTGAAATAAACAGCGAGAAGATAAGATACCTGTACATAAAAAACCTGTGATGCAATGATATGGCGTATAAATGCGTATGCAATGTTTTCAAGGACCGCATGATTTAAATTTGCTTAAACAATCAAGAAAGTAAACTTTTATTAGTAATAAATTTGTTTGCCCCTTAGGCGTACAATAAAAATGAAATGAATACAAAAGATGGGGTTTTAAGTATCCCATGGACGTTTCTTCTTTGTGTTGAGGTATGAGTTGAGATTCCGCTCCTCACGAAGTTGCTTTGTTAGCTCCAGGATTCTTTCTTGACTTGCTGTGTAATGAGTCTCAGAAGTATCCCTTTGCTCTTTCAACTGGATCCAGGACCTCTGTAAGTCTTCCATGTCAGTGGGCATGTCTGGGTGAAGGATGGTATAAGAAGTATCTCCTTCAGCAACAGGCTCCATAGTAACTGGCAGGACGGCAGGATATGGCATCATAAGAGTCTGAGCACGAGCTCGTACCCATCTGAGATAAGCTTCCATAGGGATAATGTACTTGGGCTCCAGAGTCTTGCTGTCAACCTTGTTCACTTTCTCCCATGCTCGTATAAACCTTTGACGGTAACCTTGAAGATCGTTGTCGTAGTTGAACACAATACCCTGAATAAGCATGTCATGAGGACCATCACTCCGAGCGTAACCAAACTAACGTAGAGCTAAAGAAGGATTGTAGGTAATTCCTCCTCTTATGCCTAGAAGTGGCACATTAGGAAACTCCCCACAACGATCAATGATAGTAACATTCTCCATAGAACTAGAGCACCAATGAATGTCTGAATGAGAGAGTGACATAATCCTCTTGGACCACCTGAACCCTTGTTCATTCTTCATCACTGATCAAGGAAGGTGAGAAATAAACCACCTAGACAATAAAGGTATGCAGCACATCAGAGTTCCTCGTGCCTTCGTAGTACGAGTATGGAGAGAATGCAGAATATCTCCAAGTAATGTAGGCACTGGATTGTGACTCAGAAATATGTTGATGGCGTGAACGTCTATGAACTGATCTGGATTGGGGAACAACACTAAGCCATAAATCAACAAGGCTAAAATCTCCTCAAAAGCATCATAGCTCATAACCTTCAAGAATACTTGAGCCTTCTCTATCAACACCTTAGCAAGAATACCCTTAACTTCACTCCTCGTTTCTAGAACAATGTCAGATTTCTTCAAATGTAGAGCTGCAGCAATGACTTCAGGTTTAGGCTCTTTCTCCAAACCTGTGAATGGTTTCTGATCAAGGATAGGTATACCCAGAAGTTTGGAGAACTCTTCCATTGTAGGAACCAGCTGATAGTCGGGGAATGTGAAGCAATGATGCTTAGGATCAAAGAACTGAAACAGAACACTCATCATGTCTTCATTGAACCCTGAAGTGACTAGATCCAGTAGCTGACCATGCCTCTTGATGAACTGAGAGTTTTCAGAAACTTGAGAAACCAATTCCTTAAGCTTAGGAGGTATTCCTACAAAGTTGATCCGGATAGTATTCCTACGAGCAGAAGCCATGACCTGCAACAAAGAACAAAGATAAATCCTTTGGTCCTTGAAATGGTTAGTGAAAATGCTATGCTTATGATGCATGATGATGTTATGATGTTATGCTCAATCACAAACATGTGGCACACACAAACAAGTCACACAATAGCCCTAGGTTTGAAGGCTTGCATGAGGTTTAAAGGTAAATACCCTCCCCTGAAGTTAGTTGGTTCATCCTGTCCTACAAAAGTAACCAGGTTCTAAGGGATCTCAATATCATTGATCCTTCACAAGGGTGGTTGTTCAGTAGGCAACTTACTTGCCAACCAAAACCCTCCAAGTTTAAGATCTCAATGAGTGTAGTATCGAGTATCAACCAACTTCAGTTTTCACCAAAGCCGGCTATCTCACTACTTTCTAAAGGCCAAGATGGGATGACTAGGGTTCTAAAAGTTAGTTAGTGTATTGACAACATATGGCAGCCTCATATTATCCTTAACTTGACTTAAGGAACATAAGCACCAACCAAGAAGTCACACTAACTATGGCCACCAGATCAACCATATCGGTATACGCCGTACAGTTTCCTTGGTCTATTGCCATTTACCTAAGGTACACTAGATCCGGGTTAGGATATTTCACACATAAGAGCACCCAACAAGATAAGTATAAAGCAAACAAGGCAAACAATTTTAAAGTGATCTAATTCCTAAGGGTACCCCTCTTTTATTAAATCCCCAGCAGAATCACCAGTTCTGTAACACGGTGGGAGAATTGACTTTAGTTAAATGTTGCGGATAGCAAGAGTCGCCACCGACTTTTATTTTATCCAAAGGAAAGGGCATAAAAGAACAGGAAAGACCTTAGAATATTTTTGGGTTCGGGGGGTAGGTTATGTAAAGGGAAGGTGTTAGCACCCTTTACATCCATGGTTATCCATGGGCTCTTAGTTACTTAGCTCACTTTAAAATGTTTTTGAGAAGTGTAGTGTGTGTTTAGAAATTTTCTTAAGTACTTTATAATGATCCATGTACGGATATATATAAAGACTTTGTTTTGAAAATTGTTTGAAAATATGAAGTGTTTTTGAAATGTTTTGAAAAGGTGAGCAAGTACATAATAGGAACCTACCCTAAGTTAAATCTTTTCTGTTCTTAAATGTATTTCAATGGTAAGACTATCCCTATTATTAAGGAATAGGTAGTCATTACCTTGGATGTTATGAGGGACAAGTAAAGGGACATCTGTGATTAGGCAACTGTAAGGTGTATTAGCAATTCGAAGGGACTTATCATCTTTTATTCGGAGGGACAAGATCATTTACGAAGGCAGCCATGAAGGGACTTGATCTTATAATTCTTTAAAGGGACAAGATGATATTAATGAGATAAGGGACTTTGCTTTGTACACCTTACTTGACCTTTTTATTTAGGCAACAATGAGAGGTAACCCTTAAGAAGTGAGATGGCGATCCAAGATCGACTTACGTGTGTGCGTGTACAAGTTTAAATATTTATCTTATAATTAGTGACCTAAATTTAATTTTAAGATACAAACATGTTTGCACTCCCTATTTTACTAACCATAGCAATTTAAATAAATAATAAAAATTCTACAACTATTACATAATTTGCACAGTTACATTATAATAAAATAATTTAAATAAATAAGCATATAATAAATAAATAAATAAGAAGGTTAGTAATAATAAATAAATATAAAAGAGGTTAGTATAATAAGATAATATAGAAAATAAATTAAAAGTTCAAATTTAAATAAATAATCATTTTTAGGAATAATAATAATTATATACTCATAAATATGATTAATGGTTTAATAAATTAATTATATATACATATTAGAAATATTTGTTAATTATAATTAAATAAACATAATAAAATAAGAAATTACAATTATAAAAGAAAATTAGGGTTTTGAAAATAAATTAGGGTTTATAAAAATATTAGGGTTTTTTAATTATTAATTTACATATAACTAATTTATTTACATATTATAAATATATTTAATAATAAAACATATAATAAAATAAATATGCTAATTAGATTTTTTATTAGAAAACAATATGCATTTTAAAAGAATATAAGGTTTTATAAAAATACAATTTAATTATTATTTTAGAAAACTATTTTAATTAATTTAAAGAAATAAAACAAAGAAAATGGCAAAATAATGGAAAAACCTCAAAAAAAACAGGACCTGGGATTTGAACCCAGCTCCTTTACCTGACCAAGCATACTCCAAAACCAGCTGAGCCACTGCGCGCTTGTGATATAGAATGAGAAGCTAATCATTATATTATAAAATCATTGGAGAAATAGCCTTGAAGCAAAAAAATTGCTGGAGACCAGATTCGATCCCCTGCCCATTACTTCATATGCGCGCGTCCTTACCAACTGTGCTAAGCATTGTATCTGAAATATAATTGATAACATAATATAATAAAACAAGCTTAATTTCAAAAATCAGATTTCGCGCCATAACCTTCATCTTCTTCCCCTGGACCTGCGAAATTTCCTGCGTTTTCCTCTGCGCATTTACCTGCGAATTAAGGTTCCTAGGGAAACCTGTGTTTTCTCAAACACCATGAAACCTGTGAAATTTCACCAAATTGATCACATCATTGTGATCCTTACATCTTATACAGTTCATTAGCGTTGTTAGAATTTATTTATATGTGTTTAAATGGAAAACCCTAAACGGCCAGTGAAACCCTAATAATGGTGGAATCTGTTCTTGGTAACAAAACTTCAATCGATTAGCCCATATATGACCTAAAGCTTATCACAAACAAGAAAATATCATCAAAAATCATTAATAATGCTTAGATATTAAAAATCGAAAACGAAAAAAATCAAGAACAAAGTGGATTCGGTTTATGCGTTTTATGATGTTATGGATGAAAATGATGATGGGGATACAATCAGAAAGTCTCAAGGAAGCTAAAGCAACCTTTACTTTGTCTTGAAAGTGTCTCTAACTTCAAAACCGAATGCCACTTTTTGTATGAAAATTGAAACTTTGTTCTTACCCTTGGAGGCTGCAATTTCGTCCCCTCTTATTGGCAATGTGTTTGTCTATATATATGGATTGAATTAGGTCAGAAAAATGTTATAGCTCTTTGGATTTTTTTGATGTTTGAAGATTGAAAAAGATATGTCCTAAAACTTGATTTTCCTTTGATCCAACATTTCTATTTTGGGATAATCTTCATAACTTTTGTATCAATTTGATCCAAATATTATTTATGACATTCTAGAAGCAAAATCCTTTTTCAAATATATGATTTTATATTTTATTTCAATTTAAATTGTATTTTAATGAATAAAATTCAAATAATTATGAAATAAAAAATAAAAAATCAGAAAATATGTGGGTTGGGTCGTGCTTGATGATATTGTAAAGATGGGATGGCAATTTGGTGGGCTCATTTAGCAAAAATTGGATTTAAAGCCTTATTTGCTTCATAAGTTTCCCTAAAATTTCCCAACTTTGCAAGGGCACAAATCCTTCAATTTTAATTCTATGAGGGTGTTCTTGGACATTTTGGAAATCTTAAAGAGTCCTCTAACCAACCTCTTTGGTCTCATGTCCATATCTTTTACCATTCTCAAGTTATGCTCTTTGGAAGTTGTTGACTTTTAAAAGGACCTATAATGTCTTAGCTCATATCTTCCAAATGAAGCATTTTT
The DNA here is from genome assembly GCA_963966055.1 of Lathyrus aphaca. Lineage (NCBI taxonomy): Eukaryota > Viridiplantae > Streptophyta > Magnoliopsida > Fabales > Fabaceae > Lathyrus > Lathyrus aphaca. Next base: position 653,784,614 of record OZ014519.1, read on the forward strand.
GGGCTTTGCTTGTGAGACACAAAGTTGTAGATAATTCAATTTCATTCAAAATGAGCTTTGGATGGAAAATTTTTGATGAAGCATGTGAAAGTTATGGCTGGTCAAAGTTCAGTTGACTTTTCCTGTGAAAACCCTAATTTAGAAACTCCTGATTCTTGATGATCTGAAATCTCCTTGATGAATCATGATCAACCCTTGATCAAATGATGAATTTTACTTCATATACTTGATGTTGGCAAAAAATCATGAAGTTTGACTTTGGTTTGACCCCAGTTGACCTCAGTTTGACTTTTTAACTACTTTGACTGATTTTGACCTATCTAATCATCTGACTGAGCAAACCTTTGGGAAAAGTCTTGAAACTTTTCATGGGGATTCTTGAACACATATAAGATGTTATGAAGCTCACTTTAAGTCTTGGAAGTTCATTTAGCATGATGAAAGTCAAAACCCTAGTTTAGGATGCAGTGCTTAGGAGGATGCATTGTCTGAGGGAATTGTCACATCTTCTGACTAATTGTGAACTTTGTGAACCTCATGAGATGTATTGTGAACCTTGTGAACCTTGTGAGCCTCTTAGTACACAATGTCTTGTCTTGTGGAGGGCAAATTTTAGGGTGCAACAGCTGCCCCTGTTCAATTTTCTGAAACCTGAGTGGTTAGATTGGTATGTGTGCCAGTCGTGACCTGGAAGGTTGAAGGGGATTGAACACAAAAGCCCAAAAATTTGCACTCACCAGTGCATAGAGTAACACTGATGATTAGTTGTATATGCTTGAGTGGGCTTGAAGATGCCACATGGAAGAACTAGAGATGGGCTTAGAGATGCCATCAGGATGAACTGGAGATGGGCTTAGAGATGTCATCTAAAATATATGGATGTGGTGATGTTTTGTATGTTGATACTGGATATCAGTACTAGGTCTTTGTATAAGCCGTCTCTGAATCATTTATGCAACATGATTTGAGTTGTTGGATGGACCAGTAGAAATAAATCTTGTGATGATTATCTTTTCTGGAAGTATCTTGGATTAGGGAATTGATCTTTGTACTGACCGTTTGCCTACTCTCCAAGGTCAAAAGAACGTCAGGATTTGTTCTTCTGATAAATATCTTGAACCAGGGAATGGATCTTTTTACAGACCGTTTGCCTGCTATTCAAGGGCCAAAAGAACGTCAGGATTTGTTCTTATGGGTCAAAAGAACGTCAGGATTTGTTCTTCTGAAAAATATCTTGAACCAGGGAATGGATCTTTTTACAGACTGTTTGCCTGCTATTCAAGGGCCAAAAGAACGTCAGGATTTGTTCTTAAGGGTCAAAAGAACGTCAGGATTTGTTCTTCTGAAAAATATCTTGAACCAGGGAATGGATCTTTTTACAGACCGTTTGCCTGCTATTCAAGGGCCAAAAGAACGTCAGCATTTGTTCTTCTGAATAATGTCTTGAACCAGGGAATGGATCTTTTTACAGACCGTTTGCCTGCTATTAAAGGGCCAAAAGAACGTCAGGATTTGTTCTTCTGAATAATGTCTTGAACCAGGGAATGGATCTTTTTACAGACCGTTTGCCTGGTATTCAAGGGCCAAAAGAACGTTAGGATTTGTTCTTCTGAATAATGTCTTGAACCAGGGAATGGATCTTTTTACAGACCGTTTGCCTGCTATTCAAGGGCCAAAAGAACGTCAGGATTTATTCTTCTGAATAATGTCTTGAACCAGGGAATGGATCTTTTTACAGACCGTTTGCCTGCTATTCAAGGGCCAAAAGAACGTCAGGATTTGTTCTTTTGAATAATGTCTTGAACCAGGGAATGAATCTTTTTACAGACCGTTTGCCTGCTATTCGAGGACATCTTGAGTAGTGTATGGATCATTTCTGACCCGTTGTGAATTGTTGATATTGATTTATCTGTATTTAACTATCCTGCAAGGAAAAAGTTAGTTTATGCAATATGTATGCATGTATAGTATGATGCACTTAAGTAAATGTATTATGCATTTATGGTATGTATGTTATGGTATGATGTAAATGATGTATGTATGAATCATGCGGCCTGAAGCGTCTGGATATCTTTGTATAACAACTGCTGGCTAGGGAAAATAAATCTCGATTCGTTGCTGAAGAATACGAGGAACTCGTTCCCGTCTCGTTTGATAATATAGTATTCATAACCTCCCGTCTTCGTTCGTCGTACCTTCTTTGAAGGAATAAGTTCCCGACTATCCGTCTGAGGATAAAAGAGATGGATATAAATTCAAGGGGAGATGTAACTTTAAGTATCTATGATGATAGATTTGCCCTACTGGGGGATTTGTAGCTGTCTTGTGGGGATGAACCGGCGAAGCTTCGTTGAATTCCTTCCCTCGTTCGTCTTTAGTAAATACTATTAATGCATTTTCATGCATTTCTGGTAAACATCAATCATATACAAAAGCATACATACATTCAAACACAACCAATGGACGTTTCGCTTATGTAAATAGGGTAAAAGTAAATCTGGATTCAAAGATGAAATTTTATTTATATCACAAAGTGACCTATACATAGGCAAGTTTGTACAAGGAGACAGAAATCCTAGTAAGAGGAATTTGTCATAAAATTTTTACAAAACAAAGAAAATCAGCTATGTGGGAAATAATCCTATTGATTTTCAATTCTACTATTGCCATTATCTTCAAGTATTTCATCTTCTGCTGTCGAGACGGAAACGATTGGATTGATCTTTATCTGTTCAAACTTGAACTAAGTAGCACAACTGGTTGGAGTTACATGGGTGATCCAAACGAGACATAGTCATACACTTTAATCCCTAACTTTTGCCTGAATTGTCCTTTCAGGTTTTCAATTCACCGGGATACCCTTTTTTGCCCAAGCCGCCTTTTCAGGTTTTCGACTTGCCGGGTGTACATTTTTTTATATATATCCCTAATTTTTGCCTGAATCCTTTTGGTTCGTCGGGATGCCCTTATTTTTGCCTAGGCCAATCAACCTAGCAGGTCTCTTTTTATGCGTAGTATTTTTTAACTATGTCTGCGTTTACAGGCTGCGGGAAGTCTTCACCATCCATAGTAGTAAGTATCATGGCACCTCCTGAGAATACTGTTTTGACTACGAATGGTCCTTCATATGTAGGAGTCCACTTTCCCCTAGGATCACCCTGTGGTAATATGATACGCTTGATTACCAAGTCACCAGCCTAATATACCTTTGGCTTAACCTTCTTATTAAAAGCTTTGATCATCCGTTTTTGGTACATCTGGCCATGACAAACAGCTGCTAACCTCTTCTCATCAATCAATTTATCTGGTCAAGTCGAGTCTGAATCCACTCATCTTCATCCAAGCCTTCATCCTTCATAATTCTTAAGGAGGGAATCTGAACTTCAATGGGCAGAACTGCTTCCATACCATATACTAAGGAGAATGGGGTTGCCCCTGTTGAAGTATGTATTGTAGTACGATAACCATGAAGAGCAAATGGTAACATCTCGTGCCAATCTTTATAAGTGACAGTCATCTTCTCTTCTTAATATTCTTGTTAGCAGCTTCTACTGCCCCATTCATCTTTGGACGATACGGAGAAGAGTTGTGATGCTTAATCTTGAACTGCGTGCAGAGATCAGTGATCATAGTGTTGTTCAGATTAGTGCCATTGTCAGTAATAATCCTTTCAGGGATGCCATACCTACATATGAGATTATTCTTAATGAATCGAGCCACAACATTCTTGGTAACAGATGCAAATGAAGCAGCCTCCACCCACTTAGTAAAGTAATCAATAGCAACCAGGATGAAACGATGCCCATTAGAAGCAGTAGGCTTAATCTCACCAATCATATCAATGCCCCACATGGCAAAATGCCAAGGAGCATTCAACACATTCAATGGTGATGGAGGTATATGTACTTTATCAGCATAGATTTGACACTTGTGACATGTTCTGGAATGTTGATAGCAGTCAGCTTCCATGGTAGACCAATAGTAACCTGCTCTCAGTATCTTCTTTGCCATGGTATGACCACTAGAATGAGTGCCAAAGATCCCATCATGCATATTTTCCATAATCTCTGTTGCTTCCTTCTTATCCACACAACGAAGCAAAGTTGAATCATGATTACGCTTGTACAAAATCCCATTACTCAAAAAGAACTTAGCAGAAAACCTTCTCAGAAACTTCCTATCTTTGACAGATGCCCCTTCAGGGAACTCCTGGGCTTCAAGATATCTTTTCACTTCATAGAACCAAGGCTTCTCCTCTGTTTCTCCAGTGTCAATCTCATTGCAGTATGCAGGCTTTTCAAATCTATCAATAGTAATCTTGGGAGCTTCATCATCCCAGCTGATCTCAAACATAGATGCCATGGTGGCTAATGCATCTGCCAACTGATTCTCTCTTCGTGGAATATGTCAAAGGGTAATCTCTTTAAAATGTGGGATCAAAGACAACACATGCTCTCTGTAAGGAATAAGATTATCATGCTTGGTATCCCAATCTCCTTTAATCTGACTTACTACCAGGGCTGAATCTCCATACACGTCAAGGAACTGAATCTTCATATCAATGGCAACTTTGATACCCAGGATACATGCCTCATACTCAGCCATGTTATTGGTACAATAGAAACAAAGTCTTGCAGTAATTGGGGTATGACAACCTTCAGGGGAACTGATCACAACACCAACACCATTACCAAGTGCATTAGAAGCTCCATTAAAAACCATAGTCCATCGGGATCCTTGTTCAGGTCCGTCATATTGTCCAGGTTCTTTGGTAATAATCATAATGTCTTCATCAGGGAACTCAAAACTCATTGGCTGATAGTCATCCACTGCTTGATGAGCCAAATGATCAGCTACAACACTTCCTTTAATGGCCTTCTGAGTAGTGTATTGTATATCATATTCTATCAAGATCATTTGCCATCTTGCTATTCTTCCGGAGAGAGCAGGTTTCTCGAATATGTACTTGATTGGATCCATCTTCGAAATCAATAAGGTAGTATGAGTCAACATATACTGTCTTAGTCGGTGAGCAGCCCATGCCAAAGCGCAGCAAGTTTTCTCGAGCAGTGAGTATCTTGTTTCACAGTCGGTAAACTTTTTGCTAAGGTAGTATATTGCCTGCTCTTTTCGACCAGACTTGTCATGTTGCCCCAATACACACCCCATTGAGTTGTCTAACACTGTTAAGTTCATGATCAAGGGTCTTCCATCAACTGGTGGCATCAAAATTGGAGGTTCTAGAAGATATCTCTTGATTTCATCAAAGGAATTCTGGCATTCATCATTCCATTCCATTACCTGATCTTTCTTCAACAATTTGAAGATTGGCTCACAGGTAGCAGTTAATTGGGAAATAAATCTTGCAATGTAATTCAATCGTCCCAAGAAACCTCTAACCTCCTTCTCAGTACGGGGAGCTGGCATTTCTCGTATAGCTTTCACTTTTGCAGGGTCTACTTCAATACCTTTTCCACTGACGATGAAACCCAGGAGTTTACCGGATCTAACTCCAAAATTACATTTGTTTGGGTTCAATCTCAACTTGTATTTCTTCAACCTCTCAAACAACTTATGTAGATGATCAAGGTGTTGCTCTTCATTATGGGACCTGGCTATCATATCATCCACATATACTTCTATCTCATGATGAATCATATCATGAAACAAAGCCACCATAGCACGCTGATATGTTGCCTCGGCATTTTTTAACCCAAATGGCATCACTTTATAACAAAACGTGCCCCACTGTGTAACAAATGTTCTCTTCTCCTTATCTTCAGGTGCCATCTTGATTTGATTGTAACTAGAAAAACCATCCATAAAAGAGAATACCTTATGCTGAGCAGTGTTGTCTACCAGAACATCAATATGAGGAAGTGGAAAGTCATCTTTGGGGCTGGCCTTGTTCAAATCCCTGTAATCTACACACATACGTACCTTACCATCTTTCTTAGGTACTTGTACCACATTTGCAACCCATTGAGGATAAGAAGTCACAGCTAAGAACCCTGCATCAAACTGTTTCATCACCTCTGCCTTAATCTTCTCTGACATTTCAGGATGCATGCGACGAACCTTCTGCTTCTTTGGACGACAGTCTTCTTTTACTGGTAAACGGTGAACCACAATGTTTGTATCCAACCCTGGCATATCTTCATAGGACTAAGCAAAGATCTCCACATAATCATGTAACATCTGAATCAATCTGTTCTTGACACTATCCTCTAATTCAGCCCCTATCTTTACTTCTTTCCTGTTTTCTTCAGTTCCCAGATTCACAACTTCGATTGGCTCTTCATGTGGTTGTATAGCTTTCTCTTCTTGTTGTAACAACCTAGCAAGCTCTACAGGTACTTCACAATCGTTCTCCTTTCCATCCTCAACTTGATAGATCAGATTCTCGAAATTATAATTGGCAATAGTAGAACTGTTATCAACAGGATCCAGAGTGGATGAGGATCTGCATTTTAGTGATGTGGGTGTGTGTAAGAACACATAGCTGATAAAACAAAAATAAAAGAAAAGAAAGATAATGAACACAATATTTACGAAAACGAAACGTCCACTGATTTTTATTGAATGAAGTATGCAAATGAAATGACATCCCGAAACAAGCATACCATTGTGCCCCGGGTAAGGCACAAGGCTTAAGAGTTTAATTGTTAAAAATTACAAACTTAAAAGTAACAACACAATAATAGTATTTACTCCTGACTAAAGGAGATAGGAATAATATCTTCGGCTTTCCAATTATTGAGCCCATCACCCACAGTAGGAAAAATCCAAGCATCCAAGTTGTAGTCTTCATCATAGTCACTCACAGCATTGATCTGATCTTTCATAATCCCTTGATTGGTGATACGAACAACACGAGCACGACGAACAGCCTTCTGGGACTCTGCAGTGAAACCCAAACCAAATTTGTCAGACTTGTAAGGAATGTCAGGAAGCTGACCCTAAATAGTACAACCACCTTCATCCACCACAGCTCTAGCATCCTTGAGGGAAGCCATTGTAGGAGGTACTCTGGTGACCACAGGAACTTTCTTGACAACAGGAGGAGCTTCAAAATTAGGAACAACCCAAGGAACTACTTCAAACGTCTGGCACGGAGTTTCAACATATTCACCTTCCACTTCAAGATATTTAAATGTGTTCACGTGGCTAATCATATATCCTTCCTCTCCGTAAACAGTGACAACCTTTCCCTCTACTGGATATCTCAGCTTCTGATGTAAATTGGAAGTCACAGCACCTGCCCCATGGATCCAGGGACGCCCAAGCAAACAAGAATACGACGGACGAATATCCATTACATAAAAAGTAGCATTGAAGACCTGAGAACCTACTTTGATTGGGAGATCTATTTTTCCGTGCACCACTCTTCTTGAGCCATCAAAGGCCTTCACCACTATATTACTGGGCTTTAACACAACATCTTTAGGACTAAGCTTGTTCAGAACCTCTTTAGGCAACACATTCAGCGAGGAACCATTGTCTATTAACACATGTGACAGGGTAGTGCCCCTACATTCAATAGAGATATGTAGAGCCCTATTATGATCCCTCTTGGCAGGAGTCAAATCAGCGTCGGAGAAACCTAACCCATTATCATAGGTCAAGTGTGCAACACAATTTTCAAACTGGTCTACAGAGATCTCATTTGGTACGTGAGCAGTCTTCAAGAATTTAATCAAGGCTTTGGCATGAGCCTCAGAACACAACAATAAAGACAACATAGAAATCTTGGAGAGAGTATGTCCCAATTGATCAACAATGTCATAATCACTCTTGTGAATGATCTTCAATACTTCTTCCATCTGCTTAGAAAGATCATCAGCAGTTGGTACATCAGTTTGCACAGGTTCAATAACAGGACCTTTGCCCCGAGCATCAGCAGTGGAGGTAGTAGTTGGAGTAACTGTATTCTTGGAGGTAACCGAAGGAGAGAAAACTCTTCCACTTCGTGTGATCTTACTAGATCCAACAATATTATCAACATCCAAATTTTCATCAACAACAGGTGCATCTGCTAAGGATTCCTGCTTAACACCATGAATATAAACATCGGAGCCATAATGCCAAGGCATCGCTTTATCAGAAGTATATGGAATAGGACCCGGAGTGGTGATGATCATAGGAGCCACTCTAGCTTCAGCAACAATCTTCACAGGGCCTTCAGCAGTAATCTTAATTGGACCCTTATGAGTGATTTTGACAGGGCCCTTGGAAGTGATCCTTACCGGCACTTTATCAACCATGTCCACCTCTTCAACCTTCGCACCTTGAGTTATATGTTCAACCATACTCTCCACAAAAGGTGTCCTCTCAAACAATATGGTGTAATTATCCATGAGGCGTTGAATACCGTCCTTCAACTTCCAGCAACTATCCGGTTTATAAGCACAATAGAAACAATCTTCATTACAACCTGGAAAGAACCCAGCTTGTACCAACTTCTTCTTAATAACAGACAATGGTGTGGTTATATCTGCAACTGAGGAAATATGTGAAACTTCATCAATGGCATTAATAGTCTTTTCATGATTTGGCATGGGAGTAGTAATCACATTTGGAGTACCAGGATGGTCAAACTCAATTTCTCCAGCATCAATCATGTCCTGAATTTTATTCTTCAATATCCAGCAATTATTGGTATCATGTCCCTGACAATTAGAATGATATGCACATCGTGCATTAGGATTGTACCTGAGAGAGGTAACATTGAGGTTCTGAGGAGGGTCCTTCAAAGTGATGAGTTCACCCTTCAACAAGTGTTGCAAGGCTTGGGCCATTGACATATTGAGCTTGGTGAACTGTCTTCTAGGCCTCTGTTGATTGCCCTGTGGTGGTTCTGGTGTTGCAGGAGTAGGATTGGAGATATGAACTGCACTCACAGATTGGTGCCTCCTACTACGATCAGGTTGACCATACACAACATTTGACTCTTTCTTCCCACTAGGGGGCTTCTTTGTAGTATTTGATGAAGAAGCACCCACTTGTATCTTGCCACTCCTTATACCACTTTCTACGCGCTCTCCTGTCATTATCAACTCAGTGAAGCCAGATGATGAGCTTCCAATGAGATGACTATAAAAAGGACCATTCAGCGTACACATGAACATATCCACTAACTCCCTGTCCGTTAGAGGAAGTTGTACTCTTCCGGCCAAATCTCTCCACTTCTGGGCATACTCCTTGAAGTTCTCTTTAGCACCCATAGACATGCTTTGGAGTTGCATGCAAGTAGGGGCTAGATCAGCATTGTATTGATATTGCTTATAAAAGGCCTCAACAAGATCATTCCAATCACGGATGTTGACACTCTCCAACTGATAGTACCATTCCAATTGAGCTCCAGATAAGCTCTCTTGGAAGAAATGGATCCACAACTTCTTATCCGCAGTATGGGGTTGGATCCTCCGGACATAGGACCTCAGATGCAGTTTGGGACAAGAAACACCATCATACACTACAAAAGCAGGGACCTTGAAACCAATGGGTATAACCACCCCAGATATCAGACTCAGGTCTTCAAAATCCAGCCCAGAAGACTTTTGCAATTCCATAGCATCCATTCTATCCACCAACATCTTGAACTTATCTTCATTAGGAACATGATAGTAGTTAGCTTCAGAATCAGAATCCCCCATTGTATTATGGAGACTGCCTCCCTCTTTCTCAGACTCTTCAGACTCATAATCTTCAACCTGTTCCTTGGTCTTGACAGGACCTCTGAACCTTCTTCCCATATTGATTAAGCCTCCTGATCTTCTAGTCTTCTTAGTCTTCTTGGCCAGCAGTGTCTTCAATTTATCCTGCCCCTTGGACAAGTTCAGGATCAGCTCTTGGAACTGGGCATTCTGTGCCTGGAGATCTTTAACTGTTTGTTCAAGAGCCATTGCTGAAATAAACAGCGAGAAGATAAGATACCTGTACATAAAAAAACCTGTGATGCAATGATATGGCGTATAAATGCGTATGCAATGTTTTCAAGGACCGCATGATTTAAATTTGCTTAAACAATCAAGAAAGTAAACTTTTATTAGTAATAAATTTGTTTGCCCCTTGGGCGTACAATAAAAATGAAATGAATACAAAAGATGGGGTTTTAAGTATCCCATGGACGTTTCTTCTTTGTGTTGAGGTATGAGTTGAGATTCCGCTCCTCACGAAGTTGCTTTGTTAGCTCCAGGATTCTTTCTTGACTTGCTGTGTAATGAGTCTCAGAAGTATCCCTTTGCTCTTTCAACTGGATCCAGGACCTCTGTAAGTCTTCCATGTCAGTGGGCATGTCTGGGTGAAGGATGGTATAAGAAGTATCTCCTTCAGCAACAGGCTCCATAGTAACTGGCAGGACGGCAGGATATGGCATCATAAGAGTCTGAGCACGAGCTCGTACCCATCTGAGATAAGCTTCCATAGGGATAGTGTACTTGGGCTCCAGAGTCTTGCTGTCAACCTTGTTCACTTTCTCCCATGCTCGTATAAACCTTTGACGGTAACCTTGAAGATCGTTGTCGTAGTTGAACACAATACCCTGAATAAGCATGTCATGAGGACCATCACTCCGAGCGTAACCAAACTAACGTAGAGCTAAAGAAGGATTGTAGGTAATTCCTCCTCTTATGCCTAGAAGTGGCACATTAGGAAACTCCCCACAACGATCAATGATAGTAACATTCTCCATAGAACTAGAGCACCAATGAATGTCTGAATGAGAGAGTGACATAATCCTCTTGGACCACCTGAACCCTTGTTCATTCTTCATCACTGATCAAGGAAGGTGAGAAATAAACCACCTAGACAATAAAGGTATGCAGCACATCAGAGTTCCTCGTGCCTTCGTAGTACGAGTATGGAGAGAATGCAGAATATCTCCAAGTAATGTAGGCACTGGATTGTGACTCAGAAATATGTTGATGGCGTGAACGTCTATGAACTGATCTGGATTGGGGAACAACACTAAGCCATAAATCAACAAGGCTAAAATCTCCTCAAAAGCATCATAGCTCATAACCTTCAAGAATACTTGAGCCTTCTCTATCAACACCTTAGCAAGAATACCCTTAACTTCACTCCTCGTTTCTAGAACAATGTCAGATTTCTTCAAATGTAGAGCTGCAGCAATGACTTCAGGTTTAGGCTCTTTCTCCAAACCTGTGAATGGTTTCTGATCAAGGATAGGTATACCCAGAAGTTTGGAGAACTCTTCCATTGTAGGAACCAGCTGATAGTCGGGGAATGTGAAGCAATGATGCTTAGGATCAAATAACTGAAACAGAACACTCATCATGTCTTCATTGAACCCTGAAGTGACTAGGATCAAATAACTGAAACACAAACAAGTCACACAATAGCCCTAGGTTTGAAGGCTTGCATGAGGTTTAAAGGTAAATACCCTCCCCTGAAGTTAGTTGGTTCATCCTGTCCTACAAAAGTAACCAGGTTCTAAGGGATCTCAATATCATTGATCCTTCACAAGGGTGGTTGTTCAGTAGGCAACTTACTTGCCAACCAAAACCCTCCAAGTTTAAGATCTCAATGAGTGTAGTATCGAGTATCAACCAACTTCAGTTTTCACCAAAGCCGGCTATCTCACTACTTTCTAAAGGCCAAGATGGGATGACTAGGGTTCTAAAAGTTAGTTAGTGTATTGACAACATATGGCAGCCTCATATTATCCTTAACTTGACTTAAGGAACATAAGCACCAACCAAGAAGTCACACTAACTATGGCCACCAGATCAACCATATCGGTATACGCCGTACAGTTTCCTTGGTCTATTGCCATTTACCTAAGGTACACTAGATCCGGGTTAGGATATTTCACACATAAGAGCACCCAACAAGATAAGTATAAAGCAAACAAGGCAAACAATTTTAAAGTGATCTAATTCCTAAGGGTACCCCTCTTTTATTAAATCCCCAGCAGAATCACCAGTTCTGTAACACGGTGGGAGAATTGACTTTAGTTAAATGTTGCGGATAGCAAGAGTCGCCACCGACTTTTATTTTATCCAAAGGAAAGGGCATAAAAGAACAGGAAAGACCTTAGAATATTTTTGGGTTCGGGGGGTAGGTTATGTAAAGGGAAGGTGTTAGCACCCTTTACATCCATGGTTATCCATGGGCTCTTAGTTACTTAGCTCACTTTAAAATGTTTTTGAGAAGTGTAGTGTGTGTTTAGAAATTTTCTTAAGTACTTTATAATGATCCATGTACGGATATATATAAAGACTTTGTTTTGAAAATTGTTTGAAAATATGAAGTGTTTTTGAAATGTTTTGAAAAGGTGAGCAAGTACATAATAGGAACCTACCCTAAGTTAAATCTTTTCTGTTCTTAAATGTATTTCAATGGTAAGACTATCCCTATTATTAAGGAATATGTAGTCATTACCTTGGATGTTATGAGGGACAAGTAAAGGGACATCTGTGATTAGGCAACTGTAAGGTGTATTAGCAATTCGAAGGGACTTATCATCTTTTATTCGGAGGGACAAGATCATTTACGAAGGCAGCCATGAAGGGACTTGATCTTATAATTCTTTAAAGGGACAAGATGATATTAATGAGATAAGGGACTTTGCTTTGTACACCTTACTTGACCTTTTTATTTAGGCAACAATGAGAGGTAACCCTTAAGAAGTGAGATGGCGATCCAAGATCGACTTACGTGTGTGCGTGTACAAGTTTAAATATTTATCTTATAATTAGTGACCTAAATTCAATTTTAAGATACAAACATGTTTGCACTCCCTATTTTACTAACCATAGCAATTTAAATAAATAATAAAAATTCTACAACTATTACATAATTTGCACAGTTACATTATAATAAAATAATTTAAATAAATAAGCATATAATAAATAAATAAATAAGAAGGTTAGTAATAATAAATAAATATAAAAGAGGTTAGTATAATAAGATAATATAGAAAATAAATTAAAAGTTCAAATTTAAATAAATAATCATTTTTAGGAATAATAATAATTATATACTCATAAATATGATTAATGGTTTAATAAATTAATTATATATACATATTAGAAATATTTGTTAATTATAATTAAATAAACATAATAAAATAAGAAATTACAATTATAAAAGAAAATTAGGGTTTTGAAAATAAATTAGGGTTTATAAAAATATTAGGGTTTTTTAATTATTAATTTACATATAACTAATTTATTTACATATTATAAATATATTTAATAATAAAACATATAATAAAATAAATATGCTAATTAGATTTTTTATTAGAAAACAATATGCATTTTAAAAGAATATAAGGTTTTATAAAAATACAATTTAATTATTATTTTAGAAAACTATTTTAATTAATTTAAAGAAATAAAACAAAGAAAATGGCAAAATAATGGAAAAACCTCAAAAAAAACAGGACCTGGGATTTGAACCCAGGTCCTTTACCTGACCAAGCATACTCCAAAACCAGCTGAGCCACTGCGCGCTTGTGATATAGAATGAGAAGCTAATCATTATATTATAAAATCATTGGAGAAATAGCCTTGAAGCAAAAAAATTGCTGGAGACCAGATTCGATCCCCTGCCCATTACTTCATATGCGCGCGTCCTTACCAACTGTGCTAAGCATTGTATCTGAAATATAATTGATAACATAATATAATAAAACAAGCTTAATTTCAAAAATCAGATTTCGCGCCATAACCTTCATCTTCTTCCCCTGGACCTGCGAAATTTCCTGCGTTTTCCTCTGCGCATTTACCTGCGAATTAAGGTTCCTAGGGAAACCTGTGTTTTCTCAAACACCATGAAACCTGTGAAATTTCACCAAATTGATCACATCATTGTGATCCTTACATCTTATACAGTTCATTAGCGTTGTTAGAATTTATTTATATGTGTTTAAATGGAAAACCCTAAACGGCCAGTGAAACCCTAATAATGGTGGAATCTGTTCTTGGTAACAAAACTACAATCGATTAGCCCAGATATGACCTAAAGCTTATCACAAACAAGAAAATATCATCAAAAATCATTAATAATGCTTAGATATTAAAAATCGAAAACAAAAAAAATCAAGAACAAAGTGGATTCGGTTTATGCGTTTTATGATGTTATGGATGAAGATGATGATGGGGATACAATCAGAAAGTCTCAAGGAAGCTAAAGCAACCTTTACTTTGTCTTGAAAGTGTCTCTAACTTCAAAACCGAATGCCACTTTTTGTATGAAAATTGAAACTTTGTTCTTACCCTTGGAGGCTGCAATTTCGTCCCCTCTTATTGGCAATGTGTTTGTCTATATATATGGATTGAATTAGGTCAGAAAAATGTTATAGCTCTTTGGATATTTTTGATGTTTGAAGATTGAAAAAGATATGTCCTAAAACTTGATTTTCCTTTGATCCAACATTGCTATTTTGGGATAATCTTCATAACTTTTGTATCAATTTGATCCAAATATTATTTATGACATTCTAGAAGCAAAATCCTTTTTCAAATATATGATTTTATATTTTATTTCAATTTAAATTGTATTTTAATGAATAAAATTCAAATAATTATGAAATAAAAAATAAAAAAATCAGAAAATAGGTGGGTTGGGTCGTGCTTGATGATATTGTAAAGATGGGATGGCAATTTGGTGGGCTCATTTAGCAAAAATTGGATTTAAAGCCTTATTTGCTTCATAAGTTTCCCTAAAATTTCCCAACTTTGCAAGGGCACAAATCCTTCAATTTTAATGATATGAGGGTGTTCTTGGACATTTTGGAAAGCTTAAAGAGTCCTCTAACCAACCTATTTGGTCTCATGTCCATATCTTTTACTATTCTCAAGTTATGCTCTTTGGAAGTTGTTGACTTTTAAAAGGACCTATAATGTCTTAGCTCATATCTTCCAAATGAAGCATTTTTGGGCTTGGCTTGTGAGACACAAAGTTGTAGAGAATTAAATTTCCTTCAAAATTAGCTTTGGATGGAAAATTTTTGATGAAGCATGTGAAAGTTATGGCTGGTCAAAGTTCAGTTGACTTTTCCTGTGAAAACCCTAATTTAGAAACTCCTGATTCTTGATGATCTGAAATCTCCTTGATGAATCATGATCAACCCTTGATCAAATGATGAATTTTACTTCATATACTTGATGTTGGCAAAAAATCATGAAGTTTGACTTTGGTATGACCACAGTTGACCTTAGTTTGACTTTTTAACTACTTTGACTGATTTTGACCTATCTGATCATCTGACTGAGCAAACCTTTGGGAAAAGTCTTGAAACTTGTCATGGGGATTCTTGAACACATATAAGATGTTATGAAGCTCACTTGAAGTCTTGGAAGTTCATTTAGCATGATGAAAGTCAAAACTCTAGTTTAGGATGCAGTGCTTAGGAGGATGCATTGTCTGAGGGAATTGTCACATCTTCTGACTAATTGTGAACTTTGTGAACCTTGTGAACCTCATGAGATGTCTTGTGAACCTTGTGAACCTTGTGAGCCTCTTAGTACACAATGTCTTGTCTTGTGGAGGGCAAATTTTGGGGTGCAACAATATGTTATACATGATGCAATGTTTTTGGTTAGTTTTTTGAATTTATGAATGAAAAATTTTGAGGAAATGAGAGGGAAAATTTTGAGGTATTACACAGTGGAGTTTAGATTTGTGATAATACTACGAGATAATGGACTTTTCATCTTGGATTGGTATCCCCCAGATGTAGGTTTGTCAACACCGAACTGGGTCAACATATTATGTGTTCTTATTATTCTGCAATTTACAGTTTTATGTTAGATGTTCTTGACTGAGATGTCCCAACATGATGTCTTAACATATGTTGGTATTTGTGCTACATCACTTTAAAACAACAGTTGCGTATTTTCATTGTTTCCTAAAATGCAGTAATTATTGTCTTAACATTAAGATATGACATTTGAGTATCTGCATAACCAGAATTTCAATTGGTATCAAAGGCGACATCCTGGTCTGTTTTCTAGATGATATCCATGGAGTACTTTCTGGTGATTAAACAAGGAGAAGTTATTGTATGAAGGGTTCTGCAAAAATAAACAGTAGGAGTGGTAGTTCTCTTGGATGGTGTCCTAAAATATGTCTTGTCATCTTGTCTAGGGAAAGTTGAAGTTGTTCTTTAGTGATTCCGTTGCATATATTCTGATTGAAGGATTCCAGTAGTATGGGATACTTGAGTATTGATTGAAGAAAGCTTGTAGCTGTCCTTACCTGGTTCTGCTCTTATAGATTTCAATCGGTTTAAAGATACATAACATTTCAAAGTCGAGAGCAAAGAGATATTTTTGTGATGATTGAGTCTTATGTGACTTGGTACTTGTTTGAGTGGCGTCATCATGTATGTTGAAGTAAGGTTGAATAGAAGAGGTAAGATGAATTATCAAACTCATGCTCTAGGGTTTGATGATTTCTTGTTGGCTAAGTTGTTGAAGACACTTGATATGATGATCAAGTCCAATCATGGCTGTTTAGTCGTATTCTAGAGTCTGATAGTTATTCTTCAGACTAGGAGGTGCTTTCTTGGAAGCATAGAAGTGAAGACAGTGGAGGTGATTTATTTTCACCGTCCATAAACAGCGTGCAAGGAAGAACTCATACTTCTTAACCCTAAGGATGAGTTCACATAATTAAGGTAATTAGGATTTGTTCAGAGAGAATATTAAGAGCTTGAGTCAAGGGGGAAACCTTGATTTTTTAACAACTTGCACAATAAAAAAAAAGAGAGACAACATGAAGAGGAATATCTATGTGATATTCAGAATATGCTGGAATTGGACAATGGTTATAACTACAAGGATTAAAAATCAATTGTTTTGTGCAAATTTGATTATCCTTGTGATTCAAGATTGAGGACATTATATCAAATGTTCTAACATCTTTTCATCAGAGGTTTGGAGAATCATGGGAAGGGTTCTACATTCACTCAGAAGTCTCATAGGCTTTTGACTTATGATTATTGGCTTCACATCTTTTCCTGGAAAGCATTGAGACTTTTCTAGATGGTGATGCATTTTTTAAGATGGAGATGGAAGTCTATGAAGACATCATAATCTTCATGACTACTTGGATTGGTTTATTTATGATCCAGGTACTTTAGGGCATTCCATAATGCTTATCATAGAGTTCAAATAGGTGGCAATATCAGTAACTTCGTGAAGACGACTCTACTCAAGGAAAGGTGGCATCCCTGGTACAACTATTGGGGTTAGTTTCTAACTAGTCCTTCTAAAGATCTAAATAGTGGCAAGTTTGAAGTCTTTGGAGAAGCACTAACAGGTATTCATCAATGTGTGAAATTGTTTAACTGCAAAATCAACAGAATGGAGGTTGTATACTCAAACTTGGTTGGTGAATCAAGTCTATAAGAGAATGGGACTCTTGTTCTGTAAAAGGAGGAAGGTCTTTCAAGTGGCAGAAGAAGGAGCTGAATTCAACAGCTAGAAGTCAAATCATAATGTTCTGACATCTAGTTCAACATCAAAATCTCAGTTGGTGGATTGCCACATCAACTCAAGATAAGGTAATCTACAGGAATAAACAATGATGCTTCAAAAATATCATTCTCATGGAAGTTCGCGGGAGCTATAGGAAGGAGAAGATGTTACATTATCCATGGCTTAGGGAGTCCAAGTATGTATTTCTATTGAGCAAGTGGATACATGTAACTTGAAGATCAAATTTCACTATATAGACCATGATATCTTTGTGTGAGTTCTGCAAACGTGAAGAAAATAATATGTGGCAATTGGCTTTTTCATATGAGGATTCATGAAAGAGGTGATCAAACTGTGGCTATTGGTTGATCTCAGAAGTGGATTCGAAGAATCAAGATAGTCAGCATGTGGTAGCTGGTTAGTCTTGAGGATTGTCTTGGAACAAGTTACTCTTGGGAAGAAGAGTGATAAATTAAATACTCAAGGAGATTAATTCTTCTTGAAGGTGGATGCAAGTTTATTTCTCTCTTTCTGGAGTTCTTACTCAAGTTGGTGGAGTAATGTTGATTGGAGTTCTTCAGTTCTTTGGATTACTATGCTATTGTAAGTCCAACTGGTGGAGTATATCAAGAATTTTGTCTCGGTGTGTGAAAGATGTTCTAACTTGGTGTTAGGACATTATCTGGGTTGGATATCCTTGGTGAATGAAGATTATGCTCTGGTTCTGGAGCTTATTACCTACATTATTATTGCCTAAGGAGAGTCTACATAGTCATACGGGAGAATAATGAAGTAGAAGGTATGCTTGGAAGGAGATGGTAGAGAAGACTGAAGTAGATCAGGTATTGATTGCTTGGAAGTATGCATGTGGATAATCAACAAATGATCAGGAGTATTCCAGATTATCATACAAGAGAATGATAGGGAATGACTTCATTTGAAGAGTGGGTGACTATCTATATTTAAAATCTTGTAGAAGGAATTTGTATAGAAATTCATGATTTTCTAAAGCATGTGTCCAATATATGACAATAATGTTAGGAAAACAAACTGACTTTGATCTTATTCCAACAGTTTTTTACTATAAGGATGGCGATCCTTATGTGCCTCACAGATAGTATGATGATTTTCATGTGTGAGTGACTACTATTTCTTGTCAGAAGGGATAATGGTGCCAAAATGAATGTACTTCAGCAGGTGGCTGGACAGAGAGTAAGATCTTGAAGACATTAAAGATCCGTCTTATGTTTTCCATTCATTTCAACGCAGGTGCTCATGGGTAGCAAAAATTCTCTTAGATAAAGGGAGTTTGCTCTTGATCTAAGGATCTACTACAGGGGTGAAGTCTACACCAAGCTTGTGGTGAGTGTCAAGCAGATGTTTCCATCCAAGAGGGATGAAGATGTCAAGTGTCATGTCTTGACATTATATTGTTGTAAGTTGGGGGAGACTTGACATTTCCGAATATATGGTTCTTGATGGATGCTTAAAGAATCATTGACTAGTCTGGGATAATTTTTTTTCTCTGCAGATTCCTGTGAAGGTACTCCGGATATGTCTAATAAGAAAAATATTTGGAAGACTAGACAATGTCAGACATGATGTCAGGACATTGCTATAAAACATAATTATGAGAAATTGGATGGTTGGCCTTGGCCAGTAAAGAAAATGCGCGTGGGAAACATGTTTTTCATTACTTACTTTATGTTGGACGGTTTTCCTTAGAAGAAACAGTCAAAGTATTCTTGACCGGTGTACATTACTTTGTGTGAAGTTACACTATTGGAATTAAATCTTCATAAAATTCTTCTATTATTTCTCAAATATTTCGTTATAATCTAAGAGGAGTCTTGAATATTTAAGGGGGTTCTTGCTTCAGTGCATATCAGTATCAGGTTCTTTGTGTTATTTATCTCAAAGTGTTCGTTCAAGTCTAGGCTTGTATTGGTTGGGTATGGGAATGCCTTGATTACTTTTGTCAATTTTTGGCTAAAAAGGGGGAGTATGGGATACTAGGTCAGGAGGTGTGTAACACCCTAATTTCCCCCTAAGATTTCTTCGCATTTTATTTGCATCTTGCATACAAACAAGATCGCACTTGTTTCTCAGGTGTAGGTTTATGCCTCACAGAGGATCACCATTTGCTTTTATTTGTTTTACATGTTTATGTTACTAACCATTAATTAAAATCCAAAAATATCTTGTTTTCTTTTATTAACATTTTCAGGGGAAAAGCAGGTGAAAATACCAAAAATAACAATCCCACAGCTCAGATGAATTTCACAGTTAAAAGTCGAAGTTGATCCGCAAATAATTCAAATTTATCTGATCAAGGATTTCCCGATTTAATTGATTTATTCATGGAATTCCAAGGTTCATGTGTTTATTTCCATGCATTCTTCGACGCGCAAAAGAATCGAACCAGAGTCCTAGAAGTGAAAAATGAATTTTTTTCTTCAAACTTTTCACTAAGTAATCGGTTACCACCTAGGGCGTAACTGGTTACTTGCGTGCAAATTTGAAAATTTTGGCAGCAATCTCAATTTTAAAATTTTAGCACCAATTTCATTTTTGCCATCTTGGAATATTCTAGACCATCTCCATTTAATTCCCATACATCATTAAATTTAATTCCCACCATAAACCCTCACTAATTACCATTATTTTCATGATTCCCACCAATTTTAAATTACCAAGTCTAATTTGAATTGCCAAAGCAAGCTCCATTTCACCAAATTCCCATACCTAAACTCTTTAAATAGAGGTCCTTTCTCATTCATTTCTCATGCTTTTGATAGCCAAAAAATCTCTTACAAAATATCCTCCCAAACCACAAATTCACTAAAGCTCTTCTCTCTCTTTTGAAAATTATCAAGAATCCACCTTGAATTCTTGATCAACTTTGAGCTAAACCTTCATCCTATTCTTTTTTGTTCATCAATTTCAGTAGATCAAGCTTGATATTGGATCAATTTGAAGAGTGTTCTTGGTAATTCACTTTTTCCATGGTTGTACTTTCATCATCAACATTCAAGATGTAGATCATTTATGCTTTTAGTTGTTGATCTTTTAGATCATAAATTGTTGTTTGATTGCAGGGATTTCACTGTGTTTTGATTGTAAAATTCGTGCTAATTCAGTTCATGATCATGAGGTGTTTGAAAAAAGTTTTGAAAGATGGATCATGCTGAATTTTAGCAGATTTTTTATTCTGCACGAAGAGTAATCAGTTACCGCTTAGGTAGTAACCGGTTACATGTGTTAATTTTTCCTGAAAACTGCTATTTTTGTACAGGTAACCGATTACCACACCAAACTGAATTAACAATTTTTCGTGTCATTTTTCTTTATTGTTATTCTTTACTCTACATCATTAATATTGTCATACACAATATTATAACATTGTCTCTAAAATCTTATCATTTCTAAAACATAATTTTAGTTAAAAATTAAAATGAATTTAAAGACATTTAATAATTGAGTGTAATAGCTCATATATTATATATATTCAATTGCATGAATTCCCTGAATTGCTCTTTCATTACAAATTATTTACACTATCAAAATGACATTTTAGTAATCAACTAATATTTACTTTTTTTTTCCATTCTCATCTACAATTACAACATGACAAGTGGCATTTATTCTATCTCTTCATTAAAATTTCAAATCTCTCTCACATTTCGTTTTCCCACACTTTTTCACTTTCATTTTAATATTTTTTTCTATTTATTTATTATCACTAAAAAATGCTAATAATCTATTTTTTATTTTAATAAAATAAGATAATTTATTTATCTCACAGATCACTATCAACACAATATCTATTTTATTTTAATCAACATTGTTTTAATTTGTGAGACAAAATCCTTTTTTGAATATTAATTTTTTTATTTGTTCATCTCACGATTTCTTTTTTTCTTTTTTTAATATAATTATTTAATTTGGCTATTGTTCATTTTACAATTAAATAAATCATTTAAAATTTTGCATTTGTATCTAAATACATTTTATATCACATCAATTTTTTGTTTTAATTTTACGGGTTGGGTTATTATAAGTACAATATCTATTTTATTTTTTCAACAATTTGTCTTGATTTGAAAGACAAAATCTTTATTTCGAAATATTTGTTTTTTATCTTTCTTTATCTTAGTAGTATTTTTTTCTTTTTGTATAATTTTTCAATACAACTAAATTTATATAATTATTTTTTATTTCTACAATTAATTAACTAATTTTAAATTTATATATGTATATAAATACATTTATATTGTATCAAATAAATTTTCTATTTTACGGGTCACTATCAATACAATACGTATTTTATTTTAATTAATAATTACCTTAATTTAAATGAAAACATTTTTATTTTTAAATATTAATTTATTTTTTATCTCTTGAGTCCCTTTTTTTCCTCTTTGTATTTTGATACAATTGAATTTATATAATCATTGATTATTTTAAAATTAATAGCTAATTTCAAATTTAGATACATATATAAATACATTTTATATCGTACTAGATTTATATACAAATTTAAATATTTTTTTTATACCATATCAAATAATTTTATCAGTGCGGAAGCACGTGTATCTTACTATTTAAAATATAATATATAAAACTACACATTGATAATAGTCGATGTTTGCCTTTTCAAAATAAAAATTATAAGTTCATAACATTTTACCGGAAATAAATAAATAAAAATTACACATAAAACATAATATAAAATAAAATAAATTTAAAAATCAGTCAAAAGTCTTTTAAAGAAGAATTAAATATTCATACATTTAAAAAACGTTTAGATTCATATAATATTTTGTCAATTTTATTAATTATTAAAATATTAAATCTATATTTGAAATAAGATGGAATTAATTAAAATTTGAGGAAAATAATCTAAAATAACAAACCTTAAATTTAAAAAATAAGTATTTTGTTTTTGAAAACTTGATAGGTGACCTTTAGGCCGATTAATCCAAAGGAACCTATCTTATTACTAGTGAAAGCTAATTTAAAATCAACGCAGGATTCAAATCCGAAATCTTAAGAATAGTTGTAATGCGTAAGTTTTTATAATTTTTTTGAGAAAAAATATTTTAATGATATTTAAACATTCTAAACATATTGAATATAAGTTATTAAAGATATTACATAATTTAAAATATAAGATATTATAACATATTATAACATATCATAATAAATATACCATTTGAAAATTCTAGATATTAACTTATAACATATATAAATATTTAAATATAAAAAAGTATATACGATCAAGTATTATCCAAGAGATAAGATTGACGTAGTACGGTATTGAATTTAGAAGATATAATTTAAGGGTCCGTTTGTTTTGACTTTATTTAAAAATGATTTTTATTGTGTAATATAGGGTCTGTTTGTTTTAGCTTTAAAAAATGAATTTTTTCTTTGTATCGAAAAAGTAGATTTTGTAAAAAAATCGTTTTTCAAAATATTGTTAATTTTTTATAAATTGTAACACTAATTTTGACATCATATAACATAAACATACATTATTGAAGATTAAAATATAGTCGAAATCATAATTTTTGAAAAAAGTTATATCTCAAAAATGATTTTTATGAATATCTATTTGAAATAACTTCAAAATTAAGTGATTTTTTGAAATTTTGATATCCATTTTTTTTCTTCTTCGTTAAAATGCTGAAATATCTAAAATAATGTTTTAAGAATATCTATTCAAACCAAATTTTCATTTGAAATTTTTATGAAAAATTTCTTTGTAATTTTTTATTTCATTAATTTTTGTTACATTATAAAAATCATTTTAAGAAAAAGCCAAAATAAACGGGTCCATAATTTTGTGTAAAAAAAATTTACAAAAAAGTTTTCAATAGAAATTTTAAATGAAAATTTTGTATGCATAGTTATTGTTAAAATGTTATTTTAGATATTTCATCATTTTATTGAAATTTTTTTTGATATCAAAATTTCAAAAAATCACTTAATTTTTAAGTTATTTCAAATAGTTTTTCATAAAAACCATTTTTAAGATACAACTTTTTAAAAAATTTACGATTACAACTATCTTTTGATATTTAATATTGTATATTTATTATATAATGTCAAAATTAATCTTTCATTTTAGAATAAACGAATATAAAAAAACAAACTTTTTTTTTTAATACGCAAGAGATTTGAATATATAAAAAGTCCAATGAGTACTCCACCAATACAAACAAAGATGGCTGAGAAAACCCGTCTAAAATCACGAAAAGAAACGATTTTATAAAATTTATTTTTAAAAATAAAAATAAAAATCTATTTTTTTAAAACTGAACCAAATAGACCCTAAATTTCACATAACCCACATGTCTATAGTCAAAACCATGCTTAGATATCAATTATAACACCACAAATCTAAATTAATTAGAATATAATTTTAGGAATCTCATATCGATAACGAATAATTACTTCATATATTATATGATGTAAATTATGACTTGGAAAACAAAACATGCACACTTAACTATTTCTTAATTGATTAACATAAATTTTATATGATATTATACAATAAAATACATAAATAAATATATATATTATGTCAGTTACAAGGAGAAGTAAGTATTAAAATATACATTCATATCTGTTTATTTTATTAAACAATTATTTGTTATCTCTAACCACCACCAATAATAATAATAATAATTTTCTCCTTTTTTATTTTTTTTATATAAAATATGACAATAGCATGTCGGTGGTTTTTATCATTAAATGCTATTTAAGAATAAATTTTTCTTTTCTTTTTTTAATGCTATGATAAATAATAAATTCTTATATTATAATCATATTTTTTGAAAATTTAAAAATAAATAATAAATAAATATTCTCACACCTATTTTCTATCATCCGTTGAGAAATAGAAAGTTAATATTTATTTAAAAAAAGAATTAAATATGTTTTTAGTCCTTATAAATATCTCAATTTTTATTTTAAGTTTTTATTAAAAAAATAATATATTTTAATCTCTACAAAATTATTATGCATATAGTTTTACTCCCTCGTGTTAAACCAATGTGTATTTTTAAATGATTATTTTACAGACATCTTTAGAATGTTATAAAAAGTTGCTCGAAAAATAAGTACTCAAATTTTAGTCGAGATTTTCATTACTTTTATCATTAAATTTTGAAATTTAAAAAAATCATATTTAATTCTTCTTATTTTAAATAATTCTAAAATTTAGTAAAAAAATATTTTATAGTATTATAAATGGATGAAAAAAAAATTCAAAAATTGAAAAGTTTAAAGGTAATTAAACAATTTTCAAAATTTTAGAAAATAACATAGACTAAAATTACATGCATACAAATTTTATAAGGACTAAAATTTATTATTTTTTTAATAGAAACTAATAATAAAAAATTGAGATATTTATAAGGACCAAAAACATATTTAACTCAAAAAAAGCCATTTCATTTTCTCCTATTTAGATTATTTTAGACATAGTTTAAGATCTTTTCACCTATATATATCATTTCAACTTTTCATCCTTTTTTCTCTATCACAATCAACACTGAATCAATTGCTGTGCCACAACCAACATTGTAAGTATCATACTATTTTCTATTGATTTTGTCAATACTTTAGTTAATATTGAAATAATTGTGAATGAACTGAAGATTGAATGCATGTTTGTTCAAAAGATTATGATCAAAATCTTGAAGTATTGAGAAAGCTAAGAACTTTTTATGATCATTTATTGAGAAATCATGAAACATATCTAAAACATGTTGCACTTTTCATGTTTGAGTTAATTTTATTAATTTCAGGAGAAGCCCTAACTCAATGGATGATGGAAATGGTTCACGCAAAAGGATCAGAGGGAATGACCAACCTTCTAATCCTAATGGCAGTTCTTCTAATTCTCTCCCTAACGAAGAACAAACTGATGAGGTCACTGAGAGGGATCCTCAAGGAAACAACAATGGAGTTAGGGTTCCTCTTCCCGCCCGTCGACAACGCCATAGACTTGCTATGCATGGTGATCCACACACTGCTGTGATCACTCCTCAAACAACTTCTCAAGTTCAGCATCTGGATGGAGTCATGCCAGAGGGATCTCTTAGCCATCAAAATGTTAGTCCCTTTTTTAATGTAATATTTTCTCATTATTAAAAACAAGGAAATTAATATTTATTGACTCTATGTTTAATATGAATATACATTGATTTTTGTAAAGTTTTAAAAGGATAATAAAATAAATGTATTTTCATAATTTTGGGTTGTTTTTCAAGATTTTTTTTAATCCTAAATAATTAAAGTTCATTTTATAGGGGGTTGCTTTGACTGATGAAAGGGAAAACTTAGTTGGCCAACGTAGAGTTACTCGCATGAATATTGATGGCATGACTTTTGGGGTAAGTACAAATTTATCACTTTTTTTTTCTTTAACATTTCTATGATACAAATCAATTTTACATTGTTAATTAATGAATAATGTGTATTCCGTTATGTCATGAAATATTTTTAAAACGAGTTTATGAGAAGGGATACTAATGGTTTTTTTATTGGATGGTAGTATATAAAATTATTTTATACTGTCAATGCATATTCATTCTACATTTTTGTAAAACAAAATAGATTATGCACAACAATATAAAATACTTTTACACTGTCAATTGATGAACAACATATTATTTTATCAAATTATATATATTTTAAAAATGATTGTATGTCATATTGATAGTTTTCTATTGGATGATAGTATAAATTGTTTTTACACTTTCAATGCATATCCATTATACTCATAAAAAAATGGATGATATGCACCGACAATGTAAAATAATTTTTACAATGTCAACTAATGAGATATATATATATATATATATATATATATATATATATATATATATATATATATATATATATATATATATATATATATATATATATATATATATAGAGAGAGAGAGAGAGAGAGAGAGAGAGAGAGAGAGAGAGAGAGAGAAACTCTCTCTTCTTTCTAGATTTTTCTTTTATAGAGAGAGCAACAGTGAGTTCTGTTTAAAGATCTAATCCAAAATGGAGTGACACGCAATAAGAATAAGGGATTCAAAGGAGAGAGAACCATACATGTGAGATGGGATGTATTCCTTACAAGAAAGGTAAAGGTTATTATTCCTAGGGGTGTGATTCGGTGTATGTCTCAGAATTTCCTAGATTTAGAGCTAAGGAGTTATTTAACATATTAAAGAAATATGTGGTTTTGATGGAAGTGGTGATACCACCAAAGAGGAACAAAGTCAGTAAAATATTTAAGTTTGCAAGATTTCTGAATGTTGTTGATGTTAGGCTTCTAACGATTAGTTTGGACAATATTATCATGGACGACAAGAAGATTCATGTCAACATTCCTATGCTTGATAAATAGGAGACTTTGCAGAAGAAGTATCTTAGTCGTCATCGTGATCGTGTTGTGACTACTGCTTCAAACTTGGGATTTCGCTCTAGGGGAGCCTCAGAGTATCTAGGAAGAAAATGTGGAACTATGTCTTATGCGGAAGCTATCACAGGTTATCAGGGAGATCAAGCAAGAAAACAAGGGAGTACATAGGTTAGCATGCAATTTTCTACTAAGGAATATGATTTAACGAGGTTTAAGAGGGTGTATATGGGAACCTTAGTCATTTCAGGATCGTCGTACAACATCTAAACTCATTTTGAGGTGGAAGGGTATTTTTTTTATCAAAGTTACTCCTTTAGGAGCAAATTTGTGTTTTCTTGAAGAAACAAAGGAAGGATAAATTAAAGATCTTATTAGAGAAGGAAAAATTGGTGGAGCCAATGGTTTTTTGAGATCAGGGAATGGAGAGAAAAAGACATTTACAATGATAGGGCATCTTCGATTAGATGTTTCAGTATTCCTTGTCACACTTGGAACTCAAATTTTTTTCTTCGGTTTCTCCCAAAGACAGTGGGGACTTTTATTTGTGCTGATGATCCAACAATAAGGAAAGAAACCATGGATGTTTCAATGCTCCTAGTTAGGGCGAGATGTGCTTCATTTATTAATGAATCATTTTCATTTTGCATCAATGGTTATTTATTTATAATCAAGATGATGGAGGACTTTCACGCTCCTTTGTGTATTGTTGTTAAGTCGGTGAGAGTCGGAGAGGAGAAACCTATTCTTTCTTCTGAACCAAGTGTCCATGGGAAAAGGATGATATTTCACGAGGAGATGATTGGAGAGGCGAGCAAGGAGAATGTGAGTCAAAAGGAGGGTATAGTTCATTACCTAAATTTAGGGTAGCGGTAGCTTTGAACCGTGTATTTCGAGATAATAGTGCAGGAAAGGATAATAGGGTGTTTGTCTATTGATGAGACTAACAAATCATTTGAATCAGGTTTTGATTTGGTTCGTTTGGGATAACGTGTCATGTGGAGATAAATGGAAGCGGTAAGTAAGTAGGGAAGGGGGTGGACGTCTGTGTGGACATGGGGTATTTGTCTAACCCCAAATGTTTGTAGGGAAGAGCGGTCACAGTACTTACTAATGTGGGTTTGAATCTATTGGACGAGTTAGGTGATGAGCCTGGATCTTTTGTTGCTATTAGGCCCAAAGGAAAAAAAGAAGAAAAAATGGATTTCTAAGGTTAGGATGGTTTCGGGGTATCCTTCAAAGGTTGGGCCTAAATCTTTTTTCTTCTTAGCGCTGAGAAGGAAAACCCCAAATCTTCCTATTAGAGTCTCTTCGATCTCAGAGGACCATTCTTCTTTAAAGGGGAGTGAAGAAGTGCATTATTTGGGCGGGTCCATTTTGTGTTGCAAATTCATCAACGACTCAGATATTTTTCAAGGTAATGGTAGGTTCTAGAGGAATTTGGAATCGAATGTTGGAGGCAAACTTTGGAAGGCTATGTCCAATTTGGAAATTATATGCAATGATTCTATCAGGGACTTTCAGGAGAAAATTTTAGAAATGAAAGCTTCCGAAAAAAGAGAAAGATATCCTTGAAGGACTTATCTAAGTAGTATCAATGATTATTGGCTCGCTTAATATTAGAGGTAGGGGAGGGGGTAAATAGGTTAAAGAATAAAAGGATTAGTCCATTAATAAGGGCTAGCAACATTGATATCTTCACGATCCAAGAAACTAAAATCAAGAAGTTTGAAAGATCATTGGCCTCGAGTTTCTAGAATAACAAGAACATCAGGTGGTATTTTCTTAATTCTGAGGGGAAATATGGAGGATTATTAACGTTATGGAGGGAAGAGGTTTGTCTGCCTATATGCATCTTTAAGGGATGTAGATTTTTAGGCGTCAAATTTAGGTCCAAACATCAAGTTTTTATGTTGTAAATGTTTACTCTCCTTGTTCTTTATCTCTCAAAAGGAACATGTGGAGGGAAATTTTATTCTTGAAAAATAAATTATCTGATGATGAACGGTGTATTGGAGGGGACTTCAATGTCATTTCTTGTATCAAAAAGAGAAAGGGCTACTTGAACTTTAGCTGTGGCATTGAGATGCGGGAATTTTCAGACTTCATTTATGAAATGGAATTGGTTGATGTTCCTTTGAAGTAAAACAAATTCACTTGGTATAGGGGGTAGTTTGTCAATGAGTCGAATTGATCGATTCCTTCTATCTGATGCACTTATTCATTCTTGGGGTGTTGTTGGTCAAAGGATAGGGAAGAGAGACATTTCCAATCATTATTCGATATGGATTTTTTTCAAAGTTCCTTGATTGGGGACCTAAACCCTTCAGGTCCAATGATTGTTAGTTCGGTGATAAAAACTTTAACTTATTTGTGGAAAAGTAGTGGGAGAACATGAGGATAAAGGGGAGCAACAATTATGTTTTGAAGGAAAAACTTAACTTCTTATGATAAGTTTAAGAAAGTGAAAATTGTAAGTCTTTGGGAAGGTCAATCTAATGATAGAAGAAAATGGGGCTGAGATTAACATAGTGGATGAAATTTTAGCATCCTACAAGGGAACTGAGGTGAACAATCTGGTTTTCCATAGGAGTTATGCTACTACTAGTCTTTTGTGGAAGAATTTGGCTTTGAGAGAGAATGCTTATTCAAAAATCGAGATTGAATTAGATTAAGGTTGGGGACAATAACAATAGATTTTTTCACTGCATTGTCAAAGGTAGATCTCGACATAATTATATTGGCTTTGTTATGACAGAAGGGGGGAGGTCAACTCAATTGCATATGTGAAAGCGGCTATAAGGAAGAATTTACGTGAGAAGTTCCTAGAGCCTATTCCGAATAGACCTACTCTCCATGGAATTGAGGTCAAATATCTTTCAGATGCTAATAATGTTGAATTGGAAGCTAGATAATAATTTTTAACTAGAGGCATTTTAGAGAGAGAAACTCCCACTTCACTATAAGTCTTTCTTTCCCATTTTCCATCTCTTTCCATGTTCCATTGCTTATGGATCTCTTCCTTTCGGCCCCATCCCTGCTCAGGTTTCAGTAGTAGTAACTAGAATTTTACACTTGTTTTTGGCTTAAACTCCTAGCCTTAGGGCTAGGGGCCTTGCAAATAGGTGAATATCTGTGGTTTCCTGCTCTGAATCCTTAGAAGATCTTGGATGCTTCAGGCTGTTTTTGGTCTTTTGTTGTTGTATTTCTATTCCTTGAAGTACCATGGATTGGAAGAGAGTTAGTAGGAAGGTCAGAAATGACCATCAGAGAGGTTATTCTGTTTGGAAAGAAAATCAAGGAAAGGGAGCCCTCGAGGGATAACGGACGACATCGTTCTATATGACTGAGTTTCCAAATAAGATAAATGCCAAAGATTTGTTTGAGGTCTTCAAAGTCTATGGTGTCATTTATGAGGTTTAAATCCTTACTAGAAGAGATAGGCATGGAAAACGTTTCGGTTTTGCTAAGTTCAGGAAAGTCCACGAACCTCACATTTTGGCTATTAAACTGGACAACTTCATTTTAGAGGGTAGGAATATTTTTGTCAATTTACCTAGATTCCATCAAGAAGGCATAGGAAATGGTTCATTCAGGATGGTGCATAAAGGCCTAGATAGAGTGAAGGACATAGGTGGTAACTTTATGGGACCTAAGACATTCAATAGGTCTTTTGTAGAAACAGTTGGTGGTCTCAATGTTGTTGGCACGGGTTCTGAAAGGATTGGTCTAAAACCTCTGGTTCTGGAAGCTAGTAATTTGGATAAGTTTGAAGGTATGCGAGTTGGTGAGGTTGTAGATAGTGGTAATGCCTACACTATACGAAGGTCTCTTAATGAAGAAGGGTTGTTCCACATCAAATCCACCCCTCTTGGGGATTCGTTATGTTTGTTGGAAGATATAGCAGGGGGAAGTGGATGAGTTCATTAATGAATCAAGAGATTTTTTGGATTTGTGGTTCAAAGATATCAGACATTGGTCAATTTCAGAGGTTGATAGTGTGAGACTTGTCTGAGTTAAATGCTATGGTCTTCCATGTTGCACCTGGTCTGAGACTAACTTCAAGAGTATTGCGTCAAACTTGGGTTTTTTTCTTCAATGCGATGTGAATACTTCAAATAATAGTAGTTTCGATGTAGCTAGATTCTTAGTTAAATCTAAGAAAGTTTCTTTCCTGAGAGAAGAAATCAGAGTTACTGTTAATGATAAGGTGTTCAACATTGTTTTGGTTGAAGATTTACATTACCGTGAATGCCTAGAGGCTCTGATTGAGGAAGATAAAGATATTTACTCAGATTCTTTGGATTCATCCTCGTGTTCTGATGATGGAGGAGCGTGGGAGTGTAATGAAGAGTTTTTCGGGGAAGTTAACTGTGATCATAAAGTTGGGACAGATGAGAGAGAAAGGGATACTTCAGGTTTTGTGTCAGGGGGTGGGGTTATGGAATTATACTTGGCGTCTGTGGTTGGAGAAGGTGTAATTGGTGGGACCATTTCTGATGGACTTTTAATTGAGTGTGATAATAGTAATTCAAGGTCACGAGGTAACATAGAAACTTTATGTAATGTGGAAAATGTAGGGGCTATTCTTGAGGGTGACAAGACATGTGAAGCCTCTTTCCCACCTACTCATTTAGCTTGTCAAGGTTTAGGCACAACTTTTCCAGACAACCACTTTTTCAACGGAGGCTTGGTGGTTGACCTTGGGTGTTCTGACCCTATTTCTGGGTCCCAAGGAGGGCGTGTTGGGCCTTCTGTTTGGGCTAAAAATAAAGAAAAAACAGCTTAATGAGGTTTACAAATGCGTGATGGTTCCTTACTCTCCCACCTATTTCTCATCGCTTCTTCATGTTGCAGTAAAGGAGCCTAGAGATAAGGCTTTTCCTTTGACTTCATATGGTTTAGAAAGTGCTTCTTGTAGGAAGTCCAAGAACTTGAAACCTGAGTCTAATCTTTCTGTGATGAGTTGTGATTCTACTACATAGACAAATTTGCTTAAAGGAAATACCAGGTGTAAAAAGATCCTTGATGACGTGCCTTTAAAGGTATGTAAGTCTATAAAAAGCTTAGGGATTAAATGAGTGGTGGATGATGTAGCTTTTGAAAGAATTATTGGAAAGTTGGACAAAGAGGAAAAAACTTATGTGATTAAGAAGAGGAATTTAGCTATTGTTGAATCATGAATATTGTTTCTTTCAACGTCAGGGGGTTTTGTAGCTCATTGAAGAGAAGAAGAATATCACAAATTCTTGGGCGTGGGAATGTTGACATATGTCTTATTCAGAAAACTAAAATCACAAAGATGGATCACAGTTTGGCAAAGAGTTTGTGGAAGATTCAGGATGTCGAATGACCAGTTGTTAACTCAGATGGTCGTTCAGGTGGCATCCTCACTTTATGGAATAACAAATCTCTTGTTGCTTGTGCTAGCTTTTGTGGAAAGGGATACCTTGGTACTCATTTCTTGTGGAAGAATCAAGACTTTATGGTGGTTAACATTTATGCCCCTTGCAACTCAGCTGAGAAAAGAACTCTATGAAAAGAATTGAATAATCTCAAAAGTAGGTTTCCTCTTGGGGGTGGATTCTAGGATGCGATTTCAACTCTGTCAAAAATTTGGAGGAAAGAAGAGGAATGGTTGGAATTAATATCAAGGATTCGAGGGATTTCAACTCGTTCATTGAGGAGCTCAATTTATATATTTACCTTATGTTGGTAACAATTTTACGTGGTTTAATGCTAAGGGCAATAGCAGGAATAGATTGGATAGATTCATTGTTGAAGAATCGGTTATTTCTCTCCTTTCCCTTAGGAGTCAGTTCGTGGGAGACAAAGACATTTCTGATCATCATCTCGTGTGGTTAAAGTCCAACTCTATTAACTAGGGCCCTACTCCATTTAGGTCCTTCGATTGCTGGTTTGAGCACTTTAACTTCCATCCTTTTGTCTCTGATGCTTAGAATTCCTACTCCTTTTCAGGATCCTCTTGGTCCATTCTCCACAACAAATTCAAAGCCCTTAAAGTGGATCTGAAATAATGGAATCCAATTGTTTTGGTTGGCTAGATTTATAGGTCAAAAACTACGTGGATCAGATTAATCAAATTGAGTTGAATATGTCGTTGGACGATTTTAATCAAGAATATGGTGCGACTGCTAAGATCAGATTGCATAATCAGGAAGAAATTTGGAAAAATTTGAGGTGGAAGGAAAGCATGATCAAGCAGAAGTCTCAGATTAATTGGTTAAGAGATGGTAATATAAATTATAAATTATTCCATGATTCTCTCAAGGTGAGACGCAGAGGAAATTCTATTTCGGCTATCAAAGTTGGTCTAACTGTGCTGGAAGATCCTAGTGGCATTAAAAGTGAAGCTAAGAGTTATTTTGAAAGTAAATTTTAGAAATCAGCCCCACCAAGAGTTCATTTTAACATGAATAATGTGGCTTCCCTTGATGAGTCAGATGTGCAAATGCTTGAGGCCAATTTCTCTACTGTAAATGTTAAATTTGCAGTCTTTCTTGGCAACGGCAGCAAGTGCCCTGGGGTTGATGGGTTCAATTTTAAGTTTATTAAAGCCTTTTGGGATGTTATTGGAAATGACTTTTCTAATTGTGTTCTTGACTTCTTCAAGTATGGTAACTTACCTAAGGCTTTTGCTTTGTCGTTCATAGCTTTGATTCCGAAGGTTGATAATCCCCAAGGTTTTGAGGACTTCAGACCTATTAGCCTGATTAGCAGCGTGTTGAAGACGATTTCCAAAATGCTTGAATTAAGATTATCAAGAGTGATTCACAAGTTGATATCTCCTTATCAATCAGCTTTTATACCTGGCCGACAACTGATGGATGGAGTTCTGACGGCTAGTGAAACTGTTGACCTTGCGAGAAAATTTAATAAGAAATGTATTTTGTTTAAAGTGGATTTCGCGAAGGCTTACAACTGCGTTGATTGGAACTACCTTGAAGATATGCTTCTCAAGATGGGATTTGGTATTAAGTGGTTGAAGTGGATTCGAGATACTGTCTTTAATAGTTTCATGTCTATCCTAATTAACGGTAATTCTTCGAAGGAATTCAAGGTGAATAAAGGATTGAAACTTGGGGATCTGTTATCTCTGTTCCTTTTTTCAATAGTGGCAGAAGGGTTGGCTATTCTGGTTAACACTGCTATTCAACTCAATGTTCTGAAAGAATTCAAAGCACATGATTGCTCTTGTGCTAGTATTCTGCAATTTGCTTATGATACATTGTTGTTTGGTGATGGGTCGTTATCTAATTTATGGGCATTTAAATCGATCCTTCGTGCATTTGAATTAACTTATGGACTTAAGATTTACTATGCAAAAATTCATATCTTTGGGATAAGGATGGATGAAGGTTTTCTTACTGCAGCTGAACACTTTATTCATTGCGATTCAGGAAGCCTTCCTTTTAAGTTTCGCGGGCTTATGGTGGGGGGTAACCACCAGAATTTATCATTTTGGAATATGGTCATCAATTGCTACAGGAATAAATTATCTTTGTGGAAGGCAATGAGTCTTTCTATTAGAGGAAGAGTTTGTCTTATAAACTCAGTTCTGACCAATATTCCAATCCACCATATGGCCTTTTTCAAAATTCCTAAGAAAGTGGTAAAAGACATCATAGCTATCCAAAGACACTTTCTGTGGGCCGGTTCCGTGAACAAAAACTATATTTCTTGGGTTAGCTGGAGAAATATTTGTAGATCGAAGGATTATGGAGGACTTGGAGTAAAACATGTGGGTCGTTTCAACACGGCACTTCTAGCAAAATGGATTTGGAATTCATGATTTTTGGAAATGTGATTTGGAGGCCGCTTATGCATAACAAGTACGGGAATTTGAGTTTGTTGTTGCAGACCTTTCAAGATAGGGGTGTTAAAAATTCTGACTCATTATGGTTGAGGGACATTTTATCCTCTGTTCTTGTAAACTTTAATAATCATTTGGAAGGGATAATTGGGGATGGACTTGGTATTTCTTTTTGGAAAACTAGGTGGCTGGATAGTGAACCACTTAAATCCAGATTTCCTGCTGTTTTCGAGGCTTGTCGTAACAAAAAAGGTTCTGTGTACGATTTTGGGAGGTGGGAGAACGGTCTTTGGTGTTGGAAAGTTAGGATTTTTTCTGTTGTGGAAGATAGCAACACCGAAACTGAATTGTTTAACCTCTGCTTGATGTTGGAACCAGTTTCTATTCTTTTGAATTCTGATAACACTTGGACCTGGACTCTAGACATAATCAACGACTTTTCTGTAAGATCTCTCTATTCCTTTTTTACATTAAGCGATGTTGGTAACCTTTTGGATGACTCTACCCTTCATTATCTTTATTTTGTGTGGAATTCTTGCATTCCTTTAAAAATCCAAATATTTGCTTGAAGATTGTTTCTTGATAAACTCCCGACTAGATCGAACCTAGTGACAAAATCAATTATCGTCAACGACATTGATAAAGTTTGTTTGTTTTGTTTTCAAACGGAAGAGGATAATTCTCATTTGTTCTTCTCTTGCTCTAATTCAATTTCGGTTTGGAACAAAATATGTGATTGGGTGGATATAGACCATTTTGTTGAAGCA
Organism: Lathyrus aphaca; assembly: GCA_963966055.1. Lineage (NCBI taxonomy): Eukaryota > Viridiplantae > Streptophyta > Magnoliopsida > Fabales > Fabaceae > Lathyrus > Lathyrus aphaca. Next base: position 653,820,095 of record OZ014519.1, read on the forward strand.
GACTGTCACAATCATATCAAGGCTTGGAATTCGAAGGTTTTAGGTCGTTGCAAAGCTGAAAAGATTAAATCTTTGTGGTTTATTACTTGCTGGAATTTGTGGAAGGATAGAAACAACGTTTTATTTAACAATGAGAGCTTTAATGTAGGCAATATTGTTTTTAATATTTTTGTTTCCTCTTGGAATTGGTTGGTTTTGGGTAGTCCTAAGATGGTGTTTTTTAGCCTTTATGTTTGAACTAAGTTTCCTTTCGACTTTGTGTAATTTCGGTTGAGATTTCCTTAATCTCCTTTATTCAATTTTCTTATTAAAAAAAGACATGCAAAATGGAAAAAGAAGTTACCATCTCTTGGCAGTAGAATTACTTTGATTAAATCGGTTTTGAATAGTTTATCTACTTTATGTCTATATTTTTATAAAGCCTTAGCGAATATCTTCAAGTATATCGAGAAGATTCAATAGTTGTTTTTGTGGGGAGACTATGAAGATAAAAGGAAAATCCATTGGGTAGGGTGGGAAAAGATTTGTAATCCTTTTCCTTTGGGTGGATCAGGGTGAAGAATCTGAAGTTGTTCAACATGGCTTTGTTGTATAAGTGGAAATGGAGAATCCTTCATGACATCGATGTGTCATGGTGCAAGATACTCTTAGATTGGTATGGAGACATTTGTGGTGTAATTCTTTCAGGACATTGGGTTAAGTTTAGGCATCCGAAATCGGCATGGTGGAAGGATATTCTTAAAGTTGATTGATATTATTTGCATCAAGGCTCTGGTTTTGTGGGTAATATATTTTGCAAGCTTGACAACGAATACACTATTCCATTTTGGATGATGAAATGGTCTAGCACAAATATGTTTTCGGATAGATTTCCAGAACTCTATCGAAATAGTTGCAATAAATTCATGGTTATTTTGGAAATGGGAATTTGGCAGCAGGGCCATTGGTATTAGAGCAACTTTGGTATTAAAGACGAATTGGGGAATGTGTATCTCTCTGAATTGTAGGAGCTTGAGGCAGCCTTGGACTTGACCTTTCCTAACTTGTTGAAGGTCGACAAATTCATTTTGGTGTCGGACCCAGAAGTTGGGTATTCGGTAAAGTCGGGATATAACTCCCTTTTAAAGGTATCAGATCTCTCTTTCATCTCAAAAGACGGCTGAAGGTGTTTCCTTGATAGGTTACATACGAAAGATAATTGAAATCGAGAGGAGATCTTACTTCTTCGTCTAACTACTCTTGTGTTTTATGTAACAACATTGTTGAAGATATGAATCACATATTCTTCTTTTATCCTATTGCAATGGTTGTTCGGAGGAAAGTCGCGGACTGATTGGAAATTCAAGCGGAAGGTAGGGTTTTCTTGGTATAACATTATGCTTTGGAGAGACGGTTGCAGGGAATGGTCTTAAGGGCATATAAGGTATGTTATGGCTAACAGTTATGTGGAGACTTCGGATGCTCCGTAATGATATTTTGTTTAATGGTGATGTCTGCAATGTGCCAGATTTATTGTGGAACATTAAATTGAAGGTTTAGAAGTGGTCCATTTTAGGAGATATTTGGCGTGCCAACGACAGTTTTTATGATTTCTACAAGAATCCTTTTTCTCGTGATCCTTAACTTTTGATGGTGTTGAATTTTTCCTGCTCAAGTTTTGTCGGGGATTTCTTTTGTAAACGGGATTCGAGTATCCATAATACTCGTTCAATCAAACCTTTCTTACAAAAAAAAAACCAATGAGAAACATATATTCCACCAAATCATAGATATTTTAAAATGATTATATGACATGACATACTGATAATTTTCTATTGGATGAAAATGTAAAACTATTTTAAACTATCAGTACATGTCCATTGTTTATTTCCTAAGATTAAATGGACGATCCATCGACAATGTAAGAAAATTTTATACTATCAACCAATGAGCATCGTATATTCTGTTAAATCATAGAGATATTTTAAAAATTAATGTATGACATGACATACTGATAGTTTTCTGTTGGATGAGAGTGTAAAACTATCTTTAACTTTCAGTGCATGTCCATTATACTCTTTCATAAGAGAAAATGGACGATCCACATACATTGTAAATTAATTTTACATTGTCAATCAATGAACATAGATTTTGCCAAATCCTAGAGATATTTCAATAATAGTTGTATAAATACATATTGATAGTTTTATATTGGATGACATTGTAAGACTCTTTTACACTATCAATGCATATTCATTATACTCTTTTCATAATGTTATTTTTGTGTCAAAAAATGTTGGACTTCCTTTTTAATTTAACTTCGTTTGTAAAGGGGGATGCTTTGATTAATGAAATGGAAAATCTAATTGAACGACATCGAGAATTAATCTCATTTATTGATGGAATGTCTCATGAGGTAAGTACAATATTTTTGTGTTTTTCTCAACAAAAAAAAATATGAATAGACATTGATTTTGTTTATTTCAAAAGATTAAATAAAATAAAATCAATATATTTTCATAATCTAGTATTTTTTCAATAACTTCTTGTTAATTTAATTTCATTGCTATAGGATTTTACTTTATTTAATGAAGTGGGAAATCAAGATGATGAACATCAAGATATGCGCTTGAATATTGATGACATGTCTTATGAGGTAAATACATAAATAGATACACAAATTTTATTTTCCTATCAATATTAGATAGTGAAGTTTATATTGTATACAAAAGTGATAAAATATTTAACATTAAGAATCATTGGTTAAAGGAACTTCTTCAATTGGGTGAGAGGATTGGAAGTGTATCCACTGGTTTATCTGAAGAAACAATTGCCATGCAACTGAAGACAAAACTTTTTTCACCAACCCCCATTGCTATTAATTTGGAGGAATTACCACCTGAAGATGAAGAAAATAACTCGTGCCTAATCTGCCAGGTATTATATTTTAACAAGTTCTATTCCACTCACTATTTTTATTATTATTTTATTTGATATTTCAAATTCTAACTTTTTAGGAATTATTTTTATTTTCTTTTACTGGATAGGAAGAGTTTAAGGACCAGGAGAAGATTGGTGTTATCAACTGCAAGCATGAATATCATGCAGATTGCATAACACAGTGGCTGCTTTTAAAGAATAGCTGCCCAATCTGCAAAGTAGAAGCTTTGAATGATGCATGAGAATTTGTAAATTCTCCATGCATGCATATCGCTTAATATCTTTCAATGCACTTTCTGGATAATTTGACTTTTGTTGACTTTATTCATATTTTGCTATGGTATTATGTATTTTGGGTACTATAAAACTTCAAATCTATCAACTTGCTGCTATTTTATTCTGTTGGATTAATTATATTGGTACTTCTTTTTATATACTAGTTTTATATGCATGAGTTGAATTAAAACTCTTCTAGTTGTTCTTATGTTCTATGGAGTTTGAACTTAGTTTACTTGGTATTGAATGCATCTTTGTGTTTGAGTGCTATAATTTATAATGTTATATTCTTGGAATATAATAGGATGTCATAGATGTGAGTATATTATCCTCTTAGATATATTTTGAATGAAGCTTTTGGCAAGTCATTGGTTTTTCCTCACTTGTAACGGCTCCCAGGTTCTATGTAGTGACTTTCAGGCTTTTTGTATTGACTTATATGAATTTAGAGTCAATACATCATGCTCAAACTTTTCAAAACTTCTCATTTTTGAAAAAAAAATATTTTGTTTGTTATTTCTTTTACATGCACACATACACATATAAATAAGCATTCATGTATCATTTCTAAGTATTGAAACCAACAACACCCATAAAATTTTCTCACCATCTTCAACCTTTCTTTGCATACATTCAACAACTATACATAATCATTTTTGTTGAGTGTCATCAAAATTAGATTAATAAGGTCCAATTTAGGATTGTTGTAATGAGTTGAGTATTCTTTTGGGGTTTCTTTGATAAAACCGGTTAGAATTTTTCCACTAAGATTAAGGATTTATTTGGGGAATTTTGTACAAGACTTTGCAACGAGGATTTTGCTGAGTGAAAGCTTTGAGAATGAGGTTCTATCAAAGGAATAGCGGTAACCGGAGGATCGGCATGGAAGTTTTCGGTTATTTGATCTTGTTTAAGATCAATGGGAGAGGAGAAGTTAGAATCAATAACAAACATATGGATTGGGGGTTTGGATTGCTACTTTTTCTCTTGTGTATAACTCTTTCAAAAGTTAATTGCATATCTCAATTCTATTTGGAATTGGGGGCAAACGTACACATTGTAAGGACAATTGGGGAACTTTCTAAACAAATATTGGTTCTCTCTCTCTCTCTCTCTCTCTCTCTCTCTCTCTCTCTCTCTCTCTCTCTCTCTCTCTCTCTCTCTCTCTCTCTCTCTCTCTCTCTCTCTCTCTCTCTCTCTCTCTCTCTCTCTCTCTCTCTCTCTAACTTGATAACTTATTTAGTGTGCAACTTTGTTATGCTGAAAATTATGTTTGTGTTGAAGTAATTAAAATTATTTTGTAAGATAATTGCAATCTAAAAGGTTGCAATTGGTTTCTCATACTATCAACATAAAGGGAAACATGTTTGGTATTATTGTACACCAAGTGTTTGATAAATTGATTGCAAACTAAATGTTTGATAAATTGTCTTAGTCAAGTTTTATTTTCTAATTTATTGGAAATTGATTAACAATGTGTGATTTAGTTCAAACTTATTTTGTAAAGCATATTGATTTTATTTATCATCATTAATATACTTTTGTTACAGTTTATACATATATCTGATTCTTTCAATAACGGTTCGGATAGACAAGTGTAGATCCAGAATAGCTTCTGCTTGCCATAACAAATATTTTTCAAACCAGAATTTTTAATTGAAGACAATTTTATCGACGGTCTATTCAATCATCTTTCTAGTTCGTTGCCCTTGTCTAACAATATTACTATTTGATCCACTTATGAAATTAAGCACTCATATCTTTTTGGCTCTTTGCAAACTAGTGGGGATGAATAATTTTGGACATTTCCTCATGTTATCTGGTTATGTAAATTATTTGATTATTTCGTAGACTATTTCATCAAGTCGATAGAGGATGAGACATTTACTAAGATAATTGACAATAATATTCTATATTTCTTCAAAATAAATATCTTGACAAAAAGTTGCGTCTCAGAAGTCGTTGTTATAAATAACGAGGCACACTTTGACAACAAAGTATTTCGTGGTTTTTTTAGGATCTATGTGTTCAACAACACTTAGTGAAACAACTTTTCAAATCACTTATGAGTCAAAGTCAGTGATCCATTTTTGAGATACACAAGCTAAGTTGGATAACCATCCATTCTTCATCGAGGGAATATAACAAGGAAATGCGTAGAGAGGATTTAGACTTCCTTGAGGAAATTCGTATGGAGGCCATAATCAAACAAACAATGAAATTGAATTTTTTTCACCACCAGTTTAATATGGTTCGGGGGTTAGTTCTGATATCAAGTGGTTCCAGCCCCCTCCCGATCAGAGTTACGGGATATTTAACTGTAGTCCTCCCTATCAAATTCAGTGCCAATCACCACTAGACCAACTAACGATTTGTGAAAATATTCCTTAATCCAATGAAGAAATAGAAGAATCATTTAGCCATTAAACTTATGGAGATGATATATTCCTATGTTAGCTACATTGGCCACATGGACTTAATAAGAAATTCTTAGATGAGTTGGGGATAAAATAATGAAGTCTCGACTATTGTGAGAAATATTTTCCCTATCGCAGTTGCATGGAAGCCTCCTTCTCATAAAAGAGGTGCATCTTTCACCTTTGAATAAGTCTAATAATACCTATAGACACCAGTTAGATCCACATAGCGTGTTATAAATACAATTTACCTTATTCTAAACCTATTAGACTCTCTTAGGACTTCATGGATTTACAAACATGATACATGTATTACAATCACTCAAACATCATCTTAGAAATTCTTAAAGAAAATGCATAAAAATAATTTAAGCAAAGCCATAAAAAGTTGTATTTTTCAAAGGAAAAGTTGGGGTAGTTTATTAACAGTAAGTCATAATTGGTTATATAACACCCCATTTTCCCATTTTAGAAATTAATAAAATAAACACGCAAAATCAGAGTTTTCACCAAAAGTGGAATGCCACATCGTCAAAAATAACAACAAAACTCTTTATTAAATTCATTTCAATTTGTCAACACCAATAAAATTCACAAAAATCTCATGGTCTACAATTTTTCAAACAAATAAGCGATACGTAACAAAATAAGGTAATTAAGTAAAGCATCAAAATTATCCCCAAGTCTCGTGTCACGTATCAGAGCGACTCCTAAGACTCGACCAATGCAACACGTAGTCCATGCACACTCAAGTACCTGGGTTATATATACTTCCGAGGAAGCATAGACACAACAACAAACAACAAAGATGTGAGAACTACAATCAATAAATAATTATGCATAATACATATGAAGGAGTAGTATCTCACGCAATCAATATAACTAACACATATCCACAACAATAATTATCAACATGACCTATGATTCAACAAACATCAATATGCAATGTGACTCAACAATGACACAATGCATGTGCTACCAAATCACCATGGTTCATTCAATCGAACCTGATTCATAAAAGAATATGGATAAATCACATACACCCATCTGGCAATGATTTATCTCCAACACTCTCCACAACAAAGTTCGGATGAATCATATACGCCCATCCAGCAATGATTCATCTTCATCAATAAACAACTGGTTATACATCTGTACGATCATTCTGATCACATATGCAACATAAATTCACACAATCATCAAAAGTATCTCACACGGCTTATTTAATTAATCGTCTAATTAATCCACCTAAGTTTCGTTATTAATTACTTTCAATCACCAATCCTCGATTAAATAATTCCTAATTGTTACTTCAACACCTCAGATCAACATAATTTCCATCAGACGCGAATTCGAGACAAACATCACGAAAACCCCAAAGTCACCTAACACTGCTGGTCATAAGCATAATGCACAAGGGCATACGCATATTGCCCTAGGCCTTACGCGTTGCAACGCGTACCACCACCACGGCCCAACCTCATACACGTATGGACAACTCCTTACGTGTATGGGCAGAGTCATTTCCCCTTGAAATTCCCCTCAACAGAATTCAATACGGGTATCACCCTCCCATACGCATATTTCCCAGACACCTTACGTGTATCCTACGTATTTTGGTAGATGGGCGTGTCACCAAGGCTCCCCTTACGCATATTGCATGCCCTACCATACATGTATGGCCTCACTTATACGCGTATGAGCATAATACCTCAACAATTCTATTTTCCTTCCTCAGTCCGAATATGTCCACTTGGGTCTCACTTCTACACATCTATGTTGTCCTAAAATGGTCTCTGTCATTACTAGTCCAATTTATCAGTTATAGATCTAGATTTGTCACTCCACATATGTAACAACACCAGATCCATATATACCACAGATTATACAGAACAACAACAACAACAATTCATACACAAAATCAGTTAATTCATATCGAATTCACAACAACAATTCAACACAACATCAGAATCATCAAACAAACTAATAAACACAAAACCCTGTGAGGGAAAGGACTCTTCACTATCTTTTGCATACATAAACACCTATTATTTACTATTATCTCCCTTACCTCAAATTCGGATGAAGATTCCTGCGAAAACTGATTAAAAACTATTGCCCTAGCCTTGTTCTTCCTCTTTAGTTCTTGTTCTCTTTTTACGTAAAATTGACAGTATTTCCCTAAACTTTCACTAAACTCAGCTTAATTACTAAATTCCTGACTACCCTCTTACTAAGTCAATATTAATTTTTAATAAAAAGAAATACCAATAATATTACTAATAATAATAATAAGAATAATATTAATTTGGCCACATTATTATTACTACACACCTCACTGATACTATCGATACCTCAAGTCTACCCGTTCCACTAAGGACTCTACACCAATATGTTCAAACACACACCTTAAATAAGGCCAACAATCACCACCAATAATATACGACGATCTAATAAATGAAAAATGGGGTGTTAAAACTCTCCCCCACTTAAAATATTTTCGTCCTCGAAAATGTACTTGATGAGAAAAGTTTCGGATACGATCATGCTTTCCAGCTCACAAGTCACATTTCCTCCAACAGCCCCTCCCCAAGCTACTCTTACTAAAGGAATTTCCTTACCCCTGAGTTGCTTCATCTTGCGATCATTGGTCCTTATTGACATCACTTCCACAGTAAGATTGTCTCTAACCTGTAACTCATCTCTGTTAATAACATGAGATGGATCAGACACATAATTTCAAAGTTGTGACACATGAAACACGTCATGCAAGTTCAAAGCTCTAGCGGTAACGCCACCCTATACGCAATGATACCAACTTTCTGCAAAATCTGATACAGTCCAATAAACTTAGGATCCAACTTCTTCGACTTCAAGGGATGTCCAACACCTATCATTGAGTTGACTCTAAAAAACACATGATCACTTCATCAAATTCCAATTCTTTTCTCCGATTATCATGATAGCTCTTATGTCTACTCTGAGATGCTTTCATCTTCTCACGGATCATCTAAATCATTTCAGTAATGTTTGCACAATCTCAGGTCCAAGCACAACATTTTCACCTGTTTCATACCAACACAGAGGCGTCCTACACCTCTTACCATACAAATCTTCAAAAGGTGCCATCCCAATACTAGAATGGTAGCTATTATTTTACGTGAAATCAATCAATGGTAAATGAGTATTCCATGCATCACCTTGTTCCAACACACAAGTTCTCAACAAATCTTCCAATGATTGAATAGTTCTCTCCGACTGACCGTCCGTCTGCGGATGAGAAGCCGAACTGAACTTCAAATTAGAACCCAAAGCCTCCTGCAAACTTTTCCAGAATTATAAAGTAAGCCTCGGATCTCTATCCGACATTATATTCGAAGGAACACCATGCAACTTCACATTTATTCTTATATAAATCTCCGCCAACTTTGTCAACGGAAAACTCATGTTAATGGGTATAATATGTGTGGATTTTGTAAGCCGATCCACAACTACCCAAATGGCATCAAAGCCTCTCACCATATTCGGAAAACTAGTAACAAAGTCCATAACAAATACTGTTCCATTTCCATTCCAGATTCTCCAATCATTGCATCATCCCCGGAGGTTTCTGATGCTCCACTTTTGACTTCTGACACGTCAAACAAGCATAAACAAATTGAGCTATGTCTCTTTTCATACCAAACCACCAAAAACATAATTTTCAAGTCTTGATACATTATTGTAGCTCCCGGATGAATACTCAAACTACTCTGGTGACTCTCTTCTAAAATTGCCTTCTTCAATTCCACATTGTCCGACACACAAATTCTACTCTGGAATCTCAACACGCCAAAATTATCCATTTTGAAATCACCATCAGGATCAATTCCTCTTGTAGGCATCAAATCTACTAGCTTCACATTAAGCCTCTGGTTCTCTTTAATCACATCCAAAAAGTCATTGTTCACCTTTATCATTCCAAGCCTAACACTCTCAAGTTTCGTCTCACAAACCATACTAAAATCTCAAAATTATTCAATTAATTCCATTTCTTTCACCATTAATGTTGACATATTAATTGTTTTCTGACTTAAAGCATCTTCTACTACATTAGCTTTTCCTGGATGATAGCTTAAATTAAAATCATAGTCTTTCAAAAATTCTAACCATCTTCCCTGCCTCATATTCAGTTCCTTCTAGTCAAATAAATACTTTAAACTCTTATGATCACTAAATACTTCAAATCTCGATCCATACAGATAGTGTCTCCAAATTTTCAATACAAAAACCACTGCAACTAATTCAAGATTATGAGTAGGATAATTTTTCTTGTGTACTCTTAATTTTCTTGAAGCATAAGCTATCACTTTATTGTCTTGCATAAATACTCTGCCTAATCTCATCTTAGATGCATCACAATATACAACACAAGGTTCACTAAGACTTGGCAAAACCAACATTGGTGTTGTAGTCAGATTCTTTTTCAACTCTTCAAAACTTTCCTCACATGTCGTATACCAAATAAAAGCTTGGCTCTTTCTAGTCAATTGAGTCAATGGCAACGCCAAATTAGAAAACCCCTCGATAAATCTTTTGTAATAACCTGCTAAACCCAAAAAGCTTTTAATCTCTGTTACGGTCTTCGGAGGTTCCCACTGTAACAATGCACTTACTTTAGATGGGTCCACAACTATATACCATCATCAGAAATAACATGCCCCAAGAAACTCACACTCTTAAGCCAAAATTTACACTTTGATAACTTTGCAAACAACTTGTTATCCTTCAATACTTGCAACGTAATCCTAATATGTTCTTTCTGATCCTCTTCAGTCTTAGAATAAATCAAGATATCATCAATAAATACCACAATGAACTTATCCAGGTAAAATGAAAGATATGGTTCATATACTTCATGAACAGACATGGCGCATTAGACACTCTGAAAGGCATCACAACATATTCATAATGTCCATAGCGAGTCCTAAATGTGGTCTTCTAAATGTCATCTTCCTTCACTCGAATCTGATGGTAACTCGAGCTCAGATCAATCTTACTAAAAATATGAGCCTCAACTAGCTGATCCATTAGGTCATCAATTCTCAGAAGTGGATACTTATTCGTAATGGTCACTTATTAAACTGGCGGTAATCAATGCACAAACACATACTACCACCCTTCTTATTTACCAACAACATTAGATCTCCCACAACGACACACTTGGCCTAATAAACTTTTTATCAAGCAATTCTCCAATCTGATATTTTAATTCTGCCAACTCTGATGCAGACATCTTGTATGGCGCCATAAAAATAGGTCTCGTACCAAGAACAAGATCAATAGTAAATTCAACTTCTCTTGTCGGCGGAGGTAATTCTGTGATATCGTCAGGAAACACTTCAGAAAATTCATTCGCTACTGGAAACACACTAACTGATGTTTTGCTTTCAATAGATAAAGATGAAAACATTGCAAACATCTTAGCCTCATCCTCCAATAATGTCCAAAACTCTTTAGTAGATAAGGAATCTGCCAATGCTTCCTCTTTAGGAGTGAGAAACAAAAACTTCATCTTAAAGCCATCAATATAGACCCGGTTGAATTCCAACTAGTCCATCCCTAAATAATATCTAGATTACCACATGGCAAACAAATCAAGTCCACTCTAAAATATTTATCAAAAATGGTTAACAGACACTTCAAGCACACTAATGACGTAACCATAGAACCAATAGATGGAGTCTCAATGGTTATTCTCCGATTTAAAGTAGATGACACAATCCTTAACTTCTTCACACAATCAACGGAAATGAACGAGTGGGTTGAACCCGTATCAATGATAGAAATCAAAGGAGTATCATTAATAAAACAAGTACCTTTGACGAAACGTTCCTCATTAGTGGATTGGGCTCCCACCAAGGCAAACACCTTTCCAATAGCTTGAGACTTCTTCGACTTCTGATAGTTTATACTGATATGACCCTGTTCACCACATTTGAAACATGTAGGAAGAGTGGCTCTACAATCTTCCACTACATGTCATGTTCATGCACACTCGAAGCACTTCTTCATTTCATTCTGACAGGTATTAGCACGATGACATGTGCTTCCATATCTGAAGCATTTCATAGGATTGGGATTCACCCCTCCCCCACTTGGCTTCTTATATATAACAACTTTTTGTTTTCCTTTATCGGCCAGAGCACTATAAGGAGTACCTTCAAACCTTTTCTCACCCTTTCGGTCACTCACAACCTTGTAATGAGAAATTTGAGCCCTATTATCATTATCATAGATTCTGCTTTTGCTTACTAGTTCTGGATAGTTTCTGATTTTTTGACAAGCAATGCCCTATTTGATCTCGGGACGTAGCCCGTTCTCAAAATTCAGATACTTCGAAGTCATAGCTTCTTCAATATTATAGTGAGTACAATATTGCACCAACTCTTCAAATCGAGCAGCATATTCAACCACAATCATGTTACCCTGTTTCAGTTCTAAGAATTCCACCTTTCTTGCACTGCGAATATCTTCTGGAAAATACTTATCCATAAACTCAGTCTGAAACATTGCCCAAGTAATACTAGTACATGCGGCTTCCAACCTCTGGTGACTATTGTCCCCCCAGACTTCAGCCTCGCCTTCCAACATATCAGTACTAAATCTCACTTTATGAGCATCAATGTACCCCATGATCCTGAAGATCTTCTCAATAGCCTTCAACCACTTATGTACATCCTCAGGATCAAGAATACCTCCATCATATGTAGGCGGCTTGTTACTCCGGAATTGGTCCAAGTCATGGAACTGTGCATTTCCAACAGCTGGACCGATGTTCTCTACAGCCTGTGTCATAGCTTGCATAACAGCAATAAGAGCAACATCATTACCTCTTTCCATAATGTTCAACAAACATATATGGTTAAAGCACACCAACAATTCATATTCTAAGGACTAACTCAACTACTACATCTGGCTAGTTGGACCGACCTGCTCTGATACCAATTGTACCACCCAACTTTCCCATTTTAGAAGTTAATAAAATAAACACGCAAAATCAGAGTTTTCACTAAAAGTGGAATGACACATCGTCAAAAATAACAACAAAACTCTTTATTAAAACAACGGAAAACTTTAGTTATTCAACTCATTGCAATTTTCCAACATCAATAAATACCACCAACATCTCATGGTCTACAATTTTTCAAAAAAAATAAACGATACGTAACAAAATAAGGTAATTAAGTAAAGCATCAAAGTTATCCCCAAGTCTCGGGTTACGTATCAGAGTGACTCATAAGACTCGACCAAGGTAATACGCAGTCCATGCACACTCAAGTACCTGGATTATATGTACTTTCGAGGATGCACAGACACAACAAAAAATAGCAAAAGGGTGAGAAATTCAATCAATAATTAACGGTGCATAATACATATGAAGGAGTAGTATCTCACGCAATCAACAAAACCAACACTTATCCACAACAATAATTATCAACAAGACCCATGATTCAACAAACATCAATATGTAATGTGACTCAATAATGACACAATGCATGTGCTACCAAATCACCACAGCTCATTCAATCAAACCTGATTCATACAAGAATCCTGATAAATCACATACACCCATCTGGCAATGATTTATCTCCAACACTCTCCACAACGGAGTTCAGATGAATCACATACGCCCATCCGACAATGATTCATCTCCACCAATAATACCTCAATGTATGCATAATAATGACTATGCACACAATAAATGTATAAACAACTAGTTATACATTTGCACGATCCTTCCGATCACATATGCAACATAAATTCACACAATCACCAAAAGTACCTCACACAGATTAATTAATTAATCATTTAATTAATCCATCTAAGTTTCGCTATTGATTACTTTCCATCATCAATCCTCGATTGAATAAGTTCTAATTCTTACTTTAACACCTCAGACCAACATAATTCCCATCAGACGCAAATTTGGTACAAACATCGCGACAACCTCAAAGTCACCTAACATTGTTAGTCATACGCGTAATGCACAAGGGCATACGTGTATTTCCAGCTGCCTCAACCTAGGTCATACACACTAGAATGTAACACCCCAATTCTACCTAGCGAAAAATCATAAATCAGAGTTTAAAAATTCACCTTTTAAAATTGGATGTCACATTTCATACGCGTAATGCACAAGGGCATATGTGTATTTCCAGTTGCCTCACCCTAGGCCCTACGCCCTGCAATGTAACACCCTAATTCTACCCGACGGAAAATCATAAATCAGAGTTTCAAAATTCACCTTTTAAAATTGGATGTCACATTTTCAACTTTAAAAATAAAAACAATTAACATTTATCGCATATTCAACATGGATACATAACACTTAAACATCGAGAGACAAATAATAACTTTATTTATTCTTTAAACTAAAATATATTTTACAACTTCACAGCGGATTTCCAATTATTCAACTAAACATGGGATAGCATGTTATTCATCTTAAAACAGCTTAGCAACAACATAATCATACTGAAACAACTTAAAAACAACAACTAAAATAACTAAGCATCCATTCCCCGAGCGTTACGTATCAGAGCACCGACACCGACTCGAACTAATGAAGATAACCATCTTCCTGCAAACTACCTGCACGTTACCAACATAGGGGTAAAATTCAAACAGAAGGGGTGAGATATCGATAATTACAAACGGCGTATGATAAACAATACTCAGATAAGGATCATAAATAATTCACCACTTCACAACATCAACAACAAACAACGACTTAACAATTATCCACCTTTTATCAACCTATTTTATTACTATTATAACAATCAATATTTTCTACATAAACCACTTAGTCATATATTTAGCAAGAACTAATTAATCGGCCTAATCAACACAATTCATTAATCAACTTGAAACAACATAACAACTTATCAACTTGAATGACATATACAACTTATCACCTTGAACAACATAAACAACTTATCAACTTGAGCAACATAAACACATAACCAACATCAATAATGCAACACAATGCAACTCAACTATGCATATGCATGTGGTACCATTGGAGTAAAACTCCCAACTTAAAATATACCAGGTTATCGAGGTATCTGCAAGGCATAAGCCTTCAACTTAATAATGTTGCCAATTTACTGAGGCATCAAGGCATAATCCTTCAACTTTCAACTTAATTGCCAATCTAGGCCAACGTGGTGTGAGATATGGCTCCGGCTTAGGAATGCACATATGCCATGTGACATGTACGACTCAACAACATAAACAACACAACATCATCAACATCAGCAGCATAAACAACTTATACAACATGAACAACTTAAATCAACATTGGCTAATAAGCCTTCAACTTGGACAATACAACAACTTTGGAAACCGAAAACAACATGGACAACATAAGCAACTCATACGACACAAACAAGCAACGCAAACAAATTATACGACAAAGGCAGTTAAAAATCAACTTTGGCTTATAAAGCCTTCAACAATTTAACTGTACCTACAAATCGACTATACAACGCATTTTCGACAAAACAACGTAATAAAAACCCAACTCTTAATTTACCCGACTTACCCCGATTAATTTCAGTAAATTCCGGGCAACTACGTTTTCCGCCTAATTCGGCTAAACCGACAAACCGTCATTATTTCTAACTTTCTGCGACTTATCACAAATTTATTACAATTATCGAAAATTCAGTGTTCTGATAAATATTTCTGTCTTAGAAACCCACTTGTTACTAGTTCTTCTAGAATTACTAGTTTTATCATTTTTCTGTCAAATTTCCATCACAGTAAACATCATTCAGTTTCTATTCATACTCACTGATACTGATTCTGCTACATCTGTATTTTTTATTTCTAATACAACTATAATTCATAAATTAATATTAGTTTCCTAAATTTATTAAATTGGTTTAACATAATCTAATTAATTCAATTCATGGAGTATAGTATAATCTATTATATAAAGTGTAGAAAAAAATCCATTAAAGTGATTTCATGCAAAAAAAGACCAAAGTGACTCCTGCCACCAAATAAAGTGGCTTGCACCACTTCATAAAGGCCTTCCCCTACACAATTTTTAAGTGGCTCCCACCACTTGGTAAGATGGCTTACTCCACGAGGCCATTTGGGTGTCTCACCCCACACTACTGGTCTCTGTAATTTTCGGTTCATAGTCCCCAATCATAATTTTTTTCAGAATTTATTCAACATAAAATTATCAACGATAAATCAACATAATAAAAAACAACTTTTTAATCAACCAAAATCAGAATCGGACAACCAATTTTATATCAGCATCCATTGCAACAACATAATACAGATTATTCATAACAGTGTCGAAATCAACAAAATACATAACAACCTAAACTACCCAAATCTCAATATTATTTATCAAACCCGGTATATAAAGATTGAACCCCACCCTTACCTTAAATCGATTGTCGCTCGAATCTCCGATCGATTCTTTCTGGTTTGGTTTTCCGACAGTCACTTCTCGTAACCGTTTTCTCCACTTTTCCTCGTTCTCCAATTTTCACAATTTCCTCTTCTTACTGATTTTTCTTTCTCCTCTGACTAATTCCTTTTGAATACTTCTTCTTTTCCTTCTTTTTATTAAATTAATAATAATAATCCAATTTTATCTAATGGGCCTAATTCTTAAACCCCATTTAATTGCTAATTTCGATAAAATCCAAGTTCATTAACCAACACGCTCCAATATTCAATAATATCACTTATAATATTATTTCCTCGACTTTCCGACTTAATATTCTGACTTAACGACTTAATTCACCACAACGCCAAATCAACCAAATAATAATTCAAGACTAAATACTTATTCCCGACTTAATCTATTAACTTCTGATTATCAACAAAATGATTCAAACAATTCTAACAACATATCCAACAATACTCGGAGAATATTCCATATCGTCTTCCATAACTTATATCAACTTAATTAATTAAATTCTACTTAAACCAACTTATAATGATCAACATAATATTCCGATATTTCAGAAATCAATTTAAATCAACGCGGCATAACACATCATACTATAATTATATTTAATTAAATAATTAATTGAATAAACGGGTGTTACAACTCTCCCCCACTTAGAATATTTTCGTCCTCGAAAATTCATCTGATTCAACCACACCAACTAATTACTTCATTCGACTAATCAACTCTTATTTCCAAAGGCAACCCACGTATAATACAAACAATAATTCACAACTTCGATGGCAACAACAACACGAAGACCCCTCAAGCAATACGCTTGACAACTATCAACACAACACAATAAGTAATCATCTTAAAAATTAGAACACATCAACACAAGAACACACAACTTAAACACATCATTAACTCAATCAACTATCAACATCTTTTTTATTCACATACGAACAAATGCACTACACCACGCGTTCACTGCACACTCTGATTACTTGCAAAATACCAAGTTTACCGAGTTTAACTCCAACTTACAATCACCAAAATTGACATATCAACAAAGCCTCTAACTTAATCCTTTGGAATTTCGTTCCAACGAGTACTCTAACTCTTGTAGTACCGAATACTTCCAACTTAAATCCATAAGGCAACAACTTTGAACGTTCGACGTAATTACAACGGAGATTACTTCCCAATCTTGGATAATATATACTTACACTTCCCAATTATACTCAACACAACTACAACTCTACTTATCCTTTAACAACATGTCCTTCAAAAATTATCTTAAACACACAACATTATTACAACATCATAAGGTACAAGGGTCCAACGAATTTCCACAAGATAACTCATATACTTCGCTCCCAACTAATTCATCATATTGAATCCTCGATTCCTACTCATACCGACACAACCTTTCATAATTCTTATCTGAATCAGCACAACCAAACAACTCTTCTTGTTCCAACCAAAACCACACTTTTAAATAAACCAACTTATTTTATTCACTCCTCCTAAAACTTGCAACTTAACTTTACGTACATTTTTGTCAAATCATGGTCTTACATTTCCACCTACTTTCCTTCCTAATCATCGTAAGAAAGTTTCAAGTCTCAAGCTACTTAATTCATCACTAAACAATATTCCAATTATCCAGAGTCCAACTATGAATTTTCTTATTACAATTCAATCCAAACGCAACTTCATGCTATCATCTTTAAATCCCACTAATACTTTCATATAATTACCTGTATCGATAAAACAAACAATACTCAAGCACCCAACTTGACTTCAACCAATTCAACGTACATACTATACTAGTTGGCATGACACATCTATCCATCAATTATGATTCTATCTACTATCAACAATAGATTAAGGGTGATCAGTTCCTTAATTTGTCAATAGTCAGTCGACAATCATAACGAATGCATAAATCATCATTACCAACACAATAGTGTACTTCAACTTGCGCCTAAAATCCGTAAGCATAACGCTCCGCCAACTCTCTAAGGCTCATCGGCATCTTCTTAGTCTTCTTAATTTCGACTTTGTTAATTATACCAAAATATCCACAATCCAATACACAATCTCTTATACACGCTCGTAGCATAATACAACTTTAAATATTCCTCTAACATCGGAGTTGTTACAACACCGAGTACAATCCAATTTAAATTCTTAGCGACACAAATCAAACATATGTCTTCCTATCAACATTACCATCATCTAACATTGGCCCTTTAATCATATATATTTGACATAAATCGCATCTCTATGCATTTTCCGATACCTTCACATTCCTTATAATACCAACATTTTCTTCTTTTTCAACATTTCATCTTTCCAAAACATTTCAGCAAAAAATGCTCAACTTCGAACGTAGTTATCTCCTTCAATAAATACTTCCCAATCACAAACTTATATTCTAAAACGAATAGAATTTTATGCAGATTCCAGAATTTCAAGAATCGCTCAAATCCAATTTACGAATAAAACGTTATCCTCCTTGCAATGGGACTGATTCAAGATTCCCGTATGCAGAATTTTCCAAAATCAGCGGCAGACCCAACTATTAAAATTAACTTATCTCATTCTTCACAAACCTCCTGAATGAAAATCTTATATGCAAACCATAGGGAATTTTGTATGTTTTCTAAAAAGTCCAGAACCGCTTCAACCTGAATCTCGAGTAAAACGTTATGCCACTTCTCATGACAGCTGCTCCAAGATTGCAAAAACCAGAATTTTGAGATTGATGAATATAAATTCCACCTCTCTCACTTTACTTCCAAGATCTACCAAAAATCTTGCTCTACATCCAACTTCGAAAATTAATTGACGTTAATCCAACTACAGTTAAGGCATAACAATCTACCAACTTGGTCCATCACTTCTCAAACTCGACTGATACTAATTCATGAGTCTAAACTCTCGCCGGTCCATAACAACATCGCTTCAACAACCTTGTACTCTTGCAATCAACATCAACTTAAGCAGCTTCTACATACCAACAATCACTTCCAGGAGCAACCACTCCCCCGCTTAATTTCAAACCAACACATGCAGACAGCGACTAGAAACCAACAAACAAGTGCCGACAGTGTTTTCACAAACATGTCGTGCACTAAGGAGTAAACGACATTAGACAACACTGGCCGGATGGACCAACCTGCTCTGATACCACTAATGTAACACCCCAATTCTATCCGACGGAAAATCATAAATCAGAGTTTCAAAATTCACCTTTTAAAATAAGATGTCACATTTTCAACTTTAAAAATAACAACAATTAACATTTATCGCATATTCAACATGGATACATAACACTTAAACATCGGGAGACAAATAACAACTTTATTTATTCTTTAAACCAAAACATCTTTTACAACTTCGTAATGGATTTCCAATTATTCAACTAAACATGGTATAGCATGTTATTCAACTTAAAATAGCTTAGCAACAACATAATCATACTGAAACAACTTTAAAACAACAACTAAAATAACTAAGCGTCCATTCCCCGAGTGTTACGTATCGGAGCACCAACACTGACTCGAACTAATGAAGATAACCATCTTCCTGGAAGCTACCTGCACGTTACCAACATAAGGGTAACATTCAAACAGAAGGGGTGAGATATCGATAATTATAAACGGCATATGATAAACAATACTCAGATAAGGATCATAAATAATTCACCACTTCACAACATCAACAACAAACAACGACTTAACAATCATCCACCTTTTATCAACCTATTTTATTACTATTATAACAATCAATATTTTCTACATAAACCACTTAGTCATATATTCAGCAAGAACTAATTAATCGGCCTAATCAACACAATTCATTAATCAACTTGAAACAACATAAATACTTATCAACTTGAACGACATATACAACTTATCACCTTGAACAACATAAACAACTTATCAACTTGAACAACATAAACACATAACCAACATAATAATGCAACACAATGCGACTCAACTATGCATATGCATGTGGTACCATTGGAGTAAAACTTCCAACTTAAAATATACCAGGTTATCGAGGTATCTACAAGGCATAAGCCTTCAACTTAATAATGTTGCCAATTTACAGAGGCATTAAGGCATAAGCCTTTAACTTTCAACTTAATTGTCAATCCAGGCCAACATGGTATGAGCAATGGCTCCGACTTAGTAATACACATATTCCATATGACATGTACGACTCAACAACATAAACAACACAACATCCTCAACATCAGCAGCATAAACAACTTATACGACATGAACAACTTAAATCAACTTTGGCCAATAAGCCTTCAACTTGGACAACGCAACAACTTTGGCAACCCAAAACAACGTGGACAACATAAGTAACTCATACGACATAAACAAGCAACGCAAACAACTTATACGACAAAGGCAGCTAAAATCAACTTTGGCTTATAAAGCCTTCAACATAACAACTTTAGAATTATTCCGTAAACCGGAAACATACAACAACTTAAACGTTCCTACAAATCGACTATACAACACATTTTTGACAAAACAACGTATTAAAAATCAACTATTAATTTACCCAACTTACCTCGATTAATTTCGTTAGATTTCGGGCAACTACGTTTTCCCTAATTCGGCTAAACCAACTAAACCGGCACTGTTTCTAACTTTCTGCGACTTATCATGAATTTATTACAATTATCCAAAATTCGGTTTTCTGATAAATTTTTATGTCTTAGAAATCCACCTGTTACTGGTTCTGCTAGAATTACTAGTTTTATCATTTTTCTGTCAAATTTCCATCACAGTAAACATCATTCAGTTTCTAATCATACTCATTGATATTGATTCTGCTACATTTGTATTTATGATTTCTAATACAACTATAATTCATAAATTTATATTAGTTTCCTAAATTTATTAAATTGGTTTAACATAATCTAATTAATTCAGTTTATAAAGTATAGTATAATCTATTATATAAAATGTAGAAAAAATCCATTAAAGTGATTTCATGCAAAAAAGACCAAAGTGGCTCCTGCAACCAAATAAAGTGGCTTGCGCCACTTCATAAAGCCCCCCCCCCCCACATAATTTTTAAGTGGCTCCCGCCACTTGGCCATTTGTTCGTCTCACCCCACACTACTGGTCTCTGTAATTTTTTGTTCATCGTTCCCAATCACAATGTTTTTCTAGAATTTATTCAACCTAAAATTATCAATGATAAATCAACATAATCAAAAACAACTTTTGAATCAACCCAAATCAGAATCGGACAACCAATGTTATACCAGCAACCATTCTAACAACAAAATACAAATTATTCATAACAGTGTTGAAATCAACAAAATACATAACAACCTAAACTACCAAAATCTCAATATTATTTATCAAACCCGGTTATAAAGATCGAACCCCACCCTTATCTTAAATCGATGGCCGCTCGAATCTTCGATCAACTCTTTCCGGTTTGGTTTTCCGACGGCGACTTCTTGTAACTGTTTTCTCCATTTTTCCTCATTCTCCAATTTTCATAATTTCCTCTACTTACTGATTTTCTTTCTCCTCTGACTAATTCCTTTTGACTACTTCTTCTTTTCCTTCTTTTTATTAAATTAATAATAATAATCTAATTATAACTAATGGGCCTAATTTTTAAACCTCCTTTAATTGCTAATTCCGACGTAATCCAAGCCCATTAACCAACACGCTCTCATATTCAATAATATCACTTATAATATTATTTCCTCGACTTTCCGAATTAATATTCCGACTTAAAGACTTAATTCACCACAACGCCAAATCAACCGAATAATAATTCACGACTAAATACTTATTCCCGACTTAATCTATTAACTTCCGATTATCAACAAAATGGTCCAAACAATTCTAACAACATATCCAACTATACTCAGAGAATATTCAATATCGTCTTCCACAACTTATATCAACTTAATTAATTAAATTCGACTTAAACCAACTTATAATGATTAATATAATATTCCGATATTTTGGAAATCAACTTAAATCAACGCGACGTAACACAACATACTACAATTATATTTTATTAAATAATTAATTAAATAAACGGGTGTTACATACAATGCGTACCACCACCACGCCCTAACCTCATATGTGTATGGACAACTCCTTACGCGTATGGGCAGAGCCATTTTCCGCTTGAAATTTCCCTCAACGGAACTCAATATGAGTATCACCCATCCCATACGCGTATTTCCGAGACACCCTACGTGTATCCTACGTATTTGGGTAGATTCTCGTGTCACCAAGGCTTCCCTTATGTGGATTACTACCCATTACATGTAATGGCGTATTGGCACGCCCTACCATACGTGTATGGTCTCACTTATACGCGTATGAGCAAAATACCTCAGCAATTTTATTTTTCTTCCTCAGTCTGAATTTGTCCACCTGGGTCTCACTCCTACACATCTATGTTGTCCTAAAATTGTCTCGTATCAATTTTACAACCTCTATTCATGTTATTCTTTCATATATCATTACTAGTCCAATTTATCAGTTCTAGATCTAGATTTGTCACTCTGCATCTACAACAACACTAGATCCGTATATACCACAGATTATACAGAACAATAACAACAACTATTTATACACAAAATCAGTTAATTCATATTTAATTCATAACAACAGTTCAACACAACATCAGAATAATCAAACAGACTAATACACATAAAATCCTACGAGCAAAAGGACTTCTCACTGCCCTTTTCATGCATAAACACCTATTATTAACTATTCTCCCCCTTACCTCAAATTCAGATGAAGATTCCTGCGAAAATTGATGAAAAAACCTTGTCCTAGCCTTTTTCTTTCTCTCTAGTTCTTATTCTCTTTTTACGTGAAACTGACAGTTATTCCCTAAACTTTCACTAAACTCAGCTTAATTACTAAATTCATTGTTATCCTCTTACTAAGTCAATATTAATTTTTAATAAAAAGAAATACCAATAATATTACTAGTAATAATAATAATATTAATAATAATAGTAAGAATAATATTAATTAGGCCACACTATTATTACTACACACCTCACTGATACTATTGACACCTAAAGTTTATCTGTCCCACTAAGGATTCTACACCAATATATTCAAACGCACACCTTAAACAATGCCAACAATTACCACCAATAATACACGACGATCTAATAAATTAAAAATGGGGCGTTACATGTTACATCTTTTTTGAAATTTAAATTTTTGAAAAAAAAACACCATTTTCGTAAATTATGGGAGTTTACACTTTTATAACTGTCGAAATTATCTTATTTTTAAAATACCATTCAAAATTCAAATTTATAGTTGTTGGAACTTTGGTAATCAATTAACCCCTTTTGGTAATCGATTACCATATAAAATGTTGCATATTTTTTTATCAAACAAAGTCACTATTTTGAATGGCAAAGCTTAATAAAGCCTTTCAAAACTCATACATCTATTCATAGAAGTTTCTGAGGATGTACATAACGATATATACATAAAGGTTTGATAAAAAATTTCAGAATTAGGGGGTAAACCGAAACACGCTTATATTATAGGGGTGAATGCCTATTAACCCTAAGAAAAATTATATAACACACATGAGCCATCTCAATTGGCAAATGTTAAAAAAAAATACAACTTTGTTCACATTCGTCAATCCATTGGACGACTCGGTATTCAAACTACGTCAAAATGGTAATTTATCTAAACACTAAGTTATTTTAAAAAATTATTTATTAAACTATATTATTCTATAAAAAAAAATCACACAAGGTAGCACAAACCAATTAATATAATGGTAAAACATTAACCAACAAATACATACACATTTACTTTTGGAAATAAGCAGTTAATCCTTCACCTTCATAAACCTTTACTTTCATAATAGCAATTATATTCAAAACTATGTAGAATAACTTCAATAAGCGTATTCGACAACAATGTAAGATCTCAAAAATCACTTAAAGCTTTAGATAAAACCCAAAGTGACCTTCCTTTGGCTATGGTCTCCAAGGTTGTTTACTACCATTCATCTACACTTAATCACCCACTCAACTTTTGTTATATAATCAATCCATTATCAAGCTTTGTTAAATAATCAATCCAATATGTCCAACGGGTAAAAAATAAAGTAAAAAAATTCTATGAAACTAACAGAAGCAGAGTTTGATTACCTAAGAAGAGGAATCCTGAATGAAATCAAGATACCATGAGCAAAAAATGGAGATTGCAAAATCCTGACTGAAGAAAAATGAAAGATATTTGTTGAATCTCTTAAGGATAAACACATATTATTCACATTCAAGAAGGTCAAACCCAAGAAAACATGTGCTGGCAATATAAGCTGTCAAAGTATATCAGGAAATTGTATCATAATGGTATTTAAAATAGGATCTCTATTATAGGCAATTATAGACTAGACAATTATAGGCAATTAGTATACAGATTCTTGTACTCTTTTATATATATATATATATATATATATATATATATATATATATATATATATATATATATATATATATATATATATATATATATGTACATCATTACAAGAATAAATAACACAACAAAATTCTTTACGTATCAATTCATTCTTTACTTTATATGGTATCCGTTTTTCTCTGGTTAATCTCCCTCAGTTTGTGTTTATCATCTTGTTCATCGACTCACTCACTCACTAGCATCATCATGTCCGATGTTCCACCACCCAACACCTCAACCCCTTCACAAAACCCGCCGATCCATGACCAATCTGCCACCACCTCCAACACCGATCCATGCGTCATCCATCATTCCAACAACCCTGCAACTGTCCTTGTTACACCTCTGCTCACGGCGATAACTATGGTTTATGGAGCCGAGCCGTAACAATGGCACTTCGTGCCAAAAACAAATTCGGGTTTGTCGATGGAACACTAACCTGTCCAAAGAAGGCCGATGATATCTCTAAGTGGCGCCGCTGCAACGATATGGTTGCAAGCTGGATTCTCAACTCGGTTTCAACCGAGATTCGCCCTAGCATTCTCTATGCTGAAACGGCGGCACAAATCTGGACCGATCTCAAGGATCGTTTATCTCAGTCCAACGCTCCGAAAATCTATCAATTGAAACAATCTATCTTTTCCCTAAAACAAGAGGGCATGTCTATATCTCTGTATTTTACTCAGTGGAAATCTCTATGGGATGAACTCCATTCCATCGCACCTATCAATCCGTGCATCTGCGATAATGCCAAGAGTATTATTGATCAACAAAATCAGGACCGGGCCATGGAATTTCTTCAGGGCATCCATGACCGATTCTCGGTCGTTCGTAGCCAAATTCTCCTCATGGATCCTTTTCCTTCAATTCAGCGCATTTATAACATTGTACGCCAGGAAGAGAAACAACAAGTGATTAATTTTCGACCCCTCCCTGCTGAGGAATCAGCAGCGCTTCAAGCTTCTAAAGTGCAGTATCGCACTCAAGGCAAATAGCAGCGTCCGTACTATGAGAATTGCAATAAGCATGGTCACACTATTACTACTTGCTATCAGATTCATGGCTTTCCAAATAAGCCACCAAAGAAATCTGAACCATTCTCATCTACTTCCGCTACTCAAATCTCAAGCGCACAATACCAAAAACTCCTATCTCTCTTAGCCAAAGAGGACACTATGGGATCATCTGTGAATTTAGCAGGTACCGCCTTTACTTGTGTTCCTTTTTCTTGGATTATTGATTCTGGCGCTTCAAATCACATATGCACATCTCTTTCTTATTTTTCTTCATATTCACCTATTCATAAAAATATACTTGTTCAATTACCCGACGGCTCTCACGCGTCCGTGAAACACATCGGCAATATTCATTGCTCGCCGTCACTTACACTCACGAATGTTTATCACATTCCATCTTTCAAATATAATCTATTATCTCTTTCACAATTAACAAAATCAATACATTGTGATATTATTTTCTCATCCTCTGGTTGCATATTTCAGGACCGAGCAACGAAGAAGACGATTGGTCGGGGTAGTGCTCGGAATGGACTCTTCTACCTGAATGAAGAACCATCATTAAATAAAGATGACAAGGATCACTATTGCCTTGACCATCCATCTAGTTCTTTTTTTTTCTAAGCAATGTAATAAGGCTGACCTATGGCATTTACGCCTCGGTCACCCATTTATTTCCCGCTTTCAATTTATTGTTAAGAACTTTTCAAATATTAATGCCAATAAAGATTTTGTTTGTGACGTTTGTCCGCGTGCAAAACAATCACGTTTACCTTTTTCTTCAAGAACATCATATTCATCTCATTGTTTTGAGTTAATTCATGTCGATATTTGGGGTCCATTCTCTACTCCATCACACAATGGATCACGATATTTTTTAACAATTGTCGACGATTATTCACGATGTACTTGGTTATATCTCATGCAACATAAATCTGAAACATTTACTATGCTAATTCATTTTTTTAATCAAATCAATCGCCAATTCAACACTAAAATTAATAAAATTAATTCCGGCGATGGGGGCATCTTTCTTCCCCAACTTCAAGCTATTCGTTCCAACAATGGTTCGGAGTTTTTGTCCAAACAAATCCAAACATGGTTTCATGATCATGGCATTATTCATCAACGCAGCTGCGTTGCAACTCCTCAACAAAATGGCGTTGTGGAGCGCAAGCATCGTCATCTTCTCGACGTCGCAAGAGCATTACGTTTCCAAGCGAAATTACCCCTTTCCTTTTGGGGTGAATGCGTGCTCACTGCCGCTTATCTCATAAACAAACTCCCTACTCCCATCCTGAAATATAAATCTCCTCATCAAATTTTACTCGGTTCTCCTCCTTCATACTCATCACTTCGTGTGTTTGGATGTCTCTGTTTTGCCAAAAATATGAACATTCAACACAAATTCGATGAACGAGCCAAACCCGGTATCTTTGTCGGTTATCCTTTTAATTAAAAAGGATACCGCATCTAAGATATTCACACTCGCAAAATATATGTCTCTCGCGATGTTCAATTTTTTGAAACCATGTTTCCATATCACGACCTTCAACCTCCTTCCATCGCTAACGACATAAGCATCAACACTCAAATCCTTGATTGTGAATTTGATGATTCCTCTTCCAACTTATCACCTGCATCAAGTATCTCTCCCGACATTAGTCATCATGATGACACAATTGTGCCCATTCCCACCCCTCAGGATGATAACTCATCGGATATTTCATCCAACATTCCATCCATTCCTGTAGAAACTCCCCAACAACATGCACCTACAGCGATCAATCCTGCAGAACGTCGTTATCCTCAACGTCTTCGTACTCCTTCTGTTCTCCTCATGGACCACGTATGTGACATTAATAATGTCACATCACAAAGTGCCTTCCCATTAAAGAGTTATTTCTCTTTATCCAATTTGAGCACTTCTCATCGAGCTCTTCTTGTTAATATCATTGAAAATAAAGAACCACCATATTATTCTCAAGCTATCAAATCAGCTGAATGGCGTGACGCTATGGCTAAAGAAATCCACGCCCTTGAATCCAACAACACTTGGGTTTTATCTTCTCTCCCGAATGGCAAAACCGCCATAGGTTGTAAATGGGTATACAAAATTAAATATCACTCTAATGGTACCGTTGAGAGATATAAGGCTCATTTAGTCGCCAAAGGCTACAATCAAGTACATGGTATTGACTACCATGAAACATCCGCACCGGTTGCCAAACTTGTCACGGTTCGACTCCTTCTCTCCATTGCTGCCATTAAAAACTGGCCGTTACACCAACTTGATGTTAACAATGTTTTCCTACAAGGAGACCTTCATGAAGAAGTTTACATGAAATTACCACCCGGCTTCTCTCATAAAGGGAAACCATGTGTTTGCAAATTAAACAAATCCATCTATGGTCTCAAACAAGCATCCCGTCAATGGTTCTCAAAATTCTCCACCACCCTCATTCAAAAGGGTTTTCATCAATACATCTCTGATTATAGTCTATTCACTTTCAAAAGTAATCACACGACTATATTTGTACTCGTTTATGTAGATGACATCATCATCACTGGAAATAACGAAGATGCTATCTCCGACATCAAGAAATTTCTCGCCCAGGCCTTTTCCATCAAAGATCTTGGAAATCTTTCATACTTCTTAGGTATCGAAGTATCTCGTTCTAAAAAGGGAATATTCTTATGTCAAAGGAAATATACACTTGACATTTTATCCGACTCTGGTATGACTGGTTGCCGACCATCAGATTTTCCTATGGAACAACACCTCCGTCTACGGCCCAATGAAGGAAGCCCTCTTCCTGATCCGACAATCTATCGTCGCCTCATTGGTCGTCTATTATATTTAACAGTGACACGGCCCGACATCCAATACGTTGTTAACACTCTCAGTCAATTCATGCAATCTCCATGTACAACTCATCTCGACGCAGCCACACGAGTTCTCCGATATCTTAAGGGGAGTGTCGGCAAAGGCTTATTTCTTTCGGCTTCTAGCTCCCTCAATTTAGTTGGATATGCCGACTCTGATTGGGCTGGTTGTCCTACTACTCGTCGCTCCACTACCGGCTATTTTACCATGATGGGCTCTAATCCTATATCATGGAAAACCAAGAAGCAACCAACAATTTCTCGTTCCTCTGCTGAAGCAGAATATCGTTCCCTTGCAACTTTATCTTCCGAGTTACAATGGTTAAAATATCTTCTCTCGGATCTCGGCATTGATCATCCTCAACCGATCACCGTTCATTGTGATAGTCAAGCTGCTATTCACATCGCCGAAAACCCAGTTTTTCATGAACGCACAAAACACATTGAATGATTGTCATTTCGTTCGTGAGAAAATTAAATCAGGTCTTATCAGTCCTTCTTATCTCCGATCTTTTGACCAACTAGCTGACATATTTACTAAACCTCTTGGAAGCGATACTTATAAACGACTACTCGGCAAGTTGGGTGTTCTTGAGATTTCAATCCCACATCCAACTTGAGGGGGGTGTTAAGGATAAACACATATTATTCACATTCAAGAAGGTCAAACCCAAGCAAACATGTGCTGGCAATATAAACTGTCAAAGTATATCAGGAAATTGTATCATAATGGTATTTAAAATAGGATCTCGACAATTATAGACTAGACAATTATAGACAATTAGTATACAGATTCTTGTACTCTTATATATATATATATATATATATATATATATATATATATATATATATATATATATATATATATATATATATATATATATATATATATATATATATATATATATATATATATATATATATATATATATATATATACATCATTACAAGAATAAATAACACAACAAAATTCTTTTACGTGTCAATTCATTCTTTACTTTATAGAATCACAAATGTACAAGTTTGTTGAAATCAAGAGGTTTGTGTAAAAAAACATGTTTGATCGTTGATGAATTTGAGCCATGAGTTTGGAAATGCAACTAGATTCTTACACTATAGAGATTGAGAGATTTGGAGACTTAGGATTTTTCTTCTTTTCTATTTTCTTTTGGAAACACAGCTAGCCATTTTCCTCATTTTTATTTAACTCTAATTTTATATTTTTATATTTTTTATTTTATTTAAGTTTATTTTCTTAATTTAGTTCTTATTTTATTTTATTTTATTAATATATAATTTTGTTTTTATTTTATTAATTAGATTTTAGTTTAGGTTTGATTTGATTTTATTAATTTAATTAAAATTTATATTATTTATTAATTTATAATATTGGTTTTATTTTATAAATTTAAGTTTAATATAGTTTTTATTTTAGTTTATTAATTTATAAAATTTATTTTATGAATTTAGTTTTAGTTTTAATTTTTTTTTTAATTTATACTTTAAATTTATATTGTTATTTTTATCATAAATAGTTAAACCAATAAAAAAAAATAGGCAAATTTGTAGAGGAAAATAAAAAATAAAATAAAAATTGCAAAAACCGTATAAAAATAAAAAAATTATTTAAAACAATAAAACAAGGAGGAAATGAAAAAATTTAACACCAATATTAACATCGGCCAACACCGCCGCTAAATATAAAAAAATTATTATCATTTATAAAAAAAGACAAAGAAAATTGGTGGGAGAATCGGAAAAAATTTCCCACTAACATTAGTGTCTGTCATGGTCCCCGCATCTATAAAATTATAAATAAATAAATGATCTTACATATAAATATACGTTAGCGTTGATCAGAGTTACCGTCAATATTTCAATAAATAAATTATTTAAATTAAAAAACTCAAAAACATATTTAGCGTTCGAGGAAGTTGACGCTATAATTAATGGCCTAATAAAAAATTAAACAAATTATTTTACATTGTTAGCATCGGCTTTTTGAGACGCAATAACAATGCAATTAGTGTCAAAGTCATGGCCGATGCTAAAAGGTTAAAGTTAAAACGTGATTTTATTGTAGTGAAAAATGACAAATAAATGGTCTTCAGCAAAAATAACTCAATGTAC
Organism: Lathyrus aphaca; assembly: GCA_963966055.1. NCBI lineage: Eukaryota > Viridiplantae > Streptophyta > Magnoliopsida > Fabales > Fabaceae > Lathyrus > Lathyrus aphaca. The sequence goes on from OZ014519.1 coordinate 653,850,717, forward strand.
AATAAAACACCATTTTAACTTTGCATAAAGAGATAGAAGATAAGAAACACAATAACTTGTATACCCAGTTCGATCAAGCAATCTAATATATGGGGAGAGAGTAGTACTCTGATTGACTGTACTTACAAAAGTTGTTACAAAGAGTTACAAGAAAAAAGTTATATAAGTTCTCAAGAACAAATCTTATTTTATACTCAAGTGTTTCCCAATCACTCTAACTCTATCTATATATGAATCAAACAAACCTAATATATTTATAAGTGTTTCCAAATTCCCTTTAGATATCTTCAATAATACAGGATATCAAGAATACAAGAGATACAAATTTATAACTCCTTTAACATAACAAATTCAAAACAAGTCCAAAACAGAACTCATTAACAAACCAATCCAAGAACTGAAACAAAGAAGCCCAAAACAAGCGAACAGAGAAAATTGGGTAGGATGACCAAAAACCTGAATCGTTGCTCAGTTGAGTTGTCGTTGACCAACTGCGGATCATCATCGCAACATGCTAAAGCTTCTTTTTGTCGCCGTCATACCCAAGACTCAATGTTCAGATCACCATTGTATGGCTGTAATGTCCTCGCCAAACACCCGACAACCATCGCCACCGCAGCTCTAACAACACCACTCTTTTTCACCACCGTCGCAATTTTGGCGTCTATTTTTTATTCCAGCGGTAGGTCTACCGTCGAACCGTATCACTGCAATTTTGACGTCTTATATTGACCTTTTAACTACTTTTACAACTTTTTAACTTTTATAATATTAAAATATATTTTCTTCCTTTTTATCATTTAAGATTTTAATTTTTCTTTTTAAAGTATAATTCAAGTATATTTTATTTTTTGATTACTATATTTATGATATTGAAAGATTAAATATATTATCTCTAAATTATAAAATTTAATTGTAATACACTAACAGATAATATTAAGCAGTTTTACACTATCAGTAAATGATATTCATCAGGTCTTAAATTACATTTGAATTTTATTTTAAATATATTTAAACTATTGATTATGAATGATTATGATAGATTAATTGTGTAAAAAAATTTATCTCTAAATTATATATTTTTATCTTTAAGAAAGTATATGAATTATGAAAATTAGATAACTATTAATTATTAAATATTCTTTTAAAATATCATGTAAGTACATGAAAAAATCTCTCATATAAATGTGGAAGACATAAAAAAATCGTTTATAGTAAAGGATGTATTTTATTTTATAACCATATTTAGAAAAATATTCACACACAAAATTACGATACGCTAGATACACCTTTTTTATTAACCTTTTGACAAAATCCATTTGAGGCAGGATGTATATAAGATCATTTTATTTCAGATCTTTCATTTTCACCATTTAGTTTTTTTTCTCTCCAAATGTATTTTCATATCATTTTCTTCTCTACTATTGAATTTGTTGGTATTATAATTAATTCACAAGTAATTGTGAATGAAATAAAGATCGAATGTCTGATTGTTAGAAAATGTAAAGTTTGTTAAAATAACACCAAATTAACCATGACTAAAATCTAGTTCACACAATGAAGATTTTTTAAACTTTTTATTACGAGGCAAAAATTATTAATTACTTTTGTACTAAAGAATAAAAATAGATGATATCCAAATGTTTTATACAATAATAATTTGTTTAGAATTTCTTATCTCATCCTATTAGGCATCATGTTGATGTATCTTCGGATGCATCTTTTTTTATTAAACGTTGATTTGTTACGTGGATACATCTGTGGAACTTTTCCTTAAATATACACGCGGAACATATTTTGATATACATCGCGTGCAGACTTTTCTCATCCCTCATTCTTCACTTTTTGTATTCTTCAAACTCTCAAAATCTCTCTCGACTCTCTAAAAAGTCATTTCCACAAAAGTCGATTTGTGTCGCACGAGTTCATGACTAAGCATCAAATACAACGATCAACAAACTCATAATCATTCGTAACTCCTTTTAGTCGGTAAGTTTTCGAGTTTTCGAGTTATTTTCGAATATTTTCCGTAATCAATGTAGAATAGCTATTTAGGTGTAGAAATCACTGGATAAATTTAGAAACATAGTTTAGAGACAATATAGATACTTATTTGGGTTTAAACAGACGATCATGTGCTGTTTTTGAATATTTCTGCCACTAGGTCGTTAATGGTGTTCGTCACTGTTTTGTTAAGTTTCAGGAACTTCCGCAAGTGCATCAGCGGAACAATTGAACGTTAACACGTTTTGTAGATGCACTTGAGGAACAACTCAGACTTTCTATATATTGGGTGCTTCCGTAGATGCACTTGCAGAACAACCCAGACTTTCTATATCATGGGTGCTTCCGTAAATACACTTGCAAAACAATTGAATGTTATTATTTTCTTTATTTTATTTCCGTTGTATCTTAATTTAACTTATTGGTTTGCAGACATTATGTCTTCTTCGGACTCAGACTTTCAGATCCCTACCGAAAGACGGATACATGGACGAGTTGCCTAACATGCCTTCGTCCGGAAGGAGAAAGCACATGTCTAGTCATATGTATCGTCTACATCTGGAGTTGTAGGCACTTCTTCATCCCGAAGTCCACGAGATCATTATGAGGGTACCTCCCAGTCTCCTCCCTCCCAGAGGAGACGTCAGGAGAGTCTTGTTCCACTACTAGAACCCGATGTAGAGGATCCTAAGCAGACCTAGAAGGGAGTTTAGGAGACACATGTGGATGTTGCTTCCACTACTCTTGAGAGTTATCCGGGGTTCATTTGACATGTCTCTGTTGTTGGATTACGCAGAGCATGGTGCCCCACATGTTTGCAAGATATCTGTCTGAGCGCGTCATGCGGCAGTTCGGCTATGCTCAGACCATTCTCAGGCACCCTTCTGTGTCCTCTCCTCTACCTATTACCCGCTTCCAAATAAACGAGATCTTTGTTGAGTTTCATAATCATCTGGTACCAGACGAGTCTCATGCGATTAGAGCTAAGCATGACTGGAGCTACGTTGATGGCTACATCAGGTGGTTCTATACCGTTTCACATCCATTGATGTTCCCACTACATATGGTGATCCTACCACACCAACACATCAGGAGATATTAGAGGAGGAGCAGTCTCAGATGGACCACACTCAGGATCTGGTTCTTATATGTCTAGATGTAGTTAGGATTGGGAGGGCAGACATTGAGGTCGATTTCTTCCCTGAGGTTATGATGTCATATGTACTGTGGAGGAGGTGATTCGGGTGGCATTGAGTGATACACAGTACCACAGACATCACGTCAGGACTGGTGATATAGGTAGCCGAGGAGGACGTAGAGGCAGACGAGGCGGCAGAGACAAAGGAGAGTGTGCACCGGGTGTAAGTCTGAGATACACCTAAGAGAGGGTGAATTAGACTTTATAAAATTTTCTTCGAGTATTTATCAGTTTTTGAATGAGTTGATTTCTTATGAGTTCTAAGTATTGAAAGGCAATAAAATGCAGAAAGTAAAAAGACACGACGATATATCCTGGTTCCCTTCATAATTCGAAGGTACATCCAGTACTCTTTCACACGAAAGAGATTTCATTATTGTTAGATATTTGTACAAGTTTAATCCCAAGACTTATCCTACAATCTTCTAACAACAACTCATCAAGAACAACCTCTTGGATTTTACAAATTTAAAGTCCTATTCTGAATAAATCTCACAATGGACCTCTTGTATCCACAATCCGATAACCAAAAAAACCACCCAAGTAGAACAAGAAAACAACTATTTCCTTTCTACTCTCTTGTTTCCAACAAACTTGGACAACAAGGAATAATACTAATTTTGATTTTATAATAAGAGTATAAGATGAAACTTGAATATTTATCAATCTAAAGATTGATCTTCTCCTTATGTAACATTCACTATAATATAGTACAATAAGTGTTCAAGATGAAATGGAATGAAACTTATATGAATATGAAAGTTTGATGCATAAGTTTCTTTCTTTAGAAAGTTTTATTAACACTTAGATAAAAATGAAAGTTTTAATGAATTGAATGATTGTTTAAAATTTATGCAAAGGATGTGTGTTTAAAATCTGAGAATAAGTTGCTTATATAATGCTTGAAACACCTCTTCATAATGTTATAATAACATGAAAGGATGTCATGATTTAAAATAAAGAAACAATAAATATTTTTATGGAAAGTTGTCTATTTTTGCCTCCAGCAACAGTGTTAATCGATTAACATATATGTTAATCGGTTAACACACTTCAACATGCAAATAATATTCAAAATTAAAATAGTACTTCAGAACTATGCAAATTACGGCGGTTTTTTTACCCTCTTACGACGGTTCAAACCGCCATAATTTACCAAAAACTGCATGTTTACTAAAACTGAAAAACTAAAAATTTGAACCAATCTTATGCAACATCTATTGATTTATCCAAGTCAATAGATTATGTTTGAAACTGATATAACATGGTTCAAATATGAAAAATAAATTTTCAAATGTATGATAAAAATATTTTGTTTTTTAAAGCTAGAAAAAATGATATATTTTCAACCAAATGAACCATGCATGCAAGTGAATTTTGGAGATTGTTTTGAGCACTAATTTATCAATATATATTGCATCCTTGAGACACTTTAGAACACTTTTATGCACCCATATTGATAAGTGAGAGTTATACCTTAATTGTACTTGAGAATTCTTCAAGACTTGTAAAATTTAAAAACTTTGTGCTAGCTTCAATGTCTTGATCCATTCTTTTTGAGCAAGCATAATATCTTGAATGAATAATGTCGTCTTCATCAAAACAATTTAGATGCTCGCCTTCACATTTGCCCACTTTTTGATGATGACAACCCAATTTTGAAAGTTTGCTTTAATCTTATTTCTCTAACACAAAAGGCTCCTCATTGATCAATGTTCCCCCTAAATTCATGATTTAGAGAGTCTTTGCTAGTTGTATTTTGTTAGAGAAAAACAAATACAAACACATATATCTTCTCCCTCTTTGTCTTTATCAAAAAGGATGAGAAAGGACTTGAATTATATAAAGATATCTTGAAAAAATAAATAAAAACATAATTTTTATCTATGAATTTTACCTCATGAGAGACTTCATCAAACATTTATCCTTGCCGAAACATGATTTTGAAGTCTTTGTCACAAAGTTGATTTGTACTTGGAAAATTTATGCTTTAGTTTGTCAACTTAAAGTACATATTTAATGGATGCGAAAGTTAGTGCTTCAACTTTGCCAATTCCAAGAATTCTTCCTGTAAGGTATTCCTCAAATGTGAAATAACTCTTGGACTTTGGAACTAGATTTAAAAGTTAGTTTATGTCTCTCCATCAAAAACTTAGAACAACCACTTTATCAATAAAGCATAGATTTTGAAGTGGTTTCCAAGTAAACCTACAAAACAATCAAGTTTTGTTTGGTACTGGTCGCGACTTTATGAGTCTAACAGTTACTAACTGCAAGGGCACAGTCTATCGCATAGTAATAAAAGATATTGATCCCACATAGACTCGATAATCAACCTAGCGTTATCGGGTGTTACTATGTTTGGCTAAGGCGAGTGATATTTTAGTTTTAAAAGGCGAGAAAGTAATTAAGTTAAATTAATAATAAGGATATCGGTACGTAATTGGTTTGCCTCCACGAATTCAATAAAGGTTCTGCTTATTAAGGTTTGTTAAGTTATCTTTCCGTAGAAACTGTCGAGTTAAAAGTCGTTGACTCACACTCTCGTGGTCTTGCCTATTACTATACCCCCAAAGTTTAATTAAGCGCTCTCGCTGTGTCAATTCAAGTTAGAAATATTTTTTGGAAAGCTAGAGGTTCTAATTGGTTTTAAAGTGTTTCTGATGTATTTAAAACAATGTCCGATTTCAGCTATCAGATTACGATCTCACACTCCCGTGGTCTTAATCCTAATCTTTTATACTTTCTTACTCTCGTAACAAAAGTTGTTTATATTAAGAAATCGAAACCAAAAAGTAACTTAATTTAAGATATTATCCTAATTCTATTGAATTCGTTCCGGTTAGACAATCACATACCGATTAACGGTTTAGCTAGACATATTGAATAAAGACAAAGAAAGGTAGAAGAAGAAGAATTGCATGAAAATAAATGGCATAGTAACCAAACAGTAAATAATTAAATATAGAAACATGGTTGCAATGTTCTTGATCAACCAAATTTGAAGAAACTAAAACTAAAACAAATATGTTGTGGCTAGAAAGAATTAAATAGTGATAGCTTCCTAATGATGGAGACTATCACTTTGGTTTGGTAATAGAAAAGTAAAAGCAATGCTGAAAATAAAATCTGAACTTCGAACGGCAACTTGGCATCAATTTGGTACAAAAACGAAGCTCCCTTTGAACATTGGTAAAACTGCTATTTATAGCTTCTACAACTTTGGTTTGTTGAGAATTCGACGGAATGCATTTTGCTAGGGCCTTGACTAATGAAATTGGACTGAAGTTGAATAGGGTAGAGGAAATTTCTCTGTTGAACGAGAAGAAAGCGTGCAACGGCTCTTTGTTTTGACTACACTGGTGCATAAATAGGTTTCTAGAAAATTAGGTTGTGACGATCAACTCGAATGGGTGACGGTCAACTTGGATATGTGATGGTCGTCACCCATCTATGACGGTCGTCCCACAGTCTAAATCACAGAAACTTCATTTCTTCTTCTATTTTATTTTGTTTTGCTTCATTACTTGTCCTACAAGTCTCATTTTCACTATTTTCTTCCAAAATTCAAGTTTAATTGAATATATGCAAAACAAACACAAAACTCGCGTAATATCCATCGAATTAAATAAATTAACAACTTAAATCATCGGAAACTATGCTAAATAATCGATACAAATTCGAGTTATCAAACTCCCCCGGACTTGAATCTTTGCTTGTCCTCAAGCAAACAATCGAATCGGTTTTGAAAATATCCTTTATATGCAAACATGAAACACATTACCTATCCATATGTAGTTGTGCGACTTTATGCTAAATGAACTAATAGTAACTCAAACACTAAAGATACACTAGTGACACTAAAACGTTACAATTTTTATAAACCCCATATACAAACCAATTGGAATCATGCTATCATAGCTCAACCTAATGCTCTTGTTTTTGTTTCACCCTATTTCATTCTGACGCAATCACATTAAGCCATTTACCTTTACACGCGCATAGTGGAGTAACCTGTTAGTGAATTTGATCTTTTTCTAATACGGGGTCTGGTACACAATTGCGGTAACCCTTTAACATACTGAGTGCAAGTTGTGGGAGATCAAATAATAATTCGCCCTACCGAGTTCAGAACCAGATTCCTCTGAACCAACTAACAACAGACTTTTGCTTTTCCTTTTTTCTCATATTTTTGCATTCTTTAGAATATGTGCAACTTGATTGTTTTACCAATGGCTTGCATAATCTTAAGATTATTTTTCTTCTTTTTCCATTTTTGCGATCAAACACTTATTTGCATCGGCTCTCCACGTAACTTGTGCTTCAAGCGGTGCTGACTGCTAGTATAAACTACTTGGGGCTAATTTAGAACTAAAGCTTCAGATTTCGGTATAACAGGTATCCAAACCAATATCGCATATTTAAGGGTCTAAGGTGTCAAGATTGTATCAATTTTGTTTAGTATTTTCTCAGTTTTCTAACAAAGTCTATCAACCTATATACTCTCAGGGTATGTTAAAAGAAAGCATTATAAAAGGAATAAAAAAACTTGGTATGGCTAAAAATACTGGAGAGAGTTTAAAAACTAAATACTTCGATTAATTTAATAAGGTTTCATACAATGAAAGGGAAATCTAATACCCTTCTCCCACATTATCTCGGACATTGTCCTCAATGTTGCGAGATATAGGTAAACTACTAAACAACAAAAACAACTCTAACACCCTAAAATTTTCCTCTCATTTTCATGGCATGTAGCATATCACATTGCATACATAATACCACATCATGGCACAAAGAATTGAATCATAACATTCATAGTTGTGGCATAGGGTTTGTGATCAATGACTGAGGAAATTGTTGATCATCCAAAAGCAATAAAAGGGTCACATGAATTCTCAACATTGTTCAAAGGGTTCATAACATCCCCACAATATCTCATTTGGTTCCCCAAGTCTTAGAAAGAGGTGTATTGATCAAAGAATTCAAGCAGTGCAACACCTCCTAACAAAAAGGGCTGAAAATAAGGTTTCTGATTTAAGAGGCTTCCCAAGGAAATTTTGGTTCAAACTTGGCCTCATTGTTTTCCATATATTTTCAAGTGTATAGGGTTGGAAAAATATCCATTGAATCATTTTAGAGGGTCTTCAATTGATCAGTTACTAAAAAAATCAAGAAATTGGGGAAAAGTCAATTGTGCTAAAGAAAAAGTCAACTCCTGACTTTTTGAGGTCAAGATCATGAAATTGAGGTTACAAGGAGTACATGGAAAAAATTTGATCAATAAATTATGGAGGGATCATTAAAAATCAAGAAAATCAAGACTTACCATTTTTGGAATATTAGGGTTTCCAAAAATGGCAAGTTTTTGCCATTTTTCAGCCAATTTCAAGAGAGGCCTTCTCCTAAAATAAAAGTCAAATGAAAATTCCACTTGGTCTGTTTGAAATAGGGCATCCTAAGCTTCAAATCCATAGGTGGAACATGTTCATGGGATTAAAATTGAAGAAGTTATGATCAAGTAAAGTTTGATCAAACTAGGGGAAAAAACAAGTCATGCTTTGCATCTTGCGCACGCCAGGTAAGGTATTTATTCAAACAGGTGGTGGGAAAGAATTAGGCCTCAATTACTCCATCAAGGTCACCTCAAATAAAAAAATCATCATCAAAGTTTTTCATTATTGCACTATCTACAACTTTCATGTTGGATGATTTTTCATAGGATCAATAGTTTGAGAATTATGAAAGGTTGAAGTCATGTCCCAAACCTGGTCAGTCACAAACATTTTTTCCCAAGGAAAAGTCATGTTATGCAAGCCCATTATGAAACATTATGTCACATGGTTCAATGATCTTTTTGAGCAACTTAGAGGTTTTGTTTCATCATAAGTTCAACATCAAACATGTTGTATGTAACATTACCTTCAATTTGAGTATAAGAATTCCATGGATTGGTTGCTCGAGCATGAAGAAACACCTTATAAAAGATCACTACATGCCATCTGATTTATTGGGCATTAAGTAAATGTATTTCATACTTCATCCAACTCGGTTCAGTGTGTTTGCTCCATCTCATCATGTTTTTGTTCACAAAATGCATCACACTTAAAGTGTAAGCAATCTCATGTTGCATGATCACTTCACTTGCCATACACTCTTTGAGATCAAACTAAATGACAAAATTTCAAACATGATCAATTGTGATGCATTGCCTTGATCCACTCAGCTTCATTGCATTCCATCACTCCTCATCATAAGTAACCTGGACACTATCATACACAAGCAAACTCGAGCTAACTGAATTCAGTTATACCATTGATCCACACACCCTGCATTTTGGTTATTTCACATAGAGTTAGTAATAACTACATGTGCATATATAAGGATGATCCATAAATGAATCACACTACACACTTCCTTCTGATCAAAAAATCACCAAAAGCTTCAAAGATTCTCTCTGAATTCTCTCTGAGTTTTCTCTGATTTTGCACTACAATTTGCTTTGAGGAAGCTTCAATCTCCATCAATATCCTTTATTCTTCCTCAATTCATCATCTTCATCATATTGTGCACAAGTTCCATGGTACATTCAGCTTGAATCCTCAAGAATCTACCTCTGCATTGTTCTGCATTTGGATCAGAATCTCTGGCTTTTCTTCAACCTTGGTAGCTCTGCAACTCAGGTTTCAACTCATCTATTTTTCTTCGTTTTCATGCTTTTCTTGGTTGTTTTATGATTTTTATAGCCTAATAGAGGTCTGCATTGGACTGGCTAGTTGATATGCATCTTAGATGCTTAGATGCAGAATTTTAGGTTGAAATTGTTTGATTCGATTTGCATTGATTATGGATGATAAATGAATTATGGACCTAGGTTCTTGATTTATGAAGTGAGATGAACACATTGGTGGTCTTAGATTGCATTTTCATTAGGTTTTGAATTTTCCCTAACCAGAGGTCACCGGAGAAGATGATCGGAGGTCACCTCCGGTGACCTGAACAGCAGCCCTAACTTTCTCTCAACTTTAAAACGTAGCCCTCAGATCTTTTTCATCCAACGTCCATGAAGCCTCCAGTGTATTAATGAGCATCTGCACCTCACGTGCTTCATTTTTACAATCCTGAGTCTTCATATGTGCGTGTGTACATTGTATTGCCATGTGTCCTTCAACCTCAGCCACTTGATCGTTTTGTTTGATGAATTTCGGTGCATATGATCCATCTAGTGGTCATAATTGAAGTCAATGTTGACCTGATTTCCACCATAAGCCTTGTAGTCAGCGTGTCCATGGACTTGGGCCAGAAATGCTAATCACTCCCCCCTTCAATAAGCCCATTCCACTTTTAACTGAGAATCTCTTCTTTATGCACCTCCTCTCAATTTTAATCTCTTTTATTTTTCATAATATTTTCAATCCAATTTTCATTTTCTAAAAATGCCAAAAAGCTTCCAAAAATTCACAAATGATTCCCTCTGACTTTTCAACATTTTCCAAAATTTCTCCTAATTTTTAATTTCATTTTTCTTTATTTTTCTGACCATAATTAATTTTCCATTTTTATTTCTTTTGGAATTTCTCATTTTTTTTACCATATTGCCTTCTCAAATTCATTTCTTCCAAATGGAAAATGGTCTTGATACCATTCTTTTTGCCCTAATTAGAGGACACCTTAAGGTCCTTAAAATTATTTTTTCCACATTTTGTAGGTCATGTTTGGTCCTTGTTTGAATCCTTTACTTGGACACTGTAATACCTCAAAATTTGCCCTCATATTTATTCCCTCTACTGGTTCATCATTTTGCATTCACCAGCATCTCTCATCAATCCATTAACGGCATACTAGTGCACTTCATTGTTTCATTGGGCATGTGATTAAGGTTGTACTGGATGAGGGTTTAGTACCTTATCAGTATCTGTCAGAGTTTGAAATGGTGGAGAATTTACTGATGTGGATTTTACTTCAAGTGCGGTTGTTCAATTGAGTTTCGATTCAGATGAGGGTTTGACCTGATCTTGGTCAAACTATCAAAAGATCACTACAGCGGCAAGATTATTTTGGACTACTGGACCATCTATTAAGCAGTGCATATTCAGAGATCGTGTTGTCATGTGCCGAGATTCATCCGTTTATCAAACAGTGTTTCGTGTGCGGTCTGGTTTGAACTTTCAGTTTATCAGTGATTTCATCTGGATTAGAATGGTCATGGCATGGTTCAGACGATTCAAAGAGGTGTGACTAATCTGGAAAATTATTCGATAGTTCGAAAGTGGTCATGTTCATGGGCTGGTGGAAGAATATAAAATAGACCTTGGACTAAAATCGATACTTCGTGCATTGTTTTGTTCTCATTGTCATAAGCCATTCCCGATTATCCTAGTCCCCTTTCATTTATTCAATTCCCTTTAACTTTTACGTTTTCATCAATTCATTTTCAGTTTTCCATTTATCTTTTTCTCGTGATTTGATTTGAACCATCTCTCAATTTTCATAACCCATGTCAAACTCATGTATTCTCCTTGTTCATTTTGCACCATTTAAATTCATTGGTAAATTTCGCTTTATAACCATCACAAATTTCTACGAAAATAATAGGAAGTCAACTTCTTTTGTTTTCATCTTAGTACCCAAATCACCAAACCAATCTCCATTTAGTCATCTTAAATTCAAGTCCATGGCTAACAAAATCCATTTCTAACACCTTTTATTGCCAGGCCCATTTCAAATCCATGTATCTTTTCAAGCCCATTTAAATCATTCCATTGGTCTCATTTTTTTTCCAAAGCTAATGTTGAATAGAATTGTGCTAATCCATTTGTGGTTTTTTTTTCTTAACTCGTCATAAGTGTCTATCCAAATTCATTCAATAAAGTTCATCTCTAAATGTTAAGCTTTTAACCAAGTTTCTTGTATTAATGTTCACAGGTTTATTTTGCATTTTATCACAACCACCTTTCATGGTTATAATTTTGGTCCACTTTGAATTTCCTTCAAAGTTCATAAGCTTTATGCTAATTAACTCACAGTTTTTTTTTATAAAAAATTGAGGATTGTACCTCCATCATTCCCATCAATAGCAAAATTAAAATTACAGAGAAATCTTCAATCACCTCACAACTTAAAAAGGCAAAAGAATTTCTTCATAAAAGGTCTCTCTCTTAATGTTCGTGGAAAAATTCAGTTACAGTAAAATTACTACAAAAAAAAGAGAAAGAGAAAAGAACTACTAAATAAGTTGCTTTCGGTTTCTCATTCTGGAGCTGGAAATGAAACCGGTCATACCAGAAAAAGTTCAATGAAAACAAAAATATAGAATTGAAACAGGTCTTTCTCTTTATCGCCGTGGGATCAACACTTTTCATTAGCTGCATACACTATCATCCATATCAACCTGTAACTGGAATCAAGGCCACAAATTCAGTCATTACCAATTGTAACTAATTCAAAAACAGCCCTGTAAGCAACAAGTATTTATCAGAAAATTGATGATGCTAAAGAGGAGAATCAGTTAGGATGAACTGATTTGGCAGAAGAGTTTCATGAAGTGAAATTCAGAGGAAAAACAATCAATAACCAACTCATGGCCAATCCTAACTGAGTCTGTAACAGAAAAATAACAAATTATTTACTAGAAAATTCTAGGACTCACCAGAAAACTCCAGAAGGATCCAGAAGAACGGTTTCTATAAATCAGAGTGGTCTTCACACTTCAAGCTTCTTCCTCAGTTTTCTGGAGCCTCCACACACCATTCAACATCCTCATCTCCGATCAACATTCATCATGCATCAATCGAACAACACCCTTTGTTGTTCTTCATCTTAAAAAATCAGTGCTTTTCTTCATTGTTATCACCATAATCCATCAAATGTTTGAGCCCTGCAAACAAGAATCACACTCAGCTATGCAAATTCATCAATAACCTCATTTCTTGCTTCAACCTGCAAGATTGAGAACACAACTGCAAGTATCAAATTGCAGGAATGGAATTAAGACAGGGAAAGGAACCGGACTCGCATCAGTGGTAGTCCTGGCTCATATGACAAAACGGGAGTCGCAGAGAGATGAAGAAGAAGATTTGTGAAATATCATCAAGGTTCAAGCAGAAGAAGGGATTCGAGTTTACCGGTATTTCACAGATACTTTCGTCTTCCCGAATCATCACTTTCATTTCCTTTGATCAGTATCAGCAACGTTCCTCGTCTCGCTCATCACCTCCACCAAGCTTTATTCACCCTCAATCATCAACAATATCTCATCATTTTCGCACCACTGTCACCATCATGTTCTTCTACTGCCAAAGTTGCATTCACCTGCATCAATTCAATCAAGAATAAACCCTCAGTTTCAATTATCAGCACAATACTTTAGATCGAGAATCACACATTCATAGAAGAAAAGAAGGAGATAAAGAACAGTTTGAGCGAATTAGAGACGACATCGGATCAAGAGCAGAAATGAAATCACGCGAAAGGAGAGTAAGAGTATCTAATCCGAATCGTACCTGAAAAATGACAACGCCATTTCGTATCGCTAAAAGTTGTTCTTTCGATTGTGTTCTTGGATCACCAGAGAAGCTGCAAGAAACAGCCATGGCATCGCGGTGTGTTGTTCGTGAGCAACGTGACGAAGTCACGAACGAAAGAAAGAGATGATTCGTAGGGGAGGTGCGATGAAGAGAGACTGCAGTGGGTTCATTTTGGTTCGTCGGCGGTGCGTTTGGAATCAGAAGAGGATGTTATCGGCCGGCGAGCATCATCGACAATGAGAGGGAGACCGTGGCGTTTGTTGCGTTGAGGGAAGGTGAAGAACGACACATCCGCGAAGAAGAAGCAAAAATCGTGAAATGATGTTCGGAAGGGGCGAAACCTCGCCGATGGTATGAGGAAGAACGTTGGAAGCCGATGAGGTTCGGCGGCACCAACGGCGAAGGAAAGGAAGAACAAGTCGCGGCGCCGTTGGGAAGAAGAAGAAGTGAGTTTGTGGCTTATTGTTATTTTGTTATTTTAGGGTTTCAGAAACAATTTGGATTTGGGGATTTGTGAACTCAGCCACCATGGGTCACTCACAGCACCCGTTCTTTACTCTCTCACCCCTCCTGCGGGATTTTCTTCTTGGGAATGGACCCCAAATTCTATGGGTTTTCTATTCACGCCTCATAGTCATTGATGCACCCTCTGGGTTTTATTTTTAGTTGTTAACTTTAAGAAACACTTAATTATTTTTTTCATGTAAAAATTTGTTACTAAAGTTTCTTGCTAAGTCATTGTTGGATTAATGATAATCCATTTTCTGGATTTTTCCTAATTATTTTTTTTTTGTCATTAATATTAATTATTAGTGAATTAATTTTGGACTAAAGTGTTCATGAGATTTCTTTTATCGATATTGGACCGATTTCGATTATGGCCAAAGCTTCACAATGATTATGGAAGATGGGCATTTATTTTGCTCATAGGAGACTAAAAGGCCTTGCTTAAGGTTTTTCGGATTTCTTTTATGTGAAAAATCGGCACGTCATTCAAGTAAGTAATCTCGATACGCCACTTTAATGCGCCATTTTCTTTTCTTAGATTTTTAATTATAGGTTCAAATTAAAGCTAGTAAAAATAATAAAAAGCGTGAGAAATTTCTATAAAAATTAAGGTAGCTTAATAAATCAATTTAGAAATTTGTGACATTTTTATTTTCTGGAATTTGTTTATTTTAGAATTAATTATGAATTTTTCTATTAATTAGTGTTATTGAATTTCTATTATTTGTGCTGAATTTTGTTTATTTTATGTAAATAGCTTCTAACCACTTTTTTGAGCCATTCTTTTTTCTATAATTAAAAGACCCATGATGGTTCTTAGGATTTTTTTTAGTGGATTTTTAGGAATTTTTATCTTAGGTTTTGGTGATAAAATCCTTAGGAAATAATAATTAATTCTTAGCTGAAATTAAATAATTTTTAGGCATAAGAAAAATAAGTATTTTTAGAATCCCTCGTAGTATACTATTTTAGATAGTGTTAGGATCATGTGGTTTAAGTTTCACAATTTTTCTAGAAGTTTTAGTATTTTTTTAGAATATTAGTTTAGGCCTAATTATGCATAATTCCCTTAGGTTAGGCCATTAGAAAAAATAATGTTCAATCAACAAATAATAATAGTCTAGATTAGATTTAGCATTTAAATTTAACATTAGACTTAGGTTTAGTTTAATTTGTTTTAGGATAAATATTAAGTTTGACCTAGATTTAGAACTTAGTACAAAATTCATTTCCATATAGAAATAGAATAAATAAATAAGACTATTTATTATTCATGCCTTTAAGGCATTTTTAGAATATTATTTTTCATAGTTGATTTCATTGTTTTGCCTTATTTTAATTATTACAACTTTAATAGGATTCCCCATTTATTCTTAGAATCAACTTAACTTCATTAAGAAGTAAGTTAAATTCTAATAGTTCTAAGTTTCCATTAGGAGTAGAAAACATCACTAACCATTAGGATCACTTTGTAAATACATAACAAAATTAGGATTGAGTCTTAGTCCTTTAGATTTTGCCTTTTTGCAATTTGAGTCATTCTCTTCTTATCTTCAAACAAAATCCAAAAACACTTAACAAATAAATGAAATGATTCCTTGTGTATAGCCTTATTCCATGAAACACTTGCATTCATTCCATCTTGGAGTGGTGTAAGTTTGTCTATCATGATGCACAAGTCTCATCAAGGAATTGTTCATAAAGAAAGCTTAAAAGACACTTCTTCACAAAAGCAGCAAAAACACTTAATAAAGTTCAACAAGCTAGTGAACTTAAACCCTAATCCTAGGAAGCCAGTCTTGGATAAATTCTCCTTGCTGGGTATGCTTGTTCTATTATTCCATCTTGGAATGTAGAGTCAAGTGTACATTCCATGGAAAAGAGTTTGAATTCACTTCCTTGTGCCAAATTCATACAAAACTCATAAAAGCCAAAAACAAACAATAAGCGACTATCCTGCGGGAACTTCTCTTCTCATCTCATTCACTCACAACGCGAACTCGCGACGACTTGTCACACATGCAAGACGGTAAACGCACTCGTACCAGACGAGCCTGCAACACCTGAGCATAGACATACGCAGTTCCAGCTGTAAAAAACACAAACAATCAGTTCCCGCCTAGGTTAGGCGAACTACGTCGACTCTGATCCTCATTATCCCGATGAGGTACGTAGGCAGTGGGGTAGGGCCCGTTCGAGCACATTCTTTATTTTCCCTACATTTCCCCCTTTCTTTCCATTTTCTTATTCCTTTCTCATTTCTCATTCCCATTCCAGTTAGCAGTTTTTATTCAGCAGCACTCATATTTTTCTCACCCTTTGAAACAAAAACAAGCAAGCGTGGATCCCGTCGGGTACGAAGGACGATCTGGGGTGCTAATACCTTCCCAGGTCGTAACTGACTCCCGAACTCAGATCTTTGGTTCGCAAGGCCTCGTCCTTTTCCTTCTTCCTCAGGTTTGTGCAACATTACCTTTCCCATTCATTCAGGATAAAAATGTCTGGCTGGCGACTCTACCTTTCCGCGCCACTTTCGTGTTTGTACTAGGATGAAAATCCCGGGAGCGACAGCTGGCGACTCTGCTGGGGACTAACCTGATTCTTCCGGTTTCCTTTGTAGAGTCAATCTTAGCGCCTGTTTGGTTTTGTTTCTTTGGGTGTTTATTTATTTGTTGTTGTGTGCTTTAGTTTAGCTTTACTGTTTTATTTACAGCTTTACTTTATCGCATTTATTTACCGCTTTCAGTATTTTATTTTCCATGCATCATATTATACTAGACTGTCTGGCTGTGCTGGTTTTCATTTTTTCTGTGGGATGGGGTTACTGTGAGATGAGCTCGTAACCGGGGCTCGAGTGCACCCTAGGACTTAGAGTGGTTCCACTTTGGCTTCATGGCATCTTGCTATGTTGGAAGTAGTGAGTTCCACACCTTGACTTGCGACCTTCTCGGGAATGTATTGGTTCCGGAATCTTTCTGGGGCAATACGCTACCTTGATAGTTATGTGCAGTCAAGGGACCGATCATTGAGAACCTTTGTGGAAACATCCCTCTCTAGTGATGACAGTGGCAGACCACATTTGTTGGCAAACCCACTCGCATCCGAGGGCCTACTGGGAACTCGCATAGGATGGCCTGGTTCTCTCATAGGAATCCAGTCAAGGCAAACTATTCGTATGACGATAGTATTGTACCCTTCGGGATGAATGTACTATTGTTTCTCGACTCAGTGCTTGAAGCTGGAGACTTGTGAGAGATGCTTGTTTTTCCGGACTCAACTGAGACCTCCCTGAGTAGTACATAATGCCAAACCGATTCCCTGATTTGGTCATGAGCCATTTCTCGGAAATGGTGAACGTATTATTTCTATTCGGCTTTGAGAGTCCGTGATGTTGACCCGAGTAGCACACCCGTGAGATTGGGAGGGGTTTACAGGTTTGCAGGAACCTTAATACCTTCAGCATACCCACTTCGTCAGTGTTGTTCAGTATTCTATGGTTCTCTGATTCTGAGATTCGGGGTTTCTATTCAGAGAAATTGTTACTGTGATTACCATCGTGACCCTGATATTGTGACTGTTATTATGACTCTCCACAGACACTTGGCTCATTGTTCAGCTTCAACACCATCAGTGACTGTTCAATTATGTGATCCAGTTCTACAGTTATTGTGTTCTCAGTTATGAGGTTCTATACAGAGATGGTGTTACTATTATGGTTCTATTCAGACACTTGACTCATTGCTCAACACCAACACCAACATCAGACCATTGATCACATGCCTGTTGCATACATGACATCATAGCACTTCTGCACACATGTTTAATTATTTCTGTGGATCACATATCTGAATCATATTGTTGGATTTTTCTGTATCAAAACTTGAATCAAAGCAGATAGATTCCTCAGAAATAATTGAACATGGCATTTGCATACATCCTTGCATTCTTGACAGGTGTTCAGAGACAAATTCTTTTCCTGACTTGATTTCTCATCAGAATGGACAACTTGAATCACAGTCATCAAGGTATATATTTGAAGCAACTTCGGGCGGAGGTAACCAAAAGGAAGACCCAATTGGGGCAATTCAGGCAAAGGTGCAAGCTTTATTTCAGAACCAGAAACTGTTGAAAGAGGAAGTCAACTAGGTGAAGACTCAGATGAGTTTGGTTATAGAAATCTTGAATGTGGTGTCAAAGAAACGAAGCTATTTTCATCCCTATTGAGGGGAACTACGTTGCTCTGATTCTCCATTGATCAATGGAGATACGTAGGCAGGAGATCACCTGAGATCTTTCCGAGCAACCTTATATATTAACTTTATCAACCTCTTCCCTCCAGATGTCGTTGTCAGCATCCAACCTCAGCTTCCCAAGAGAGTCCTAGGGCCAGAGAATACGGGTAAAGGCCAAAACCACTTGAGAAGAAGTTTGATCATATTCTGATGACGTACGTGCAACAAGTTTCCTCATTTACGCAAATTCGGAGTGGTTGAGCTAATTGCATCAGGATCATCTCCGACAAAGCTTCCTTTGGGGTTTCAAGGCCAAGTATGACTACCATTCTGGGGCACCTGGCCTTTTAATTGAAGATTGCAAGTCTTTCAGAGGCAAAAGTGAAGACAAGGTTCAAATTTGATAGACTCAAAGGTCATCATACCAGAAAGTCTGCCCAGATATGAAGTCTCCTCATCAAATTGACATCTCAGTTTGCAAGGGCATCTTCAGAAGTAATAAGTCCATACGGAGTCAAGTCTCCTCAATGATGGCAATGTTCAGCTTCTTTACTACATTTTCATTTGTAGTTTATATTGTTTGTTTAAACATTTGTATGCATGCATGAAACTTATTTGTTTTTGAATGATAACCATAATAAAATGCACATGTTTTTCTTGAAGTAATCCATTTGTATTCACTCATGATTTTGTGTATGTGCATTGCAATACCAACTGTTGTGCTTAAACTCTATCAGGGAGGATGACGAAATGAAAATGCAGGAATCTCTAATTGTATGCTTTTGAGAAAGACCCTGTTGACGATGTACAGGCATTGTTTTAAATCCTAAACACCGGAGATATAAGGGAGATAGACCCTCGCCAACCCATTTGAGCCTTGAAGTAGAAGTTTATTTTTGCATGAAAAAACCTTTGCACTTAACCCAGGGGCAGGGTAGGTGTCAGTTAGTTTGACCGAGCGTTCAAATTTTAAAAAGGAGTGTACATCTGAGGATCCGTTACCTTTCGTTTTACCAAATCAAGAGGTCCAATGACCAGAAACCACAATGGTTATCCCAAGAAAGAGGTCCAAAGACCGGAAACCACATTGGTTATTACTCATTGACCAGAGAATGAGGCAGTCACGACCCTTTCAAAGCAATCAAGACAACCAGTGTCACACGATTTGTTCAAAAAAGAAGAATTGAAAAAAAATGAATGAGAAAGCCCGCTAAGTCGAAACTTGAAAACAAGCGACTTAGGAAAAAATTAGGGCATCTCGCTGGACTTCACGATCAAAGATTCACAAGAATCAGTCCAGGCAAAAGTTAGGGATAAACAAAATAATGCAAAGGTGAAAGACGAAAAGGATTACACAAGAAAGATCTTTGAGCAGGAACAAAGTCGTGTGATACAGACACAAAAGACAATAGGGGTGACTGACTCTAAACAATAACTTGATTGGTGCTTAAACCGTTAGTGTAATTGGTTCCTCAAACATCACAAAACCCTTTTCGAAAGGTGAGCGCTTGTGCCAAGCTAGCTGAACATAGGAATGGAGAACATCACGAAGATGGGTGGGCACAAATAAATTTCGAGCCTATATCCTTTGTTTCTATAACCGTGAACCAGGCCACGATACAACCCTCAAAAGTCCTAACTGAAACAGGGTTATTTTTGATAGCGTACTACCACGAGACCGCGTTCCTGACTCCTATGAGTGGTGTTGAAAGATCTTTGTTGGTGTTGCATGTGCATGCTTTCTATTATTCAAAAAATTAATGTCGTATCTTAACCAGTGATTCGCTCACAAAGGTTTGCGACATCTTTTTCAGTAAAACTTCAAGATTAACATGTGTGTTGCATTAGAATTTTCATTCTTAGAATAAACATTTTCTGCTTGCATACATTTGTTTGACATCATGAGAGTTCACGTATGGAATCTCAGTCCAGAAGCTTAATCTTTCCAAGTTGAGAAGTCTGAAACTTCCGAAGGACAATCTGTCGAGGTGTACTTTTCAAGAAAACTCCATCGAGTAGGGACTTTCCCAACAGTCGTGGTAAGAGCCAACTAATCTGGGGCAATCATGTCGAGCAATCTCTTCAAAATTCAGCCAAGCTGGGGCAATCACTTCGAGATTCAAATCTCTCAAAGAGCCATCAGGCGGGAGCATTAGTCAAATTTCAGCCAAACTGGGGCAATCACTTCGAGATCCAATCTCTCGAAGAATAGTTGATCTGGGTGTTTTCTTCAAAGCAGTCATTCAGAGGTGATCACTTCAAGACTTGTACTGGGGCAGGCCACCCCAAGAGCACTGGAAGTTACTTTCTCCTGAAGACGGTTAATCAGAAGCACCTACCCAAGGTTCAAAATACTAGGACACACTATCTCACAGTGATATGAGGTTTTTCATGAATCCTCGCGAGGAAAATTCTTGCACAGACCATGTAGTCTGGGGCAGTTATTTCGAGATCCAACGAATCTCTCCAAGAGTTTGAAGACACTGAGGCATTTCATATGCCATGTTTTCTGTAAAATCCTCTTGAGACATTTACTTCTGACGGACCTTAATCTGAGGCGAGTTGAAAATTTCAGAGAACCATTATTCAATCATGGTTGGTTGGCGATCTATCAACCCAGAGGCTAGAAGCAAAGCCATTGTCAGCACAGTACTTCAAGATTTATTTCATCAGCAAGTTTCATTGATCAAAATTCCTTAGCAAGTCTCATTAGACAATCCCTTCTCCAGTAGTGCGGCAAATGGAAGATTACTTCTTGAGCAAAAGGATATCATCGTCTCTCATCCCCGGCATGAGACGCCTTACATCTCTCATTTCCAACATGAGAGGATTTATCTTTTATCCCCAGCAAGTGGCAACTTGAGCTCTTATCTTCAGCGGGAAGCTTTATCATTGACATTATCTGTCATCCCCAGTAAAGTGGAAGTTGAAATCTCTCCCAGCAAGGCAGCAGAATGCGGGTGTCATCCCCAAGTAGAAGTTTCCCTTCAGACAGGGGCAATTCTCAGCAGTACAAGGAGTTCTTTCCTCCCCAGCGGTTGCTTCCTCAATAATATCATGCCTTTGGTTCTCAGCCAAGCCAGGGGGTCCTCACTTCCCCATCAGAGTTCAAGAAGAGTTCATCTCCAGCAGGGTCTTGGCACTCCGATCTCAAAGTCCAATTTATTTTTGGCAGTGGCGGCTGTTCAGAGTCGGTGAATCATTGACAAACTTCCCCGCAGAGTTGTTTCCTCCTCATCAAGAAAAACCAGATCAATGCAATGATCATCAGTTCCTCCCCAGTCAAGCCATCTGGGATATCTGTTATCTCCTCATCGGGAGACCTATTTTTCATTTGCATTTGCATCTAGTAATCATCAGTACATTTGCATCCTCCAAAGCGTAGCATTTCCATCGTCATGGAGCATTATGCCATAAATCCAAACATATGCATACCAGCATGGGCCAGTTTTGAGGTATATTACATAAGACCCTTTACATCTCCAATCAGATTGAAGTATTCCCTGCAGAACGCAACTTTGTTTCCCAGGTTGATTACTTCTACCAGGTCTTGTTGTTATCCCCAGTTGAGTCTTGTTTCAGTACAACAGTCTCATCTTTTCGCATCTCCGTTTCAGTACAACGGTCGCGTCTTGGGCTCTCGTTTAAGTACAACAATCCCGTTCCTTTCAAGTCTCCATTTAAGTACAAGGGTCTCGTCTTTGAGTCTTGTTTCAGTACAACAGTCTCATTTTTTCGCGTCTCCGTTTCAGTACAACGGTCGCGTCTTGGGCTCTCGTTTAAGTACAACGATCCCGTTCCTTTCGAGTCTCCATTTAAGTACAATGGTCTCGTCTTTGAGTCTTGTTTCAGTACAACAGTCTCATTTCTTCGCGTCTCCGTTTCAGTACAACGGTCGCGTCTTGGGCTCTCGTTTAAGTACAACGATCCCATTCCTTTCGGGTTTCCATTTAAGTACAATGGTCTCGTCTTTGAGTCTTGTTTCAGTACAACAGTCTCATTTGTTCGCGTCTCCGTTTAAGTACAACGGTCACGTCTCGGGTTATCATTTAAGTACAATGATCCTGTTTGCTTGGGCTCTCGTTTATGTACAACGATCCCGTTCCATCTTGTCCTATTTTCTTTGTTTCAGGTTACCGCCTGCGGCCGGTATACCTTTGCGTCTCCATTCGAGGATGGTTTCGTGTTAGATCCGAGGATCTTTTGATTTGTCATTCGAGGATGACATTTCTTTTCTTCAAGTCCTTCCAAGGTTGGTCTTGTTGTTGTGGCCATTATTCGAGGATAGTAGTTCACTTTTTGAGCTTATTGATCGAGGTCAGTTTGTCTCTTTTGCAAAGTCTGTCTGAGGTCAGCTTTGTGTTTGGTTATCAGTCGAGGCCGGTATACCTTTGCGTCTCCATTCGAGGATGGTTTCGTGTTAGATCCGAGGATCTTTTGATTTGTCATTCGAGGATGGCATTTCTTTTCTTCAAGTCCTTCCGAGGTTGGTCTTGTTGTGTGGCTATTATTCGAGGATAGTAGTTCACTTTTTGAGCTTATTGATCGAGGTCAGTTTGTCTCTTTTGCAAAGTCTGTCTGAGGTCAGCTTTGTGTTTGGTTATCAGTCGAGGCTGGTATACCTTTGCGTCTCCATTCGAGGATGGTTTCGTGTTAGATCCGAGGATCTTTTGGATTGTCGTTCGAGGATGGCATTTCTTTTCTTCAAGTCCTTCTGCGGTTGGTCTTGTTTGTTTTGTGTGGCTATTATTCGAGGATAGTAGTTCACTTCTTGAGCTTATTGACTGAGGTCAGTTTGTCTCGTTTGCAAAGTCTGTCCGAGGTCAGTCTTTGTTGTTGATGGTATCGCCTGCGGCCGGTATACCATTGTATTTCTATTCGAGAAGGGTTTTAGTATTGGATTCGAGGATCCCTTGTGAGTTGTCGTTCGAGGATAGCATTCTTCCTAGCATGTTTTCACCTGGCCTTATGATCCGCTACCTATTCAGAGGTCAAAATCAAAAAGTATATAAATAAATGGGTAGATGGCATTTCCATTACCCTCAGTGTGCAAATTTTCAGGTTTTATTCGAGTATTCAATCACTCCATACCTTGAACGCCTAAAAGCTGTTGCAATCATCCGTTCAGGTCTGCAGTTGATTGAATAGGGGCACAATGTTAATTAGATTTATTATTAATTGGAGTTTTCTTCTGTTAATAATAAATTTAGTTATCGTTTCGTGTCTCATTTACAAAATTCAGCATAAAGCTCACCTTTAGCCCATTACCGCCTTCTCAAGTTCAAGTACAAGAAAAAGGATCTCATAAGGAGAGCTTAAAACTTCACTCTTTTAAGAAGAGAAGTTCAGAACTGGAAATAACAGAAGTGGATTTAGCTTATATTGGTTGATCTCATTATGAGACTTTGGATTTAACTTATTGGGAAAATGAGATTACATCAGGAAATAATAGAAATTATAACAAAAAATAGAAACATAAAAAATATATATCCAAAGTTTGAATTCAATTACAAAATCCGCCCTCTGATGAGCCAATTACACCAGCATCAAGGAAAAAGGAGAACACCAGAATAATGACAGACTAATATATCATTTACAGGAAAAAGAACAAAAAATCTCCTGAAGAGCTTTCATCACTCGGGAAACCTCATCTTCATGGCAGGACTTTCGCCATCATCCATTCTTGAATCCTTCATCCTTACCTTCAAACATTTCAATCTGATTTCTTCATCGTCACCGACACAAAGCTGGCAATTCATCGCACTTCAGCTCCAATCTGTTTAAATCAATAGTTAATATGTAGCGACACGCGAGAACCAACAATCGCATTCAGCAGTGCAAAGTCATCAGCATATCAAGTGAAGAACTTTGAATGGTTCAACGCCGTCATCATCAACATACATCCCCATCGCAACTGAATCACAATCGGCATCTCCAATTCCTCATCATTCTTCTGCACATCATGTTATCGTCGACACAGATCCACAAATCCATCGATACCTACAAAGCACTGGGTCAATAAGCTTTCCATATCAGAGCATCAAGATCGGAAACTATCACTGAAACCTCCATATGTTTGCGCGTCGTCATCACCATGGCTCTTCAATTACTTCTCAATCTGCATCTCAATCAACTTAGTTCCATCATCAACAACCTGCAGAATCTACGACACCAACGTGTGAAATTCAACTTATCTCAATTCAATCAACAACAAGAAGAAGGGGAAGAAAGAATGTCAGCCTTCAACAACAAAAACGCAATGTCATTGATCCACTGGACTGCATCAACTTTTGAACCACCGCTAAGTTCGAAATCCGGTGCAAGCTTTTATGACAAGAAAATGACATAGGTGCTGCTCAAGACTCTGCAGCAACAAAAAAAGGAAAGTTGAAATTAGTGAATTAAAAAGAGGTGAAAACAAGGGATGATGATCCACAACAGAAATTACAAATAACCAGAGTCTAACTAATCCTAATTGAAAACCGAATTTCATCAAACCATAACAGAATCCATAACAAAAATCCTTAACTGAAAAAATAACAGAATGCTAACTGAATCTACCTGAAGTTTCCGGAATCTTCTCCAAATCTCTTATAAATCAGAAGCTTCACCTCTATTCGGGTCTTCTTCGACTTTTCTTATCAAATTCTTCACTTCCTTATCTTCACAATTTTTCTTCCTTCTGCTTCTCTCCAATTTCAATCTCCACCAGTTCTTCCTCCATGCTCAGAACTCTCCCATGATCTTCAACTCTTCCTCACAACCTCTTCATTTTCCTCTTCTTCACCATTTTCTTTTCAATCCTTTCTTCTTCATACTGTTTCATTCCTTCAACTCCAATCCTACTATTTTTTGCACCCTTCTTCTTCACCAAAATATACTGCAAAAGTCATAGCTGATAAAGTTAGTAATGGCAGCATCATGTAAGCAAAACTGAAAAGAAGAATGAATCAGTAACCGACAGCAAGAATACAATTGCACATATCACCTTTATCAACCGCAGATTTTGCGGATTCAATGGCGTCAACGCTCTGGATCCTCTTCAACAGCTTTCAACGAAAAATATTTTCATCAGTTCTTCATCACATACCTGCATCAACATCCGTACGCATACGAATCAATTCACATTGTCAATAATTTTCTGCAACGGATTCATGTTCATCATAGCAAATGATTTCGTATTGGACATAACCAATTCTTGATGCAAGATTCATAGCTCAAAGGGGAAAAATCTAAATCTACCGTACCTGAGGGCAGAACTGAACCTTTGAGAAAGAATTCGTCGCCACCATCGCAGATTCAGATTCCCGGAACCTTTATTCTTCTCTTCGAGCGACATCGTCATCAAGCTCCGATTATATCCGTCGTTCCGATTCAAGTTGTTCCATTGACGAACGAAAAGGCTCTGATTTCACTCCGTTCGTCCGAATAATCGTCAAGCCCTTAATCGTTCGTAATCGCCTTCGAGATTTCTCGTCCCCAGGTAAGAATCTGAACATTCTCTGAGTATGATTGAGTGATACTTGTTGTCGATTAGTATTGGTTTCGGAGTTGAAGAGATTAGGGATTAGGTCAATCGGAGTTCATGTTCTCAAATGGATATAGGTTAGGTTTTTTTTTTTTGTATTTTTGTTCGGATTTGAGGAGAGGCGAAAGAAGTGAAGTGGCAGCGAAAGTTGGTTAGGGTCGGAAGCCATGGATGCGGCGGCGGAGAAGAGGGGATTTGTGAGGGTGTTGTTTTTAGGAGAAGGAGGAGGTTTAATTTAGAAGACGGGAAGATGAGGGATGAAGCTAAGAAGGTGCGGCGGCGGAGGTTGAGGTTGAAGGGGTTAAACTTAGGGTTTGAATGCTTCAGCTTGTGAGACCTTGATTTTGTTCTGTTGTTTTGTTTAATTATGAGGAAGTTGTTTCGTTTGATTTCATTTAAGGAATATTAAGAGTGTAATTAGGGGATTAAGGGAATAAAAGAGGTTAATGAAACTTTTATGAGTGATTAAAGGCGTTGAATTGAGATTAATTCTTCTTAATTCCCAATGAAGCACATGATAAGATCAGAGTCTGTGAAGCTTCCCCAGCCACTCCGGCGGTGACACTTGTCACCGTCCGGTTGGCTCTCTCATTTTTCCTATTAACACCTCTCCTTAAGCCCATGATGAAAAACAACATGAAAATACTTCTTTCTGCACCTCCCTAAGCTACTTGCGAACTGGGCCTTCATCATATTGCTATTCTCACACCTGTTTTAGGCCCATAGAGAAAACAAACTGAAAGATAGCTATTCTCCCCCCATCCCTTTGAAGCCCAATAGAAAACAACTAAAAAATATACTAATCCACCCCTTTTATTTTCTTTTAGAATTTTATTTGTTGTTAATATCATAGTTAGAAAATAATTCCCCAAAAAAATAGTACAAATCATAGAAAATTCTATAAAAATTCCAGTAGCTTAATAACTCCATTTAGAAATTTTTGATATTTTTACGTTCTGAATTTTGGCTATTTTTTGATTTAATTTTGATTTTTCTTGTAATTAGCTTTTATTGAATTTCCTTTAATTGTACTTGAGTTTGTTCATTTTATTTTGGTAACTTCCAGTAACTTTTTTAGCCCATTCTTTTTACTGTAGTTAGATGACTAATAATAGTACTTAGGATAATTTTTGTGGATTTTTTAGATCATTTTATCTTAGGTTTTAGAGGCTAATTCCTTAATAGTTAGAGATTAATTTGTAGCTGAAAATAAATAATTTTTAGGCCTAGTTAAATTTTGATTTGGTAGGATTCCTTTTAGCACAATATAATATGTAGTTTTAGGACCCTATAGATTTAATTTCATATTTTTTTCAGAACTTTTAATATTTTTTAGGATATTAACTTTTAGGCTTTATTAC